>OY725195.1:457316-2857316 GCA_963241965.1 Tortrix viridana | reverse complement strand
AAAAAAATAACACAGCAGTACTTATATCATCTACATATTATGTATTTAATCTTTCATTTACTTTCTCCCGACTATTCACATTCACCCCCTTATTCATAAACGCACAACAAGCCTATTTTAGTAAAAGTGTGCTTTCTCACTTTCTGTCAAATTCAAATGTCACAGTGAAAGATAAGGCCACAGAATACTTCAAGCATACTGTTATTGCGCGATTATGAATAAGAGGGTCGCAATAAAGCATCGCAAGAGTTCAATAGAACCCGTAAGACTTTGCCAGACCCCAACAATACACCAGATCATGGCCGCGCATCGTTTGAAGACTCGACGTCGCTAGAACTGCTTGATACTGATTTCTTCGGCTTGTATTCTGTGATGACCACTGTCACACCGCTTACTGTTACCTGGTGGTAAAAGATAATAGATGATTGTGATTATCTTGGATGATACGTTGTGTTGTGAGAGCGTCATAGTCCAACAATTTCCAGTTCAATTAATGGCGGCGGAGGAGGAGTTGCGCTGCTGTAGCAGACAACTATAGGTGTTTTGCTCTGACATAAGAAGAGTAAGACAGTATTAGTTGCCGGCCACAAATTGCTGAGAAAAGTTGATGTGCCTCTTCTGGAAATAGGTGGTCATCCTGGCCGCTTTCGCCGGGTTCGTATTCTCAATGTGATGGTGCAGAACCCTCGGTGCGCGAGTCAGACTCACACTAAACCTAATCGTAGGTCCCACTACTATTAAGTTACCTCTCTGGTCTGCGCAGAGCTGCGGTCCACGTTGCTAAGCCTCGGGGGGCGCCGCCTCTTCTTGAGCGAGTTGGCTGAGCGCGGCCGCTTTTGGGAGCTGGTGGGGGCCGTGCCGGCCGCTTGCGCAGCCACCATCGCCGGGTTGATGCGTGGCTTGCGCGTCGACGTGCCTTAGAACCAAAACAGGAGTTTAGGCGTTTGGGGGTAAAACGTAAAATTGACGAGGCAACCGGATGGGAATGCGGTTGCTTTGAAGTTTATACCCTATTATATAATTTATAAAAAATTGCCATCCGAAAAACGCTGGCCGATTTCACACTAGCAAATTTTGAAGAAAAAAATGCATAATTCGCTAGTGCGAAAACGGTGCAAACGCTCCTTGCGTATAATCGCTTTCTATTAAATCCTCTTGCCCTTATAAATATACGTGGAGTAGTTAACCCATGATTTGACCTTATCTGTCGAATTCAAATGTCACAATGACAGATCAAAGCGTGGCTTAACTACTCCACGTCGTTAATTAAATAAGGCCCTCTATGTTTAATTGATTAAATTAACATCTGTTATTTTCCGGTACCAGGAACTCAAAGGTTTCAATCGTCCCTACCTAAACACTACACAAACAAACGAAGGCTACTTTAGATGTAGGTATTATGTATTAAATTACCTTTGTAATTATCTTAAGTACCAGGATACCAGAACTGTTAGGTGACCGGTTTAACCATCGCATACGAAGAGAATTTGCAAGGGTAAGCGTGTATGTTAATATCTAGAGATTAATATAGGAACAGGTCTACGTAATAATTATGAAGCTAGTAGTATTTATCCCATTATTTCGCTAGTAAGAATTATTAACATACAAATATGTTATATGTCTTAATCGTCCGTTTTGTAGACACTGATCAGCAAATCAACTAAAAACTTAAGAAAAGCAGCATTCAGTACCGAATGAGGATTTAACATAACAATCAATTGCAACACATAAGTGAGTAAGATAGGTCTTGTTTCTCGCTTTTTAGATATACCTTAACCACATCTGTATCTATACTTCCTTAAAGTTCATAAAGAAATATCAATTTTGAATCAAAATAGATGTATCTACAGGGTGCACCAAATCTAAATTCAGAAGCGGGATTCTCGCGTTTTATACACCGTTCAGAGGATAAATAACGTACGAGAAAGGAAGTACAAGTCCCGTGGGACCATGGAATCGTTGTCTATGTGTCCCTGAGCCCGACGACGACGTAGGTGCCAACGTTACAAAATATGTGAGTTGGAAAAATATGGCAAAGGAGTTTGGCGCTAAATCTATACATATAACTATGATATTATGGAGGTATTATGATTTTTAGGTATTATTATTAGGTAAGATTTTTCTTTTTTTTCTCAAGCCTACATGATCTCCATCGAGCACAAGTCCTTTAGCTCCCTGAATTGCGAATTGTATGGATTTATCATGCCACATCATAGCTATAGGTGACGTGACTGAGTGTTTTAACGATATTATCCGATTTAATAGTAGAGTACTTATCTAACTTCAATCGCGCAGAGATACATAAGCCATCCATTTTGATTTTTTCGATCGGGGTGTTGGGGCTTGTGTGCTGGCGGCACAGATATGTGGTCTCTTAGAGGCCAGGACTTCTACGTCAACGAGCTCGCCGGAGAGACATTTACACCGGGTTTCGCCAGTTTGATTTAAATTACTCAAAACGTGCATAAATTTATACTATGGGTATTTGTACTACGACTTACTATCGAGAACCATTAGTAGGGTCCTAGAGACCAAGTATTTACAGACAATACAATACAATAACTCTTTATGAACACCACATACAGCAAGAAAAATAAATACAACAATAAAGAGAAGAGAGAGAGTAGAGGGGTAGAAGCGAGCTTCGGAACAGAGTGCGGTTAGATTTAAATATATCATATGCGCGTGCTACACGGTTTCAAACCACGGTTTTAAACCAACTGACCTTGGTAGAAGCAAGCTGCTACACGGTTTCAAACAAGCCCATTTGTTTCATATCTGCCAAGGGGTTTAAGGTCAAGCGAAATTTGGTTTAAAACCACTGTCTACACGGTTTTAAACCACATGTTTTAAAACGTTGTTTGAAACCGTGTAGCCCACGCAATAGTCCGAATTTGGGGTTTAGGGATATCCATTCTCTTACGTGATAATTAGCCAAAAGTACGTTTAGCAAACGTATCGCTTTACAAACATTTAATTCGCATAAACGTAATGCCGTGTCCATTCTATGCGGCATTCGGTGAATATTCGTGTTGACGTCTCTGTTTTACTTAACGTTTATGAAAAAGACGTCAACACGAATAGGTAGGTTAGGTATACGCCGAATGCCGCATAGTGTGGAGCGACATAAAAAAATACACACCGATCACGCCGCCGCCAATGGGGGATATTTTTTTTTATTTTTTTTTATTGATAATGGGTTTGCTCTTGACCAACTCCCGCCCTTGGAGGACGAAGATTCAGTCTACGATGTAGCGAGCTCACCCAGAAGATGCCTATTCACCCTAGCTTTAAATAGGTTCAGATTGTATGCACTACATTATCAATATTATCACGTGACATTATCACGATAATACTGATGCCACAATAAAATACTGCGATATGGAATGTTACATTATCAATATTATCGTGATAATCGAGTATCGCGTGATAATATTGATAATGTAATATTCCCTCCAATGATTAAGCCATCGGCGCCCGCCTCTATGTACATTAAAATTGTACCTACATAAATACCTACCTACTGAAAAATTACGTACCTACATATTAT
This sequence comes from Tortrix viridana, assembly GCA_963241965.1. NCBI lineage: Eukaryota > Metazoa > Arthropoda > Insecta > Lepidoptera > Tortricidae > Tortrix > Tortrix viridana. Next base: position 2,853,766 of record OY725195.1, on the reverse strand, counting down.
AATAGCAGACGTGTAGTATATAAAAGAATTCGTAGGTAGGTATGTTTTTTTTATTTTATAAAAAAACATGGAAATTGGCAGGCGTAGCGACGCTATGGACCTACAATAATATGTACATAATTACAGTTGCCAAATGCGGTACAATGGGCTACAATTAAATCACCAGTACATTAGCATTTTATATACTGTTATTGAAACAAATACACGAGATGAATGCACACGTTAACTGGTGTCCTACATTACCTGCAAAACGTCACACAGGGGTCAATGAATGCATTAAAAACCCGACTAAATTCAAAAGTGGCAGCCAGATGGCGTCCCTAGCATTAACAAAGACATTTTAAACGAATCGGGTTATATCCGACAACAGCGCTACTTGATACGGTGGTAATATTGTCAACTAAATTTACTAGGTAGCAATCTTGTTTACATTATCGACATTGATACTTTTATATCTCTTGAAAAGTATGTAAATAGAAATAAACATAATATGGTTTCAATACTTACAAGTTGTAGGTATTTCATTGACAGTAGCTTATATTTTATATTATAAAAACGCATAATCGAAATAATACTTGCGTAGTTAAAGTAAAAAATTACTATGACTTAAAATCTATCGTCAAGATCTTTTGTAAATAATTTGAACCCTTCTGTAAAATTTGGACAAGCTAAGCAGGACAATGAAAGGATTTGTTAAATCGATATTTTCAACTCGACTTTCTAGGTTAGTTTTTCAACAATTTTACTCTAGGCTTTTCAAACTTATCGTAATCGTACGAGAAACTTTAAAACGCTTTGCGGTTACAAGGCAAAAGCCGCAAAATATCATACGTGGCTTGACAATGTATGAAACGTCGAAGTAAGTATCACTGATACACGCAACACTATTTTACGGTAAAGAAGTAAATACAGGAAAGTTTAAGGGATAAATACCTTTTCGAACATCGCACATCGAACATTTGAATGCTTCTGCATTATTTCTGTACGTGCACACACTACAGTCCCAGTAATTCTCTTCAAGAACTTTAGAAGGCCTTTTGGCTCTCCGAATTGCATTTTTCTTGTCCATTTTCACTATCTTAAGTCTAATTAAAACTGAAACACGTTATCATGATACTTTTGAATGGCCACAGCAACTCTTTGTGCACTTATTTAAAGTATTCCTAATAGAAATCATTATTTTTGTTTTACTACACGAAAAGGTTCACCACTATTCGCCATGACAGCTCGTCCGTCATTGTTCGGTCGGTAAAACAGGGCAGGCGCCACTTGCCAACTGCGCTGCTTTGCCGACAGAGTTTAGTTACGTTACTGACATGAAGATGGCGCTAGCTAGAACTATTCATTCCGACAAATATCGCCTGAAATAATTAGAGCTGAAATTAAACGTTTTGACCGTTTTGTGTATGTATTTTCTATTCTTTATACGTTTTATAAATTGAAAAGGAGTATGTATGATGTTGTGTGTGTACCCATTGCAAAAGCCTAGAGTTTAGTTTGGGATTAAGTCAATTTGTATAACTTTGTCCCTGTTTTTCTATCTGTCTGTCTGTCTGTCAGTCTGTCTGTATGTATGTATGTCACAGCACTGTTTCTCAGCAACTACACCAGCTATCAACTTGTTTGGCATAGTTGTATAACTTGCTTGCCCGCATCTGTTTTTAGTAAAAAAATATGAAATTAATTTTATGAATATGTAACTGAAAAGGAGACTAGATTGAAAAATGAAAGTGATTTGATTATTAGCAAATGGGGTGTCATAATAAGAAAGGGCTCAATCTACACATTTCAACACTTTTATAATTTTCCGTGACTTTACTTTTGGATTTACCTTGTGTAACCAAAAATGTTCAAAAAAAATTACCGTTCCCCCCCTTATCTCCGAAGTTTATGAACCGAAAAATGGATAATTTATAGTTTTCGAGAAATTGACAAAAAACTTTAAAGATCTGTACTAAGGCGGTTTAAAACCGTGTAGACAGTGGTTTTAAACTAAATGTCGCATGACCTTAAACGCCCTTGGCAGATATCAAACAAATGGGCTTGGTTGAAACCGTCAATTTTTGGTATGTGGTCAGTCGGAACAAAAACTATGTCCGTACGTTTCCTTTTTAAAAATATTATATATTGATTAGATATAAAGAGATTATGGCTGAAATTACTTTTGTACGAAAACAATAAAACGGTAATAAATCGAAATTTATTGTTAATATTGAAAAAAAACGAAACGTACGGACATAGTTTTTGTTCCGACTGCCCACATATCAAAAATTGGTCGAAATCGGTTAACATTTAGGGGGTGGAAAACGTTATCGCCGTTTGTATGGAAAGTCGTCACCTCACAATCCTCTAAAGGTGGACATTCACGGTCAGTTAAACTGATCAGTTAACTGATGTACATCCAGAAGCTGACCTTGAGTTCGTATAATTTTAACTTAAGCTTTCACATTCACGGTCAGTTTTTGGATGTACGTCAGTTCAACTGATCAGTTTAACTGACCGTGAATGTCCACCTTTAAAGTTTGTGTTCTATCTATGGTAGTCTGTGTTCTAAATGATGAACTAACAGGCCAGTACCAGCCGGCGGACTGTTATGGTGATGCCACGAGCGTTTCAACCGCCGTCAGTCGCTTGATCGTATCAAAGTCGATATTTCTGTAGCTTTAGATGCCATTTTCGGTTATTTTGTAGAAGTCAGCGCACTCTATAAAATAACCGAAAATGGCATCCAAAGCTACAGAAATTTCTACTTTGATACGATCAGGACTAACGGCGGTTGAAACACTCGTGGAATCACCCACGTATATCTTGCTCTCAACTGGGTTCAACCGTGTTTTTAACTGACTTCAAAACAGGAGGAGGTTCTATATTCGGCTGAATCAATGTTTTTTTTATGTACCTTGTCCACCGTTTTTTCCGTCAATTCGAAAATTATTTTTTTCTACTCTAAAAACATTTACAGCCAAACTCCTTCGCCGAAAATATACAGGTTGACCCGTTAGAGCGTACAAAACACTTGTTCAGGCATATCTACCTTAGTCGAATTTAGCGTCGACACAGTTAACTTTGTTTGAAACCTCTAGTTTAATATTTAAATGAGCACATAGCTCTTGCCATTATAAATTAATGATATTCATAAGACACGGTGCTTATCTATGGCGGGTAAAATTAAACTACATGCATACTTGATCGACTGAGTACCGGGGAGGTACCTATTTACTAGACATGCAAGACATGCAAATTTTATTAATGGTCTATGTATGGTACCGAAGACCTTTGATTATGTAGTAGTTAATCATACATTTTTATAGGCGTATTGAACTTCTAGGTAAGGCGGTCGACGGGTTCTTGCACACCGGAAATTTGAGGTCTTGCAATCCCGTGTCATAGGTTTTTTAATAAAGTAAAGTTTCAATAAAAAATAACGCCACGAATATTTGAACCTTTTTCTTGAACGTATTTATATTATAGAAGAAACAAACCATCACAAATAATAGCTACCAAAATAATAGTGATTAAACTTCCTGATTATAACCCCGATACATACCAAAACCATAGCCAATACTAGGTCTACATACAAAATTTAAAATAATTGAAACTCTGTGTCATTGAGTTACAGTCTGAAATTGTAAGCATAGAGAAACAAGTGAAAACCGTTCCGCAGATAAAAAAGGGCTTTTATAAAAGCGGCAGGCAAAATTCTTAGAAAAGCCGCTCCTTTTTTGACGCGTTCTATAGAACCAAGTTCAAGTTGGTATACCAACTTAGCAATGCCGTTAACTGAGTCTTTAAAACATAATGTTACATAAGAAGTTGGTTACGTTGTAGTTCGTTCAGATTTTATCCACCGGCAAAGTTAAGTTTGGGTAGTTACATCTTTTGAGGGTTGCGTTCTTTGAGTGTAGAGAACAACCAACACAACAATGTTTTAGAACGACGCTCGCTTCACGATGTTAGCTCGACTTTGAGTGTGTGCAATTAACACATTTGTACATGCTTACTCACACGAATGCAAACGCAAATCAAAAGCGATTTAAACATAGTGTTCTATGTGAATTTCTTAGTTTCTACCTGCGGACGCAATTTCGCGTAATGTTAGGTTGCGTTCAATTTTAAACATACCCCGAAGCCAGGTTTTGTGCAGTTTGAATAAATAATTACATATAAACGGTTCTTTGACTTTTTATCGACTGGATTGTCTATGGTTTAATTACGAAATTGATTGTTCCGACCCTGATTGTTGGTTTGGATTGCAGATAAAATATTAACTATTAAGTCTTGTTTTGCCATTTAACAATAAGAGGTATCAGAAGGTGATTTAAGTTGTTGAAATTGCAGGGTTCTTTTATTATAGGTACCTAGGCTATAAGGCTACTATGATGTAAATGATTGGACTGGTTTAATTAATAAATTTACTGTTTTCGTTTTTTTTAGTAAGGCTGGACACACACGGTCAATTAAACTGATCAGTTAACTGACGTAAATCCAAAAGCTGACCTTGAGTTCGTATTTTTTTTTATTGATAATGGGTTTGCTCTTGACTAACTCTTGCCCTTGGAGGACAAAGATTCAGTCTACGATGTAGCGACCTCACCCAGAAGATGCCTATTCACCCTAGCTTTAAATAGGTTCAGATTGTATGCAGTCGGAAATACAGACGCCGGAAGCGCATTCCATTCTTTTGCAGTACGCATTATGAAAGATGAAGCAAAGCGCTTCATTCGAAAAGGCGGAATTTGAACCAAGTACCTACGGATGGCATCCCGCGGTGCGCCTGGAAGTCCGATGGCAGAAAGGAGACGGCGGTATTAGCTCGTGGAGCTCCTGCACGCTCCCCGAAGTACAGTCTGTAGAACACCGATAAGCAGGCAACTTTCCGTCGGTGAGCTAGGCTGTGAAGCTAAGCTTTTTCAAGAAAGTCGTGGCCGATGAGTCTCTTAGCTCTGCGTTCCACCGAGTCAAGTATGGCTAGTTGGTATTTAGCTGAACCATGACATCCCAAAGGTGACTGCAGTACTCCATGCCTGATCGGACCTGAGCTTTGTATAGAGATAAAAGCTGTCCAGGCGTGAAGAACCGCTTCACCCTATTTAGGATGCCCAGCTTTTTGGCCGCGGTTTGCGCTTTGTACTTGATGGTGGCACCAAAGTTGAGATTGGACGTCAACTCCATGCCGAGAAGCTCGAGACTGTCAGAAATAGGTACAGCATGTACTTCGGAAAGTAGGGGTCAAACTGAACTGACTCCTTTTGGCAGTTTTCAACTTACGATTTCGCACTCACGCCACTCACGGTCATCTTTTGGATGTACGTCAGTTTAACTGTCCAGCATAAGTATTGCTAGGTTAAACAATTGTTTTACGGAAGTACTGCGTTGAAAACTATCTTTTTTAAATCGTGATTTGTTTGGGATAGCCATTGATTTATTATATACTAAATCAATGGGGATAGTATTTATTTTCAATTGTCTATACAATGGGATGAGACCACACATTGTGTGTATAGAAAATTAAAAATAAGGACTGTATCCCACGATCACAAATATCCACTATCACGATTAAAAAAAGAAAGTTTACAAATGAAAGTCGAAAATCGCCCCCAGGCATCGATCCGTCAAAACTCCGTCCGGACTCCGGACAGACCGTCATGCTGGTCCACTACAAAATGTATGCATGTGCAGCGTCTTCAGGGCGGCGGCTAGCAAAGTTGCCCGCGACATTTCTCGCCAAGTCGAAGTCTAGTCTGTAACGAAAGAGACGCACTAAGCGACAAGCGATAAAATACAACTTGTGCTATCCGTGCTGGCTGGCGCTAGAGAAATGCTTGCGGCCGCGACTTTGATCGGCGGCGGCGGCATACGATATCTCTATTCATTGCACGGTCGAGACGCTCATCACACAGCGGATAATTGGCATTACACGCAATGTATTTGGAAATCGCTTTCCGTGCCGCCGGTCGCGCAGCGTCGTGGCCAGGGCCTTAGACTAATTACTTAAATAGAGTTGTTAGGGCCTTGTTCAGGAACCATCCGGATCCACATCACCATCTATCGTCACCGCTAATCTGCAGCAGTGTTGGTACAAAGTCAAAGTCAAATATTTATTCAGTAAATTGGCCACATACGGGCTCTTTTACACGTCAGTAATATAGAGTGAATCTACCAGCGCTTCGGACAAGACCATCATTGCGGAGAAGAAGCGCCGCAAGAAACTCCAGCAGAAAGTCATTTTTTCCAATATAAAATACAATAATACTTAAAAGTAAGTTACATTACAAGGTAATAAAGTAACAAATATTAATTATTAGAACTAGCACAAATGAAAACATTACAAATGTAAGGTCAAATACGTTACACTAAATGTAATGACTAGGAGAACAACACGACGAGGTCTCTTCGTCAAAAGCCATAACTGGAATAATTAACTGAACAAGTCCTTGCAGACGTGAACAGACCGGACCCCACAAACAGCACCCGTTCACGAGTATGACGCGTATCTCAGCCATCGCCTCCCTCAACCATATGTTCGGGAAGGTGGCGACCCGATCAACGACGCCGCCGTAAGCAAAGACCTTTGAGCGAGCATGACGTGCTCAAGCTGCCGGACAACATAAAAGTAATATTGTGTGAAATAGCTGTCCGGCGAGAAACATCAGTGTGCTCTCATTTAAAAGCGTCTTGTACAGACATCCATTGCATTTACTAGCATCCATTATCATCATTTCAGCCCACATCCACCCTCTGCAAATATTCATGCCACTTTGCCCGGTCTTGTGCTAAGGTCATAGTCTATCTTTTTCTAACTGCCTGCTATTACACCAGGGTGAATCAAATTTTAAGATACTCCTTTTCTTTTGTGACACTAATACTTTCCTGGTGACTTATGTTATGAAGAATAATAATTTATGAATATTAAAAGTAAAATTAAAAAATTTAAAAACCCCCTGACACAGAAAATAGGGTTCAATATCATTGAAGTAACACGGTACCAAATTTCGAATCGACAGGACATATGGAAGGTAGTCAGATCCCCTCATTAACTCTTAAAGAGCTGATGATCTTCAAACGGCTGATCAGGTCATGGTTACCTTACCATATTATACTTTCAATATCATTGAAGTAACACGGTATCAAATTTCGAATCGATCGGATATAAGGAAGTTAGTCAGATCCCCTCATCAACTAGAAAAGAGCTGATGATCTTCAAACGGCTGAACAGATTTTCATGAAACATGGCTAAGAACACTCGGGATAAAATTATCTATGACACAAAAAAAAACTAAACGAAAATCGGTTCATCCGTTTGGGAGCTACGATACCACAGACAGATACACAGATACACAGACAGACACGTTAAACTTATAACACCCCTCTCTTTTTGCGTCGGGCGTTAAAAATCAGACCATCAAAATGACAGATCCCACGTGTTAGACACCTCAAATATTTCTTAATTTTCGAAATGCCCTGGTAACTCAGGGGAAACACATTTTTCATACAAAACCCGGGCACGACATCATCCCCTGCGTTACCAACTATATTATTATTTAAAATTGTACTATTTTAGAATATTTTTTTTAATGTTAGCCTTTGTCTGATTTTATAAACGTCGACCTTAGCAAATAAATAGTTTTTCTAAAAAAATATAAATTGTGAAACATTTTGAAAAATGGGGAGTACCTTAAAAGTTGATTCAACCACCAACGAGGTGATGGTCTGCCTACTGATCTATGACCTTATCTTGGCCGCCACTCTGTAACCTACCAGCATCTCGCCTTCTGATCCATTTCCACTTCAGTTGCGTCAACTTATCCTTTTGCCGACGCAGTTAACCTAGTTGGTAGTGACCCTGCCTACGAAGCTAGCGGTCCTGGGTTCGAATCCCGGTATGGACAAATATTTGTGTGATGAGCGCGAGTATTTGTTCCTGAGTCATGGATGTTTTCTATATATTTAAGTATGTATTTCTCTATATAAGTATGTTTATCGTTGTCTAGTACCCATAGTACAAGCCTAGAGCTTAGTTTGGGACTAGGTCAATTGGTGTGAGATTGTCCCCTGATATTTATTTATTTTATTTTTATTTACTAGCATAGAGGCATTCCATCTTAGTTTCTCATATTAACAATATCTCATGGCACTTTTCATCAGGTTAGTTGTATTTTTTTAATTTTCAATTGCCTTCGCCATGCCAACAAAAATAGACTTGGCTTGCTTTAAATGTCTTCATTTGTGCAGATAAAGACATGTCATTATCGTTCATTACCTACAGTAGTCTAGACTCTAGACAGGTAGCTGTCACTGCTAAGCTTAGAATGGACAGGTACAGCGAACTGCACTTTATTTTGAGTCCAAGCATTTCATTAAGGAAAAAGTCTGGTTACGTACTTTATTCATTCATAGATAGCGTTACTAGCTATAGGTACTTTTAAAATGTGCGCTAAGTAAGTACCAACTTAATTATGTATGGTACCTATGTAATTACCTAATTACTATCTGCGTTTGGTACTTGTCTGATATTCTATTATTTCTTTTTGATAAGTAAGTAATAGGTAGATAACAGAATGTTTCACAACTGCACAAAAATCCTCAGGATACAAAGAAATAAAACCAAAATACCTCGTGCAATATTTATTATTGCTCTGTACGTGCACAGATAGTCAATAAACGGATTCATTTTTCATTCATCCGCCGATTTGAGCCATAGACAAAGTTATTGTGGCATCCCGCGTTCCCGCGCTTAGGACGAATGGCACCAAAACGCGCAAAGCAAAGTGTGTGAGTTTTGCAGGATTGTCATGTATCTTGTTGGCGGGGATGTTCAATTTGGTAAAACGATGTTTGTGTGTACCCGACAGCCCGAAGGAGGGTTATGTTTTTCGAGCGTATGTATGTATGTATCTATGTATGTGTTTATGTATGTATGTATATGTCTATTTCTTTGTGTCGCTCTGCAGCCTAAGTGACATAGGGTATAGGGTATATAATATTTCAATATGGCGTCCGCGAAAAAAAAATGGAGGGGAAAGTATTTTTTATTATAACAATATGGGTATCAAATGAAAGCTAATAAATAGCCCATTCCAAATATATATACACTACAACACTTTGATGCTATCATTTTAATAAAAACTAAAAAAGTATGAAATACAATACATTAATTAAAAAATCAGAAAACCCGACTGCTTTAAAAATATCAACTGAAAAGCTAAGAACTTTATTATTATTATGGCATAACATAGGTACGGTGTATGCCCTTGACATAGCTGTTGAATAAGTAAAGATGATCAAGTAAGTCTTTTCGTTCGAAAATGTTTTTATACTGGAATCAATTCTTAATTGATTAGTTTTTTGTCCACTTTTCGTTGTGATGATTTTATAATGCACTAAGCGCGCGGCGTGCTGTATATCGTCTTCAGCAAAGCGAAGTACGACCAGGCCGTACTTAATATCTAAAACAAAACGTGCTAGTTAGTACTTAACATTTTATCTGTAATTCAATGTAAAACAGCCTTTTAAAGGCTCTACATTTTCCATTTGAAGGTGGAGGGGGGGAAGCGTGGGGAGTTGGGGCCAATATACGTTGTAAACTAGTCTTTATTTAGGTCTATTATTGAACAAATTAAGTTCTACTAGTCTTGTTGGTAAAATTTGTTATATCTACTGTTCGGTCTAATTTTATTATGAATGTTGTTGCTTGTTTTTGAGGTACAGGTTAGATGTGACCCCTATTAATTAAGTTACAAAATGTATAGCCTTGTACTTTGTTGGTGTGCCAAATAAATAAATAAATAACAATGAGCCCCCTAAAGTCGTCACTGGTCAAAGAAAGAGTTGCTAGAAATAATAATATAAGTTCAGAAAAAGCATACCTACCCTCGTGAAAGCTCTCAGATTGACGTCAGCGTACCTTGATGCCGTCAACTTGCAGGGTTTTTGGGCTCTGGAAATAAACGAAAGTCTTAAAATTTTTTGGTCGTAAATTTCCAAAATTTCTTTAAAATTAAAACAATGTAAAGTTACCTAATCTGTACCACAAATAGCTGTTTCGCAGTTCTCGTTTCCGTTAAATACCAATATGAGTGGTACATGGCGTTGCTTACGTCTGTACTCTGGAAATATAATTGTTTTGCAACTTTTGCTTTACTTTTAACAAACATAATGGGTGGAGAAAAGTGCCTAAGTAAACAAAGAAGCCAAAAACAAAGCTTCAAATAAGTAATTTGTCGATGGACGAAATTAATTGGATAGTTACATAATGCAAATGTGACGTTCTCAATATAAAGGGATCTTATGGAGGAAGGCAGTTACGCTCTTCTTATCCTTGTAACTATACGAATACTGTGGTAACAGTTCTAAAAAAGGCGTAACAGCCAGCCTCCATAAGGTCCCTTTATATTGAGAACGTCACAAATGAGAATATACTCGTATTTGTATAATCATAGTGAAAATAATGTTAAAATATTTATATAAATAGTTTACACATATATTTAAGTATTTTACCGATCTCGACATAAATCATTACCTACCTACTACAAATAATAACAAATAAAGTAGGACATCCACAGAATAGGCTTTAAAATATAGTATTTTAAAAAGAAGGAACGTTTTCTAACCGAAGTCATAATCATATCTCCAAACAAACAAAGCAGGAATATCTGTAGCAAACTCATTAGAAGAAACGTCAGAAATGACAGCACGAACGCAACGTCATCTATTGCCTGAAAAGAAAAACTGGGTTACTTTTAATAACCTAACACGTAACTTCAGATGCTACCTCTATCACTTTATACGTTAAAATTAAGAAAATAAGACAAAGCTATATAAACTTTGCCGTTTCAAAGAAATAACATCTAAATATATAAAAGAAGAAACTGACTGACTGACTGACATATCAACGCACAGCCCAAACCGCTGGGTCTAGAGATTCCAAATTTGGCACGTAGGTTCCTTATGAGGTCTAGGGGTGCACTAAGAAAGGATTTTTCAAAATTCATCCCCTAAGGGGGTAAAAATGGGGTTGGAAGTTTGTATGAAAGTCATCCATTTTTGAAGATAGAAATGTGGAAATTGGTATAAAGGCTACTATTTACAAATGAAAAATACTACCTTCAGCGATTTTGGCTAAACTACCCCTAAGGGGTTAAAATGGGGGTTTAAAGTTTGTATAGGGGTTTGGATATTTTTGAAGTAAGGAACGTGAAAATTGGTTTATGGGCTACTGTTTACAAATAAAAAAAGTACTACTGGCAATTTTGGAAAAACTACCCCTAAGGGAATGAAATGGGGGGGTGGTAGTTCCTTTTGGAGTGGTGGTTGGTCCTTTTTGAAGTACGAAACTTGAAAATTACTATAAAGAATACTGTTAATAAATAAAAAACGACTTAAGGCAATTTTGGATAACTACCCCTAAGGGAATGAAATTAGGGGTAGTAGTTTGCATGGGAGTTTGGTCATTTTTGAAGTTAGAAACATGGAAATTTGTGTACAGGATACTGTAAACAAATAAAAAATACTACTTTAGGCGATTTTGAAAAACTACCCCTATGGGGATGAAAAGGGGAGGTGAAAGTGTGTATAGGAGTTTGGTCAATTTTGAAGTAAAAAACGTGAAAACTGTTAAAAAGACTACTTTTAACAGATTAAAACAACTTCCTGTGATTTTGGATAACTACCCCTAAGGGAATGAAATAGGGGGTGATAGTTTGCAAGGGAGTTTGGTAATTTTTGAAGTTAGAAACATGGAAATTTGTATACAGGATACTGTAAACAAATAAAAAAGACTACTTTAGGCGATTTTGGAAAAACTACCCCTATGGGAATGAAACGGGGGGGGAGAGAATGTGTGTATGGAAGTGTGGTCAATTTTGAAGTTAGAAACGTGAAAATTGTTATAAAGAGTACTCTTAACAGATTAAAACAACTTCCAGTGATTTTGGATAACTACCCCTAAGGGAATGAAATGGGGGATGGTAGTTTGCATGGGAGTTTGGTCATTTTTGAAGTTAGAAACATGGAAATTTGTGTACAGGCTACTATTAACAAATAAAAAAGACTACTTTGGCGATTTTGGAAAAACTACTCCTATGGGGATGAAACGGGGGGGGTGAAATGTGTGTATGGGAGTTTGGTCAATTTTTAAGTTAGAAACGTGAAAAAGATTACTGTTAACAAAAAATAAACAACTTACGGTGATTTCGGATAACTACCCCTAAGGAAATGAAATTGGGGGTGGTAGTTTGTATGGGAGTTTGGTCATTTTTGAAGTTAGAAACATGGAAATTTGTGTACAGGCTACTGTTAACAAATAAAAATACAACTTTAGGCGATTTTGAATAAACTACCCGTATGGGGATGAAAAGGGGAGATGAAAGTGTGTATAGGAGTTTGGTCAATTTTGAAGTTTTAAAACAACAAGACAATTAAATGGGGGGTGGTAGTTTGCATGGCAGTTTGGTCATTTTTGAAGTTAGAAACGTGGAAATATGTATATAGGCTACTGTTAATAAATAAAAATACTATTTTCGGTGATTTTGAATAACTACCGCTAAGAAGATGAAATGGGGGGTTAAAGTTTGTATGGGAAGGAGGTTGGTCCTTTTTGAAGTTAGAAACATGGAAATTTGTGTATAGGCTAAATGAACAAATAAAAAATACCACTTTAGGTGATTTTGGAAAAACTACACCTAAGGGGAGAAACGGGAAGGGTGAAAGTTTTAAATGGGCGTTTGGTCATTTTTGAATTTAGAAACGTGGAAATAGGTATATAGGCTGCTTACTGTTAATAAATAAAAAACACTATTTTCGTTTTGAAGTTAGAAACGTGGAAATAGGTATATATGCTACTGTTAACAAATAAAGTAATACAATTTTCGGTGATTTTGGATAACTACCCCTAAGAGGATGAAATGGGGGTAATATTTGGTCAATTTTGAAGTTAGGAACGTGAAACTTTATTTTGGATACTGCTTACAAACTAAAAGTATTACGTTCGATGATGTTGGAAATACTACCGTAAGGGGGTAAAATTGAGGGTGTAAATTTGTTAGAGTTTGGTTATTTTGGAAATACGTTTCTAGACTACTTATTATATAAAATATGAGTTTTCGCGTTTTTGGAAATTCTGGCAGAGCATATACCTTTAATAACACCTGTGTATGTTCTCGCAAATTAAATAATTTCAATTTCAATTTCAACTTATACCCCTAGGCAAGGTGAAAAGGGTAAAAAAAATCGTATGGTTTAAATTTGTTTCTATCCCATCATGCATGATACGTACGATAATGAAAACTTTATCTGTACTTTTTGACAAAGGTACTGGACTCTCCGCAGACAAAGTCGCGGGTGGAAGGATTGCGTATATATATATTTGTACTCAGTTCACGTTCTCGAAAACGGCTCCAACGAGTTTGATAAAGATTGCGGCATGGCGGTTTACGGGGGCGAAAATTCGATCTAGCTAGGTCTCATGTCTGGGAAAATTCGTTTTCCCCGTGATTTCACGCAAAAAGAATTCTCGCGCAATGGTTCGTAATTACGGGGCGGCTGCTTCCGTCTGAATAGGCTGATGGTTAGAGCGTTGGCCTACTACGCAAAGACTGCGGGTTCGAACCCCAGCTATAGACCGTTTTTTTTGTTTTTGTATAGAAATTCGATGAAAAATCGGTTGCGACCCCAGCGACGACGCTAAATAAAGTTTGTATGGATGTTGGGATGTTTTTTCAGTTACGCCTAAATAGTTGAACGGATTCGGATGAAATTGTCACACAGGTAGTTGTTATCCTGGGTTGGCACCTTTTTTATCCCAGACAATTTGATAGTGTCCAGGGTAAAAACGATAAACGACTTACTTAAGAAGAGGAGAAAGAGGTACTTAATAAGTTTGGATGTAGGGGGTAAACTCCGAAACTACCCATCCGATTTCTAAAATTCTTTCGGTGATATTCAGAATGAGGTTTCAGGGTGGACATAGGCTATATTTTAACTTATAACCGAAGCTAAGCGAGGGCGGGTTGCTATACTTGATATTATATAAATACGAATGTAGACATACTTTTGCGTCTGTCTGTCTGTAAAGCTTTCCCTGCTAATTCGCTGAACCGATTTCGATGAAATTTGGTATGGATATAGCCTGAATTTCGAGGAAGGACATAGGCTACTTTTTATCTCGAAAAATTGAACAGTTCCCGAGAGAGCAGTGATAAACGACTTCTACGCGGACGAAGTCGCGGGCAAAAGCTAGTTAAAATATAAAACATGTGCCCTTCTGTCGAGTAACGCGCCTCCAACTCACTGTCAATCATAAATAGAACCGTCCACTATATGCAGCTGCGGTAGATTGACAAATCCTTTGCAGAGCTGAGGAAGTAAGGTAATCTGTGGCTGAGGCCTTATTCTCAAACAACTCTCTTTCAATTCATCGACTTAGTATTAACCGGCAAATTAAAGTTGGCCCGCTCGCTTTGTGTTCGACACTTATGCTTCGAAAAGCGACTCGTTTAAGAGAATTACCTAGCAGCCACGAAATGAACGTTAAATGACCAAGGTCGTAGGTATCCTACGGACACAAGAACTACAGTATACATTTTAATGGTATGGAGAAGGCAAATGAGTAAACAGGCCACCATTAGATAAGTAAGGTCTGAGACTCATGGATATAATGCATTCTGAAGATTGCAAATGCGCTGCTAACCCTGCAATGTCACTATAATTGCAATTCTGTCCAGTTTGCCGACTATGTGTTTGTCAAGAAAATAAGAACCTAGAATGACGAAATAGAATCAACATACCGTGACATTGAAGCCAGTAAGGCAAATCAGAAATGAACTTGACACGAAATTGAACAGCGTCGATTTCGTGTAAATTATCTCCAGCAGATTAACTGATCTGTAACAAACAAAACGCGGATTATTATAGGTATTTCAAAGTTAAAATAAGTGGCAGAGTATATCGAATTGTCACATGAGTTGACACGTTTATAGAATAGGAGCCTGGTTAGTTTAATGAAACCCTATGGTTCAAAACTTTTTTAGTAATCATTATTTCGAGTATAAAAGTGCCTGGTGCCAGATGTCGAAATCCCGATCCTTCACCTCTCTCTTTAACCCTCCTTTCCAGCTTTCCAATTTATCCCCTTAACACCCTGCATGTATGAAATTCCTCTGATGTGGCAAGTGTTCAGGAGAAGCGGTGAATCTAATCATCATGTGACGTACTTACTCGCATTTACAAAAAACATGCAGATTATTTTTTTAAATAACTCGCCCATAAGTTCATCGACGAACATATATTGCAACAGCTCTCAAAATGGCCCAAGAATAAATGTTTTCACACACAGCACAAGCACAGTTTTCTTTAAAAAACTCCAGTAAAAGTACAATGGTTGTGTTTCGCTACGAAACAAAAGCGCGCGCGCGAAACATTAAATGCGCGGGCACCATGCACACCATTTGAACAAACAAACTATACTTACTGCATTAGCTCCTGATGTCTAATGACTAATTTCTTAAACCTGTCTTGGAACTCTACGTCATCTCTTATGGGGCTGGTGATGACGCTTTCGAAGTCATGCTGCAGCAGCCGAAACTGGGTGCGGATGACGGTGCAGCAAGTGTAGAAGAGGCAGTCAGCGCCTCCGATCTCCAGAATTACGATACAGGCTGAATAAGAAAATACTGATGAACATCACGGGAATTTTCTGGATGTGAACTTTTATTTTGTTTAGTACTTTCGCAATTTACATTTTAAAACTATCCATTAAACAATTTTAAAATATACATTTTCTATTCTTTATGCAGTAGATTCAGAGAAAGTAGGCTGTGACAGAATGACAGACAGATACGCGAGTGATCGTATTTTTTGTCGCAGGTATAGAGCAGAGCCCTTAAGATCACAATACGAAGTGCAATCGAATTTAATGGGTGAGCCTTGAGCATTTTCCTAATAAACTTACGAGTTTTATTTTAAGTTCTCTTTAAGGTTCACATTTTGCTTTCTCAATTAGGTAAATGAGTCCCTTAGCATATTAAGGAACTGAATAAAAATAAAGATGCACTGTATTGTATTTTACTCAAAACGTACTGGACCAAACCTGGTGTAGATACACAAACGGCCAATACTTAATGTCATAAGGATCAATCGGATATACAATCAGGAACGGCAGCATCAACTCTATTTCATTTGTCTTCTTATATTTAATAGCCATTAATACTAAAGAAGTAAAACTGAAGGCTATCGCTGTCATGCCATTCCAGAAATTCAAAGCGCTTATGACAACAGTCAAAAATCTTCTTTCTTCATTGATTATAATCTCCTTTTGCTCATTTGTATTACTTTTCTCTTTGTTTTCCATATACCGCAAATTTGAAATAAGCTGGGTTAAATTATCTTCGTTTAACATGAGGAAAAGAGATTTTAAGTTTGCGAGCATGCATAACGTCGTGCAAGGCGCTATGTATGTTAGCTCGAGTAAGCTTTTTCCGGTTTTAGCGCCATCTATGATCCAAAATACCTCCCCGATTACATCTGTGTTTAGCCATAGGAAGTTTATAATATATAACCATCGCCGTTTTATCAAGTTTATAATATTGTTTGGATGTTTGCTTTCCATATGCATTCCCGAATATTTGAATAGAAATTTGATTTTTCTTAAAGTGTCGTCGAAGAGAGAGTCCATTATGGAAATCGTTTATCAACTGATTTTATTTTGTCAGAAATAAAAGTAAACTAATATCTTATTCATTATTTACTCGTTAAACGGTCGCAGTTATTAATCATAAAATAATTACGAGGTTTCTGCGTTATTACATATTTAAGTTAGTTAGTAATTATAGAAAAGTCGAAGGACATGAGGCATTTAAAGTCAGCTTAGGCAGTCAATGTAAATGGAGATAAATCAAATACCTACATGACCACCATGAAATGAATTCCCATACTATTACCGTAAAGCCACAAAGAAATATAAACAAATGAACTTGAAAAATACTCAAATGATCCCCGCAACCAGAAAAATAAATTCTTTCCAGCCAGCAAATCGTAGAGAAAAACGGTGATACGCAGTTGAACGTCCCTCGCACCCCACTCACTTGTTGCGCTGACAAAGCTAACGGGACTTATAGCTGCAGCGGTTATAGCGATGCCTCGAACGCGCCCAATGAAAATGTGGAAACATTTTTCCATTCGTAAAACAACTGTAAGGTTGAAAAATTGCTAGAGATTTTTCGCAGCGGAGTAAATTAAATGAAGGTAGCATTGGAGCGTATTTTTTTAAAGTTAACACATTCGAAATTTGAATGAAGTTGGGATATTTCGTAGCATTCGAAATTCAGATTTATTTAATTGCCTTCAGGCAGTACAGATAAACAAAGCTCATGCATGATAACAAACTCTGTTAAGAGGATAGCAAGTCAATGTCCATATTAAATGCGATAATGTTTCTCTCCCCTTAAATCTAGTCCGATTTCCACGATTTTTAGGGTTCCGTACCAAAATGGTAATAAAGAAACCCTTATGGTGAGACTTCGTTGTCTGTCTTTATGTCACAGCAGTTTTTCTCAGCAACTACTCAAGCTATCAACTTGAAAGGCATAGTTATATAACTTGCATGCCCGCCTCTGTTTTTAGTTAAAAAAAAAATGAAATTAATTTTATAAATAATTGAAAAGGGGTCTAGAACGGGGTTTGAAAAGTGAAAGTGATTTGATTATAGCAAGGGTGTCATATGAAAGGACTTATAATCTCCACATTTCAAAACTATTTTTTTTATAATTTTCTATGACGTACTTTTTGATTTATAACCAAAGATGTTCAAAAAATGGCCGTTCTCCCCCTTATCTCTGAGTTTATGAACCGAAAAATGTGAAAAATTCCTTACTTATAGATAATTACATACTTATTTTACGGAAAAAATAAAACAAAATTTACAGAAATTGTCAAAAAAATTAAAAGATCTGTACTAAAATTTAGTTAGGCAAGTCAAAATGAACCCGCATATAATTAAAGTACATAAAAAGGTATATTTTTGAAGTACGGACTTAAATACGGAACCCTCGGTACGCGAGTCTGACTCGCACTTGACCGTTTTTTTGTTTAATATAGAGAAGACGAAAAGTGTTTTTCCTTAAAAGCCCGTATTATTAATGAATTTAATATTTGCATGTACTATTAACTAAACTAATAATTAATTTCAAAACGGTTGAGAGATCCCAAAACAATTTGTTGTGATTAAGGTAATTTCAACGTAATAACACTTATTACGTGTAAAACAGATTTTATTTAATTGTAGATTAAAACCCGCGTTCTGAAACCTGTGATTACCGTAAATACGTTATCTGTTTGATCAGAAATAATCATTTTTTTTACCGTAAGAACAGTTCGGATGCTTGCGTAGATTTTTATTTTTATATTTACGGAACAGATACTACTATTTTTCTAATATTTTAAATGCATGGTGGAATTATTGTGTTTCATTATTAGTAGGGAAAACTAATAATTAATAATATTCCAAAACTAAAAAACTAAAAAAAACTGAAAACTGAAACTGTTGAATTTACTATACTATAATTTATATTGAGTAATAAAATCTGAATCTGAATCAGTTTTCTTAATTTGCCAAGTTAGTAGTTTATTATATTACACTTTAACGATTGAAGTAACAATATTAAACTCCCCCTGGGACAAAGAACCTGACAAAATTATTCAGACACTAGATTTAATATGCGATTATTCACTTAATTACTGCTTCTAGTGGTCTCTCATATTCATGAAAATTAAGAGGCACATTTAATTTATTTAGTACTGGAGGCCATCGGGCCTATTATGGTCGTGTTTATCGTGTGGATAAACGTGGATAAAACATCTGTCACTTTCTAACCCGTATGTAAGTGCGAGAGTGACCGATGCTTTATCCATACTTCTGCCCTGCTAAGGTAAAAGGCAGTATTTTACACAAAACTACTGTAGCAATTACAACCTTATTACCCAGTGATGAGGTTGCAATTATTACAGTAGCTTTGTGTAAAATACTGCCTTTTACCTTAGCAGGGCAGAATTATCTACCGCGACAACGGTGACCATAATACGGGAGCAGGTCTATAAAGGAAGAAAAATATTAAGCATTATAGTTATCTATAAAAGAAGAGTAGAACTAGTGGAACACTTTATGATGACGGTACGATAAGGAACATCATAGAAGTAAAGATAGAAGGGAAGAGAGGAAGGGGTAGACTAAAAAAGAAGAGTAGAACTAGTGGAACACTTTATGATGACGGTACGATAAGGAACATCATAGAAGTAAAGATAGAAGGGAAGAGAGGAAGGGGTAGACTATAAAAGAAGAGTAGAACTAGTGGAACACTTTATGATGACGGTACGATAAGGAACATCATAGAAGTAAAGATAGAAGGGAAGAGAGGAAGGGGTAGACTATAAAAGAAGAGTAGAACTAGTGGAACACTTTATGATGACGGTACGATAAGGAACATCATAGAAGTAAAGATAGAAGGGAAGAGAGGAAGGGGTAGACTAAAAAAGAAGAGTAGAACTAGTGGAACACTTTATGATGACGGTACGATAAGGAACATCATAGAAGTAAAGATAGAAGGGAAGAGAGGAAGGGGTAGACTAAAAAAGGGTAACATGAGTCAAATAAAGCAGAAAGTTGCCGTCGAGTTGAATGAAAAACAAGGTAAAGGAAATGGCAGTGGATATAGAGACGTGCAGCCATTGCATCATGACTAATACACCCACAATGCATGGCCATTAAATAAGAAGAAAATATACTTGGTACAGGGAACCCTTATCCAGACTTTAAGAAAAGAAGGTACGAGTAACCACAACACTGGAGCCACTGTATCCCATCTATAATCAGGGGTTAGAGATGGTATGCATATGCTTCACCTAGGTAAGTAATTTTGGTTAAAAACTATCCAACACCTTTGTAAAAACTGATTTGCATTATTCCAGTAACACTCCAGACCAGCGATCCAAATCAAGGAATCATCTAAACACCCACTGGAATTATCCTGTGGGATATCCAGTCCAGCAACTGGATTCGTGTTTGCAGCCAATCCAGTGCTGACACTGCTGACAGAAACGTCATAAGGGCAAGACAGTCTGCCGGCGGATATGGGCCGGTCAGTTCATCATATTAGAACACAGATTAGGTTCAGTTCGTCGTACGATTTCATACATTATCTTCATAGATTTCGGCCGGCATGGCAGCCTTGGGACTGCCGGCAAACCGTTAGTCTATATTGCCCTATACTGCCCTGCTAAGCTAAAATGCGATATCTCAGACAAAACTGCTGTAGCAATTGCTACCTCATTACTAACAGGAGAGGACTGAATCTGCTTTGGGTATTGAATTTGAGATATTGCCTTTTATCTTAGGACGGCAGTATAGTTAACACAGGTTGTTTTTTCATAGGCTAATAGGTTGCTTTTTCTCGAAATCATCGTCCCTGTAGTTTACACTTCAACAGATTCTAAAATCTGGAATCGTGAAGACGGATTATCTTCAGTACAGCGCTGGTTTGAATTGGAGTAGGTACTTGTACCGTAAGGCTGCCTTTCCACTGAGGCGGAGACGAGCGGAGCGGAGAGGAGCCGTGTAGGAATCGACCAATCACATTGGTTGTAATCCACATCTCGTCTCCGCTCCGCTTCAATGGAAACAGTCAAGCGGAGACGAGCGGTGCGGAGAGGAGCCGTGTAGGAATCGACCAATCACATTGGTTGTAATCCACATCTCGTCTCCGCTCCGCTTCAATGGAAACAGTCAAGCGGAGACGAGCGGAGCGGAGAGGAGCCGTGTAGGAATCAACCAATCACATTGGTTGTAATCCACATCTCGTCTCCGCTCCGCTTCAATGGAAACAGTCAAGCGGAGACGACTGTATCAAATTTGTATAGTACGCCACACATCTCCGCTCGTCTCCGCCTCTATGGAAAGGCAGCCTAAACACGGGTTACTTTAGCCCTGGGGGGTAACATTGTCCGCCCCTATATTTAAAACTTTCTTTGTATACTTTACAATTTTTAATAACAATTACTTTCTCTAGAAAGTACGTATACGTAGTGAAAGTCTGTATAATCTATTTTGATAAAAATAAAAAAGTAAAGTGTCATTTTTGGGTGGGCAATGTTAAGCCCCCCCCCCCCCCCAGGGCTAAAGTAACCCGTGTTTACTGTATGTGTGTATGGATGTCAGTAACAACCGACTTGTCGAGAACGAATTATCATTTGTTAAAAACAGTTTTAGCCAAGTTAGTCAAGGCTTTAGGATAAACGATATTTCAGACTAAAGATTCATTAGTATCTACTCATAGGGCCGTATTAATAAACTGATCTGAGATGCTCGTCCCAAGATGAGTATGGAAATACGTTTACATTGACATATCTTGAGACGGGAATCAAAGTCGAGATGAGTTTATTAATACGTCCAAATTCATAGACAACTTTTTTTCTACAGTCACTTGTTCCAACCTGTTTCCCGCCACTTTCCCTGCTGTCAGTTGTCACACGGCACAGCTGGGCGTCCATGTGTGCGTGTGTTTGTGTGCGGTGCCGTATGAAACAACCCCCGTGGCGTGTCCGTAGGGTTGGCGATTCGTGTTTTTATTTTTATATATTAGGTATATCCATCTTTAGGGAAGAAAGAAAAATAGTTTACAAAAATTTGAACACATTGATTAAAGCACCTAGCCATTTTCCACTCGTTACTAGACCTTGGAAGAATAGACAGACATATGAAATAAGTCTGCCATTTTTTACTACCCCTTTTTTAAATAGTATCACGAATAAACTAATATACATAATTTTATTTGCAATTTTATGACAATTGTAAGGTTTGTGACTTTTTAATTTTATTTCATATTTATAATCCTTTTATTGCACCTGAAATAAAAACAGGTAATTGGCGAACAAGGTGGATTCGTGGCACGTAAATAAAATGTTTTTCTTGACTTTCCTCTTCTTAGTCGAAGCGATTGAGTGTTTTTTTATTTAGAGGTAAATTTCTTAGATTTGTAATAAAAATACGCAGTATACAAATAATGTTGACTAAACTAACTATCAAGGTAACTTCACTTTAAACGTGAAATAGCAGCTATTTTTTAATAAAATTGCTGTATTAAAATAGTTGTATTTATGTGGTAAATACCATCGATTACTGTGTAAAAAAGACAAAAGTCTTTTAGACACAATTGGCAAAGACAAAAAAAATATCTTGCGTTTAATCGCAATTAGTATTTATTTGTACTTAAATTTTTCTGTCTCCATAGTACGTAAGTAATTGTTTTGAGACGTTGAGTCCGTTGATGTCTTTCTGTTCAAAAACCTTAAAGGCCATACTTAATGTCGAAGAAAAACACACGAATATCTTGTCAAAAAACATATAGATAATGTGTCGACGATGCAAGTATTCCAAGTGAGGTAAAAGCACCTATTATGGACAGTGCTCCAGTTATGAACTATCTAATAAATATAAGCTTCCGAGATGTATACAGTGTGTTACTGGCATGAGGGCTTCTGCTTTAACTGACGATAATATGTTGTATAAGTAATTATTTGCAGGTACTACTCTGTCAAGAAAGTACCGGGAAAAGATCAATAATACACAAACTGTTTGTTAATCATCCAAATTTATTTTATCACCTTCAAAGTATGCTCCTTCAGAAACGATACACTTACGCCAACGAATAATCCAATCATCAAAACATTTTTTAAACGCTGTTTCCGGAATTGAATTCAGTTCTCGGCGCGAATTCTCCTTTATGTCTTCTACCGATTGAAAACGGGTGCCACGAAGTGGTAATTTGAGTTTAGGAAAAAGAAAGAAGTCGGCAGGAGCCATATCTGGTGAATATGGTGGTTGCTCGATGGTATTTGTTGAGTGTTTGGTCAAAAATTCTTTCACAATGATGGCCTTGTGCGAAGGCGCATTATCGTGGTGGCAAAATCC
The DNA here is from genome assembly GCA_963241965.1 of Tortrix viridana. NCBI lineage: Eukaryota > Metazoa > Arthropoda > Insecta > Lepidoptera > Tortricidae > Tortrix > Tortrix viridana. The sequence continues at coordinate 2,830,812 of OY725195.1, read as the reverse complement.
AAGAATTTTCATTCCACAAATCTGGCCTTTTTCGTCGAATTTGCTCTCTTAAATGCCGCATAACGCTCAAATAATATTCTTTATTTACCGTTTGACCTTCCGGCAAGAATTCCGAGTGCACAACACCGCGATAGTCAAAGAAAACAGTCAACATGACTTTGACTTTTGATCGACTTTGGCGTGGTTTCTTCGGTTTCGGTTCAGTTGGAAGGCGCCACTCCGAAGCTTGTTGACTAGTTTGCATGTCAAACTCGTAAACCCACGTCTCGTCACCAGTAACAATGCGTTTCATGAATGTTGGGTCGGAATTGACTCGTTCTAGCATGTCCTCAGCGACTCTCATGCGATTGAGTTTTTGGAGAAAATTCAGGTCTTTTGGGACTAGCCGAGCGGTAAGATGTTTCATACCCAAATGATTAGTTAAAATAGTACGGATCGACTCGTGAGATACAGAAAGTTCGGCGGCTATCTCTCTCAAAGTTGAATGAGGATTTTCAGTCACTATTTCCTTCACTTTTGCGATGTTAACTTCAGTTGCAGACGTTGATGGCCTACCAGAGCGAGGCAAATCTTCCATCACATCTCGACCGCTTTTGAACGCTTTGTACCACTCATAAACACGTGTTTTTGATAAAGTCGAATCACCGTAAGCCTTCTGTAACATTTTCAGTGACTCCGAACACGAAATTCCATTGGCGATGCAAAATTTAAGACAAACTCTTTGTTCAATGTTTTTGTCCATTATGAAATTCGCAATACACACTAGATATGATATAACTAAAAACAGCACTGTATTTAATATAAATAACAGATGCAACTCAAACTCCGCGCCAAAATAGAAAACAGTTGTGCCAATCTAACAACAACAAAAAAAAACAAAAATTTGAATTTGGAACCATAAACAAATCATCCATTCCCGATACTTTGTTGACTGAATGTATAATTAAGTCGAAGTTAATTAACGTAACGCTGCAATTTAACTTCGTACATTTTAACTATCATCAACGTATTGGAGCTATGTGTAAGTATCGTAATCAGTATCGTTATTACTTGGTACAAGGCTACATTGGTACAGGGGCAGAGCATAGAGAGTTATTAATACTCCTTGAAATTGTCAGATTTGTGAAACTAAAATGACAGAAAAGCCAGAAAAATAATCGTTGTCAAACTTGAACGAAAGTCATTCCCATCGAAACTAATAATTTATTGTGGAATAAGTAAATCGTGAGTTTTACTAATGGCCTACGACGCTCGTGAGATGTGCGACATGATTTTGTTGTACGGCGAAACACACGGCAACGCAGCAGAAGCGTTAAGGTTGTATCGTGAAAGATACCCTAACAGGCGACATCCTCACAATCCCAGATTTATATTGGAAGCAGTGCAACGAGTTCGGGAAAATAGGCCGATCGTTCCTAGTAATCCCGAAAGAGCTATGAATGGGATCGTGTCTGTGGCACTGGAGGAAAGGGTGCTGGAACATTTCAGAGAATGCCCCACATCCAGCACTCGTATTGCTGGGCAAACGTTGGGCACTACAAATAAGACCGTTCATCATCATCGTGACTACATTCTTACTGTGTGTATTTTTTTGTCCTTTGCTGATATTGGTCACGAATAAATGTTTTTCTTTCTTTCTTTCTTTCTTTCTTTCATGGAGTTTTAAAAAGGAACAAAAAGCATCCTTATAAATTTCTAAAGGTACAGAAAATATTACCAAGAGATTTGCCACTACGAGTAGCATATTGCAATTGGTTTTTAAGCATGTGTAGAGAAGATGATTCCTTTCAACAAAAGGTTATGTGGACGGATGAAAGTACTTTTTGTCGGAATGGAATGTGGAACCGAAAAAATACCCACCACTGGACAGATAAAGAAAATAATCCTCATGTTTTAAGGGAGACTGCCCACCAATACCGTTGGACCATAAACGTGCGGGCAGCTATCCACAATAATAATATCATCGGACCTATTTTTATTGATGGGACTTTGAACGCACAGAGGTTTCTAGAACTTCTAAGTGGTCCTCTTGTCACTTATTTGAATACCCTTTCTGAAGAAGAACGCAGTGGAATGTGGTTTCAGCTGGATGGTGCTCCTGCTCATTTAGCTTTGGTTGTGAGAGAAAAGCTAAATGAAATGTTTGGACAACGCTGGATTGGGCGTTTTGGCCACCAAAATTGGGCACCAAGAAGCCCTGATCTGACACCTCTTGATTTTTTTTTATGGGGAGCTGTAAAAAATCAAGTTTACGCTACCGACAGCGAAACTCGAGAGGAAATGAAATCTAAAATAATAGAAGCTTTTCGTCAGCTGGAATCGACGGATTTCCGATCGATTCACGACAACATAAAACGACGTTATGAATTGTGCGTTAATAGTGGTGGTCGCCATATTGAACATATTATTTAGGTTTTTTCGTTGCTTTTCCTTTAATATAATTGTTTATAATGTATCAACTGCTTTTCATTTTTCTTACATTATTTTTAGCCTAAGTATTACTAAATGTATCTACTTAATCAGCTAACTATTTAAGTACCTACTTACGGCCGCACTCAAAGACGTCAATGAACTTTCAAGTTTGATTAAAGTTGCTGTTGTCACTTTCTTTGCTAAAGCAATAGAATAAGACGCAGCAACTTTAATGAAACTTGAAAATTAATTGACGTCTCTGAGTGCGGCAGTTATTTAATAATTAGTTCATAAACATTATCTTTGCATCGATACCAGCAAAAGCTTTAGTTTCTTTAAAACACTTTGAATTAGGCTTTAACAGTTTTGAATTTGTTTACAATGAACTACGAATGAATAGGTAGGTACGATGCATCGTATGCGCGATGACCAAGTCAGACGTCAAATGGGGCTGCTATGGTTACACAAGTCTTAGTTTGGTCACGTGACTTTATTAATTAACTTTAACGCACAGTGTACATTGCTTGCAATTTATTTTTTGTTAGAAAACAAGTGTGTACTATTTTTTCTTGTTTTAATTAAAATAAACATGTAGGTACATTAAGGAGTTGCCCATTGTTACTCTATATCAAGGAAAGCCCTCATGCCGGTAACACACTGTATGTTATTGTTATTATTAGTAGTGTTAGCGTTAAAATTAGATTACATTGATTTTCGTTAATGCCAAGTTTTCTATAAAAAAATGCTAATGTTCATCACTGGAGCCTTGTCCGTAAGAGGACTTCACCTTGATCACTTTCATCTCTTAAATTAACAGTTTACGAGCCTCAACACCCATGAATAAAAACCTTATACATATTCTCGCATTTTGGGACAGCCCTAGTAATTTAGCTCACACCCCTTGCATTCCACGCACTAAGCCCCCTAGGGTTCGGCAACACGCACACATACACACTTATACCTACTATACCACACACGCTACAAAAAATTTACAACCGATAAATTTAAAACCTGTCCTATAGATAGTTCTTTAACAAACCAATTGATGAACAAAAACGAACCTTAACTTATTACGATAAAAAGGTTCACCAATGCATTTTAAATAGTACTTTTCATCTAATTCTTTAATAATAAACATTATCACACGAATATAAACTGGCAGGTTCTAATAAGAGCGATTAGGAATGTGTCAGTAATATTTAATTTTAGTTAAATAAATACCACATGATTGCAATAAATTTGTCATTTTCTTCACGTAATTGGTTTTAGAATAAACCTTGTACCTATGTATAATTACAAAGTTGTACTGACAGTAGTAATTAATACTATCAAATTAATATCCAATGCCTTTTGGCTTGTAAAAACACTACTGCTTCGTAAATACTTTTCTGCCTAATTGTTTTACATACTTATTCCTACTCCATTTTGAAAAATAGGTGTCCAATTATCTACACCACTTCAAGCTTCTGGTTTTCATTAAAATCCTAACAAGGCACCATTTTGCGATAAAAAATATCGTTCCAATTTCAAACCGTTTTACGTACCTAATTTTTTTCATCGTCGAAAACGTAACTCGAACTGCCAGTATTTTTTCAATAAATACGTAAAAAAGAGTTCGTGTATCGTGCGATACAGATTTCTCGACGAAAAAACTGTAAAAAAAAAAGTAAAGGAAAAAAATAAGACAAGGCACTTCAAGCCCCGCCTGCCTTATGTCAAGCGAAGTGCGCGCGGTACACACGGGGTTAGTTTTAGCCGGATATTTTTGTTTTTATCCTTTAAGTTTTTATAGAAAAGTTTCAAGTTTTGCAAACGTGCTTTGTTTTTTGTTTTTATTTTTATCTATTGTAACTAACTATTTACATACATCTTCTCTGTACTTCGATAAAATCAACAAACTTGTCGCCATGTTGAAGTAAAATAATGGCCGAAATTATCTCAAACTCATCGAAGACATTGTATTATTTATTTTACATAATATGAAACAAGCATTTTATGCTACGGTCAAGTATCAGATTGAGTGCTTGAACAATAATTAAAATATTAAAATAAATTTTTAAAACAAATCAGCCCGTGTGTATCCCACGATCTTGGTATCGTTGCATTCCGTCGCACACGGGTTCTTGCTGTTGTGTCCTCGCAGCTCATACCAACAAAACAAACGACAACTGCCTTTAACGTAACAGAATAAGGTTTATAACGAACGCATTATTAACTTTGCGTTATTGCAAGTGGCCATTTTGATTCTTAACATTTGAAAAAAGAACCGTACGGTATTGAGATTAGGTTTAGATTGTAAGTAATATAAACGTTCCATGCTTGTATACTTACCTAAGTGTCTTTCTCGTACTTTGTCGTTTTCACTAGTTCAACAAATTCCTACGGCAGTTCAATTTTGACGTTAAAACGACAAGGTTTGAAAGCGGTCACTTACTTATATTATAACATTAGCTGTATCAATTCGGTAAGCGATATTAATGTTTAGTACCTTATAAATAAGGTACTTAGTTATGAAATGCAAATGTATTTTGTAAAGATACAACGTTATGTACAGTTGGTATAAGCTTATTTGTGTTTTGTTGCGTTGTGTCAAGGTGTATGACAAGCGTTTGTTTATTGTTGCGAGTCCTTAATACATTTGATTCATCGTTTTTGTAAGGGTATTGTTTAGAATGGTCACACGAAGCCCAGTGGGTCTTAACTTAACAGTTCAACCACTTACACTTACGCCGTAAGTGATACATTGTGTACTTTTGTCGTTATAGGGCGTTTTTCAAAAAAAGTGTACATGGTTAAGGAAAACTTAAGAAATGTTTACTTTTTCCGGTTCGTCACGAAAATTAACCATACTAAATGTATGACTAATTTTCGTGACGCACTGGAAAAAGTTAAAATTTCTTAATTTTTCCTTAACTATGTACACTTTTTTTTAAAAACGCCCTATAACGTTCGATTCGAGCAGTCATACGAATTTGACAAACTTCAGGAAGATAAGTAACATTGATATCTTGCATCTCTTTCTCCATAAACGAAGAAAAGAGATACCTACAAGATATTTATGTCACTTTAACAAATATAAATAAATAAATATAAATATATCAGCGGACAATCTCACACAAATTGACCTAGTCCCAAACTAAGCTCTAGGCTTGTACTATGGGTACTAGACAACGATAAACATACTTATATAGAGAAATACATACTTAAATATATAGAAAACATCCATGACTCAGGAACAAATACTCGCGCTAGATATGAGCGCCGATGGGTGGAAGGTCGGCGGCGGCGCGCTGACTTTTTGGAGGCGGCGGCGGCGTCGTCGGCGGCGTGGCCTCCAAAAGATTTTTTTGACGTTGGCAGTATAAAAAATAAAATAATCACGTAGCTTATCGATAAAAATACTTTTATATACAGGGTGACTGGTAACTCGACCTAAGTATTCCTTAAAAGGGGTTATACTAGGGCTTCTTTACAATGTTTTAGCCCAGTCAACCAGGGGTCGAAATTCGGTACTTTCGAGTTATTACAGATTTATAGTTATAATTATGTCCCTGACTTACTGTGTGTGTGTGTGTGTGTTTTTATATATGTAAAAAACTGAATACTCGTATAACTCGAAAACTACCGAATTTCGACCCCTGATTGACTGGGCGAAATAAGCTCTGGGCAAATAAGCTCTTTCAAGTATAACCTCTTTCAAGGAATAGGTCGAATGACAGTCACCCTGTATTTAGTATTTTTCCTTTGAATTTCTTAAACATGCTTCACAAAACACTTGATCGTTGAGAACTGTCCTTTTTTTCCATCTACATTTACAATTACGTGTCCAAAATAGTTCCAGTAGTAACTGCTTTGATTTCACACGGGCTAGCGTAGTCACTGTAATTTTTTCTATTTTGGTTTTATAAACGTCCACATTTTCAAGAACCAACTACGCAGCCATTTTTCGTAGCTGACAACTGACTGCGTAACGCGTCCTACGGCAACAACGAGCACGCTCATACAGTCAGTATTAGTCAAGTGACCGATTCAATTATCTCTCTCGCTCACTCGGCGCGCCGTTACCTTTTCGCGGCGGCGGCGGCGCGGCGAAATCAGCGGCGGCGGCGGCGCGCCGGCGCGGCGCTCATATCTAATCGCGCTCATCACACAAATATTTGTCCATACCGGGATTCGAACCCAGGACCGCTAGCTTCGTAGGCAGGGTCACTACTAACTAGGCTAACCGCTAACCTTATAATGTTACCCAAGGAAAAAGACGCCGGCTCCAAAATAACCTTATGATTTCACCAAGACATCGAGTAAAGGTTCACGAAACTGTAAATTGTCAGTTACATTGTCCAAATAGCCTTTACGTAAATATATGTGACTTACGGACAGACAGACCAACGGACATGACGTAATTAAAAGGGTTCCGTTTGGGTTGGTTTCATAACTATAAAAATAGCATTAAAACTGCGTGTTCGTAGTCTTATTTTCCTCTACGTTTGCCCTTCTACCAACTTTATTTATTTTATACCATCCTCGTTTGTCATCTACACAATATATTTGATATTTATAAACATTTGGGTCAGTGCTCAAGACAGTTCGCACCTGCCGCTTTCCCTAATCTATAAATATCTTGATACTTGCTGCGGTGAGGGATAGGAAACTAATGTATACATTAATAATGTAATACAAGAATCGAAGAAAGAAAGAATAAATACAAACCGGCGGAGCGCAGCGCAGATCACTTTAAGCCTGGGCCACACCGGATGCGTTGCGTAGACGTGCACGTGCGCGTTCGCGTTCCACTGCATTGTATAGCTGCATCCTCATGTGAGTATTCATACTATACAACGCAGTGGAACGCGAACGCGCACATGCACGTCTACGCAACGCATCCGGTATGGCCCAGGCATTAAATTTATCAATGTATATTCTTTTCTATTTTAATTACAATAAGGTATACATTTAGACCCGCAGCCGCAGAGTAGAAATCCCCCGTGATGCTCCGAGGTCGGTCTAACAGCATTCAAATTTATACCTTATTGTAATTAAAATAGGAAAGAATATACATTGATAAATTTAAAGTGATCTGCGCTGCGCTCCGCCGGTTTGCGCAGGCCCTTAAATCGTACCCCGTATTCTGCCCTGCTAAGGTAAAAGGCAGTATTTTACACAAAAAGAAGAAATACTTTTACTCACTACATGAAGACACACAAAAATAAAAAGGTAAAACTAACACAATTACAAAAAAGAAACACGTGTTGTGTGTGTCCCCGCGGTAGTGAACCGGACGCTGGCTCAGCATTATGCTGAGGTGTCACGTGTACACCTATAGCGCTGGTTTTCAGCCAGTACCGATTTGAAAACTACTGTAATAATTGCAACCTCATTACTGGGTAATAAGGTGGCAATTGCTACAGTAGTTTTGTGTAAAATACTGCCTTTTACTTTAGCAGGGCAGTATTATGGTCGCCTTTATCACGTTGGATATGTGTGGATGAAGCATCCGTCACTCTCGCACTTACGTACCGGTCAGAAAGTGACAGATGTTTTTTACCCGCACGACCATAATAGGCCGCTGCGAGCCTAACACGCATCACAAGAATGCTGCTGTCAGCACAAATAAAAGTTGCTAGGAGTAATTAAATATCATGCTTAACTTAGAGCCTGTGCACACTAGCGTTTTTAGCCCTTATACCCCCGGTCAAAAACGCTAGGTGTACACAGGCTCTTATTAATAGATTTGAACGATTTATTTCATTACTCTAGCAATACCAGACAAAATCGCTTAGTAATAAAAGGTAATTATGTACATCTACACATTTATGTGGTTACATAAGCCACATAAAAGAGTTTCGACTTGACTTCCTACATAAACCGTGTCCCCTAGACAATATACAGTGTTTACATGATTTTTGTGAGGTAGTAGGTAGCTATTAGTTAATTTTCTGGTTTAGGCCAAGCATTTTTGTCCGTTAGATAGTCCTCGACCCTATAGTACGCTTTAGACATCAACGACTTTTTCAAGTAATTTTTAATAATAGATAGAATAGATGTATTTATTTCCCTAGAACCTGTAAAATTTTATCTCGTGCATGCATGCTAAGCCCGCTGAAGGGGCTGTTCATAACATAACAGCGTGTAGGTAGGTAAGGTTGAACGTGCCCACTGTATGCTTCCCTTTCTATGACATAATTCGTATTCATTTGCACGCATCCCAACCCTTAAAAGTCACCCCCAGGGATGCAAGCCGATGTAGGTACTTTAGTTCTCTAAAGTTCGGAGTGCGCCATGCCTGGGAGCCTAGACAAGAGGCCATCCATTTACGTCGCACGTTAAGAAAAAAAAAAAATAAAAAAAAATAACTTTTGGAACTGCTGTTTAATAATTTCTAGATGTAACATTGCAAAATATGTGACGGCACACCAGACACAAATGTGACCATCTGTGACAAGACTCTGTGAAGTTTTAATCATGAAGAGTTTTATATATGATTTAAAAATAATTTAATTTTGTATATTCGGTTCTTAGTATCTCAAATCGCTAAGAACTTATATATAGTAATATTTTTAGTATTTCTGACTTTTTTGTGTTTTCTCTAAAAACAACCTATTGCATGCTGTGGTTGTCTGTAATTAGTGTAGCATTTAGATTAAAACCTAGTACATTTTATTGTTCTCTACTAAACAATGTATACACTGTTGACAAACATAAGAAAAAAAAAAATTCTTGTGACGTAATTTATGGATGGCCCCCAAGATGCACTAGGCTGATTTATCGATTTTCGAAAATCGATAAAATGAATGGAATTGACACAAGCGGCTGACGCGACAGTTCGTCAGCTGAAGTCAATCCTATACATCTTCTTTGATTTCGAAAATCGCTAAGTTAGCGTAGTGCATCTTGGCTAGGCCTCCAGGTTATAGGAAGAAAATACTTCGATAGTTCAGTAGTACACCATCTGCCGTAACATTGATTGTAGGTTGGAATCCAACAGGACACACAATCAAACTTCGTAAAATACGCATGTTATTTTAGGGTTCAAAGGGTGCCATCGGACCCTATCACTAAGCCTACGGTGTCCGTCGTACCTTTTAAAAGGGTTATCTTTTAAACTGGATTAGGTAGTATTTCTGTTTTTGCTGGGTCGCATCCTTCATTCTCCCTAACTAAAACTAAGCTGAAAACTAAACTAAAAGTTTTAAGTCTTAACGTGGACATTCACGGTCAGTTAAACTGATCAGTTGAACCGACGTACATCCAAAAACTGACCGTGAATGTGAAATCTTAAGTTGAAATTATACGAACTCAAGGTCAGCATCTGGATGTACATCAGTTAACTGATCAGTTTAACTGACCGTGAATGTCCACCTTTGTATTATTTTATTTTAGTTTTTAATTTTTTACCTTAATTTTAGTTTAGTTATTGGTTTTAAATAAAATATTAGACACGTAAATCATTTAATTTCACTAAGTAACTGGCTCTACATAAAACAACGATCTAGGTAATAATAGGTACCTACTTAGTAACTACACGACGAGGTAGGTAGACAGACGACGACGTGGTCTTTACGCACAGTAAATACATTAGCTACGTGATTAGAACCATATTCAGTACTTCCAGTTTCTTAATAGCTATCGGCAATCTTCGTTTTTCTATGACACACGAGTGACAAATATACTGCCAGATGCGAGTGCAAGCGAGATAACGATAGCCACCCGAACGCTATAAGAAGCTGGAAGTACAGTACTTTATGTGTTATTATTACTTATTATAATGCTGCACATCGTATTATTGTAAGTAGTATATGTACACAATTAAAGAAATACGTACATAATAATTAGTTACCTATTTGTAAACTGTTTTCAGTAAAGCGAAGTATGACCACGAGCGGCTTAGAATCTGAAACAGTAAATTATATAAGTAACGACTTTTAAATAGGGGTATTTATATTATACTACCGGCCACGCATCGCACGGCAATTTTCCAAAAATAAATCTTTCATACAAACCTAGTCTAGACAATTACGAACATAACAAAAAAACATCAGCCAAATCAGGCGAGCTGTTCTCAAGTGATGTGATGCAGTCGAGTTCATAGATATGTACACACTTTTGCGCCTTATCCCATTGAAATAAGGTGCAAAAATGTGTAGGTACATATTTTTGAACTCGATTTTACAAGCGGCAATTGAACTTTATTTATATAGATTCTTTAATAAAGGTGGACTTCACGGTCAGTTGAACTGATTTACATCCAAAAACTGACCGTGAATGTGAAATCTTAAGTTGAAATTATATGAACTCAAGGTCAGCTTCTGGATGTACTTTAAGCTGGATCACGTTACACTGCGGTACCGTGTCGTTGGCAGGCCGGGACACGGTCATATTCATATGTGACGTTCTCAATATAAAAGGACCTTATGGAGGTAGGCAGTTAAGCTCTTCTTATTCTTGTAACTATACGAATACTATGGTAACAGTTCTAAAAACGGCGTAACCGCCTGCCTCCATAAGGTCCCTTTATATTATAGAAAGTCACATATATCTATTGTGTACTTTTGTATGAAGTAAAGTTGGATTTCACGTTACACCGAGTCGGGGGTGGGGGATTCCCAATAACGGGAAAACTATTGTAAATCGCATCGCATATTTAGAAAACAATATGTAGGTTAGGTTATGTAGATTTTGACGTGTAAGCCCGTGCGGCCTACTTTCTAAATAAATATCTTTTTTATCTTTAAGGTATATGTTAGTTTACTGAAATTTAAACCTTAGCCCAAGTGGTAACAGGTGAAAATAAGGGCAGGGTTTGAATTTATTTCCTTTTAGCTTTAAACATGCGATTACTATACCGCATAATATGACATAAGTACGACCATAACAGAGAATATGTAATGTGTCATTACAGGAAAAAGGTACCAGAATACCAGTGCTGTGGCTTTCCGCAGTTTTATGCTGAGCCAGCGCCTATTTCGCATCATCACATGACTCTTCTTCAAATCTCAAATTTTTTAATTTATCTCTAGTTTTAAGTTCTCATATTATTATAGTTAGTTATACTGTTTAAATTGCATGAACCTGTTCATATTCTTTTGTTAATCGTGTTGGCCTTAAAGGTCGTGTATGTTTGTGAAGAATAAAGATGTTTATCTATCTATCTATCTATCTACCTACTGCCTGTTTATGTTATTTATGTCTTATTCTGTGGCATAGCTGACGGGCCCTTCTACCTGCGGGCTTAACATGAATACACGAGATAAAATTTGACAGGTGCTAGGGAAATTAATACTTCTATTCCATATTCTAACTTAAGTCTTAATTAAGGTTTAAAATAAAAGTGTCTCGTCATGACTTTTATTACCTTTTTACTAAGCGACTATAGCGATTTTCACATTTTTATAGCGACTCTATCAAAACGGGACACTTATTTCAAACCTTAAGCGTTAAGTCTTACGTTAGAATATGGAATAGATGTATTGATTTCACTAGGACCTGTCAAATTTTATCTCGTCCATGCATGCTAGGGGCCTGATACGGCTGATACGACGGTAGCTACGCCGCCCCTCCCTGGTCTTATTTACATGTATACAGCTAAAGCAAGGGCGGATTCAGGATTCGGTTCAAGAAAAGAACCCCAAGAAATAAAAATAAGATTTATTTAAGCATTACCTATGTGACATTTTTATCAAAATAAAACAACGAAGGATTAAAAAGGGGACAAACAAAAATGTCATAAAAGGGGGTAAAACTGGGTGCGTTAGGCTGCCTTACCATAGAAGCGGAGACGAGGGGAGCGGAGAGGAGCGGAGCTGTGAAAAGAGGTATGTGATTCCACTGAGGCGGAGACGAGCGGCGTACTATACAAATTTGATACAGTCGTCTCCGCTTGACTGTTTCCATTGAAGCGGACCGGAGACGAGATGTGGATTACAATGTGATTGGTCGATTCCTACACGGCTCCTCTCCGCACCGCTCGTCTCCGCTTGACTGTTTCCATTGAAGCGGAGCGGAGACGAAATGTGGATTACAACCAATGTGATTGGTAGATTCCTATATACACAGCTCCTCTCAGCTCCCCTCGTCTCCGCTTCTATGGAAAGGCAGCCTAATGCCGTGCGAGCCACAGCGCTGGCTTTCAGTAGCCCCTATTTGAATACTTATATAGAGAATACATACGTATAAATATATAGAAAACATCCATGACTCAGGAACAAATACTCGCACTCATCACACAATTATTTTCCCTTACCGGGATTCGAACCCGGGACCGCTAGCTTCGTAGGCAGGGTCACTACCAACTAGGCTAACCGCGTCGTCACATCCACACACCGAACCAGCCTAACATGACCTCGCATAATAAAAGTCGCATGGTTTTCAAGACATTTCCAGTTTAAGTTTAAGAGGATTGTGAGGTGACGGCTTTCCATACAAACGGCGATAACGTTTTCCGCCCCCTAAATGTTAACCGATTTTGACCAATTTTTGATACGGTGTCGGTCGGAATAAAACCTATGTCCGTACGTTTCGTTTTTTTTCAATATTATTAATATATTTCGATTTATTCCCGTTTTATTGTTTTCATACAAAAGTAATTTCGGCCATAATCTCTTTATAACTAATAAATATTTTAAAAAACGAAACGTACGGACATAGTTTTAGTTCCCACTGACCACATATCAAAAATTGGTCGAATTCGGTTAACGTTTAGGGGGTGGAAAACGTTATCGCCGTTTGTATGAAAAGGCTAGATTTTGCAGTTGGTTCACAGTCCTCTTAAACTGGCAAATCTCGACCTGCTTTTATCTGAGGTCATGTTAGGCTGGTTCGGTGCGTCTTAGGCTGGTCTACCTCCGGTACCATTTTTGGGATACCCTGTAGATCGTCCTCATCCTGGATAGTGACATAGGATACTTTTATCCCAGTATAATTATAGTTCCCGAGGGAGCAGCTATAAAGGACTGCTATGCGGACGGTGTCGCGGGCAAAAGCTAGTAATATAATAATAATATTCACTTACCGTAGTAAAAGCTCTTAGATTCACATCAGCGAAGTTGGCAGCCGTCAGCCTGCAGGGCTTCCGGGCTCTGGATCATTAAAATCAGCTTCAATCTTAACTGTAACTTGTAATTTTTTCTAAGATAGTTTTACGCTTTTGACAAATCGTATAACACCAGATTTATCAAAATCGGTCCAATAGTTAAAAGATAAAAATATAATTTAGTAAGTCCGCCGCACGGGCACTTTTACACGTCCAAATCTACCAGAGAGGAGGCCACTGCTGAGAAGAAGCGCAGCAAAAAAGTCAACAGTCGGTCATTTTTAGGGTTCCGTAGCATTGCACATTTCAAAACAATTTTTTTTATAATTTTCCGTATACTCTTTGATTTATAACCAAAAATGGTCAAAAAATTAACTTTCCCCCCATCATCTCCGAACTTTATAAACCGAAAAATCTGAAAAATTCCTCAATTATGAAATTTTACGGGAAAAATAAAACGATGTGTTCAAATTTCTAGTTTTCGAGAAATTGTCAAAAAAACTTTATAGATCTGTACTAAAGGCAAATCAAAATGGACCTGCATACAAAGTACATAAAAAGTTATATTTTTGATATACGGACTTAAATACACTTACAATATAATATACACTTGATCGTTTTTTTTAATAGAATCATTTTCCTCTCTGAAACTTTTAGTCTTTCTGGATGAAAAAAAAAAAAAGCTTTTCGGCTATTCATTTATCTATGAGCTAACCATGCTTACTTCCAAGCTTCCCAAGTAGCATAAAAGCTATATAACAGCCATTATAACTCGTTTTAACATTATAAGGGCTGTATAAGCTCTTATACAGCTTGTGTGCTACTTGGGTTCAGCACTCTCAATATTGAGTGAATGTTTATCTAAAATTACCTGGCTAAAACGAAGAGCATGCTTTTCTTCATGCTGTGGTCCATCAAATACCAAGAACTGTCGTAGATGGCATCACCCAGTTCCGTGCTCTGAAAAATAACTTATTATCTGGTTATACTCGTATTACATCCTTGAGTCAAAGTTTTTGGAAATATGGCAAAAGAAAGGCTTACGTATCGAAGATTGGTATAATTAAGGGTACAAAACGTTTATTTTTTTTACTTTTTTTTCGTTTGACTTTTGCCTATTTACAGAAACAGAAACATTTATTCGAAAAAAAAAAAGATTAAAGATCATGAAAAGAATGGCAACACAGATACCAAGATTAAACAGTAACGGTGCAGTTACACGGGCAACAATTGTCCGTCAACCACTCTAATTTCGTAAGATAGAACGAGACATGCCGAGAAAAGTTGCTCGTACCTTAACGAAGAAAAGGGATTAAAAAAACAATTGTAGCGTAGTGTTGCCATGGGAGATTCTGCGACGTCGAAATTGACGCCACTCAGCACTATGTACGTACCGCGATGCTGGATTTACATAGGTATATTATGATTTGATAGACACCAAATCAACAAGGGAAAGACAACAACTACGGCTAGGATTTAAAGATCTTCTTTCCATTTTCGCTGTAACTTTTAAGAGAGATCCTTCGTTTTATAATTATCTTAATATAATTCTATCACTTTTTGGGTTAGGTTAGGTAATTGCATACAATTTGCTTAATTTAGTTATGATATTCTGTATTTAGATCAGTTTGCTATACTTTAATAGGGTATATTTACCCCTTTTTTGTAAGACCACTGTTTTTACCATGGATGTAATAAAATATTAAGTAATATGAATACGAATATGAGGAAGGAATCATGACCATGGTTAATGCCTCTTGACTCAAATAAAAGCCTTAGTTTATACACCTAGTCTTTCCTTACCGATCTCATCAGCATATCCCCAAAGTAGCACAGGAGGAAAATCTGCGACAGACTCATAAACAGGAAAAAGAGGAATGGAATAACCACTCCAGGGCCTTCCATGGACTGAAACATTAAAAACCATATCATATAATGTGACTCACATCATGTTAGTACAATTTGGAATAACACGCGCTGATTCGTCATTGTTTTGTTACATATCTGAATAAATACATACCAATATATTTAAAACAAAGTCGGGTTAGTCACACCATTTATAACTATCAAGAACGGCTCGACTGTATTTATGAAATTGGGCACACAGCATTTACCTGGATTAACACAAAATATACTTTTTATCCCGGAAAAGAAATAATTCCCGATTTGAAGCAGGTTGTATATGACAATATTATTTGATTTCAATTTCAAATTTTATCCTCATCTATCCGCGGTTTGAATAAAGGGAGCGGACACTAGAGGGTGTAAAACTGTAAAGTCGAAGAGCCACTGCGGCACACTATGCACGCACGCACACACACTTTGAAAATCATAAATAGTTTCATTAAGCACTGCTAGACCCGATGATTTTTCCGTTACAGTAAAGTTCTTTTTGAGTTATGCGCTAAGCGAAAAGATCATCTTCTTCATCTTCACAAATAAGAATCTGTCTTTCTGACTGAACCCATTCTAAATTAATATTATTATTTACTAACCGTGACATTAAATGCACTCAGACAAATCAGTACAGAGCTGGTGACAATGTTGAAGAGGGTAGACTTCGAGTACAATATCTCCACCAAGTCCACTAAACTACAAGTAAGTAAAGAAATCAATGAATTAATCACAATATTACTCTAGCAGGCAATACGTTGACGGTGTGTTTTTTTCCAAAAAAAGCGCCCTTTTTACATTTTTAGTAGCCTATGATAATCTAAAGACCTAAGAAAATAATCTGAATTATAGAAACAAAACAACACCGTATTGATTATTGTTTTGTTTTGGATCTTATGGTGACGCAAAAGGACGCAAAACACATCGTCAACGTAGTGCGTAGTATATATTATGCACTCCAAATGTTGCGTAGAATCTACAAGGATCCTTAAACAAAAGTAAGGAAAGGTGAGATGAGATGGATGAAGCAAGAGCAGGATCTGATAACTTGGAGCGAGAGGGAGAAGACGTGGATAGATGGTGACAAAAGATTTTGTGATTTACATACTCATTTTTAAGATAATTTTCTTACTGAATCAGCTCCTGATGTCTCCTCACAATATCTACAAACTTCTTCCTGCTTTCCTCTGGTCGCTCAGCCGACCACTTAGCTATAGCATTCTGGAATCTTCGTTGCAAAATACAGAAATGCATCTTTGTGTACACACAAAAAGCGTAGAAGAATGTGTCCGTTCCAAAAACGTTGGTAAGGGATATTATGCCTGGAAAGGTGTAACAACTTTTTTGCATTTAGGTATTGCATTACATTTTTACATGTATATATACAAGGTGGGCCAAAAGAAATCACCCTATTGGAAGATGCTCTCATTTTTGCAAATGGTCGCCAATGTCAAATCTGTTTTGACATTTGTGGACTTGACAGATGCAAAATACAAGTGAACAAGCCATGGAGCGATACACTCCCCAAGAACGCGGAATAATCGTGTCTATTTTTTTGCGTAACAATTCGTCTGTGGTGTTGGCGCAGCGCGAATTCCGTCGCCGATTCCCCGGCCGTCAGACACCGACTGCGCAAACACTGCGCCGTTTGGCCACCAACCTTGAAGAGTATGGGACCACACGAGACGTTGCCAAGAGTGGCCGGCCCCGGAGCGCCCGTTCTGCCGAGAATATCGCCGCTGTTGCCGAGGATGTCGAGCTGTCGGCGGAAACATCAACCAGACGCCGTGCCACGCAATTAGCCATCAGACGGACGTCCCTAAGGCGAATTTTGGTCAAAGACCTGCGCATGTTCCCATACAAAGTCCAGTCCGTGCATCAGCAGCTGCCTGCCGACCGCCAAACGCGCGTAACCTACGCCCAAGCCATTCTCTCAATCTC
This sequence comes from Tortrix viridana, assembly GCA_963241965.1. Classification (NCBI taxonomy): domain Eukaryota; kingdom Metazoa; phylum Arthropoda; class Insecta; order Lepidoptera; family Tortricidae; genus Tortrix; species Tortrix viridana. Next base: position 2,813,537 of record OY725195.1, on the reverse strand, counting down.
GAGGAAGAAGTGGACGATTTTTCGACCAAAATCATAATGAGCGATGAGGCTCATTTCCACCTCAGCGGGTACGTGAACAAGCAAAACTATCGCTTCTGGGGCACCGAAAATCCACGAGTGATGCACGAGGAGCCATTACACCCGCTCAAAGTGACTGCATGGTGCGCTGTTCACGCTGGAGGAGTCATTGGGCCATTTTTTTTCGAGAATGCCGCTGGCCATACGACAACAGTGGACGGTGCGCGCTATAGGGCCATGTTGACCGAGTTTTTTCTGCCGCAATTGGACGAATTCGGACCGAACGACATGTGGTTCCAACAGGACGGAGCAACGGCACACACTGCGCGAGCCACAACCGATATTCTGAAGGCGGCGTTCCCGGGTCGCCTCATCTCTCGTTTTGGCGATTTGCACTGGCCCGCAAGATCACCCGATTTAAGCGTTCCAGACTTTTTTTTGTGGGGTTTTTTGAAGTCCCGTGTTTACGTGAACAAGCCCGAGACTCTGGAAGCCCTCAAGGACAACATTCGACACGAGTGCGAGAATCTGTCGCCCGAAGTTCTCGCCGAAGTGATGAAAAATGCCATAAAACGAGCCCGTATGACAATCAATTGTGACGGCGCCCATTTGGCCGATATAATCTTCTCGACTTGACCAATAAAATTCTAAAGGTTTAAATTAATATAATAAAAAAACAGAATCCAAGTTTTTCATTTAGAAAAAAAAAGAGAGTCAAACAACATCGGATGACTTCTTTTGGCCCACCTTGTATATAAACTGGAAAGATATTGAAGTGAATCAGCAGTTAGAGGCTTTTATTTAAAGTTTTGGAACGAATCCCTAGCCAGTGAAATGAGTAGCTCCCAGGAATTTTGTCTTAGACCTCAGCATTGACATTACAAACCTTGATCCCACTATCTTTAAGCGGCCTGTGTGTTCCTTTATCTTCTCTGCGCCATTTAAAAACTTTTCTATTCACATAACTTTAAATACAGCGTACCTAAATGTTTATTAGGTCGTAACTATGTTGAAACAAATATGTAGTTTTTATTTCACCTAAGGGCTTAAGCAAGAGATTACACACACTACTTCACTTAATAACCATATTATAATCGCTGTAATTTTAAACGGTTTACCCTTGAATCACCGACACTCATTTTATAGAATGTTTTACTTCGCCGAATTTGCATTTCCGATTCGATAGGCATTTCCACATGCAGGAGCTATAATTTTTTGGTGGTCACAGGTCTTACCTAACCTTAGTAACCCATGCATAAGATAATCTGAAAACAATAGGGTTTCACCAGAAATTAGCTTTAGATGAAATTAAATTCGGTAAAACGAGTGTCTGCAAAACAAGGGGACACCAATTTTAAATACTTATGTTAAGTAATTTGTATTGCGATACTAACTCGACCAAACCTGATGAAAGTAAACGAACGGCCAGACCCCTTTAGCGTATGGATCAAAAAAGAATTTCATATGAAACGGGAAGATCACCTCACTGGCTCCTGTTGTCACATATTTATATACCATTACAAAAATCGGTATCGTACCGAATGCCACAACAACAATAGTACAAGACACCAGATGCATAAAAACCACAGTTTTGAAAAACTTCGTTGATCGCTTAACTCCTTTGTCGACTTCATCTCTCAATGTTTCATCCTCTTCCTCTCTTTTTGGATGTATAGCCTTTAGTTTATCATAAACTTTGATAAAAATGTCTTGGTAAAAATAAAATGGGAGCGTTTTTGCTGTTGATAGCGTACAAATTGTAGCGCATGGTACCATGAAAGATAGTTCCAGGAAGCTCTTCCCCATCTGAACTCCCTCTACGAGCCAGTGGAATTCTCCGATCACGTCTGTATTGAGCCAGAGAAAGTTAAATATAAATAGATTTTTTAACCAGAAATCCCAATTTGTCGCCTCCATTTTAATTCCGGAAAAGAGTAAAGTTACTTTTGTAATTGTAAGAGAATTTTCAAAATCTTTGACCGACATGTTTTCGAAAAGATTTTAAAATATAAATTACAACGTTCGGTTCTCAAGTCTCGGACTTCTTTACTCCTCTACGAAATGTTCGACAGTGGCGCGTTTTCTTTTAATAAGACATTTTTATACAGGGTGTTTCAGGAAGTAGTATCAAGCCGAAATCCAGAGGTAAAGCACTTCAAAGGGTATCTAAATCACCTCCATATATGTTCCATGTATGACACTTGAACCATTTTTTGAAAGTGATGTTTTTGTACTATCCGACCGATATTTGCAGGGTTTGTTATTCATTAATAAAGGTAGTTTTTAAAATAGTTTACACTGTAGCTTTACAGAAAAAAAAGCTGAATTTTACGTGCCTTCAAAGTTTTTGGAAAGATATTCAAGTTTAGAAAAATAATTACATCATTATTTTTTATTTCAGCATGTACTTTACTTGTCATAAAAACTACTAACTAAACTATTGGACTACGTAGAATTTAGTCAAAAATCAGATTTTCACTAAAATTTTACAAAATTCCCATTAACTCTCAAATAAAAGGAATTTTGGATACCCCATACCGGCACACCATTTATAAAAGATTAGTACAAAAAATAGTTAAACATCAAAAACTGTTTCAAATTACTAATTCCGTTTAATGTCTATGCAAAACTATACTTAACCTTAATCATATTCCCCTCCTTTTGTGTTACATTTAATTAGTAGTAACTTTAAAGTGATAAAAGGCCTTGCGATATGGTATGTAATTAAAAATTGTTGAGTCCAAAAGTCGTCTAGCTCTTTCCATTCCATTTAATTACAAGCAATATAAATCATAGGAGGTATTTTAGGGTTCAAAGTAATCATCAAGGTAGAGCAGGCCGACAGCATAAGAAAAGTTTGAATGAAGACTTTGTTTGTTTGCATGTTACCTACCTAGTGAAAGAGACAGATTATGACAATGTTTTGAAAGAATTCCTGAATTCTCACTGTAGAGAGGAGACTATCTGATCTCTCATAGAGAAGAGACTTAATCAATAAATTAATATCAATTTAATTTTACTTCAGTATATTTTCTACAACAAATTACAGTTTTACATGCAATGCAATGCAATGTAATATTTAGTTAACTTAACTCTCAATTAAATTTCCGTCTCTATAGAATTCAATCTGGTACTGAATAGGTTCATCGTCTTAAATTGTTATACTTCCTTATTAAGATAGACATCCCCACTGTCCTCTTTTTCCCTATGACTTTTCATCTATAAAACAAGAGTCTAGACAACATGACCTAAATAAACCCGACGAACACAGAAAATAAAACAGAAATTTCTAGCGTAGGTACTACGCGGCCAGACTCAAACGCAAAACATTTTTTTTCCAAATTCAACCGAAACCTTTTATCGGCCATCACCGGGACACCTTTGATATTTCCGAGTTTTAAATTTCGAATCCCGATTCTTTTTAAACGCCGCCGGCTTTATACCGGCCAACCAGTTTCACCAGGATTTGAAAAATCTACAAAAGAGGTTGGATTTATTTTTGGAATGACGGTTGAATATGAATGATAGTACCGTTAAGCCAGGATTGTAAGCTGTTTTATGTACTTAATGTTGTTTTAGGTGTGATGGTAGGTAGAAAAGGGATGTATGGTATGGTAAACCCTTGAGGTAGATATCCGAGGTTTGGTAAAATTTTTGGTAAAATTATTAAAATTTTACTTATAACCGGCCTGTCCTGAGTAGGTATTACATCCCTATTGCGATAAAATCCACTTCCTATTGAATAAAATATTGCAGGTATTTTAATAATATATAAGACTCTTTGGCAAATCCGGATTAAGACAAAACATAGCAATATAAAAAACAATTAGAAACAATATTTGTTGCTCAGACAATGTCGATTACTATAGTCAGAAAAGGAGTAATATGAAAATCATTGGTCCTGTTTCTTACATGGTTTATTAGATTAGTCAGAAAGAGAGGCAAATAATTTATAGTGGTGTTTGGTGTTATTCTTCTGTACACGATTACAATCGTTCATACAATATTACGATCACGATATTTTTCATCGATTTTGTTTTCGAATTAAGTAGATTTCGCATGCCTTTTAATAAATAACGCGTTTTATGAGTTTTTGCGGCGACCGATTCAGAAATTCAGAATGCTAGCATGTCATCGCCTTAATATTAATTGTTTTCAATCCACGAAGGCGTGCTCTTCCAACCAAATCTGACGTTGCACGGTTGCGTCAATGTACATTAAAATTAAGTTAACTTCGTGGTTTGGCAACACTAAAGATGAAGGCACGCCAAAATTCATAAACTCAGTATTATGTGAGTTGACGGCTTTCCATACAAACGGCGATAACGTTTTCCACCCCCTAAATGGTAACCGAAATCGACCAATTTTTGATATGTGGCCCGTCGGAACAAAAGCTAGGTATGTCCTGTTTTATTGTTTTCATACAAAAGTAATTTCAATAAAGAGTTATTGTGTTGTATTGTAATTTCGGCCATAATCTCTTTATAATTAATAAATATTTTAAATAACAAAGGTATGGACATAGTTTTTGTTCCGACTGACCACATATCCAAAATTGGTCGAATTCGGTTAAAGTTTAGGGGGTGAAAACGTTATCGCCGTTTGTATAGAAAGCCGTCAACTCACAATCCTCTCGATTATCAAATCTGAATCGGTCGTCTCAAAACGCTTTAAACGCATTCTTTCATAATAATAAGCTTGCGAAATCTAATTAATTCTAAAACAAAGGGTGGGGAAATATCAACATAGTATCATTGTAATATGAACTATTGTAATCGTTACTGCAAGGGGATATGGCAAATTCAACACTAGCCAGGCGAGGCGAGATAAAATCACGAGTAGCGAAACTGTTATAGAAAGATAAGAAAACAATCGTGCATGTAGTTGTAAAGGTCTCTTTAAACTGGACGTCATATTGCGTCCATTATAGGCCAGTTTATAAGACCTCCATACCACACAACGTTAGCTCATAAACGTCACGTAATTACAAGACACTTGCACATACGCAAGGTTTATCTTATTCTAATAACGGCTGTTTAAGTCATTTTTAACTAAAAGCAACCATAAACAAATGGAATAAGGTCTTAGTGAACAGCAAAGAGTAATAATGGTAGTTAGCTTGTTTAGCAAACGTGCGTGGTGCGTCCGCGCACCAATTTAAATAAGAAGACAAAGAAGATAATTTTGAACTTTAATATGAAACAATTAAGAGTCGTGTTAGATGCATAGTTGATTTAGTAGTGTACTCTAATTTCTGACCTCGTTTATTAAAGGCTATACTAAACATTTTGGTACTAAAACGTATTTAATCCTCTTCTGGTAACAATAAGGAGACTTTTGCTTTGTAGTTTAAAATCAGTTACGATCTTTTTTGAAAAGAAGAATCTTGTTAACAAAGAAAATTATTTAATTAGAAACATTGAAGAGGAATGTCTAGCAAAGTCTCGGGACTGTTGATTTCAGTCTGGATCAAATTGATCCCAATATTTTAGAGCCAAAACTGGATGGTTACCACGAAACACTAATTTCGAACGTTCGAATGCACCAGCCCTTTCACTCGTCAATTGTGATTAAATCGTGAGAAAGGGAAGGAGCTAACGTAACTTCGAACTTCGCTTTTCAAAGTAGCCCCCCTGTGTTATATTTTAGAATACACGCTTACTTCGTCCTAGATTCGACAGAACATCATATTTACTTGACCCCCAAGCTTGTAGGAACTATGCTCCGGTAGGTACCTACAACCTTGGTTAAACTGCGTGGAAGTAAAACCAAGGTCGAGCAAGACACGCATAAACATTAATTTTATACATTGATCAAGTTCAAGTTACACAGACGATATATCCAAGTTTATCTACATGATAAACACGACCATAATTAGAAGAGGAACGACAGCTGATGCGTTGCGGGTTTAAGCGCAAAGCGTAAAACACACAGAGCGCGGGCGCGGGTCGGGCGCGGGCGTATTGTCGTTACATTGTGCCCTCTGTGAGTAGGTATATGCGTGTATTACGACCAATGTAACGGCAATACGCCCGCGCCCGAGCTCTGTGTGTTTTTCGCTTAAATCACACAGAGTGCGGGCATATTGCCGTTGCATTGGTCATAATCATAATACCTGTGGTAATACTCGCATTCTCCGATAGGCCTTCACTCTCACAGAGCACATGTCAGTAAGATCGTTTTGTCACAATATTAAATGTCAGAAAGATAAAATAATAAACACTGAATACTTAAAACAGATCAATGAGGAGACAAATAAATCTAATCTAATCTCAAATATATGAAACAGTCGTGTTAGTCATACCATTTATACATTCAGTCAACAAAGTATCGGGAATGGATGATTTGTTTATGGTTCCAAATTCAAATTTTTGTTTTTTTTGTTGGTGTTAGATTGGCACAACTGTTTTCTATTTTGGCGCGGAGTTTGAGTTGCATCTGTTATTTATATTAAATACAGTGCTGTTTTTAGTTATATCATATCTAGTGTGTATTGCGAATTTCATAATGGACAAAAACATTGAACAAAGAGTTTGTCTTAAATTTTGCATCGCCAATGGAATTTCGTGTTCGGAGTCACTGAAAATGTTACAGAAGGCTTACGGTGATTCGACTTTATCAAAAACACGTGTTTATGAGTGGTACAAAGCGTTCAAAAGCGGTCGAGATGTGATGGAAGATTTGCCTCGCTCTGGTAGGCCATCAACGTCTGCAACTGAAGTTAACATCGCAAAAGTGAAGGAAATAGTGACTGAAAATCCTCATTCAACTTTGAGAGAGATAGCCGCCGAACTTTCTGTATCTCACGAGTCGATCCGTACTATTTTAACTAATCATTTGGGTATGAAACATGTTACCGCTCGGCTAGTCCCAAAAGACCTGAATTTTCTCCAAAAACTCAATCGCATGAGAGTCGCTGAGGACATGCTAGAACGAGTCAATTCCGACCCAACATTCATGAAACGCATTGTTACTGGTGACGAGACGTGGGTTTACGAGTTTGACATGCAAACTAGTCAACAAGCTTCGGAGTGGCGCCTTCCAACTGAACCGAAACCGAAGAAACCACGCCAAAGTCGATCAAAAGTCAAAGTCATGTTGACTGTTTTCTTTGACTATCGCGGTGTTGTGCACTCGGAATTCTTGCCGGAAGGTCAAACGGTAAATAAAGAATATTATTTGAGCGTTATGCGGCATTTAAGAGAGCAAATTCGACGAAAAAGGCCAGATTTGTGGAATGAAAATTCTTGGATTTTGCACCACGATAATGCGCCTTCGCACAAGGCCATCATTGTGAAAGAATTTTTGACCAAACACTCAACAAATACCATCGAGCAACCACCATATTCACCAGATATGGCTCCTGCCGACTTCTTTCTTTTTCCTAAACTCAAATTACCACTTCGTGGCACCCGTTTTCAATCGGTAGAAGACATAAAGGAGAATTCGCGCCGAGAACTGAATTCAATTCCGGAAACAGCGTTTAAAAAATGTTTTGATGATTGGATTATTCGTTGGCGTAAGTGTATCGTTTCTGAAGGAGCATACTTTGAAGGTGATAAAATAAATTTGGATGATTAACAAACAGTTTGTGTATTATTGATCTTTTCCCGGTACTTTCTTGACAGAGTAGTAACTCAAGAACGGCTTGACCGATTTTGATGAAACTTGGCACACAGATAGTTTATTACCTGGATTAACACAAATTATACTTTTTATCCCGGAAAATTTGATAGTTCCCGAGAAATAAGCGAAAAATGTCTACTACGCGGACGGAGTCGCGGGAAAAGCTAGTAGTAATTAAAAATAACATTATACTGTAATAATATAATAGATAATTCTTCAATAGAATAAAAATACTTAACCGACAAAAAATCACGAGTTCTTTTTTCAGATGTTGCTAAGTATTTATAGTATCGCCAGAATAAGCCGGTTTCACAAAAGTTTCGTGCGTAGTTAAAATACCGCCAAATGAAATTATTACACCGAGGCAAAGGCATTCGACTCCGGAGACGCAACGTATGCGTCCGAGCGTACCGCTCCCGATGCGCCGAAGACGCAAACGTTGCTTCCAAAAAATTATAAAACGTATGGTGGCGCGTAGGGTTTGCACGTTCACTTTTTACATTCGAATAAAATTAATATTTCGGTTTCTTGTATTCGAATATTCGGATTTTTCGGATAATTTGAATAATGATTTCAAGTTGTATAATTAAAGATATTATGTTTAAAAATGCAGATCTGCATAATTTAGGGTAATCTATATTACCCTAAATATAATATAAAAAAACCACAATTTATTGTAATTAACAATAATTATTAATTAGGTTTGTAGCAGGCAGCAGGTACCGAGCGACCCCGTTTTGTCACTGTCTTGCTCGATTATAAGTTTTAGGGATCTAAACTAAACTTGTTTTATTTTTGCCAGGGAGTACAATAAACAGGAAATTAGTTTTAAAGCCTCATGTCATGTCAATAGGTATGAAGAAAAGCTATTCTAGCGTTTTACTAAAGGCATGTAACAATTTATATCCTATTTTTGTACTATTCAAAATATCCGATTTATTAGAATAAGTAATATGTATTGCCGAATTCGGATTTTATTTTTGGCGGATATTCGAATAATATGAATATTCGAATATTCGAATTGCAAACCCTAGTGGCGCGTCGGTCGAGTATTGCTCATGCGCAAGCCACCGGAGTTGAATGTGTTATTATACGAGTAGCCTTACACCTTACTAAATTAACACTATCTCATTCCAACGTATCTCGTTAGTGACTAATTTAGGAAGATGTAAAAGCCTTTTAGTAACATGGTGTTTTTAATGATGAACTTTTCCAACAAAAGAAGGATGCTCATATAACAAAACAACTAATGGTTTCTTAGAAAAACCTCTTAAAGTTTCGTCATTGGCTAATTGTTAATAATGTCGGAGGAAACGACCAGTAATTGTAAACATAGGTACAGAATTACAATAACTATTATTAGTCAAAACAGTTATCACGAGTATGCACTTACCTACTCTTGGTAAGAATAAGTAGTCTGAGTCATTTAAGTAAGTAGACACTTTTGTACCCTGTCATAATGACAAACGTGAGGTGACGATAAAGATATTACGTCGAAATTCATTATTGGCTTCCTGTGACATGGTTCTATTACTATAGAATCTAATCAATCAATCAATTCTTTATTTGCAATAAATACGGTACACAAGCTCTTAAATGATTGCAACTAACTGCCGCACTCAGAGACGTCAATTAAGTTTTAAGTTTCATTAAAGTTGCTGCGTCTTATTCTATTGCTAGCAAAGACAGTGACAGCAGCTACTTTAATGAAACTTAAAACTTAATTGACGTCTCTGAGTGCGGCAGATAATCCGTAATTTTTTTTGACAATTAAATCTATGACGTGTTGTGTCTGTGGTTTGATTGGTTGGTGTTGGCGGTATGCTGACCTTTATCATGGTGAACAAGCTTGGATAAAAAGTCCATCACTCTCGCACTTATACTGGTTAGAAAGTGACAGATGTTTTATCCACGACATCCATATTTATCCACATGATAAACACGACCATAAGTTCAGTCTTGAGATCACACTACCATAAATAAATGATTAGAATTAAATATACTTACTACTCTGTCAAGAAAGTACCGGGAAAAGATCAATAATACACAAACTGTTTGTTAATCATCCAAATTTATTTTATCACCTTCAAAGTATGCTCCTTCAGAAACGATACACTTACGCCAACGAATAATCCAATCATCAAAACATTTTTTAAACGCTGTTTCCGGAATTGAATTCAGTTCTCGGCGCGAATTCTCCTTTATGTCTTCTACCGATTGAAAACGGGTGCCACGAAGTGGTAATTTGAGTTTAGGAAAAAGAAAGAAGTCGGCAGGAGCCATATCTGGTGAATATGGTGGTTGCTCGATGGTATTTGTTGAGTGTTTGGTCAAAAATTCTTTCACAATGATGGCCTTGTGCGAAGGCGCATTATCGTGGTGCAAAATCCAAGAATTTTCATTCCACAAATCTGGCCTTTTTCGTCGAATTTGCTCTCTTAAATGCCGCATAACGCTCAAATAATATTCTTTATTTACCGTTTGACCTTCCGGCAAGAATTCCGAGTGCACAACACCGCGATAGTCAAAGAAAACAGTCAACATGACTTTGACTTTTGATCGACTTTGGCGTGGTTTCTTCGGTTTCGGTTCAGTTGGAAGGCGCCACTCCGAAGCTTGTTGACTAGTTTGCATGTCAAACTCGTAAACCCACGTCTCGTCACCAGTAACAATGCGTTTCATGAATGTTGGGTCGGAATTGACTCGTTCTAGCATGTCCTCAGCGACTCTCATGCGATTGAGTTTTTGGAGAAAATTCAGGTCTTTTGGGACTAGCCGAGCGGTAACATGTTTCATACCCAAATGATTAGTTAAAATAGTACGGATCGACTCGTGAGATACAGAAAGTTCGGCGGCTATCTCTCTCAAAGTTGAATGAAGATTTTCAGTCACTATTTCCTTCACTTTTGCGATGTTAACTTCAGTTGCAGACGTTGATGGCCTACCAGAGCGAGGCAAATCTTCCATCACATCTCGACCGCTTTTGAACGCTTTGTACCACTCATAAACACGTGTTTTTGATAAAGTCGAATCACCGTAAGCCTTCTGTAACATTTTCAGTGACTCCGAACACGAAATTCCATTGGCGATGCAAAATTTAAGACAAACTCTTTGTTCAATGTTTTTGTCCATTATGAAATTCGCAATACACACTAGATATGATATAACTAAAAACAGCACTGTATTTAATATAAATAACAGATGCAACTCAAACTCCGCGCCAAAATAGAAAACAGTTGTGCCAATCTAACTACAACAAAAAAAACAAAAATTTGAATTTGGAACCATAAACAAATCATCCATTCCCGATACTTTGTTGACTGAATGTACTTTGGTGTAAACACGTATGTTAATTTGACTTGCTTCGGAGCGCAGGAGCTCTAAGCTTATAAGTCTTATAACTATTGAACGGTACAACCGATTGTCATCAAACATAGCTAAAAACCATCCCAAATATACTACTTTTCAATTTAATAAAAAATCGCGAAGATAAAGGCGATGTATGGCGTAGACGACGGATGCCCCCGGCGCCACCACCTACGGCCTCGCGGTCCGAGGGGCCTCGCGCCTCGAACGCTTATACTACTTAAAAACCCCATTCATTTTATGAAATCGGCCTTCTTGCTGTCCAGTGGACCTCGCAAAATGTATCATGCCCACATCAAATTTAGGTCTTGCCCTTCCATTGCGCGTAGAAATGGAATGCTAGGCGTTGTATTTACTACCACCATCTTATCATTGTCATAAGTGAATATTCTATTAAAAAAATGACTAACTGTTGAGTTTCTTGCGGCGCTTCTTCTCAGCAGTGGTCTCCTCTTGGGAAGCACTGGTAGATTTTGACGTGTAAAAGTGCCCGTGTGGCCTACTTACTGAATAAATATCTTTTATCTTTTTTTCATCTTTATCTTAAATTAAGCGTAAAACGCACAGGTGCGGGTCGGGCGCGGGCGTATTGCCGTTACATTGTGCGCTCTGTGATGTGAGAAGGCTTATCGGAGAATGCGTGTATTACGAGCAAGTAACCTGAAGTAACCAATAAGTACTATCCGTGGACGTGGTTTGAATTTGGTTTGAAGGAACAGCCGTGAACTCTCCAGAGTGAAAGGGTATTAAGGGCAACATAAACTAACAGTCCGCCGGCAGTCCCAAGTCTGTCCGGCGGCCTGCCGGCCGAAATCTATGAAGAAAGCTGATTTTTTTTTTTTTTTATAAGAGCCCTCTCTTATAAAAAAAAAAAAACAGCAAGGCAAACGAGCATGCGGGTTACCTGATGGGAAGTAATCACCACCGCCCATGAATACCGACAACTCAAGAAGAGTTGTCGGTACGTTGCCGGCCTTTTAGGGAGATGAATTTGAACGAGAAACTGACAGTCTGTGTCCTAATACGATGAAATGACAGTCTGTGTCCTAATACGATGAATTGACAGTCTGTGTCCTAAATACGATGAACTAACAGTCTGTGTACTAATACGATGAACGGACAGTCTGTGTCCTAATACGATGAACTGACAGTCTGTGTCCTAATACGATGAACTAACGGTCTGTGTCCTAATACGATGAACGGACAGTATGTGTCCCAATAAGATGAACTGACAGTCTTTGTCCTAATACGATGAACTGACAGGCTGAGATCGGTCGGCGGACTGTTAGTCTGTGTTGCCCTTTAGTCTCCTGACATTCAAGTGAAAGTAAGTCCAGTATACTCCGTGTATGATTTAATCCTTGTATTGAAAGTAAGCCTAGCATGGTACTTTTTATTTTCGAGGGCAAAACTATTTTTAATTTTGCGTAAACACGTATTTATAATAAGACACATCTAAAATCCATAACAATTAGTTGCGACTGAAGCAAAGCGAAAGTAAATCGTTTTAAATAAATGGCTATCAGGGTTTATTGGTAGTTCACTATTTGTAATACCTCTTTATTGCTCTACTGTCGTTTACGAGACGGTAACATACAACAACTGTTTGATTTTCCCGAAACTGCACAAATCACTTTATTACCGTTTCACTTTTCTTTTGAACTAATTGTTTTTCTCCGCTAAGCAATAACAGGATATTTTATTTTGTAATTTTAAATTTAGGATCGTTTGTTGGTGTTGTTGTTTCGGCCATTTTGTTTAACGGCTTCTTTTTGTTATTATTTGTTTGTATAAGATAATAAAAGCTCATTTGACTTTATTATTTAAGTTAACTTTTCAATTTCAAAGCTTCAATGCTATGAATTTTATGATCTTTACTTACTCAATAATAAATTACTACAGTAATTATCAGCATACCTAGAGGTAAGAATTATTCCATCTTCGTCTTTAGGGATGGTAACACATTTGCTGTCTAGAGGTTTCGAGGGGAAGCTTAGAGCTTAGTTTGGGACTAGGTCAATTTGTGTGAGATTGTCCCGTGATATTTATTTTATTTATTTATTTATATCGACGGGTCTCTGACTCAACTTCGTATATGAAAATTTATGAAATTGGAATATCTACTTTAGGACGTGTACCTAAAGATGATATTCGGATTTCGTGAAATTTAATATACGAGGTTGAGTCAGAGACCCGTCGATATGTACAGGGCCAACGATATAGTATATTAACAAGTCCCTAGCAATACGGTTTATCTGTAACAAAAATAAACTTTATACCAATAAAAACGGGTCTCGGTGCACTCAAATTTGTACGCACAGTGACCAGATTTCAATGCTCGTGAACTTTCCAAACTTTTATCACAATAGCTAAAGCAGTAAAGTAACTACGAACAAACGTTTGAAACGTCGCACTCACACAGACGCACGTTTCAACGAGACCCCTAAGCGGACATGGCAGTGCTGTCAGTCAATTCGGTAGCGGGTGTCGCGTGGAGAAGAATAAAATACAAAGCGAAAGCATTCGTCTCAACGCGACACCCGCCACTGACAGCACTCGTTGAGGCGTGCGTCTGTGTGAGTGCGGCGTTTCAAACGTTTATTCGTAGTTTCTTTACTGCTTTCGCTATATGTATACTGTGCTTTTTATCGTAGTATTCTAGCATAACTTAGATTTGAATAATAAACTAGTTACATCAGTTGTGTTGTAGTTTTGTTACGTTTTGTCAATAACTTGGAGAATCCATAGTTTTGTGCTCAAATAGAATTTTATTGAGTTTCGCTGAAACGGCGGCGCGGCGCGAGATATAGGCACCTACTTTACATAGTACATATAAAACGGAATTTTTGTTATCATATAATTTTACTGAGCATCGTTGGGAGAGAAGAGTGAGATTAGGCTACCTTAACTCGCGGGCGCATTAGGATTATACGGCAGTACGTGTCTACAACTTGGACAGGCGGGAATCCAATACATGTTTGAGACACGCGCAGACACCTATAGTCCTTCTTCCTCCTAAGTCGTATCCATCACGACTGATGATCATGGTTGGTGATAGTTGTCAGGGAGTGGACCTTTACCGTCATCATTGTCATCAACTTCGGTTCATTGCGCTCCTCACCACGTTGTAAAACTTTCGAGACGTTGAATATAGTCCCTACAAGCTCATAATTCAAGTGAAATTAACACTGAAGCGGCTTACTCATGCATGAGTCACACTAGTTTAATCTCTTAAAATTCATGTTAGATTCGTCAGTAAAAAGTGATTCGTTGATGAGTGGAAGACCTGGAAACCTTTGGCGGTCTGCACGGCTACCAAAAGTTGTATTTGTCGATCAGTGCGTCTCTTTCGTTATAGGCTAGGTAGAGAGGAACCGAGCGATAAATGAGTCGCGGGCAACTTGCGCGCTGGCTACAGTAGAGGCAAAACGACTCCTTACTGTATAGTTCAATAATTCGGTAGTTTTACCTGGAAAGTTTTCCGAGTTTTAAAAATTGGTGATTTTATAAATTTCGACGTGCTCTTTTCGCATTTTCACTTTGCCACGTATCTTTGCTGCTCGCGCCGCCATAATTGAGAAAATGGCGCCCAAAAACATTTATTTGACCATATCTCCTTTCCAACTAATTTAACGATAAAAATATAATAGTTTAGAACAAATTAAAGTTAAGAAAATCTCCTATACTTAATGTACAAATCCTTTTTTGTTAAACGAATAGTTTTAGCGTACGAGCGCCGCAAAGTCTACTCCAACACGCGTTTTGGCCCATAACTCATTTCCACTCCGCCGCCATAATCGAGGGTCCGATGTTGTCGAAACACAAGTCACTCATTAATGTTTTCATCGTCTGTCTTCTTTTCTTGCTAGCTAGCCGTACGCTCGATCTGAGTCGCTTGGGCAGGCCGGATGACCCAGGAGATACGGGCCGCTTGGGCGCTGACGGGGTTTCGTCAATCTCCAAATGGTTGCCATTTTCTAAGCTCTCGGCCGATTTCTTAGATTTTAGTCTCAAACGATAGGGTTCAAATGTTGTTATTATTTTCTATATTGGTGTTATTCAAGAAGTTTAAGTCTGAGGATCACAACGCATTTCATATTTTTGCGATCGGACTTGTAGTTCCCGAGATATTATATACGCGTGTTTGTGTAGATGTGTGTTGGTTTGCGGCACTCGTACGCTGAAACTATTCATTTTATAAAATAGGGTTACTATATAAATTATACTACAGTTTCTCTACTTTAATTTGTTCTCACTATTTTCATCATAAAATGAATCGGAAAGGAGATATTGTCAAAAAACTGTTCTTGGACGCTGTGCAGGATACATATCTTTTTGAAATTATATATGGTTCTTTATACTTTTTGTTATTGTTTCCATTTTTAAATTTGATAGTCACGTATTTTATTTTTATATAGGTTTGAGCTCTGAATTATAAGCCGAAAGTGAAAGACGTGTTTTAATCGAACCGGAAATCGGAAAGAGCTCGTCGAAAGATATAAAATCACCGATTTTCAAAACTCCCGGAAAACTTTCCAGGGGTAACCTCTTTTTTGAGCATCGAATTACTGAGTTATAGTAGTCAGACATGTTGTCTTATTTGATAGTTTGTTTACTGTCATTTTGTTAGATGTATTAAACGTATTTCTTTGTTTCGGACCCTTTTCGTAGGAAGGTAAGGAAGAGCGAGACGGCGCAACAATTTTGTCAAATTGTACAATTGTAAAGCTTTGTTTGTGGATATAGGGCCCTTGTGTAAAACAAAACAAAAAGAGCGGATGTTGTTATCGAAACAGCGAGCGTTGACGTTCCAGCACTCAACGTTACAGTATTTTTAACGGTTTTGCATTCATTTGCATTTTTAAAAGGGTTATCCAGTTTTGAATTTTCGTCCCCCAATTTCCCATTTTACTGTATATAAAACGCATAATTTCTCGAGGTTCGTTATACTTCAGTTTTTCTCTCATTAATTACGTTTTTTTTTTATTTGCAGAATGATTATGGACAAATAATATGGTTGTTTTCCTTTAATCACGGGTTTTTTTCTACCCAAGTTCAGGCGAATTGAATAGGTAATTTCTATTGTTTTTACAGTGTGTTTAAACGCATAATTGTTTTTTATTTGTACTTCTTTTGCATCCATGGAACATCTGTTCGCCGTTCCTTGAATCGATTGTGCGTGAGGGCAGATGTGTGTCCACGACATCTGTCTTTCGAGAACTTTGAAATAATGCAGAATTTAATCGCTGATGTAAGTAGAAAAATCCATTATTGATCGCCATATTAACTGAATGTTTATGAATAAAGAGATCATAATCACAAATGACATTCCATTATTCTTCTCCTTGTTTTTTAATAGATTTTTAAGGATAATTAATAATTTAGATTATCTGAATCTAATATTTAGATATTAGATTCAGGGCCTCTGAAGTTGTGTGTGTCAGTCTTTACTAAAAAGCTAGTCTTTTTAGATCCACTTGTAATTACCTGTATGGTATTGGAAAAAAATCATTTAGCAGTTTTAAGTGTGGTCGATACTTTACGCTGAAACTTCTTCGAATTGTATGAGTAACTTATTCATGAATAAGTAATACAGTGACTTGGTCTGTTGTGTTACGTTTGGATTGAATTTGTTTTTTTTTTAGTAATTACTGGATCGAAACCCTTTTTACTTTGCTTATGGGTCAAGGCTTCTTTAGGAATCTCTTGCAGTCACGGGGTTTGTAGGTTTTCTTCAATATATATCGGCTTACTTTTAATGTCTTGTACTTATATTTAATCGTATAATGACGATTTTTATCTTCATTATTTCTCATTTCATTATCATTAATTTTTTAATCGTCACGAGGTAATAAATAAATAAAAATGACAGTATAAATTTGTAACTTAAACAATGACTTTTAATACATTTCCTTCTATATTACATTCGTTTTGTACAAAACAATGTACGATGAAGTATACAACGTATGTCAGTCTTAAATCGATCTCACGGAAACACAACAATAAACAACTAATATCAAATCACCCCTTAAAAGGGTAAAGTTACGTATAAAGAATTATAAGTTGATTAAATAAATTCCATTTACAACACGTAAAATGCATTTTCAATTAAATCAGTAAATTTTTCCAACAATTTTACAAAAAGTAAACATACGTCACTAATTTTATGGATTATTTGATCAGTTACCTATTCGAAGTCACTGTAAATTTTTCACCAACAGTGACCCGTATTTATTGCTCTTCAGTGTAGCTTCAAAATGGCTCTAGACAACGCAATGCATCACTAAATTAATATGACCTGTTTGGTAACTTATGAGACTATTCAAATTTGATCTTGTCGTAATATTTCTCAATGTATTCCTCAAATCCTTGTGCCAATTCAGATGAAAAAATGTGTTTCGTAAGGCATTTTACTTCTCTGAAGCTTCATCTGTCATCTCTATTGGCTCAAAGTCACCGGAAATAGTCTCATTTAAAAACTTGCTGCCATTTTAGTATCAAGATGCCTCTTTAGAGAATTATCACATTTCTGCGTGGACCATTTGTATGCACATTGCACAGGTCAGTATGGTTAACACAACTTGCATTTTCTCACTACTCGCTCAGTGCTTCTTTTGTTATAGGCAAATATACTGGTTACCGAGCTACAAACAAGTCGTGGGCAAGTTGTGCTAACCATACTGACCTGTGTCCAGCTGACAGAACCCTTCTCACTCTATCGAATGATGTTGCTTGACTATAAAAAAGGAAAAGAGCTGTTGCTATGCGATCCTGTGCGGCTATAACATCTGGTTGACAATTCGGGATAACAGTAAAATACTTGCAGTATTAGTAACAGTAACTAGCGGTTTTGTAAGTGCTGGAACCCCTCTGAGTTACTAGCACATCTTTTATATTATTGTCTCGCTAGACCCTCATTGCATCTATAGTTACAGACTAGTTAGAAAGGGATAATAATATGCGAGCGATACAAGTCGTGGACTACTTGTGCCAGCTGTTCTGGCGTGTCAGTGGCTCAAATTGAATATTGCATATTCAAGAGTATAATTTATAAGATCTCTCGTACTTCCTGGATTGCCAACAATCTTAGAAACATCGCTGTATTGTTCGTAATTACCCTTACTCTTATTTCTATCATGCTAATACAAGGCAGTATCTCTTTAAAAAAAATTAAAACTCAGTAAGTGTTAATAGGCCACTTTAGATTGATCTCCAACTTTGAACAACTGGCAATATGTATGAGATCAAGATATGGTGGCCGTTGTGTAATTACTGCGTTAATTCTGCAGAGCAGTTCGGGATCGGGTAAAGTCGGTGAGAGAGAGCGTATGCGAGCGACTGAGACAGTGCACATTAGAACCATTAGTTTATAAGTTACTCGGCATATTTGTGAAGAAACGTACGGTTAGATCAAACTACACGTAGTTAAAAATGATATGACTCTACAGGAGATACAAGATTTAATTTACGTGGCTATTTTTATTCGAATCATAAGATTAAACTATTTTATCTTTTCCGAGTAGGTACCAGGCTTTCTTACAACCCTGAAAAAATAGTTTAAGAAAGATTGGCCGTTTCTTTCTGATTCAGAAGGTGATACAATCATAGACAGTTTATGCGAATTGTTTTCGATGCATTGTAATCATCATCGTGCAATTTCAGTGTCATATTATTAAATCAGCTCTTGCGTAATTGGTGACGTAATTGAGACATAAATTAAAAGATATAGAAATTAAATGTTACTACAAGTAGTCTTTTCTGTTTGGCTTTCTGACGGTTAACAGAGGTAGCAGGTAAGATTTTTTGTGGGAGCAAGAATATCCGTCCCTTTTTTGTGTCTAATGTGAGAAGGACGGAAAATACATGCTCATTTTGTTTGCTCTTATTCTCTACATTGGTTACCTACTAAGAAAGTTTTATGGTTTTAATAATCGACTGTCATTTGTTTTGAAAATGCATCAGTTTATTCATCTACACTACATATATTTATAACGCATACACTGTTTGATAAAACTTGTTCGACTGATTATTCATTTCCTGCTATTTGTTTACAATTAAACGTCTCTTTATGCATTATTTACATGTTTTTTATATTATGTATATTGTGTTACATACATTATTATGTAAAAATGTGAATGTTTCACGCAAAAGAAATTATTCCGACAGGTTAATCTACTGCTGGACAGATGTCAATTTGTGACTTCAGGTTTTTGGACAACTGTCAGAATTGTGTAGTAAAATGAGTAATGTTATGAATGTCACAAGATTTACTTAAAACCCGGGACAGAATGTTGAGGTAAATATCTTAAAGATTGAGCCACTGGAAAAAAATATGTACATATTATCATTTAAATTGAACTCATTAAGGATGTATAAGTATATTTATTCAGCTTGCTTTTCATTAATCTCATGTCTGACGTTAACAGTTCATAACAGGCGCTTTGCTATCAATTAAATGTCTCATAATCAGATACTAACTAAATACAAATCAATACAAAAGTTCGCAAACTAACGTTTCATCAAAAAACAATAAACAATCAAATTCAATTACACTTAAAGCTAATTTTGTCCAAGTTACCCCGAAATTAGTAATAACAAAGCATCTAACACTACCCGTGAGATCGACTTAACACCATTAATTTGAAGAATGCCTAAATATCTATCTAACTAATGGAGCAATTACCTAAATTAGTGGAGAATCAGACCTTTTTAAAACAAGTGAAAGTTAACAAAAACTGGATTTCACACTATATTGCATAAGCGGACTAAATTTACATAGTAAATACAAAACATTGAATTAAAAAAGGTCCGAGTCTGCGACTAGGCTTTGGGGCTGTCTTTCAACGGAATCAAAACAAAGTTCATGTAACAGTTGACAACAATAACACAGGCTCAAACAGAAACGAAAGCGCCCCACTTCCTATCAATAATTCGTTAGTTATCTTAAGATTGGTTAATTCCTTTACACTGTCCAGTATACAACCTTGGTAGCTCCTTCACTTAAATATGGCGGCGCACTCACACTAAAGTCAGACACTGTGTGTGTGTGGTCACCTTACATGCCACAGGCCGAGGTTAAGTACACTAAGCCGAGGCAGCTTCATGATATCTTTCAAGCCTTGCGGCGTGATGCAAGTGCATCCGTATAAGTCTATCGCCTTCAGGTTGAGCAGGCCGTCGCTCAGTGCGTGCAGGCCCCGGTCCGTCACGCGGGTGCACTGGCCTATATTCAACGTCTCCAGCTGCGATAGCCTCGCGACCCTCTCCAGGCCTTCGTCAGTCAGCCGACAAGCGCTCAGAGATAACGAGCGCAACCCTGATAGCCCCAGCGTAGCGTGGGACAACGCCTCATCGCCAACTTTATCACAAAAAGAAACATCTAAAGCGGTCAAGCGTCCGCTCTCCGCTAAATAAGCCACACCAACGTCAGAAATGCCATCGCACGCTCTCAAATTTACGTCGTCTAGCAACGGAAGCCTTGCCAAATGCCGCAAGCCGGCGTCGGTGACCGCAACGCAGAAGGAGAGGTTGATCGACTGTAGTTTTGGAAGCCCTGTGGCGGTGTGTTTGAGCGCCTCGTCAGTCAGTCTCTGGCAATCTTGGAGGCCTAAATGCTCCAGCTCCGGAGTCCCTCTAGCTTCCCCTCCGCCGCAAAGATGCGCTATTCCTGCATCGTTCACGTGCCAGCACGACCGTAGATTTAAAAGACGCAATTTCCTCAATCCCCACGCTATCAACAACAATCCGGTGTCTGTTATATTAGAACATCCGCCGAGCTCTAACTCTTCCAAGTTTTTGAGCGATTGTGCGATTCTACCAAGAGAGGAGTCTGTTACTTGTTTACATAGTGATAAATCGAGTCTTCTTAAAGCTGGCAATTCAGCGGCGAATGCACTGGCTAAGGCGGCGTCGGTGACGCTATAGCAACCGCTTAAGGACAGAGATTCCAAGCCTGGTAGCGAGGCAACCGCGTCTCTCAGTCCCCTTCTGAGGGACAGGACTTGTAGTTTCCTGACTCCTCTCCTAGCCAAGGACGCGAACAATACGGGGGCTGGTCTCCGCAGGTGCAGGGCTGCTTCGACGCCTCGCCAGACTGACCGCCGGTCAGCGGCATCCCTCCACGCGCGGCACACTTGAGCAGCCCGTCCGCGGTCCCTCACCGGAAGCCTCTCGAATATCAGCGCCAACAGTTCCGGGTACAACCTTGAAATGTGCGTTCCCTGCGGCTCCGGAGGCGGCTCGGGCACGAAAGGCACGGGCAAGTGCGGCCGGTGCAGTCTGTACGGCGCGCTGCGATGTTTTCTCCTCGTCGTGCTCGGTAGCTCGGTGAGCCCGAGCCGTTCGTCGCGCCAGGACAGCATTTCTTCCGTCCACGCACTCATTGCGGCGACACTGCACTACAACATGGCACGACGTATCGGACCGGTTTTCGGTGAAACTTGTATTCGCGCGCGGGCGACGTGCGTGCGTCGCGGTCGGCGGGTCCTCGTGCACTGGCGAGGGAGCGGCGGCCCCCGCGCCCGCCCGGCCCCTCGTCCCCGCGCCCCGCGGCGCCCTCGCGCGGCTATTGGTCGCGCTCGGCAGCACGTGACGCGCGTCGTATCGATTCGGAGGCTCTGCGGCGGCATTTTTAAGTTGGCGGGCCGGGCGTCCCGCGCCCCGCACCGCGCCCCGGCGCCGACTATAGAGTAAACAACGCGTAGAGCGGTGTATCCTGTGATGTCTGGTCATTTTTATTATCATTATTTTCATGGTATTTTAGTATAAGAAAATTTGTTAACTTACGCATACAAGGGACATGTACGTAATGCATAGTAAAACGTATAGGTATTAAAGAGTTAAATTGATTCGGTAGGTTTAACGCTCCTCCCGTATTATGGTCGCGTTTATCACGATGGATAAATGTGGATAAGGTAAGATAAAGATAAAAGATATTTATTCAGTAAGTAGGCGGCACGGGTACTTTTACATGTCAAAATCTACCAGCATAAAGCATCCATCACACTCGCACTTAGCCACTAGTCAGGAAGTGGCAGAGATTTTATCCACGTTTATCGACATTATAAACACGACTATAATTGGCCCGCTGCTTAGAATAAGAACCTACTCGGAAAAATAAGTGTTTCTTCTTCATGAACAGTCAGTCAGCAGGTATCATCATCCACAACACGTAAAATGAGTTGTGAGCTTCTGGCAATTATTTTATCTTTATACCAAATGCCTACTAAAGTGTAAGTATAACAAATACACTGCAAATTTAGAATTTAATTAAGCACTTATATTATGTTTTTTTTTACATATAATTTGTATTATTTATTATTGTTTTGTACCTACGAATGAAGCACAATGTACTTTTTACTCTATCACTACGACTCACTGATTCGAAGAAAAGAAACAAAGATAACATTATGACTCTATAAATATCTAATCTTTGAACTCAGTGATAAGGCGGCAAAACAACTCGCGCGCCGTATTTTCGTTCACGCCGCACTTGTCGACGGCACACAACCAATTTAAGAAGACCCGCCCTCTCCTCCTCCCGCACTTCACATTAGGATATAAAAGATATTCGCGAGGCAATGACAAAGGTCTCTTTGAATTGGCCGTTTGATAACACTAGCCAACTATTACAAGGGCGACCGGTTGCGAGCGTTCCAAATATGAATTTCGAATTCAAACGCGTTCCAGAATGGAAGGACTGGCCGCTTGTAAAAATTTTACGGCTGCTTGTTCTGTTTTTAAATTTTATAAGTTGTTGATGGGAATTCTTGTCTGTAACATAAAGTTTTTCGTTTTCTTTTGTTTTCGCTTAGTCATAATACCTATATGTACTACATTTGCGAACGAATAGGTATAAAACATTCTGTACCTATGTACTTACCTACAATAAAAATTAATAAGGTCATTTTATAGAACTTCCTATAGAAAAAGTACTCATAGCACATTTTACACCTTATTTTTGCACCGATTCCTCTGATGCTTAATGGTATATTCCGAATATTACGGTAATTATCAAATTAGCAATAGATTTACATGACTATTTTATAAATTATGTACCTCTTGAATTTTTAGTCGAGTGGAGCCATATAAGTAATATAAAAGAATAGGAAAATATAAAAAAATGTAGAGACGAAATTATGATAACATCAACACTTTAGCATAGGTAATTATTATGCTAAAGTCGAATCGAATAGGTATAAAGTCAAAGATAAAAACTTCTAATTTTGAAATAACCTGGGGGCCTAGCAGCAAATGCATAATTACTTACCTACTTAACCATTTTTCACAAATATAATTGACGCGATAGATCGTCGGCTTACGTCCATCCCATACATTTTCTTTAATTTCGAAAATTTTCTTTAGCAGATTAAAAATTTCTGACATCCGGTAACCCTAAGGTCGGAGTTCACCAACCAATTTAACGGACTGTTAAATCCTAATCGGCTGTTAGTCAGTACATTTTGACAGCCGTCAGACCTCTAATCGCCGATTTAACTGTTGGTGAACTCCGACCTAAACCTACCAATAATTTAACATACACTTTTCACTGCTATGATACCTACAATATAGACTTAAATTACCTACCTGATAAGTAGCTACTTACAAAAGTTATTTTTCAAGCTAGTGATCTTTCACAAAATACCAAAAAATCATTTTGTTATAAAAATCACGTCACAGATTCTGAACAATTTTAAAATGCAAGTCCCAGCCCCACGCACACACGCAAGAAAACAGGTAAAAATTCATACGCACGCCCTGTGAAGATAGATTCCACTTGTGTTGATAGCAAAGTTATGTTTGTGCTTATTGATCTAAAGCGGCCACCTAATTATTATCTGAATAAGGTTGAGATTAGCTTGCGTTATTGCCGCTTAGATTCTATTTAAGTTTGTACCCAGGCTATTTTACAATTGCTGCTAAAGAGAAAGCAGAGATACCGTATGTTTAGAAGGTTAAGGTTGATTTTTTTTACAAATCCAGTTTTTTATGTGCATTAAAATCAGCTGTTGAATTAGTGTGCGTGGAATGTCAAGCGACTTGGCTGGTAGAGTCACCGTTCCATAGACTGGTTTAGTTTTTTAATAAGGAAATTTGAATTTTAGTTGTTTTTAATAAAATATTGTCAGTTATTTTATTTTATTTTTACGATGTTGAATAGTAATGTGTGAGAAAATATTGTAAATCGTCTCTATTACGAGTTTTGAGGTTCTGACAAAGAATATACTTATAAGTCGACAAGGTTCTATAATTAATAGTGCACCTGGGACTATAAAACACTTATTTTCTCCCTAAACGAAGCATTGCAAGCAAAGTTTAGGCAATTTCCAAAAGTTTCGAAGTTTCGAACGAACAAAATAATTATTATCAAATAAAAAATTAAAAAAAAAGCCGTGGTAGCCTAATGGTTCGACCTGCCGACTCTTAACCAGAGGGTCGTGAGTTCAAACCCAGGCTCGCACTTCTAAGTTTTTCGGAATTCATGTGCGAAATATAATTTGTAAATTTACCATGAGCTTTTCGGTGAATGAAAACATCGTGAGGAAACCTGCACACACCTGCAAAGCAATTTGACGGTGTGTGCGAAGTTCCCAATGCGCACTGGGCCCGCGTGGGAACTAGCCCAGACCCTCTCGTTGTGAGTGGAGGCTTGTGCCCAGCAGTGGGACGTATAGGTATAGGCTGGATTATTATTATATATTATTACAATAAATTAAGCAAACGCTTAATTTATTGATTTGATAATAATTATTTTGTTCACAATGCAAACTTAAAACACATCCCAAGTAGCACACGAGCTGTATAAGAGCTTATACAGCTCTTAAAATGCTGAACCTAGTGTTGTAATGGCTGTATAAGCTCCCTTTGTGCCACTTGGGATTTACGTGTTAGGGCATATTTCAGAAAGGTTGTCGCAGTTAAGAACCTAATTAAAAAACGCTAACTTTATTCCATTACGTAACGAAATTTAGTCATACACTTATATGGTTAATTTTCGTGACGTAATGGAAAAAGTTAGCGTTTCTTAAATCAGGTTCTTAACTGCGACAAGATTTCTGAAATATGCCCGTTAACGTTGAAATTGTGCTTATGACATTAGAAAGTGAGAATAATACTTAATTATTATCAGATATTTAACACAATATGAAGTCGGTAGGTATTTAATAGGAATACTATAAGTACATGTTGGCCATTTAAAGTAGGTACCTACCTAGGCCGTAAGTCCACCTCTTTATCTGTAGGTTAACTACACAACTACAGACACAACAACGGAGTTGATTTCCCTTCTTTGCAGACAACAACAACAATAAAGTAAGTTTGTCTGTTTGTTACGCTTTCACGGCTAAACAGCTGAACCGATTTCGATGAAATTTAATATGGAGATAGTTTTTGTCTCGGAAAAGAACATAGGATACTTTTCATCCCGGAAAATTTTACAGTTCTCGAGGGAGCAGCGATAAAGATTTCTACGCGGACGAAGTCGCGAGCAAAAGCTAGTTTACAATAAAACTAAGTCACACCACAGTTCGTCGGTGATACTGCAATACTGCGTAACTAACAAATTAAATTGGGTTGTAAAATGCACCTTACTGGCTTGCTTTGAAAGGCGCATTTTGCTCTTTCTTGAACTTGTTAGGTACTCTTTAGACTTTTCTTTTATAAGTGAGTTAATTTTAAATGACAAATAAAAGGCTAGTAACTAATAATAAGTTTGTTTATTTAAAATAGCATTCCCATGTAAGAAATGTCTAGGATTTTTTAAACTACCTGTGTAAAATACGAACATTGCCGACGAAGACCGAGAAATTGAGAGACCTACTGAACCAAACAAAATGTACCAAAATGTTTTTTTTTTTTTATATAGCGAAAGTTTGACTACGGAACCCTAAAAACTCATCTAGCTAATAACATCTAATAAGAACGCTATAGACAATTTGAATTTTTAACTAGGTACACGACAAAGAAAAGCAGCTCCGGCCTTTTTTTACGTCGAGACGATTTTGACAGGCGGCCGGCGGGCGTTTTTTTTTACCTGGGCCACAGAATACCTTACTTCGCCGTTGGGGCAACCATATGGTACAGAGGATATCTACCCGGTTTGCGTGTATGAATTGTACTTGTACATACATGTCGTTACTTATAAATTAAAATATTGTTAATTTGATTACAAGGACTAAGAACCTACTTACCTTTGAGTTAAAATTACAAATAAGGTGAATGCGTTGGGGGTTAGGTATTTTTCATCATGATTTTATACAGTATTGCCTTATATTATTATTTTATACTTCACGTCTTGGTATCACAATATCTGATTTCAAGGTTAATGTGACATCTAGTGTCGGATAGAGTCAACTTATGGCGCGTATTATAACGCCATCTTGCGGTGAGTAGCATAGCTAAGCACGCTTGTAACGTTGGCTATACAGCAACGTCGCTTTTTCTGCAGTGCAGTTTACTTTGCATAGATGGCGTTAATGACAACTTGTAATAATCCTCTCCGATTATTTTATTTGGTACAATAATTTTTCAACAATTTCATTTTTAGAAACACAATTTGTTGCCGACTATACTTCTAACATTGACTGATAGTAAACTTGCTAAAGACGAGTCAAACGAGTCTAAATTCAACGGATTTACTTTGTGACGTTCTCAATACAAAAGGGACATTATGGAGGAAGGCAGTTACGCTCTTCTTATAACTATACGAATACTATGATAACAGTTCTAAGAACGGCGTAACCGCCTGCCTACATAAAATCCCTTTATATTGAGAACGTCACCTTTTATTGCGGAGTTCCTAATTCCTGTGACCACCTTCCGTCCATACCAGCTCGATGCTACCATATTATTGTATCGTCATCGGAATTACATTACGCACCTTTAGAATGAAAGTGACCTAATTCCAAAATATTTAGATTTTGAATTAGGTCTCTATAATAATAATTTTATGACTCGAATTAGAAAACTTAACATTATGTATTAGGTCACTTTCATTCTAAAGGTGCGATTAGTACCTATGCAAACTTTCAAGTCAAGCTGAATTAGAACTAGGTTATAGACTTCCAAAATTTAGATTTAGTTAGTTACAAGTTACAAGTAACGGCCGCACTCAGAGACGTCAATTAACTTTTAAGTTTCATTAAAGTTGCTGCTGTCGCTTTCTTTGATATAGCAATAGAATAACACGCAGCAACTTTAATGAAACTTAAAAATTAATTGACGTCTCTAAGTGCGGCAGTAAGTTACAAGTAAAGTAAAGTAAGGGTTTGAAAAAGCATAGCAAGCACTGTTATTCAACTTCCGACCCAATAAGACATTGTTTGACGCCCGTGGATCTGTTTGTCCGTCTACAGTCGATCCGAACTCCTTCCTACGTTCTGCCTTAAATTACGTCCCGTTCGTGGGCGTATCCTCTCGGAATAGGCGTCCCCGACACGCACTGACTGACACCGATGACTCCATCACTGCTGCCCTCGCGGCCAGAGAAGAACTTCGAAGCCCTCCTGTCTCGCAGGGCAACACTAGCTTCGCTCCTTACTCACCACAGCGTCTCCTCCGGAGGAGGCGTCGGGCGTCCCCCCACTCGCACTACACGTGGGCGATCCCACTCTGCTCCGGTACCGGTACCGGATAGTATTCAGATTCGACCAGCAGACGGAGTTTCTTACGAGTTTGCCTAACATAATTTTCCGAAGCGTTGGTAGCACAAAATCGATTGTTTTACATTTCTCCCCTAGCGTCCTAAGTCCGAGGTCGGCTCAATAGGAGCGCCCTTAGGCATGCTAGTGGAAACCCAATTTCTGCGCTGAGCTCCCCTCAGGAGCTCGCCCTCTCGCCGGTGACGTGGTCAAAGCCGTCAGAGGCTAACTACGTAGGTCCCTTCTAAAAATTGTTTATGACTTGTTGTGTGACTGATTTTTAATCTAATTTATTGTTTATTGTGTACCTAATATGAGTCCCAGTTGCTTGAAATAAATGAATTTTTTTTAATTTTAAATAAAAAATAAAATAAAATAAAACAGTTGAACCAATTTCATTACGTTTTTTTTATTTATTTAATTAAATGTTTGTGTTTCGGCGGTGGCTTATAATATCTATGCTATTAGGTAAGTCATAATGAAACTATAGTAAAAAAAATAAGGTCAAAGAAGGAGTAAATGCCCACTTTTTCCCCCTTCATATTCGCGTGCTCGGGATGACGCTGAATAAGATGTACGGTGCCTAAAGTTCAAACTAAATCATGCTTCTATGCTTTTCACATTTAAAAAAAAAACAAGCTGGCCAACTGTTTGCACTTAAAGTCGCCATCAATAGAACTTGTGAACGACGTAAACAAAGCGCCATATTGATATTGTCTATAGTTTGATGAGTTTACTAGTAGTGGGAAAAGTAGATTAAGATTAAAAATCCTTTAAAATTAATTTTTAATCAGAATCACTAGAATCGATTGAGGATGACGTGTGACCAATATGTATTATGCAACGTAACGTACTGTACTGTGATGTTTAATCGTAACGATTGTACCTGGTACAATCAAGCGTGATTTTAAAAACCACCGAAATTAAAATCGTTTTAACACACTACTTCTCTTTATAGTCTTAATTTGGCCAACACTAGTCAACCATCATAGACAATTACAGACTTGAAACGAAACAAATATGTCATTGCAATATGTCGGAATAACCTCAACTGCAAAATAATTTCAAACTTTAACTGAAATATCGAATTTTAAGTGATATTTGTATTGTTCAATGAGGATTAGAATAACAAGTGGTGAAATAGCATATGAATTTGGTATGATGGAGAGCTAGTGTGAAAGTTTACGAAGAAATGTTGCCTAAAAGGTTTGTTTACGTGGTTCACAAGTTCCATTGATGGCGACTTTAGGTGTTCCGTATCACCCACTGACGTTTTTTTTCGTTTCGCTGAAAATGAACATATTTAAATATGCGTTCCCGGAAATGACGCACAAATTGGCGGACAAACTGCATTAAATTTTCGGACGAAATAATATTGTGTCAACTCGGGAACTTATAATATCATTTTATAATAAAATAAACTAAATTAGTAAATTTAAAGGTATTTGCTAATTTAGTAGGGTAACTATCTAAGTAAATATAAAATATAAAAATATATTTTTATACCTTCCAACCCCAACATTCCGATTTTTTGACAAAAAAAATAGGAACGTAGGATTTTCTGAATTTGTGTCTGGTAACCCTACTTACTAACATGTTTATTAAGACAGCATGACGCTCTCTACAAACAAACATACAGCCTCAAGTATTTGCCTTCATCTCTAATCGTTGTTCCGTAAGTTCCGTTTAAGCACATCGCATTATCGTCGTACCTACTCGTACTTATACGTAGAGACCTACCAGAGTTGCGACGGACGTTCCTCTGAATAAATGTGACGTTCTCAGTATAAAAGGACCTTATGGAGGAAGGCAGTTACGCTCTTCTTGTTCTTGTAACCATACGAATACTATCGTAACAGTTCTAAAAACGGCGGAAACGCCTGCCTCCATAACGTCCCTTTATATTGAGAACGTCACAAATATCTGCGCGCCTCTACTCCATTTATTTAAGCTCTTAAACAAATACGTACACAAACCAAACCACGTGACTCTGTTAACACGTTCGGCGCCGATAACACACCTGCGGGCTTAACACGCATGCGCGAGATAAAATTTGACAGGTGCTAGGGAAATTAATACATTATATTCCATATTCTAACGTAAGACTTAACGCTTAAGGTTTTCAATAAGTGTCTCGTCCTGACTTTTATTATCTTTAGCTTAGCGACTAGCGATTTTCACATTTTTATAGCGACTTTATCAAGCCGGGACACTTTTTTAAACCTTATGTTAGAATATGGAATAGATTTAAGTTTAACTACAGGTGTAGTTAATTATTTATATGAGAGGGTTTGATGATTAAAGAGAAGAACACTGAATTCACTGAATTACTTTTGATTATAGATTAAGTTGAAGTTACAAGATAGCCCCCCAAGCAGGCAGGCGGAGGACGTGATTAGTAAATGTGACGTTCTCAATATAAAGGGACCTTATGGAGGAAGGCAGTTACGCTCTTCTTGTTCTTGTAACTATACGAATACTATGGTAACAGTTCTAAAAACGGCGTAACCGCCTGCCTCCATAAGGTCCCTTTATATTGAGAACGTTACAAATGTACTACTGTGCGTGCGTGGACATACGTACATAGTTAGTTCGTACCCAACCACCAGGGTACGGACTAACTATGTATACATGTCCGTGCCCGCTTGGTTTGCCGACTTTGCTGACGTATTACAAATCGTAGAGGTGTCGCCACATAAGTATTCATTTCCCTAGCACCTGTCAAATTTTATCTAGCTAGAGCTATACCGAAAAGAGTCCGACACGTGTGCCTTTACTGTAGCGAAAACTGTGTCCCGAGTATAGCCGTTAGTAACTCTGTCTGTCTGTCTGTTACGTCCTCACGCTTAAACCGCTGAACTGATTTAGATGAAATTTGGTATGGAGATAATTTGAGTCCCGGGGAAGAATATAGGATAGTTTTATCCCGGAAATTTTGATAGTTCCCGTGAGATAAACGACCTCTACGCGGACGGAGTCGTGGGCAAAAACTAGTACATAACATATCGCAAAGGGAACTTCGTTCCAACCAAGTGTTCCATACGACACCTCTCGTTTTTTTTAAATCTGTGAATCAAAAACTAGTAGTATGTTTCCTTTGAATAAAATCTTTAGTATTTAAGGTCCCTTTATGTCCCTTCTCCACCCCGTATTTAAAAGCTTGTTAACCTTTTGACCGCCGTAGTCTGATACGCGGTTAGCCTACGGACGACGCGGTTAGCCTAGTTGGTAGTGACCCTGCCTACGAAGCTAGCGGTCCCGGGTTCGAATCCCGATATGAACAAATATTTGTGTGATGAGCGCGAGTATTTGTTTGTTCCTGAGTCATGGATGTTTCCTATGTATTTAAGTATGTATTTCTCTATATAAGTATGTTTATCGTTGTCTAGTACCCATAGTACAAGCCTTGAGCTTAGTTTGGGACTAGGTCAATTTGTGTGAGATTGTCCCTGATATTTATTTATTTATATATAAGACACCACACCTTAGCTTATGTCAAATACACTTAGTTCTATTTTATACTGTCAACCATGACGGCTATAGCCGTCAATGGCGTTCAAAAGGTTAATAAAGTTATTTTCTAATGTCGTTAACAACTTGTCCCGACAACAGTAAGTAAACACCGGCTCCGTTTGTCGCAGTAGCGTAATATACAGTAGAACATTAAAATTAATTGTCCCCCACTTCAAATTATTAAGACGTTCCGTTGATTTCTCATAGATTCCATGATATCTTTTAAATGAGACCACCCTTTAGATATCACCTTACCAATAAAAAAAGAATTATTAAAATCGGTCCTCAATTGGAGAAGATATTGCGTAACATACCTACATATACACAACAAAAAAGGTCAGAGCCTCCTCCTTTTTTCAAAACGCATGTCCTGTAATTAACTAGTCAAGGGTGGTGTCTAATAGTAGTGGTTTAATATCTCTAAAAACGTTTTGAGAATTATATTTATTTTTCCTCTAAAATACAAATACTCCATGATCTACTAAATAGTTTAACGACCGCACTCAGTGACGTCAATTAACTTTTAAGTTTGATTAAAGTTGCTGCTGTCACTTTCTTTGCTACAGCAATAGAGACGCAACTACTTTAATCAGACTTAAAAAATAATTGACGTCTCTGAGTGCGGCAGTAAATTATTACGATAGGGACGGTCTCTTAAGGGCTACCGAAGAAATCACATTTGACGCGGTTATATAGCCTAATTGGTAGTACCCTGCCTACGGAGCCGATCCCGGGTTCGAATCCCAGTATGGGCGAATATTTGTATTATGAGCGCAAGTATTTTTTCTCAAACAATTATATTTTCTATGTATTTAAGTATGATTATCGTTGCCTATTACCCATAGTACAAGACTAGAGCTATGTTTGGGACTAGGTCAATCTGTGTAAGATAAGATTGTCCCCAAGCCATACATTCACACACACATTATATTATATATTATACAGTGCGCAAATTTGCATAGTACAGTACAAAACATCGTCAGCTACAAAATGTATGGGAGGGTCGATTTTTTCGCAATTTCGGGGTTGGTCCCATAGTGAAAGTTGGTCAGTATGACTTACTGATTTAACGCCCCAAAATTTGGTTACTGAATTTAATGTAACCCTGTATATTATTATACATATTTTGCCTACTGTATGTCTATCACCACCCTTAAATCACTCAAAGCTAGAAACCTAAATCAAAGCTAACGAAGGCAATGGCCACACCACACGCGATATGCTAATGGCAATGCGGCCACTTGTCAGTCTGTCTGTCACGCTGACCGGTTAACTAGAGTAGATGCAAATTGGATCGCTTTTGCCTGTAACTTTGATTGTAATATAGTAAAGCTGTCATAAATGTCCTTAAACCGACTGAGCGGAGCAAATGAAGGGTAATGTATATATTTATATATTTTTTCTATCAGTTTTAAGTATACCATATTACAATTTTTTAATAAATATTGATTCAATTGAAAATTTGCGTCTTTTTTCCATGATTTTTAATGTTATAGTAATTATTATTAACTTGTTTTGATTCATTATTTTATAATAAAACTTGTAGCTCATTAAAAAAAAAACATTAAAATTGATAGAAACAATATATAAACATATCAGATATATAATAAATTTAATATTAAATAACTTCACCACAAGATTTGTACCTAGTGACAAAAAATACATTAATGTATGCGCTTGTAATTCTAATTTTATATATTAAGTTGTCTCATGTAAATGAACTTATGTAATTCTTTTGAGAAAATAAATATATTTAAACCGAAGTGCGTCTTACCATTTTACCTAGTTATTGAGGGGAGACTACCCTACAACATATATAAAAATCAACGGAATCTGTGATTCCCAAGTTTGGTACCGCCCTTGTTAAACTAGTGGACCGATTTTAATAAATAGGATGGGGAACCTGACTGGCGACTGGTGTGACACACCCTTATAATTTTTATATGTGACGTTCTCAATATAAAGGGACCTTATGGAGGAAGGCAGTTACGCTCTTCTTATTCTTGTAACTATACGAATACTATGGTAACAGTTCTAAAAACGGCGTAACCGCCTGCCTCCATAAGTCCCTTTATGGGCCGGGCCTACCACACGCGCAAGCTTCACCACAGTTTTGCCTGCGCAAGCTAAAACTGAACACCTCGTGTCTATACAGTTTTACCAACTACACGCTCCATGTTCCGTCTACAAACCGGCCTGCGCAGGCAAAACTGTGGTGAAGCTTGTGCGTGTGGTAGGCCCATTATATTGAGAACGTCACATATAGCCTATGACCATATGACACTCGCAAGTTTTTGACGAAATCGGATGTTCCAGTCTAACTCGTCTGACGAATCATAAAGACACCCTTAGAACAATACATAGAATGATAGTTCCCAACAGCCAACCCGTCAAAAGTGGAGCACAAAATGGATTCATAATTTGTGGTAGGCGTAAACAACGCGTACTTGCGCACTACAACACGCACACAAGTAAACAAATAATGTTGCTAGCGGGTAGCATTTCCCCAGAAAACATAGGAATTACTTTTATCAATAATGTTAATTTATTTCCAATAAATATCCAATATCCATTAATTTAAATTAAGTTATAAATTATACATTAAGTACTTACTGCCCGGTAATTCAAATTGTTTTTTTTTGTTCACATAAAAAGGTCAATGTACAGTTAGCATCAAATATATTGTAACAGCCAAAGTGACCAAATAATTCGTGACACCATATATTTTATATTAACGAACTATTTGGCCACTTTGGCTGATACGATATATATGTGATGCTGACTGTACAGGAAATTGTAAAGAAATCGGAAGTTGTTTAAACATTTTTTGGCAAAAATGCGAGGTTAAATTACCCAAGTGATTGAAGTTAGAATTCGGGGGAAAATATTCCGTTATACTGGCAACATTGCCGTGTAATGGCGTTGGTAAAAAATATGATATTTTGCTGAATGTTTGACGTAAAACGACAAGTCGAAACGAAGTGCGCCGAGCGAAATGTGATTTTACCATGTTTATTAAATTTATGAGAAGCATTGTCGCACTCATTTGCGCAAACTGTCATTTTGAATTAAGTTATAAAATAATTAAATAAAAAATAAAAACCACATTACCCTTCTTTTTGCTTCGCCCAGACGGGACAAAATATGTAAATACACCATCATTAAAAAATAAGTCTTATTAAGCATAAGGTTTCTTCTATTAAGCCAATGAGAACTGACAAAACTGTTTTGTCCTCACTCATTCTCTAGGTTAGCTGGAAGAGATCCCTTATAGGGATAAGCTCGCCTTTGTACATTTTATTTTATTAATATTAATTGTAAATCTATTATTTGTGCAATAAAGAGTTTACATACATACATACATACAAAACAATCAATCTGAACCACACTAAACCAGATCAAATCAAAAATATTCACAACAATGCGAAGGAAAAAGCTTAAAAAAAACGACTGCTGCGAGCTCACAATCAACTTGATCCTAACTTACTACAATTCGGACCCAAACCAGTCTGGTTCGGACCTTGAAGGAGGGCGCACGTCTGTAGCTCCCTTTATTCAATCCAAACTTTCGTAACTTTATTCGTGCTTGTGAAAAACGTTACAGTGTTTTAAAAAGTTAGTGCTTTAGTGTCTATGGTTTGGTTTTTGGAGGGAAATTGTGCGTGCGTTTTTGAAAGCTTTCTTTTTGCTGTCGTTGTGGTACGCGCGAGCGAATCTTGTGTTTTTTTTTATGTTTTGTGGTTTGCAAGGATTGTTATTGTTATTGAAAATTAATTTGTGAAGTGGTTTTGATGCGGTGCAATTGTTTAACTTAGATTACTTGAGTCTGTCTTCGGATTTTCTTACTTATTATGTCGATGAAATAATAAAACCATTTCAAATTTTGCTGACAGAGAGTCATTTAATGGTGTGTCAATTTATAATACAAAATTTGAGAAAAGCACACACTCTTTATTAGGTCCAAAAGTTTTCAAGGCAAAAATTGTACCTAACTAGGTACTTACTTTAAAATTCATCATTTCAAATTCAAACTTATCGTCAATCATCCTGGAACAAGGCCGTTAAAGGCGATTAACCCTAAACTGCTAATAAACTTTGTCTTTACCTGTACACAAATGGCACAGATATTAATTAAGATAACTTAAGTTTATTCAAATTATGGCGTTCGCAAATTGCCTGAAGCGTTAACGTTTAAACTAAACCGTTTATTACTAACTTTTTTCGTATTTTTTTTCAATAAGTACTTATACCTACCTACTGCAAAAATATTTTTGTTATACAAAAGCCGTTTAAACGGTAGAGACGTTTAATGAATTAAACCGTATTTTAAATGTCAAATAAAAGTTAGTAAACTTAAACCAGATTAAGTAAAAATATAATAATTACTATGGCAACACATCGTAAAACGGTGAAATAAAAACCTCAAATAAACGAAATGTGATGTAGAGTCGTAATTTGACAATGCCAAAATAATATTAAATTAAAGCAATATACTAATTAGAAGCCAATCGGTTTTACTGTTTAATTGTCCTATTTAGTATTATAAATGTGAAAGTTTGTATGTTTGTATGTTTGTTACACAATCACGCAAAAACGGCAGAACGGATTTGGATGAAATTTTGCACACATATAGTTTCTTACCTGCATTAACACATAGGATATTTTTTATCCCGTAAAATGTGATAGTCCCTACGGGATTACTGATAAACGATTTATATGCAGGCGGAGTCTCGGGCGAAAGCTAGTTAAAATTTCTACATATAGTAACAAAGTCACTATTTCTATTTGTCTATGCTCAGTTCATTTAACATCGTCTCTGTAATTTAAATTGAAATATTTTCACATTTACCATAACTGTATATAGTCGGCCGTTTACAATTTTACGAGTAGGTAATAGACACGAGTGGGTAATGGGATGGTATAACTATGACTTTACTGAGCATGGGTCGAGTCGCTACTGAATCGACATTCCCTCGTCGCATTTTTTTAACCCCCAACGCAAAATAGAGGGTGTTTTATGCTTAACGTGTGTGTTTATCTGTGTCTGTGTATCTGTGGCTTCGTAGCTCCCAAACGGATGAACCGATTTTGATTTAGTTTTTCTTGTTTGGAAGGGGACTGTAGAATTTTAGCTAAGTTTGGTGGAAATCTGTTGGTCCATAGATGAGCTACGAGCTCTGAAAATAGGGCTCCCAATTTTTTCAAATTTTTTCACATATGGCAACAATTATCCGTCAAACTAGTTCGCATCATTCAAATTTTACTTTAGAGCGCCTGAGCTGTCATTTAATAAAGGTCGAGTTCAAATCCATAATCCAGATTAAATTGATCCGCTGTACAAATACGTTCGTGTTACGTAATTAAGCTGATGGTTAGTTAACGGGGTTCAATCCGAGTGATCGTCTGTGTTCTCTTAACTCTCCGGCGAGCTCGTCGACGAAATCACTGGCGAACGTGTTTGATATGTCAGTGCAAGTTAGTTGTACTTTGACATAGCTCAACCAGGCAGGGTACCCAGGGGGCTAACCAAGATGCATGACGCTAATTTAACGATGTTCGAAATAAAGACTGTACCTATAGGATTGACGTACGAGTAAGCTAGCGATCTGAGACATGGTCGCTTACAATGGGCCTCATAACAAGGCTCAAGGTCACTCAAAGGGCGATGGAAAGAGCTATGCTTGGTCTCTTTCCGAGATCGAATCAGGAATGAGGAGATCCGCAGGAGAACTAAAGTAGGTAACTGATATAGCTCACCGAATAGCAAACCTTAAGTGGCAGTGGGTGGGGCACATTGCTCGTAGAACTGATTGCCGTTGGAGCGGAAAGGTTCTAGAGTGGCGACCGCGAAGTGTCGGCAGGCCTTCCACAAGGTGGACCGACGATTTGATAAAGGTCGCGGGAACCCGCTAGATGACAGCAACAGAGGACCGATCGTTGTGGAAAACCTTGGGGAAGGCCTTTGTCCAGCAATGGACTTCTTGCGGCTGATGATGATGATGAAGCTAGCGATCAGTCGCGTCAGCCGCTTGTTTAATTCCATTAATTTTGTGGAATTTGCGAAAATCGTCAAGTTAGCGTAGGTAGCGCATCTTAGCTACGACCAGTGGCAGTTCGATCGTGATGTTTCTTTTCTGCTAACACAAGAGAGTAACACTTCGAAGGCAAACCCTGCGTTATTCAATAATTACAATCATCATGCAATGCCTATTGTTGCGTGGGAACGACGTTAGTCTTACTCTATTATTGACTAACTGTCGCACTCAGAGACCTCAATTATTTTTCAAGTTTCATTAAAGTTGCTGCGTCTTACGGCTGCACTCAGAGACGTCAATTAAGATTTAAGTTTCATTAAAGTAGCTGCTGTCACTTTCTTTTCTATAGCAATAGAATAAGACGCAGCAACTTTAATGAAACTTAAAACTTAATTGACGTCTCTGAGTGCGGCAGTTATTCTATTACTATAGCCAAGAAAGTGACAGCAGCAACTTTAATGAAACTTAAAAGTTAATTGACGTCTCCGAGTGCGGCCGTAAGCTGAGTGATTATACTTACCTAATAAAGAAGTAGGGATGACAATTTTTTTCTTTCTTTTTTCTGTTCTTTCTTCACATAATCAAAAAATTATGGAGATATATTGAGTTGAAATGTCGCATGACGTCACGTCTCAATAAAATTTTTACACAGAAGTGACGTCACGAGCTCCCACTCCCACTTTGACGCGCTTTATCTTTGTCATTTTTTGTTTGATTGACAAAAGAAAAATACGTGTCCAATATTGTTTGATAATCTAACTGACGGACTAAATAGAATTTCGCTTTCTTTACCCAGTCATCATCCCTGGTTGTACGTTCAGAGGGCCTAGTGTAAGTTTCGCAACGTTTTTTACGTCTCGATCGCGTTTGCGTTTAGTCTCAATTAGTATGGAAGTGTGACAGCGCCCCTTGCGGCGCGTATTCGAAACATTTGACAGTTCCATACAAAGTGACACTTTTACGCAAACGCGATCGAGACGTAAAAAACGTTGCAAAACTTACACTAGGCCCTCTGTAAAAGTATTAGTAAATGCTTATTGAAAATTAAAACCTTATTTACTCAACTATTATTAGAAAGCAGAGTTATTCTACTATCGACAGACATTTATTTTAAAGTGGGACATTTTTTAACTAGTATTGTTAAAAATAATTTCGAATTGGGTCCCAAAAGACTGGACACGACGACGCGGCAGACCACGGCGCAGATGGCGAGACGAGCTTGACACCTTTCGACAAGATTGGCGGGAGATCGCCCATAATCGAGATACGTGGAAGGATGGGAAGGAGGCCTTTGCCCAGCAGTGGGACATTCCAGGCTAATAAAAAAAAATTGTTAATGATGTGTTACGCTCTTATAAAGAAGGAAAAAGTGAAAATGATGTTAGTCTTTGTTAGTCTTACAAATTTTCTTATTACATATTACTATTATTTACGATAAAAGTATTAAGGCGCGCTCATGTAGGTACCTAACGACCAGAAAAATGATGTTAGGTACATTTTTCTGCCAAATAGTACCTAACACCCGTTTATTTCGGTGATATTTAAAATGTTTTTAAAAACGATGTCGAAATGATAAACACACGTCGTTAACATACGAGTACATAAGCTAACCTTAGACCAACACGTTTCTTAGCTTTTGAACTTAATTTATAAAAAAAGGAGTTTCATACGTAATAATTAAAATATGTCACTTAAAGATTGCTAAATTACCAATAAGTTACAAAATAATCTGTGAATTTGCGTATATAACTGTGTCGTTATAATTTTTAAACCGAACGGTTCCACGTCGCCTGCATTATTTTATACACACTGTTTTTTTAATATATCTAAAGGGATCGTGGACAAATTAATTCTCGTAGGTTCCCGTCGGCGCGGTCGTCACGGTGCCGTATAATTTGAATCGGACTACAATAGAATACTCATAAAAGCGTAGCTAATTTCGATATGGGAGCCGGTCCGAGGGCGTTTAGCGGTGACGAGACGGATGCGATACGATTTAGAAAAAACGTGACTCACTAGTACTTACCTTGTACCTCGTGTGCTCGATCGCCTTCTCAATGCCATTAAAGAAAAGAGATAAACACTTACTTTATTTAGCTACTTACGTATACTTGGTCTTTTTATGTAATCCTTAACTATCGCGTTCAGTTACAGTGTAATTCCTTTTGTTCTCAGTAAAAAGTTGTGTAATGGGTATTCGTTACATTTTTATTCATAATTTAATTACCGTTGTTTATATAAAACAATTGATTAATGGGTATTAAACAAGAAATATCTTTACTAAACTAATTATATTCGTGCTTGTCCTATTCTAATATTTGTCATAAGCTGGCCAACTGACCAGTGGGCATCGTTCTTAAACCGCTGGCAGGCTTTTGTCGGTAGAGTGATTGCCACTTTTAATTGCCACTCTAAGTTATAAGCAAGAAAAAGACAGTCAAATTAGTCTTCCTGCTCAGACACAGAAGTTAGAGTAAGACGGCTGTCAATTTCTGCAACTTTTTTTACTAACCAAACCTAACACGTTTTTTTCTAAAAAAAATCGGTCGGATCGTCATGACTAAATAATATTTTAACAATAATAGCGACTTATCCTCTATTATTATTACAACAAAAGGATTTTTGAAACTTATTGAGAGATGATTGTAGTTTCCCTTCTACAATTGAATAAAAAGTTAAGTTTAATCCGTGATTCCGTATTAACTCTGTTTGAAACGATCTTTATTTTACCATTATCTTTTGAATCCGTGTTATATCAGTAACGTTATTGAATTTGTACTTTTTTCGAATTAGTACTCCCAGAAATTTAGGAACGTATTAAATTACTTAAACCTATTACTTAGTACCTATGTGTAACCATGATTCAATTGGTTTGGTTCCCCTGTCACAAGGGTTACGGAGGTCAGACGGCAGTCGATCCACTGTAATAACCAGAGTGGCCGAATCTGGATCATGGTCAAGCGTACCCCGACGAAGAACGGGAACAAGCGCTAGGAGGATGATGATTAAATTACTTAGGTATTTTCAAAGAATTCAATTAAGTATATTTCGGTTATATTCGGTTAAAGTCGGTAGGTGCCCACAGGCCCCCTAGCACGCATGCGCGAGATAAAATTTGACAGGTGTTAGGGAAATGAATACATCTATTCCATATTCTAACGTAAGACTCAACGCTTAAGGTTTAAAATAAAAGTGTCCTAATAACTTATCATAATTTTACTAAATAAACAACAACACGCATAATTTCCCCAATCAGAAACCAAACCAGCAGCAATGTGAAACATAAGAATTCCTCCAAGTGGCCGCCATTTTGTGTAATGTGACGGCCATCTTGCCGAGATGTCGCCAGTGACGTTGCTGGTACTGCTGGCGGCGGGGCTGGTGGGCGGAGAGCGGAGGCGGCGGGAGCCGTGGACCAATGGGAGCTGGTTGTGAGTAGTTTTTAAAATTTTATAATTTAATTCTTTCGAGCTTTAGCAAAATTTTGTGAAATCAAATTAGGCTGCAGGGCATGGTGGCAAGACACGGACGGTTTGTGATTAATTTCGCTTATTCTTAAACTTAACATCATACCAGTTATCAGAAATATGACAATTCTTGTTTATTTACATTATAAATGTCAAAACGGACACCATTGATATAATTTGCTATTTTGGACATCCGAAGTGGTTGTCAGGGCCTGTTTCACTTTTAACTCGACACCGTAATTAGTTCTTAAGAACTACGTACTATAACGGCCACAATATGATTACGATATTGAAGCAAGATGTGCTAAAATTTGAAGACTGTAATGGCTCTGGCTGTATCAGCTCAGGCTGTATCGGCTCAGGCTCTTTCTATCCATCATACACATATCATGCCTACCTACAATTTCTAGCAATCAGAAAATATCATACACTAACTAGAAAACTTAGTTGTTAATTATACAAATATTTTAATAACCAACGTTTCCTCTAAATCTAACTTCTCAAACAGCGCAGTGACATCACTATTGATCCCAAGTTATGACTTAGTTTGTTTCATAGCCCGTCTAGACGAAAGCTCAGGTGCTTTTACAGCCAAATAATAAACTCTTAACAAGGCCCTCGCCGATATTAAATTTTATCCCTTTAGAAAAGAAAATATGTCTGAAACTGACGTTTTGTTGTAAAGGAAGAAAGTTAGGAAAAATAATGTTATTTTTCCAATGAAGAGCAAGTTTTATTTTTCCAATGCTTTTTCCAGGGTTTTTTTAATAAACTATCGAGTTCCGCCTTACACATATTTTCTACTAAGATATTTATTGATAGGTAGGTACGTTATTTTTTCTCGCATCAACAAGTTGTAAGTAAACTATCAAAGTTCAAGTTTAATTATTTAAATATAAGACATACTGTAATAGTATTTAGGTAGGTAGGTAAATATATCACGCACGTATATTAACGGAAAATATTTTTTTTACCATAATGTAATTAATGCTACAGTTAAAAAAACTTAACTAAGGTAACTTTTAAGCGTAATTACTGACTACTAAACAGTAACAAAAAACAATAAGGTAAGTTTCAAGTTGAGTTTAATTTTCGACCCATTACCCACGAACTTGCAACAAGCCGACATACGAGTAGCTGTCGGGAAATACTTGCCTAGTTTCATGTCAGGCGTTTAGAGAGCAGGCAAGATGCCAGTTAGTATGGTTAGTGCATAGTAAGATTTTTATAGACAATGATGAAGTTAACCATCCTTACT
The DNA here is from genome assembly GCA_963241965.1 of Tortrix viridana. Classification (NCBI taxonomy): domain Eukaryota; kingdom Metazoa; phylum Arthropoda; class Insecta; order Lepidoptera; family Tortricidae; genus Tortrix; species Tortrix viridana. Next base: position 2,771,617 of record OY725195.1, on the reverse strand, counting down.
ACTGATCCTTTATAATACTATACTAAAGCATGTTTGTTTGTATGTTCCATCTTCACGGTGCAACGTCTTTACGTGTTTTTTTATAGTTCCCGAATTAATAGCGATAAACATCTACGCGGACGTATTGTCGCGGGATCAAGCTAGTAATTTAATATCTGGTTAGTGCTACCAAATAAGCACCGAATGATGATGAAATAAATCATTATTTATGTTCTACTAAACGGTTTCTCCTGAGCATATCTTGATTATAACTACTTGATACGGGTAGTTGCTTGCGCGTCAAGTAAGGCGTCGGAAAAATTGCGCACTTATGTAACCGGCCGAGGCGAGTCAAGCTACTGAATTGCGATGCTCGCTACGATATGCTAGTGCTGTCAAGTTAGAACAGCTTGTATCGTATGGACTAGGCTTTATTCATGGCCTGTTACTATTTACGAGTACAATTTCGATAGTCACCTCAATTCAACCTATAACAATAAACAACCTGATCTCTACACTTTGGACACTGAATCTGGACACTTTTTGAACCCCTCACTAAGGTTGAAAATTCTGGAAAAATTTTGCTTTCAGGATTTTTTTTTGGTATTTTTCCAGTTTTTTTAAGAAAAATAATAAAAAAATGTTAAAATATATTAATGATTATTTATATTAATCACTTTCACTGCCAACCCTGGAGACCACATACACAGTATAAATATAGCTAAAGCAGTAATGAAACTACGATTAATCGTTCGAAATGTCGCACTCACACAGACGCACGTCTCAACGCGTCTCCAGTCTCCACGCGTCACCCGCCATTGCAGCATTGATAGCACTGCCATGTCCGCTTAAGGGTCTCGTTGATATATTTATACTGTGCCACATATACCTATAGATACATAGGGTAACCTCATCACACTCGATATAATTTTATTACCTGCCCAACATTATTGGTAGCGTTTTAAATTTTAATATTTTTTTCCGAAGAAACCTGAAAAAAAAAACGAGATTTCTTCCGGGTTCTTTCTACCCTACAGAGGCAGCCCTACGTTACTCGCACAAGTCAACCGGCTGTCTCGCGGGCAGGGCGCTGCGGCGGGCCCCGTACAGCCAAAACTGATACGATACAGTTGTTACACCAGTGCATATGAACGTGAAGCTTATGGAATCCTGAAAACAACAGTAAAATATGAACGACGCGGTTCACCTAGTTGATAACCCTGCATATGGAGCTAGCGGTCCCGACTCCAAGTCTCGATAAGGGCAAACATTGGCGTCACGCGCGAGGGTTATTGTTTGGGTCTTGAATGTTTTGATGAACATATACTCGTAAGTATTCTTTATCGTAGTCTACGAGCAGTATCTACATAAAACCTAGTTAGTTTGAGACTAGGTCAATTTATGTGAGATTGCCCCTCATAGTTATTGTTTATTACCTGCTTAAATAAGATTCATGATTAATTTTGGAGACAAGCTTTTTGCAATTATATGTTCTTAGTAATCAAGAACAAACTGCCTAAAATGAAACTTTTTGAATTTGTTTTTGTTTTGTACGACACTAACCGATATTCTACTGATATATGACAATATACTAAATTTCAACTCCTCCAAAACCGTTTTATTTTCAATGCCAGTAACTGTGCAGTGTCCACTACCACGACAGCTACGAACCTAGCCGTCCAGGACATTTGTACCAGACTGTTTCAAATTGGACCCAAATTGGAGCCATTCGTTCTGAATGTATTGAATTAATTTATTACCTGCAGTAAACCGCCAGAGCTGATGTATGCCTTGCTCTCCGTTCCGTCCATGAACAATACCACTTGGAAGCCTGTTGTTACATATCCTTCAAGCTTTGCCACCTGCAAAATCGACATATCAGTATCAGGTTGTATTCTGGGACAAGGAGCCAATTATTTAAATTTAGAAGTAGGTAGTTCCTCGAACAAAATTTCTCAACCCTGATTCCTCGGAGCTTGCGCGCAAACTGTATTAAGTATCCTTACGTCTTTAGAAGGGTAGGCCAGTGTGAGATTCACATCCTGTCTGGTGAACGTCCAGCCCTTTTGACCATACACTATGGTGTGCACACCTGTAAGCATTCCATCTTTAGTTCTCAGAGGGTTAGCGTAGAGTTTGTAATCTTGAGATTGCAAATGTCTATGGACTTTAGAGCCCACTGATGGTCGGATGGTCTGTGTGCTCATTGTCTTTCGGTTTTAATCATTTTGTTGGACCAACAAAAACACGACAGTAATTGTCGATATTTCAGCTAGTTTATTATTTATTTTCTATTCTATTCTATTCTACTTATTCTATCTCTGCTGTCCACAGGGATTATATGCAATGAACTTGTTTAAATAAACTTACTGTCTTCATCATTCCACAAAGAACAATAATATTTCTTGACAGTTTTATAAAGGACACCATTCACTAGAATCGGGGTTGCGTTCAACACCTCCTCAATAGGTTGGATCTCTTTGCTCTTGTTCAAATATTTGAATTTCGAAAAATTTTGGAACACCGCACTGACATTAGTCACAGAGAGAAAAAGTAAAATGGCCGGCCAGTATCCAAGCATTTGGCAATTTAATTTTTAAATTTAATAACAATTAAAGTGTTATTCAAATCAGTGACCAATTATGAATGATTATTTTTGTCGCATGCCAGTGATAAGAGGTTTTTATACTTAGTAAATTATTTCGATTGACCTGATAAAAGATAGTAACAATAAATTTTGTGTCTATAGACAATATTCGGACTGCTTTCGTTCACTGATTGTATCAGATTGTTTTGATCTGATTTGGGCTAATGCGTAGACTGCAACGTTATCTAAATATATTTTCTTTGAATCACAAATGGTTTTAAGACTCCATAGAGTATTGATAGATCAAAGATAGTAGCATAGAGATATAGCCATAGACGTACGAGCTACCATGATGCAATGACAGGTTGCAAGCCAGTCCCATTCGTAAATGCAGTAAAGGTCACTTAAAGTTACGAGCCACAATGAATCTATAAGTTTATATCCCGCCAAAAAAATAATGTGAATAAGCGGAATTACGCAGTCTAGAATGTTAAGCCTACACAAGTAACGCCGCGTGAAAGTCATTTTGTATCTAAGAACTATCTTAGAAGGAAGTACGAGGTTTATATTCCAGAAAGAATTTTGCAAATCAGTGCAGAAGATTTTGAGATCGAAAATTTGAATCGTCAAAATACAAACATATATGCATAGATACAAACATACATACGGTTCAAACACAGAACCTCCTCTTTTTTGAAGTCTGTTAAAAATAGGCCAAGTCCTCATGTGCCACCAAAAGTAGTGATGTCTAGAAAGGTGCAATGCTGAGTGTTACACTAAATTGTTGATTGTCAAATCGGTTTATTGTGCTGTGGTTAATGCATCACTTGGCAGTTTTCTGTAGTATAATAAAGATAATTTTTTTTTTCAGATTTCTTAAAATTAGGTTTTTTGGCGACTTCGCACGAAGAAAATCAGCTTTGTTCGGTATAAAGTAGGTAGTTGGTAAAGTTACAAATAAAATATTACTACGAAGAAAATAGATAGACACGAATGTACATGACAACTAGTGTGAAAAGTGTGTCAATTGTAAAAAAAACATTAATAACTAAAACTACATTCTGCACAGATATTTTTTCAACGAAACCATTTTTGTTGTTTCGTATATGACTCACCTAAATCAACGAAAATTGGCGATCTAAATTGTGTTCTTTACCTAACACCTAATGTTCAAAATGCAATACTGTTACTTTGTCTTTGTTTATTGCGCCATTATTGACAACGCGTTCGGTTTTCGAACGCAACCTTATTTTACTTGGCTGTATTGTATGGTCTTAGTACTTTTGCCTAAAAAAATCAACGTGGAAAAGGCGCGAAAGTGTTACGCCTGCGCTTTTCGAACATGTCAGGATTGTAATTGTTATTGTGGAACTTCAGTGTGCTGCTCTGCACGAATTAATGTACATATATATTTAAAAAAAAAAAACCCCAGCAATAAAACTCTAAAAAGTAAATAAATAATATGGCCCTTAAAGCTTAATGTCAGTACCTAGTAATATTTTGATTCAAGCGTCGTCACGTCCGACAAAGACTTAAACGGGCTCCGAGCACGTAAATGTAATGTAATGTACCTACGTCACAGGACGGACTTCGTCACTACAAGATTTCAAGTATTAAAAACTCCCAACAAAATCGCTTTCAGAGCTCATAACTTTTAAACGGCTTATCAGATTTTCATCAAACCAAGATAAGAACACTTTCGATTAAGCCAACTTTCTAACAAAAAAAACTAAATCAAAGTCGGTCCATCCGTTTAGGAGCTACGATGCCACAGACCGATACACAGATACACACGTCAAACTTATAATATAACACCCTTCTTTTTTCGTCGGGGGTTAAAATCGTATATTTTTGAAGTACGGACTTAAATACGGAACCCTCGGCGCGCGAGTCCAACTCGCACTTGACCGGTTTTTTTATGGAAATTGATGTACGACTGCTGTTTATTCGATGCCGTTAATTGAGTTCGAATTTCGAAGTTCAGAGTAATGCCCAGCTCATACCGTTTAGGCGGAACGCGGAATTAATTAAAATAAATAAAATCACTAATTAATTATGATTATTTTAAATGCATAGTACGTACGTATTTTCAACCCTAGCGGACCCTGCACAATGAATGATGCGACCCCCATTTTCTTGTAGCCGGGCCGATTATGGTTGTGTTTACCGATGTGCATGGCCGTGGATAAAAGGGTAAGAGGCCTCGGAGCGTTCCAACCGCCTCGCATTTATGTAACGAAAAAAAGGACGTGTAACATTACAAACGGCTTTACTTTCGTGGTATCATGTTAGAACCTAAGCACGACTACCTATTTTCATTGAAAGTAAACGCCGTTTATTATAATGCACGTAATTGTTTTCGTGTCATAAAAGCGGGGCGGTCGGGGCGGGGCGGGGCGGCGGAAATCATCCATCACTTTCTGCCCAATAAGTAAGTGCGAGGGTAACGGATGCTTTATCCACGTTTATCCACCGCGATAAAGCGGCCGCGGCCACAGTAATAAATAAAATAAATAAATAAGTATTAATTCATTATTCAATTACCGTGTTATTTTTGTATTAAACCATCCACGCCAAATGTTGAAATACTTGGCCGCGTTCAAGTAAACCTTATGAAAAAAAATATTTTTAAATAAAATTCTTGTGTCACAGAGCTTGTAACCAATTGCAGATTTTTGTCTTTAAAACGGTATAAAACCTTACTGAAATTACTGTCTACTCAAACGTTATATCAATATCTGACATAAATTACTTCAAACCTAAACTCAATTAATATTTGGTTCATTATCGAAACCACTCGATACATAAGATCTTTTCATTTCAAAAAGTGGGTATTTTGGAGCGGATTTTACAGTCGTTTTTGTTTGGGTTACCCTTCCATACTTATTATTATTATATTTCCATGGTCTTTATTGAGCTGCATACATCTTGTTAGTCATGTGTTTTAAGTCATAATTTTCGCAAGTCGTAATGTATATTTTTCACATCGTTATTTTGTCAGAATTTTTATTAAAGTAACCTAACCTAACTTTACTAATCTACATGATGGACGTTTATTAAATCCTGTAATTTCAACCTGAAACGGTATGAGTAAAAAAAATTATGACTAACATTCATTACATTATGGTGAGGAACTGAGGATTATATTCGAGGCATGTTTGTTCGTTCATGACATTGTACGTCATTATGACGGCGTTTTGATAGATTTAGAATGACTCCTTGTTGACATGGGGATGGGTTTATGTACTAGTGAGCCATGAAGGTAATGTAAGTTTAGAAATAGACTAGTAAACTTTTTTTCACTGCGCATATCTGAAAAGTATACCTTCTTGAATATTAATATTTATCCCTGTTTTAAGGCTATCAATACTAAATTGAGATCGTGAGACTTGAAAATGGGGCATAACATCGAAATTCAATTTTATGTTCTTTGGTACAAAACGCATCGAACATATTGTTTTAGCAATTATGATCCTACAAGGACAAATCCAATGTTTACTTACGGCCGCGCTCAGAGACGACAAATAATTTTCAAGTTTGATTAAAGTTGCTGCTGTCACTTTCTTTGCTATAGCAATAGAATAAGACAACACTTCACTTTGACAAGCATTAAATTTAATTGACGTCTCTGAGTGCGGCCATTAAATTTAGTTCTCACAATGACAAGATAAATAGGTACCATTACTGAATCAATAGTCAAATTATTTTATTTATTTTTTACGAATCTATGAGTTTCGGGGTATTGGACATACTACGTCGTTATCTTGATCTTTATTTGGTGCTTCGCAAAAATACTATAGGTACCTATAACATGGTAAAACGAATACTAATTCATTTAAACTACCTAGTTTAAATGAATCAGAATTGTAATTTATGACACCTTTTGATATAATCGTACCTATTAAAATAAGGTTTAGCTGTCATAATTGTGTACCAAAAACTTGGAAAGATTCTGTCAAATATTGTTTTACCAAATAAAATTTTATTAAACAAGGAACCTAATTAATGGCTCCCTCTCGCATAACCTCATCACCATAATATATAAAGAATGGCTCCTCATTAGCACCTCACAAACGAACGAACCTTGCAAAATGCGTGCAATCAGTATCTTACCGTTTCTCTGCCTTTTCGCGGCATATTCCTGCCAAAGTCATGACTTGGTCCTTGGTCAGACTACCTACGGAGATATAGCGATTTATAAAGTCAACGAGTACAAATATGGCTTCCCTTTCATCGTACGAACGAGCGTCATCGAATATCCTGAACCAGGAACGCAGAACTTCGCCTATATACGCGCTATCCATATCAAGGACAACGAACGCGACGGCTCAGGTGGTTACCCCACCGTTTCAGCCGGCGGCATCGGACAGAGATTCGTCAAAATCAAACTGAAAAGCCAGCGAGGAAATGGATTCAACTTCACAGTGACCATTTATGGTAGATATTAACTTCCTCGTGACGTATGAGCGCCTGGTACATGAGAATATGAGCTTATATTAATTGTGTTTTCACCTCACTAGCTCGGAAAGGCTTTCTTTATTGGTAAAAATCTGGGCGCAAAAGTCCACTTTAACCGCTATTCTATTCTGTTCTATTCAATTGTTTTTCAAACACCAAGTGTTTTCGTCGCTACGGTGAACTGAAAAATTGTGTGTTTTGCACGGCAGCAAAGTTATTTGGGTCTCGAGGCCTTGGATCCCGCGTTACGCTCAGGATTCTATTTTAGAATACTGGCTCTCGTGCCAAATAAAACTTTGCAGCCTTGCATAACAAAATTAACATATAACTATTTATTTTGTTGTCATAACTTGTTTTCAGTATTAAAGTGAGAATGAGTTCAATTATGTCGTTTTACTTGACGTAAACTTTACTACTTTGGTGCGAAAAGGTTCTAGAATGAGTACCGCGGACCGGAAAGCGAAGTGCTTGGTAGGCCTCCCACAAGGTCCAGCGATCTGGCAAGGTAAATTTATTAGGAAATACCCACATTTTTTCATAAAATTGACAGAGCAAAGGCGACGCTATAAAACAAGATATGAAAACAATCTAGCACCCACACAATCGAAATCAAAATTACACAGTAAAAGCCCAAACGCAATGGCTGTGAAAATTTATAACAACGTTAGGGATAATATAAAATCTGAAAAATCTGATCAAAAATTTAATAAATGCCTTAAAGAATTTCTAGTAAATAAAGCCTATTACAACCTACAAGAATTCTTTGATGACAAATAAAATTAAACCTCGGCCTGCCTCAATTCCACATATTGCTATGCCCATCAGGGTTTACGTGTTACCTCTCACTGTATTCTTTAATAGTATTTAAGGTGTAGCTGTAACATGTTATTGCAATAAATAAATATGAATATGAAGGATTGCGGGCAGCCGATCAATGCGAATAGTACAAATCCGACCGCCTGGAGATCCTTGGGGAAGGCCTATTTCCAGCAGTGGACGCCTTACGGCTGAATTATTAAAAATGAAAATCTGAAATGAAAATGGAAATCTTCATCTGTAAGGTGGCCCTGTTGGCACATTCACATGTCTGAGTCTCCCCAGAAACTCAACACTCAGCTTTTTTTAGGGTTCCGTACCAAAATGGTAAAAAAGGAACCCTTATCGTGAGACTTCCTTGTCTGTCTGTCCGTCCGTCTGTACGTCACAACAGTTTTTCTCAGCAACTACAGATGCGATCAACTTGAAATTTGGCATAGTTGTATAACTTGCTTGCCCGCATCTGGCTTTAGTAAAAAAAAAGAAATTTTATAAATAATCGAAAAGGGGCCCAGAAGGGGTAGAAAACTGAAATTGCAAATGGTATGTCATATGAAAGGGCTTAATCTGCATATTTCAAAAAAAATAATTATATCGTACTTTTTTATTTATAGCCAAAATTAACAATTTATTGTTATTTATAACCGTTCCTCCTTATCTCCGAAGTTTATGAACCAAAAAATCTGAAAAATGCTGACCTGTAGCTAATTCTTAATATTTTATGGAAAAAAAAATGAAGTGTACAAAATTTAAAGTTTTTGAGAAATAACTAAAAAACTTTAAAAAACGAGTGTTATATTTAGGCAACTCAAAATAGACCTTATTGCATACTAATTAAAGTCCATAACAAGGTAGGTATATTTTTTATTACGGACTTAAATACGGAGCCCGCGGCGCGCGAGTCCGACTCGCACTTGACCAGTTCTTTTTTCAAATAAATCTCTTATTAACTTATTACATAGAATTACTTAAGCTAGTGTTCTAGAAAACTATTATAGAAAAAAAAAAAAAAACAACCGAATTGAGAACCTCTTCCTTTTCCCAATTCGTTTTAGCCAATGACAAGAATGTCAGAGTTGTAAGCATTCTTAACATTTTCATTTGTCGAGTGTATCTAATTGGCTTAAAAAAGTTACATCGTAACTAAAGAGAAACAATATTGTAAAAAATATATATTAATGTATACCTACTTGATATCTCGTTTCATTCAACTTAGACCAGACAAAAAAAATATGCAATTCGTTAGTGTAATAAAATAAATAATATTTAACTTTTTTTAACTTTTTTTGACTTGATCCACCAGTTTTCATGCCATGTTTGGGAAAATTCAAGATGATCATGGTTCACTGGGCAGAAAAATATTAAATTGTTTAAATTAATGGATGGATGGAATATTTTCTATGACTAAATATCTTTATTCATTACCACTAGAATATTAACTACGTAATAACTGGCCACCCGGCCACTGCACTAATCTTCTCAGAAACAACACTCATTATACTTGCGTTCCGTATGCAACTGTACTAATTACTGTGGACGATTCAATCTACTATGACTTTTACATTGCAAATACGCCCTTTTTAATGAATTAGAGAAACAGAACGTACGCGTGATTTTCCTTAAGCATATATTTGCCTCTAGATAGTTACGTACCGCATTAGGTTTACATTTTGCGAAAGAACAAACGTGGTGACAGGACAAACAAATCTGTCAAGCCGGCGCATTATTTAGTACGATAAGGCGATCACGCGAAGATATGCGAAACAGGCAAGACAGTTCTAGATCCTCTGTTAAATGCTGCTACCTTGGTACTAATAATATTGAAAAAAAAATGCGTATGCACCAAAAAACCTTCCACATATTATTAATGAAATATTTATTAGATGCGAGTAGCACAAAAGCGTCCGTCGTGGAACTCGTGGAGATCCTTGGGGAAGGCGTATGTCCAGCAGTGGACGTCTTTAGGTTGATATAATGATGATGATGACTTTATTAGACTGTACCGAGCAAACGCCGACCGTCTAGTATAAGCCTAGAGCTTTGTTTGGGACCAGGTCAATTTGTGTGAGATTGTCCCCTGATATTTATTTTTTTATTTTTATTTTACCCAATTACAACTGCCTGCCGGCCAAAATGTATAAAGAAAATGAATGAAATCGTATGAGAACTACGAGAAACTGATAGCCTGTGTCCTAATACGAAGAACTGATAAGCCGAGATCGGCTGGCGGACTGTTAGTCTGTGTCGCTCCTACAGCTTCTGCACACAGGATACGTTCTGGTCATCCGATCCGATCCTCAGTACAAAATGAGATCGCATGCGTTCCTATTTGTACTGAGTGCGGCATCCTGCGGGCAGAAGCTCTTAAGCAGCAGAACCTCTTGTGCTCTGTGCTTGTGCTACTTAAGAATATCTTAAATCCACCTTGTCGTGTCACGTGATCTTCCGACGATTCGGAAGACCAGGACCCTTAGCGAAGATGCAATACGCTAACTAGCGTTTCTATTCGTTTCGTTTTTAAACCAATCGCGTCACTGGTAGACTCTTCGTATGACGTGATGCACCAGGGCCCTGGTAATTGAAGAGGAGAAGAAGAAAAAATAGGTCAACGTCAGGATATTTATTTAGCACTCAAGGATTTTCACAGGATTACCTAAAATTTAATAAAAGTGTAAGCCGAAAAGGTTTTAATTTAAGTCAAACTAAGAGTTAAAATCGATCACCAGGACTATTAGTAATAGATAACGGTGAAGAAGACGGTTGTAGCCACGTTTGTCCGTAACATGGCGGACCTAGGTGGCGGAGTGTTCGTGAATGCCACGGATGAGGAACACCAATGATTCGGGACAACTCGACTGTGTCCCGTGCAACAGGATATTTAGAAGCAAGTTCGGACTCGCCAGCCACATCAGGGGCACACGGGAGAAGATGGCAGTGGTCGCTGTCGTCGGATACGGCGAGGAGGATCTTCATCATCATCATATATATTGGTCTGCTGATGCGACTTACCCCTAAGGCTGTACGATGGGTACTGAAGCTAATTGAGAGAGCACGTTAAATACGAACTTTTCCGATAAAATCCGATGGAAAACCAATGTATACCGTGTACGATTTGACAACCCGATTGAATTAAGAATGTTAGCAAGCGGCTAAACAATCCCGTGATGTACTCATGACTCTTATTCTGAAGAAGATAAAGGTTATTCTTTTATTTTGCAACAATCAATTTAAACATCCATTATTGGTGCCTGTCAGCTAAGTATAAAAGTGCCAGTTTGTGCCGTCACCGTAAATGTATATGTAAATCTAACAATGGCTGGACATTTCAATGTCAATAGCAATGTGAACATGTATGTATGTAACAAGTAATTGTGTCATTTAATTGTTAAAGCAGTTTGAAACTTCCTTGAATAATTAGTAGTTACGACCTTATTTTCTTAAGCTAAGTAGTGTAAATGGACTGTAAAAGTACAATGAAATGACATCATTTCGCTGTAATATGACTTCAATTCCCATAATATGTAGGTTCTATAGAGTGAAGCACGATCGCTGCTACAATATTGAACTTATTTCGTTCATTCTAATACTGTAGCAACATTCGTGCCTCACCCTATACAGGAGAGATAGTTTAATTAATGCTGAATCCGAATATAACAATAAAAAATTAAAATACTTTAGAAGGTCGGGGAAATGCATTTTAAATTTTTCTCATTATTTCACTTTATTGTGGTCACCACGCGCCGTGACTTTAGTGACGTAATCACCGTGCACAATGTTATGTTATGATCCATCTTTCCCTTCATACTTGTTACGCTAGCACCACACACTCGTCGAGGCAAGGCGAGGTAGCGCGAGCACGAGAGTGTGGATGGGTCCCTCGCGTCACCTCGCCGTTGCCTCTCCTCGCCTCGTCGCTCGCTCGCTTGTCGGTTTTTCGGACGCGAGTCAAAGAGCGCGAAGTGAGAGGGGCGAGTCAAATTTTGGAGAAAGGATGTTTGCAGCCAAAATAATGAATGCCGAGTGGACTAAAGTAGATTCAATTAAGTTTGTCGACTTGTATCAGTCGGAAACAATATTATGGGACCCGAAAAATAATGAACATAAGGACATATTCAAGGTCAACGATGCGTGGAAGAGAATAAGTGATATTATGAATGTTCCAATAAATGAATTAAAAATCAAGAAAAACTCAATCTCAGCGACATTTCGGGGACATTTCAGGAAAAAAAAGCATCACTCAAATCAGGAGCCGGCCAGAATGAAATGTACAAGCCGATTTGGTTTTTATACAACCAGCTTGAAAGTTTTTTGGGTGGCATTAAAGACTATATGAAAACAATTGACAGTGAGAAGGTATGTTACAGTAAAACTATTTTTTAATTTATTTCTTGTTATATTACACTCTAGAATTTAAAAATTGAATTATTATTTAAGTAGGTACCTTTAATAGGTATTAACTTATACTTATTTAAATACTACTTAGTCCAGGTAATCAAGTCACAAAATTTAATCGAATGTTTGTTGCAAACATACAGTGTAGTGAATTTTCGATTATACTTATTTCAATAAAAATAATATCAAAATCGTTTACGAGTTGCACTTAAATTCATGGATGGAGTTAAAATATATCTAGTGTCCCACTGTTGTCATATATGTCTATGGTACCAGGAGCATGCCATTGTTATATCTGAAGCCTTCTCTGGTTGTAACAAAATAAGTTTTTAAAATACCCGAAATTTTGCAGCCAATATTCCGCAAGTATTTTTTACTACTAGCAAACGCTCCATCAGTCCATCACTAATGAAAACGTAGGGCATGTCCACATTTGAATCCGGGAGGGGGGATGACGGTGGCAAATTAAGAGCATTGGAGTTAATTTTCATTCCATAACAGTGAGTTCCTCAACACTCCTCCATCGCTAATCCTGCCTTGGCTTCCGATCGACTAATGCCACTATCGACTAATGCTAGGAGAACAATGCTGAATGAATTCTTATAATTATAATATTCGGAACCGATGTGGGCTAGGCGTTGCACAGCAACATGCTTTCCATCAATTGCTCCGATACAACGAGGATTTTTTTTTTTGGAATCCTTTCTCGATTTCAATCCATTCCATAGGAGTAGTAGGTAATAAAAAAATAATTTAAAATGGACTTCATTTACAGTTCATTCGTTCAAATAGTGAACATAACATTTATTATTCACACACTTTTATTTGGCAACGAAACAACCACTTGCACACGGCGTTGACAAAGATGAGAGCAACGAGTTGACACTAGCGTCACCTATGAACGAAACTCAAGCGGATAGTACAACACGGTCACCGCGCACTACATTGCGGCGACGAGCTTGTCCTCCAGAGCTGAAAGAATCTGAACGCCAAATGAAAGAAGCTTTTAACACTTTAAATCGGATTGCAAACAAAAAGGATGATGAAGACGAGTGCGATTATTTTGCAAAGATACTTGCAAAAAAATTAAGAAAACTGCCCGAAGGAGAACGGGAACGTTTCATGTAAAAGATCGACGGAATGTTTATAAGGCGGAGCCTTATCAATGTTGCTCATTCGCCTGTATATTCTTCTTCTTCTCCTACTTTGTCAAAACTGCCTGATGAAAGTTCATCCAGACGACGTACTCAGTCTGAGCCTGTGTCAATCACCGAGTCGACCTACAACTTCTTTTTCGTCACATTCAGAACCTGTTTTTAACCAAAGAAGTCATTCGGCGACTGAAACAGTAACTAGCACTTCAACATCAGAAAGCGTTCGAGATCCACCTAGTATTCATGTTTTAGGCGTCGGTAGAGTTATCACTTATCCGAGTGTAACACAGACAAAGCCTTTAACCTTCAAAGTTCCAAAGCCAAGTTTGATTCACATTTTGAACGATGGAAGTCTTGTCCAAAATCAGCAGAATACCAACCTTCCTCGTCTAACTCAGTGTTATCTGAAGAAACAATTCCTACGCACCGAAATATCATAAACGCCGCTTTTCATCAAGCTATTAACAAAAAATACTGACATAATAAGTAAAATAAAATTTTATATTTACCTACTGTTCGGTACTAACTAATACTACTTTAAATGATTATTTTTTTCTTTTCATTGATGTGATGAGATGACTTACTATATAGAAGACTTTGCATTTACCTACTGTTCAGTATGTGCTTACGACTATTATGATTATTTTTCCTTTTTTCATAGATGACTGTACCAGATATTCAGTACTTACTAAGAACTAGGTACTTAGTACTTAACTCTACTTGGGAATAAATACTTAATAATAAAATAAATTTAAGCCGAGTTAAACCAGAGACATTAGTCCTCGAATAAAATACTTTCGTAATTCCTACTTTACCTTTACTTCACATTAAATATTTGAGGACCTCGTTGAGTGTGCATTACACACTTCGATCATCATCTTTGATATCAGTTGACTGGAGACTTTGAATAAACAATGGAGACTTTTGTAGGAGTCTCCTGTTACCATGAATCTCAAAGTTATAGCTAGTCGTATTTTGGCTGGAATTGCATCTCTAAAGGGCCGTATAAACTCATCTCAACTGTGATCCCCGTCACAAGGTGCGTCAAAAATGACAGTTTTCTATGGATTGACGTTTACTTTGACGTATCTTGAGACGGGGATCACAGTTGAGATGAGTTTTTTAACACGGCAGTCTAAGATGAGTATCATGTTTAGTGATGATAGGTGAAACTTTATTGAGTACTCGTAGATATTCAAAGTCGGATATTGACATTTGTGTGAAATTATTAAATTCCCCAGAAGGTTCACGGAATAGTACAGCGAGCGTGTTATCCATAAATTTCCTGCGAACAAAAAAAAAATAGTTTAATAGTAAAAAATCTGTATATACCTTAATCAATAGAATTGTATGTAAACAATACCGTGTAACTAGACTACTGATCCTGAATCACAAAACTATGTTTCAAACTAAATAAACTTTTTTTTTAGACCAATTTAAAATTTGATTTCAAATTTTGTTATCGTTATTACGTATATTAATATTTTATCTAAATAATTACATAATATTTAATATCAGTCAAATACCCTATTAACTACGTCTATTGTTAGAGGAAGCCCTATATTTTCAAACCGCGGACGTCAATGTCCGCGGTTTGAATATAGGGAACGGACGTAAATGCGAAGCAGAAAAAATAATTAAGACTCTTACCTTGCTCTGTTATGGTGTATATATGTCAACCACCATCGCCTTCTTTTCCAAGGTTTTTTAATTTTATATTTATGGTACGGTCACCACACGGGATTGTTGAGCCACTATAGAACCCTCTCACAGAAAGTCGACGGAAAATTTTGACGTAATTTATTTTGAGTGACTTGACGTTGTCATTATGACAGGGTTCTATGGTGGCTCAACAATCCCGTGTGGTGACTGTACCTGTACGTTGATACGAGAAGAATGGAGGGGATAAGTTGGACGGAAAGGATATCGAATGAACAAGTGCTGAACAGAATAAAAGAAAAGAAGAATTTGCGGTCAACAATAGAAAATAAAAGAGGAATTATGATAGGACACGTGTTACGACACGACTTTTTGCTTAAAAACATCATAGAAAGAAAGATAGAAGGAAGAACAGGCAGGGGAAGACCAAGGAGAATTACTTTGAGCAAATAAAAGAGAAGGTTAAAGTCATGTCGTACAGTCACCACACGGGATTGTAGAGCCACCATAGAACCCTGTCATAATGACAACGTCAAGTCACTCAAAAGAAATTACGTCAAAATTTTCCGTCGACTTTCTGTGAGAGGGTTCTATAGTGGCTCAACAATCCCGTGTGGTGACTGTACCAGAAAGTCAAGCAGTTGACAGAAGACCGGAACGGTTCACGATTACTCCACCGACAAGAGCTTGGCTCTTAAATAAAGAGAGAGAGAGAGGTATACGTTCACATAATTCATATATGCAAAGATG
Organism: Tortrix viridana; assembly: GCA_963241965.1. Taxonomy (NCBI): domain Eukaryota; kingdom Metazoa; phylum Arthropoda; class Insecta; order Lepidoptera; family Tortricidae; genus Tortrix; species Tortrix viridana. The sequence goes on along the minus strand of OY725195.1, from coordinate 2,755,822 downwards.
AATAAAGTCGCGGCAGATGTCACTTCTATCACGTCAATTTCGCAGATGACGCATGTAGAAAATGAGCAAAGGCGAGTGTGTGGTTGGCATACCTCGCGTCACCTCGCCTCGCATAACCTTGTCGAACCTCGCCTCGCCTAAGCTCAACGAGTGTGTAGAGCTAGCGTTACAGGCTTAGGGCCGTCGAAGATTACAAACACGGTTTAGGTAAAAAAATTGTAGATGATCGTTGTTAAAAATCGTTCTGAAATGGCATTTACTCGTAACTACAGAATAACGATGTCCGCTTTGTTTTGACCACTCACAAAGTAAATTTACACGATCAAACATTTCCCGATTGTCCAGAAGTAAACTTTCTTGTCGAGCCATTTTTTATCAATTAAATGATTTATCACTTCATAACAAGCACTCGCTTCGAAACAAACAAATTATATGTATAGAAAACATCCAGACTCAGGAACAAATAATAGGGACCCGCGCTCATCACACAAACATTTACCCATATCAGGATTCGAACCCTGGACCGCTAGCTTCGTAGGCAGGGTCACTACCAACTAGGCTAACCACGTAATAATAAAGTATAATATACTATAAAACGTCTGACTATAATCTTCTTACTGCGGCCTGTAGCATCCTGCGCGGTGATACAGATTGCTCTGAGCTGGTGACACTGTTTGTTAAGTTGGCCGTTCCTTTTCTGCCTAAGAATATTCTCAGGCCGCGGACTCCCAATCTTCTGGCAGCTCCAAGAGCACGCACCGTGTCGCACAGAAATTCCCCGACCATGCGAGCACTGACGCTGCTTAACTCACTTCTGTCATCAGCGCCTGAATGTGATTTATTTGCGAGTCGATGGCGGAGTGTATGTCGTGAGTGTCTGAAGTATTGCGAGGTGATGGATGGCAGTGGTATTAGTACCTAATCGAGCAAACCGGAAAATTATTTTCTTCTTTTCTGCTTTTAACTCTAGATACTAAGCTCTATTGTATTTGTACCTAAATTATACAGCGTCCTGGTGTTTACTGTAAGGCTGTAAAATTGTTTGAAATAAATAAATAAAATAAATAAATAAGGTTCACTTGTACTTATTTAACACATTCGCCGCTGCCTAACCTCCAAATGTTTGTACATACCTAATTTTGACACACCTGGTGTGTCGCCACCGGTGCCGAACCTGTTAACTAACTAAAAAACAAACTATAAACAAATCTATAAAATTTTAACTTCTCATCGTCTCGGATTAACATTTTTTGGGTAGTTTGCATTTTCGATGACAATAATGTGACGTTCTCAATATAAAGGGACCTTATGGAGGCAGGCGGTTACGCCGTTTCTAGAACTGTTACCGTAGTATATTCGTGTAGTTACAAGAATAAGAAGAGCTTAACTGTCTTTCCCTTTATATTTCGAACATCACAGATTTACTATAATTGGTACTATTGAGCAAGGATCGGAAAACCCCTTCATTCGCTTAGCGCTTTCGATTCAAAACCCTATCAAATGGCTACCCATATACATACAGGTGTCCCAAAGTCGGTAGGCCACATTGACACCGGAGGTAGGTCAGCTTAAGAGGAACCGAACCAGCCTAACATGACCTCAGTAAAAGTCTTTAAACTTGCAAATCTTGAAAATCATGTTAGGCAGGTTCGGTTTGGGGACAATGCGTAACGCATTTCCACTCCGTTAAAAAAAAAAAAGTATCTGGTTCGGTCCGTCTTAGGGCCTGCGCAAACCGGCGGAGCGCAGCGCAGATCACTTTAAATTTATCAATGTATATTCTTTTCTATTTTAATTACAATAAGGTATAAATTTAGAGACGCAGCCGCAGAGTAAAAATCCCCCGTGATGCTCCGAGGTCGCTCTCAGAGCATTCAAATTTATACCTTGTAGGTAATACAGCGGATAGCCCCATCGATGGTGTTGCCGTATATCGTTATGACTAAACCGTACCTTTTCGATTGAGGTTACCGCATCCATTGCGCTTGTTGTCCGATAGGGTGTTGGCAGCTTGAATAAAGAACGCATCAATAGGGTTGGTATCAACGTATCAATACATATATCACAGTTCGTTCATGACATACTCCTTGTTGACATGGGGATGGGTTTATGTACTAGTGAGCCATGAAGGTAATTCAAGTTTAGAAATGAACTAGTAACCTTTTTTTGTGCGAGTGCGCATATCTGAAAAGTATACCTTCTTGTTTTAAAGCTATCAAGACTAAAGTGAGATCGCAAGACTTAAAAATGGAACTTTAAAGTTAATTGGTACAAAACGCATCGAACGTATTGTTTTAGCAATGATCCTACAAGAAATAATCCAATGTTTACTACGGCCGCACTCAGAGACGTCATAAGTTTTTAAGTTTGATTAAAGTTGCTGCTGTCACTTTCTTTGCTATAGCAATAGAATAAGGCAGCACGTCACTTTGACAAGCATTAAATTTAATTGACGTCTCTGAGTACGGCCCTTAGTTCTCACTATGACAAGACAATGAATAATCAAATAGTTTTATTTATTTTTTACGAATATATGAGTTTCGGGGTATTGGGCATACTACGTCGTAATCTTGTTGTTCATTTGGTGCCTTGCAAAAATACTAAAGGTACCTATAAAATCGTAAAACGAATAGGTACAAATTCATTTAAACTAGGTAGTTTAAATGAATTTGTACCTATTGTAATGTATGATTACCTTTTGATATACCTATATCATAAAGGTAGTGTAATAGATAAAAAACAAAGTTTAGCTGTTTTACGTCATAATTGTGTGACCAAAAACTCGGAAAGATTCGGTCAAACATTGTTTAACCAAATTAAATTTTATTAAACAAGGAACCTAATTAATAAGAATAAAGAATAGAATAACTTTATTGGTAAAAACTTAATGATAACAATGACATAGGGCTTTTGTATACACGAAATTCACAATAATGGCTCCCTCTCGCATAACCCCATCACCATTATATATAAAACAATGGCTCCTCATTAGCACCTCACAAACGAACGAACCTTGCAAAATGCGTGCAATCAGTATCTTATCGTTTCTCTGCCTTTTAGCGGCATATTCCTGCCAAAGTCATGACTTGGTCCTTGGTGAGCATTCCTACGATGATATAGCGATTTATAAAGTCAACGAGTACAAATATGGCTTCCCTTTCATTGTACGATGGAGCATCATCGAATATCCTGAACCAGGAATGCGGATCTTACCCTATATACGCGGTATCGATATCAAAGACAACGTACGCGATGGCTCAGGTGGCTACCCTATCATTATAGCCGGCGGCATCGGACAGAGATTCGTCAGAATCTCACTAGAAAGCCAGCGAGGACATGGATTCAACTTCACAGTGACCATTTATGGTAGATATTAACTCCCTCGTGACGTATGAGCGCCTGGTACATGAGAATATTGGGCTTATATTAATTGTATATTCACCTCATCAGCTCGGGAAAGCTTTATCGTCGGTAAAAATCTACGCGCAAGAGTCCACTTTAACCACTAGTGGAAAGTAATGTTGGTGCTGTGCGCGGAGGGGGCGCTGCGCGACAATGGCCACAACTTATCTGGCGCTCGTGCAATTGTTTTTAAAACACCAAGTGTTTTCCTCGCTACGGTGAGTTGAAAATTGTGTTTCGCACGGCAGCAAAATTATTTGGATCTCGAGGCCTTGAATCCCACGTTACGCTCTATTTTAGAACCACTATCTAGGCTCGTGGTTCAATTTTGGAATCCTTGTATAACAGAATTAACAAATAACTATTATTTTGTTGTTAAAACGTGTTTTCAGTATTAAAGTGAGAATGAGTTCAATTATGTTGTTTTACTTGACGTAAACTTTACTACTTTGGGGCGAAAAGGTTCTAGAATGAGTACCGCGGACCGGAAAGCGAAGTGCTTGGTAGGCCTCCCACAAGGTGGACCGGCGATCTGGTGAGGATCGCGGGCAGCCGATCGATGCGGATAGTACAAATCCGACCGCCTGGAGATCCTTGGGAAGGCCTGGGTAAATTTCCGGGCGTTTCAACCGCCGTCATTAGTGTCACCAATATATTGACGAAATCAATGACACTACAGCGACTTCTGATGCTGATAGAGACTACAGCCCCGGTTCTGCTTCTGTTTACATCAGGAGTTGCTGGTAGGTGTCATTGATTTCGTCAATATATTGGTGACACTATGACGGCGGCTGAAACGCCCGGAAAGGAGATGGCTAAAAATGAATGAAACAAAAACCCAGAATCGACATGAACGAAACATGTACCAATGAATTAACTATGATAAATATTTGACGTCACCAAAGAGGCAACCCAAAAATCTGTATTAGTATAGGAGCTATGAGCCAACAAAAATAAATACCAAAATCGTAGTCTTTTGTTGTTTATTGTGTTATTGTTAATTATTTTATTGTATTATTTTTCATGGATTTGAAATAAGTAAAAAACAATTAATATATAATCAATTGGTTATTTTATGTTATACGACGCGCCCTCGCTTCGCTCAAGGTACTATTGTATTTAGTTTCAATTAGAATACCTTTGTTATGTATGTGCACTCACACGAAATGCACTATTATCTAATATTAGTTAATACAATATTATCACTAGCAGAGCTACGGTAGTTTAATTATTTTTATTGCTATTATACTTATACATGGTAATACAATATCATTGATGATATATTATAACTTTCTTATTGTTATATTAATATCATTGTTTATAGAAGTATTGCCTTACATTGCCTCCATTGCTGAAACCTAATGGGTTGCTAGCTCACTCCGCAATTGACAAGGCAAATTTATTTGCCTCTCTCTTTGCGAGCAATTCTCGTCTTGACTCTGGCTCTAAACAAACGCCATCTATACCTCACTGTGGATCTTCGATGCCGGAGATCACAATCCATCTAAAAGAGGTGCGTAGAGCATTGTTTAGTTTGGACGTGAATAAGGCTAGCGGCCCTGACGGTATCCCAGCGAGAGTTCTTAGGCATTGCGCGCCTGAGTTGTCTCCTGTGCTGACACGCCTGTACCGCCTCTCCCTTAAAAAAGGAATTGTGCCAGAATCCTGGAAGCTTGCAAATGTACAACCGGTCCCTAAAAAGGGAAGTCGTGCGGACCCTGCAAATTATCGACCGATAGCCATTACCTCCATACTCTGCAAGGTTATGGAAAGGGTACTTAACAGCAAGCTGCTGGCATACCTTGAAGAAAATGATCTTCTCAGTGACCGTCAATATGGCTTTCGCCGGGGACGGTCGACTGGGGATCTTCTTGTGTATGTCACGCACTGCTGGGGCGAAGCTATCGAGAAACACGGCGAAGCACTTGCTGTATCGCTGGACATCTCGAAGGCTTTTGACAGGGTCTGGCACGCTTGTTTGTTAAGCAAGCTTCCGGCCTATGGCATCCCCACTGGCTTCTGTAGCTGGATATCAGATTTCTTGAGTGGACGGTCAATCAGAGTGGTCATTGACGGCTGCTCCTCTGACCTTATGGCTATTGACGCCGGAGTTCCTCAAGGGTCTGTTCTCTCCGCGACCCTTTTCCTGCTACACATTAACGATCTGCTTCAACCGGGTATCGTTGGGTATGCAGATGACAGTACAGTCACGGAGAGATACTTATCCAGTGCGAAAGCCAGTGCAGTAGAGGTACGTTCTTTGAGAGAGGCTTTGGTAGAGCGAACGGATCTGACTTTAAGTCTTGTCTCCCAGTGGGGTGACAAAAATTTAGTCAGTTTCAACGCCACCAAAACACAGGCGTGTCTATTCTCTGCCAAAAGGAGTCAGTTCAGTTTGACCCCTACTTTCCGAAGTACATCTGTGCCTATTACCGACCGTCTCGAGCTTCTCGGCATGGAGTTGACGTCTAATCTCAACTTTGGTGCCACCATTGAGTACAAAGCGCAAACCGCGGCCAACAAGCTGGGCATCCTAAATAGGGTGAAGCGGTTCTTCACGCCTGGACAGCTTTTATCTCTCTACAAAGCTCAGGTCCGATCAGGCATGGAGTACTGCAGTCACCTTTGGGATGGTTCAGCTAAATACCAACTAGCCATACTTGACTCGGTGGAACGCAGAGCTAAGAGACTCATCGGCCACGACTTTCTCGAAAAAGCTAAGCTTCACAGCCTAGCTCACCGACGGAAAGTTGCCTGCTTGTCGGTGTTCTACAGACTGTACTTCGGGGAGTGTGCACAGGAGCTCCACGAGCTAATACCGCCGTCTCCTTTCTACCATCGGACTTCCAGGCGCACCGCGGGATGCCATCCGTACTTGGTTCAAATTCCGCCTTTTCGAACGAAGCGCTTTGCATCATCTTTCATAATGCGTACTGCAAAGGAGTGGAATGCGCTTCCGGCGTCTGTATTTCCGAGTGCCTACAATCTGAACCTATTTAAAGCTAGGGTGAATAGGCATCTTCTGGGTGAGCTCGCTACATCGTAGACTGAATCTTCGTCCTCCAAGGGCGGGAGTTGGTCAAGAGCAAACCCATTATCAATAAAAAAAAAAAAAAAAAAAAAAGTATTATTATTATAAGAATATCATATCTCCTTCTTATTAGAAATAACGTAAGTTAGTGTTCTAGAAAACTATTACAGAAAAAAAAAACAAACATCAAGAGAATTGAAAACCACCTCCTTTTTTTGACGTCGGTTAAAAATAATAATGAATATAACATGACAAGTACATTTTAGCCAATGACAGGAATGATAAGTTGTAAGCATTCTTAACATTTTAATTGGCTGACTTTATTAAATTGGCTTAGGAAAGTTACATCGTAACTAAAGGGAAACAATATTGTAAACATTATTAATGAATGTATACCTACTTGATATCTCTATTCCTTCAACTACAACGACAACAAGACCAGACAAAAAAAATATGCAATGCGTAAATGTAATGAAATAAATATTTTTTTACTTTTTTTTTACTTGATCTACCTATGTTTTCATGTCATGCATGTTTAGGTAAATTCAAGATGATCATTGTTCACTGGGCAGAGAAATATTAAATTGTTCAAATTAATGGATGGATGAACTTTATTCTATGATAAATGTCTTTATCGGTATTTCATCACTTTATTGAAACACCTTTCATCGAACGTATCATTTCATTGAATTTAGTTCATCGAAAGCTAATTTCGGCTGAAACCTTATTGTTTTCAGGTTATCTTAAGCATGGGTTACGTGGGTTATCTTTATCACTGTTCTTTATTTATTACCAGTAGAATATTAACTACGTAATTACTGGCCACCGGCCACTGCACTAACCTCCTCAGAAACAACAGTCATTAAACTTGCGTTCCGTATGCAACTGTACTAATTACTGTGGACGATTCAATCTACTATGACTTTTACATTGAAAATACGCCCTTTTTAATTAATTAGAGAAACAGAACGTACGCGTGATTTTCCTTAAGCATATATTTGCCTGTAGATACGTAGCGCATTAGGTTTACATTTTGCGAAAGAACAAATGTGGCGACAAATTCTGCATATTGGTCAAGACAAATGAAACGAACTCAAACTTTTCAAATATAATTTCATTATTTTATACGAGTCCCTATGGCCAACTTTCGGCTTCGTCAGCACACATCATAATATTTCATAGTAATCCAACTGACAGATTGGTTCAATTATCAGCTCACTCGAACTCCGAAAAGTAGGTTAAATTTAAAATTTAGAAGTTGAACTGAATAAATATATAGATAGGTACACGATTTTAAATAAAATAAAAAGAAAATATTACATTTACTACCGATTTACTACCGAACTATCCGATTTTATTAACCGACTTCAAAAAAAAAGGAGGTTCTCAGTTTGACCTGTATGTTTGTATGTATGTATGTATGTATGTATGTATGATTGTCCACGATTATCTCGCGTTTGGCTGAATCGATTTAGATGCGGTTTTCAGCAAAGTAGTTGTTACATTCTGGAGAAGGTTTTGGTATACAAGAGTAATGGATACCACGTGACGTCATCCGCATGGATCCGTTATTAAGCGACATATTAGTTCAACTCGACCGATTTTGTGTTGATGCGATTTTTTTAGTGATAGTTATACTCGTATCACTAAAAAGCGAAAAAAAAAAATGTAATAAAAAAAGACGAAAAAAAATTTTAATAAAAAATAGAACCGTCTTCAAAAAAACCCACTAAACAAGACTAAATAATGACCGGCTTCCTAGGAATTGCCTATTTGATGGGTGCCTAATAGGTACATGGAATATATCGAAGTCGGTGGCAAGAATCATGTGACATTGCTATTGTGTAAACCTACTTGACACCTTTGACCTTTTGACCGTGTTTTTTTGAAGACGGATTTTTTTTATTATTATTTTTTCCTTTACTTGTGCTGTAAGACCTACATACCTCGATGCCAAATTTAAATGCTCTAGGTTATTTTGGCCTCAAGGTTTTGACCAGTGACATAAACCTTTCTCGGCAATTAATTAACTTTTTCGTAACGTCGTAACGTCAACACTCAACAGTACGATAAGTTGATAACGATTGTCGACGCTTGATGGAATAAATTGTAGAAAAACAGGGCCCTTTTGTCTGGGATGCGGGGAGGCAAATGAAGGAAACTAAGTAGGTATGTATTTTTTTATTAAATCAATGTCAATATGTGTATTGTTTAACATATCAGCATATAATATTGAACTTTTTGCAATTGTTGGACTTAAGGATCGACCGGACTAAAGCTGGCCATACACACTAGGATATGCCTGCACAGTTTTGCCTGTAGGTAATTTTCAAATTTTGCGCCGTACACTCTGTTACTATTTGTATGACGCTACCACTTTGTTACCATGCATTATTACAAATATTACATAAGCATCTTTTTTCGATTCCGATTATCAATAATTATCTGTGGCATATAGCTGACTGGAAATCACTCATCATTTTACTCAAATAACCGCAGAAAATGGATAATGTAAACGGAAACAACGTTTTTTAGGTTGGGACAAGTTTACCTGCACGAAATTTGAAAATGAACCCTGTATAGTTGAACTGCACAGGTAAACCGGAGCGTGTATGTGACACAACTGTGTAGGTTTCCACGCCTGGACAGGCAACTTGTGTCACATACACGCTCCGGTTTATTCATATTCATATTCATATTCATTTATTCATTGCTTTACATGGGTATATAGTACAGGAAGCTCTTAACCTAATAAAAGTTCGGCCATGTAACCCTGCAGGGCACCGCAGTATTACTATCTTAACTATCTACTTAATTTAAATCACATAGCTAAAATCTGTTGAAATAAAATAAAATGAAAAATCAATTAAATTAAATAAATAAAATGTGATCCCGCTACCGAATTAGAAACGTACCTAGTTTGAGATAAGAATAGACTGCATAGGTTTTAAAATTATTTTAAAAACATTTCGTCTTCGCTTTCGAAAATTTCTTGCAACGTATAAAAGCTTTTACGCACTAAGTAAGCTGTTAATTTTTTATTGAATGTATTATTGTTAACCTCATTATCAATATATTTCGAAACCTTATTGTAGACTTTTATGCTCATTGCGTAAGGACCAGAGCTGTGCGTACCTGTGCAGTTTAACTGTACAGACAAAACTTTAAACTGCGCAGGCATACCCTAGTGTGTACGGCCAGCTTAAAGCTTAAAATACGCCGACACAACGTTTAGGTAGTCTATTGCGTCACGATTTTGACGCGTCTTTTACGCTGACCCGTGTGGTTACGTCTAAGAACACCACGACACCACCAGAACACCACCAGCTTCAGCATATTCACACTGCCCTCATAAGAAGAAAAGGCACATGTGCAAACGAATTGGTATTGCACATGCTACCTTCATTAACCTACACAGGGTTTAATATGCTTCTGTGAATAATTCGCGGATGTGCCCTTTTTTCTTACGAGGGCAGAACAGCTGTCCTTTATGTCTGGCATTTCACCAATAATTCTATCCTTAAACTACACCCCCCGGTTTCTCAGCACAGTTCGTGGTTGATGCCTGCTGCGGCCGAGACCTGGGAGGCAGGGACTCCATAAAGCCAGAACTCGTACGATAGCATACTAATCTTGCTCATCACGAAACTAAGGGTAATGTGGTCCTGGAAAGATAGTGAAAATAATGTCAGGGTAAGCCGCCGCCGAAAGACCGCCATAAAAAAATTGGTTAAGAAGAAGAAGAAAAACATTTATTTGTGACAAATATCAACAAAGGACAGAAAAATACAGAAAGAATGTAGTCACGAAATGGTCCCAACTCAGCGTAATGCCGGACAAGGACATGGATGTACTTCTTAGGGTAAAATTGTGCTTAAGTATTGTGAATAAGCGTCAAGATGCCTTACAAGCCTAACAAAATATGTGACGTTCTCAATATAAAGGGACCTTATGGAGGGAAGCAGTTATGCTCTTCTTATTCTTGTAACTATACGAATACTATAGTAACAGTTTTAAAAACGGCGTATCCGCCTGCCTCCATAAGGTCCCTTCATCATATATATATCAAGTAAGATGTAAGTTAAATGACCAATTTTATGATTAGTCTTTGACTGATATACATACAGGGTGTGCCATAAGTTGCACGTCACAGGACACCGGAGGTAGACCGGGCTAAGACGGAAAAGACCAGCCATTTTTAACCGACTTCTCAATTCGTCTGTATGTTTTTTTTTTTACACGATTACTCCGTCAATTGTGGACCGATTTTTAAATTCTTTTTTTCTTTGGAAGGGTATACTTTCCATGTGGTCCCATTGTCACGAAATTAGAATGTACATATTAGGCACTAAATTGACTATTCCTAGGGCTCCTAGGAGGCCGGTCTTTATTTAATCCTTTTTAATGGGTTTTTGAAGACGGTTTTTTTTTTTGAGTGGCTGACTGTACCTGCAACAGACCTCCGCCAGTGATAAGCCCCTCGCTGGCCGATCCGTCAGTGAACATGATGACCTGATACCCGATGATTAAGTAATCCTCGATCTCTTCTGCATTCGGCTAAAAAAGACAAGTCCGAATAGGTATAAAGACATTTATTTTTTTAAGCTTTCCGCCCGCGACTTCCTCTGCGGAGAGTCAGTACTTTCGTTAGTTGAAATATAACTTACGTGCACCCAGAAAGTTCATTCTAAATGTCGGTGATAGTTTTAAAATCGGATGTGTTTCCGGAGATTACCCCTTACATATAAATACTAAGTTATTAGATCTCTTAAAAAAAAAGTTACAACGTTAATAATGTTACTGTAGATATTAATAAGAAACAGTAGGTAATCATAAAAAGAGCTAGATTAAGTTAATTCTGATCATGTCTCCCGTTTCACCCTGTATACGCAATGACAAACCAAAATCAACGAAAGCAATGTTTTCTCGGCACAGTTGCCTCCTAAGCCAAAAGGTGGTTTCTATTCTAAGTTGAATAGCCAAAGCAGATGCGTATACGCATAAGCGTGTGCTACACTGTTTCAAACCACAGTTTTAAAACAAGAGACCTTGGTAGAAGCGAGCGGCTACACGGTTTCAAACAAGCCCATTTGTTTGACATCTGCCAAGGGTGTTTAAGGTCATGCGAAATTTGGTTTAAATAAAACCACTGTCTACACGGTTTCAAACCACCTGTTTGAAACCGTCTGGCACGCGCTATAAGGACTTCATTCTCTTGTACTGCCTTTTCTTGTCGAGGAGGGGCAGAATGAGGTTGCACATGCTACAGATGCTTTAAGTAAGTAAGTAAGTAATTTATTTTATGAAACATAGGTAAGTATACATAATAGTTCTTAGATTAGGTTAAGCGACATCTATGTTCTGCTTTACGGCGTACAAAAAGAGAAAACAATTAAAATTATTGAATTACTAGATGGTTAAATTATAGCATCAAACTGATTTAAAAATGACAACCATAGTAAAGAGATGTCACACAGAATTAAAAATCAAGATTGTCACAATTAAAGATTTAGAACGTAAAAATTTATAATCAAGAATTTAGTTAAATCCGATTTAAACAAGACAATAAATGTAAAAATTATATATATATATATATATATATATATATATATATATACGTAATTATACAATTAGACTTCGTTATAAAAAAAAATCTCGAGCGTGTAATAAGCTCTTTTGACCAGTTTACTTTTCAGGTCCTTCTAAAGCTGGCCATACACACTAGGGTATGCCTGCGCAGTTTTGCCTGTACAGTTGAACTGCACAGGTAAACCAGAGCGTGTATGTGACACAACTGTGCAAGTTTCCACGCCTGTACAGGCAACTTGTATCACATACACGCTCCGGTTTACCTGTGCAGCTCAACCGTACAGGCAAAACTGCGCAGTCATACCCTAGTGTGAATAGCCAGCTTTAGATATTTGAAGATCTTGACATTTAAGAGCATCTGGTAAAAAATATAGATTCTCGTTGCCATTCGCAATATACGTTTGTAGGAGATGCCTTTATTTAGTTAACCAGATCAATAGCTATAGCCTTAAACTTTCCCCACCACCGTCCACCTGTTTTTCCACACTGTAATGGCTAGCTATTACACTATACTTACATTCGCAGAAGGGTACGACAAAGTTAGATTGACGTCCTGCTTAGGAAATATCCATCCATTGGTTCCGTATAGTAAGGTGTCTGATTCTGCAAAGACGTCAACGCAGTTAAAAATCTTGCAGTCATAATGGAAAATTACATTATTTATACATTTTTTTTTATCATAAATGGGTTTGCGTTTGACCTCAGTCTCACCTGATGTCAGTCTCATCTGCAGATAACAGTGTCTGACCGATACATTTTAGCTCTGTACTTTTCCTGGTACCCTTTAATTTGGGCGAATAACGAAACTTCCGAAACTGTAAATATTTCAGGATTTATTTCAGGACCATCACGAATAACCTCATGATGAAACCCATCATGAGAACCCTATAAGGTCAGGTTAGGTTAGTTTTATATAAATCCTGAAATATTTACAGTTTCAGAAAAAAAAGCGTTTGGCCAAATGAAACGGTTCGGAAATGAAACAGAGAAATGTAGAGTGATAGCTTTAATTGTCAGATATTTTTATCTAGGGATGGGATAAAACGGGTATGTATGAAAACAAATATAGTGATTAGTGAAAAATGTTGAAACTTAAACATTGAAAAACAATTATAAAGAATTGCAGATGTTCTAACCCAGACTAATACAATGCACTCATACAATGTTTAGGCCTTCACATTAAGAAGAATACAACTTACACTTTCGCACCGCCCCCGCGCCGCTACCGCATCTATGCCTTTACAGATTTATGATACAACGGTAGCATAAATATTAATAGATAAAGACGCGATAATTTTCATTCGAGCATCCGTCCCTTTTGCAGCCCAATTAGAAACAGTGACGATATACAACAGTAGCTGATTTCGCAGTAATGACGTGACATTATACTTACGACTCTCATATTGATTGAGCCAGCAGAAATATCTTTTGACAGTTTTAAAAACATGGCCGCTTAACAACGTCCCGTTTCCGCTTCCGGCACCAACAATCGGAATTCCATTCTCCACTGGAGTGATCGCGACTGGCTGAAATCCAACATCTTCCTCTGCCTCATCTTGACTTTTGAAATCCAATGACACTGGCACACCACAAATATTGACAGTAGACAAAGCGCATAGTATTTATTTTTTAATTTGTTTACGCGTTCAAGATTGTAATATTGAATGTAAGGAATGGATAATGATTAGTTTAACTGATTAAAATGACGGTCGATAAACAAATGACATTGTTTGATAATTAATTATTGATTGAGATCTTTTACATAGTTTTAATCTACAATTATCTTTGTTAAGATTAGCTTGTGCGAAATGAAAATACTTATTAATATAAAATTTACTTTTACCCGTAGGTACTTATTATGTGTCTGAAACAATAAATATTTAATTTGTGTGAACAACTAATTTTTATACTGCATTATACATTGGAAACGTAATATATATAATTACGTTCACTGCTCATATATGTACAGTCGAGGACAGAAAGATGTAAACACTTTTGGACCTTATTACAATGGAATAAAAACAAACAATTAAACATCTTTCTGTCCTCGACTTTACCTGTAACAATAAAAATTAAACCTACTACAAGAAAAAACAAAACAACAGCAAATCACTTATAATAACCTACCTTAGGTTAGCTTTGGGTTCTAATTTTAATTATCCAATAACCTACCTCCAATCTTGCCCTGAGATACTTTCAATCAAAACGTCGCATCACACAACGTGCCGTGGTCGGTCCTATTAAAAAATCTTAAATCTCCCTCAATAAGATTAAAATGCGAAATCATTTCATTTTGAATTGTACCATTTTTATCGATAAGCAATTATTTATAACAGATCCGCTGCCCATATTTTTTTTCAAGTCATTGTTCCTTATGAAACAAATTTGGTCTTTCGTAGCTACAAATAAAGTTGAGAATACAATGACTATAGCTATGTATAGTATACTGTAAGTTAATTAATGGTCTTACAACCGGTCCGTCCGACACCCTTTCGATGTGAAATCCCTCATTAGGCCTACTTAAATACTATTACAGGCCATTATAGCTTTTGGTTGGGGTTGGATTTGTATAGAGCGGTTAAACTCACCTAAAGAATTCTTTAGTCTCAGTAGTTTGCTTGTTTGTACAGCTATTTAAAACAACCGAATTACTGAAACTTAAAGAGGTTTAGTCAATAGTCTGGTACCGTATAAAACTCCGATCACCCCTAAAGGCTCACACAAATTAACAGTTCGTGCTACGATATTTGTCAGTTAGTTCATCGTATTAGAACATAGGTTATCAGTTTCTCAAGGTCTACGAATGACGTTTCCGTCGATATGCATAGTATGCGGCGCGCGGCGATTTTGGTCGGACAGTTCTACGACTCACAGCCAAATCCGCTATATACACTTGCGGATGGCCGGCAGGCGGCCTGATGATCGTCATCACTCGTCAGTTCGTCGAACTCTTGGGAGCCTTAAAAGTAGACTTCCGTGGGTCGCGGCCGATGAGATTAACATGATTTCTAACCTCGAAGGGCCTTTTTGGATACATTTCGACCGTGAAGGATATCTTGTATTATAACTTAATAATAATAACCCTTTTTACACATTTAGTTTATTACCGGAAGGAATACTCGGGTTTCATCACGGTTTTCCTTTAGAACCCCTTCACATAGGCGGTTTTGTCGCGTGGTTGAGCAGCGCGGCAGTTGCACTGCTTAGTCACGCCATGCGATTAGGGACCATATAAACGTTAGCAGCGCGGCAGCCATTAAGCCACAGATGGCCTTATACTTAATAAATAAAATTAATATAAATATTCTATTATGTTTATAATTACTAACCCTAGTGCGGTAATAACAACTCTATATCACCCCGCGCCGTAACCTGAGCCGTTCGAGCTCACAAATCAAGTAGACGTATCTATTTCTTATTTATTTGACGATATAAGATATATCTCCTGCCTTTTATTGCCTCCTGGTACAAATACCTGTGATTTATTGTTTTTTAAACGCGGTAGAAACCGTTATTTATTACTTTCATTACCATCAATAAGTCTTATTACTACTTTTGTATGAACATTTAATTCTGACATTAAATACGTGAAAGTTATTTCCTATTATTTATTATAATAAGGATTATAATGTATTTGTCAAATTTTTGATTTTGTGACGGGTTAAGTAATTTACTAAGTAATACGGATGCGTCCGTTGCATAGTCAAGTGTACCACAGGGCAGTATTTTGGGTCCGCTATTGTTCTTTTGATCCATATTTAAACGACTCGCCGACCTAGATATCCCTTTTGTGTATAAAACTGGATAAGTTATTGGGCAGATTTTTACATACATACAATACTATTCTTTCTTTTGGCGTCGCTTAGTGGGGTAAAGGAAGAAATAAAATGAAAGGATTTGTTTGGAAAGTTTTTTGAGAAAGATTCGCCTAAGTTTTCTATGAACCAGTAGC
Organism: Tortrix viridana; assembly: GCA_963241965.1. Taxonomy (NCBI): domain Eukaryota; kingdom Metazoa; phylum Arthropoda; class Insecta; order Lepidoptera; family Tortricidae; genus Tortrix; species Tortrix viridana. The sequence continues at coordinate 2,739,848 of OY725195.1, read as the reverse complement.
AATGGTTAATTTTTTAATGCTATTTGAATTTATCAGGAGTTTTGTATTCTTAAAAAAGACATTAATCATAATCATGAAACACAGCCGATGAGAAACATCAAGATAAAAATCTAGTTGCAGTTTTTTTCCATGTCACGCATTAATTTATCTGTACACTACACAGTGATAAAGTGCATATTATGTATGCAACTCGTTGACGCAATGAACTGATGGATGGGTACGGGGCTGCAAAAATAACTAATTACAAACAAACTAACACGCCCTTGAAAAGTCATTTGTATAGTCAACGTTATAATGAGAATGAGCGTTGTATCTTGTTAGCTTGTTCTTATTATGTCAGACCAAAGGCGATATGTTACTAACTAAATGTATTTTTTTCTTACTTACAAGAAAAATCACTGAAGATCATTAAACTAAGAACCTTAGACTGTTAAATTTTAATAGGTAAAATAAGATTAAAACAATATGTTTCAATCCTTTTGGTCTGAAAATGACGAATCAAAAATCGCAATAACTCTGTAAATAATTAACTGACTAGTTTAATAAATAAATATAAAAATTCAAGTACCTAATCTAAGAGTGAAGCGACTGCGCTAAATAGAGATAGAAATATTGATGTATTCATATTTTAAAGGCAGTTTCGCTCGTGAACGCAACGTACAAAAAAAATAGCATGAAAATACGAGAAAAGGCAAACAATATACCCAAAGAAAAGGGTCGATCAAGATAAACCCAAAAAGCGCCCAAATGACATTGGTTTTAATAGCAAGATTCAAAACGTATGACCGCAAAATTAAAAAATTACAGTTTTTACGTTACGGCTCGGACTCGAGTGAGCCCACTTAAAGTATTCTTTGGTCTGCAAAGTGGATTATTATTTATCGTGCAGGCAGTTTCCATAACACCTGCTCCAGGAAATTAAACAATGCCGTAGCTACTGCTTCTGCTCCTGAGAGTATTTACATCGGTATACCAAATATTTGTCAACTACTCGGATTGCGTCCATTAAAACAATTAATTAATAACATCCGCAGCCGTGTTCGCCTTTATAGTAAACGGGTAAGGTTGCTTGTTGATTGGCATATTTTAATGTATTTGCTTTATTATCGCAAATTGACGATGTCAATGAGTGTCGAGAAGGTTGGATTACATGGGCGGGGACCTATGAGTAGGGCTATAGCCGTACAACTTAATTGAGAGCTGGGGTAAGCATGAGGTGCGGGAGGGAGCAAAGGTGACAGTTGATAACGATGTCAATGTATCAACTTGTTGATCGACTAATCGACCGACACAAATTTAAATACATTCTAATAAATAACTTCCGCCAAACATACTCTATGGACCTATGTGACATACGTGTCGCTCTCCATTTTCGAACGAATTATGACAAGTTGAACGACAAATTGAATTGAAAGTTGCATACTTAGTGCGTGTCAGTTTATACTAGACTTAATTTTTTATGTGATGTGACTACAAATTAACGATTTTCGGATTTTATTTTATTTTATTTTATCCTTTACTTGTGCTCTGAGACATTGCTTCTTGCTAAATTTCATGATTCTAAGTCAACGGGAAGTACCCTATAGGTCTTGATTCCCTTGAGGTTCCCTTGAATATGCGACATGAACGGCCGTATGTTTTGATTGCGTTAGCTTAGAAGTTTGATTTTTTCACAGCTCCAAGGAAAAATTCGGAAAAAGAGGGAAAAATCCTCGAGACTCGATTCCCGTGATTTACGAACTATTTGCATACCTACAAATTTGTGCGGAACCCTCGGTGCGCGAGTCCGACTCGCACTTGACCGGCTTTTTTATATAGATAAAGTAGGTAAGTTAATGTCCGCAAAATAATAGGAATGTTTTTATTTTGCTTTTATTGCTTATAATAGTCATGTATGTAACGATCTCATATATTATGATAAGAGTGGCAAAGTTAGGATACGAGGCATTACCGAGTGCTGTAAAACAGGCACAAGTGTCACAAGAACTTTGACAAGCCTAAAATTTAGATTACAAAAGAAAACGAAGCCGAGTTTTGACGTACGCTTCTTTCGACTTTTCCAAACTCATCTTCAAACCATTAGGTACTTTACTTCAAGTTTAATCGATTTCACTACCTACCTACATACCTACATACTCACACATTGGCAAGTATTTTGCGTATTTTCGAGACACTCCAATTGTTTTTAAAACAATTCTTACAATATGTACTTACATTGTAATATAGACATTGAAATTGAATTAACCGCAGACAGCATCTTTGGCACTATGCCACGAGGGTTGTCTGATAGGTATATTATTTTATTTTAATGAGCAGTGACAACTTTGTATTGTATTAATTATAAAATACGTAAGTATTCCGAGTGTATTAAAACAATTCTGATAGTATAATAAAAAATTGGGATGTACATTTTAAACGTAACACGAGCGTAAATGTAAACAGAATGCTTTAATAGTTATTAGAAAACTGTTATCACCATATCAACAACGCTTAGATTACACGATTGCCCGATTGCTTAATATCAAGGTTTAAAGAAAATAATGTTTACTTACATCTTTATACATACATAAATTTAAACTTAAACCCAACCTTGTTATTCTCATTAAAAAACATTAACCGCATTCAATACTACGCATAAGTTAACCTCGTCGTACAGTCGAGGACAGAAAGATGTATGTATACACTTTTGAACCTTATTACAATGGAACAAGGTGAAAAAGTGAATGTACATCTTTCGGTCCTCGACTGTACAGGAATACAACATTAGCACATGTAAACTCGTCTTTACGACTATCATTCCTAATCGCTCAAGACTGACCTCTCACTCAGTCCCCAGTCGTTCGCATTCCTTGGCCCCGCACAGACCTGCAAACATGTTGTTCAAGTGTTTTATACTCTGTGCTGTTCTGGCAGTGGCGCATTCTAAAACGGTCGTCGTCGGTCAAATCTATGATCAAAGCGGACTAGTGAGAAAAGTACACGAGCAGACCACCGAGGCGTACGGTATCCCTCTCATAAAACGAGAGGCTATGATAAACTATGAATATCCATCAGGCGATATGAAAATCAAAGGGATAGCTATTAAAGACCTGGAGAATGGACTGGCAGAGCCATCTATTGTGAGGGGCGGCCTTGGATTTAATTTTGTGGACATCAAACTGAAGAGTGAACGAGGTTCCGGGTACAAGTTTCTTATTGAGGTGTATGCGTGATTTTGTGATCAAAACAGCGTTGTGATACTTTGTCTTATTCTCAATGGGCATTCAATACTGTAGTGACAAAATAAGTTAAGTACTTACGTTATGAAACCGTTGCCTTTGTGATCTAAATTCAGTTCTAAAAAAGCGAATATTTTATCAAAATTAAATTCTGAACGGCATCGTTTAATTTAGGTAATTGTACACTCGTATTATACATATGTATTTCTCCCCTTTGTCCCTAATTAACCCTCTTTGTAGCTAATGTGCTAAATTTGTTTTTTATTTGAGGTTAAAGCGATGACGTGTTATTTATGATCGAGGCTATTAAAACGTGTGTGGAATTCGTGTATTATTTTCCTCTTAGGTTATCGCCAAAGTTCGCCAGATACTCGAAGCTTACGTTTGAGATTTAACCCTTCGTCTGTTTGTTCAGGATCCTGACCAAATTTTGAATATATTTTTGTATTTTTTTTTACTTAATTTTTGGACTAACATCCTAATCTGAAGAGACTAGAACTTGGTATTTTTTTCACCTCCCACATACGAGGGGTTAATACTTATTGTTTTCTTTAGCAAAATTTACTTCAAGTTAAAAAAAAAACGTAATAAACATAGTTAAATCATGGAAAAAAAGCTTTCCTTGACTTGGAAATAAACGAGACAGAGAATGTTTTATCTCGTATTATTTTTTTGCATTCGTTATCAGATCGCAACCCATAAGAATTTGCAAACAGAATTTAAAAAAAAACTATTCATTTTATCAAAGTGATGGAGTATTTATTAATTATTTATTTATTAGTCAAGACCATTTAAAATGTATTTAAAATGAGTTCTTGAGTAAATTACTATAGATATTAATTAAAAACAAAATTAAGCTAACAATTGCAAGTGTTTTTTGATTGCTCGTCCGTCACAAATATCTATAAGTAGGTAACAAATCAAAATAAACTTATCAGTATACAAATATGACCGTTAGGCAACTGACAGTTTACGAGCAGGAGTCGTTGTTTAGGTATAAACATACAAATAATGTTAGCGGCTTGATTATTTATTTATGTTTCAGTTTCAGTTTCAGATTTTATTACTCAATATAAATTACAGTATAAATTGCACTTCATGTCAAATTACAAGTTATTATATTGAGATCGTCAGAAGTAGAAATTACACATTAATTATGAAAATACAAAAATATAACATTTAAATTATTTAACCTCCATGTTAATGTCATCTTATAAGTATATCTCCATTAAGGATCGTCATAACATCATGATATAAATACGTGGTTAGTAAAGAAATCAGGAATAACAACATATAACAACAATGAAAGTCAACACAAAATACATTAAATGTCAATATTATTTATATGTCAAGTTCTGTATACTCATTAACAGAATAAAGTGGATTATCCAACAAAAGATTTCTCTGCCGGCGCCTAAACGTTTCGTCAGATGGTTCGCGTTTGAGATCGGCGGGTAGATGCTCGTAGTAGGTGGGACCGATGACGCGCGGGTTCTTACCTGCAAGTGCCATGCGACGAGGAACCGTTCTCAAACGCCCAGTATGGCGGAGTTGTTTGCCGACAACATTCACCGTCGTGAAGGAAGAAATATTTGTTCGGACAAACATTATTATTTCAAATAAATAGAGTGAGTAGTGCGTCATTATGCGATGCGTTCGGAAAATGCCCCGGCAAGAGTCCCTAGGTTTCGCCCCAACTAATGTGCGTACGGCACGTTTTTGCATAAGCATTACCCTGTTGGCATCCGTAGAGTTTCCCCATAAGAGTACGCCATACGACATCAGTGAGTGAAAGTATGCAAAATATACTTGTTTTAGGGCATCATCAGATATAAGCAGTTTCAGCTTTCGCAGCGCAAAGACTGCACTACTCAATCTAGCACACAAATTGTCAACATGGCACTTCCAATTAAGATTCGAGTCCAGGGTGAAGCCGAGAAACCTACATTCATCGGATACAGGCATCGGACCGTTCGCAACGCACGGAGGAACAGCAATACTATGTCCAGAGAAAAGCATAATGTTGGATTTCGTAGTATTCAGAAGCAACCCGTTACACGAAAACCACCTCTGCAGTTGATCACATGCTTCGTGAATTTTGGCAGCAAGCTGCTCGTACGTGCGCGCGCCCACTATGACCGTGGTGTCGTCCGCAAACTGCACTGAGACGCCGGCGGTGATACTGGTCGAAAGATCATTAACGTACGCCAGAAATAGGGTATTCCCTAGGGCAGAACCTTGAGGGATCCCTATCCTCACAGTGCCAACGTCGGATTTCAGCCTCTTTCCACCCACGGACAATTTGACGACCTGTTTCCGGTCTCGCAGAAATGATGTTAGTAGTCGATGGGCGGTATTTCGTATGCCATAACATTTCAACTTATCCAAGAGCAGATCGTGGTTTATGACGTCAAAGGCCTTGGATAAGTCGCAAAATATACCAGCCATCTTATTCCTATCATCGAGACCGGAAACAATACAGTCAAACACCTGGCGGGCAGCTGCAGTCGTGGACAGCTTCTGCCTGTACGCGAATTGCTGGTCCGTCAGCAGGTCGTTGCCTTCAAGGTGGCCCATTATGTGAGGCGATAGGATAGACTCAACTATGTTTGAAACTGTGGGAACTATCGTTATTGGCCTATAATAATTAACGTCAAATTTGTCACCCTTCCCCTTGAAGGCAGGACACACCCTAGTACTCTTAAGCACGTCAGGGTAAACACCGGAGTCAAAAATATTATTTATGAGAGTTACCAATATCCTAGAGATTACCGGCCATATAATAAGCAGTATATTGGGCGATATGTCATATGTATCAGCAGTGGTGCGTGATTTTAACATGGAGTGAAATACTTGATGCAGCATGTCGCTGGTGACGGCGGGCAGTGCGAGCGCGGGCACGTCCAGCTCCCGCAGGTGAGTGCTCAGGTAGCGCATGCACTCAGATTGGTCACTTTGAATGACATATTCAAACGCTAAATTTAAAAAATGAGAATTAAGCACATTAGGGACGTCATTCTCTGGAACCTTCGTTCGCGACTTAGGGTCTTTGAGGGAAATATCATGCGACCTGGTTTTTGTGCCTATCTCCTCATTGACCACTTTCCAGATTTCCCTAGTTGGATTTTTGCTTCCTACCAACCTATTTTCTATATGGGTCTGTTTAGCACGCAAGGTTGTTGATTTAATTAGATTATAGTATGCAAAAAGTATTTAATTTATTCATGAGTACTCCACATCTTATAATATTCTTTTAAGTAAAACCAGTCGCAGTTGCTCCAGTTGCTGAGGTAGTTAAGTATATGTAAACAAAACCACGTGATATAATTCGTCAGCCAATGGAAGCAGAGCACTGACACGTCAAAGCTCGACAAAACAGTTTTGATCGGCTGTTTAACAGTTTTGAATTTGACTAAATATCAATAAAATTAATCACTGCTCAATGTGAACGTGAATGCGTCCGTCCGTGAATATTGCTTGTAATTGTATAGTAGGGGAATTATCATACCTTCAAACTAAAACATGCAAAAATAAAGGTTTAGATAAGACACGGTACAAGGCAATTGCAAGAAAAATTCTAATAAGTACAACAAGATACAGGCGTCAAAATAAGTTAAGGTTTTTCAATTTTGAAACAACTTCCTATGTAATGAAATGCTAAAATCGACCCTTCAAATTGACAGACGCATTTAACGGCCTTATGATAAGTATAAGACATGCAAACGGAATTTAACCCTAGTAGTGGTACACCACATATTGAGCCGACTGTACATCAATAATGAAGTCACCATAAAACCCTGTCCTAATGAAGAAACCGATCTGGTTGTACAATAAACAAAAATTGAAGGCTTATGACAATATTCCACGGTGGTTCAACAATTTAAAATCGTAGGCCGTAAATAACCAGTTAAAAAGAATAAAATTATTTAAACTATCATATATTACTTTTAACCTAGCTGACAACAACCATGTTATTTTTGATAAAAATAAAAGCGTTCGCAAATTTACATTTCATGTTAACATCGATATTAAAAACAATCAATCAACATATTCATGTGGAAATAACCACGCCATCTTACATAAATAATGTGTGTACGTAACAAATCATGTGCTCCTTGTTATTCTCTTAAACAATTGCTTGCTAGCTCGTCGACCAACTTATACCTACTATGTAGTTGACCCAAACCCCCTTACTAATAAACGTTGAGTAACGGCTGAGTAGTTATACAATGCTTTGTCCTTATCTGTCATTGTGACATTTGCATTCGACAGATAAGGACAAAGCATTGTATAACTACTCAGCCGTTACTCAACGTTTATTAGTAAGGGGGTTAGTGTGTATACATTACATAATTCGGGCGTGTTTCTCACCTTGGGCGAGCTCCATCGATCATATAAATTCGCAAGCGAGTTATTTAAAAAAACAACACTAAACTAACTACTTAAAAACACAGAAGAACACCACTCCACTGTCCAGTTACTTGCCGTGGTTGTACAAGAAACTATTCGTTTCAATGGCATAGACTTCCACCCAGAAGTTATAACCCCTGAAAACTGAAGGGCTGTCCAATTCAATCTTCACAGATTTCTCCCCAATACCACCGTGCTTGATGTACGCTTCTCCCCACTTGTCCTGACGAAGATCCAGGACTTTGATGGCACTGATGACTTCGTTTCTGGAACAGTTGACGGTGACATCTTCACTCCTGATCCAAATAGCTGGATTTTCTTGGTGAACCTTGCTGTATATCATCTTTGATGACGCATCAGGATACCCAAGAAAAATATCGTGAGCACTTACTCCCAAAATTAATGAAATTGTTAATAATGTTGAACAGAATAACGCCATTTTGGTAATTGTGTAAAACGATTTAGAATTTGTAGCAACGTCTGATTTCAAAGGAAGTCCAAATTTATCTGTTGATAGAACATGTTCCTAGGTTTTTCTTGTGTATGTTCAAATTAGCGTGTAGGTGTAAAATTGTTTCTGTGAATGGACTATTTACGTCGATATCTACTGACTGATATGTCGGTGGTAAAAATGACGATCTATTGTAAATTAAAGTAGGTTTCTGCATGCAAAATTTGTACACAATTGTCATATCAATTGTTAGTGTATATTTTTGTGTGTATGTACTTCTCTGTTCCCTCATAAAGGCTGAACTGATAGATTTGTCATAAGTAGTAGCGTCGCGAGTGTCATTACATACTTATATTGAAAAAAATCGGCTGGGAATCCAGTTGTCCGCACCCCTTTGTCCACACTGCGGACAACTGGGAATTTTTTTCCCAGTTGTCCGCAGTGTGGATAACTGCGAATAAAAATTCCTTCTAGGGTGCGGACAACTGGGAATCTTTTTCCCAGATGTCCGCAGTGTGGACAAGGGGTGCGGGCAACTGGGAATAGCCAAAAAAAATGCCAAAATGGTGGATTGAAAAATATATGGTTATTATTAACATAATAATAGACGACAATATCAAAACAGCAGTCGGGGTTTTGAAGCTTGCTCTTCATTATTATTCGGTCAATATAGGATTTTTTATGAACTTTGATTTTGTATCAGAAAGAAGGTTATTTACGAAAAGTTAACAGTTACCAAGTTATAAGCAAAACTCCGCCAGAAAATGTTTTTTTTTTCACCTTTCTTTGCATTTTTTTTAAATGTTCCATCACGAAATTTTGTTAGCAAACCTCAGATTCGGATTCGGCACCCCAAATAACATAAGTAATTTTATGTATATTCTATAGAATGGAAGGAATCAAAACTACCCCATAACTTACCAGCTAGGCGCTCTTTTGATCAAAAATTGAGTTAGTATATTATATAGGTACCTATTTTTATGTCACCTTCCGTGGGTTGGTGGTAAAAGACTGCGTTGGCTAACAGCCAGCACATGCTGAGTTGGGAACCGACCGAACCTACCTATATTCCTTTGTTGGGACCGTTCAGCGTCAACTGACACTAGCTCTATTTTATTTTGTTTTTGTTAAGGTAGTATTTTTCGGGTGTATGTTGGTATGTTTATATGAGCGTTTCTTTGTGGCCTACTAAACAGCTTACTGCCGCACTTAGAGACGTCAATTAATTTTCAAGTTTCATTAAAGTTGCCGCGTTTTATTCTATTGCTATAGCAAAGAAAGTGACAGCTGCTACTTTAATGAAACTTGAAACTTAATTGACATTTCTGAGTGCGGCCGTAAAACAGGATTATCATAGACTATATTTTATCCTCAAATTCTACGGGGTATATACTTGTTTTTTTATTTCTTCAATAATTCTTACGTTTTAAAGCTAGAATAGCTTTATTTAAATTATGTTTCGGCACCAAAGACGTACTTTAATCTCGCCATCTCGCTCTGTAACTCGTGACGGTGACGCCATTTTCCAATAAATCTCAGAGCTACTTATGAGAGTTACAAATGTTTTGAAAATAAGTAACCATGCCATGTTTATTGAGATCGAGACTACTTTCAATATTGTGCTTTAAATAAGGTTCTATAAAGTCGTGTTTTAAAATGTCAGTGGAGGAAACAGTCATTTACAGAATTTCGACTTTATCGTACAGAACTTAAAGTTTATAATGGAACTGAAGATGAAGTGGTTTTTATAAAGCTGACAATAGTATCAAAAATAGGCATCTGACTTAACAGTAGATCGTTAACCATGGTGATGTCACGTAAGATACATTATGTCTCACGTATAAATACAAGTCAACTCTCACCTCCCTCATTCTTCTTCTAAAGTTACAATGTTCAAGTCAATTTTAATTTTTGTTGCGTTGGCAACATTGGTAAACGCAGGTGACATACGTCTGGGCTCACCGGAAAAATATTCAACTAGAATCTACGACGAAATAAAAGAAGCAAATCCGGCTCTATGGACGAGGACAGATGAAGTTGTTATTGTGGCACCGGGAAATGACATTATAAATGCAATATACATAACTGATTTGAGACCGGACAAAGCTGGCGATGCGACTATAATCAATGGCGGAGTTGGCGGGAAGACGGTGGTAGTTGGACTAAAAAGTCCTAGTGTGCTAAGAGGTTATAAATTCCAAATTGAAGTGTTTGCATCGGATCCGAATAAGTATTTAACTAAAGGTGGTGATTACGCGTATAATTTGTATCCCCAGTTCTCAAGAAAATACTGATTTTTTGTTATTCTAATTTATTAAAATTCATTTATTGCTTTGGGTTTTGTTTCTTTGTTACACGAATTCAATGATGATTTTTTCCAGACTAGTCATTTTCACATGAACAACATGACATGACTAGTGTTGCCAGATGTCCCAATTTGAGCGGGACGTCCCAATTTTTAGGGGTCTATGGACACGTCCCGATTTACCCTTAATCGGGACGCTAATTATCCCGATTTCCAGCACTATAGCCGAGCGACCATACATCATTTAAGAAAATAGTAACTGGAGACCAAAACTTTGAATAGTACCAAAACGAGCATGAAGCAAGACTATCATTTTCAAATTCGAAACATTGTTTATATTATTATGTAATAAAAAGGAAATTGTGTTTTATTTATGATGTCCCGATTCGAAGTCCTGTTTTTTTTACCCCATTCCCGATTTTTGGTAAGCTAGACCTGGCAACACGTACACAATAAAGAGAAATAGGAATGATGACGAATTGTGCCGTTCTCAATATAAAGGGACCTTATGGAGGAAGGCAGTTACGCTCTTCTTATTCTTGTAACTATACGAATACTATGGTAACAGTTCTAGAAACGGCGTAACCGCCTGCCTCCATAAGGTCCCTTTATATTGAGAACGTCACAATTGTTTACATAGAACAAAATAAAAGGGAAGTCAGGGGCATTGTATTGTTTAGTTCCTATTAAATAGTTATTAAAATAATTAAAGTCCCCCCCTGAAGCATTTAAAAAATGAGGCGTTTTTTGTTTTGAAGTTTTTATATTCTAACTACTTATAGTTTGCGCTCGCATATGAAACAAATAAAAGTTATGTCGCGAAATAGCTCACTAATAATAACTGACACATGTCACAGCACAGAATCAAAGATTAAAAAAAAAACAAAGTCGCCCCGTTGTATGAAAGTCACAATTTGTATTTTAAATACGTACTTAATTGAAATACTGCTCGGTCCTGGGGTATTACTCTGAACTTCGAAATTCGAACTTCGTCTATTGCTATCCCTTTTGCTCTCGACGCGTAGCTAATTCGCAATAAAGTGACGGGGCCATCCGAAGTTCGAATTTCGAAGTTCAGAGTAATGCCTCTGCTTACATCTACCTATATAATCTATTGAAGTAGATAGATTTGAGTAACACGGCATCGATTCATCAAAGATACGAGAACAAATTGAAACAAATTCAATTTCCTGTAATCATACTGTTACTAAAGTACTTGACACGTAGATACAGTCGGCCAAGGATTTTTTTTCATTTTTATTTCAAGTTTTGCATAATATTAAGGTGGACATTCACGGTCAGTTAAACTGATCAGTTTAACTGACGTACATCCAAAAACTGACCGTGAATGTGAAATCTTAAGATGAAATTATACCAACTCAAGGTCAGCTTCTGGATGTACGTCAGTTAACTGATCAGTTTAACTGACTGTGAATGTCCACCTTTAGACTAGGGTGATGCTGATGGCACCAGTAAAGGATAACCAAGGACCAACGATGTACAGCCACACCACGGGATTGTTGAGCCACCAGCTAACATTCTTAATTCGGTCGGGTTGTCAAATCGTCAAATTCCAATAGTACTTAATACCGTGTACGATTTGACAACCCTTGACAACTTGCGATGCCAACAGAAAATTATGTCAAACTAGTGGACCCGGCAGACGTCGTCCTGCCCGATCGCAGAGCCACCTACCGGGTCCAATTGTTAATATAAACCACCCCTGTATCAAAGCGAACAAAACTAAAAAATAATTATTCAAATCGGTCAAGCCGTTTTCGAGTTTTAGCGAGACTAACGAACAGCAATTCATTTTTATATATATAGATAATCATAATCGCGTTATGTTTGAAGTACAAAATCAATTGAATTTACTAGCGATGGACGTGTTTACGGCTGCAGCAGCATATTTTTGTGTATCTTACCAATACATGTACATACCTACAAGCAATATTATGTTTTTTAGCTCTTTTATTGTGCCTGGATATTTTAATTCCTTTTTAGGGTTCCGTATCCAAAGGGTGCCAAACGGGACCCTAATACTAATCCTCTGCTGTCCGTCCGTCCGTCCGTCTGTCTATCGCCGGGCTCTATCTCATGAACCGAAATAGGTAAACAGCTGAAATTTTCACAGAATGTGTACATATGTCTATTGCCCCTATAGCAACAAATAATATTTTTTTTTAAAGAGGAGCCCCATTCAAGAAACGTGATTTTTTTTGTTAAATCCGGCTGTATCTCATAAACCGTAACAGGTAGACAGTTTAAATTTTCACAGTGTTTATTTTGATTACCGCTATAACAGCAAATAATAAAAATCAAATAAAGTTTAATATTAAACGGGTCTCCCATATAACAAGCAAGTGAAGTGCCACCATAACAAGGCAAGGAAGTGCGGATTATAATTTGAAATGTATGTTCAGTCTAGTTTATGACATACTTGGCGTGTTATTTGACAGATTGTCTTGACGCTGTTTGTGGATGGCGTTATGCTATAGTGCATGTTGCTTGTCATAATATTTATTAAGTAGGTATAAAATTACTTAAATGTGACGTTCTCAATATAAAGGGACCTTATGGAGGAAGGCAGTTACGCTCTTCTTATTCTTGTAACTATACGAATACTATGGTAACAGTACTTAAAACGGCGTAACCGCCTGCCACCATAAGGGCCCTTTATATTGAGAACGTCACAAATTATTTGTCACCATGAAATTGTTTTTGCGTTTAATCAACTTTTAATGAATTCTAATTACTTACTTAAGGAGCAAGCGACAACAAAGTCAGCAGTATTGATGTAAAAAATAAAAAGTCAAGAGGCATAAGTAAGCCACCCAAATTTAAAAGTTATTGTTGTAAAATAAGCCACATTGTTATTTTTTCGGCACAGTAATTACTTTTACAAGTTAAGGTATATGTCTCTATTCTATCCCTCAGTGCCTTCTTTACTTTGATACTTACTATATAAAAGGCACTGAGAAATAATTGGAACGAACAGGAAATTGTTGGGTACCAAACAATCGTCTCGCCAATCAATTACCGTCCTAAGCATCTTTCTTTTAATTCTCATTATGTTTTTATAATTATGATTCTAACGTTATGTATTGACCTTTTGAACTAATTACTGTGACTAGACTATTTATTTTTACCCGGAGAAATTAACTAGGAAATATAGAATTAGGCAAAGATTTACAACTCAACTCGGTATTTTTTATGTTTTGAAATGATAGAATCTAGGAAAGTCTACTACTTACTGTCATAGGCGGGTCCATAGTGGGTTGTTAGTCATAATGTGTTTTAAGTCATAATCTTCGCAAGTCATACATAATGCATTTTTTTCATGGCATCGTTATTTTTCCAGGAATTTTGTTAAAGTAATCTAACATAACCTAACTAATCTACGCGTTGGTTGTTTATTAAATCCTGTAATTTTAGCCTGAAAGGGTGTGACTAGAAGAAATTATGACCAACATTACATTATGACAAACAATATGTATGCGGAGCCCGCTCCCGTCATGGGCACTAAAAAGAACATGCACAAATATTTTATATTTTCATATTATCTTCGCCTTCTTGCATATCGCGGTCAATCCATTTTCTGTACATATAAAAGGCGATTAAACTCAAACGTACGCATTGTTTATATTAATTTTACGAAACAACGAGCCCTGAAACATGCGCGTAACTACATGTATTCTTTTTTTCTGCTTAATCGGGCTATGTTCATGTCAAACTTACGATTTGATACTGGGAACACCTACCGCTCGGGATGTACAAATATATAAATCCCGGGAACTCAAATATCCCATCCCGTACCTCGTCAAAACCACTGTTATTGAGTTCCCGCTACCAGGGCAGCAGAACTTCGCCTATATACATGCCATCGTTATCAAAGACAACGACCGTCATACTGGAGGATACCCCAGGATTGTAGCCGGTGGCGTTGGCCAGAAATACGTGAAGATCCTGCTTCAGAGCCAAAGGGGTTTCGGCTTTGATTTCACAGTGACCATTTACGGACGATATTGAAGTTACGATTGGTAGTCATGTATGCCGGTATGGGCATTGGTGTTATGAGCGCAAGTATTTGTTTCTGAGTCATGGATGTTTCTCTATGTATTTAAGTATGTATTTCTCTATATAAGTATGTTTATCGTTGTCTAGTACCCATAGTACAAGCCTAGAGCTTAGTTTGGGACTAGGTCAATTTGTGTGAGATTGTCCCCTGATATTTATTTATTTATGCGTAGTATTTGATTAAATAAATGTAGTATTTACTGTTTTATTTTATTTACCCAAAAAAATTTAATCAAGCCTACTAATTCTTAAAAAAAAACTAATAACCTTTCAAAATTTAATTAACGATTAAACGGCAAAAACGCATATCAGTAATTGCGATTAATTAAAAAGTAATTTAACATCATGAGTTAATTAGGCATAACAAAAAAGACTCGTAGTCGTAAAATGGCACGTTTAATGCAAGAACGACGATAGACAATAATGTGATTTCAAATTTTGATTTAGTTTTTGCGTTGTCATTTATTTACAGACCAGAATCTTTTCAACGCAACTTCGGGGACTACTACGTCGGTGATACTTCAATACCGCGTAACTAACAAATTCAATAGGTTGTAAAATGCACCTTAAGTTGACTTATATTGTAAGGTGAATTTTGGTTTTTCTTGAATTTGTTTGTTACGCGGTATTGCAGTATCACCAACGACTAGCTACTTACCGCCTGTTTCACAATCGTCAAGTATGGCGTATCTGTCAAATAAATATAGCCCTTTCTCTTTCTTACACTTGAAAATAGACAAGGAGAGGGCTATCTTTGACTGACTCGATTGTGAAACAGGCCATTAATCTTAGGCTGGCAAATGTTGGCAGTCATCAAATATCTCTTTAATTTACATGTATCTTTCCTTTTGATTGTGTGCAACCTGCAGCAATGGCGGCCGTTACCGTTGTGACACCACGAGCGGGCTTACCATGCATGCACGAGATAGAATTGGACAGGTGCTAGGGAAATGAATACATCTAAGTATTAAGCTTCTGTACCGTTATTCGAAGCCTACAATAATATATGAGAGAGCGACTTTGATTCCGGAAGTGACGTTGCTGATTGGTCGATATCCCCGTTGTTCCACCAGCCACCCCCACCAGACGTTTTTCGGATACTACCCCCGTGATAAGACAAAACTCTACGTACCTACTCGTGCGTAGGAATGTTTCGCCCAAGAACAAATAGGTTAGGATTATTATGATTACTGCTGTTAAAAGTATTACTTAACTAGGTACTACGTGCTATCCTAATAAGGTAGACACATACATATATACTGGGTGTTTTTTTATTCGTCTAAAAAATGTTGGGGGTTAAATCAGTAAGTCATACTGACCAACTTTCACTATGGGACCAACCCCGAAATCGCGGAAAAAAATTTGACCCTCCCATACAAAACATCGTCAGCTGACTAGCCAAAATGTATGGGATGGTCAATTTTTTTTTCGCGATTTTGGGGTTGGTCCAATAGTGAAAGTTGGTCGGTATGACTTACTGATTTAACCTCCAAAAATTTTTAGACGAATAAAAAAACACCCTGTATAAAAGATAAAAGATATTTATTCAGTAAGTAGGCCGCACGGGCACTTTTACACGTCAAAATCTACCAGCGCTTCCCAAGAGGAGACCACTGCTGAGAAGAAGCGCCGCAAGAAACTCAACAGTTAGTCATTTTTTAAATAAAAAATATAACAATGTCACTACTTATTCTAGCATTATATAAAACCGTAAAAATAATATTAAATATCTGCGTAGTTTTGCAGGATATATATATCATATTCCAAGTAAGGTGGGTGCATAGACGTAAAGCAGCCGGGCCCCTATGTAGTATGGCCCTTCAGGCTAGGACGCAATAAAATAAAAGAAAAGAAAAGAAATGGTTTATTCGGTGCTAACAAAAATAAAACAATGGAAAATAACAAAACAAAACATTATTTTGGAATTATAATTTTTCACTGTGAGGGTGACTGTATACGTTTCTATAACTTATGATTTAGGTTAATATTTATTAAGTAGTGGGACATGGTTTTCTAGGAGACTACGATTAACGGTAATTGCTACGGTAATAGCTACAGGTTATTTGTAATTTTATTGAAATGAAAGATTCTTTACAAACCTTGGTAATAATACAAGGTAACCTTAAATATACATTACAGTTTTTATTTACTTACTTTTATTTATTTATTAAATAAGGTACACCAACAACAAACATATTAACACAATTACAATAGATGAAATAATAGGAGAGTCTGATATGCATGACAATAACAGGTGTACACGACATCACAATAATAATAATATAATAATTATCAAAACTTTTTTTTTTAAATACATTAACATATTGTAAATATTACAATCACAATTTTCACGATGTCAAAGAAGATCTGTTATGAAAAACATTAATATATTATTATTATTGCAATTACAATTATTACGATTTCCGATAAAATAAATTTATAAAATTTAAATTTAAATTAAAAATAACATCAAAATTAAAATTAAATCAAAATAGCCTACTTAATCACAGATTTATTCAATCATTTAATAATTTTGTTTTTAAATGTAGGAAGAGAGTCGTGGAAAATATCGAGAAATGGAAAATATGGAGAACATTCTCGACCGGGAATATTTCCCATACGAATGAGGAAAGTTTCCGAGAACGGCACAACTCTAGCCAAGGGTGAGTTCAGGCCGAGGTTAGTTCTGAAGAACGGATTTTTGAAGATCTTTGTTATGGGAAGGTGACAAGGAACAGTTAGTTGGATTCGCTCAATGATCTGGCTGCAATTGTTTTTGCCATTAATGGTTATGTGCAGGAATGCAAGATCGTGTAGCGTACGACGGTCGCGGAGGTATTTGATGCAAAAGTGTTTCAGGCGCTGGACATACGGGTTTCTATGGGAGAGGCCTTATATACGTGCCAAGTGTCTGGTAAACGCTCGTTGGATGCTTTCGACACGTTGGGAATGATTTGCGTATGAGGGACCCCAAACAACACTGACATATTCCAGACGACTACGCACAAATGTATTGTAAAGTGTTATCCTGGTTTGTGGGAGACGAAATCCTTTGGTGTTGCGCTTAAGAAATCCCAACATTAGGGCCGCCTTTTTAACAATACCATCCACATGATGCGTGAACGTCAACTTTTTGTAGAGTAGAACACCTAGGTCGCGAATTTGGTCAACCTCGGTAAGTTCTAGAGGTCGTCTCTATTTGGATATTTTACTATGGTGAATCTGGTGTACCATATCGTTAATAAATATGATAAAAAGTACAGGGCTAAGGTGGGATCCTTGAGGTACTCCTGAGCGCGCGTAATAGATTCGGGATTCATAACCAGTAACCGATACTATCTGAGGTCTCTGATGCAGGTACGATGCGAACCAGTCTAGTAATCCTCCTCCAATACTAATAAACCGTAGCTTCTTTATTAGGAGTGCGTAGTTGACCTTGTCGAAAGCACTGCTAAAATCTGTGTATATTGCGTCTACTTGAAGTCCGTTGTCCATTTCGCGTGATAAATCGGCAGGTAGAATTCACATAATTAGTTAGTACGGAACGTCCAGTGCGAAAACCGTGTTGAAAGTCCGTTGTGAAGTTATCAGCATGACGCATTGATTTAGTATATACTAGATACACAATCCCGCACAAAAATGTTGTTATAAACTGTCCCAAATGACATTGACAACTGTATTCAGATACATGCTAACATCACTATTTTTTACCTTAAACATTCATGCAAAAAAAAACTCAATATACTAGCTGTCAAGTTAGCTGTTTTCTAGTTTGCAAACGAACGTTTCAAAATATTTAAAACTTTTTAGTGAGCTCGCCATTGTCATTGTCATTGTCGCCATTTATGACAAAAGTGAACATCGGACGAATGGAGTCGCATTTCTCATTTTTATATTGTATTAATTTTAACGAAATGATAAATTATAAAAAAAAACTACACACATGACCCTGAAAACATTTACATTACACTCCTTTACTCCAAACAAAACAAGATCTTATCCTAACCAGCTAAACGTAAAGTAAAACCTAATTTCCTTAAATAATTTAATTTATTATTTAATTGTCTTTTAGACCTACATTTACTTAAGATACTTTCTTTTTTTGCAATGTAATGTAAACGGACGGTTAAATATCGATCGGTAATAGATTTAAGTAACAGAATTCTATGACTATTATTGTGGTCTTCTTCCGTAGTCGCATTAAAAATATCTACTTGCATAAAAGTTTTTAGAACATTTGATATTACATATTTTAGTATGGTTCCATGTTTCTCCCGTTCGTATGTTATTTCTAATGAAAGCTTCTGTTTACTTGCACACATCAAATACCTACATCTTGAGATGCGTAAAAAATCCCACCTAAATGTTTGATGTCAATTAATTTACGAAAATCGTGCCTTTCTTTAGCTAAAAGAGAATTTGTGCATATGTTGCACCGAATTGATTTTATTAATTTCCGTACTACGTATCCGGCAATATATCCTTTGACTTGTTTGATGTAATCACAACAGTTTCCAGACTGATCAAGATCTGAAGACAAAATGTCACAGTTTGCTTGAATATTTGTTTCTATTGCTGATTCTGCGTGATTGGTCATTGATTTCTCTTTCGGTATCTTCGCGATACCCAATATAAGAAATATTATTATAAACATTTTTTTGTCATAAGTCAAAATAAACCAACACGATTTATTAAAATTAATAAAAGTAATAGATACTCTATATATTTTTGTTCCGTGATAAGTCATAATTTGTATGTACAAAATAAATTGTAAAAATCATGAAAGCATTATAATTTTAACTAGGATCTGTTTATAAATAAATAGAACTTACGTAAAATAAGACATTCCATCCTTTTTATTTGTTTTTTTTGTTATTATTTTTGCAGTTTTTCACTGCACATTTCGTCATGATTGACAACTGCCACTCTGTGGTTGGAACAAGACTAATAGCCAAACTACTGCCCAAGTCGATTAGGAAGTAGTTTTGACTTGCCATTTTTCCTGCTGATTGTGTATCTATATATACTAAATCAATGGCATGACGTGAGATAATTGGGCAAACAAGAGCCTCGAGCAACTTGGAGAAGCAAGACAGGACCGAAATAGGACGGTAGTTGTTAACGTGAGCTAGGTCACTTTTTTGGTGAATTGGAACTATTCTCGCTTTTTTTCCATCCGTCTGGAAAGGCCTTCCTCCAGGGAACGGTCCCTAGGTGTATACAAGTATTTTTCTAACACTTGCTGAGCTGAATTGCAAAAAAAGGTTTTTTTCCGGGTATTTTCAACCCTAGTAGCGCTTTGGACGGACCCAGTGACCCTGCACAATGAATGGTGCGAAACCTTAGATGAAAAAAAAAAGGAAGATATGTGACCGGCGCGCGGGCTTGAGCACCTAAATATAGGCGCTGAGCACCTATGTTTGAGTCAGTTGTCCCACCACCGTCACCGATTAGTCAACACGTGCGACGTCGTCATTATTGTGAGACATATGGCTGTCTCACTTACGCGCACAACGTTAGTCCATCAACTTATCTCTATTGCTCCTTAGTGCATGTTTACAGCTGTGTGTGTGGAATTTGCGAATATAGGTGTCGTGGCACGCATTATGTCAGTGTCTTGTACGGCGATAACGTGTCTTCCCCTTTTGCTTTAGCCTAAGTGCGAAACCCATTTTCTTGCAGCGGGCCCATTATAATCGTGTTTATCGATGTGTGGATAGCCGTGGATAGAACATCCATCACTTTCTGTCCAATATGTAAGTGCGAGGGTGACGGATGCTTTATCCACCGCGATAAAGGCGACCTCAGTACGGGACCTCGAACATCGAACACGGACATCGAAATTCAATTTGAAATTTTAAAGTTATTATATTTGGTACAAAACGCATCGAACATGTGACGTTCTCAATATTACCTTATGGAGGAAGGCAGTTACGCTCTTCTTATTCTTGTAACTATACGAATACTATGGTAATAGTTCTAAAAACGGCGTAACCGCCTGCCTCCATAAAGTCCCTTTATGTTGAGAACGTCACATATTGTTTTAGTACTAATCCTACAAGGACAAATCCAATGTTTACTTACGGCCGCGCTCAGAGACGTCAATTAATTTTTAAGTTCGATTAAAGTTGCTGCTGTCACTTTCTTTGCTATCATCATCATCATTTCAGCCGAAAGACGTCCAGTGCTGGACATAGGCTTCCCCCAAGGTTTGCCACAAGGACCGGTCCTGCGCCGCTTGCATCAATCTTTGCTATAGCAAATAGAATAAGGCAACACGTCACTTTGACAAGCATTAAATGGGTGAATCAACTTTTAAGGTACTCCTTTTCTTTTGCGGCACTAAAACTTTCCTGGTAACTTATCTATCTATATACCTATATAAAAATGAATTGCTGTTCGTTAGTCTCGCTAAAATTCAAAAACGGCTTGACCGATTTGAATAATTCTTTTTTAGTTTTGTTCGCTTTAATACAGGGGTGGTTTATATTTACAGTTGGACCCGGTAGGTGGGTCTGCGATCGGGCAGGACGACGTCTGCCGGGTCCACTAGTGATTAATAATAATTTATGAATATTAAAATCAGACCATCAAATTTACGGATCCCACATTTTAGACACCTCAAATATTTCTTAATTTTCGGAAAACCCTGGTAACTCAGGGGAAAATGCACATTTTTCATACAAAACCTGGGGACAACATCGTCCCCTGCGTTACCAACTATATAATTATTTAAAATTGTACCATTTTTGAACAACATTTTCTAAATGTTAGCCTGTATAATAATATCTGATTTTATAAATGTGTAAGCCACGACGTTAGCAAATAAATAGTTTTTCTAAAAAAATATAAATTGTGAAACATCTCGAAAAATGGGGAGTGCCTTAAAAGTTGATTCACCCAAATTTAATTGACGTCTCTGAGTGCGGCCCTTAGTTCTCACTATGACAAGAGACATACCATACTGAATCAATAATCAAATTTACGTCGTTATCTTGTTGTTTATTTGGTGACTCGTAAAAATATTATACTTATACAATCGTTAAGGGCCTGTACACAAAATTGCGATGCGACGTCGTATAGCAAAAACCTGCGACGCAAATGTAATGAAATGCATAGTAAACTGCGCAGAAAGCTCCTAGATTTTTGCGATGCCACGTCGCATCGCAGTTTTGTGTACACGCCCTAAACGAATACTAATTCGTTTAAACTACCTAGTTTAAATGAACCAGAATTGTAATTTATGACCCCTTTTGATATACCTTTATCATAAAGGTGTAGTATAATAGATAAAAAAATAAGGTTTATCCGATTTACGTCATAATTGTGTTACCAAAAACTTGGAAAGATTCGGTCAAACAATGTTTTACCAAATAAAATTTTATTAAACAAGGAACATAATTAATGGCTCCCTCTCGCATAACCCCATCACCACTCACCACCATCACCATCACCATTCTGTATAAAAGAATAACTTCTCATTAGCACCTCACAAACGAACGAACCTTGCAAAATGCGAGCAAACAGTGTCTTATCGTTTCTTTGCCTTTTCGCGGCATATTCCTGCCAAAGTCATGACTTGGTCCTTGGTGAGACTACGAACAAGGTTAAAGTGATTTATGAATTCAACGTGGTCAGATACCGCTTCCCTTTAATTGTACGATCGAGCGTCATCGAATATCCTGAAGCAGGAACGCACGGCTTCGCCTATATACGCGGTATCAACATCAAGGACGAATACCGCGATGGCTCAGGTGGCTACGCCACCATTTTAGACGGCGGCATCAATCAGAGTTTCGTCCGAATCAAACTGGAAAGCCAGCGAGGAAGTGGATTGAACTTCACAGTGACTATTTATGCAAGATCTTATTCCAAAAGCAAATCGTAACAAAAGCTTCCATAACCAAGACGTTCTATTTCTATTCTAGTTCTAGTTCTATTAAACAGTGATAAAGTAGGCCTATAATGGTAACCATTGTGACTACTTACTTGTTAATTAGTTAAATAAAATTAAATGAAATTAAATTATTTACTCCTATACATTTAGGTAGGCTCTTACAAGACATATAAGTATCCAAATGGGTAACGGAAAGGGTATGAGCATAGCATAGCTCGGCTGAATTTAATCTCACCCTTAGTCAGCCATGGAGAGATAGTATTCTATCTCTACATGCCGATTATATTCTATTATATTCTATTCTATTGAATAATATCATCCTATGACACCTTTTGATATACCTTTATCATAAAGGTGTAGCGTAAAAGATTTAAAAAAAAAAAAAAACCGTTTTACGTCATAATTGTGCTACCAAAAACTTATACAGATTTGATCAAATAATGTTTTACCAAATAAAATTTTATGAAACAAGGAACTTAATTAATGGCTCCCTCTCGCATTACCCCATTACCATTGCTTATAAAAGAATGGCTTCTCATTAGCACCTCACAAACGAACGAACCTTGCAAAATGCGTGCAATCAGTATCTTATCGTTTCTCTGCCTTTTTGCGGCATATTCCTGCCAAAGTCATAACTTGGTCCTTGGTGAGACTAAGAGAAGGGTTAAAGTGATTTATGAAACCAACGAGGTCAAATATGGCTTTCCTTTAATTGTACGATCGAGCGTCATCGAATATCCTGAACCAGGAACGCACGGCTTCACCTATATACGCGGTATCAACATCACGGACAACTACACCGATGGCTCAGGTGGCTACTCCACCATTTTAGAAGGTGGCATCAATCAGAGTTTCGTCAAAATACAACTGGAAAGCCAGCGAGGAAATGGATTCAACTTCACAGTGACCATTTATGGAAGATTTTATCTCTAGTAACAAAAGCTTCCATAACCAAGGCGTTTTATCATTAAACAGTTATATAGTAGGCCTATAATGGTAACCATTGTGACTACTTTTAAATTAAATTAAATTAAATTAAATATAATTAAATTATTTACTCGGGTGCCCCTTGTTTTGCCGACAAACTTTTCATCGAATTTCATTTCATTGACAACGTTTCAACGAATAGTTAGTTCTTTCTCGTATTTTCATTTGGTGTAATCTTGTTTAATCGACGATTCATTTAATTATTAGGGTTCCGTACCTCAAAGAAAAAAACGGAACCCTTATAGGATCACTTTGTTGTCCGTCTGTCTGTCTGTCTGTGTGTCTGTCAAGACCTTTTTTCTCAGGAACGCGTGGAGGTATCAAGTTGAAATTAATATCAAATACATAAATCTGCAGTTCCTTGGATCAGTGAAAAAATCAAACATCTAAGTATAAGAATAAGAATAAGAATGATTTATTTGGACACACGTACCATATGATTACATGAAATAACAGGTGGAAGATAAAATTAAACAGTACAAAAAGAAACAACAAACCAGTAAGAAATAATTAAGACTAATTACTTAATAATCTATGTAGTGGTGTCCAAAATGGTCACTACTCAGCATGTGTCACAGGATTGGGTAATCATGTGACGCTGATTTTCAGTAGGGCCAGACGAAGATTTGTGTGTGTGTGTGTGTGTGTGTGTGTGCATGCGTCTGCATGCATGCATGCTTGTGGGTAGGTTTTTGTGTAACTGTTAGGTATCAGTGGTTAAGCTAGGCTTAGAAGCGCGATGGAGCAGGCAGTTCAGATAAGCGGTTTATGCCGCATATTGAAGGGAATCTCAAGGGAATCAAAACCTATAGGGTACTTCCCGTTGACTTAGAATCATGAAATTTTGCACAAAGCTATGTCGTATAGCACAAGTAAAGGAAAAAATCCGAAAACAGTTAATTTGTAGTTACATCACATAAAAATAGAGCCCAGTATAAGCTGACACTCACTAAGTACTAATGTGCATACTTATTGCGTGTCTGTTTATACTGGACTCTGTTTATATTGTATTCCCGTGATTTACGAACTATTTACATGCCTACAAGTTTCTGCGGAACCCTCGGTGCGCGAGTCCGACTCGCACTTGACCGGCTTTTTTTTATTAATTCTTACAAAAACTGTTCAATGAATATTATTTGGTCGATGATTTGTTTTGTACATTTTTTAAATGGAGGAATTACAAAACATCGCTATTCATTTATTCGACGTTTTATTAAAAAAATATATATATTATAAACATTATTGGTAGGTGCACATGTAGGTTAGGTTAGAACTGCGACCCTTACAAAATCGAACTGCCACCAGGAAAGTAGGTTAGGTTAGGTTAGAACTGTGACCTTTGCAGAATCAAACTGCTACCAGAAATGTAGGTTAGGTTAGGTTAGAACTGTGACCCTTACATAATCGAAACCCACATAATATGTGCGCATTCCGTTTGCTTTCCGTTGCGTTCACAATACTGATATTTGTGTATGCGAAATATTTTATATTGAAATGATATTACGTGATGTAATTTTTATGTTTTAAAAAAAATATTGAAACAATAAATTAGGAAACATGCTTCTGTTAAATAATACATGTATATAATGACTCGTCCGCCAATTGTAAATCCGTGATTTGAAATTACTTGTATTGATATTTCGACGAACTGAATTGTCGATGAAATTAAAATACGTGAAACGTTATCTTTGAAATAAAATTCGATAAAATGAGTGTCGGCGATTCAAGGGTAAACCTATTTACTCCAATACATTTAGGTACGCACTTACAAGATATATACAGGGTGTTTGGTAGCGGGTTCGACAAACGAAAATAGGAAATACTTGGGGCCAATTGGAACACATTTGCCCTAGTGACCCATAAATGCTAAAGTTGATAGTTTTTTTTTATAATTTTTTTCCCTTTTTTTGAAAATGTCCCGAAATTTTACCTTTAAACCTTCTTAATTACCTACCTAAGCAACTTAAACCGCCCATTTTTTTTAAATGATGCTCTAATAATGGTTTTATTTTAAAACAAAACCGAAACCCACAGGCCGTGCAAAAAAAAATAATTATGGGCCCTTAAAGCTATGACAAATGAAATTTAAGTTTCGAGAAGCATGAAAAAAAAAAACACAAGTGATAGACAATTTCAAGTTAATTAAAAAACTTCTCTGGCTAATACTCTTTACAATGATATGCCATTTTAAAGAAAAAAAAAAACAGAAAAAAAAATTACGCAGTACATTGAAATTTCTTCAAGAAGGTTTATCGAACCCGCTACCAAACACCCTGTATATAGTATACAAGATCGCTAACGTTCTTACTATTCGCCAACTGTTCCTGAAAAAAATTATGTACAGCTATGGTAAAACACATGACCAAGTCTTTAGAGCGGATACAAGACGGCGCCAGCGATGGAGAACTCCAAAAACTTGCACGAAATTTGCCCAAAGATTCCACGCATTCATTACCCCATTAGTCATGAAAACCTTCACCAAACACAATAATGTAAACAGGCCTCCCAGCAAACTGTTTTTAACAAAATGGCTTGCGCAACTGGACTACCACGAGACCGAACTTCTTCTGTCTGTGCCAAAATAAGTGTCGGTTTGTTTTTACATATTTATTTAATCACATTTAATATACCAATTTTTATTTTTATTTTTCACTAACATAAACATACGCACGCGCACACACATACACGCACACACACATACACACACACGTACACACACGCACACACACACACATACACACACATGAACACTTAAAGATTAAGAAACTTTAGTAAATAAGTAAACTGTTTCTAATGCGGAACCGGGTCCTGTAACACAGGGATACCTAGCACAGAACCCATTGTCATGATTTTTTTTTACCCACAATGTTTCACTTATACAATAAAACTTTTCATTTCATTTTTTTTTAAATGAGTATCGGAAAGGGTGTGAGCATAGCTCGGCTGAATTTAATCTCACCCTTGGTCAGCCATGGAGAGATAGTATTCTATCTCTACATGCCGATTCTATTCTATTATATTCTATTCAATTGAATTGAATAGGATGATACCTTTTGATATACCTTTATGATAAAGGCGTAGTGTAATAGATAAAAATAATAAGATTTATCCGTTTTACGTCATAATTGTGTTACCAAAAACTTGGTTACAATCATTTACCAATTCAAATACAGAAATGTCCCATTAATAGATTTAACCAATTAATCACAAGGTGGCTCCTAGAAAAATGTTTTACTCCGTTCGGGAGTTTCTAATGAAAAACGATCTGACATGACGACATAATGGGACATTAATTAATAATAAGAATATGACATATTTAATTGTAACGTATTTTTTATTTTATTTTAAATAACTTTTTTATCATCTTAATATTGCATGCCTAATTAAGGTAGAACATAAAAGCACATACTGTTTTACGAAGATCTGTTTAGTTAATAGTAAGTAGTATTTATTGCCAGAACATAGGTTCTGGCAATAAATATCTTTGTGTTTGTCTTTGTCTTTGGAAAGATTCGGTCAAACAATGTTTTACCAAATATTTTTTATTAAACAAGGAATTTAATTAATGGCTCCCTCTCGCATAACCCCATCACCATTGCATATAAAAGAACGGCTTCTCATTAGCGCCTCACAAACGAACGAACCTTGCAAAATGCGTGCAATCAGTATCTTATCGTTTCTCTGCCTTTTCGCGGCATATTCCTGCCAAAGTCATGACTTGGTCCTTGGTGACACTACGGGCAAGGTTAAGTTGATTTATGAAAGCAGCGAGGTCAAATATGGCTTCCCTTTATTTGTACGATCGACCGTCATCGAATATCCTGAAGCAGGAACGCACGGCTTCGCCTATATACGCGGTATCAACATCAAGGACGAATACCGCGATGGCTCAGGTGGCTACGCCACCATTTTAGACGGCGGCATCAATCAGAGTTTCGTCCGAATCCAACTGGAAAGCCAGCGAGGAAGTGGATACAACTTCACAGTGTCCATTTATGGAAGATATTATCCCTAGTAACAAAAGCTTCTGTAACCAAGACGTTCTATCATTAAACAGTGATATAGTAGGCCTATAATGGTAACAATTGTGACTACTTGTAAATTAAATAAAATGAAATGAAATGAAATTATTTATTCCAATACAGTTATGTACGCACTTACAAGACATATAAGGATACAAATGGGTAATGGAAAGAGTGTGAACACAGCTCGGCTGAATTTAAGCTCAGCCTTGGTCAGCCGTGGAGAGATAGTATTGTATCTCTACATGCCGATTAATATAATAGAACCACGATTTTACAAAATTATACCAATATTACCTCGAACATAAATACGCTAATAAAGTAATAATTCCCTTATTCTTACATCTTATGGACGCAACTTTTAGCGGGCTCTTAACGTCTATATCTACAAATGCCTTTGGTAACCAATTTATTAGTTATTTATGCAACTGGCACATAATGAAATCTCTGAAGGTACGAGTGCCGAGGCTAGGGCGCGGGCGCGAGCTTGCGAGCCCTCTAATGACAGGCACGCGTGTCTGTAGGGCAAATTATGTACCGTTGCATACGTTTTTCAACAAACTTAACAGGTTCCCTGTCCCATGAGACACATCTGACTCATGCGTGACTGTTCCTGTACATCCATGAGGCACATGTGCCTCCTGGCCAGTGATGTAATGATTTCATTTCCTTACTTTAATAGTTACCAATATAATCAATACCCATCTATCAATCACTATGACAAAAAGTATCATGAAATACTTGAAGGGAAATAACGTATCTTATACGAAACTTTATGAGCAATTAATGTCATTATTACTATGGGGACGTGTCGAAAGAACGCTGCACATTGCTTCGGGACAGGGAACCTGTTAAAACGATGTCAAAAATAATCAATGGCTAACTTTTCTTGTATACTTTCCTTGATTATTCTGCTAACAAATGACTCGTCAGAAAAGTCATTTTCAAAATAGACGCCATTAGCATTCATCTGTGTTACCAATATAGAAGATATTTTTTACTAACAACTCTAGTCAGCATCTTTAAAAGTCACTTCATTTTGATTTTTTGGCGAAAGAACATCTCTTTGATTTATTTTATGATTGTAGTTTTGCTGAAAATGTTTCCAAAGCTACAGGAATTTCGACATTAATGCGGCCACGGGAATGACGGCGGCTGAAACGCTCGAAGAATTGCCCAATTGCGCGAGAGGATTAAAGATTCTACTAAAGTTCGTTTCACTTTCGTAGTTACTAAGAAATTCACTTATTTTATATAATGACTTTAGCTCATACATAGCTTTGATTTTTAGACTAAAATGTTTTTAGAATTTGAGTTCTGAGTCCATAAGCAAGCCCAAATTTCTAGCAAAGTTAACAAATTTTATATCGGCATCGTTTTAGCTGCGCCGGATATTATAAGCGCGAGCAGATGGCCTTTTTAGAGCCAAACAATTATAGCGGTACTTTTGTCCGGGTTTTCGCAAAAGGCGTTGCCGCGAGCCCTCTCCGACAGCCGCTGCAGGTCCTCGTTGAGTTGCTGCACGGCGCACAGCAGTTTTAGTAACTTAAAGATGCTATCAACTTGAAATTTGGCATTCTTCGACCATGGCCGCATTAATACCGAAATTCCTGTAGCTTTGGATGCTATTTTCAGTAATCTTGATAGAGTACAAACTTCTACAAATTTTAACTGAAAATGCTTCCAAAGCTACGGGAATTTCAACATTAATGCGGCAACGGGAATGACGGCGGTTGAAACGCGCCAAACTTGTTTGCCCGCATCTGTCTTCAGTACGAATTAAAGTACATAAAAAGGTATATTTTTGAAGTACGGACTAAAATACGGAATCCTCGGTGCGCGAGTCTGACTCGCACATGACCGGTTTTTTTTTATAATTCTCTTATTAAGTTATTACATAGATATCATTTAAGCTAGTGTTCTACAAAACTATTAGGTATATAAAAAAAAACATCAACGGAATTGAAAACCACCTCCTTTTTTTGACGTCGATTAAAAATATTAATGAAAATACCATGACAAGTACGTTTTAGCCAATGACAAGAATCACATAGTTGTAAGAATTCTTAACATTTTTATTATTATTTCGTTTTGAAAAATGATTCGCCTGTCCTCTTCAAACATCTGTCACGCGAAGATATGCGAAACCTTGGTACTATGATATGATATAATATTTAAAAAAAAACATGCGTATGCTATCTCTAGGCACTATGACATATCAATAAATGTAGAACAGAGATGAATAGGCATCTCGCTCCCACCCAATCTGTGGTACCATGTAAAGTCAAAGTCAAAGTCAAATATTTATTCAGTAAATTGGCCACATACGGGCTCTTTTACACGTCAGTAATATAGAGTGAATCTACCAGCGCTTCGGACAAGTACGTAAACCTCATATTTCACATTGTTCCAGCAACATGGGCCTCCTGGAATTCGAGCAATGGTCCAACCAGCCTGACCTGTTCTCCGGCAAGGCCCGTGCGTGCTCCCGGCTCCGAGGCCTGACTCCAGGGCAGAGGCGGGTCTGCCGGCGGCACACGGACCACATGGCCGCAGTCAGCGCGGGCGTGAAGACGGGCATCCATGAGTGCCAGTACCAGTTCAAGCTGAGGAGGTGGAACTGCACGGTGACCGGGGATGAGACTGTGTTTGGACCTTTGACATTGATCGGTAAGTTTTCATCATATCAATAGACTATCTTTTGAAAAGATCGCAAATCTTTTGAATCTTTTGAAAAGATGGATTGTGTGTGTGCGTGTGAGCAAGTTTGTGTCTGGGGGGAGGGGGGTTGAAAAATCGACAAAATGGCCTCACGTAATCAATGGACGCTCCCTTATATGAATTAATAATTGTACTAAGCATTTAATATACTTAATGTTATATTCAAAAACTCTTAATTCAGCAGCCGAGTATTTACTACTCTGTCAAGAAAGTACCGGGAAAAGATCAATAATACACAAACTGTTTGTTAATCATCCAAATTTATTTTATCACCTTCAAAGTATGCTCCTTCAGAAACGATACACTTACGCCAACGAATAATCCAATCATCAAAACATTTTTTAAACGCTGTTTCCGGAATTGAATTCAGTTCTCGGCGCGAATTCTCCTTTATGTCTTCTACCGATTGAAAACGGGTGCCACGAAGTGGTAATTTGAGTTTAGGAAAAAGAAAGAAGTCGGCAGGAGCCATATCTGGTGAATATGGTGGTTGCTCGATGGTATTTGTTGAGTGTTTGGTCAAAAATTCTTTCACAATGATGGCCTTGTGCGAAGGCGCATTATCGTGGTGCAAAATCCAAGAATTTTCATTCCACAAATCTGGCCTTTTTCGTCGAATTTGCTCTCTTAAATGCCGCATAACGCTCAAATAATATTCTTTATTTACCGTTTGACCTTCCGGCAAGAATTCCGAGTGCACAACACCGCGATAGTCAAAGAAAACAGTCAACATGACTTTGACTTTTGATCGACTTTGGCGTGGTTTCTTCGGTTTCGGTTCAGTTGGAAGGCGCCACTCCGAAGCTTGTTGACTAGTTTGCATGTCAAACTCGTAAACCCACGTCTCGTCACCAGTAACAATGCGTTTCATGAATGTTGGGTCGGAATTGACTCGTTCTAGCATGTCCTCAGCGACTCTCATGCGATTGAGTTTTTGGAGAAAATTCAGGTCTTTTGGGACTAGCCGAGCGGTAACATGTTTCATACCCAAATGATTAGTTAAAATAGTACGGATCGACTCGTGAGATACAGAAAGTTCGGCGGCTATCTCTCTCAAAGTTGAATGAGGATTTTCAGTCACTATTTCCTTCACTTTTGCGATGTTAACTTCAGTTGCAGACGTTGATGGCCTACCAGAGCGAGGCAAATCTTCCATCACATCTCGACCGCTTTTGAACGCTTTGTACCACTCATAAACACGTGTTTTTGATAAAGTCGAATCACCGTAAGCCTTCTGTAACATTTTCAGTGACTCCGAACACGAAATTCCATTGGCGATGCAAAATTTAAGACAAACTCTTTGTTCAATGTTTTTGTCCATTATGAAATTCGCAATACACACTAGATATGATATAACTAAAAACAGCACTGTATTTAATATAAATAACAGATGCAACTCAAACTCCGCGCCAAAATAGAAAACAGTTGTGCCAATCTAACAACAACAAAAAAAACAAAAATTTGAATTTGGAACCATAAACAAATCATCCATTCCCGATACTTTGTTGACTGAATGTATGACGTCAATGAATCTACAACTACTAATAGCTCGTTGGTCTTTTTTATTCAATTAGTAATTTTACAAGCATAAATTAAATAAGCGGCTGGTATATGCTTTTATTTTGGCTACGGAACCCTAAAACAGACAAATAGTTGTCTACGAAACGTTTTTCCGGTCCAAAGTAACGCAAGTACGCAAGATAAAAAAACCGGGCAAGAGCATGTCGGGCCGTGCGCAGTGTAGGATTCCGTCGCCATTACTACAAATACAAATAAAGTGCACCAGCAAAAGAGCGTATCTTCATGGCACTTACGTCCTTTTGTTGAGAAGCGCAGTTTTTCGGCAATAACTCAAAAACGGTATATCCGATCATGTTGAAAATAATTTTGGTTCAAAGTAAGCGTTACCTTTGTAATTTTTTGGACATACAGTTGTAAAGATAAAGCAGGTGGACACAATTTATCCAACTTTCGGAGCGATTATTTCCGAAAATATTCACTGAATCAAAAAATTGCTTAGAAACCTTAAAAGAACTGGCGAAATATGTGCCACACGTTGATGTTTGCTGAAAAAAAAATCAGCTTCTGTTACATGTATGCCCCCTAGAAATATTTATTTTTGATATTTAACTACCAAACTAAGTAGCGGCTTATACAAGACACCTATACTCCAAATTTCATCAATATATGCACATCTTTTAGTTTTTGAATAAAATGCCTGCGACTTACGGTAGGACGGACGGAGGGACGGATATGCCGAAACTATAAGGGTTCTGTTTTTGCGATTTTGTCTACAGAACCCTAAAAATACAGTTATTACCATAGAGCAAAAACGTTCGCCATTCAAGGGTCTAATAAAAATATCGTAAAGACAAGATCTGAGAGAATATAGAGGTCTTCTTTAGCTATGCCGTATTATTCTTTGATAAATCTATGCCTCTTCAATGGGATAGATAAAATCTCTTTTAGCATAACTGAATATTTGTAAAAATGTAGGCGTATTTTGGTAAAGCGAAACTTGACGGTATATTAGGCGGTGCTTGCTTTTAGTGATTAATGATAATAATTATATTTCTTAAGAGGATGGCTTTCCATACAAACGGCGATAACGTTTTCCACCCCCTAAATGTTAACCGATTTCGACCATTTTTTGATACGGTGTCAGTCGGAACAAAAAATATGTCCGTACGTTTCGTTTTTTTTCAATATTATTAATAAATTATGATTTATTTCCGTTTTATTGTTTTCTTACAAAAGTAATTTCAGCCATAATCTCTTTATAACTAATCAATATTTTACGAAACGTACGGACATAGTTTTTGTTCCGATTGACCACATATCCAAAATTGGTCGAATTCGGTTAACGTTTAGGGGGTGGAAAACGTTATCGCCGTTTGTATGAAAAGGCTAGATTTTGCAGTTGGTTCACAGTCTTAAGGTTAGCGCTTAACGTTGGAGGTTCCTGCGGTAGCGGAGCGGTGCGGGAGGGGAAACATGTGACGTAACAGAACTGTATCGCTATACACGTGATGAATAGTAATGAAAATATATCTCACGATATTTACAAGTGTACCTAAATTGAATTGGTATAATTGCGTATGACAAAATAAACTGACAAAATGAGTTACAATATGATTTAATATAAATGTTTTGAACTGAAATTTTGAACTTTAAATTTAATTAAATTAATCTGTATCCATAACGTTACGCTTACCGCTGTCTGTAGAGGTAGAATTTGAATCGCTTTCATTATCTAATTCCCCATGTCGTAAATTATAATAAATTGTTACATTATCTCGTCGTAAGATGGTCATCTTTGCGGTACTTATGTGCTTGGTTTTATGTACATTAATGTCTCCTTAAAATATTCGTACACTTTATAAACAACTTGTTTAGTTTGAGCCCATTAGGATTACGGAGGACTCATCTTCGGTCGTAAAATCACCACAGAAAATCAGCGTTGCATTATCAAATAGGTGCCGCAACTTTATGCTGAGTGGCGATCCATTTCGGTGGGACCCATAGCACCTTATTTAGTTTTCTCTACTGTTAAGTTTGTAGTAGTATTATTTAAGCTCACTATTGTGATTTAGTTTAGTATTATTATTCTTTTGTACTTACTCTATGTACTTAGGTGCTGTATGTGTCACTGAATAAATGCTTTTTCTTTCTTTCTTAAAATCGTGTGCGTTTTGTTCAAAGCGGCCAGTGGAAATGGGTCATACACAGTCACAGAAACAAACGTTTTCTCTCCTGTCCCAGAAAGTTAACGACTTTGAAACCAAATTTTTCGGGTTAGGATATATCCGCGTAATGGGAGTCTGGTGTAGTTTTGGCCTGTATCGAAATTATATGAGTTAAAAACTCCCACGTCGTTAACTTTTAGGAACAGAAGGGACAATGTTGATCCTAACTCTGTGTATGACCCAAATAGCTCGTGTTGACGACAGCGACGCCCATGCGACGCCGCCGCCCCACTGAAGCCTTATTATAATTGTAAAAGTTGGAGTCCTGCAAGTGTTGGCTGCTGCACGTGTCGATCGCTTCTGCTGAGCCGGCCGCCATCTTGGGCTTCTCTTTTGAGAAGTGAAGCGTGGCGGAGTGGAGCGCGGCGGAGTGGTCGGAGCCACAGTTCGCCACAGTTCTTCATATTACCGAACAAGACCAATATATTATTATATAAAAACCGAACATCGTTGGAATTAAGTACACTGACATTGGCAAAATTGTCCGCATAATTGGACAGAGGCCATTTTATTTAAAAGAGAAGAAGAATTGTAAAAGTTTGTATGGAAGTTTGAATGTTTGTGTTTCATTCACGATTATCCTCTTCGCCGCCATTGACTTGATAAACTCAGCCTGGTACATAGTGCCCCACACGCCAGGCCTTCATATCAAGTCGAGACTTTGGTCAGGTTACACAAGTAAACTCAAGTACCTACTTTATATTTTCTATCACTCATAATATCTATAGTTACATCTTCGATTTACAAAATTTATAAATCTGGTATCCATCACTGCTTTGGACTTTTGGATTCCTTACATTTAGCGGGTTGTTTACGTGCTATTTGTTTCTTGGCGTAGATGACACTTTATTACTTTTTTTACCATGGCGGGGAAAACGTTAAACGGGCGGACGGATATAGTGTAAAAGGCACAGAGATACTCATTATCCTGGATTGACACATAGGATGCTTTTGTATTAAGTGTTTTTGCTGGTGTTTCCGGGTAACCCGCATGCTCGTTTGCCTCCCTCTCTTATAAAAAAAAGTCTATTTAACTGGTTGACAAACAAATGAATGCACAATAATCATAACTATGTTTACCTACTCCACTTTATTATTGTTAAACTGAAAACCAGAATCACCACCCAAACTGAATTTTACCAATCTACCAACATTATAAACAAAAACTTTAAAAATCGGTCAGTTCACGTTTAATTTTCACTCGGAACTTGTCCTCAACTCTTCCATTTTCAAACGCAGGGGCGTTTATCAACTTCAAACCGCAAACACTTTTCAGGAATCTCCGCCATGTTGAAAACCGTGAAAGCCTTAAATCTCGAACGTCCGCGGCAACAGACACTAACTGATTTACAGTGAGTACTATCTAGTTACTTCCATTCTTTTAGTCTGAAAACGGGAACTATTTTCGCTGTCTGCGAACGCTTTTACGATGTAGATTCGATCTTGTTATTTTGATTTATGTTTGGAGATAAGACGAACGGAAAATGGAATGTCTTGTAATTACAACGAGATGTAACGTAGCTTAACGTAAATTAGTTGAGGAAAGCTGTCTTACGGTGTTATGGGAACAACAAACTACTGTGGTATTTTAATTTATAATTGTTTTTATGTATTATTACCTACTTGAGACTCTGATGCCACAAACTGTTTCGACAGTTTTGTGGGAGTTATAATGTACAAGCAAGTGTTTATTAAATCATTATGTAATGTAATGAACCGATAATAAATACAATTACCGGCTGATCACATTATTAGGCATTTTTCAGATATGAAATGCAAACGTGCAATTTAGGCATAGATTAAAAGGGGTTTTAAAGGGTAAGGTTTATAATTTATTATATTTTAAAAGTAAGCAACAAATTCTGTAAAAACACAATAATGATGGAAAAACGCATAGAAAAATAAAAAAGTATTATCTTCCCGAACACAGAGTCTATATATACAGAGGCTATAAATTTAGTGGTTTTATAATCAAAACATTAACCGATTAGAATAGACCAAAACTTGGTTAACCGTCCACTAAAGAGAATTCTAACCGGAGACTATGAAAATACTGTATTTAAATCTTAGTATAGTTTAGGTCCCTATGAATGAAAGTACTTTCGCTCACGTAAAAACCTAACGAAATAAATACTACTAATATCGTACTACAGGCTTTAAGATATGGCTGAATTCATTTTAGTTGGTTTGAAGTGATTTAAAGAAATACATTTTAAAAGTTATCTTGAAAAATCCTGGAACGGCGCAGTGCAGAATTTCCCCTTGTGGACTGCGTATGGCACCGCTGACGGCGACACGCTTCTAGCGCCGTGATGTTAATCGCAGATAGATCTCATTGCGCGCTCGTACAATCAAATTTTCATGAGGTAGAATAAATCGTTAGCCGGTACGGCTTGCTGCAATTTAAAAAAGCACAACCTATACATACTGAAACCTACGTGAACCTAAACGGAAGAAGAGAATAACAACCAAACTTACCCGACTCAGATGGACAACGGCGAAATAAAACCAATATAGTTTTATAAACACTTACTAGGATCGTTAATATTGCACAATCATTGGTGTTTAAAACGAAGTTAATTTCAACCAAGATTTTTTAACTTTTATATAGATTTCACTCTGAATTCATTTGCGATCAGGAAAATAATTATTCTCGCGAACCCATCAAGAAATTTGTAATTCAAATTAAAAGAAAACAAATAAGTAACCTGCCGTGTATCAAACAGGCAAAACGGTCAAGGAAAAGTTGCAACCAAAAAAGGAGGTTGTCAATGGCAAAGAATTAACATAAGCATAGAAGTGACGCTTCATGTAGCTATAATGCTACAATTAATAATATATAAATAATGATTCACAATGACAATGACACACACACGTGCACGGTGTTTGAATGTAGATTGCGACTGTCATCTATTTATCTATTTGTGATTATCAGGGATAAAAAGTATCCTACGAGTTTTAATCCAGGATAAAGACTATCTGTGTACGAAATATCATCCAAATCCGGTCAGCCGTTCAGGCGTGATTGAAACACAAACATCCATACAAACTTTCACATTAATAATTTTTTTATTAGTAGGATGTGCAAGAGCATAAAAAAGTTGTAGTCCGCCTACACCAACCATAGAAACAAAAGCTTGAGAAATCAAAAAGTCTGTGTTCTCAACAGCGTCGCGAGAGACCGCCTTCACAAACGCCATCACGGCAGCCGGCGTGTCGCTGGCCGTGTCGCGCGCGTGCCGCGACGGCCGGCTGGCTAGCTGCGGCTGCAGCCGCGCCGCGCGCCCGCGCTCGCTGCACTCCGACTGGGTCTGGGCCGGCTGCGGGGACAACCTCGACTACGGGTACAAGTGAGTATACACCCTGATTCCTTAGCTAACAGCTTCAGAGACCGCCACCACAGCCGGCTGGCTAACTGCAGGTAAAAAATCTAAATCTAAAATATTTGTTCAGTAAATTGGCTCACTGCTGCTGCCGGCTGGCTAACTGCAGGTACAAAAATCTAAATCTAAAATATTTGTTCAGTAAATTGGCTAAATGAGGACTCTTTCACACGTCCGTTATATGGAATGAATCTACTTGCGTTTCGGTCGGTGCAGGTTGGTTTTTTACGGCCTTTCGGATCGCTTCAGCCAACTTACCCGCTAGCCTGCCACAAAGTTTTAACATAGAGTCATTTCATTCCATCTTGACCCTTAGGTTTGACAACGCAATTGAAATATTGAGTCTTGAGATTGCTAATGTTCATGAGCCCACTGACCATTAGATGGCCTGTGCGCTATGCGTCGTCCAGTATCATCTTATCCGCGTGCTACACGGTTTGAAACCATGGTTTTAAACCAAGTGACCTTGGTAGAAGCGAGCTGCTACACGGTTTCAAAGAAGCCTATTTGTTTGCCATCTGCCAAGGGCGTTTAAGGTCAAGCGAAATTTTGTTTAAACCACTGTCTACACGGTTTTAAACTACATGTTTTAAAACGTTGTTTGAAACCGTGTAGCCCACGCATTAGCCGCTAAGCGCTTACTCCTAACAAGTATACGTCCCAGATACTGAGCAATCATATATCTTTGCACTCTACCAGGTAATATAAACTAAACAGAATAAAAAATAATGAAAACACTTATTTAGATAATTATTGTTATCATATTTTTAATACATACGGTTGAAAGTGATATACCTATTTACCATTTACCTTAATATTTATCCTTATGCTAACGACCGAATAATAGTTGTTGCGGCCATTTGAAAGTCAATATAGCGCGAGTATCATCTACATAAAGAGCTCATCAAAATGGGAGCAGCTATCGAAGTCATAAAAAATAACTACATCTCATAAAACTGCATCGCATGGCAATACAGATAAAACAGGTCATTGAATACCTAGCCTTAAACTTAGTAAAACTAAAATAGTTTATATTAAGGATAACTTCTACGAACCAACATCTGCCTAGCTATGAGCGCCGTGTACCTACTACTATGTTCAACTGCGAATACATGGATATCTCTTGAATAGTTCTAGAATTTCTATAAAATACCACCTTCGTCCTCTGCTCTCCTGGCACGAGATTATTATTTTATTTAAATACCACGCTCCCGTGGCAAAGTTTTTCTCTGAGCTCTTTCAACTTATGAGAGCCTAGTATTTTTCCCCCACGACGACGAAAAATTTCCCCGCAGTTGAAGCGAATATTCCATATCTGAAATGATAATTATTAATCCGTAGAAGCTTCTTCTGTGGGCGTAGGTTCAGAAATTTTGCAATAAAACCCCAAAATAAAAATAAAGTATACCGTAAAACAATGCAAAAAAATCGTAAATTTGACATTTTACGGCGTACCAAACCTGCAGATTTATTATTTACTATTTACTATTCAGCAAATTACGGGGTGCACGGATAGAAATTTCCCCTTGGATGACTTGTCTACCTTGCTAATAATGGGTTCACCTGAAATCCACTGAAAGTTTCAGGTAGCACTCACCTGTTTCACGCCACACCTGAATACCAGGATTACACGAAACAGGTGAAGTAAATCTTACCTGTCGGCTGTCGCTAACCCACACACTGTAAATCCACAGCGTTAGTTGCGTGTGTGCGTAACGTTGAGAAAAACTCGTAACGGAGGGTTGTGAGCCGACAAAGGTAATGAATGACATTTTCCCCTTTCAAGGGGAGTGAAAGAGAAAGCAGTAACAGCTCTCCTGAAATGCCACCGGATTGGTTCGGTTGAAGTGTGCGTAGAAGAGAACACTATTATTCAAAAAGGTGTGCTGTGCTAGTGTGAGTGTACCTGAAATTTTCCTGTTCACGTGAAAAGGTAAATGGAACTCCTGTCACCTTCTTTTACCCCAGTACTCAGGTGGAAGGTAAGACAGGTGAAAAATTTACCTTTGCTCTTCAGGTGGCTTTCCTTACCTGAAAAAATCTTTCATATTTAATGAAGCTACAGGTAACTGCGAGAGCTTAAGGTGTGACAAAGTTAAGAAGATTATTAATTATTTCGTTCGTTCGACAAATGGTAAGAAATGCGGTTAAAGTTCAGTCATCATCATTATGAATTAGCAAATTTCATTAATTAATCATTTAAGTAATTAATTATTAAAATATGAAATACCTGAAACCATAATATAGTAAAAATATAAACCGAACGAAAAAATGCGCGGAAAGCTTTTCCTCTTTTTAACCGACTTAATTGTAATACGATTCCTCCCACCCAACCTCAGCGCATAAAATAGCTGTGTCGTTAATCAACTGTCAAAAGATCCTCACGGGTGTCAAACCATGGCTGTAGACAGGTCGGGTACCAGGGTTCCAAAGCGCTGTAAGAGCATTTGGTAAAAGCAAGTCATGTACGCCAGGGTTCACGATTAATGGCATAGAATTCTGAAACATCAACAACTTGCTGAAATTCTAAAATCGTAGAAGTCAACAGTTTTGGTTATTTTGTTTCGTAGTTCAAATGGTGTTA
Source organism: Tortrix viridana (assembly GCA_963241965.1). Taxonomy (NCBI): domain Eukaryota; kingdom Metazoa; phylum Arthropoda; class Insecta; order Lepidoptera; family Tortricidae; genus Tortrix; species Tortrix viridana. The sequence continues at coordinate 2,700,047 of OY725195.1, read as the reverse complement.
GAATGATCTAGAAGTATTACTACTATATTAATGCGATTCAAAATGAAAGCAGTTACATTTTGGGATATCTAGTATGTCGTTGGGTTCGTGTCAATTTACTTTTTATTAAAAATTCAAGATCAAGGCTTTTTTGTTGCAAATGAGCTCTACTATGCTTCCCAAGAAGGAATGTAAGAAAGTAATGAATAACCAATCACCATGCATATAAAAAAAAACCATTATGTACGTCACGGTTGATTACCTGCATTCGCGATTTAATGTTGGGCATGTAACTGAGTTAAAATATCCCAATGTTTTAACTATTCAACATTAAATCAATATTAAGGGAAGCGGTCAATATTCCGTTGATATTATGTCGAATAGCATGATGGGCAACAATTATATTTATCGTTTTGGATCTAGATTTCATAACTTGCTAAGCAAGCAAACACAACTCCAAAGTATTCCTTGCATAGCTTTGCTTTGCTCTTACTGTATTCGCGACTACGTGAGAACTTGTGAGGTTGCCCAATTTCCCGTCCGACTTATGCTGAAACTACGTGAAAACCGTAAACCACCTCCTAAGCGAGCATGCGGTCCTAGTACACTTTCACGCACTGAAAGGGTTAGACCGAAGTTACGCTGAAAAACGATTAACGTGGGTTTCAGAAATCGTACTTGTGGTTTTCTGGGGCTAATTATAATCTAGTTTAGGATAGGTACTTTAAAATTATAAAAATATAATATATTCCAATTGCAATGGTTGTAAAACTGAAATATGTAGTAGTTAGTCTTGTGTACTTTTAATTATTGACGTGTAAAACATCTCTAAGGTTTGGTGGTAATAAAATAAGGGTCTGTATTTCACGTTGCCGTTCCCTTCATGCTTTAATATCTTAATCATATTGTTGACGTTATGAAAGATCTTATTCACTTGGCATGACAGTAAGAAGCATAAACAGTACGATCTCGATATCGAAGCGAGATGGGAAAAACCAAAGAAGAATAATATAAAGTAAAGGGCTAGGACAAAAATAAATGTAACTAAATACTGGCGAATTTAAATATGGCCATCTTTTATGGAAATCCGGTGTAGAACTGACTTGAAATTAGAGTGGATATGTAAGTAGTGTAAATAAAAATAAATTAATATACACCCTGGTTTACTGGCTGAATGAAATGAAAAATAAATATTGGCATTTTGGTAAATGCCAAAAATGCTTTCATATACATTTTGTGAATATTTTAAGAAAATACCATTTATCATCACATCACCATCATCATATCAGACGAACAACTCCATTAACTACTCTGACAGCCGTTGGAGTCTCCTCAAAGTTACGTCGTCCATAGTCGTTTTACTACACGTCGTCTATACATATAGTAAAATCATGCCCATGTTCCACGCCCATTCCGGCAGAAGAGGGGTCGCAGACCTCACATGCCCCTCATATATTGGACGTGGCTCTTTTTAGGAACATGTCACACACACACACAAGTGGTTAAACATTTTCTATAATGAAAACCTAAGAGAGGAATGCTTTCGCGCATACCTGTCCTTTTACTACTCTTCTTTCCATAACAATACTCCGCGATACCAGGGAATAATAAATGCGTACCATGCGCTTGCGAATTCTTCTGTAGATTGCATGCAAAATACCCCACCCTCGCAAACCCCTTAGAGTAATTTGGAGGAAAAATAATATTTAGTTTTTATTAATTTACTTTACGGCATTTTCACAAAAACACGGGATTTTCTGCATATTTCGAGGCGATGTTACCAGGACCACAAAATGCTACAAGAGAAACGAGTATCCCGGTCTCGGTGGGATTTTTGTCAGTTGTCGTTATGGCAACGTAGCGTTTTTTAACACTGCAACGTCATAGCTTCGAGGCCGTTGCACTGGAGTATCAGAAGTCAAACGGAGCTATGATACGACTAGCGTTGCTAAGCGACCAAGAAGTAACATACCCGGAAAAGCTTTATCTTTATTCTCAAATTGATATAGAGGGGGCGTAGGAAAAGCATCAAGGCCAAGAGAGTCCGACGGACTCAAGATAGAGCTTTGGAAAAATGCAAACCTTGAATACTAGGAGCTAATAAACGCGCAGAGCCAACATCTCCCGGTGTTTCCAACGAGGAACAAAAAGACGCGTTTTGCATTAGTGTGAAATCCGTACAGGGAAAATGGGAGGAGCGTTCCTCACACTACGAGAGGTGGAGCTTTTTAAGGTTTTTTGCGGGGCAGGTTTTAAAAAAGCTTTTCTGATTTGTCTCTTTGAATTTTCTTCACTCGGGTACCATGATTTCGAGTAGTTCGAGAATGATCGGTATGCAGCCAAGAATGTGAACTGTGAGAATCCTGTAAAGGAAAAATGTGCCTTTTCTCAATGGCGCTCTCTTCATAGAGAAGATTTTCCCGCATTCGAGTATTTTTCACACCAGGGTCGCATGAGTTCGTGAAGGGTGGCAGAAATTCCACCGAAATTTAAGGAATGTTTGATATAAAAGGTGAGGCTTTGAATTCGTCCTTATTGTGCTCTTGTCTCTAAACGAAATCAAATTAATTTTATGAATTATCCTATGATTGGGTGGGATGGTATGAAGACGCAAACTAACAATAAACATTATTCGAACTTACCTTCTGCACTTACAGGATTCAGAATTGAAGGTGTAGGTATTTTTTTAAATAGTTTTATCGACATACATAATTTTTTAACTTATAATAAAATGATAACCCCAAAATGGAAAAATAGTGTGACATGAGTGTGACACAAATTGAACAACTTTCTTTATTACAATACGGCACTACTTCACTTACTAACCAGCCAGTCTTTAATTATTTTCAGTATAACGGTAAAAAATAATTAACCTAGTTATTTAATTTATAGTTTAATATTATATAGTAAACGAAACTTTTTACTGAACATAAAAAGTTTAGAAAAAACTGGAATGCCCGGTTTTTCTGAGGTCCAAAAGATTAGGCAAATTATTCAAGTTAAGTAGGTACAAATACCAAAGCAACATGACTGTGTAGGATATCCTCCGGTCCAAAGCCGGGTAACGGATAACTCTTACCCGGGTTTAGCGCGTTAAGCATGCTTAAATCCGTTATCAGCCACTAGGGTAACATAAAATCAAGCGACCCTTTAATCCGGATTTGAGGCGGTGTTGCCGGTAGGAAAAATATTTAGCAAATATCCCAAAAAATCATGATTCCGATTCATGCAAGTGAATTTAAATAAGAAGACAAAAAATAATATCTAAGTTTATGCCTTTCTGTTTAGTGAGAAAACAATTTGGTTGAAAATAAGTCTGAAAGCTTCGGTACCAGGAGTAAAAAGGACAACCAAGGGGTAAATCTAGCTTTTCCCTCGTTTCTTAAACAACTCAAACTAATTTACGCTCTATACCATTGGCATAAGGATGTAATTTGCTATCTCGGTTTCGACCGACCCGCTACGAATCGATAATCCGCGTAGTCCCTTCGTAGCAAGGGGCGTAAATGTCTACGAAATAACGGTGATACGACTGACTGTCTCTTTTATACAAGCGAGGAGCGGCTTTCTCTTTCTAACTTGAAAGGCAAAACTAGTTTGGTTTTTGGGGTTCCTCATGTTACATTTAATAAAGGTTCAATTTCTTAGATACCTTTGGCGACGGTCTATTAGGGATCAAATCTAAAACTTAAATAAGTAGAGTAGATACTTTAATTCATTAACACTTATTTTATCTCGAAAAATAATCAACCTGTATCTTTTAAGTTTAGTTAATATTAGTCGTAAATAAATACTCTACTGGTGATAAGCTACACGCTGTATATTTGATCTTATAACATGTCATGTTCAACGAATGAACACGGAGAAAAAAATCTAGTTCCGTGTAACAGAATATTGTATTATATGTGACAACTATACACACATTTTTACACATTAATATAAAATTCTACTTCTGTACAACATAATTTCTAGTACCTATTACCATTTACCTAGTATCGTAGGAAACAAATTTTGTGTAGTATACAAAACCTGTTGGACGCTAAATGCATATTTTACTCTGTAACTATTAGATAGCAACCACTACAATATCAAAGTTTTCGTGTACTAGAATATTTTAGTATTAACAAAAATATGACTTGTTGTCATTAAAATAAAATCTGTTAACTATAGCTGAAATCTGTTTTCCTACACCAGAATCATAACTACAATAAAATCTGGTAATATTGTAGAATATTTTTTTCTCCGTGAAGACTAGCTTATTATCACCTCTAGCCAAACAAGCCAATAAGAAACGAACGAGCACTCAAGTACATAGAATAGATACTCTTTAATATTATACATGACATATTTTTTATGCAACGGCTTCTGGTATGTGTGCCTATATTTCAAATTTTCTAAGAAAATGGGCCTCACTATAATTTTGACAGGTATTTTATGTATATGAGTCGCAGTAAATGGGAATTGTTAATAATGAGACTCGCCTGTTCAAGCGATATCATATCGTATTTGAATAAAATAAACCGATGTTTAAAAAATCGAAGATACACGGAGAAAAAAATATTCTACAATATTACCAGTGTTTATTGTAGTTATGATTCTGGTGTAGGAAAACAGATTTCAGCTATTGTTAACAGATTTTATTTTAATGACAACAAGTCATATTTTTGTTAATATGTACTAAAATATTCTAGTTAAAATATTCTAGTACACGAAAACTTTGATATTGTAGTGGTTACTATCTAATAGTTACAGAGTAAAATATGCATTTAGCGTCCAACAGGTTTGGTATACTACACAAAATTTGTTTCCTACGATACTAGGTAGGTAAATGGCAATAGGTACTAGAAATTATGTTGTACAGAAGTAGAATTTTATATTAATGTGTAAAAATGTGTGTATAGTTGTCACATATAATACAATATTCTGTTACACGAAACTAGATTTTTTTCTCCGTGTAGAGCTTAAATTCTACTTAATATTATTCATACTAATAATACTAGGTACCTATAAATGTAAAATATTGTGAAAATATTTAGACTTAGGTGTTAAATGTTTATAACACATAAAAGTAATTGAATAATGGTTAAAGCATAACTTTATTGCGAAATTAAAGTTTCTAAAATTATACGTTTGCCAAACGTACTTTTGGTTAAATAAACGCACCTCGTAATTTAACATATACATACTACACTTATCGTTTAAAAAAAACCAGTTCCAGTTTAAGGTTGTATTTAGTTGTAAATATTTCTAATCTTCGCAGATTTACGGAAGGCTTCGTGGACATCCGTGAAAGGGAGAGAAAGGTGAAGAGAGGCAGCCGCGAGCAGGGTCGGCAGCTCATGAACCGACATAACAACGAAGCAGGACGGCGGGTGAGTTCATTTGCTAGGCGATTTACAAAAACAACTTGCCAGCATTCTCGTCGACGAATTAACCGGCAACATCATAGTTGCGTATCGTTAAAATTATATTAAATAAAGAAACAAGACACACCTTTACCCAAATGTATTATAATAAAAACGCCAACTATGTTTAGAACTAATCCGGTACCAACAGAATCGGTATAAGTATGAAATATCGTAATTACCTACGGTGGAGTGTTCTTGGATCGATGTAATCGGGAGTTATGTAGTTCTGAAGAAACCTGTGCGGCCACGAAACACGCGGGAAGTTATAAAACACGGGATATCTATTCAATGTATGTGAAGGGACAATCTCACAGAAAATTGTTTTAGTCCCAAACTATGCTCTAGGCTTGTACTATGGTTACTTACTAAACAACGCTAACTTAGGGCCGTATTAATAAACTCATCTCAACTGTGATCCCCGTCACAAGATGCGTCAAAAATGACAGTTATCTATGGATTGACGTTTACTTTGACGTATCTTGAGACGGGGATCAGAGTTGAGATGAGTTTATTAATACGGCCCTTAAATACGTAGAAAACATACAAGACTCGGAAACAAATATCACGAGTGTATTCTCTTAAACAACAAATACGAGTACACCATACGCACAGGGTTAAGTAATACTTTACATTGAAAATAACCTAACCTAACCTCAAAAACTAAAACCCGACTTGTGACCAGTATGACGCACCCTCACAATGTTTATATAGCCTATGACACTCGCACGTTTTTGACGAATCATATGACACCCCATTTATTAAAATCGGTCCAATAGTTTAGGAGCTAGAGCGGAACATCCGATTTCGGTCACGTACATACATATACATAGACCGTTAACCACATTAGGTACCCTTCTTTTTATGTTTTTTGCTTCGCTCAGCCGGGTAAAAAAAATTACTCAATTTCACTTCAATAATGAAGAAAAACGAAAATATGCCGAAGCAATTGCCGGCACAGCTTTTGTAATGACATCAAAAGACTTGCTCGCAGTCAAAGTCACCGTTGTAAGCTAAACCGAGTCCGTACGGAGTGGAAGGCGGGCATAAGTCGGCTTAAGCCCGTTTCGTGGCCACCACCAGTTTGCTAATACCCTAATACTAAGTAAAACATTAGAGGGCTGAGCCGACCGTAGACGTAATCCCAGCAGCGGGTAGATATGTAGTAGTAATGCTTATTAGCTCGATGGACTGTCTGAGCCTTCTTACATCTATAGACCTCTGGGTCCTTAGCCAAGATGCATTACGCTAACTAGCGTTTCTATTCATTTCGTTTTCCAATCGCGTCACTGGTAGATCACGTCATACGGAGAGTCACGTGATCTACCAGAGACGCGATTGGTTTAAAAACGAAACGATTAGAAACGCTTGTTATCGATGGGCATCTTGGCTAAGGGCTCAGATCTCTGAATGCTCATAAATCGCCTCGGCGAGTTATTGAAAATGCTATCGGAATACTGAAATATAAGTTTCCATGTTTAAATTATTCACGGATTCAACCAAGATTTGCGTGCGATGTTTTTTAATTGCTGTGTGACTTTGTGTAATTTTATAAAGGACGACGGCGACGGAGATGAGACTATCGACTCGGATGACGAAAACAGCTATGTTATTCTGTTAACGCATCGTCGTTCAGTTCTACTCAGTCGATGAATAGCCGGTGAATTTACGTCGTCCGTCAAGGTGGGTAAATGACATTCAACTGCCTGCGCATTCGACGGACGACGTAAATTCGCCGGCTATTCATCGACTGAGTAGAACTGAACGACGATGTGTTAGCAGAATAACATAGCTGAACTGATTCTGATGATGTATCTGAAGAAGATTTCCAAGATGTGAGGGGACGGAGCAGTCTTGAAAGAATAATCAGTTATTTTAGAAATTAAGTTTAATTTAACATCATATTAATATAATTTTACAAGTAAGAATATTAACAAAATTACAACAAATAACTAAAGTACCTATAATATAAGTAAAACCTATGAGTATTAAACTAAAATACTTTGTTTACCATCTTCATTAAAAATTATATTGTCGTTCGAAATTAATAATATTTGGTTTGAGTCATCCCGAGTATCTACAGCCGTGTTGTATTTTATTTTCTGGATGCATAGGCACAGAATAGATAACAGTACAAGTAGCGTAGGTTTTATTTCTTTGGTCATATTTGAAGGCTCGACGCTCGACGCCTATTTTGTGCTCCATTTCTAATATTTCAAGTTTTACTTAATAATTACTTATTTAATTCTAAATACTCAAGTTCCTTCTTTGAATCTGTTTCGATTACATCCTCTTGAAGAAATATTTTTAATCAATTTTAAAGAGGCGGGAACAAGGCGGGAATAGTTACGTGTCGTTGCTTTATTTCCCGTTCAGTGTAGGCAAAGACAAAAAATACCATTCAGCCATGCGTTTAAGTAGAGCATAATTTTATGATCTAATGACATTTAAAAAAACTGTCGGTAAAAGAAAATATAAAGGGCTCAGTCGTTTTCACATAAAATTTTGACCTGGCTATATAGCCAACCAAATTTATAGACGTTTTCCCGTCAAAATGGTGCGGCATACGATTTTGGTTTTAGAACTTACAAGTATTAATCTACAAGCATTCACAAGTTCTGTCGATTTTTATTGATAAACGTAATTTACAATTTTCTCAGAGAACTTTCAATTTGACATACGACATGATACCTCAGATAGACACACATAGAGACAAAGTGTTGCCAATCAAATAACTACGAGGTTCAACTTTCGTTTGCCAGACTCTATACGCGTAAAACTCGTTTATCGCATTTCTACGAAAACCAACAGCTATTTTCCATCTGTGGCAAATTTTTTCCTAATCCAAACACCGCAACATTAATAGTTTTATCACATTTATAGGTAATATTCGTAGGATAAGATTGTAGGATAGGATACATATCTGGAGATCAGAACCACCTGGACCCGTTTATCTGTGCAGGCGGTGATCAAGAAGTCCCGCGTGACGTGCAAGTGCCACGGCGTCTCCGGGTCCTGCAGCCTCATCACCTGCTGGCAGCAGCTCGCTTCCTTCCGGGAGATAGGTGAGATCAGCAGTCAAAAGCCGGTCAAGTGCGAGTCGGACTCGCGCACCGAGGGTTCCGCACAAACTTTTAGGCATGTAAATAGTTCGTAAATCACGGGAATACAATATAAACAAAGTCCAGTATAAACTGACACGCAATAAGTATGCACATTCTTACTTAGTGAGTGTCAGTTTATATTGGACATCATTTTTATGTGATTTAACCACAAATTAACGGTTTTCGGATTTTTTCCTTTACTTATGCTATAAGACATTGCTTCTTGCCAAATTTCATGATTCTAAGTCAACGGGAATTACCCTATAGTTTTTGATTCCCTTGAGATTCCCTTAAATATGCGGCATAAACGGCCGTATCTTTTGATTGCGTTGACTTAGATGTCTGATTTTTTTACTGATCCAAGGGATTACATACCAAAGTATTTGATATGAATTTCAACTTGATACCTTCACGCGTTCCTGAGAAAAAGGGTCTTGACAGACACACAGACAGACAGACAGACAGACAGACGGACAACAAAGTGATCCTATAAGGGTTCCGTTTTTTTTCTTTTGAGGTACGGAACCCTAAAAATTACCATAAAATGTTACTCGACTTCTCAACCGACTTCAAAAAAGAGGACGTTCTCAAATCGACTGTTTTTTGTAGCAATGTTAGAATGATAGATTTATATCCCATAATATAGATCCCGTTAAAATTTCGCCAAGATCTGCTCAGGAACTACTTAATAATTTGGAGTTGATTAATTGTTTTTTCAACGTGGGGTAATTCACTCCGTCACTTTTCCGAGTAAATATATATTTTTTATGGAACTACTTAATCTAACGTAACCATAGTAATCATATCTACACTATGTAGATACCTACATTTAAAATAAGTACCTACTTTGAGTGGGTCATAGTTTTAGTAGAAAACAAATTAATAGGTAGGTACTTGTCTGATAAGATAATATACATATGTACTACTGCAGACTATTTAGTCGACCGATTGTGTTTTATCTCCACAAACGTTGTAAAAATGGATAAAGACAACCGTATTGTCCGAATTGCCTGAAAGAATGTCAGCAGTGTGCGGTTGTGACAGTTCACCCCAAACAGACACCTTACGTTCTTCCCTCTAACTCTGTAATCTCCTAAAGTCCTGGCCCCTGCTCATGTTCTCACTTAAAATTTGGATTTGTCCTCTTCTATCAAATTTTATAAAGATCATCATCATCATTTCAGCCGGAAGACGTCAACTGCTGGACATACGCCACCCCCAATACTCAAGTTATCATCGAACAAGCTTAGTTAAATCTAATGCCATCTTATACATCTTGGTCAGGGTGTAGCAAAGATGCATAACGCTAACTTAACGATTTTCAAAACCGAAAAAAAATTATTGGATTGACGTATAACGATCAGTCGCGTCAGCCGCTCATGTCGATTCCATACATTTTATGGATTCAATTCCATACAATTTGTGGATGGAAAATCATTAAGTATCTACTTAAAGATCTCTTTACTGTCGATAAAACAGTGGTAGCGAAGCGAGCATCGACTTAGAAATGGTAAATCTCTTTAATCGCCATGTCAGCCGCACGATACTCGTTTAATGACATAATTTTCCCCTCATTGTGTCCACAAAGGACTGGAAGATAGTGTTATTATGGTAATGTGACCGTTCTATTTTAATAGGGCGAAGTGTTTTTGTATCATTTGCGTAGGCTTTGACTAGGTTTGTGGAATCGAAATATACCGCACCCCCAGTACAACACTGTATTATCTCGAAAAAATTCAGAATCGATTTTTTAAATTGCAATAACTTTGATATAACATGAGATAACGGTTTTTCGTCCATTCTGAAAAATGAAATATTTTGACTTAGTGCAGTGTTATACTGGGGGTGCGATTCGTTGGTAATGCATTGATACTATTGTAATTATACTAAAATCATTATAGAATGATTTTAGTATAATTACTAGATAGAATGTAGTAAATATAGTTTACTACATTCTATATTTCCCGCGACTTCGTCGAATTATCAAATTTTCCTGGAAAAAATGTTCTTCCATTGTTTCAAGCAAACTTCACCAAAATCGGTTGAGCGGTTTAAGTATTTGTAGAATTATTTCTAACCTACTGTCACTCAAGAGCATAACTTTTGTTTTGTATTTTAGTTTCTTTCCACGCCGTAACAGTATGTATGTGTTCAAAAGAGAGTATTTTGTATTATTGTAATTTTGGCTTACAAAAACACAAACCATGTAGAACTAGAAGATAAGGGATGAACCAGGAATTAAGTATACCTTCCGAGCCTTTCCGAGTTTTGCATAGAAACCTCAAGCCACTTTAAAATAACCGCTAAATCTATTCACACTCCCGTTCCATTCCACACAAAAACTAACATTCCGTAGCACGTAATTAAAATGATTGACTTACTCAGACGTGGAGTTATCCCACGGATGCTCGCGATGTGTATTAATACCCTACGTGTTTTGGTGCCCTGGTAGATAAATTTCTAGTTATTAGTTTCAATTGTTCACTGTGATAGTGTTTTATGATAGTGATTTTGTAGTGTCAGTGAATTGAGCACCGATTTAAATTCTGTACGTGTATACGTTAGCTGCGATTGCGGGGGTTTTAATATACATTAATGATACGGTGTTGGCACTGAGGTAAGGTTGGAGACACTATTCCTAGTTTTAAACCCTCTATTTATTTATTTCTTGTTATAACCCGGTACATATAAACACACTTCATCTTGTATTTAAACTGACGTTAGCGACTACACGGGGTTTTTGATCTAACTAACATTTACAACTTCGTAGGAATCTCAGGGTAGGTATTATCCCGATATCTTACCTTACCTACAGAATATTAAAAATCGTGGCATGATACATGTCATCATGTATGACCATCCGTACACAGCGAAACGAAATCTTAGCACGGCCGATACTAAGATTTCGTGAAACGTTGTAATTAGGAATCAAATTGCTTTTTAATTGGCGTGCACTTTTTAGGCTGGTTCGTTCGAATGACAGCTGTAGAATTCTGCATTTATTAATTATTAAATGTACTAGTAATATAAAATTCAACACTTAAAATCTTTAAATTTATAGGTACAAAAGTCTTAGGGCCATTTTCAGCAAAAAATTAAGTTTTGGTCTTAAATTAAGCATGCGTTGAGTAAAATGTATGGAACTGTCAGTCTTAAATCTAGGTTTAAAACTAAAATTCTGTCTCTCTTTTACTCATTTATTCTGATTCTCTGTAATTTGCCTGTAATATATTAAAGTTTCACCGTTCATTATTAAAATATCAGACCACCCAAGCCTATAATAACGAAAGTATTCCCCTCATAAAAATTAAACTAGTACACGAAGAAAGTAAAAAAATATGCCGCTGTTTCTAACTCGTAAACTTTCCTGAGTTCTTTATGGAGCCATAAATAAATTAAGTTATTCGTGAACGCGACTTAATCAAGCATTTAACGATAGTGCCTTTGCCTTTCCGAAATGAAGGAATTAAAAAGTCGTCATCCGACTTTATGGTGTCATGGCGGTAAAGTTTTTTAATGCCGTTGCGACATTAGCTTAATAAAAAGTGGCTTAATATTTCTATTTAGGTTAAAGGCGTAGACATTGAAATTAAACTGATATCTTTATTAACGGGAGAAGTGAGACACTCAAGTTTTACCTCTCTTTACTTCGCTATTTGCTATTCCTTAATGAGCATTAATAAAGTGTATTTTACTTTAATTTACTTTTTTTTAATTATTTCTTAGCAACATTGAATCGAATTGACACTTTGTCTATATATTATTTTTCTCTCGTTAGTGCTTTTCTAACAGATAGGCAACAAACAAGGTATTTAAATCCTCGATGACACGGCCTATTTACTACTAAATTACTGACGCAATCATGCAAAAACTTAGAACAAATAGAACAATATGTTACTTCTAATTAGCTTAGCTAATTAAAAACCTAACAAAAATTATCACGCACCAAACACCACAATGATACGCCATAGATCAGAAAGCTAAATTATACGTTGTATTGACTCACTCTGTAATTACCGGTTTAAACACAAAGAGCGCCATCTCTCGGGTGGGCGCGTAAATCACACGCCTGACGGGGCGTGGAGTTGCCATGGACAAGTCTTATTTTATTTAATCGTGTTTTTTATTTAAAAAAAGTTGATGGAATGGAAATGTTGTATTAAAAGACAATGCCAAAGACATAGAAGCGGACAAACATTTTATATTTATGGCACGTTTTAACGTTTCACATTCCGTTTTTAAATACAGGGTGTCCCGCGATAAAGTGCACAAACGAATAAAAAACAAATTTTGTATGGGGTTTACAATAATAATTATTGTAAACCCTATGCAAAATTAATTTTTATTTTTTTCCTTTATTCGTTTGAAATCGAATTCCTCAAATATTATATACCTATATTTGTTTAAATTACTGATACTTACAGACATTTATGGTCAGTCCCTACTCCTTATAGGTTCGATTCTCGGTTATGTGTGAGAGATTAAAAAAATTGAATGGCATATTATTAAATCTAAAATCGAAGCCATGGTTCCTAAGAACAGATGTCGCTATCTCTCATAGTTTCGGACTTCGTATATATAAACCGCACCGCAACAAGGGACCGGACATGAGAACCCTTAAAGCAAAAGATTAAGTTAGAAAATATCCATATGGGACATACGTATATATTCTTATTTATCGTCCAAACATGCTAATAGCTGTGCTACGGTATAATTAAATGGAATTTATTAACACTAAACAGCTCCATTAGTCGCGTTTGATATATCGTCCGAAGCCAGTAATTATATTTTATTTCGTTTTAATGTTAGGCTTTGGATTAAACACATTATTAAACATTATCTCTATTTGATCTCGCTCCTCGTTTCTATTTCTAATATTTTTATCGTTTTTGGTTTTAACAGCGACATATAACGGAAGAAATAGGGAAAAACTTGGGAAAAAAGACACACTTTTTTCCTACCTTGCTGCATTGTTGAAAGTCACATTTCTTTTTCTAAGAACCCTTTAACTAAAAGCTAGTTCACAAGAGCCCACGTCAGGTAGCCCGTGTCCTCGTTTAACCTTATCAATGCTTTTTACAATTTAGGTACAGTCGAGGACAGAAAGATGTTTACACTTTTTCACCTTATTCCATTGTAATAAGGTCCAAAAGTGTAAACATCTTTCTATCCTCGACTGTACAAGGTTTTATTTAACTTGCAATGTTTATAAGTTTGTTTGTTTAGATTAAATCTTGAAAGCTGAATTAGAACCAGTTTCAGGTGTCCGATTGAGCTGAAATTTGGTATACCTACGTAACATCGGTGACAGTGCAATAATATGGTACCATGGAGCTGGTCTGATGATGCATTCAGAAGGTGGCCACAGGAACTCCGCAACGAAACAAGACAGCCCCGTCGTGTTTGGGCTCGTTGGATTTGTTCTAAGCAGATGATGACTGCAAAAAGTACAGTCGGCAAGAAAAGTTTGTCCCAAAAAAAAATATTGATAGAAACTTAAGCCGCATTCACATTTGTCTGATGTGTTGTTTCTTGATGAGCGTGGACATTTTTGTGTCGTGTTATGACGTCTTCTGTCGATATTTTGAACCAAGTTCGTCAGAAAACCCGTGCACACTTCTTTGACCCGTTGTGACGCAGACCGGGATCGCTTGTGTTGCGACACAACACAAGCCATCACAACACCCTGCGTCAGACAAATGTGAACGCAACCATATAACGTATGAAACCGATACTGTTCTGACGCATCACGTCACAACACTACAAGTGTGAATGCGGCTTAATTTTATTTTAATTTAAGGCGATTACCTCCGCGACAAGTACGAGGGCGCGACGGAAGTAACAGTCTCTCGGCGTGGCAAGCTGCGCCTGCGCGACGCGCGCTTCCGGCTGCCTACTGCGCAGGACCTCGTCTACCTGGAGGACTCGCCTAACTACTGCGTCAAGAACGAATCGCTGGTAACTCTACCATAGCGACTAGTCTCTAACGACAGAGACGCACTGAGCGATGAGCGAGATAGTACAAGATAATAAATAAATATCTGGGTACAATCTCACACAAGTTGATCTAGTCCCAAACTAAGCTCTAGGCTTGTACTATGGGTACTAGGCAACGATAAACATACTTATATAGAGAAATACATACTTAAATACATAGAAAACATCCATCTCAGGAAGAAATCCTCGCGCTCATCACAAAAATATTTGCCCATGCTGGGCCTAGGCAGGGTCACTTTACCAACTAGGCTAAGATGTGCTTGTATATATATTCACTCATGTATTCAGCCGCCAGCCAGAGCCGTTTTTACTGTAGCATAAATTTATCTTAACACCGGAAATTTTATACTAGCTCAAAAGTTTGGCTAAAGTTAGATAAACCAGAACCAATATCAAACTTATTGCGACAGGTTATGGGTCTACCACATGTTCACATCAAATAGAGAATGCAAATAATGTTCATTAAAAAATATATGCTAATCCAATATCCCTCAAAATGAAATTCTAGAGTCGCCTCTAATAACTGTTCACCATAAAAGAAATCCCATACTTCAGGCTTTCCCCAAGGAACTTTACGATTACTCTGAACCTGTTTAATTTCCAGGGTGCCCTCGGCACTTCGGGACGTGAGTGCGACCGCTCCTCCCCCGGCATGGACGGCTGCTCGCTGCTGTGCTGCGGCCGCGGCTACAACACGCGGCGGCGCGCCGTGCGCGAGCGCTGCGAGTGCAAGTTCCACTGGTGCTGCCGCGTCGAGTGCAACACCTGCGTCAAGACTGTCGAGGTTTACACGTGCAAGTAAACCAAATTTATCCTCGTCGCCAATTTTTAGTGTCCCGACATGATCGAAATTATATGGAGCTGCTAAGAGAGAGCGAGAGAGCTATCTGTGATAAGGACATCAATCACTTAAGCCTGTCACACATATACCACTTATACTTCCTTAATTGGGCTTGTAGTTACGACGGGATCTACAAATATATAGAATTAGGCGAACGTTCAAGATAAGGTTAATACAGCTTTTAGACTATAAAGAAAATGGAAGTCATTGGAATGGAAACTTACATGCACTGATGTTATATGACTAACACATAAATGCTGTGGGTAATTCTAACGCTTAATTTGCGGTATTATAAGGTCGGTAGTAACAAGTGGGTTAATCGGCGCGTGCCAAGTTTATAAGATCAATCAAAATTGTAATAACTTAGTAATAGTAAACCTTGTCTAACTTGAAATGACGCGCCGCGCGATGAAGTTTCCGGTATAGGGGCGTGTCATTTGAACTTAGACGAGGTTTTAATTTTATGTGAGATCGGCCGTACCTATACGTCACAGTCAGTTTTCTATGACGTGACGTTTATTTTGACGTACCTTGAAATGGGCTTCTCAGCCAAGATGAGTTTAAATACGGCCCTTAGATTTAGTTGAGTGAGAATAGTGCTTATGGACTCACCCCCATGTTCGGCGAACGCAAGCGAGCACTCCAGGGCTCCCGTTACGCGTTGGAGTAAAATATACCTAATAACAAAACCTTTATTTAAGGCAAAGAAATTCACAAATAATCTTGCTAACATGCTCGGTATTTAAAACGAACAAAATAACTAGCAAAATAATGATCTCTGATCTCATCTCACTCTTAGGTAGATATGTATTATAATCGACTAAGAAACTCCTTTACCATTTTTCGACTCTATTTGTAGTTTATTAAGGTCCAAAATTGGTAAAGGAATATCTTAGTCGACTATGGGTACATACATTGTCTACTGCTAATTTTCGAATATGTCGCAATAAATTATAGGTATAAAGAAATAGTTAAGTGTTTAATACGCAAACTTTATGTAGTTTTGAATGGATGTAAATGGTCTTTTTAGATAGGTACTTAGTAACTTTAATAGGTTAAAATTTGCGGTACTCCGTCTCCCGGTTCGTGGTCGCCATTCTAGAACCTTTCCGCTCTCCGATCTCGCAAGGAGACACCCAGCATAGCTCTTTCCATCGCCCTTTGAGTGACCTTGAGCCTTATGAGGCTCTTTATTACTGTAAAGTAAATCTTTTTACCTATTTATGCTACTGAACAATATCTTTTTTTTTGCGGTATAATTTATTATTGATGGAAAATGCTTCGTATTCTAAAAACACAAAAAAAATGCTTTGTTTTTCTTTACGAAAAGAGTTTATTGAACTGAATTAGCGAAATAAACTCTTTATTTCGCTAATTCAGTAGGTACTTGAAGTTGCCACCCCTAGCGTTTTTTTTTAATTGATAATGGGTATGCTCTTGACTAACTCTTGGCCTTGGAGAACGAAGATTCAGTCTTCGATGTAACGAGCTCACCCAGAAGATGCCTATTCACCCTAGGCAGTCATTTATCACGCAGTTTCAGGCCGCAGGCCTCCGGTCTCTCGGGACCTCCGGTAAACCCTGGATACAGTAGACTGGCTTAAATCCAGCTGGTTTGCCACATAACGTTGGCTGTGACCCTCTGCCAGCAAAGCCACGACTTGGCCGGCTTCAGCTTCAGTGGTGTCCGTTTTCTTCTTCTGGTCTTCACAGGATAATAAGCGGAGACGTACGATCCCCTCTTACCCTGGTTTTATAGGCATTAGGAGCCCATCTCGTGCGCTTAACGTGTAAATTCCCATAAATCAGTAAAATGTACACAAATTGAAAATTTCTGAACCGATTCCCATGCTCTTTTAAAATTAAAAAGCTGAAATATCAGAGAATATAATATCATAACAAGATATCTGAAAGAAAACCCGAATTTTAACAAATACTTGAAATAAAAAAATGCAGTGAGTCGATTTTTTTTGCTCGCGAGTGTATGTACCTAATACTTCTCTTTCTTATTGTATATCCTGTCCTTGCTGTGTGTGGTGTTCATTAAAGAGTTATTGAATTGTATTTATTATATTGTATCTCTTTCATGTTCCGTATTCATTAATTCCTACGTTGTTTAGAAGTAAAAATGTACGCGACGAATGTGTGTGGCACAAATTCTAATCGCCGCGCAGTAAGAACATGCCATATCTAACTCCTTTGATACACTATCAGTGGAAAAAAGCGTAAAAAATGCGCGTGCAGCACCGTGATAGAAGTGAAACTTCTTAAATAACACTAAGTGCCTATTTAACCTCGGCTGTTCATATGTAGCTTCTGAAGCGCACATCTACAACTCGCGCATGCGCGACACTACCTTTTGTTCCACTTCCTTGGCGTCGGAATACGACATATCTTTCTTCTCTCTCATGTAACGAAATGGGCCTAAACATGACGCGTCCTTGAAATTTTACTCTCAATTTCTCGTCCACTTATCGAAACGAATCGCCGCCTAAGAAGTTTCACTTAAAAAATGTCAAACAAAATTATTCATCATTTGTCAACTCTTTAAAAATAATTGTAGTTGCATTGTAGATTATTGTGACGCTGTAATTATACAAGTAATATTACTCATTTATTATTAAGGTTTTTTTTTTAAGTTTTAATAGCTATTTTAAGCTTGCCAGTAAAAAAATCTTGTCATCATGTAAATAAAGTAATTTATTCTTAAAAATATAAGTACGTTTGAATTCTTAGGAACCTCTTATATGTAAATAGTTTTGAACAACGAGGCTCAGTATTTCTAGACTTTCATTTTGAATATAATGTAGCTGTAGTTCATCTAGCAATTTTATTGCAGGTCATAAATTTTAACAATGAAAGAAAGAAAGATAAATATTTTATTGGAATCAAACAAAACACATCAGACAAATGTGAACGCGGCTTTAAAGTGTTGTCGATTAACCAATTAAGTATTTTCAAGTAAAGTTCGAATAGGTCGTTTTCAAGCTAAAGGTACCACTTTGTCGGCTGCCAATAAGAGCCTGGCTACTGGTATGCGGAAAACGACCAAAGCCAATTTATTTTACGATGGATTAGATACTCTATGAAGTCGACAATGTAGTATAAAACATATTGTATAGGAAGATGGCACTGGTCGTTTTCTGTATAACTACGGTGAATTTATAGCGACCCCGGTGACAGCTCATGAATAGACGTTGTAGGTACACTTTGTTTCTTAAATCTCTTCACGATTGGTCATAATGGCCAAACAGGCGAACATGAAGGACGAACAACGTGCGGGCACGCGCGCAATCATTGAGCCAACGTCCTTTGATGTGTACTGAAAAACCGACACAGCGGCGAACGCGATCGATCGCGATCGATCACTGGCAATCATGGGTGAATAGAGACGAATATGCCCTCCACACGTTCGTGTTCGCCTGTATTTGCCCAGCATGGCCGATCGTGAAGCGCGGCCATCACAGTCTGTACCCTTATACCCGTAACAGACGCTCGTACTTGGTCCGGGCCGGACAACGGATTTGGTTCGCTCCGAACCAGCCCTTAGCCAAGATGCATTACGCTAACTAACGTTTCTATTCGTTTCGTTTTTAAACCAATCGCGTCACTGGTTGATCACGTGATACGAAGAGTCACGTGATCTACCAGTGACGCCATTGGTTTAAAAACGAAACGAATAGAAACGCTAGTTAGCGTAATTCATCTTGGCTATGGGCCCAGATCCGGCCGTCTGTAGAGCTGTCTTCGGAACATGTCGGCCTATACGGGTATTAATGGTCGCTTTGCCATAAAAAAAATGGTGTCCTTTATCGCGGTGGATAAGTGCGGATAAAGCATCCGTCACTCTCGCACTTACATACTGATCAGAAAGTGACAGACGTTTTATCCACGTGATAAACACGACCTACAAACCTTGCATAAAGGTCATTAATTTAAATGAGAAATCATCTGTTTTTACCCGACTGCGCGAAAAAAAGGGTAATTATTATGCCTGACTTGCGAGTATAGTATATTATGTGTTTAAAAAGGTTATATGTCGTCACTCGGCTCATCTTAAATCAGCCCAGATAAAGTTTTAACCTCTTTGTACCGTAGTATAAGTTACTACTATAAAATTATAACCCGGCCAATGTAAAGCTTGGTAAAATAGTGTTTTTTAATTAATGTAAAGTTAGGCAACGCATGCGTCCAGCTAATTTGGTTGAGTTAATTCTTAAAATTTTAATTTTCATAACACTTTAAGCCTCGGTGATTATAGTAGGTAAGTGTGATAACTGATAAGTTTTTAAATGTCTAGTACCTACTCTCAAAATTTTGGAAAATAATTGCAAGAATAATTGGACGTATTATATTAAAAACGTTTCAACCCACACTACGTTCGAATTGAGTTATCATTATTTTAAGTTGAACAGAGTAGTGTTCAGTGACAGACCATTATATTGCAATATGTTAATGATAGATGTTTTAAGGGTTTTTTTTTATTTTTTTTAAGTAATTAAAAATCTACTTATTTATATCACATCATCAGATTATGGATAAAACAAGCCGTGGAACGTTTTTAATTAATTGCGATTTGCTTCTGAATATTTTTCTCAAAATCGTTCCAAATTTGAATAGAAGAAATAATTGACTTGCCTTGGCTTAACATGAATGTTTTTTTCCAAAAAATATATACTTAAACTATCCTCGCCTTTCACCCTATCTAGTAGTGAAAATTGTTTTTAAATCGACTGAGAAGTTTCGAAGATATAAGAGGAGAAACATACATTATTGTTATATATTTTAATATCGCGGATAAGGATTGGAGACAAAATAAATGAAAACTATAATTAATCAGACATAATAATTAAGTACTTTAATATTAAATATATAGTTACATAATAAGACAATAGTTTTTTGTAAAACTCTAGGCAATCTTCGGATATAAATCATCTATTGTTGGAGAAACCGTGGCCAAATTTTTCCTATTTGGGATTGCAGCAACAGCAACTGAGTTTATTTCCGGACAGTTAATTTATACTCCAGGAAAATTAGGTACGGTTTTTAAAACATTAATTTATAATAGTCTGTTTTTTTTTTACTCTATTTTTATAAGATATTCTAAGCCACTATATTCATGAATCCAACAAACTTTCCACCCGGAAGTAGAACATACAGGGTGTCCCAATATCAATAACCCACATTGACACCGGAGGTAGACCAGCCTAAGACTGACCGAACCAGCCTAACATGACCTCAGTAAAAGTCGCATGGTTTTCGAGATATGCCAGTTTAAAGTTTGTACTGGAAAATAACTTTAAACTGGCAAATCTTGAAAACCATGCGATTTTTTACTAAGATCATGTTAGGCTGGTTCGGTGTGGGGACAATGCGTAACGCATTTCCACTCCATTAAAAAAAAAAAAATTAAAAGTAAAAAAAAAAAAAAAAAAAGAGGAAAAAACAAAAAGTTCGGTCCGTCTTAGGCTGGTCTACCTCCGGTGTCAATGTGGGTTACTGATATTGGGACATCCTGTAAATATACTGTCAAAAAAAAACCTTTTTCTTTTAAATTAAAAATCGTAATTGTAATTTTCGTGTCTAAGCATAATAATATTTTTGTCTATAATGAGTAGAAGGTGAAATCTAACAAAATATTTACACGGAAAGCTACTAAATCAGCAAAATACATGGCTTCGGTTATATATACCCTTAACTGATAGAAAAAGTTAGTAATAAGTACCTAGTGCTTTGATAAAAATGACATAAAACTATTTATAAGTGTTAAAATACACTGATCAATTTGTATTTTTTATAAGGAATTTTTATTTACCACCATAAAATCCACCTTCCGGTATTATTTTGAGTATGATTTGTTTGCAACGTTTATATTTATTGTAGTCAACAAGGAATGAAGAAAACTATAGCCAATTACGATTTTTAAATACGGAAATATGCAAAATGAAAACAATATTCTAGCTAATCGAATATAAATGAGACATCCTTAATTATTTTTTGTTCGATTCATCTTGAATATCATAGATCAAATATTAAGTAAGCAATATGAAAGAAAAAATGTTTATAATTATTTTTTACAACATTTTCAGGATTTTTTTTAAATTTATTAATTTTTTTAAACTAACTTATTGACTCATAATTTGTTGGATTATGTTTTTACCTAATTACTACAATTATAATATATCCGATACACAAGAAAAATCAGCTATTATAAATTATTTCCGTTTCACCATACTAGCGACCGTAACTTTCCTGGAGTATTAGGTCTTCAAGGCTAGAGTGAATGGGCTGTTTAACACACTGACTTCAACTTTGACAATGTACCACAGATAAACTTCAAACAGGTATGTAGATAATTTACTAGGTAAAAAATGTTCAACTTCATTTAAATTACATTAAAAAAAAATAGGTAAATTAGGTATTAAGTTGGTTAATATTTTTTTAGAATCACGCATGAAACTCGATATGACGAGAACGTTCCAAAGCTACTTGGAACGTTTTTATAATTCACGCCTAAATAGACGCCTTTTAAAATTAATTTCAAAAAAATTTTCCAACCTACTTGGATCACTACTATGATTTAGCCATAAACATAAATAGTAACGTTCCATGCTTCTTAGAACATTTTTGTGAAATCAGCCCTAAATGGGTGCCTTTCAAAATTGATTTCTAAAAACCTTCCAGCCTACTTGAAACATTTTTATGAATTAGATCTAAATGTAAAATAGATTTCTCTGAAATGTTCCAACCCGTTGAAACGTTTTTGTTCAATTCATATTGTTTACATAATAGTCATCAAGAAAATTATCTAAGCAGCTTAGAACGTTTTTGTGAAATACTTTTAATAATTACAGGTATTTCTCAAAATTGTTCCAAGCTGCTTAGATCATTTTCGTGATGACTATCATGTAAACAATATCAATAGTACAATTTAACAAAAACGTTCCAAGTGACTTAGTCCATTTTGATGAAAAATAAAAAGAGCCACGCCAAAGAAAACTAATATGTCAAAATGGTTTCAAACGGGTTGGAACATTTCAGTGTTTTTTTATATTCAGACCTTTCATATGTGTGGGTTGGACCCCTATTGTTGTTTTTACTCCTACAAACAAGGTACTATGGAACGCTTTCGTTATATGAATAGCTATGCTAGCTGACCTCGTTGGTGTAGATAACTCATTTTTCGACATGTTGTGGGTTGGAACGTTATTAATATAATACGTCCAATTATGTATCTACCTATTTGCAAGCACGACTAAAAGTTGTAATTGAAGAATGAATTGTTGAGTGAGTAATTACTTAATTTCAGGCATTCTTTCGTCCATTCTGTTTGCATGAAAGTGTAATATTTCTTACCATACCTACCTACCTACCTATTCGTTATACTTATTAAAAGCTCTATATGTCTATAGTGTAGCTGCAATGATGTAGATTATAAAGATGTACCTTTTAGAAATAAACGTATAAACATAATTATGAGTCACTTTTTTTACCCGACTGCGGCGAAGCCCAAAAGGATGGTTATGTGTTTGACCTGTATGTATATGTTCTTTCCTATGTCGTAACTACTCAACGGCTCTCAACCGATTTTGGTAAATTATATGTGTCATTAGATTCGTCTTGATGGCGCGAGTATCACTGGTTAAATAAAACAAAAAAATCCGGTCAAGTGCGAGTAGGACTCGCGCACCGAGGGTTCCGCACTAACTTGGAGCCATGTAAATAGTTCATAAATGACGGGAATACAATATAAACAAAGTCCAGTATAAACTGATACGCAATAAGTATGCACTTTCGTACTTAGTGAGTGTCAGTTTATACTGGACTTTTTTTATGTGATCTAACTACAAATTAACGGTTTTCGGATTTTTTCCTTTAATTGTGCTATAAGACATTGCTTCTTGCCAAATTTCATGATTCTAAGTCAACGGAAAGTACCCTATAGGTTTTGATTCCCTTAAATATGCGGCATAAACGGCAGTGTCTTTTGATTGCGTTAACTTAGATGTTTGATTTTTTCACTGATCCAAGAAATTGCAGACCTCAGTATTTGATACGAATTTCAGTTTGATACCTTTACGCGTTCCTGAGAAAAAGGGTCTTGACAGACACACAGACAGACAGACAGACGGACAACCAAGTGATCCTATAAGGGTTCCGTTTTTTTCATTTGAGGTACGGAACCTTAAAAACTACTCCGGCGCCGTCGTCTCGTTCTCGTCGTCGTGTCGTTGACGGCGGCGGGGAACGAACGGCCTCAGTCGGCACTGCACGTGTGAACTGTCGCACCGGCCCAGTCAGACTTTCGCTGATTACCAATAGTTTTTTCATGGACCGATATCGTGTCGGTGCAACGCACAGTGTTCCGGAACGCTTGGAACCGGACATTTCTGACTGCAGATCGACGTAGTTCAAAATTTTAATCAAAAGTCTAGAAGTAACCCCCTGCGACCCTAATAGGCCTACCACACGCACAAGCTTCACCACAGTTTTGCCTGCGCAGGCCGGTTTGTACACGGAACACGGAGCGTGTAGTTGGTAAAACTATATAGACACGAAGTGTTCAGTTTTGGCTTGCGCAGGCAAAACTGTGGCGTGGCAAACTTGCGCGTGTGGTAGGCCTATAACATGCGTCACAAGAATAAAGTTACAGCACGAATACAAAGTTGCTAGAGTAATTAAATATCATGCTCAGCTTAGAGCCTGCGCACACTAGCGTTTTTAAGGTCTCTCACTACACCGTGCTATGAACGTATCAGGCACGAAGCACGAACGCTCACTGCTCGGCTATAGAAAGTGACGGTCGGTGACGGACCGGTCTAGTGGGCATAGTCTCATACTTTTAAATACAAAGAATATTTTTTTTGTCTGACACGTTCCTATTACGGTCATGGTATGATATAGTGGGTAGAGGCCTTTAGCCCTTAGACCCCCGCCGGATCCCGGTCAAAAACGCTAGTGTGCACAGGCTCTTAATAGATTTGAACGATTTATATAATTACTCTAACAATACCGGATAAAATCGATTAAATAGAAATAAAAGGTAATAAAAATCAAGACGAGACACTTTTATTTTAAACCTTAAGAATTGGGGATCGCCTAAAAAAAAACTACTTGTTTTTATTTTTTTATTCGAAAGAATAGACTTTTATAAGCAAATAAAAAATATCAGATTTTTTGGTTGCGTCATATAATTATAAAAAATAAAAACAGTTTATTAAATCTGGGACGGACTAAGATGGACACTAACCTTCACGTCACATAATTAAAAAAAACAGTGACAGATGTGCCATTGACAGCTACCTTGTCATGAAATAAACAACATAACCTTCGCTTGTGAATTTTTTATGCCCGATTTTTGCTCGTACGTCACATAAACTTTTCACCTCAACATAGCCAACTGCATTCTCTACATAAGACTGCCGTGATGACATTAAAAGCAAAATATGTGGTTCTATTCATATTTTGCAGTTTTCAAATTCCAGTATAGCTATGTCTACACCTTTGCGCTTTCATGTTCAACTCGCGCTTTCCTGTGACACATGCCTCTGCAACTACAGCGCATGCAATAGCGCATTCGCTCAAACTGGTTTGATATAAGCGCATACCCGTAGCGCACTCTGATCCGTCACCGTTGGGTTGACGTGCAACATTTTGCAAATATACGTCACATAAACTTTTCACCTCAACATAGCCAACTGCACTCTCTACATAAGACTGCCGTGATGACATTAAAAGCAAAATATGTGGTTCTATTCATATTTTGCAGTTTTCAAATTCCAGTATAGCTATGTCTACACCTTTGCGCTTTCATGTTCAACTCGCGCTTTCCTGTGACACATGCCTCTGCAACTACAGCGCATGCAATAGCGCATTCGCTCAAACTGGTTTGATATAAGCGCATACCCGTAGCGCACTCTGATCCGTCACCGTTGGGTTGACGTGCAACATTTCGCAAATAAAATGGCGGAAGATAAAGTCAAAACATTGGATTTTATTGAAGATTCAGTGTCACCCTCGTATTGCATGCGCTTGATGTATTGAAAATGTATTGCTGAATACTTTGTTATTGTGACACGTTACCATAGAACCGCGTCATAATAAAGTGACATACTGAGAGGCGCAAAATGGATGTCACTTTATTATGAAACGGTTCTATGGAGAGTCTCAATATAATGTTTCGGTGGTAGGTAAACTCTACGACACATGCCTAGGTACGTATATATATATATATAGTATAGCTTTAGTTTAACCACAGCTCTCTAGGTGACAGCACTTGTCATACATGCAAGTTTGGCCATAGAGTTGCCACTCTTTTCCTCTATAGTTACTTTACTCTTTGTGTCAATGGCACCTCTGTCACTGTTTTTTAAATTATGTGACGGACTAAGGTTAGTGTCCATTTTAATCCGTCCCAGATTTAATAAACTGTTTTTATTTTTTATAATTATATGACGCAACCAAAAAATCTGATATTTTTTTTATTTGCTTATAAAAGTCTATTCTTTCGAATAAAAAAATAAAAAACAAGTAGTTTTTTTTTAGGCGATCCCCAATTCAGTCTTACGTTAGCATATGGAATAGATGTATTAATTTCCCTGGCATCTGTCAAATTTTATCTCGTGCATACATGCTAAGCCTGCTGTCAATTCTTTATAAATTGTAGATTTAGGTACTGCCGCACTCAGAGACGTCAATTTTTTTTAAGTTTGATTAAAGTTGCTGCGTCTTATTCTATTGCTGTAGCAAAGAAAGTGACAGCAGCAACTTTAATCAAACTTAACAGTTACCTAATTGACGTCTCTGAGTGCGGCCGTAAGAGAAAAAAAAATGAAATTTGGCTAATTGCGGTAGGTACAGTCAGCATCACATATCGTATCAGCCAAAGTGGCCAAATAGTTCATCACACCATATAAAATATATGGTATTACCCGTGTTACGAATTATTTGGTCACTTTGGCTGTTACGATTTATATTTGATGCTGACCGTACCTACTGAAACGGAAAAATTGCTTATTTTATTTTATTGTGCATTTATTAAATGACATTAATTTGTCATGTGATTATGTCGAAATAGGTAGTCAAAGAAATTGACGAAAAACCCGTTTTACATTTTTTTTATTGTTAACGTATTATAGTTATAGCGCTTAATTTTTACTGTGGATAATTGCTATCGTTTATTTCTATAGCCATTAATAATTACAGTTCAAAATTTCATGGAGTATCTGAGAATTTGAACTTTCCCGTCGAAAGCGCCTGTTGTATTTAATAGCGCCATGTCAAAAGTACTATTTCATAGTTTGGTAGGAACTTATTTAAAAGCAAGTTACGGCTTAAGTCGACATTTAAAATAATAAAATTGAAGAATGAAATAGAATACAATACCATTATATCGTTTCATTATTTTTTAATCTATTCATCTTGTTTCACTCGGTAGTTGTGACTAGGGAATGCAATCTCGATCTCGCGAAATCCCGATCTTCCGAGATCTCGCCTCATTTTTCGAGATCAATGTCGAAGCATAAAATGACGAGATCTCGTCCGAGATTAACGAGATCGAGCGGCAGTTACAGACAGGCTAGAGTCCGTGATTAAAAAAGAGATGGATATCTATGAGTGTGGAGGATCGAGGGGTATGTTTTTGCAATTTGCATACAACAGCTTGCTCACGCTGATACCAACTAGCGTTGAATCTGAGAGGGCCTTTTCAGCCGCTGGCTACATAGCGACTGACATAAGATGCCGTTTATCCGACAGCACTCTAAGCACTATTTGTTTTTTAAGAAGCTATTTCCAAAATCCCTCCTAATTTAGTTAGCAGTCCTAGTTTAGGAGTGATTTTGGAAATAGCAATTTTTGAAAATTTTTGTTTTCACTATCATTATCTTTGTTAAAATAAGTACTTTCTTTATTCGAGATTTTACGGGTCTGAATTTCTGTGTTCATTAACATAGCATATGTAAGTAAAAAAATATAAAAATAAAGATTTTTTTTCAATAATTCATGTTGTATCTTACTCACATCATAATCACAACTAAGCAGTTTCAATCATGTTTCAGTTATCTAACAAAAACAATACTTTTCGAAATCCATTCGAGATCTCGAAAATGCCGAGATCTCGCCGAGATCGAATTTCTGATCCCTCGAGATCTCGAGTTAGCGATCTCGTCTCGAGATTGCATTCCCTAGTTGTGACACAGAATAGATAATAGTACAAGGTTGTGATTAAAACGTGAGAAAGGGAAGGAGATAACGTAAACTTCAAACTTCGATTTGATGGATTGCACGTGAAAATCGCGCTCCATTACACGCATATAACAAATATTTACTCACAGAATAAGTACGAGCATAGAAACCGGACTATAAGAAACAACAAAAGACATCTCTTTCTAACTCGTTATGAATGCCATAAATAGAAAAAGGTCAAACATAAGTCTTTTGTTGTTTCTTATAGTCTGGTTTCTATGCTAGTGCTTATTCTGTGTATTTAATATTTGACACAGGATTTCCAACATTAAATATGATTTAATATCTTATCTTACTTACCGCCTGTTTCACAATCGTCAAGTAAATATCTGTCAAATAAATTTAGCCCTTTCCCTTTCTTATACTTGAAAATAGACAAGGAGAGGGCTATCTTTAACTGACAGATAGATTTAAAACCGGCCCTTATTAAAAGAGAAACATTTGTATATATACCTGCTTTACAATCGATATGTAAATCCATCTGATAGTATATTTGTCCTCACGTTCTCGAAAAGTGCTCTAACGATTTCGATGAAATTTGCAATGTGGGGATTTACGGGGGCGAAATATCGATCTAGCTAGGTCTCATGTCTGGGAAAATTAGGTTTCCTCGTATTTTCACGCAAAAAGATTTCCCGTGCAATATGGTTCGTAATTTCGGGGCGGCTGTCGCCGTCTGAGTAGACTGATGATTAGAGTTGGCCTAAACTGCGCCAGGACTGCGGGTTCGAAACCCAGGTATGAACCGGTTTTTTTTTTGTTTTTGTAAATAAAATCAATGAAAATTTGGTTTCGATCCGGTCGACAACGCTCGGTCTCCTAGGTACTTTTTTATTAATCTTTGAAATTTTTGGAATTTTAAAACATTATTTTTAGTTTTGAAACCAAGACCAGGAATGGAACGCAGGAAAAAAAGTGTTATTGGCGCCATCTTGCTTTTGCAGTTTCACTGCTTGCTTTTTGATATTTCATTTCAATATCAGTTCAATAACAATATCAACCATAGCATATTCTTTCGTGCGATAAATTTCATACAATTTGTTATCAACCGCAACAAAGATCATGGGGAAGCCATCGTCACAAAAATCTGTTAGTTAAAACTTGGTGTTATCATACAACTTTTTGATACGATAAAGTAGGTAAAACATTGGTACAAGCATGGTGTGTGGCTTCAGGGAAACGCTATAAGGCTTCAACCTTCGATTCACATTATTATTTTTCAGCAGCACGTTAACATTTCGTCATCATTGCCTCAGTGTACTTGTGCATTTAACGTCCATGCTTTCATCGGAAAGGTCAACTTTTTGTTGTTGTTTTTTTATGTCACACCACTAAAACATAAGTGTGAAGCGGATTTCTTTACCTGACAAGTGCTTCGTGACATATGGCGCTATTTCAGTGTCCTTGTCTTTGTTCGCAATAGTGTTAACGAGAGTGATTTTCTAACGCTACGATTTGTTGTATAACATATTTCGTGTCTTCCAGAATAAATCTACACATACCGTGCGTTCCAACTCATCTGAACGTAAGATGAACGTTGCTGCGAGTTCTAGGAAAGGAGAGAAAATGAACAGACGGAAAAGGTCCAAAAAGAACCAGAAGATTAAAAATTTATTCCAAAAGCTCAGAAATCAGAGTAATTCAAGTGATCAATCAATAAGTTCATCAGTAACAGTAATTAATCTAGAAGATACAATCAAAACGCCAAAAAAGAGAAAACTCTCACCAGCAAAATCTGCAGAGAAAATTAAAATAAGAAAATCCAACAGCAATACAACTATTACAACAGCCACAATTGTTATTAATGATGATGACTCTCATACATTGGGTACACCTCGAAAAACCAAATCTCAGATACACTGCTCAACCCCGATAGGAAGCGGCTCTACCACGGCACTAAATGAACTTAATGTATCATGTATATCTAACACAAAAAACAACAATAGTATCGTTCAGAGTTTCAACAAGGAAGTGAATAACTTGACCAAAGAGATTAATATTGATTCTTATTTGACAATAGATCTGACTGCAGAAAGCAGTGCGAGTAAACATTTAGAACCTGAACCAGACACTGTTATTGGTAAGTTTTAGGAATCTTTATTATCATTACCAACAGTTCTTGGGATAAGATAATTACAGTACAAATGGCATTATCATTTGCTATATTAATGTTGCGTAACTACATATAGCATTAAATGGTAATGTTTATTATTACTTATAGATAGGTATGTCAAATCTGTTCTTCTTTTAGTTTTATGTTTATGCTAGTTAAAGACTAATTACATCAAGTCGCACCTAAATTTACACAATTTCTTTAAAAATCCCTGCTCCAGCTAGGTTTTGTGCTTAGTATTTGGATCACTTAATTCTTAATTGCAAAACTGTTACCTGGGAGAATTGGATATCAGTAGCGGTGCTGTTGCTCTGCTAATAAAAAATTAGCAATAGTTTATCAGGTGTTTATTGATCGCCTCGGATCTTTGTTTCTGCTGCTGGTAGTTCCTGACCTCTCTGTTCTTCCTATGCTTTCAAAATCCACTCTTTTGTTTCTGTGTGACATCTATCTTTATCAGCAAAAGTGTCCTGTATAAAAAAACGGGAAAAAGTGCTAGGAGAATGTAGTCGGATCACTTTCTATTTTTCTGTAGTATAAAATCAATTATTACACATTTATTATGCCTAGATCTTTTTCCCTTTTATAGATTTAAATACCATATCACAATCCCAAGATTGTATATTAGTATCGGAGAATAACAGTCAGAATTCATCTATAAGCGGTGCCTCAGAAGTCACAGTACTTAGGGGTAGAAGTAAACATTCCGAGGAGAGGAAAATACGTAGATTCGCTAACGGTATTGCCAACCTAGACGCCTCTTCTAAAGGAAAACTTTTGGAGCTTATTACACAGAAAATATTCAGTGGGTGCGACATCCCGAAAAGCTTAAAAGAAAACCTTAGGGTAAGTATGCCTTATCTACAAGATTGGTCAAATTGTAAACGGTATGTTTTAATTTCTGGTTATTTTCTTTTTTTTATCTTGCCTGTTCAAGAGGTATGTATGAGTTTTTCATATTTTTTTATCAAATTGTTAGCTATTCATAGTGTTTCTAAAGGGGCCATACATTTCTCGTTTCGATTGATCGTCAAGAAAATCGTACTATCGATCTTTCAACAGCAAAATTGGATGCGATATAGCCACTCAGTTAAAATCCGTCGTTCGATTTTAACATCAAATAACGAATCGTGATAATTGCCCCATATATGGAACCCTTAAAATCATTTTGAAAGGTACTTTAAATGCAGATTTAACCGACATATTTCTTCGACAACATTTTTCTCTTTTTTATGGCGTTGAGAAGGTCACACAAGCGCACAGGGCCACCTGGTGGTGGTTACTGGGGCCCATAGACATTTGCAATCTCCGATAACCTATCTCCGTTAAACAATACTGTATTGGTTTGCCACAGTTGCCCGAAGTGACCATACTGTATTTTTGATTACCTTTGAATCAAACAACTGACTAGATGCTTATTACAATTCCAGGAATCGCGCGCTACCGAGACCGTTGAGGACACGTACATTAAAGAGGTGATCCTCGGTCGGCGTCCATCCAGAAACAGTATAGGAAGCAATATTTACAACCCCGAGCAGGATGCGGTGAAAACTGGGCTGCGGATGGTGGTCATTGACGGCAGTAATGTTGCTATGGAGTGAGTGTTATACCCTAATATTTTTTTTCTTGCAAACAAAGTCAAATTTTGATCTACAAGTAGAAATTGTGAATGCATTGCACTATAATATAGAAAATACTTTTCCTCACAAAGACTGTGTCGACTTATACCTAAATCTGTTTAAATCTAAAGGTGGATATTCACGGTCAGTTTAACTGACGTACATCCAAAAACTGACCGTGAATGTGAAATCTTAAGTTGAAATTATACGAACTCAAGGTCAGCTTCTGGATGTACGTCAGTTAACTGATCAGTTTAACTGACCGTGACCTTTAGTGTGTGGTTGAAAGACGAACGCCCTCACAAACTTTCACACAAATACTTTTATAATATTTTATATGCCTAGGGAGGTTGACACCAAATTGGTTGGAAAACTGACCTAATATGAAGGTATTTCGCTATTTCGACTTACAGTCGGAGGATTAAATTCATGTTTCTTACTTAGTATTAAAAAAAAGTATTAGGTATCTAAATATTGCTTTGGAATAAGTAAGTATTGGTGGTTTTAAAGTTTTTATGTTTTCTTTATCTCCAGGCATGGCAGAGGCCAGTCCTTCTCGGTCAAAGGCTTGAAGATTTGCATAGACTACTTCTTAAATCGAGGGCACGCTGTCAAAGCGTTCGTTCCACGTTTCAGGTCAGTCATTAAATGCTCAAATCTGCTGTAACATAGGTTTTTATTTTATTTATTTTGTTGTTTGTTGAAATTTAATGTGACTTGAGCAGCATATGATTATTATCATTTATTCATGCAAAAACTTTTCCCCATGATAATGTACATTGTTCATTAAACAATCATGCCTCATGTTAATATAGCGAAAACCAGCGCTGTGTAATAGTCTGCGCACTCTAGAACGTCCCGGCACCAGGGGCCCGTTTATCAAAAGCTTGTAGCTTATATTACAAGTGGAAGTCTCTTTCCAACAATATGCAATAAAAAGAGACTTCCACTTGTAACACAAGGTACAAGCTTTTGATAAACGGGCCCCAGACCAGGAGCCCTAGCCAACATTAATTATGTTAACTTAACGATGTTCTAAAATCGACAACATGCATAGGAGTGACGTAAGCTAATAATTCGTCGCGTCAGCCGCTTATGTCAACTCCATACATTTTGTCGATTTTCGAAAGTCGTTATGTTATCGTAAATGCATCTTGGCTAGGCCATCAGCACCGACTCGCCTCACAGCTACTCGTGAACGTTGAAAAGTAAGTGTTAATACGGTACATTTTTCAAATTAAAGTAAAAATAGGGAACGCCGCTACTTTAATTTGAAAATTTACTGTATTTACACAATTAAAAGCTCGCAATCAACATTTAGCTTTGAGGCATGGCGGTATGGCGCCGGGGCCATAAAGGCGGCGTGACGGTAGCGTGGCGCGTCCTTAGCGTGGCAATTAACAAGGAGTTGTATGCAGGCCGTCACACATATGCGCGATGATAGCGTAGCGCGACGCGGCGCGTTGTGTGTGAAGACCTGCGTACAACATCTTGTTAATTTCCACGCTACGAGACCGCCACGCTACCGTCGCGCCGCGCCACGCTGGCTAGTTGGCAATGCCTTAAGAATGACTTCCCGGAGCAACCCCCACAGCACAAGCTTGAGTGCGCCCAAACTATTATTTATTTAATTAGACACACCGACAGTAACACAAACAAATACTTTGGCCGAATGACTTACAATTAAAAAGTCCTGTTTGTGCACCAATTACAGGTGTGCAACAGCATTAGCACAGTCTGGGACCAGTAAAACTTCACAAATAAACATTAAAACTCGGAACATGCATTAAGAAAAAAAATGATACTTATAAGTAGGTACCTAATATTCTACAGTAATACACAACAAAAAAAAAAAACGAAAATAATGCATTTGACCTAGCACAAGTTTACATTAAAACTAATAAACTACGTTTTACAGCATTGATAGAATCAACCGCTGTCATTAGTGTCACCAATATATTGACGAAATCAATGACACTACAGCAACTTCTGATGCTGATAGAAACTACATCCCCGGTTCTGCTTCTGTTTACATCAGGAGTTGCTGGTAGGTGTCATTGATTTCGTCAATATATCGGTGACACAAATGACAGCGGTTGATAAGCCCGGAAAGTTTTTCGACTTGAAACTCTGAAATGTATATATGAAATGTGACGTTCTCAATATAAAGGGACCTTATGGAGGAAGGCAGTTACGCTCTTCTTATTCTTGTAACTATACGAATACTATGGTAACAGTTCTAAAAACGGCGTAACCGCCTGCCTCCATAAGGTCCCTTTATATTGAGAACGTAACAAATAACAGTCCCGTATGTGTCAGGTGTAAGTTCGGCAAGAGCTCGGAGCCGCGGCTGCTAGACGAGCTGGAGCGGCGCGGGCTGGTGGTGTACACGCCGTCGCGCGAGGTGCAGGGCCGCATGATCACCTCCTACGACGACAGGTACCCACTACCTATATTTGCCCAAACAACGGTACAAATACTGCTTCATTATTAAAAAAAAATGCTTAAATAAATGCTTAAATAAGTACACACATGCATAGAAACAATACCCTCCAGTTGATCTATTTATTTATTTATCGTATGGCAATTTATGTGTCACTGCAATTATTATTATTATCATTATTATTACAATTTATAAGCTAAAACTAAAAACTAGCATTCTTAAAGAATTCCACAACTTTTCCAGACAGCTTCTTCAGGTCTTCAATATTGCCATCGAATTTTGTAAAGCTGGCCATACACGCTAGGGTGTACCTGACAGGTTTGCCTGTACAGTTCAACTTTACAGGTAAACCGGAGCGCGTGTATGTGAAAGTAGGCAAAACTGCGCATGCATAGTGTATGGCCAGCTTAACCTCGTTTTCCTTTCTCATATTTCAACCTTTTTTCAGGTACATCGTCCAATGTGCGGCCGAGTTTGACGGCGTCATAGTTTCCGGCGACAACTACCGCGATCTACTCCAAGAAAATCCGCGATGGCGGCGGGTCATTGAGAGGAGACTTCTACCGTTCACCTGGGTCAGAGATATGCTGATGTTCCCCCGAGATCCGCTGGGAAGGAACGGACCGACCCTTGAGCAGTTTCTCCGGCATGACAGTCAGTGAAGCGCAAAGTGTGGTGTGCAGTGAAATAACTAGTGAAATTGTGGTGGTACTCTGGAAATCTTTAGTAACACTGTTGTGTGCTTATTGGCAACAACTGATATTTTATTTATGAATATGTTGACCAATGTGTGTGTGCCAATACTGCCAATTGTATTGGTAATTGTGAGCATTTTGATTGGTTGGGTAGGTGGACCAGGATGGGTACCATGAAACCCTCTTTTTTATGTTCGAATGCACCATTGCTTTCGCTCGTCAATTGTTATTAAATCGTGAGAAAGGGAAGAACCTAACGTAATTTCGAACTCCGATTTTCAAAGTAGCTCCCGTGATCTAGTCAATATGTTGGGCGTCTCCATTTGTTGGCATTGGCACACATATTTGCGCACACATTGGCCAACATGAAGAGATGGATTTGGAAGTATATTGAACTTTTGGGAATGCAACAAACATTCATGTTTCCACTAGAGTTTGTTAGGAATGTGAATTTTAAAGGGTTCAGACGAATGTCAGTGTGAACATGGTTCAAATAATGAAGACGGTTCAAACGAAGTGAAATTCTGGCCAGTTAATGTGTCAAACACATATTTTTCTGTAGAATAAATCCGAATTGTACAAATTAGTTTCAGGATGTATACTGGGTAATTTTTAATCAGTGCACAAATTTTAACTTAGGTTACACGTAATAGAATATATTGCAGTGAAAAAAAAACAGATAACATATTTTTTTAAACTGTACCCTATCCTGCTTTAAACTTATTGTGTGGCCACCAAGTAACGTAGAGTTATAAAAATGCATTATCAGATTTTTTTTACTGCAATAATACTCTATTACCGGTACCAAAACATATTTATGTTGTGTACTGATTAAAAAACTACCCTGTCTATATTGATTTGATTATATTAGTAAACTTAGAGGTGCCCTATGTGGACTTCAGACTGATATAATGATAATGATATCCTGTTTCATTGTAGATCTAGATGTGTAATGGTTGAGCCAAACAGACGCCATTTTAATCCACTAGCCAAGCGTTTTAGCAGCAGCATGACCAACAGCTCCCAGCTGTGGTGCCAATAATTTAACCGGTGTAGAGAATTTGTTTGAGCGAAAAGTAAAATAGGTATGATATTATAAAAAAAATAATTATGAAGAAAATAGTCTGAAAGAATACTGTTTGTTTTGAGATATTATAGTCTTAACAGAAGAATTGTGCTGATTTGATATTATGTAATGGATTGAGATTTCTGAGACTAGTAATAGTTATAGTGAAACATCTCAGTTTACTCTTTCTTCTAACAAAACATAGGTATGTATGAGTTTGATACCGGTACCTTGTGGTATATCAATGTTTTTTAAATTGGTCTATGATTTTTATGAAAGTGCTTCCAGACTTGCGTTTTTCTGACTTTTCTGAGTGATGTATGTCCAATAATAATAAAATTATGGTCAAATAATGGAAACTTTCTAGCAAAGCAGGTAAGTGGAAACTTGGTTTATATACAAATTATTTTTCTTATACTTAGGTTTTCGTATTCCTTAAAAAACAATGCAATAGATAAATGGTAGATGAGGTGAGATGGTTGCTAACTGTACTACTGTTTCGTGACAGTTTTTAGATGTTTTATTTAATTTGCAATTATGCCACTATTTCTGAAAGGCCTGAATTATTTTATGTCTATTAGACAGGGTTTAGTTAATAATGCCAATATTTTTATACAAATCTTATGAATAAAAATATGTGGGTAGTTTCAGCGTAAGTGAAGTGTAAATTTGCAACGAGCAAAAGCTTGATTTTGTTGAATTGACAAATTTATATGCATATTGTTTATGTTGAAACTGGTCAACTGTTTTTGGCGAGATAGCTAATAGGTACTGATTTTTAAAATGTTACGTTTGAAACTCGTTTTAATTTTATCGTTTTTAATAGTGTTAGTCTGGTTGGAATAGATTTCATTTATAAACAGATTGTTGTAACAATTTGATGCTGTCCTAGCCTAAAAGGATCTTCGGTGGTGGTAGACTGATATTTATTTCTTGTTTAAATTAATAACATGGAAACTAAATTTGGAACAATATCACCTCAATATCCTTTTTGATTTGGCCTGTTAAATTTGAAATAAATATTGAATAACTCTTTGGCATCTCCCTTTTGATCTCTATGGGAAAAAAAAACGGTTTTTCTAGTTAAGGCTAAAGGGAAAGACATACTGGGTCAAAATATTATATGTGATTCCAGATATAACGGCTAGGTAAAACCTACGTGTCCCCAATGGCTCAAAAGGATGGACTTTGACTCCTTTTTATACTCCAAAAATCTTCACAATGAATTTGTATGTAGGTTTCTTGACAATTTGTGTTCAAAGTATGGAAGTGTTGCTATATTTTCTCAATATTATTTAAGTAAGGAAAATGTTACCAATAAATTATAGTTAGTTAATCAGCATCATAAGTATCATAACTGTCTTCATTTGTTGAAATAAGAATTATGGCTCGACAATAAAGAGTTTAGAAGAAACGAGGGCGCCGTTGGAGTGAAATTGGCAACATGCTAAGCTTTTTTTTTTAAATTGTAAATATAACATGCGTATTAGGTACAGCATTTTGTAACGAATGGGAATGTGACGGCGAGGCGAAAAAAATGTCTTGATCTAAAAAAAAAGAAATATTTATGTATTTTATGACAATTAATAAAAATAATATCTTATATTGCTGTTTACATTCATTTCCAGTTCTGCGAGTTATTAAAAAAACTGCATAAGTATGGTTTAATTGTTTTATTTGAATAAAATTATACTTTCTACGCGGCTATTGCACGGATATTGTTGAATAGATAATACAATATGGGTAATAGTATTAAAAATGCTACAAATGCGGATAGTGCAGAAACAGTGAAGTTCAAAATGAAAAAAATCTGGTAATAATTGCAGATTTAGTCAACTTTTATTAAAATAAAGTCAGTACTCGAAACACTTAAACGTTGTGAAATACATTTTGGCCTCTTAAAATGCGAATTTTCTCCTAGTGTCTAATTCTAATTGGCAAATTACAAAAATAATGTTTTTGACATTACAAGCCTTAGCGTCCTAGTCTCACTTTAATAAGCTCTGTGCCCTACCACCTAGTCCGAGCTCGATTACTTGGACGATGCAGCCATCCAATAGTCAATTCCATACTGTCTTATCTTAATATAATTCAAAAGCTGCAACCTAAGGGCCTGCGCAAACCGGCGGAGCGCAGAGCAGATCACTTTAAATTTATCAATGTATATTCTTCCCTATTTTAATTACAATAAGGTATAAATTTAGAGCCGCAGCCGCAGAGTAGAAATCCCCCGTGATGCTCTGAGGTCGGTCTCAGAGCATTCAAATTTATACCTTATTGTAATTAAAATAGGGAAGAATATACATTGATAAATTTAAAGTGATCTGCTCTGCGCTCCGCCGGTTTGCGCAGGCCCTAAGACCCGACTGGCGACTAGTATGACGCACCCTTTTATATGTGACGTTCTCAATATAAAAGGACCTAATGGAGGCAGGCGGTTACGCCGTTTTTAGAACTGTTACCATAGTATTCGTATAGTTACAAGAATAAGAAGAGTTTAACTGCCTTCCTCCATAAGGTCCCTTTATATTGAGAACGTCACATATAGCGTATGACACGTTTTTAACGAATATCACACCCCATTTATTAAAATCGGTCCAATAGTTTAGGAGCTAGAGTGGAACATCAGATTGTTGGTCACATAAATACAGACTTATATTCATTGCCCTTTTGGTTTTGCTCAGACGGGTAGAAAAGGTCAACCGCAGCGACAACTGGATTGTATGGATCTTTATAGGGCACCAGTAATGGACAAGGTCCAATGATGGACACATGATTCTTATTTTGAAAAAGATAAGGGTTATTCATTTGTTTTGCAACAATACATTTATAACCGTATGATTTTTGTATTAAGGTTTAAGTGTCCATTATTGGTGCCTAATGTTTTAAAGCTACGACGCACCTCGCTAGTTAAAATTATGTTCTGGCTCTCGTGTTCTCGGACTAACATACCTACAGCAGTCTTTACGTATCCCATACATGTGCGTATAAATAAATAGACCCACTTACGAATTACAATAACTACACATTAGTGTTTCTAAACACCAGCATAACTGATACAATAGACAATATTTGTTATACTTACAAATACCGCCTGTTTTACGATCGTCAAGTAAAGCATATCTGTCAAAAAGTAGACAAGGAGAGGGCTTTAATTTAACTGACAGATAAATTTACTTGTCGACTGTGAAACTGGCCTTTATTTATTTACTATGGTAACATAGTTTTTTACACTTTTACGTTATAAACTCTTCAACGCCAGTCCGTCTCAACAAAAATCGCAGAATAGACACAAGTTGAAATCCGCTCAGCCTTTATTGTATTGATAGGTCTGCCCTGCTAAGGTAAATTGCAACCTTATTACCCAGTAATTAGGCTGCAATTATTACAGTAGTTTTGTGTAAAATACTGCCCTTTACCTTAGCAGGGCAGAGGTATTGACGTGTTGTATTTGACAGGGTGTTGAAAAGGATGGTAAAGCGCGTGATACACGGTTTCAAATGGTTTCAAACAGGTGGTTTCAAACCGTGTAGACAGTGGTTTAAAATTGTGAAACAATAGTTTAACTGCCGCACTCAGAAACGTCAATTAAGTTTTAAGTTGCAAGTAGCTGCTGTCACTTTCTTTGCAGCAATAGAATAAGACGCAGCAACTTAAATGACACTTAAAAATCAATTGACGTCTCCCAGTGCGGCAGTAAGGCGAGAATTAACAAAGAATCGATTTCAGATCTAAAATAGTTTGAATCCTCCCTTATTTAAATTTAAAACAATAAAAACGCAATTAATATGATTACGATTGTATCATGCTTACTAACTAATATTAAAACTTAACGTTAACCATGCATATAAATAAAATCAGGAATTCATAGCTGTTTAGATGAAGTTTGCCATTTAATATTTTGAAACGTGAGATCTATTTCGGTTGAAATTCGCTCGTATTTCCGAAGATGCACGAAAATTGCCGAACCGCATTATTTATATCAGCTGACGGCGATTGCAAGTGACAGAGTTAAACAACTGAGTCTGAGTTAAAGTCCTGTATCAAATGGATGCGTTTTTTTATATTTACATTAAGTGATGGCGTAACATTAACACACAACCACGAATCCCTTTGCGATTTTTACATAAAACATGTTAAAACTTAATAAAACCTTTGATAAACATACAGATAACTTTGGCATTGTAACTTAATATGTTTGCTTAAAACTTAGATTATACACTTGATTATTCTACTAAAAACATTTGAACTAAATAACTTACTAGAACCAAACATTACATATCTTTCGATGATATTCTATTTTTTTCACTCCTTACAAATACTCAGCAAAGTTGATGTCGTTTATTTGAAAAAACTCAAACGTTAAAAAAATAATAAAAACTAAAAAAGTAAGTTGACAAAAATATTTTTTTAACAGGAAGACTATTCTTCGAAATGGTCATACATAGTAAAAATATGGTGGATCGCAATTATTATAAATTAATTTATAAAATAAATACCTAGGCAATAACACAATAGTTTATATGAAGAAAATTAAACAGCAGTAGTAAGACAGAAAAATCAGCTACAAAATAAACATTAGTTTCTACAAGTTTCAAGTGAAGTTAGCTAGTTCCAAAGAAATTCACATCCAAATTTTGTTTAATTTATTATTTGCACTGTTTATTATCCTCTATTCCTTAAAGACTTACTGCCGCACTCAGAGACGTCAATTAATTTTTAAGTTTCATTAAAGTTGCTGCGTTTTATTCTATTGCTATAGCAAATAAAGTGACAGCAGAAACTTTAATGACACTTGAATATTAATTGACGTCTCTGAGTGCGGCAGTTAAACATTCCAATTATTAAAAATATGTACATTGATCTTTAATAACAATGTTATCTCTACGTATATAAAATGAAATAAAACGAGATCTTAACCTATTATGATATCGTTCGCTACATTTTGTATAATAGGCCTTACAAGCTTGGAAGGTATTAGTTGAGGTTTGTGCTTTAGGTCTTTAGCTATGTTCAAATCAACAAAATTTGTAACAATTAAAACTATTGGAGTTATTTATTAACGCCCTTACTAATAAACGTTGAGTAACGGCTGAGTAGTTATACAATGCTTTGTCCTTATCTGTCGAATTCAAATGTCACAATGACAGATAAGGACAAAGCATGGTATAACTACTCAGCCGTTACTCAACGTTTATTAGTAAGGGGGTAATAGTCTACTATAGTTTCACTTTGTTTTCAGACGAAGTGAACACAGAAAATTTTACTTCTTTCGTCCCACCTATTCGATTTTATGCAGGGTCCGAAAGAACCGCTGCCACTATCCTTGAACCTGCCGCCAAGTATTCCAGTCAGGGGTGCGTTTTAAAGAAAGCCTAACCGAACCCTGTTGATATGTTCCGAGTTGCCGGTGTTCATGGGCGGTGATCACTTCCCATCAGGTAACCCGCATGCTCGTTTGCCCAAGAGAGGGCTCTTATAATAAATAAAAAAATAATCACGCGAATTTTTATTTCTGTTTTTTCTTTTTCTCGTTTTGTAATTTATGTCTTGTTTTTGCTTGTGTTACAAAGTTATTTGTGTGTAACCATCCATGGTTCCACCTGATGGTACCAACGGAAGACCAGCGCTGACATTAGCCCGCATTACGCTGAGTTGGTACCATTTCGTGACCTCTAATCATTTTGACGACGCGGTTAGCCTAGTTGGTAGTGACCCTGCCTACGAAGCTAGCGGTCCCGGGTTCGAATCCCGGTATGGGCAAATATTTGTGTGATGAGCGTGAGTATTTGTTCCTGAGTCATGGATGTTTTCTATATATTTAAGTATGTGTTTCTTTAAATAAGTAAGTATATCATTGCCTGGTACCCATAGTACAAGCCTAGAGGTTAGTTTGGGACTAGGTCAATTTGTGTGAGATTGTCCCTGATATTTATTTATTTATATTTATTGTGTG
Source organism: Tortrix viridana (assembly GCA_963241965.1). NCBI lineage: Eukaryota > Metazoa > Arthropoda > Insecta > Lepidoptera > Tortricidae > Tortrix > Tortrix viridana. The sequence goes on along the minus strand of OY725195.1, from coordinate 2,658,583 downwards.
TATTTCTCTGTCCCTTTTTTATATCTGTCACGAATAAATGTTTTTCTTTCTTTCTTTTCTTTCTAATAAAAAAAGAACCCCCGACAACATCAGGACCTCTACTTTAAGAGCTCATAACTCGTAAATGGCTAGCGGATTTTCATCAAACCAAACTAGAACACTCGATTAAGTCACCAATCTAACAAAAAAAACCCTTAATTAAAATCGAACTACGATTGTCGCGAATGATCGCGATATGAATGAAAGATGTTTGCGAGTGAACTCCTTAGTCCTTTACTATTATAAATGAAATAATTATGACTGGCAACTCTGAGAGGTCGTCTAGTTCTTGGCGGGAAGGCGAGGTAAGGAAAAAAGATGGAGGATGGGAGATTGGTTGTGTGGAGGTGAGAGATTACCCTGGGCATTGGTAACTGCTTATAAACATTATAATGACGATGTAAAGAGATGGCAAAAGATTTATATTGGTTCTGGCTAGGGTTTATAGAAAGTATGTGGTAATAGGTGTGCAATGAGGTGAGTGATTTGCATATTATAAGACTATCACTTATTGGCAATGGAGAGAGATAGTAGTAGAAGATATGAACATTTAGAGGCCCGGGGTGATCCCCCTCACACCCCTACAGACAGATGCACACGTCAAGCTCACTCCTCGTGTCGTAGGTTAAAAACCGTTGAAATGACTGGCAAAGAGGCATCCATCTTGGTCCTCAAGGTTGGCAACGCGTAGTCTCGAGCTTGCAAATAAATGTCTATGGACTTCAGAGACCACCTCCCGCCACGTGTCCTGCGCGCTCGCGTGCCTTCACGCTATAATAATTAAAGAGTTGAAAACTAAAACCCGACTGACGACCAGTAGCCTGACACTCGCGCGGTTTTGACGCGTCACATGCCACCCCATTATTAAAATCGGTCCATTAGTTTAGGAGCTAGTAGAACCTCCGGTTTGTGGTCACATACATAATACCATTACCCTTCTTTTGACTTCGCTCAATCGGCTAAAAACAAAATCCGTGACCTTTCACTCAACCTCATTAAACTTAACAGTGCTATTACAAAAACTTACACAACCGTTGAACACTTGTTTAGTAACGTCAATCGTCTAAGGCGTGTCCAAGTGTTTTGTAATAACACCGTATTTCTCTTACAATTAATTGTCAAAACTTTTCGTAAAATGAACATAGCTGACCAAACTTGACTTACAGATCATCTTTCGAGACCATTCCATCTAATTTCAACTGTTCTAATTGCAACTGCCTTCTGATAGACCCTAGTTGAGTCAATATGTTAACATTCTTCCCCTCTTCATTTGGCAAACTCTTCAAAATATTCTTCTGTACTACAGGCACTTTCCACTTATCGTCTACAACTTGCATCGCTTCACTTAATTCTTTATTTTCTCCAACATCTTTAACAACGACAGGCGAATGCCTCAAAACTGGTATAGGATTATCGATTTCGTTTCTGTCGGACGGTTCGTATACCTTCGGACGGTCGTGCACCAACGCTTTTTCTATGACTACCCTCCTATCATCTTTTGATTTCTTCTCATTCATATTTGAAAAACTAGCAACTTTATTTAGATTTTCATTAGAATACGTTTTTACATTAGTATTATATCCAGCTTTATCAACGGGGCTGTACCCAGATTTCGTATCGTCATATCTATTATCCTGATACACTTCTCTGTTATCTCTTTCTAATCTATTTAGGTATTTCGAGCTGAGATTTAGTTCCGAACTCGCCGTATTTAGCCTATTGCTGAACAACATGTCTTTGCTTGGGTTTAGGTTCTTTCTTAAATAGCTGTCTACGTCGTAGTTTGGATTGAAAATGGAATTAGGGGGTATGTTGGTAGAGTACGGTTTTTTCTCTGACTGCGTGAAGGCGTTGTTTCTGCCGTGTAGGGGGGGGCCGTAGAGTGGTTTGGGGGGGGCGGTCTGTGAAGTGTGCGCGTGTCTGAGCGTCGGCGTGGTCACTCGCTGTAACGCTTGCTGTTCTAAGTCTATCTCTTTCTGTAGAGCCGTTCGCTTTTTCTCGTAGTCTGTCGCGTTTTCTTTCATCTGGAAATTTAGAAAAAGAACTTTTGAGAATTCTTAAAGCATTTGCTTGTTGTTCCGTTTGTTTATGGCCATTTTCTTGATTGTTCCACATCGGATTTGAAAAGTAGAGCAGATCACGCGTGTGATACTAAACTTTTATTATTTTATTTACAATAAAATTATATATAAAAAGAAAATAAAAAAAAGAAGAAAGAAAAACATTTATTCGTGACAAACATCAACAAAGGACAGAGACATACACAGACAGAATGTAGTCACGAAATTGTCCCAACTCAGCGTAATGCCGGCATCAAAGTCACAAGTAAGCAAGCAAGTAAGTAAGTAATAATATTACTGTCGCGTCGTTAAACCATATAAATATTTATTTCATATATTTCCCGTGCGAGGCAAGTTAGAGAGTTAAGTGACATTTTTACAAGTTAGGTTAGGTTAGGTTAGGTTAGCCGTAAAGCGATGTCATCCAATTACCTGTTCAGAGAGGTGTCCGTGTTTGTGTATTTCCTTTTCCTGCGCGACGCGCAACATCCGTAATTGCTCCTCGAGGCGACGCATTTCCGCTTGTTCTAACATCCTGCACAATATCGTGTATTAACAGGATCCTCTGCAGTAATTTTTTGGGACAAATAACTCTAGTACATTTAAGTAGACCATCTCTCTCTCTTAATTTAAGAGCTCTGCTCTTGTCGGTGGAGCAATTTCCATTCAAGTATACCATAATGACAAGTTAAACAAAGCCAAGTTCTTAGTATATAAATTGTTAAGATTTATTGAGTGCAAATATTTTTTTGCGTAAAATACTGTTAAAAACTGCTGGACAACCACTATGTAAACTATGTTGCCATATAAAGATGTTTTTTTTTTTTTTAATTTTAGTAAATAAGTCTACCGAGTCGTTATACATTAAAAAAAATTGTTTAGTTTTTCTACTATGGGGCTGTCCATTAATCGCGTGAGGTTAGAAAGGGGGGGAGGGGTTCGGCAAAAATCACGAAATATCAAAAGGGGGGAGGGGGGGTATAGTAAGATATCACGTGCACTTATTTTTTCCTTAATTTGACGTTTAAGGCCGGCCTTACACAGTCTGAATTTTAAGAATCTGAATTAGATTATACTTTATACCGGTACATAAACATAATATTATAAAAATGTCAAGATTATTTGTAGGTACTAAAAATACACGTGATTTTTGTATCACCATGGGGGAGGGAGGGGTTAAATTTTTTAAAAAAAAACATCACGTGATTAATGGACAGCCCCTATGCCATACAAAATTTAAAAAATTACAAAGCATTTATAAAATAGTAGTTAGATAGAATCAAATGCCCTATCAAAGCCTGTACTAGTAGATACGCTCTCTTCTTTCCCTCCATTGAAGTAGTCAAAGCCGTTAGCGGCTGACTACGTAGGTCCATTAAAAAAAAACGCTCACTTCTCCCTCGCGCGCCGCTCCTCGCGTATCCGCTGCTGCTCGCGGATCTGGCTCCGCAGCTCCTGCTGGTAGCACTGGCGCTTGGCGGCCGCGTCCTGGAATCATTCAATTATTTCTTCATTGGATTTTAATAATAAATAAATAATAATCCAGCCTATATACGTCCCACTGCTGGGCACAGGCCTCCACTCACAACGAGAGGGTTTGAGCTATAGTTCCCACGCGGGCCCAGTGCGGATTGGGAACTTTGCACACACCGTCAATTTGCTTTGCAGGTGTGTGCAGGTTTCCTCACGATGTTTTCCTTCACCGAAAAGCTCATGGTAAATTTACAAATTGTATTTCGCACATAAATTCCGAAAAACTTAGAGGTGCGAGCCCGGGTTCGAACCCACGACCCTCTGCTTAAGAGGCGGCAGGTCAAACCATTAGGCTAAATTAGACTTTACTTTATATTAATTACCTTATTACCTTAAAAATTTACCTCCACATGAGGTTCTGCTTTTATCCTAAATACAATGGCATTTTTTTAATTTAGAATTCTGTTGGTGTGTGTATTTTAACCCCCGACGCAAAAAAGAGGGGTGTTATAAGTATGACGTGTGTATCTGTGTGTATTTGTCTGTGGCATCGTATCTCCTAAACGATGGACCGATTTTGGTTTAGTTTTTTTTATTAGAAAGGTGACTTAATCGAGTGTGTTCTTAGCTTGGTTTGTTGAAAATTAGTTAAGCCGTTTAAAAGTTATGAGCTCTGATCCCGATTTCGTCAGAAGTATTTTAATACTTAAAATCTTCTAGTGACGAAGTCCCTCCAGTGAAAATGTACGTGCTCGGGGCCCGTTGAAGTTTTCGCTCATTGCTCAGAGGTTTTTTTAGGCGCTGATGTCGGGGGTTTCTAACTCTGTTAGGTTATTCCGTATAATGAAGTATCTATATATCATACACGTAATAGAGCTTCCCTTGAAATGAGACATAACCTCATTCCACCAGTGTTTCAATATACAGTGTAACCTCTATTTAACGACGCTCGATTTAACGACAATCTCAATACAACTTCGAAATTACTTGACTCTGGTTGGTTTACCTTGTTGCCCATACAATGAAACACTCTATGTAGCATCACACCCACTCTAAATAACGACCACAAAATGTCCTTATTAAGCAATAAACAGTACTTTCTAAGTTGCCGAAATTAACAATAACTGCAGCTGTGTACGTTATTTTGTTTATTATTTTGTTGATTTATTGTCTAGCCCATATTTACCTCGACTTTCGGCATCAAACGTTACCTCGGCTGCTATACCTGCCGCAAACAAAATTAGCACATCGGGCCATAACGTTAGAGCGAGACAGTGCACAGACTGTCGTTAGGTTATTTATAATAGTAAAATAATATTGATTTTTCTTCTCTCCATTTAACGCCAACTCTCACTAACGTCAAAAACTGCTCAGTCCCTTCAGTGTCGTTATATAGAGTTTACACGTATGTATGATGAGATTGATGAGTGTACCTGTTCTGCCTGCGCGTTCCGCATCGATATGGCGTCCGCATCGAGAAGGGAGGGCTGGTAGCGCCGCGAGTCTGACTGCCGGCGTCTCGCCACCGTCGGCGCTTCTGAGGACAGCGATCACTTAATGTCAGGGGACAACCTCACACAAACTTACATAGCGCCAAAGTAAGCTTCAGGCTTGTTAGACACCGATATACAGCTACCGCCAACACAAACATTCCAATAATGAAACAGACCATTGATAGAAATTGACGGTGAGTTTAGTTATAAATGGATGGCATGGATGGAATGATGAATGGATGGAATGTTTTTATAAATGGATGTTCTTCTTCTTAAAGTGCCTCTCCAACTAGTGAAGGTTGGCTATCAGTTGCTGGAATCTGTCCCTATCCTTTGCGAGACGGAATAGCTCGGACGCGCTCGTAATTCCAGTCCACTCCCGGATGTTGCGGAGCCACGACTTCTTAATGGATGTTACCGTGTATTCATTATTTTTATTATTTATCAGGCAGGCAGTTGTGACAACTGATAGACGCCTGTATCCGGCTATTCTTTGGTCAAGTATTCTTTGTAATTCTAATGTGTTGGTCTTAAGTTTTATGACAAAAGTACAGAATCAAATATAATCTAACACAAAATTAATTTATAAAAAAAAAATCTGCCCACATCCAACCACCGCAGGGTGGAGGCCTCTTTATTTTCACGCCACCTTGCCCGGTCTCGTGCTAAGGTCATCCATTTCCCAACTCCCAACGAGCTGGTCTGCCCACCGATCTATACCTAACCAACCTAATATTGGCCACCACTCTCTAACCGCCCTCGACTATAAAAAATACTATTAAATACTTTTTCAGAACGACCTTTGGGTAACATGTAAAACTAGCCTTTCCCCACGACTCCGTCCGCTTAGAAGCCGTTTATCGCTTTCCCTCGGTAAGTATAAAACATTCCGGGATAAAAAGTATCCTATGTGTCAGTCTTGGATAAGGACTGTCTGTATGCCAAATATCGTTCAAATCCGTTCAGTCGTTTAGGTATTTTTAAAACACAAACTTTTACATCTACATATCGACAGTGGAAATGTCAATATGGCGCTTAAGCATTTTTGCTTTTATATAAAAAATCAATTGCTGTGCGTTAGTCTCGCAATGAGTACGGCTCGATCAATCTAATTTTTTTTTTGTTTTGTTCGCCTTATAAACACCCAAAGGAACAGGTGACAAATCGAAAAAAGTGGTACGAAGTTCACCAGGTCAGCTAGTTTATAATATTAGTAGAAGTAGGACAGGGTTATGTCACCCGACCCATCTCATATAGATAGTGATCGATCCGGATGGATCCTGCACAAGGCCCAACCACCACCGAACTGTCCTTACGTTGCAGGTCGCCCGCGCTGCGCCGCTGCGGCCGCTCCGTGCCGAGCGCGTCCAGCGTGTCCAGCTTGTCCAGCGCGGCCGGCGCGTCCAGCGCGGCGCGCGGGGACAGCTCGCGCTCCGCCGCCGGCTGCCGGGGGACAGCTCAACAGTAGATTCAATTTTTTTTTTTTTGCTTTGTTTAATATGTAATTCACAGTGCTGTAGTGTTATGCTGTGTGATTATTTTAAATAAAAATAAATAAATAAATATAAGCCAAAAAAACAGCCCAGATATTCCTGATCATTATTTTAGTCGCATCGCGAGTCCGAAAATATTTTTAACTGAAACCGTAACAGTATCAGGATTTAGAGATCAGGGAATAGGGTTCGGTTAACTAAGGTTTATTAAAGAAAAATATAAAATCAGAACGGTTTCATTAATATATAATTTCGGACTTGCTATGATTATAAACAAAGATACATTTGGACTACATATTTTTCAGTGAGCCAATATGGGCCTTAGACATATAATTTTGATGTTTTAGTAACATGACAGGAAGAGCTCCTATATCGTCAACAATATGCAATAGGCAAGATAGACTAAATTGGATAGCGTTATGCAGAAAACAGCCAAGCTGATATGAAGTTGAAAGGCAGATTGTTTTCTGCATAACGCAATCCAATTGTGAAAGAGCTCCAGACAAGTAGTGACAACTCACCCTGTATAGTTCAGAGTCGTCGGTCTGCACGGCCACAGAAAGGGCGCTGGTTGTCGCCATCGTCTGTACGCCCGTGTCCACTTTGCTGAAAACAATAGGGGATAATTGGACGTAGCTTAGGGAAAAGGATCCAACCCACAAAGTAAATGTATTTAAATTTGAATTCTATTGCTGTCAATATTATGTCAAATTTTACAAGTGTGAAATGGTTGAATTGGATCCTTTTCCCTAAGCTACGTCCAATTGTAGAGATGCTTCACGGCCGCACTCAGAGACGTCAACTATCTTTCAAGTTAGGAGTTGCTGCTGTCACTTTCTTTACTATAGCAATAGAATAAGACGCAGCAACTACCTCCTAAGGTCTACCATACAACGAAATTTGCCAATGGAATATGAACCTATTGTGAATAGAGTAGAGTCAATTTTCTAATTTGATTGTCAGTCATAAAAACAAAAGAAATTCCACCTTATCTCCTATGCAATGGATCTTTATAACATTGGCCGTATTATGTACAAATTTTTGTACAAAGGGCCTTAGCAGGTTAAACTAACTTAAAAATGTATTGACTTCTCAGAGTGCGGCAGTAAGCTATTATGGCAACATTTTGTTTCTCTGTTTATATCTGTTTGATAAGCTTTCACGGTTAACTAACGAATTTTTATCAAATTATAAACAAAGTTAAAAGCGAACAAAGCTAGTTAAAAATCTTAAGTTATGTTAGAACTTAGAATAGAGTTGAAAATATTTATTTCGCATATTTATTATTTTTCCATTTCGACGCCTTAAATACAAACGTGACGCTCACACGCCAAACTTGTTTTAAAAGCTATGCTGAATGTATACTATAGAAAGTATCTTTAAAGCTGTACCTATGACATCTAAAAATTACAGTAATTATTTATAACTGACTAGCGACCCGCCCTCACTCCTTCCCCCTTTAAAATGGAAATATCCAATTTTTCTCTTCATTAGAACCTTTCTCGGACTTCAAGGAATATTTGAAAAAAAAAAGTAGCCGAATTGGCCCAGCCGTTCGTGAGTTATGGCGTGACCAAGAGAAATAGGGATGAATTATTTATATTTTAGTATATTATCTATCATTTAGAAAGGCATTCTGTTATCAAATGTTATACTTACCAAATTATGACCTCTCTTGAAACTTCTACTTCTATGTCTAACATGTCGAGGCGAATAAAAACGTTTATAAAAGCAACTTTGTGTTTGCGTTGAGCATGTTTAGTCTACCAACAGTAGCAACATGGTTGAACTTGTTCCTTTTATAATTTTATGACCGACACGTTATTTGCTATCGTATGGAGTGTGTTTACAAAATGGACATGGTCACTGTTTATTTATTTGATTTCGACCGAACAAATTCTTTTCACAAACAATATTGTTTTAAATCTTTTATTAAACTTCACTTGTTTGCCGTGTCGGTTGGTCAAATATTGCATGTCGGATGTGATGTTCACGTTATTGAAATGGATGGAAATCTAGTAAAGTAAGTACAGTTTTGTCAAATTTACTTTTTAGTCTACCTGACGTTAAGATAGCATTTTGTACAGGGCCCGAGTTGTTCCAAGATTAATCGGCCCTAAAATATTGAATACCTATCTTTTACTTTTATCGTAGCTTCTCACTGGCGTATACATATATAATAATAATAATCCTGCCTATATACGTCCCACTGCTGGGCACAGGCCTCCACTCACAATGAGAGGCTATAGTTCCCACGCATATATTTATTATTATTATTTTAAACTACTATTTAATCTTGAAAACATGTGATGTTTTTAACGCATGTTTCAAAGCCGTACTTCTGGTTTTAAAAAATAAGTTAGAAAAATAAAGTCCAATCAAAGTGGTCAAACTGAAAACCAGCACTGTGTCTTTCTGCGCCAGCAGTAGCCAGCTCACGCTGAGTCGGACTCTTTTGCCGCAGCTATAAACATGATAATATTATTATATTTTATGTACACAAAGGTAAAGCTGTTATGGCAATAACTTTTATTCTTAATAATTTTTATTCTTATTCTTAAAGACAATGCTAATTCGAGATACTTAAAGAATATACATATGCTCGCTTGCCACCAGTTGCCGCTCGCCTAGACGGGCCCTGTATCAAAATTAATTGGGGGGCTCTTCTGTCCGACTGCGGCTTTTTGGTCAGACACGCTCGGAGCCCTGCAGGCCGGGCCCGTGCCCTCGACAGCCGACCCGGCGGTAGCTGCGCATCTGCTTGCGTCTCTATCTATCTCTACCCTAGTCTGTAACTAGAAAGGGAGATCGGAGCGACTACCTGTTCGGTCACAGTTCTTGTGTGAAATCGAATGTCGGTTACGATTTCTATCCGCAAGTTTTAATTGTTTTTTTTTTATTGTTTGTACCCACTTTAGGTCCAAAGTCAATCTGACATTCTACAGCAATAGGGTGAAGTTTCCTGTAAGTTACAAATGACTTGGCATCTCTAATGACATTGACAATTTCCAGCAATATTTTTTGAAAAGACACCCAAATTAACGTTCGTGACTGTACCTTGTAAACCTGTGAGGGTTGAACACGGTGCTGGTATACGCCCGAGGGCGCTCGGGACTCGCTCTTTCTCTTTCTATCCGCTGTCTCCGCTGTCGCTCCCTCTCTTCCTCTTCTCGCTCTTTCTCCCGCCGCTCCCGTTCCCTTCTCTGACGCTCTGCTTCTTCTTTCTCTTCTTGTTTTTTCTTTGCTTGCTGTTAGTAAGACAAAAAATGTTTTAGAAACTTATTTTTATTATAAATAGCAATTACCATTTTTATTTATTGAATTACTAGCTCTAGCTCGACAGGCGTTGTCCTCCAATTTGGCCAAATCGGTCCAGACGCTCTCAAGTGCATCGAACAGCATTACATTTTTATTTACATAAAGAAGATTCCTTTCATAATCCATAAAAAGTGATCAGATATTAAGTTGATAAATGTATCAACTTAATATCTGATCACTGTTTCAAACAATATCTCTTTGATTAAAATATATTATTTGAAAATTTTAAATCAAATAGCTGTAAATTTATGGATTATGAAAGGAATGGATGACTGGATGAGATCATCACTGGATGAGAGATTAAGTTGAAACCTCCGGAACAGCAGATAGATGTGTTTCAGTTTATGTTAGGTACATTTGTAACAGAATTGTGTCATCTACATAATTATTAAATTGGATTGACAAAGGACAAACTTTCGTCTAACTCTTATAGGGCCGTATCGATAAACTCATCTCGACTGTGATCCCCGTCTCAAGACACGTCAAAGTAAACATCGATCCATAGAAAACTGTAATTTGTGACGCATCTTGTGACTGGCATCTCAATCAAGATCGGCTTATTAATACGGCCCTTAGAGCTGTATTGTGCTGAGATGCCCGTCTCAAGATAGATACGTCATTAATGGCAGTTTTCTATGACTTGACGTTCAGTTTGGCGTGTCCTGAATGAATGAATGATTTATATTGCTAAACATCATGTACATTAAGATGGATAATCTAATAAAGAGTAGGTATCAACAATGTTCATACCTTATTGGTGTAGGCATGCAAAGACTTAAAAACCTATAAAGTAGATTGCTACATATTTTTCCATCAAAATTAAAACATTAGTAACATAAGTATGTCATAATTTATCACAAAAATCGGGAAGACGGGTATCTCAGCCGAGATCCGAGAGCCGAAGCTAGCGCACCCGGGTTCGAATCCCGGTATGGGCAAATATTTGTGTGATGAGCGCGTGTATTCTTGAGTCATGGATGTTTTCTATGTATTTAAGTATGTATTTCTCTATATAAGTATATTTATCGTTGTCTAGTACCCATAGTACAAGCCTAGAGCTTAGTTTGGGACTAGGTCAATTTGTGTGAGATTGTCCCTGATATTTATTTATTTTTATACGTTTAATAGGGCCCTTAGTGCGACACGAGTACCAGGAGATTATAACCAAGTAGAGACCTGATCGAGATACTCTCTGTACTGCTGCTGGCGCAGTTTGCGCAGCGTGTGGCGCGTGCGCTCGTACTCGCCCAGCCCGCGCAGCGCGTCGCCCGCGCGCCGCTCGCCGCGCACCAGCGGGTTGTTCGGCGAGAACTCGCCCGCCTTCAGCATCTCGGGGAGGCCTAGGTAGCGCTGGAACACAATTGTGACGTTCTCAATATAAAGGGACCTTATGGAGGCAGGCGGTTACGCCGTTTTTAGAACTGTTGCCATGGTATTCGTATAGTTACAAGAATAAGAAGAGCGTGACTGCCTTCCTCCATAAGGTCCCTTTATATTGAGAACGTCACATTTCATTATATTGGGAGCCCGTTGACACGCGTAAAATTGTTTGACCTAATGTATTTGTTTGGTCGAAAATCTTTTTGCCTAACACCCTTTTAGGCTGAAATTTCAGGATTTAATTAACATCTGTTGTGTAGATTAGTTAGGTTAGGTTAGGTTAGTTTTATAATAATTTTGAAAAATAAACTCTTTCAATTGAAACAAAAGTTTTCGACCAAATGGTTTTCGACCTAACGATACCCAATTATTTTACAAAAAAATATGCATTAGGGTAAACTCATCGAATTCCGTGACTCGCGCAATTCCCAAATAGAACCCTGCTAATAGAATCTAAGAACTGAAGTACGACTTTAGACTTTTAAATAGGCCACGGCAAATAAATAAAGGGTGTATTTTAGGTCCCAGATTCGACCTGCAGGGTTCTGTGGCGGATTATAGAACTGCTACCACGGAGTTGAGCGAGTCACGGAATTCGACGAGTTTACTATAATGTTTTCAATCTACGAAGATTCCGCTTTTTAATTTTACAGAGATGGACCATTGTTTATACGAGTAGTGAGTACAGTCGAGGACAGAAAGATGTGTACACTTTTTCACCTTGTTCCACTGTAATAAAGTCCAAAATTGTATATATATTTCTGTCCTCGACCTGTCTGACTGCTCGGCAAAGTTATTTAGTCGCGTGACATTATTAGCTGTAACTTACTTTACTTCTGGCGGCACTTGGTAGTTTTTTATCGTTGCCCATTGCCTACAGCACAAGCCTAGAACGTAGTTTGGGACTAGGTCAATTTGTGTAAGATTGTTTCCTGATGAAAATGCGATGAGTATTTGATTTAGCAAGTTCAGTCGAAATAACAATAATATTTTTTACGTAAAAACACCTCTAACGGCCGCACTCAGAGACGTCAATCAACTTTTCAGTTTGATTAAAGTTGCTGCTGTCACTTTCTTTGTTATTAGAAATAGAATAAGACGCAGCAACTTTAATCAAACTTAAAAATTAATTGACGTCTCTGAGTGCGGTTAGCGTCTTAGAAATTCGGCAAAAAACGTTGGGCGCATTTAAATTTCACACTTTATCAATGTTACCATCGCTCGTCCATCCAGCGAGGCGCGACAGAGCCAATTAGTGCTCAGACGTGGGTACATACGTGATTAGTATTAGAGATCAATGAAGCTTGTGGTGGCCATCCATCCGTTCAGTTGCGTTGGAGATGCTTTAAAACTAAACAGATAGATTACACGTTTTGAGGTATTCAATGGCATCACTCGAGAGGGACTTGAAGTCTTCGCGTAGCCTTGTATGCTGTAACTGGGCACTCCAGCATGATGTGTCGGACGGTCTGTTTTGGATGCCCGCAAGCGCTGCATTCAGAGGATTCACACCAGCCCCACTTTTTCCAGCAGTTGCCCACTCCAGTGCAGAGCCTGTTTAGAAGAGTCCAGACTCGGCGTTGTTTCTCAAACCTTGGGGGGGGGGGGGGGGGGATCCGTTCAATCAGCTGACATTAAACAAGCCCGTTAAATGTAATACCCACTTTAGTCTATGCGAAGTCGGGTACTAAATAACCGAAACATGCCTTCCTAAGTCTATCCAGATGCTTTGATTATGAGCTCTCAAATCCTGCCAATATCCAGGCACTGAATGGGACAGAGTTCCAGTAACCATATTTTTTTGTGTATTTTTTCTTACTTCTCCTCCGCTTGGAACTTGCCAGATTTCCTCGTATTACGGCTAAGGTATAAGAATATTTTCATTTTAAAATTCAACCGGCCCTAACGGAATTAAATGAACGGAAACGAATTTCTCAACGCATAAATACGCCATTGCAAGCACGGAACCCTCCGTCCATTCCACGGTACGGCGATGATCACGCGACGCTTGTTTACATGATTGATCAATTAACCTGCTCGCGTGTAACGTCGTTGCAACTGATTTGTGCCCATCACGAGAACGTACGCGAATTCATTCAGAAACTATACGAAATTGTCTAAAACTAGCGACCCGACCTAGCGGCTTCGCACTGGTACCAATTATTATCTATAATATTCATAATTTATAGCCTATTACCTTCCTAGATAATCCCTCCCTCGATTCATGAAAACCGTATGTTCAGTATGTTCAGTAGGAAGTATATCAGACAAGCTTTGCAAAAAAGTCGAGCCGGTGGTGACAGCAGGAACTAAGTACAATATTTTCAAATGGCCAGCGCCAGGTTAGAGTAAACCTTGGATCATGTTGCCAATTTCATTCCGAACAGCGCCCTCATTTTTTGGCTCAACTTTTTTGCCAGGCTATACATACATTTGAATTTCATAAATATACAGGATCGACTGTCATATAAAAAAAAAAACATTATGCCTGATGGGTAATTCCCCTCTTGGGTAAACAGGTCGGAAGACGGGAATCACCCTGCCTGATAAGTACTTTTAGAAATAGTTAGCAAAGTAGCTGATATGTATACCAGGGTTCACTAATGTTTGACCAAAAAATTATTGACAAATGGTCATTTGACAAACAACGTCTCACCAAATTATCATTTGGCAAACAAGACATTTGACAAAAGTATCATCTTACAAATACTCAATTAGCAATAGATCAATTAGCACACTGGGCAGAAAAAAAACAACCTCGAAGGCCAAGGCGCGAAGCTCCCGCCTTGGCCTTCTAACCTAACCGAGTCGGTTCTGCCCTGATTCGTCTTGCTCGTTGCATTTTCTGGATCATTGGAACTGTTGATCCTTGATCCTGTTGATCATTTGAAAAAGTAAGTCATTTGTAAAATGACTAGTAGTAAAATGATCAATTGACGAAACATTTATTGCAAAACGTTGTTTGTCAAGTGTAATTTTGCCAAATAACTTTTGGTCAAACGGCAGGACACCGTATACCAGACCAAGAAAGTTTCCGGTGCCCTTGCGACTCGTCATCAGACCATCGCAGACTGTAACCGAGCCAGTCGACACGCCACGCCCTGCTTCGAGGGTTAACCCGGGAGCTGATAGCGAAAAACAGTGACCACGTAATTTTAAGGGCTTCAGAAAATATTTCCAGCGGTTTAACATCATTTATTTTTGTCATCGAAATGGTGAACGAGCATAAAGGTGGATATACGTTACACCGGGCCGGAGCCATTTATTAAATAAAGTAACTAGACTCAGATGCCAACAAATATTTGCAATTTTTTGTCCGTGCCACTGGTTCAACGCCAACGAGGGATATATCCTTAATGGTTGACAGCGTAAAACAAACCTTAGTATCTATACGGTTAGATTGACATTAGCTCTGATTTTAATCGTTGTCGTGGCATAATTCTCCCTCTGTTGTATTTTAAACATTGCTACTTGGCGACAGCCAGCGTTTAAAACGGCGATAGCCATCCAGACGGACGCATCACAAGGTCCTATAACCCGCAAAATCATTTGTCCCCATTTCACAAAGAAAATGTAGCGTCAGCTCCCATGTTACACGTTTAGGGTGGAACAAAGGGATGTTATATAGTAATTTATTATAGTTAACTATGTCAAGGTTTCAGCCGATATTTTACCGAAGAACACGCATGGTGTGTGCTAATAGCGAATTTCCTGGAAAGGGCTGGTTATTAGGTTAAGGGGTTGTATAGTTTATGGCTATTATGGCTGTAAAAGTAAGGTGTTGCAGTAATGGGTTTCATGTGGCCGTTTAAACTGATTTATAGTTCCAAAGTAACGGTTTTCTGATTTTTCCTTTACTTGTGCTCTGAGACATTGCTTCTTGCTAAATTTCATGATTCTAACGGGAAGTAGGTTTTGATTCCCTTGAGATTCCCTTGAATATGCGGCATAGCCTCGTGCCGCCCAAGAAAAAAAACGCGAGATCAGCTAAACGCCCAGTGTGCAATGTATAAGCCAAAACATGTTTATGTCCAAACTGCCCATGAGTATTAATATTTTTCTTCAAAAGCGTTTAGTTCAAAATTTTATGGCTTAAGTCTGGGCGGTTACGTCACTTTGTAAAATGTGATTGCGTTAGCTTAGAAGTTTTTGACTTTTTCACAGCTCCAAGGGAAACCTCGGAAAAAGAGGGAAAAATCTTCGAGACTCGATTCCCGTGATTTACGAACTATTTGCATACGTAGGTAAGGTATAAGTTTGTGCGGAACCCTCGGTGCGTGAGCCTGACTCACACTTGACCGGCTTTTTTTGTTAGAAAGGTGACTTAATCGAGTGTTCTTAGCTTTGTTTGATGAAAATCCGTTAAGCCGTTAAAAGTTATGAGCTCTCATCCCGATTTTGTCGGGTTTTTTAATATACGAGTAATACTTAAAATCTTCTAGTAACGAAGTCCCTCCAGTGAAAATGTACGTGCTCGGAGCCCGTTGAAGTTTCCGCTCATTGCTCAGAGATTTATTAGGCGCTGATGTCGGATTTTTAATTAAGTATAGGTACAGTCGAGGACAGAAAGATGTTTACACTTTTTCAACTTATTCCATTGTAATAAGGTCCAAAAGTGTAAACATCTTTCTGTCCTCGACTGTACAAATTGCTGGAATGCTAATCCATACTAATACGTATTATAAATGCGAAAGTAACTCTGTCTGTCTGTCTGTAACGCTTTCAAGGCTAGAACACTGAACCGATTTCGATGAAATTTGGTATGGAGATAGCCTGAGTTCCGGGGAAGGACATGGGGTACTTTTTATCCCGGAAAATTGGACAGTCCCCGAGGGAGTAGCGATTAACGATTTCTACGCGGACGGAGTCGCGGGCAAAAGCCAGTTTAGAAATTAATGCTTTGGATTAATATGCACCTTAGGAAATTCTAATTTATCACTTCATGAATAAGGTGGAAGGACTTTTTTTCAAAAACACGCAGTACCTGCCTATTATCAAAAAGTTTCTTTGTTAGGAAATTGAAATTGGAAGCAGGAGGTATTCATACTAATGTTATATATCCGAGAGTATTTGTTCATATTAAGTTGTGCATTATGTATTGATAGGATATTTCAAATGCAATGTATGTATATTGTTTCTGAATAAATAACTATGACTATGTTTTGAGTGTTTGTTTGTTTGTTCTGTGACGGGACAACGGCTCAACCGATCTATGTGAAACATGATATGGAGATCGTTTATAAGGGAGTTGCGGGCAAAGCTAGATTTTTGTAAGTTATATTATGTTTTAATTCGTTTTGAACGTGTCATTCACGTCCATACAGGGTTCATTGATCTGCTATATTTCGCCAGTAATCCGTCAACAATTTGCCGAGCCCCTGTCGTGGTGCCAATATGGAACAATAGAGGGCGCGGCGGGGAGCGGCCCGGGCGCGGTGCATCGCGCTAATTAATGTTATCTGTTAATACGAAAGTGTTTTAGCGGAATTATTTTGATACATCATGTATACCTACTTACTGTCAATGCTAATATTAAAAACCCTACTACATTCAAAGCTCGTAACTTCAAAGGCCTAACATATTTCAAACTTAACTAAGAACTCTCGATCGATCAAGTCACCTTTCAAACAAAAAGAACTATATCAATATTGGTTCATCCGGAGCTACGATGCTACAAATACACAGTCACACGGACACATGGGCGTTTTAAAAAAAAATGTACATTGTTAAAGACATAAATTAAGAAATTTTAACTTTTCCAGTGCGTCACGAAAATTTGTCATGTACATTTAAGTATCGTTAATCTTCGTGAGGAACCGGAAAAGTTACCGTTTCTTGATTTTTGTCTTTAACTATGTACCTACCTACACTTTTTTTTTAAAACGCCCACATAGACACGTTAAACTTATACAACACCGCTATGCTCTCGTTAGATTGAAACTAAAATAAAATAATCGTGAGAAATAATTTTTAACATTTTTGTTTTTTATTCTAAACTAAGAAGCGGCGAATGCTGAAATTTAGTACCTGTAGCACTTGCTAATCATAAAGAAAAAAAATCAGTCCGCTAAACTATTAAGGCACAAGACGATCCCTTATCCTGCCACGGCCCTTGGGACACTTTATACCGGAAAATGCTAGGTAGTTCCCGAGAGGTAAGCGATAAATGACTTGTCGCGGGCAAAAGCTAGTTAATTAATAAATATAAAATTTACAGTAAGCCAATGAAAATGTCTTGTCATAACAAACTTCAAACTGAACATAGAATGACAAGCATGACAATCACAAAGACAAGGTTCTAAGGGCCGTATTAATTAATAAACTGCAGATCTTGACTGAGGGCCGTATTAATAAACTCATCTCAACTCTGATGCCCGTCACAAGATGCGTCAAAAATGACAGTTTTCTATGGAATTACGTTTACTTTGACGTATCTTGAGACGGGGATCACAGTTGAGACGAGTTTATTAATACGGCCCTGAGATACCCGTCTCACGACACGTCAAAAATGTCAGTTTTGTATGATTTGACTATTACTTTGACGTAACTTGAGATTGACATCTCAGCTGAGATCAGTTATTGATACAGCCATTAAAGTAGATACACGCACGTCGCACACAATCAACACCAGGCTTACGTACAACTGAACTAAAAAAAAAAAACATACAGTCGATATGAGAACCTCCTCCTTTTTTGAAGTCGGTTAAAAATACGAAATAATACCTTCCTCTCGTATAAAAATATCTCAAAAAAGTTCCTAAATGACGCATTAGCACTTACCACATCATTGTTATACAAAAACAAAGCAGTACGAAAACACTTGAGTACATCCAAACACAACTCACCTTTTTCAACCACTCATCCGAACCCACAGCTATGAGAAATTTAAAAAAACATTTTTGAAAAACGTTCCGAATTCCCCATTCCAAATTCAAATTCACATCACAAACATGTTAGTGGTCAGTTAGCGTTGTTTCGTTCCGAAACACGCTCCTGACGCGGCGGTCACATTGTTTCTGGCTGTATTGTTCGAAAACACAGAACACAGCGAGGACAGAAGGTTCAGGCTGTAGCTGCGCAGACAGCTTGTATAGGTACATAGAACGGTTAAACTAGTAAAACGGTCATTCTCTGAGCGTTTCAACCGCCCGTGCATTTCTAATAACCGTTTCACGTAATAATTGGCAATATGGACAACTAACGACAATGTTAATGCTTATAGCCAGCTCAGGACTGTATTCTCTATGGTTTAGTATTTGGTTCCATGTCAAGTTATTTAACAATTAGGTGCCACGGTGTGACAGGCGGTTCAAACGATCAGAGAATGGCCGAAAATAACACTAAAACTACCACTGAATACCTATGCGATTAGTTCCGCGCCTGCGTGATTTAAATCCCGCCGGCTTACTGTCACCTTAACTTGAGTGATGTGGCCATGATGTGGCCATGATGTGGCGTTTTAATATGTCATCTCACGGAAACATTTTGTTGACTGTACATAGCTGTATTTACTGACTGTATTTAGCTGAATGTGCCAGTTCCCTAGTGATTTTTTACCTTCATTTCACCTAGAGCATCGGTTACCACAGAAAGAACTCAGGTAGCGCCCTTTAAGCAAGAAAAGCTCACCTTGCCGAGTCGACATCTCAAGCTACCAGGCCACCAACGCTCTTAGAAATATAACGAGTACGTATAATGCGGTCTTAAAAAGTTTTTCGGGTTCTGGTAGAGTCGGTTAGACTCGCATAAGAAGGTATAAGAGCGAGTGAGAGAAGTACAAATACGAAGGAAGTAAGAGCTATCGCACTGTACTTTCTGTGCCTAACTACGCCGTGACCGAGGTCACCTCGCATTGCTGCGAGCCTGGTATATTAGGATCGCAAAACACAATTTTACTGCGTGAGTGGGAGCTTCTTGATCATTGCCCCACAGAAGAAAAAGGCGGTATGCGATTATAAAGTATGTATGTGTACGCTGCCTTTTTATTTTGGATCGCAGTATAACACGATATTACTCGAGTCGTACATTACCAGCACTTGTGGTCCTTTTAAATGCTAATGTAAATAAACTCCGAAGTCTTAATTTTGAACGATTTAACTGTTTTTTGTGTTATTTTAATTTATACTGGGTGTTTTTTTTTCGTCTAAAAAATTTTGGGGGTTAAATCAGTAAGTCATACTGACCAATTTTCACTATGGGACCAACCCCGAAATAGCGAAAAAAAAATTTACCATCCCATACATTTTGGCTAGTCAGCTGACGATGTTTTGTATGTGAGGGTCAAATTTTTTTTCGCGATTTCGGGGTTGGTCAGTATGACTTACTGATTTAACCCCCAACATTTTTTAGACGAATAAAAAAACACTCAGTATATACATACCTAACCTTCACTTGTGAAATTGAGGGCCGTGTTGCGTACGAATTATCTCTCATATCAGAGAAAATCAATAAACAGTCGGTCTACTTGGCACAGGCAAGTGGGACTAGGAGTACTTTTAGTTATTTTGCGAACGTTAACGACTGCAAAGCTCAAAGAATAAGTACCTACGTACAAGATTGACGCAAGCTTACCTGTGTTCGTCTATCTCAATTTCATATTTCAACAATTTTGCAATATGCATATTGTTTGACCATTGTTTAACCCATTGTTTGTAACTCCTAAGACTTTTAGTCTTACAATAAATATTTTGACCCCAAAACAGCTAATCTCTCTTTAAAATACACCACTGCGGGCTTAACATGCATGCACGAGATAAAATTTGACAGGTGCTAGGGAAATGAATTCATCTATTCCATATTCTGACGTAATAACGCTTAAGGTTTAAAACAAAAGCGTCTCCTCCTGACTCTTATTACATTTTATTACTAAGCGACTATTGCGATTTTCACATTTCATTTTAAACCTTAAGCGTTTTATTAACCTTTTGAACACCATTGACGGCTAGCTGTCATGGTTGACAGCGTAAAATAGACCTAAATGTATTCGAGGATGGTTGACATTAGCTAAGGTGTGGTGTCTTAATGTATATCAGACTACGGCGGTCAAAATGTTAATACGTTCAGGGTTTCTTTTTTAATTTATTCATTTGGAAGATATACTATTTTTAATTCGAAAACATTTCGGTTACAGTCTGACATAAGACATATTCTGTTCAATTGCAAACTTCGTTAGAAACTTTGCGCGAATGCCAACCGTCAAGGTTATACTATAGTAAGCCATTTATCAGACTAATGGACTGATCTGCTGGAATATTCCCAACTTAATACCATTGACATTGAACCTTCTGGCTTACTTCCAAAAATAGACAATTTATAGCGAGGCATCGCTCAAATATTCCGTCGCGTCTCTGGCCTAATTGATTTGATACTAATATGAAAAATGCGAAAGTAATTAATTTTGTTTGTATGTTTAATACTTACAGAGATAAAAGAAGATAAAAGATAAAAACAGACGAACTTTAAATTTAAAAATTGTACGTAGTTAAAGGCAACTTTTTTTTTTCTTGTGTAAAGAAAATTAATCATAAGAATTGAATCACTAATTTTCGAAGCACAATGGAAAAAGATAACGTTTTCTTAACCTTTTCAACGCCATTGACGGATATATCCGCACCACTGGTTCAACGCCAACGACGGATATATCCGTCACGGTTGACAGCGAAAAATAGACCTGAATGTCTATGACGTAAGGTTGAAATTGGCTCAGTTTGTCAGCTGTCATTGGCGTGTGAGTGACGACTTTTGTATTTGACATGGCGTTGAAAAGGTTAAAACTTTAAATTTAAAAATTGTACGTAGTTAAAGGCTTAATTAAGGATTTTTTTTTCTTGTGTAAAGAAAATTAATCATAAGAATGGAATCACAAATTTTCGAAGCACAATGGAAAAAGATAACGTTTTCTTAATTAAGCCCTTTACGTATAATATCTTTGAACTTCAACCCAAACTCACTTTTACATTTATAATAATATTAATAATAGAAGGGATATCATTCTATAATTTATGCATTTCCTTATACAAGTTCAAGGGACGGTATTGACTTAGTGAACTAACACTACCTTCTAGTGTACATTCTGCCGTCGAAAAGAAAAAGGCAGTAAAAATATGACGTCCATAAGCGCTTACTTCCTTTTTGCTTCGGTCTTCTGTATTGTTATATTTAAAATCTGCGAGCGTGGGCGCAGACGCAAGATACACATAATATATATCGTTTTAGTTGATTCGACATTGGCGGTGATATCACTGAACGGTATAAGAATACACAATAGGTAGTTTAGATTATTATCACTTGACAGCCTTATTGAAACACTATACCTGAACTTTTATTCTCACGGAAAAAATGTAAACAAAGATATTTATACTTTGCATGTATAATAAATCGACTTTCTATAAATAAACTGTATTATAATCAAGATAAAATAATTTAATTTGTTGATGAGAAACTTTATTTCGACAAACTCTTTGTTATATTAATTTAATGAGAGAATACTGTTTTCGTATGCATTATTTATTGCACTGTTAAACCTGTTATTGGCTTTGCTAATAAGTACATACCAAATTGTCTACATATAAAGTATGCTGATGGTTTTTTACTGATCGAATATTACTTTAACTAACTTACTAGCGACCCGCCCTCGCTTCACTCCGGGTTTTATTATAAATATAAACCTTCCGTGAAAAATTATCTAACTGATGGTGAAAACCGCATTAAAATCCGTTGCGTTGTTTGAAAGATCTAAGCGTACATACAAAAGGACAGACGGTGGGAAGCGACTTTGTTTTATACTATGTAGTGATTTTCATTAATTGAAATACAACTAAGCCCGCGAATCTCATCGGGCATCTAACGACTCAATCGCGTGCGCATCGTTTAATACGGGTGGGAAACTAGCGAGCGTAGTCTTTTGCTCGTGCAATTACCCACGACAAAAACAAACCTAATACCATCATTGCTGCTGTAACCTTTTTTAATCTTTACTAATTTAAATTCCAAAAATGTTTTTTTTTTGTTCTGTTAACACAATTCAAATCAAATCAAACTAAGGTTGTAATGTTTATGATGTGTTCATGTTTTGCATGCCGTCACCGACGGCTAAATATGTCGAACTTATTTAATAATTTAAGACCTGTTTTTATAACCATATTTATCGCAAATAAAAAATCTGAATCTGAAGGATTTTCATCAAACCAAGCTAAGAACACTCTCGATTAGTCACCTTTCTAACAAAAAACTAAATCAAAATAGGTCCATCCGTTTAGGAGCTACGATGCCACAGTCAGCTACGCAAATACACAGAGATACATACGTTAAACTTATAACACCCCTCCTTTTGCATCGGGGGTTAAAAGTTGGTCACTTCCGAGAGAAAAGCAATAAACGATTTCTACGCTGACGAAGTCGCGGGCAAAAGCTAGTGTTATATCCTGTACTTTACAATCTATATAACCCCTTAATTAGAATTGAATTAGGGTTGTAATTATAACTAAACCTATTTGACGTCTGGTCGTCAGGAGGCTTCAAACCACGGTTTTTAAACCAAGTGACCTTGGTAGATGTGAGCGGCTAGGCGGTTTCAAACAAGCCCACTGGTTTAACATCTGCCAAGGGCGTTTAAGGTCATGCGAAATTTGGTTTAAAACCACTGTCTACACGGTTTCAAACCACCTGTTTTAAACCGTTGTTTGAAACCGTGTAGCGCGTGCTTAAGACACGTCGTGTGAATTTTATAAAACTTAGCGGCGCTTCTTCTCAGCAGTGGTCGCCTCTTGAGAAGCGCGCTAATAGATTTTGACGTGTGAAAGTTCCCTTGCGGCCTACTTACAGAATAAATATTTATTATCTTATCTTACCCTTATGTATCTTTCCAGGTCGGCCGGAATCTCAGCCTCTCTCTCCTCCTCCGCATCATGTTCGCCTGCTCCCTCCTCGCTCACATGTCTGCTATCGCTTGATGTCCCATTCTGTTTATTATTCCCCTGAAATAAAATTATATTAGGCGTGTCCAATATTTACACTTTTGAAAACCATGGTCGGATGCAATGTTTTTTTATGTAGGTACTTAAGTGAGATCTGAAACCCATAGACATATGTGACGTTCTCAATATAAAGGGACCTTATGGAGGAAGGCAGTTACGCTCTTCTTATTCTTGGAACTATCCGAATACTATGGTAACAATTCTAAAAACGGCGTAACCGCCTGCCTCCATAAGGTCCCTTCATATTGAGAACGTCACATATACAATCTCAAGACTACAATCCTATGATTGCAAAAGTGCAAATGCGTTACGTGCCTCAGACAGGCCAGAAGGGCAAGCAGCGGCGGACTTAGGCGGTGGCGAGCAGGGCAGTCGCAGGACACTTTTATTTTAAACCTTAAGCGTTAAGTCTTACGTTGGAATATGGAATAGATCATTCCCCTAGCACCTCTCAAATTTTATTTCGTGTATGCATGCTAAGCCCGCAGTCTCGCATTTGTGCTGATGGAAAATGTATGAGGCATGAAACTACTTGACAGTTGGGCATCCGCGGTATGAAAATACGGTTAGTTTTCGCGTGCAATTGCAACTGTCAATGTATTGCGTCAGTTTTCTCAGAATCATTGTTCTGTTGGCTAAGTCTAAACCAACACACAAAGACGTCATCCTCATCACCTACCTATACGTAGTACCTACGACCCAAATGTCTTCGGTAACGTCATAACTGTTCAGTTCATGGGGAAACAGTGCAACGAACTCCTAATGGCTAATCAATACGTCTTGGCATTTGCGGTGAGGGAAAAACTGTTGAATTATAACCAACGGGAACTCGGTGGTCAATGTTTTAGTAGTCTGGCCAGCGGGCTTAACATGTACATGATAAAATTTGACAGGTGCTAGGGAAATGAATACATCTATTCCGTATTATAATGTAAGACTTAACGCTAAAGGTTTAAAATAAAACGGTCTCATCGTGACTATAATTACTAAGCAACTATCGCGATTTTATCAAGACGGGACACTTTTATTCTCTATTACATTATCCAAATTTCAGGGTCCTACTTAGGATCCTGAATAGGTTCCTATCTTACTATAGGAAATCAGACTCCTACAAATGTAATAGTTATAATAAGTGCAATAGGCTTTACTCACACCGCACACTGCCGACTTACTAACTGGCGATTAATTCTATTTTTACAAAGTTAAGTTACAGAGACAAAACACAATCGGCCGACTAAATAGTCTTCAGTCTGCGGGGAGGCCTCCCCTGCCTCCCCCGCGTCTGCCACCCTGCGAGACAGTCGCGCACGGACTTGTCAGATTATAAACTATTTCATTTACATAACTAACACGCGTAGAAGAGCACGAAAATACCTATAAATATATATATCTGTAATCAACAGCAATATCTGTAATCTGTTCACAAACATTTTTAGCGGCAGAACCCTTTTGAAACCTTTCACAGAGCCACTACAGCAAACCCTGATTTTTTTTAAGTTCTCTATTATTTTTTGACAGAGCCCTTACGGGCCCCCAAGGCTCTGCAGAACACACTTTGAGAATAGCTGCTCTAATCCATATTCCCCATCCCCAATAAACATAATAGAACAACACATCAACACATTAGAAGTACAAAGAAAACTTGACCAATGAATAGTCGGATACAGGCGTCTATCAGTTGTCACAACTGCCTGCCTGATAAATAATAATAATAATAATAATGATGATAATAATAATAATAATATTAGAGCTGTCACTCAGGACGCCACAAAAGCCACGCTCCCTCTCCTCCAGCTCCAGCATTTGAGATAAATTTTCTAATTTGTTAAACATTGTGTTGAGGCAGGTGCTCTATACTAGACCACTTGTATAGATTTCTATCCACTCTTGTGTTTATTGGTGCTGTGTCGGTCGGTAGTTACAAAGTAAATATAAATTATCAGATGTTTCATAAGCCTGCCTCAGCCTTCCATGTAACAATTGGCCTATTACACAGGCGCCAGATAAAAGAGGCTGTTCCTAAAGCACCATGTAAGCTAGGGATAATGCTTAGTTTTTAAAATGAAATAAAATGGACAATAACAAAGAACCCAATAGTTTTTTATTATTAAATATTATCATTATATAATTTAAGTAGGCACTAAAGTACTGTGCACATAAATAAAACTTGAGTGCAACTTGACAAAAAATAAACAAACCTTATTTTCAATCGCTTACATTAAAAGTTTCTCCACTAAACACACCACTACTAAAAATTTAACTTTACTGCACAAAATTAACGTAAATTGCTGCAATTTTATAAAGTAGCCGGTTAATGCGGTAACTACGATGCGGCACCGGTTAATACTGGCTGGAAATGAGGAAAATCGATAGTGTGATCTGCGATATGATAGACGAAACAAAAACAACAGGTGGTTGGCGGTAACGAGACAGTTTTAAACTTGTGTATGTAAGTAAAGTAAACTCACGTCTGTTCGCACCGCCGCTAGCCCCAATCGCGTTTTCTCTTTCTCTATCTCACGCCTTTTCACTGCAATTAGCCTTTCTAAATCCGTTGTAGATAACATTGTATCGAACGCGAGTTTTAAAGTTTCACATGCAAACTGGGGAAATTTGAACCAATTTAAATACTATCTATTTTGAACCTCTTGAACACTTCCTCTTTTTAAAGTTTAATTTACTATACAGCATGTGATTTTAAATTGAAATAAACAGACATTGGATAAAGAAAGACGTTAGATACATAAGTATATTCAAAAATTGTTGACATTTTTTGACATTTAACAGATTGGCTTTGGCTTTTTTTTGGGCCATGGGGTTGTTCGGGTAATAATCGGATCATCGGGTTTGTATCATACTTGCCGTAATAACAAAATACATAGAAATTTATATAAAAGCTGCACTTTACTGCAGTTCAATCAAACACCGGGAGGTCGTTGAAAAATGGACAAGTAACTTATTTTTATTTTGGCAATTGAAAAATCAGCCCTTAAATCATTAGAACAAATTAAAGCTGCGAAATTGAATCGATATCTATATTATTGTTGACTCAGCAACAACACTGTGACAACATGAAGGAAAACGAAAGAACACTTATATGGACATATTGTATGGACGCCAATGTCTATTTTTAGTTCCGTCAATTTGTACTAGATGGCGATATTTAGAAAGGCTATAATAGATGAAAACAACTTTAAATTCTAGTTTCAAAATTCAGGGCTAGCAGGGAAAGCAGGGCTGGTATTGGTACGTGTGGTTATTGGTCCTTGATATTATAGGTATGGTAATAGATGGTCCTAATAGTAGTTACGGGAATTTGCGTTAGATGGCGTTGTGCCGTTGAATAGAGTGATATCTCTATCCTCCTATATATAATGTACTCTTTGGGTATCCCTAAGTAGTCTGTGGGCGTCGGACTGTCGGCGCAATTTTATTGAATTAAAAATTCTTGATTCTTAATTAATTAGAAGCTTGTATCGGCAAGAGTCCACTTGATAACCTCATAGAACTGTTAAAATACTTATCTATTCCTCAACTCCAGATCGTTGCCTTTTGTAAAAGTTTAGGTTAGTTATACTACTACTATTTAGGTTACCGAAATTATTTCTACATTAAATAATTATTACCATGGAGTCTGATTACAATAAAAGAGTTGAAGAGCTTAAAAGCAAAATTGAGAGTTATCCAGATTTCCCTAAAAAAGGCATTTTATTCTGGTAAGCTTCCAAAACATACCTACGTTACGAATTTTTTTCCATGCTTCCAACACAATTCTTATATATTTTCTTAACCTATTTATTTATCAATACTTTTGAAAATGTAATTATTTAATTTCAGGGATATATTCTCCGCCTTATCTGATGGGCCGACCTGTCGTCTCCTCCAAAGGGTTCTCTCCGATACAGTCCAAAATAAGTTCCCACGCATAGATGCTGTGGTAGGGCTGGAGTCCCGAGGGTTCCTGTTTGCGTTCTCGTTGGCAGCAGAGCTGGGAGTGGCTTGTTTCCCAGTAAGGAAAAAGGGAAAGCTGCCGGGAGAGGTTGTGTCACATAAATATGATTTGGAGTATGGATCGGTGAGTATTTGCATTTACCAAATTTATTTTATTGACTAAGGCTGATGACCTAGATGAGTTTGAGAGGGATTGGCAGGAATGCACTCTAGACAGGGACGAGTAGAGAAAGAGAAACGAGACCTTTGCTCAGCAATGGGACACAAAAACAGGCTAACAAAAATACGTAAATATGAGGACCATTAACAATTTATGCACAATATGCATACTCAATAGCTAAGATTTTTTTCTTATGAAAGGTTACATCATGTTCAGTACGGCTAGCATGTTGTTGCTCAGTGTGTCTCTATCATAGTAACAGACTAGTTAGAAAGGGATATCCGAGTAACAAACAAGTTGCTGACATCTTGTGCTTGCCATTCAGAAAGAAGTAGAAAAAAATTATCTTATCTTAATCAACTTGTTTTTTTTTTTATTCTTATCATAGTCTAGTCTATACTTGTGATACCAAAATTAACTTGAATTGATATAGAATTAATTAATCTCAGTTTGCCAAGCTGACTCTGAGCCTACAAAATAAATGCTATATTTTTTAATATTGCCTAAATCTACTTATTATTACGAAATTTTACATACCTATTTGTTATATGACACATAGGCCAGTGGTAAGATTAATGCAACAGGCTGACAAAACAACTTGGTATTACATGGCTTTGATAATAATAGTTATTTGTAAGAAGACTGGACCATTCAAACTACCAGGCGTGGTCCTCTTGAGAGAAACTTTTGGTTTACTGACTAACTCTGCAATTTAAAATCATGTCACCCATTGTTCCATTGCTGCATGAAATTAATAATATTATCATTCTTAGATGCAGGGTAATCATTTAGTTCATGTATCTGTAGTTCACTTAAATATCCATGTGTTTCAAATAATATAATAATTAGTGCATTATGAGCTCTTAAAACCTGTCATATCTCTAAGCTCAAATCAATACACTCGTCTTATCCTTTAACACCTCATATGCCTGTTGACAGATCTATCTCAAAATTTTGAATATCTTGTATATTTTTTATTCCTTATCTGGATTAAATCTAAATCTAAACAGACGAGAACCAATTGTTTCGTTTTGTCTGGCATACGAAGGGTTAACCTGTCACCAAGCAGTAGTTCACATCGTTGTCCAATTCCACCAATTTTGAGATAATAATTTTTATTTTACAGGACATCGTAGAAATCAAGAAAGACTCAATTCGTCCTGGACTCAAGTGCCTTATAGTTGATGACCTCATAGCCACTGGTGGTTCCCTGTCTGCTGCTGTCACATTGCTCAAGACGTGCGGGGCTGAGGTTGCAGGCTGCCTAGTCGTTATAGAGTTAGACTCCCTAGGCGGCCGGAATAACATTCCTGCAGGTATTCCTGTACATTCCTTGATACAATATGATTAGCGGTTTCTTGTTAAGTGTGAGATCCCTTGAGCCTTGCGTTTGTGTGTGTAGCACACAAGTCATGTATGAGGTTTAAAAAACCTTTATTTTGCACTTTCAATTTAAAAAAACATGTTAGATTAAGGTTAGGTAGGATATTATATGACGAGAATTGTAGAATATTTTTTTGGGGATGTTATGAAATTTATTTATTGTTGCCTAGTTACAAGCATTTTATACAAAGGTTTTTTTTTTATTTGGAAGTGACGATGGCACCTGTCATTCCATATTTGATAAGTGCCAATTTTTATATTCTGTGTAGAAATGTGTGTATGTCAATTTTATTCTAAATAACTACTACACCCTATAAGATGCATCCCAAAGTGATTTAATTATAGCACACGTCTATGTACAACGGCCAGATCAAGTGGAGGGCTATGTCTTCAATTTGAAATTTGAAATTCCTAGAGCAGGATGGCGTAGTGTTACTATTCTATATAAAACACACTATTCACGTTTGGACCATACACTATACCATACACCTTATGTTACAATCAAAACAAAAAAAATATTGACTATTTAAAATGTCTCTACATGACCAAAAAATTACACAATGTGACTACATTTAGTCCTGTGACTGTGATTTACATGTCTCTTAGATAATATTTAAACATATGCAACAATGAAATAAGTTGAACCTAACATACACATTCCATATTAAATCAAATAAATAAAACTCAAGTCACATTCATAACTTTAACAAAACGCTCATGCTTGACTTTACTTAAAGGTTTAGTTAAAAGTTTAAAACATCTACAAGCATTTGGTTAGTTGACAAGTATTTTACATTTATTAAATTCTTGTTGATAAGATCCTTATCTAGATAAGACTAATATAATGATATCTCAAATTTAAGTGCTTAGTGCACTTGTGACAGTACTCTTTAACTTGCAATAACTTAAGCGCACTCTGGTTATCATTAAACGCAGTATATACTATGTAACGGGGCACTTTGGCTCCTCGTTAACATTTACCTCATCCTGGCAGATATCCTACGGGACTGTAGGCATGTTTATTTTAAATAGCAATCCAATTTTACGACCTCTTTTCGGCTTGCCATTGAAAGACAACTCTACCCCATATTTCTTGATTGCATTATATACTGCAGAACGACTCACTTTTTCGAGTTTGGCTGTCTTTCTGATAAAGGTGCCTTTTTCACGCATGTATTTGTCCACGATTCGTTGCCGTTGTTCTGGTTTAAGACCTCTCATTTTGCGGATTTATTAGCGGTTTGATCAGAAATACCATTGAATCTGTTCAATAATAGCAATAATTACAAGATGATTTGACATTTAAATTAAAAAATGTCCCATCATAAGTTAATTTTCATTCTAAAATTCTGTTCACTGATCTGAGGTTTATGTGTTCATCGGTCAATTTGGGCAAAAGACGTAACTCTCCTGCGATCTGTCGGCTTCAAAGACCCGCTGAAAGTGCTCCCACTTGACACTTTTTATCCCCCCTTCATTAATATACTTATACCATTTCTTTTCATATTAAATTATTATCAAATAGTGAGATTATCTACATTAATCACTAAAATTATATATTTTCGCCACTACTTTATAAAGACTGAATAAAATAATAAGCAATAGGTTGCTTAAAATTTATCTTTATGCCCTTGACCATAAACACCAACACATGGTTGGCAAAATTTTGCGTCTTTTCATCACAATCATTTTCAAAACCTACAAGATCGTCTGTGTGAACATTGTAGTGAACCTGGGGAGAAATAGACATTTCGTCAAATACTAAGGTACACAGTCGATCTTGAGGCAGCATTGTTGTGACAGTATTTTTTAATTTTTTAAATACTAAAGTATTGATGCCTGGTGACAGTTTGAGCGAGCAATGACTTTAATATTTTTTGAGGGTAAAATGCTTACAAAATAATTTGTAAGCTTTTGGACTTTTCTTAAATAACGAAAGTGACAGAATTTTTTCTTCCTTGGTAAATCTTCGCCCTTGTTTTTTCTTGTGACCCTCCATGTACTGCATTTTCGTAAATAGTTTTGCAGGTTCTGACATACGGCAAGTAAATTTTTCAAAATTCCTTTTTGCAGACATCTTTTGCAGCTGTCGTAGACGTAATTTATTTTGAAGCATTTGGGCTTTATATGTCCCGTTTTTCCACAATTTTTGCAAAGTAGCTGTTTCTTCGTCACAAATGCAGTGTTTGAAGCAGTTACATTCACATAATTTTTCCTTTGTGCTTCTTGAAGCAGTCGACTTCGTACGAGTTCACTATGTAGTGTAAAAGAAATATACAGTGTTTCAAGATTGGATACCAATGAATCATATTTCTGCAGTAAGCCGCTAAGTAGGATTTCAGCTGGTTCTTGATCTTAAACCGTTTTTTCAATGTCTGACAGTTGATGTACTAGTGACATAACTCTTTCTATGTATTCTGACATTGAACACGCCTATATAAACCACGATCTTCAAAGACTTCATTGCAGATATGTTTTTCCAAGGTTCTTTAGTGGTATTAGCTTCACGCACGTACTGGTAAAGACATGGTTTGATACTTAAACCCAAGCGAGCCAGCGCACGTTGGTCTTACGGGCCATACGGGGTGGGGAAGCACAGGGTTCCAGGAACACTTGGGACCGGACATTTATGGCTGACTCTGCAGATCGACGTAGTTCAATATTCTAATTAAAAGTCCGGAAGTGACCCCCAGCCAATTCTTTATAGATTTACAGAAAAAAAAATTCAAGTTGGCCATTTCCTACAAGTTAACTCAAACATAATCGAAGAGGAGAGTTTGAATACTACATTGAAAAACACCGATTGAATACACAACTTGGCCACACATTCTGCTGATTTATTGTAGGAAGTACCGCGTAGAAAATTTTGATATTTCGGCAAGTAGTAGGCCAATGTATGGCCTATTTTGAGAAAAAATCTAGAAGTGTCACTACTTCACAACCACATAAAAAAAATGTTTATTTTTAAATTGGTCTTTTTTTTTCTCTTTTTTATACGATAACTAGTATTCGTTTTTTGGGTGGCGATGCAAATCTATCTAAAGAACATCATTTCAAAATTTGAAGCAAATCGCTTGAATACATCCAGAAAAAACAAACATTAAAAAAAAACTTGAATAAATCATAAGTCAAAAACTAGGATGTACAAGTAGGATGTTCATACTCGGCTTAAATATTCTTCATTACAAGAGGTACTCACAAAAAAATCCCCGAGCCCGTTTGATGTAAGGGCCGACTTACTGTGGAAACCCGGCTATAGCCTTTATATTGCCTCACGTAAGAAACAAATTTAATTCCTTTTGACAAGTTCACGTCAAACCGAACAAAAGACGTTTTCTCCATAGACAAAATGGCGTCAAAAAGTTGGCGATTGGCTGAAGTGACAAATCACTTTTTGGATGAGAAAAACTATTGGACAAAACTCTGTTTGCATTTTGATCCGACTATTCAAAGACAAAATACTATAGAAACTGACCGAATTTGTAACATTTGAAGCACTGCAAAAGTTATGTACTCTGGACGAGCTGATGCCAAGAAAGTTACAAGCACTGTTGCTTGGCAGGCCCTTCCTCTTGTCGCTTTGTAATACGTTTATACCCATAATGGGACAGGACGCCTTCAAATTTTCTAATAAGTCATCTTCGGTTAGTTCCAATGTCTGATGACGAACCCACTCGTTCTCCTCAAATAAACTGGTGTGTAACAAAAATGAGTTGACGTCCTTCATTGCCCTAAAAACACTTTTGTGTAAAAGTTCCTACCGGTTTGACATACTGTACACCCTGCACATTTTTCAATATCGTATTTACTTTGAGTAAGTCCATTCGAAATTTTGAATTCTCATTAATTTTTGAGCACTGCAACTAAAAAGGCCTCTATTATTTCGGCTGTAAGTTATTTTCTGTTTTGATGAACCACTATCCGTTGGCAGGGTAGCTTTCCTTTTTGAGGATCTTGCCACAATTGGCACAATTTCCGTGGGGATGGAATCTGCAATCCCACCCCCATCCTCGTCGTCCATATGTAGTTATAAACGAATTAAATTAACTTTGCAAAAATAATGTAACTATTTACAAACAAAAAAGGGCTAAAATATAATATTTTAAAATTCTTAACTTTTCAACGTTCCGGCCCTTTTTTTGCCAACGTTGAAAAGCTTCTAAGCACAGATTAATAACTGGTAGTATCCTACAGATAAGACAGTCGAACTCAGTCGATTTACCTTAGTTTCAATTTATCCTGTTTTGGAGCTGTCAATCTACATAGTCTGTGGAGGATTTATGACAGTTGTATGGCTTTCAATAGGGTCGCATGCCGATATCGACAGGACCTAGTGATGCGCTTACGATAAATACATTTTGCGTGAGGCGTCAAGTCTTTTACTTTATTTATACTACTTATAGGGTGAGGTACGAATGCTGCTCAGTATAAAACCTTTTTGGTTGTATATTGTAGCAACATTCGTGCCTCACCTATAATCGTAGAAATAAAACTATACAAAAACCTTTGAAATTTGAAACAGTGATTTGTAGGGGCGAGCCGTGTTATCGTAGTTTATCTCTACATTTTGCTGATCATGTTCATTTAGGTTCAATGAAATCATACCAAGTATTAAAACAATTGCGGTTTGTAAAAACTCATTTATTCGTTACGGAACAATATTAATTTGTTGAAGTGATTCCTGTAGAACAGTTTTTCTGTTGGTTTTTTCCGTAGTAACGGTATCTGAAATCTATAAAAATCTTTATGATGCTTTTTATTAACAGCACTATGTGGGTCGTGTCGTGTTCTGTCTGTGTTTAAGCACAATTTTTTTCTTGAGATTTTTTCAGAAGTTGAAGGGTAAGGCAAATGGCGAGTGAAATATGAATAAACTAATACTCCAACAAATGCAGTTTATTCTTGCAATTCTATAAATATTCGCAAAAGATTCAGGCACTTAAGATTACGAGAAATTTATTTTTAAGGACCGTAAGAGGGGAAAGTCTGTCAAGCAAGATGGCTGATGCAAAAAAGGAAGTGAGAAACAATTTATTTTTTAATAATCGAGTATAAATCTACGGCTTTTGACGTTGACGTTATACAAATCAGGGCTACAATTTATCAAAATTGCTCCTCATTTAGTAGCTCATTCAACACTTCCCCTCATGCGTAACATAAAAAAAAACTCTAAAATGCAGATCTTACAAACAATAAATAATTAACAATCAAAAGTTAATTACAACTCTACTGACTCTACATTGTATCAAACACTCATGTTTAGCATGACCAGAAACAATGACTAATACAACCATAGCACACAGGATATTGGGCCTCAAAATCCGGTCATAATTATTTCTTGCTATTTTCTTATTTGAAATGATATAAAATGATGATTTTAATACCATTTCATATATTAACGTAATAATGTTGAGAATAAAACAAAATATACTATTCGAAACAATTTCATTTATTTTAAAAATCAATATTATTTGAAAACATTAAAGATATCGGTACAATAAAATCATTAAAAAACCTAACTCATTTCTTGGATATTTTCACGCCCCACTTGTACAAATAATTCTATCGTTTCTGGTAATAAACACTGGCTGAACTTCAGTTTCTTTCGTTTTCGCCCACAGCTCAAAAATGGATCGGATGTCAGCAAAAGCCTATTGAAGACATCTTTGTTACATAGTTATCTTGAGAATTTTCTCGCAAAATCGAGTCTATATAAACGAAAATGTTTGTTACGGGCTTCAGCAGCCTCCTCTGATAGTTGTCCGATAGGCAAAAAGGCATGCTTGATGATAGTCGAACCATGTACAACAATTTTATGTAATGTGGGCGTCATTGAATGCCAATCGTATAATTTAACATATAATTCCGCAGTCTCGTTTGCGAAATTCGAAAAATTCCTTACATCGATTTCGTAACCAGAAGAAATGGCTTCTATTATTGTTCTTATATTATATTTATAGCTTCTATTATATTTCGTTGACTAACATTGGCAGCATATGTTAATTCTTGGAGAGGCACGTTCTCTCGAATATCTTTTGTTTTTCGTCTCTTGCTTCGATCAGATAATTCCTGAAATAACTTGTTGGGTCGTCCTTGTTTCGAAGTAGGCATTGTCGACCAGCTATGCATTGGTATAGAATTGTCTAGCCAGTTCTCATTCTTAATTAGAAAACGTGCTTTTGTATTGTTCGCTAAGCTCCATCTTGTCCGATAATGTTCGAAACTCATGTTCCATGTCAAATAGTTTTTCATCCAGTTTCCGTTTACTAAGAAAAAGCATATATAATGTTCTTCTAGACATTTGGATGTAATTTGGGGCTAAACCTAAAATAAAAAACATCTTCGTAAGTAAATGTAAAAAAATATGAAAATACGAACAAAATATAAATTGTCCTTTAAAAAAATGGTGACTAGATGGGGGAGATATTTCTGAGCGGATAGCACGATTAAGGTATATAGGTAACTATAAAAAAGAAATATTGGCCCGATCATGCACGGAACTATTACAAAAATACTTTTTTTTCTAAATAATTTAGTAAATAATAATAATATATTTGTTTAAATCATTTTCATATTAAATACATACATTGAGCTTCAGTATTCATTAAAAAACTTCTTAAAATCACGACAAACAACTCAAAAAACAAAGTGCAAACACTTTAGAAAGTAGCGAGAACAAAGACGTGCGTATTTAACATCGACTAGATTCAGACTATCTGCGCCACGAGCGGGCGGTTTCTAGACCTTCTATAGAACCGGTTTATGATAGCCTGATTAGTGAAGTGCACGAACATTGCCAATTGACTGTATTTTATTAAAATTTGTTTTTTCGACTTTTGACCGGATTTCGAGGTCCAATACTCCTGTGTGCATAGAGTGGAACAATAAAATTCAATGAAATGACTGACTACATTTTCAAGTAAATAAAAATACATAAAAGTAACTTACTACTTAAGACTGAAATCATTAACAAAACCAGAACGTTTACAACTTGATAAAGGTTTAGTAAGTATGTCAGCCACCATTTTCTCAGTAGGCACATAACTAATTACAGCCTTTTACTCCTTTACAATATCCTTAACATGATGATAGCAAATGTGTTTTGTATTTTGTGGCAATATTCCTTTCATAAGTAATTTAAGAACACTACGATTATCACTAAAGATTCTACAATCAAAATGTTTACTAAAAACTTTATACAAGAAGTTCCTAAAAAAACATACTTCTTTGCGCGCCAAATACTCTGCCTCAGTGCTGGAAAGTGCAACACAACGCCGTTAACGCGATTCCCTACAAACTGTAGTTCAGCTTAAAGCATTTGTTTTTCATGTGCCCTGGCCGCTTACAATAATGGCATACTATAGTTTTCTTCTTAATTTGTTTGTAATTGGCTAAATCATTATTTATTACCATTTCGCTTTCTGCGTTCCTCTTCTTGAAGTAGCCTTGTGCGAACAAGATCATTGGTAATTGTACCAGAACATGCTATGGCTTCAAGGCCTGACACTAATGTCATATTCTTGAGACAACCTAAGCATAATTTCTGCTACCTCGGTATCTTCTATTGTTCGTCCTTCTATTGTGTCTGCTAACTGTTGCACAAGAGTGGTTATAGATTCCAAATAGCAATCCATGGTCTGGTAGTCCGTAAAGTTTGCATGATGAAGTCTTCGCAAGAGGCCGACTCGCCGACTAAAGCCTTTGTCTTCAAATATGCTACTTAGGTTATCCCATGCTTTCTTTGCAGTTGTTTCATTTCTGATGTATTGAATGCAGTTGTGTCTCATCGCTAAGCTTATTCGAGCCCGTGCATCTTTAATAAATTTGGCAACAGTCTCTCCTTCCCTTCTGCAGGACTGACGCAGCACCACAGGTCTTCAAGCACCAATATACGGCGTATATAAAATGTCCATATTGAAAAGTTACTCACTCCTTCAAGTTTGTCGAATGTGCCATTTATGGGGAAATGGTGTCCACGTCCATTTCCACTTGAAACTGCAGACTCGGTCTCAGGCATCGTAGTAATCGGCGACGTAGTCCACGTAAGACGTAGATTCTTTAGTACGAATATCTTTATGCCGTTGTTTTGTCCGTTTCTATTTTCGTCCCAATCGCTTAATTTTCCGGCTCAATTCTTCAAGATCGTTTGTAGAATGACTACGTTTCGGCATTTTCGTTAAAAAAAAACTTCAGTCGCATATAAAAACACTATTTTAGCATAAAACACAAATTTTAAAGTGAGAAAACGCTTTTAGCGGTTAAGCACTAAAAACGTGCTCTCTACTCTTTCGGACGATGTACGAAGTAAAATAACTAAGGTACCTGACCCATGTAAGGCTCACCTTATTTGTCTTGAAGTACAAAAAAAAACTATGAATGTTGAAATAAAACAAAAAATTGTATTTAATCATTTATTCAATAATCAACATATTAATAATAATTTTGGTTCAGAAAACAATGTTCACTATTAACTATAAGCTTTTTTTTAAAGCAACTTCGTATAATCCAAATGGGGTTATAATTGCGGTTTTTGGTACATCTTCGGGTGCCACGTTTCAGTTTCAGTTTAGTGAATATTCTTTTATCACGTACTAAGTATGTGAAATCTAATAGTCTCGGCTCGGTAATGGGTAGCGATCGGAAATGGTAACATAACAGAGCAACGGTTTTCTTCATATCGTTTACACCATGTAAATAATTATTCAGTATTATTTTTATTTTTATATCCCTTGCAATATATTTTTCATTCCTTTGACGAAATACGTCAGAGCGTACTTCATTTTCTGTAGTACGGTAAAATTTACTGCTTCTGCTTCAGCCTTCAATTCCGAAATACATAGCAAGGGTGGATACAAGTCCGGTAATCCGAGAGCCTATTGTTCACACGATATGTAGGGATCGATTCGACTCAAAGCAAAATCCACGTAAATTACTTAAGGATTCTCGGGCGCACAGACGATTGCGCGAGTTAATTCGATCCTAGCGCCATCTGTGGAGCTTTCGCAATTGCTGTTTTTGGTACATCTTCGGGTGCCACGCCGCGTTTCAGTTCCAGTTTAGTTAATATTCTTTTATCACGTACTATAAGTATGTGAAATCTAATAGTCTCGGCGCGGTAATGGGTAGCGATCGGAAATGGTAACATTACAGAGCTACTGTTTTCTTCATATCGTTTACACCATGTAATTAATTATTCAGTATCAGTTTTATTTATATATCTCTTGCAATATATTTTTCATTCCTTTGACGAAATACGTCAGAGCGTACTTCATTTTGCAGTACGGTAAAATTTACTGCTTCTGCTTCAGCCTTCAATTCCGAAAGACATAGCAGCAAGCAAGGGTGGATATAGTAAAGAGGAGTGGTCCAATAAGTCCGGTAATCGGTCTGAGAGCATACTGTACACACGCTATGTAGGGATCGATTCAACTCAAAGCAAAATCCACGTAAATTACTTAAGGATTCTCGGGCGCACAGACGATTGCGCGAGTTAATTCGATCCTAGCGCCATCTATGGAGCTTTCGCGGTACATTGCTCGTAGTGTTTATGCCGAGGACTAGATGACGTAGCGAATCGTGTTTGTGGTTTGTTACACTGCTCTTTTTTTTCAGGATATTATTTATCTTTTCGTGCCAATTTTCAGTGACATTATTAGTGCGGTGTCTAGCGTCAAAACAAGATAAAATGTTTATCAATTCCATCCTGATCCACTGAGATTGCATATATTTGTTAAATTGGTCAATCTGCGAAATGCTTGGCGATTCTAACAAAATAGTAAGCCAAGCTTCGTGTATTTTTAAACTCAGAAAATGTGCCAAAGCTACACATTTGGCTAAGTATTTAGTACCTTCGCGACTATTTGCGGTACCAAACTTCTCGCCGTTTTTATAAATTGCTTGTGAATAATGAAAAAAACACCCTTTTATTTCTGCGTTTGGGTAAATGTCTTTTATGGAGTTATTTGCTCCTATTTCAAAATCCAATTTGAACATTTTTGATTGAAAGTTCGGAATATGGTCCTTAATGGATATGCAACTCGCAGATCGCAGCGAAATAAAACAGCAGACAGCTCCAGCTTGATATGAAGAAGACCATATAGTCTGCAAAAGATTATAGACATAGACATAGCAAATATTCTTTCAGTATTCAGATATTTCACATTTCTGAAACTACTTTGTACTAGGTCCTTTACATCATGGTATCTTATATGAGAGAGAGAGAGAGAAACATTTATTCGGCTATAACTAAACACATACAATTATACAATTATAATAAATCAAATAACTTCTATAATTTACTAAAACGATAGACTAAACAACTAAAAACACACAAAAACAATAAGTAAACTATATCCGAAAAAGCTGACCAGCTCAGCTTGTTGCTGGGCAGAGCCTCAGCGCTGATTTTCAGCTGGGGCCTGAGATGAAGGTAGATCTGGCTGTGAGTGCTGTAATAACTGGGTATAAAAGGACTCGTAATTTTTTTAAATAAAACAATTCAAAATAAAAAGGACTCTAGGAAAACAGTGAACTAAAATAAAACAATTCAAATGAAAAATAGAATAACATCAGGCTTAACATCAGTGCAGTGCAGTGTGCTAATATTATCATGTATAACGTGCAATAACTATATACATACCCTAATTTTATATATGTTATTTTGCCCTAGTCGGTACTTATTTTAAATATTTACGTACACAAGATTTCAAAGGTAGTGGAAGCTAACGCCATCTATTTGTCGCATTAACGTAAGCTCTTTTATTTTTTTACGGAATCTAAATAGATGTCGCATATGGTATGTTTAGTGCGCTTATGACAGTATTCTTTGTTCTCTATGCGCACTTTTTAACTTATAACATTTTGATTTGATGTGTCCACCCTTATGGCAATAATTTTTCTTTTTATTTTTAGACGTGAAGTCTGTTTCTGGTACAGATGCCAATGCCTTTCTTGATTCTTCCTGCATTAAACGTGCTCTGACAAACTCGCTGGAGACTGTAGAGGTTAGGCAAGAAGACCGCTTAGTAGAAGTTCAGCCACTTCGCTATCATCAATGACTTTTCCTATATCCACAAACGGTTGGACAATTTTCATAGGGTGATCGATGTAGGTAGCCATATTATGGTGATGTGTATACTGAACCTTGTGCAAATCCCTGAGTAGTACTATGCGACGGTATAGCCCTTTAACTTCAAAAATATCAGACAGCTTCGTCCAGGCTGTTTTGGAATTTGAGCAATTATTTATGTATTGATAAAGGTTAGGTCGCAGACTAAGTGCATTACGCGCCAGCGCGCGTTGATCGCGTCTGACATAGCACCGGTCACGCAATCCCAAAGGCCTTCCAATATATACTTCTACTAGTAGAAATTCTACGCGCGTTCCAATTTTTCGATTGATCCGTGGACTAATGTATTAGGTGCCGATGAACTGGTATTTCCATTGGATATAGGCGTCGGTGTCAACGTGTTTGACATGCCGCTATTTTGACTGGATCTTGCTCCACTCCATCACTGCCCGTTTACTGCCCGAAAACATTTTGGCTTGATGAATCCCGGTTTTTTACAATAATCGTAAATCACTGACCTCTTAGACGCAATACCAACATCACCGTTCACAGAGATTCCATTTGTTGATCTTCTGAACTCTTGAAGCAGTCGAGCTCGCACAGCTTCAGTGGTGAGACTGCCAGATAATATGTTCGCTGCCT
Source organism: Tortrix viridana (assembly GCA_963241965.1). Lineage (NCBI taxonomy): Eukaryota > Metazoa > Arthropoda > Insecta > Lepidoptera > Tortricidae > Tortrix > Tortrix viridana. The sequence goes on along the minus strand of OY725195.1, from coordinate 2,618,148 downwards.
TGAGGCTGGTGACCAAGGCATTAAATTCCGATTATTGAACATTCAACATCATTGGCTGTACACCATACAACCTTTGACTAGAAACTGTATATGGTTTTTATGATTAAAAACTTGACCGATGCGATGCGACGACCACGAAACGCTCTTGGCTGGTATATTCACGGAGAGAGACGTCAAGCCATCGATCAGGCGGTGTTTTCTGCAATCGACCAGTAAGTTAAAGAAACAAGAAGTCCACACCAATTATACGTCCGCCACGGTAAATTCCTAAACGAAGTCTCGGCACAAACCCAAATTCAGTCGCAGTTGTATAAAGCCGTATGTGGAAATTATGGTTCCATTAGCAGCAAACAATTGGTAACTGGTTTTTGTGCGGTGTTCCTTTATGGCCGACCGCGCGTATACACAAAGGTCCGATCCAGTGTCGACCAAGAAGTTGAGTTTAAATACGCTGTCTGTAACAAATAGGCGGCCCGGTGCGGTTTGGCAGTCGTTGGCCGCTACTTCCAGCTGCCGTTGAAGTTTCACGACCCCGGGTGGCTGCATGGCCTGGTACAACGGGTAGATTTATCGCCAAACCTTTTATGATACCAACACAAAGGCGGGTCGTCGCGTTGACTCGATGCGGATCGGTTTCGTCCTTACTAGTTCGATGGAGTCCTATTCTTTTCTGACGAATATCGGGACTGGGATCTTGACTCGCGTGGCTGGGTGCTAAATTGTGATTTCAACGAAGCTATCTCCTGCGTTATTTCGGCCATTTGCTTCGCCATCACGGTTACGTAACCGGTACATCCCGTGAAACACACTTGCGGAGTTTGCGGTGCAATGTCGTGGATCTTATCAGCGAGCTCGGCCAATTCATCCAAGTACCTTTTTGCGAGGCGATAACAGTTTGCAAATTATGAGGAAGGCGACTAGACCAGACTGTCTTTCAAAACTCATCAGTTACCGTAGAACCGGCCAAGGTGCGAAGGTGTCGTAGGAATTGTGTTGGTTTACTGCCACCCATTTCTTCGAGTTTCATCAGTTGTAACGGTGGTAGTTTCTTCATTTTACGACTTATTTCTTCATATTCATCCTTGTAGTGTTTCCTCTTACCCATATTAGCACTTTTAAACTTGGTTTTAATATAATTTAAATACTAGAACGTTAAGGGCTTGTTTCACAATCGACAATTAAATTCATTTGTCAGTTAAAGATAGCACCTCTCCTTGTCTATTTTCAAGTGTAAGAAAAGGAAAGGGTAATAAGACAGACAGCTATTGTCGTCGAGCGGTGGAAGTAAAAATAAACCAAATCATGTTACTTCACAGGCACATTTATTAGTGGCTTTATATAACGTAGAATCCTTATATTCGTACAATAATAATAAATTATTATAACGACGAAATGAATACATACGTCTGTAGCTTCGTAGGCAAGAATGAGCTGTTTCACAGACAAAACAATCATGCAGTTTTTGGTTTTATAAGGGTGGCTATACATTATCCAATATTTAACACTTCCCCTCACACCTTATAACACTGATAAATATTCAGCTTCTGTGCTTGAGAGCGCTACGCAACGTTGTTTTCGAGATTCCCAATGTATGGTATTCAAACCTAGTTTAACAACAAATCCAGTGTATGAGTCATATGCATATGCAGTCAAATTTAATTCTCTCCTCTTTATAAAACATAAAGTGTAGTTAATCGTCCCTGCTAAATACCGAACAATGCGTTTAGCTGCAAGCCAATGACTTATTAAACTTGGAATTGTATTGACTTAAACGGCTACAGGCGTACGCAATGTCTGGTCTGGTACACACAGCCAAATACATTAGACACCACATAAGCTCTCTGTAATTGTAAGTCTCATCACACAAAGTTTCAAGATCATTATCAAACTTTCATTGGTGTTGAGACGGGTTTGCAATTTTCCATATTGAACCGCTTGAGCAATTTCTTAACATAATCTGCCTGGTCCAACTTTAAAACATCACCCTCTCTAATAACATTAATGCAGACAGCTCTTTAGATTCCCTAAGTTCTTGCAATTAAATTCATTGAACAACAAACTAAAAAGCTTTTCTTTACAAGAGTTGTTGTTTGAAAATACAAAAAAGTCATCTATAATTTTATCTATGTGGCAATCAACAGTTTTTGTTGCGGCGTGAGGCCAAAGATTTCTGCGTTGTCGTCCACGTCTTGCACCCATTTCGATGCAGAATAGGTTTTGTCTGTGCCGGTGAACTTCGGGATGGCGTCGTCTAGCAGTAGAAGGTTAAGTGATTGCTTGTCCGTCATAACGTCGTCGTCTTCTTCGTCGTAATATTCACTGTCGCCTCCGTCGTCACGATTAGTCTCCTCAAAGCTACTTGAAACTCGGCGCGCACACTCGGACCACTTTGTCGGCGAGCACGCCTTCGAGGTTAGGTTAGCTTTACCTCGTGGCTTCATACAACTTCTTCTTCTTCCTTTCTTTGTCAAATCCCGGACGAGCCCCCAAAATGTGGGATGTTGACAAGAAAGGAAACGCAGACTCACACTAATCAGTTTATTTTAAATAAAAGTTAACGAGCAAGCACACCGCACAGATCGTAGCTAACCGCCATTCTCTCCCTCTCCCCCTCGCACATTCCATATCTCGGTCACTCGCTTGCGTTTCATTCTACATCTATGTCGGCCAACTGATGTACCAACGTCATGATGGTTGCTAAATAGCGAGACACAGTTAAACTGATTATACTCAACGCGATGCAATTGGCGTAGAACGAGAACACGCCTATACAGGCCTTTGTCCTCGAATACAGTTTTGAGGTTATCCCACGCTTTCTTTGCCGTATCAGCGTTGCGAATATGTTGATGGCATGACGATATTACATTCAGGCCAATGCGGGCAAGCGCATGATTCACGCAACTAGCATCTGTTTCTGTTCGACAGCATCCTACAGCCCATCTAATGTCAGCAGCATTTTCATTTGATATTTCCATGTTGGGTAGTTTTCTACACCACGCAACTTCTCAATTTGCTGATTAGAGTAGCTGGTTGGGGCCGTAACAGCCAATTCTTGTGCCATTTATAATGAGCGGCCAAACGCGAACACGACCAAGCTCCACACGTGGCGGCACGACACGTGGATGACGACAATGGTGGAAGCACGACGAACGGTTCCACAAACAACACGCCGATATTGCGTCACAGCTATTCCACTTCGCTCTCACACTGCCTTAAGCCAAGCCAATCTACTGGAATGTACCAATCTTTGGTGTTCTGGGACCACATAACCTGATGAGACAGACAGCTATTGCCGTTAAGCAGTGAATGTAAAAATAAACCAAATCATGGTACTTCACAGGCACATTTATTAGTAGCTTTATATAACGTAGAATCCTTATATTCGTACAATAATAATAAATTATTATAACGACGAAATGAATACATACGTCCGTAGCGTGTATGGCGTCTCAAACCCTTCAGGACGCCAAGAAAGAATGTAACTTCAAAGTCGTCTCAAGGTCAGTGTAACTTTTCTTTAGGCAATGTAGGATGAAACATACTTTTCAGAGTTTTATACGACTTTTCATCGATTAACATCAATAAAGCGGATACTTGTTTTGTGTTTGCGACATCGTAAGCCTTAAAATATTGTTCGACACGCTCCAGGAAACACTCCACATCGTCACCTTCCGTGTACCGTTTAATCTGACAAAGATTTGCCATCGTCGCCATTTTGTGGTGTCCCAAGCCCTTCAGGACGCCAAGAAAGAATAAACTGTAACTTATAGAATTAACTTTTATTAATTTAACCAACACAAAGAAAAGGGTACGCCATGTGCTAACAGAGAAAATTCCTATCTGTCTGTCTTCATGTGCGTTCGGAAAGACACGCCATGTTGTTCCGTTCGGATACACATCAGCGTGGAAGGGTCGTAGACAAGAAGGAGCTGTTTCACAGACAAAACAATCATGCCGTTTTTGGTTTTATAAGGGTGGCTATACATTATCCAATATTTAACAAAGGGCTATATTTATTTGACAGATATGCTTTACTTGACGATTGTGAAACAGGCGGTAAATGTGTTCTAACAAAACTGGAGCGGTGAAGCACATGAAATTGTGCTATGAGTGGTGGCACCTATGTGGTACTACATGTGCAATAAGTTTATTTTCCAGGTTACTAATCTTGAGTACGATGCACGAGTATAATTATTATAATCACTGTCTAGAAAATACCAGTATAGGTAGAGTAAGAACAGTTCAATAACATTTGTAAATGTTTGCACTTTGTTCCCTTGCTTTAAGATCCCAAAGTGTACACATATTTATTTTCTAACTCGATTGTGGAGAATATTCTAGTTCGCTCATTTCCAAAATACCAAATTATCAATATTCTGGAATATCAAACTAAGCAATTTTTCGAATCTGGCGTTTTAGGATTCTGGTATATAATGTAACATGGAGTTTTGAAATTCCGGTAAATAAAATGGAAATGTGCAATGCTAGATTGGGTCTAACAAAGTGTCTTTTGAAAACATTATTCTTAAATAATACATTTCACTCGGTTATTGTAAAATGAGCGGAGGGACGCTCCTTATGTATGACACGTTTTGTAGGTGGAAAATGTCAAATTGTAACTCGAGGTAGGTATCCTTATCTATCCACGGTTTGATTATAGCGATTAAGGGATGGTGCGTCCGAAGTTTTGAGTTAAATACTTCGTAACTATCCTGTTCTCGTTATTATTGCCTACTTAATATGTGTCATTTTTGTATATTGCAGGAGTTTTCCGCGCTTTACTCAACTGTTAATATTTCGTATTGTGTTGCAACCACGTCGTAGTTACTTTTTTGTGAAACAACGTTTTAAGTAGTGGGCAACATCCGATAAAAAATAACGTAATAAGTAATAGAAAGTTACTCAATATTATTTTTGTTGCAATGCGTTGCAACAGTAGTAATCCGGTGTAAATCGATGCACTGAAAACGGCAAATAACTGGTATGTACAGTACAGTCAGCATTAAATAGATAGGAGCTGTCAAAATGGCCAAATATATCGCTGCTCCTATCTATTTGATGCTGACTGTACTCGCTAACTTTTGATGTTTTTTGTATCTTCAAAATTACTATATAATAATTGGGAAACACCAACAATGTATGATGATTCATAAAGCAATTCGAGGGTTAACTAATAATTGTCCTGTTTAGTAAAAGTAAGAATTAAAACAATTATAATTTATTGACTTGAATCATCGTCTTTCCTAATGGAGAGCCTGATTAATGAGTTACCAGTTAGCAATATGTGATGTAAGTACAAATTTGATATTAAATAATATTTATTTTATGTCGTTGTTTTATTTAATACAAAGCTTTGGTAAGTAAAACACTTAATCACGCTTACAAAATTACTTAACTATGTAAATTGATTTAATGTTATTAATTAATGTTGCATTATGTTAACAAAACGACATAATACCTGTACATATATAAATCACATACATTATGTAAAGGTATTATGTTGAATATAAAAAATAGATAGCAATAAACACTGTAAATGCACAAGTTTTCACACATCTCAATGGTAATTAAGTATAGCCAAATAAATACTTTTCAACCTTTTCAACGCGAATGATGGATATCCGCACAACATGTCAACCGCCAACGACGGATTTATCCGGCACGGTGTTACAGCTACATTAAAAAAAAAATACCACTGTACTTATTCTTCATTTGTCATTGGCTTGTGAGACTTTTTCAACATGGCGTCAAAAAGGTTAACACCGAACAGTAATAAACAAAACACTGCACACTAATTTAAAAAAAACGCGTCCCTGATTCATTTAATATTTCCGACGTCACCGATTAGGTATTTTCATTCGTCATGGTTTAGTTTTTAAAAAGTTCTTAAAGCTAAACATTATTCCCTAACTTAACCTGAAACCATAAAATATGGTTTAAATCTAACTTATTCCGACATTTCGAACTGGAGTCCATCAATAGGCTGCATCTTCGATGCCTGTTGTACTTCTACGGGGATTTCACTTTCTGTGGTAAAACCAGTTTCAATTTTCGGCTCAAATTTCTTATTCTTAGGTTTAGCAGGTTCAGTTGTGTAAGTAGGATGACCAGTTGATGGAGCAGTTGCAGGAGTTTCAGTCATGAAAGTTGTCGTTTCTGCGCCTGCGGTAGTGCTTCCGTTGTCCACTTCTGTTTTGTTTCCATGGTGTTCGCCAGGCACGTACGGTACTTCACTTTCCATAGCGAACACTTCAACCAAGAAGTCATATCCTCGTAATATTGTCGGGCTCTTCAACAAAATAGAAACGTTAGTGTATCCTACTCCTCCCGATGCAATTTGGGCTTCACCGTCCTTTTCTGGCCTCAAATCCGTGATGTTGATTTTGCTGATCACTTTATCTTCGCCTACATCGACGAGGAGTTCTTTAGTTTGCTTCCAAATGGCCGGACTTGCATCGTAGTGCTCATTGTAAAAAGAGCTGCCAGTGTTATTGGCCCCTTGGAGTACGTCGGCACCGTACGCCAAAGACGTTAAAGCCAGAACAGCGAGTACTTTCGAAAACATGTTGATTCTATGGTTGGTTCGAAACAACTGACGGTCGCTAGGTTAGTACAAAGGTTTTATACATAATCTTGGTTTGAGGAAAAAAATTAACGAATGAAATCACCGGTGAGTCTTGCTTTATAGTTTAATAAGATCTTCCTGGAGGAAAATACCCCAGTTAGTGGTAAGTACACTCGATGACAGACGTGGTGATTAAGACTTTATTCATTTTGTATTATTCACTTTTCCCAAGCATTATCTACCGGAGTAGTCATTATAAACTTGTCCTTTTGCGGTGGAATATTTTCATTTGCGTAAATTGTGGACTGTGAAAGCTTCTTGTCATAGACACTAGCTAATGAGCAGCTAATATGATAAACAGCAGTAGCATTGTTTGTAGCAGGTAATATCCGGAACTACCTAGGTAGGTACAGATTCGATTCTGAAAATTATTTTACGTCAGGTCTAGTAAAAAAAATTATAGCTAGTTTCCCATGTAGGTATGTTACTCTGTAAATAAGGGCTTCGACGCCTAAAAAAAGGTTTCACAATCTCATTGATAAGATAAGATAAAAGCAGTGCAGCAGTTCTTCTCAGCAGTGGTCTCTTGGGAAGCGCTGGTAGATTTTGACGTGTAAAAGTGCCCGTGCGGCCTACTTACTGAATAAATCTTTTATATTTTTTTTCCTACATAACCCATGCATAACTATCCGAATCGTTTATCTTTGTTATTAAATTACTTCTGTGCACGCCTGTACCTACTTCTTTAGCATCATCTGTGAGTCACCTCATCTGATACGCTACTTGCATTGAAATAAGTAGGTTACGTGTACCAATTTACAGCTCGCTCGATAATACGTAATAAGTAAAGGGCCTATTAGACCACGCGATATTCAGACAGTCTATCTGGAGAGGGGAGTTAATGCCTCTCGCTTCAAAGAGCTAATTACCCTATACTTGACGGTTTTTCATTCATGCGTGAGTGAGATGGGAATACATACATCAGGGTCGGACTGGGCCTAAAGGGCCCAGGAACAGTATAAATATAACTAAAGCAGCAAATTTCAATTAATTTTTTTAAAATCACAAATGGTATGCGGACAATATTGCCAATATCGGTGTAAGTTTGCCGATGTTCGGTTCTTTAGGTGTTATTCGGTATTTGCGGAGAACTGTGGCGAGAGTGCGAATCGCCTCACGCTCCGACCACTCCGCCGCGCTCCACTCCGCCACGCTTCACTTCTCTAGAGAGAAGCCCAAGATGGCGGCCGGCTCGGCAGAAACGATCGACACGTGGAGCAACCAACACTTCCACCACAGGACTCCTAAAGCAGTAAAGAAACTATGAACAAACGTTCGAAACGTGGCACTCACACAGACGTCTCGACCATTCGTCTCCACGCGACACCCACTGACAGCTCACTGCCTTGTCTATGCGAGTGCGACGTTTCGAACGTTTGTTCGTAGTTTCTCTACTGCTTTAGCTATATCTATACTGTGGCCCAGGTGCGCAGTCATTCCAAATCCCTACCATCATCCTACCTGCAAGTCTTATCGCCAAGCAGTAGTGTTCCCACTGCTGTTCCGGTGGTTGTAAGACAGCCCCTGGTGAGTTCTCTAGCTAGCTAAAGACCATGCAGGCCTCTTTATTCCACCTTATTCCTCAGAGAGATAACGCACATGTTCATGGGCCTTAAAATTAGAACCCACACTGCCATAAAAATACGAAAATTATATAGGTACTATGTACGTGAGAGAATTCCTTCTTATATATTCCAAGCTCTCCAGAATTAAGGACAAATTTTATTGAGCACGGAAACACGCGTCAGAGGTGATACAGATAGACCAGATAAGTAAATGTTTTCCGGTTCTTTATTATGTTTTGGCTTCTAGGTTTTCCTCTTCCATTCCTCATTTGTATTCAAGTATCGTGGAAAGGTACATGTGCGGAAGATGCACAGATATTTAATAGCAGGTACCGACAGTCAAGGTCATAAATATGTATACATTTTAGTACCTTGTCACTTTAATCGCTGTGACATTCATATATGGCAGTTTAAGGGTGAATTTCAGGGCGTTTCATTAGTGTCACCAAATATATTGACGACATCAATTACACTACAGCAACTTCTGATGCTGATAGAAACCACATCCCCGGTTCTGCTTCTGCTTACATCAGGAGTTGCTGGTAGGCGTCATTGATTTCGTCAATATATTTTATTGTAAGCGAGATGGTTAAAACAAAGAGAAGTAAATTCAAATGGAAATTAAACAAGTGCATCAAAACAATAAGTTTATGACTAAAAACAATAATTTTATCAAATAACACTTTAACAATCAAATAAAGGCAAATCATATTTATACGCAACTCGCTAGCACCACAAAACCGTAGCGGTATTACAGGTACGTGGAAACTATTTGTAATTTGCAATGCAAATAACAATATTTATAAACGAACTATATTCATACCACAGAGTCATACACACCCCGTTATCTGTAGAGCAAATTTGTGTTGCACAGCACAAAAAAAAAATTAAAAGTATTAAACTTAGGAGTTTCAGACGTAAAAACCTTTTTAAACAGTTTCTAAAATCTGTAATTTACCTACTTGTCAATGATGATTAATGTCATTTAATTCGTTTAATTCTTATTCCGTGTGAATTATCTGAATCTTGCTGAATAGCTCACGGCGAAATTGAAAATAAATAGGATGCGACGAGGAAATAGCAAATTAAATGAAAAATAGACAACAAAATTTGACGCCATGACCCAAGTAATATAAAAAATCTCTCGATATTTATTTAAGAAATGTAACCGATTGAGGATCACAAATATGTAAACAAGTATGTCTTTAAATAATAATAAATAAATAAATCATATGTGACATTATTTTACATGTACCTACCTACAAAAAATAACTATAACCCTACGACCAAGTTTCAACGAATCCGCTCTACTGATAACGGGGTATGGCATACTCCAATGTAAAGTAGTAAAACACACATAGGCACGTATTACTTTTTGATACTCTCTGAGAAACAATCGTCGACAGTGTTTGGTCAAGTCGTGATCGCTGATGACCGACGAAGTGCTATTAAAGACAAAAAAACCCCTGCAGGCTTATAACATGTTAGCACGAGATAAAATTTGACAGGTGCTAGGGAAATGAATACATCTATTCCATATTCTAACGTAAGACCGTTCTGACTTTTATTACTTTTTAGGGTTCCGTACCCATAAGGTGCCCAACGGGACCCTGTTAATATGCCTACGCTGTTAATATGTCCGTCCGTCCGTCCGTCGTCCTAACTATAAAGAGCTGTATCTTTTGAACCGTAATAGATAGGTAGCGGGTTGATTTTTTTTTCAGAATATGTTTTATTACGGCGGAGTTACTAACAAATAAAAAAATAGTAATAAAGGGGGTCCCCATACAAGAAACGTTTTTTTCAACGTATTTTTATTTTTGTTGTACCGTAGAAACGGTAAAACATACAAGCGTCAAAGGTATGATTATAGAACAAACCCTATAGAATAACAACAAATACTAAAAACCAGCCGCATGTGTACGGAACCCTCAGTGCGCGAGTCCGACTCGCACTTGCCCGGTTTTTATTATTACTAAGCGAATATAGCGATTTTCGTATTTTTATAGCGATTTTATCAAGACGTCCCGTCGACTTACTAGCTTTAAGCGTACTATAGGGTCGAGGACTATCTAACGGACAAAAATGCTTGACCTAAGCCCGAAAATTAGAAAATTAACTAAACGGTTTATGTAGGAAAACATATCGAAACTTTTTTATGTGGTACGTGTATGTATATGTAATGGGTATACGAGTATGTATATATTTTTTCTCTCGTAATAATTTTGACATGTTTAGTGCAGAACTACGCAGATATTGCATATAATTTTTACAGTTTTATATAATGCTAGAATAAGTTGTATCATTGTAAAAAGTTTATATTAAAAAAATTACCAACTGTTGAGTTTTTTGCGGCGCTTTTTCTCAGCAGTGGTCTTCTCTTGGGAAGCGCTGGTAGATTTCGTTTGACGTGTGAAAGTGCCGCGGCCTACCTACTTACTGAATAAATATCTTACCTTTTTATCTTAATTTAAACCTTAAGCGTTAAGTTTTACGTTAGAATATGGAATAGATGTATTCATTTCCCTAGCACCTGTCAAATTGTATCTCGCGTGTTAACCCCCGCAGGCCCCGCATTATGGTCGTCTTATTGTGGATATAATGTGGATAATGCGTCGCACTTACATATTGGTCAGAAAATGACATAAGTTTTTATCTACGCGACCACGACAGGCTCCCAGGGTCTACAACGTCGATGCCTGCATCCCGCCTCTCTAGCTGGCGCAGTAGTCGGGCTTGGAGCAGGGACACTTCTCCTTCATCTGCGGGCCTCTTGCCATCTGCTTCATGAAAGGATGCAGCTCTTCCGTGAAGAAACGTCTGAAAGCAGATGCAGTTAAATAAATTCGCGTACCCCCGCAGAAACCAGTCGTAAGCGGTTAGCATAGGTGGTAGTGACCCTGTCTATCAAGCTAGCGGTCTCGGGTTTGATTCCCGGTATGGACAAATATTTGTGTTATTGTTTCTGAGTCTTGGATATTTCCTATGAATTTTAGTGTGATTTTTTATATATGTTTCTCTTTGCCCATAATACAAGCTTAGGTAGATCTTAGTTTGGGACAAGGTCCGTTTGTGTGACATTGTCTCATAAAAATAAATGACAAATAACAAGCGGACGGCATCACGGACAACAACTATTTAAAAAAACCCTGTTCCACTTGACATATGACATCTTAACAATAGTTTAACATTGAGTTGAGTCGCCAATCCGGTTTCTGTATATGCCGGTCGTCACGTATTGTTAATTACCTAATCACCACTAGGATAAGAGTATCACCTGTAATGTAACCATGGTATTACATTGTAGGTGCTAAATTAATATTCAATTCAATTAAATTCAAGAACTTTATTGCGTATCACATTACATAATATCAGGTGGAAAACAAAATAGGTACCTATCCATGTGACGCGCGTATGAATATGAGTTATCGATACTACGTGTTAGACGTTCTATGTTATCTAGTTAACCCATGCATAAGTTACTGTTAATCGTGTATAATATACCTCTGCCTTATGTCGGATTTCGCCAACCACTTAACAGACGATTAGTTTTAACAGCTGTCAAAATGTATGAACTAACAGTTGATTAACTTTAAACATCGTATGATGAAATTGGTAATTATTGTAATTAAAATAGATTGTAACACTAACTGACTGACAAAGTGGTTCCTTTGTCACCCACCAATTTGGCCCACTCTTCCGCGTTCCGGTAAACTGAACCACAGTAATTAGGTAATGTTACCGTGAACCATTGCAGGTAAGGATAATTTTGTAGCGACTAGATGCACTTGGTAATTACCACAAATACCCATAAACTTGTCCTCAGTTAAAACAAACACACTCGTATTTATTTAGTAAGAATAAGAATAGTTCATTCAAACAAAACATGCATTATTAAAATGACGCCGACGACTCGTTTATTCAGTTTATGCCCGTGCGTTAGTGACGCATTGGTAACATGACTGCGTATTATTGGACTAAACGTGACTAAACGCATGACTTTTCTAGAATGACGGCCGCACTCAGAGACGTCATTTAACTTTTAAGTTTGATTAAAGTCGCTGTTGTCACTTTCTTTGCTAAATCAACAGAATGAGACGCATAAACTGTAATCAAACTTAAAAATTAATTGACGTCTCTTCTTCGGGCTTAACATGCGTGGACGAGATAAAATGTGACAGGTGCTAGGGAAATGAATACCTCTATTCCATATTCTAACGTAAGACTTAACGCTTAAGTTTTAAAATAAAAGTGTCTCCACCTGACTTTTATTACCTTTTATTACTAAGCGACTATAGCGATTTTATTAAGACGGGACACTTTTATTTTAAACCTTAAGCGTTAATTCTTACGTTAAAATATGGAATATTAGATGCATTCATTTCCGTAGCACCTGTCAAATTGTATCTCGTATATGCATGCTAAGCCCGCTGACGGTTTACATAGATGCTATCATACTGACCGGCTAAGCATGCGCTTGATTTCCTCGTCATACTCCTCCGTGGCGAGTTTATACTTCTTCAACTGGTCCCTTTCCTCTTGTAAAGCGCGTTCCTAAACATGAATTAAGTTATCTTAAAGGGACCTTATGGAGAAAGGCAGTTACGCTCTTCTTACTCTTGTAACAGTTCTAAAAACGGCGTAACAGCCTGCCTCCATAAGGTCCCTTTATATTGAGAACGTCACAAATGACGCAGTTAGTCTAGTTGGTAGTGCCTTCGAAAGCCAAAGCAAGTATTTGTAAGATGTGCACAAATTATGTGTTTCTAACGGCCGCACTCAGAGACGTCAATTAACTTTTTAGTTTCATTAAAGTTGCTGCTGTCACTTTCTTTGCTATAGCAATAAAATAAGACGCAGCAACTTTAATGAAACTTAAAAACTAATTGACGTCTCTGAGTGCGGTATTATTTAGTTATCTATTAAAATATGTATCATCATTACTCCCCCCTCCCACTTACAGATGTAGTGCGTAATCACACGACATCGTATTTGTGGTACGTTTGTATTTGTCTTGCTTTATCAATTCGCTTATCGGGAAAGCATGATAAATACGAAGTTTCCTACCATAAACGATGTCTGCTTCCACTACACCTGTACGAGTAGAATCCTGGTCTCCGTCTGAGGAGTTAGTTCCCTACCTTCAACAGGTTGTTGTACGCGATCTGGTCCAGCAGGTTCGTCTCGTGCTGCTTCCGGGCCCGCGCGTCCTCCGCGGCCTGGTGGCGCAGGAGCTGGTCGGTCTGCGCCTTGCACTCGCTGAGACATCGGTCTTCCTCCAGCTGCCTGCGCCGCGCCTCCTCTTTAGCAAGCTTCCTCTCGTTAATCTGTTCTACCATGGCCTTTCGGACGTCCTGTGGAGATGGGAAGGACGTGAGTCCCAGTGACGTCGTCTGGGGAGTTCGTTGCGTATCCATTGGTTAGTTGTGACGTTCTCAATATAAAGAGACCTTATGGAGGCAGGCGGTTACGGGTGAATTTCAGGGCGTTTCAACCGCCGTCATTAGTGTCACCAAATGTATTGACGAAATCAATGACACTACAGCAACTTCTGATGTAAACAGAAGCAGAACCGGGGATGTAGTTTCTATCAGCATCAGAAGTTGCTGTAGTGTCACTGATTTCGTCAATATATTTGGTGACACTAATGACGGCGGTTGAAACGCCCTGAAATTCACCCTTACGCCGTATTTAGAACTGCTACCATAGTATTCGTATAGTAGAACAAGAAGAGCGTAACTGCCTTCCGCCATAAGGTCCCTTTATATTGAGAACGTCACAGTTAGTTTATTACAAACTCAAACGCCCTAAATTCAAACAACAAAGCCCATGTACATTATGGACTAGCTTGATTTGTCACCAGTTCTCAAGTTTTTATTTAGTAAGTATACTAGGGTGAATTTCAGGGCGTTTCAACCGCCGTCATTAGTGTCACCAAATATATTGACGAAATCAATGACACTACAGCAACTTCTGATGCTGATAGAAACTACATCCCCGATTCTGCTTCTGTTTACATCAGGAATTGCTGGTAGGTATCATTGATTTCGTCAATACATTTGGTGACACTAATGACGGCGGTTGAAGCGCCCTGAAATTCACCCACTAAATAAAAACTCATTATTTCGTTTCTTATTTATGTGTGACGAAACAGCATGGTTCTATTTAGGTATTATAGCTGATATTGTTTAATATTCAATTTTTGTTGGTAAACCAATTAGAGGTAGAGTAGGTATACAAGTTAATAGGTGTGTAAAGCGGATGAGTGTAAAAGTTAGAGGGTGTGTAAAGTTTACGAATAGGTAAAGTCGAATCGTGCCAAGCCCAGCCGAGTGACGTCTTTTTTGGTCTTATTGTATGGATATAAAGTTTTTTTGACCGGCTTCAGCCGATTCCGCGTCGATAGATGTGGGGAGACCCTTAAAGTTGATGGGTGAGTAAAGTTGACGGGTGTTTAAAAATTGTTGTGAATATGATGTTGACGGGTGTAAGTATAAAGTTGATAGGCGTGTTAAAAATAACGAGGTTGTCGAAGTTAATGGGTAGGTAAGTCAGTCGAATAAATTTTGCCCATCTCTGACAGTTGATAGGATAGGTGTGTAAAGTAGACGGGTGTTAGGTAAGGTTGAGGGATGTATACCTAGAGGGTTCCACTGACTAGTAGGTAAGTGTAAGAGTTTATGGGTGTGTAAATTATGATGAGTGCACAGACCAAGGAAATACTATAGACGCGGTAAGGGGCGTGGCGCGTGTTACCTCGCTTATGATCAGACGCTCATGTTATTGTCAAACGCAGCTCAGTTGTAGTACAGACGTGGTCGAGGAATTAAGTGACTTTAAAAATAGTAAAATGCCGTGTTGTGCAGATTTATCGTATCAAATAAGGGGCTAAGATCTTAAAGGTACCCCAGGAGTGATTTAATTTTACCTGTAAGCACTAATTTACTGTATTTATTAATATTTCGAGAACATCCAGTAATCTATTATGGTATTTACTTATAATGCGTTAGTACGACAGTAACTGCTTACATTGCTAGCTAACCATTGATGACGTTCTTGGAACAACGCGCGTATTGCGCAATGTAATGCGCGGCTGTAGTTACGCTCGTTACGCGCTAAAAGTCTTTGTTGCCGGGGTGACACTTCACCGGTTCGTGCCGGTGCGGCCGGCCAGCAGCGATTATTTCGTAGTCCTTAAAGCGCTATACATAAGAACTACTATCTTAGCGCCATCTAACGCTGAATAGCAAGGCTATTACTCGTCGCTAGATGGCAGCTGCGAACTGGTAAACGCTATCTAACGTCGAGTAACTGAACTGCGATAGACAAAAAACGACCTTTCAGCATTTTTCGACCTTGCTAAACGAACAGAAAGCTTAATTTTGTGTTACTAACAAAATTATGTTATGGCGTTTTTAGTTCGTAAGCTGTAACCAATTATGAGAAAGTTGTTTTAGTAGTAGTTCATAGAGCGTAAGCGTAAAGACGCACACATTTTTAAAAGTGGCGACACCGGTTCTCGATTGAATTTGCGCTCATGGGCCATGAGCGCAAATTCAATCGATATAATTATTTTTAACAAAATGTTCAGGATTTTCTTAAATTTATTCATTTTTTTTTAATAACTTTTTAACTCATATTTAGTTGGATTATATTTTTACCTAATTACTAGAATTATAATATATTCGATACACAAGAAAAATCAGCTATTATAAATTATTTCCGTTTCACCATACTAGCGTCCGTAAATCGTCAAAGAAACTGCTCGATCAATCGGCTCACGCGCCGCGCGTGGTAGGTACATTCCGTCCCTGACGAGCGGCGGAGGGGGGGCGGTGGCGCGGCTGAGCGCGGAGCAGAGCACGGCGCGGCGCGCGGCGTTGCCGTTCCACTCGTTCGAGCTGGCAATGTCGCGTAGGTATGTACCTATTAGTATCGGTACCAAGTATTGATAAAAGTATCGATATCTGTTTACCGATATTTAAGTTTACCGATACAATTATCGATATATTCGGGCAATATCGATATTGTTATCGATATTTTCTTAAAAATATCGATATGTCTCGGTTATCGATATACAGTCCCTGCTCATGGCGTATCTCCTTCTTTATATGATCTGTGGATGAGTGTGTAAAAATGAACGTGTCTGTTACCCGGGTAGTGTTCCTGGACCAGGTGAGGTAGGCGCATCGCGCTTTATCCACTTTGTCGACGCTCTCGGCGCCTAATTGTCTAACGAGGTCGTCGTTCGCCGAATCAGCGGCAATTAGTTTGTTGCGCAGCTCTGCCATCTTGGCATTGCACACGTTCAATTCACGCTGAAAAATAAAACAGAGCTCTTTAAAATGGGGCCCTTTGTAAATCGAAGGGCGGAGTTAATGTAACTCCGTCCTTTTCTATCGGTTAAGTCTCAAATGACTAGTGAGCGGGATGGGACACTCGAAGTTTCGAATCGACTGTTTCGTGGTGACTAAAGGCGTTGTAGTAGAAGTTTACAACAGAAGAGGAAATATATGCATGATTATTTTTTTTTTGTTTTAATCAAAAATATTCATGTAACAAACAGTAGAGAAAAAATATTTTTCTAATAAATACCTATAAACATAACCAAGATGTAAGCCATCAAATATTTGTTTCAATCTCTTTCTAGCAAAACTAAAAAAATAAAAAATGGGTATTGTTATTCAGATAATATTATATGGTTTCCATAGCAGCGTGTGGGTGTACTGCACACTATCTGAGCGAACGAACTATAAATAGGGGAAGCTCCCGCTACCCTTCCTCCTATTCCTACTCTACTCTTACAATGTGCATAAGCGATGTGAAAATAAACCAATACTTAAATACCTCAGTTCCATATCCTCTTTTTTCTACTCCCCCTACCCCCTCTCACGTAGCTCCACGTGCTCATTTTCCTACTCCCCTACCCTTGCTACTCCTCAATCACCTTCCTCCATATCCCACTACCCTCCCTTCTTCATTCCCTCCGCCTAGCTGCCCCGTACCTCCTTCCTGCGCGCCAGCTCCACCTTGCTGCCGTCGTCCGCGCGGCTCATGCCGGCCAGCATGTCCCAGGTGTCCGTGATCCGCCTGTTCTCGACGGCGGCGCGGGCCAGCACCTCCTCCCGTTCCGCGAGCCCCCGCTTCCGATCGAGCGCCGTCTCTCTACTCTTCTCGGCGAGCAGACGTTGCGCTAAAATACAACATCTCAATAATAATAATAATCCAGCCTATATACGTCCCACTGCTGGGCACAGGCCTCCACTCACAATGAGAGGGTTTGGGCTATAGTTCCCACGCGGGCCCAGTGCGGATTGGGAACTTCGCACACACCGTCAAATTGCTTTGCAGGTGTGTGCAGGTATCCTCACGATGTTTTCCTTCACCGAAAAGCTCATGGTAAATTTACAAATTATATTTCGCACATAAATTCCGAAAAACTTAGAGGTGCGAGCCCGGGTTCGCACCCACGACCCTCAGCTTAAGAGTCGGCAAGTCAAGGCTACCATCGGCTTTTTTTACCGTAATAAATAATCTAAATATAAAAAAAATATGTCACCCTAAACGCATATACCTTCTCCGTTCCGTCGTGGGCAAAACAGAGTTTTCATATAAATACTTATTTCAAAGAGGATTTTCTATTAACTTCGTCCCACATAGTCTTACTGCCGCACTCAGAGACGTCAATTAATTTTCAAGTTTCATTGAAGTTGCTGCGTCTTATTCTTTTGCTATAGCAAAGAAAGTGATAAAGCAGCTACTCTAATGAAACTTAAAACTTAATTGACGTCTCCGAGTGCGGCCGTTAGTCGTATAAGGTATTTTTTATGGTACTGATCCAAATGGTACCTTATATAATATAGATAAAGTTTGTTTGGATATTACACCTAAACGGGTGCATGGATTTTAATGAAATCTGGCACATAGTAGCATTGACACATAGGATACTTTTTATCCTGTAAAATTCGATTGTCCCAAGGAAAACCGATAAACGACTTCTACGCACACGAACTTGCGGGCGAGGTCTAATGTTATAAGTAGGTAGGTATACTTACAGTCCGTGAGCACTTAGAATTAGCATTCGGGTTTGTATTTCTCTCTCACTCGCTCTCATGCGCTCTTATGCGAGTCTAGCCGACTTTACCCGAACCCGAATCCTATTCTAACTGCTCACGGACTGTAAGTAAAGGGGCTTCTAAACGGGCCACACTTTTCTGCAATTTGTAGCCGGCAACAATACCTGTCTTTTTCTAACTGCGTATGCCAGAATAAGGTGACCTTATATTGCCGGCTATGAATTGCAGAAAAATATAGGCCGATTAGCCCCTCAATAAAATGTATTATCAAACCATCCTCTTCTTTCTTGTTCTCGGCCGCCCAAACGCTCTTGAGGTAGAGCGTCTCCTGCTTGAGCCGCTCCTTTTCCTTCTCTCGGTCGAGGCGGCGCTGCTCCATCTGTGCTTCGGTTTGTCTCGCGCCTTCCAAAGCATAACTGTATTTTCGTATCGTGTCGTACTCCATTCTAGCCGCCTGCGTATCATAACACTATACATATAGCTAAAGTAGAAAGAAACTACGAACAAACGTTCGAAACGTCGCACTCACACAGACGCACATCTCAACCATTCTCGACGCGACACTCGCTACCACCCCGCCACCTGACAAAACTGCCATGTTAGAGGTCTCGTTGAGACGTGCGTCTGTGTGAGTGCGACGTTTCGAACGTTTGTTCGTAGTTTCTTTACTGCTTTAGCTATACTTATTCTGTTATAATAAACCCTGATTATGATGAATAGTCATCCTTTAGGGTTGCATGCTAAGGCAGTTTTTATTGGAAAAATAGATTAAAACCCCCGACAAAATTGGGCCCTACTTACAGGGCTAACAACTCTTAAATAGTCCAACGGATTTTCATCAAACCTAGCTCAGAACACTGTCGAACAAGTCACCTTTCTAACAAAAAAAATCCGTTTGGAAGCTATGATGCCACAGACAGATACACGTTATTTTGTATCTACACACGTTAAAATATAACACCTGTCTTTTTGCGTCGCGAGTTATTAAAAATATACAGAGAGAAATTAATAGTAAAGTTCTTGCAATGGATTCCATTTCTAAAATAAATACATAAGGTTAGGGGCTGTTCATTTATTACGTAAGAAAATTATAACCAATTTCGACCTCCCCCTACGTAAGAAAAAATAAGACCTGGATGAACCCCCTCCCTCCTTTTTAATCTTACGTAAGTTCAATACCTATCTGCGTGAATATTCGGGCGTTTCAACCGTTTCATTACCTTTTTCAATATATTTACGGAATCAATGACACCTACCAGCAACTTCTGATGCTAATAGAAACTACCCCCGGTTCTGCTTCTGTTCGTGAGCGGCGATTTGTTCGTGTCAGCTCTCCCGCCGTAGGTACAAAGGTTGGCGCAGACAACCGCTCGGCAACGGACCGGCACCGCCTCAACTCGAGCCGTTCAGTATTCTTTGTAAGAAACTCTTGCTGGAGCAAACGCCGCCCTCGTAACGGACCCCACGAACAAACTGCCTGACTTCTGTGCCGACCGAAAACCCTGGACTCGCTTAAATCGGTTTCGGTCTAACCACGGGAAGACAAATCACCACCTGCACAAGTGGGGATTGAGGGAGTCACCACAATGCGACTGCGGAGCACCTGATCAGACCCTCTCCCACGTGGTAAATGATTGCCCACTTCGCTGTTTTCCTGGAGGCATAGAGGAGCTGCATAAATTTACGCCCGCCTCAGTAAACTGGCTGAAACACCTGGACATTGACGTTTTATCCATGCAGGATGATTGCCATACGCAATGATGATGTAAGAAACTCCATACTGTAACGCACACTAATCAGCACCGTGACGGCATCGCCTCGCGTCGGAACAATGGGGTGAGGCGGTGCCGGTCTGTTGCCGAGCGGTTATCTGCCCCAACCTCAAAGCAGCACCGCGCGGGCCCGCGGAGCACCTGACCTGCCCTCCGCGCCTCTCCGTGTTCCTCGCCTTAGGTAAGATCCTCACCAAAGCTTCCGACTGTTTCATGAGGACGGCGTCCCACATCTTGTCGAACTCCCGCTGGGCCATCGCCTTGGCGGCCTTCTCTCTCATCTGGTACAACTGGATCTCCTGCGCCTCCTTCGCTCGCATCTTGATGATGCAGGGAAGGACGTGCACGCATTTTGATCTACGGCCAAAATATAAAAATAAGTTCCTTTTTAGGGTTCCGTACCCTTATGGTGAGACTTCGTTGATTGTCTGTCTGTCACAGCAGTTTTTCTCAGCAACTACACAAGCTATCAACTTTAAATTTGGCATAGTTATATAACTTGCTTGCCCGCATCTGTTTTTAGTAAAAAAATATGAAATTAATTTCATAAATAATTGAAAAGGGGTCTAGAATGGGGGTTGAAAAATGAAAGTGACTTGATTATAGCAAATGGGGTGTCATATGAAAGGGCTTAATCTGCACATTTCAAAACAATTTTTTTCATAATTTTCCGTGACGTATTTTTTGATTTATAACCAAAAAAGTTTATGAACCGAAAATTTTGAAAAATTCCTTACTCATAGATTCCTTACTATATTTTACGGGAAAAATAAAACGAAGTGTTCAGAAATTATAGTTTTGCGAGAAATTGACAAAAAACTTTAAAGATTTAGGCAAGTCAAAATGGACCTTATTGCATACAAATAAAGTACATAAAAGGTATATTGTTCAAGAACGGACAAGTACGGAACCCTCGGTGCGCGAGTCCCTCGCACTTGACCGTTTTTTTTATTATTATTCAGGACTGACCAGCGAGCTCGCTGGTTCAGTAGAAACCTCTTCACTCTTGTTTTGAAGATGTAACCCAAGTTAGATCTTTCAGGAAATACAGATGAAGGAAGCGAATTCTGACAATAATTTAATATTTTTGCCCAGTCGAGGGCCTAAATAAGTTATAAATAAAAAAGATAAACACCAAATGTGACCAAAGATGACAGGTGACTACCGACGAATGAAGAACTTGACAAAAAAAATAGAGACGAGCCATGATGACAGGTGCCGGTCGGACGTGCTCTTGCCCAGTTTTTTTGTAATATTTTCCTTCTTGAATTGCCTTTCCATTGTGGATACACCATAAGAACCAACGGCGCTCACAGCGGCGTATCCTTGAATTTTTCCTCGTGTTCCTTCTTCCTTTTGGCGAGAAGATACGCCAGTCGGTCCTTCTTGTCCTGCCAGATTGCCGCGGCGCCCGCTTGCGCTTGCTCCACGAACTTGCGGATGTTGGCCTCCTCCTCAGTCTTGAGGAGGTCTGCCAGGCTAGAAGGAGATAAAACACTTAAATAATTTACGACCTAGTCCGAAGCTCTAGGCTTCTGCTGCGGGTGGACACCACATTTGTTTCGACCCCCCATTTCATAAAAATATAAGTAACAGATGGACAATTAGAGAGTCCACAAAGGCTCTTGCTCTTTTTACCTTTTTAGGGTTCCGTACATCAAAGAAAAAAACGGAACCCTTATAGGATCACTTTGTTGTCCGTCTGTCTGTCTGTCTGTGTGACTGTCAAGACCCTTTTTCTCAGGAACGCGTTGAGGTATCAAGTTGAAATTAATATCAAATACAAAAGTCTGCAGTCCCTTGGATCAGTGAAAAAATCAAACATCTAAGTCAACGCAATCAAAAGATACGGCCGTTTATGCCGCATATTGAAGGGAATCTCAAGGGAATCAAAACCTATAGGGTACTTCCCGTTGACTTAGAATCATGAAATTTTGCAAGAAGCTATGTCTTACAGCACAAGTAAAGGAAAAAATCCGAAAACCGTTAATTTGTAGTTACATCACATAAAAAATGAGCCCAGTATAAGCTGACACTCACTAAGTACTAAAGTGCATACTTATTGCGTGTCAGTTTATACTGGATTTTGTTTATATTGTATTCCCGTGATTTACGAACTATTTACATGCCTACAAGTTTGTGCGGAACCCTCGGTGCGCGAGTCCGACTCGCACTTGACCGGCTTTTTTTTTAGAGAATCCTACAAATATCACAGATGTTACCGTAGTTTCTTCTTCTCGACATCAGCCTGATAGGATGCCATGCACAATTCTACGCGATTGGCCACGTTGTTCAGCAGTGATCTGGCGACAAATACCTATAATTATCCTCTCCTATCCGGAAAAGTCGGTTTTCATTCCTTCTACTTTTTATGGCGCGTCCACATTCGGCCGGAGCTGGCGGTGCTGATGGAGGGTTTCCTTATGTGGAGTGCAAACACAGATTAGCAAACCTAGTGTTTGTCGGTAAATAGCTGAGTTTTTTCGTGTTGGGCGGTGTTGCTTGATTGGTGTGTTCTATAATCATACCAACCAAAGACGCTTACATGTTTTACCTACCGTTTTTACGATACAACAAAAACTAAAATATGTTGGAAAAAAACGTTTCTTGTATGGGGACCCCCTTTATTACCATTTTTTTATTTGTTAGTAAATCCGCCGTAATAAAACATATTCTGAAAAAAAAAAACAACCCGCTATCTATTCCGGTTCAAAAGATACAGCTCTTTATAGTTAGGACAGACAGACAGATAGATGGACGGACGGACAGCAGGCATATTAACAGGGTTCCGTTGGGCACCCTTTAGTAAAAAGAAGTACAACGTTAGAATGGCGAGGGATTGGAAAGCAGAAACGAGCGCAAGCGTTTTTTATGATACAATTTATCCGACTACTTAGGTATACGAATTTATTCTAAAATACGAATTTAGCCGACAAAATTACGATATTGTTTAATTATTCACAACGTCTGTATCAAACTCCTCACCGACGGTCGCAGCGGTTGAAGAAGTCGCTAATTTGCGTGTCCTTAAGCGATTTCTTGGCATTTTCCTGGCCCTTACGATCTTCCTCTTCTATGGCACGTAGTTTTTTTACGAAGAGCGCGTAGCGGGCCGTGGAGTCGAGGACACGGGATGTCTGAGCAAATGTAAGGCAGGATACACATTAATATGAGGCACGTCAAAGCGCTTAAGTGCCTGGCCACGACTTTGTGCGTGATGCCAACTAACCGCTGTGATGCCAATTAAGCTCACCAGCTTCTTGAACCTACAATGAAGAGAGAATTCGCTCGTCGCCGCCGCTGGCGCTCAAACTCGTGGCCGGGCCATAAGGCTTCGTCAAACAGCTAGCGCGGTGGCAGCGGGGGTGGCGGTGAATGTGTTAATCGTTACAGACAAGTTAGAAAGAGAGATCCGAGCGATAAACAAACCTCTTGTGCTAGCCGTCCTGTGCCGGATTAAGGTCGGAGTTCACCAACCATTTTAACGGACTGTTAAATCCTAATCGGCTGTTAGTCAATGCATTTTGACAGCCGTCAGACCTCTAATCACCTGTTTAACTGTTGGTGAACTCCGACCTAAGGGTGCTTTTCCACCAGAGATGTGCGAGGTAGCTAAGCAGTGAGCGAAGTCAAAGCTTCCCGTTTCCACCATTGCTAAGCTAAGCTA
This sequence comes from Tortrix viridana, assembly GCA_963241965.1. Taxonomy (NCBI): domain Eukaryota; kingdom Metazoa; phylum Arthropoda; class Insecta; order Lepidoptera; family Tortricidae; genus Tortrix; species Tortrix viridana. Next base: position 2,594,443 of record OY725195.1, on the reverse strand, counting down.
TGAAAATAAACGATCATAATTGGTGGATTACCAACACATCCTTAGCTACGCAGCTTAGCACATCTGGTGGAGAAGCAGCCTACGTGTCCACGGTGCCCTAGGTAAGGATGGGCGTATTCTGAGACGCAGGCGACGCAGTTCCACGCAGCTCAGGGCTGAGCAGCAATCTGTCCTTATTCTACAACGAGGCGCAGAGCAGGACAGACAGATATCTACGTTGCCGTGCCTGCGCCGCCGCAGCGTACGCAGCTTCAAGGAAGTTCATGCATTACAAAATCTGCGTGCGCTGCGCTGCGTCGCCTGCGTCTCAGCATACGCTTAGCCTTGTCGCTTGTAGACCTCTGAGCTGTGCCTGTTTGTGAATTTGTTGGAACAATTTTGATTAGTGATCTTGGTGCCCCCTGACCCGTGATACCCTAAGCAGCTGCTCACTTTGTTTAATGGCTAATCCGGTACTGATTACGCCGTTGACAATTGATATGGTGCGCGGATTAAGTTAAGCATTACACCCCTGCCTGAGTCATATTAAGGCTGAGCGTATGCTTTGTAATGTATGAACGTCCTTGGAGCTGCGTACGCTGCGGCGCGCACGTGCAACGCAGACATGTTTCCGTCCTGCTCTGCGCCTCGTTGTAGAAAGGGGATTGTGTCCTCTGTAAATTTATCTTCATTGCTATATTTTTGTTTTTATTTCTGACAACAAAGTACATGTTTACATAGGTAGCTACATTAGTTTAGCAATTCAGCGAAGTGCTGACAGCAGGGCAGGGGTGTTTCGTACTTTATTTCATGGACTACAAATAAATCTCTTTTCACCCAACTGAGCAAAGTCAAAAGGAGGATAATGATTTCAACAGTATGTGACCGAAATTCGGATGTTCCACTCTATGTGATAGATAGACTGCTCAGGCGCTCCACAGTCGCCTGCAGGCGAATTGCGCCATCCAGATCTGAACATGTATTCAGCGCAGCGTCCATGCGTGCGTAGCCCGTTGATCTGGCACCACTCCCTTCCAGAATCCAAGCGGTTTCCTTGTCGGATCATAGTTTGAGAGGGACTGCCTGGGTGGGTTTGACATCCAGTCCTCCTTCCATTCCTCTGCATAATGTTAAAACCGCGCTCACATAGCCGTTTGATAAGGCGGTCTTCGGGATCTCAGGTGGTTCGGTGGGTGCAGGAACGGTTGGTGGTCAGGAAGGGCTGGATTTTTGCGGTAGCCCGTTGTTGAGTTTTCAGACGATTCCAGACTATAGTCTATCTCTGTGCCAAATTTCATCCAAATCCGTTAAGGGGTGAATTTCACGGCGTTTCAACCGCCGTCATTAGTGTCACCAAATATATTGACGAAATCAATGACACCTACCAGCAACTCCTGATGTAAACAGAACCAGGGATGTAGTTCCTATCAGCATCAGAAGTTGCTGTAGTGTCATTGATTTCGTCAATATATTTGGTGACACTAATGACGGCGGTTGAAACGCCCTGAAATTCACCCTAAGCCGTTCTGCACGGGTAGCACAAGTTGTATTTTCTCGCTTGTTGCTCAGTGCGTCTCTTTCGGTACAGACTAGGTAGAGAGGGATTACCTAGCGACAAACGAGTCGCGGGCAACTTGTGCTAGCCGCCCTGGTGTGATTGAGTAACAAACATCCATCAAAACTTTCGCATTTATAATAGGTATTAATCTTGGATACTTACATAATAACAGTCTGCGCCGCCCCTCGGGCCGGGGCCATCGTTGGGCGGCTTCCGCACCAATTCCCCATAATTGTTGGGCCAGTTGTTGGGTTGGGTCATTATAAAACTGCGACAGTTAAGCCGATGTACAAATAGTTCACAAAGATTTCTAAAATAACTTCTGAAATACGTCGAAATAATACCTCTTCAATTGAATTTATATATTATTTACAATTGATCAGTATTTTCACTTGACAAATTGACAATTGACTGTCATTAAAATTCGGTATGTTTATCGTGCAATTTCTATGTGCAATTTAAAAGGTTTGTAACCTTTTTATTCGTTGTTCTCAAGTTCTCGTAATTTTTCTTGTTCCGCCTCCACGATTCCACGCCTCAATTGACCAATGTAAAATTGGTATAAGTACAGAAATATTTCGTCGACCAGAGGCAGATATGGGGTACGTTCCACTAATCGCCCGCAACGATCGAAACACCCTCTGTATCGTTCCACCTAAGGCCCGTGGTCGTCGCGAGCGATCGCCCGACGTCATAGAAGACGTCACTGTTCGCGACCACGTAGCGCCCACTTCGCCCCCAAAATATTGGGTCAGAGTGTGCTCACAGCGCTCAACATGTGCGTTCCACCTTCGCCTACAACGCACGCTGGGTTTTTGCAACGTAGTGGTTGGTAGTGGAACGGCAATTTCAGCGGTCGTGGTCGATGGCGTTGCGGGCGTTTAGTGGAACGTACCTACACATGATGGCGTAACGTACGTTTAATTCCGAGAAATCGGAAGAGACACACTGAGCGACAAAGCTCTACAGGTGGCCTAGCCAATACGCACAAAGGAGCGTCCCCACTGAAAGCATTCGCGTGCAATATTATGAGTATTCGGCGACGAATATTCGAGTGGTGCGGACGTTGAGCCGAGCGTACAAAGCTTACAATCTATTGAAATTATTGCTCGTTTACAAATGCTCGGGTAAGAATGCTCTCAGTGAGGACGCTCCTTAACGGTAACTTGGCGCTTTTCGAGAACTGACAAAATGTATAGAATTGATGTAAGCTAACCACGATCAGTCGCGTCACCAGGGGCATTACTTTGAACTTCGAACTTCGTCTATTGCTATAATTTTTGCTCTCGACGCGTAGGTAATTCGCAAGAAAGTGACGGGGCGATCCGAAGTTCGAATTTCGAAGTTCTGAGTAATGCCCCAGCAATGAATGAATGAATTATCGATTTTCGATGCATCTTGGCTAGGCCGCGATCTGATAGCGGTCGCGGTAACCACTAGATTGGTAACCACGTGGTACAGTCAGCATAAAATAGATAGGAACAGTCAAAATGACCAAATATATCGCAATACATTCTTATTCCTATAGTAATAGTGTTGCGCGATATATTTGGCCGCTTTCGCTGCTCCTATTTGATGCTGACTGTACCGACCGATATCGTTTTCATATTGCTTTGTTCTCACTTTCTGTCCATTTTTCTCAACTATCTTTTAGCTGTGTCCGTGCAGAAGCGATTTATCCCTTTCCCTCGGAAACTGATCGATTTTTTAAGCATTTTCCGGGTTCAAAATACTGTCATAGGGGCAAAAACAATCTACTCGCACTACCGCCGTCTCGATGGTTTCAAATAAGGTTGATAAATACAAAGAATCGATTACACCGAAGCCGAAGCTTAAAATAGCTGAAGCGGTATATTGAGCTGCGGCAAACCAAAAATATAGTGCGCAACAGAGAAGGAGCACAGAATAAATACCTATAGCTAAAGCAGTAAATATGGCAACTTTCGTTACACAAAGGAAATACGACGGTTTATTAATTGAGTTCTTAACTAGGTATGTACAGTTTTTTCAAATTCACTCTTACACCCAGGGACCGGAACCGCTTAACCATTAAAGGGTTTTCGTTAGGGTATTTGATAGGCTTGTTTACAAACCCCAAGGATGCGCTAAGCCTATCGTCGACTTAGTCCAATGAAAGTGCAACCAAACGATACAGTTAGTTCGACTAACCGCAAACCCAACCGCAATACCCTATCATCTGTTACCCTTTTTAAACTTAATCGAACGGTTTCAAGCCGTTTGAATCTCTTTGCGCAAGTGTTTCGACTTATTATTGCGCTACCTAATAAATTGAATGGGTAGCGGCTAGACAGAGATCGCCCAAATGCGCAAAATACCCAGATAATGCGTGCTTAAATATTAAACTTCCGAAACCCTAATGATCTTGGTAAGCTCTATGGAAGGGGTTAACCTAAAGTTAAGGTAACAATCATAGGGTAACCAAATGATATATAACCCTATCGATAGGGTTAATCAAATGGAGGGGTTTTCCGGTCCCTGCATACACAGCATTAAGCAGCAGTTTTTGGGTCAAAATTAGATCATGTTGCCAATTTCACTCCAATTTTTTCAAACGTTTTTGCAAAGTTATACGTACGTAATTAAACAAACAATGCATTAAGTTGATATAAATAGCAAACAACATTTAACGATTCAAACTAGTTTTAATCAACCTTATAAAAATAACAAATTGAGATCAGAAACATTTTGCGGTAACAAGTCAATAAAAACTATTTTCACGATCATCTGCAAACTTAATCCTAAAAATACTGATGGCGTTGCTTCGTTCTTGGTACTTAAATGGTATATAAAAAATAGATAGTCAAGTGCTAACATGTTGGTTTGGCAAGACATTGCGCGACCGGCTGAGCGGCGAGTGAATATTTGACACCTTACATATATGTATTTCTTCTTAAACACTACGCTAGATTTTTTCAGCCTTTTTTAATGTAAAAAAATATATATCTTTTCCATTTACATACTTATTATTATTATTTAAAGAGAAATGTCTTTTGTTATTACTTATTGCATACCGGATCACGTTAATCACGTGAGTTCGGTAATGCTGCGCTGACGCAATTATAGTGTGTAATTCTTTTAGAAATAAGTTGTTTGTGTTAAGCGAGCTAACATAATTTTAAGCCTTCTTTTATCTAATAAACTATAAGAACCAGAGTGGTTGAATTATTAATGACTTAACAAACAAAATGCATTATTTCTCTTTAAATACATGACAAAAATGGGAAGTACGTCTGTTCTTAAAGCAAAATATATATAGCAGTCGAAAAAACATGGATGTAATATTACATCTCTTAATATAATGGAAAACAAAAAATGTTAATGTTTAAACTATAATTATAACAAAACGCTTTATTAGCGTATGAAATCAGTTCGTGCAAAAAATAAAATAAAAGTATTCTAATAGAAAAAAAAAACATACAAATCAACACGATAATAAAATTGTACACAACAATCAACGATATTGACGGTTTACAAAACTACATCGAAAAAATACGTCCGATATTAAACTTTATTAATTTAAAATGGACGTGAAAACGTTTTTTATAGCTTCACATACTCGTATTACTCGGCTATACAGGCCTATACAAGTCTCTGTCGTTGGCGTCTTAAGTTAATGTAGAGAGCTTGAGTACCTATGTAGGAGAGATGACATATAACTAGCTTCAAGCCGCATTCACATTCGTGTGATGTGTTGTCGTGACGCGTCAGAACACACACATACATACATTTCATACATACATACATTCAATACATACATTTAATATGGTTACGTGCACATTTGTCTACGCGTCGGGGGGGTGGGGGGGTGGGGGGCTCGTCACGACGGATATGACAATAGTGTACACGGGTTTTCTGACGATCTTGGTTCAAAATATCGATAGAAGACGTCACAAAGATGTGCGCTTCTGAGAGAGCATCACGACACAACACATCAGACAAATGTTAATGCAGCTTTAAAGTCCAAAATAACAGGTTAATTCCACTCAACGGAAACGAAATTTGTTAAAAACCGGTAGCTGGTTGAGGCCAGTGAACCGGTTACCGAACCCTGCACGACACTTAGTGTCAAACTAAGTGTTGGCTGTCAACTTCACAACACTGTAGGTATTGTTCTTAGTACTAATTTACAACTTATCAACTCTCCCCCCCACCCAGGGTTAAGTTCACCCAAAACGCGATATCACTTTTGTGTCCCAAAACGCGGTTATAGTTAATGCTAGTGACGACAATTTGCCAAATTTCCCATACATTGCAATCTAATATTCTTGAGCTAACATATTTATCAAGATTTTGTCTTAAAGGATTTCTTTGTAATCATGACCAGCCTATTATGGTCGTTTATAGTTGTGGATAATATTTCTGTCACTTTCTAACTAGTGAATAAACACAGTATAAATATAGCTAAAGCAGTAAAGAAACTACGAACAAACGTTGAAACGTCGCACTCACACAGACACACGCCTCAACGAGACCCCTAAGCGGACATGGCAGTGCTGTCAGTGGCGGGTGTCGCGTCGAGACGAATGGTTTAGTTTTGCATTTTATTATTTCTTTAAAATGTATTTAGAGTGTATTGCGTGGTATACAGCTGTTTGTACTCGGCTTCTTCAAATCGGAGCTTAGAGTAGCCGCCATCTTGAACTTTTCAATAATTCAACCGATTGCTTTCATAATCGTTATATGGGAATCTGTGTGGTCTCTTTTCTCATTCTGTCAACGGATTCGTTGTCGGAGACCACACAAATCCCCAGTATTGATTTTGGGAGCAATCGGTCGAATAACTAAAAAGCTCAGGATGGCGGCTACTTTTTTTCAATCTGTTAACGGATTTACTGTCGGAGACCACACAGATCCCCAGATATCGATTTTGAACTAACTAGCTGAGATACACTAAACAAAAACATTTTTCAATTTTACAAAAATTAAGAGGACCACCTTAACGCTCAAATACTAGGCAATGGCATAGATTCGCTTGTCCTTCGGCAAATCAGGTGACATTTATTACGCCGTTGAATTCATAATGACAATATTGTCGAGCCACTGTGTACCCAGTACCGTTACACAATGGCTCATTTCTAATTTTTTTAAACATTGACTACTTTAATATTGTTTTGATTATAAAGTGATAATGCAGGGAGAAAAATTAATAACCAAAGCATGTTGGATGTGAATTTCAGCTCGTTATTCCAACTTTTTCCTCATAATTTGAATGTCCGAAAAAATCCGAGTCACTGTTCCCAACCCGACCCTGTGACGACGACTGCTTTAGCTATATACTGTGGAATAAGTGCGGGAGTGACAGATGCTTTATCCGCGTTTATACACCGCGATAAAGGAGACCATAATACGGGACTTGGAGCTCTATTATACTTTTTAACTTATCTTCCCACTTTTGTTACCTTTATAGTAACTTTTATCCATTTATTATTTATTAATTTGATTTAAAATAGAGAAGTGGCTTATTGTTATGTGCGACAGATTGCCACGACACAGAAAAGAGAAAAAAAAAATATGATTTAAACGCTAACTTTAACATAGAGAACCACATGTACATCACTGAACTCTTGTCCGAAGGTAAGCTGAGTGGGCGAGTGCAGCGCCAGGTCGGAGGCGGGCGGGCGCAGCGCGGCGAGCGGCAGGCGCAGGCCGGGCGCGGCGCGCGGGCCGGGCGCCAGCGCGCGCACGCGCCCGCGCCACGCGTGCGCCGCGCCCGCGCCCCGCGCCCTGATGCACCCGAGGGGCGGCTCCGCCCACCACGACAGCGTCTGCACTCACAACGATACAGACAGGGATAACACATCCTGATACACGCACTACTAGTTTGTAACTTACTATCTTTTGCCCGCGTCTGCGTCCGCGTAGAAGTCGTTTATCACTTTTCTATCGGGAACTGTCGAATTTTCCGTATGGTAGACACAAACATCTAAATATCCATACAAAAAATACAAAATTTCACGTTTATTTATAATATTTGTAGAACTCTTGTATTGTTGTATTGAAAACTATAGATACTATCATGCTCAATCATGCTATTTACTATAATAAAACTGTGACGGGTCTGAACATCAAGAATCGGCCACACCGTACACGTATTTTGAGCACCAATGTGATCATTCACTCCATATTTTTTTTAGGCTGTGTTAATGTCCTACTGCTGTGCAAAGGCGTCCCCTTTTCCGCCATTCGTTCCTATTGAACGCATGCTCCCGCCACTTGCTTTGGCGTTCTAGTCATCCCACCATCTCCTTTTTGGTCTCCAGTAGCCACCTAACGGGGTCCATTTGGTCTGTTACTCCATTGCAAATCCAAATTTGAATTCAAACATACACACTTATAAAAAGATTAAAGCCACCTGTCCTCAGTTCCGTCAGTCTACATGTATATACACAAAAATGTTTTTTTTAATAAATATCACAAACTCATAAATTGCCATAGATTCAAACCAAGGTACTATGGATACGATCAATACATAGACATAAATAAAGAATGAAAACTAGGGAGCTAAGTATAGCACGCGCGCGATCTGAGCGCAGTCGGGGTATGAGGTGCGGCGTCCCCCCGCCGGCGACCCCTCGCCTCGCTCGCCCTGTAGTGTAGGGCTGTGCTGACCTTGATGTCGCTCGCTCGCATTTCTCACACCTGCACCCAGATCGCGCGCGTATTATAATGATGTGTGGATAGTTACGGAGAGCGAGGCGAGGAAGTGGTCGGGGTGGTCGTGCTTGACGCTGAGCACGTAGAGCGCGGCGCGGTGCTCTAGCACGCGGCAGCTCCACTCGCGGCGCGCCACGCTGCCCACCCGGTACGACACGGCCCACTCGCGCGCCTCCTGCTTCTCGATCTGGCTCGAATGTACCTGGGACACGGATTATATCCACTGATCGGGAAAAGGTAGAGTATATTTACCTAAAATTGATGCATGTTCATTCAATAATGTGTTCAAACTCAAAAAAAAAACTCAAAACATTTATTTGACAGACACACTGCAACACAACAGACAAAGTTCAATGAAAATTATGACCAACCATTGTCGAACTAAAAATATACACAGATATAAAGTTAAAAATCAACAAAAATTTAGTAATGTTGCGCTGCAGTGTGAGGTCAGATAGGACTCAGCTCAGCACGTGCTGCAGCCAGGGCCGCAGCGCTGGTTTTCAGCCGAACCCCGGTGTTTACCACGTAGCTGAACGCGAACGCGTGACAAGAAAATATATATAGTTACTTATATTATATAAGCATGACATGTAAAATATCATTTTTAACCAATAAAAATATCATATCATATCATATCATATGAATAAATAAATGTGTAAATAATGAATGAACAAGCGTCAAATTTAGGTAAATATACTCTACCTATTCCGATCACTGATTATATCTCTCGTCTGGCTCGAGTACTGCTCCACCAGAGATGTGCTAAGCTACGTTGCTAAGAACGTGACCAATAGGAATGTAGACGATTTTTTTTTATAGATATACATGATATATAGCTAAAAATATGATTAAAAAAAAATTCACTCGCATATGAATTTAAAATGCCTTAAAATAAATTTTGTTTTAAAATTTCCCGCTAAAACGCTAACTTCTGTGATGGCGTCGCTATGACGTCACGATCCTCTAAACACTAGTATATTCTAAAGTACTCTGTGGGCTCACGCAAATCTTGTTTCTTGGCAAATGTCAAAATGTTGTTTGTTTAGAGGACCGTGACGTCACGCGCTGTTTGCGGTCACGTGATAACGAGGATGAAATATTTATTTTTAACCCCCGACGCAAAAAGAGAGGGGTGTTATAAGTTTAACGTGTCTCTCTGTGTATCTGTCTGTGGTATCGTAGCTCCCAAACGGATGGACCGATTTTCCTTTAGTTTTTTTGTGTCATAGATAATTTTATCCCGAGTGTTCTTATCCATGTTTCATGAAAATCTGTTCAGCCGTTTGAAGATCATCAGCTCTTTTCTAGTTGATGAGGGGATCTGATTTTTTAATTCTTGAAATCTTCTAGTGACGAAGTCCCTCCAGTGAAAATGTACGTGCTTGGAGCCCGTTAAAGGTTTAGCTCATCGCTCAGAAGGTTTTTAGGCGCTGATATCGGGGGTTTTTAACTCTGTTAGGTTATTGTATAATTAATTTAAAAGATATTATAAATATAATAGTCACGAAAATGTTATTTTCAGTAATTGTACATTAAACACTACCGGAAAAAAAATGTATTTATTTCCGTTTAGTGTCTATACCCCAAATTGGACGATAAAACGACCATAATACAGTGCAGGATAAGGACCATTTGTGTGCCAAACATTCAAATCCATTCAGCCTTAGTTCAATACAAACTTTCACATAGGATTTGTAGAAATGCATCAGTTCTCGAAAATAGTTATAACGATTTTGATGAAAATAACAGAATAGGTTTTCAGGTCAAGTAATCGATCAAGTTGTCATCTTCGGATAAACTCAGTATGACGTTTTCGGATGCTTGGTCGCCCAGGTACTTATTGATATAAACTGTCATAGGGAGGGAACACCCTAAAATCCCAATTATTTATTTATTTAATTTGCGTAACACTAGGTAAATAGTTAAATCAGATGGCTAGTTCGATAGTTTTTCCGTATCTGGATGCTGAGTTATGTAATTTAATTGCCAAACGCATGTTTGGTTAAGTTAGATTGGTTATAACTGAGCCACGGACCGGTCCGCTATCCCCTTGAAAGGGTTTTTGAAGGAGTTTTGATAAGGCTTTACTAACCAAACCCGTTCAGCGTTAAAAGCCGTTCAATTTGCTTTTAAAGCGCTATCCCGAAGGAATAACCCATTAATTGGGTTTGAAGGTGCTTTCCTATGACAGCGTTCCGACGGCTTAATTCAAACCCATTTGTATAGGTAAGCCTTATTGAAGGGGTTTTCAGCTTTCAAGTTATCTCTATCTTATAACGTATAAAGTAGCTTTTCGTTCGTTACCACGCGGTCGCTTTGACGTATCCGCGCCGCCGCCTATTGGACCTTATGGAGGCAGGCGGTTACGCCGTTTTTAGAACTGTTACCATAGTATTCGTATAGTTACAAGAATAAGAAGAGCGTAACTGCCTTCCTCCATAAGGTCCCTTTATATTGAAAACGTCACTTGTATTTTACCTTCCTAATGTGATGCTCGAGTATGATCATAGGCCCGGCCCAGTTGCACAGAACGCACTGCATTCTGACGTCCATACCCATTCGCTCGATGTAATCCTGAAAACCGTTTTGTTCAAGTGTTAACATTTTTCTTAAGTTCAGTCAACTGCAGAGAAAAGCAACTCCCCTGCCAAGTAACTTGTGTTTGCAGTTACTTTTCTCTGCAGCTGGCTGTACCTACCCATCTCCGTCAAAAGTAATAAGCAGAATTTTGTGTAGATACAGTTGTAGAAATAACTACCTTTAGGCATTAAGTTCACCTTTTGTACTCAAATTTATATTTTTGTGCAATAAAGATTAAATAAATAAATACATTAATTAACTGTCTAGAACACAATATTATGTCGTATATAATATAAGTTAAATGCAGTTAGATTATCAAAAATATGCCCCCGCATCGCTTCAGTTATAAGTTAAAATATAGCCTATGTCCCATGTCCCTTTCAAATGTACTTTTCAAATGATGAAATTTTCAATAGGCAATGGTTCCACTGACTCACAAAATTCGCACTCTCTTTTTGTAATATTGGTTAGATTTATTTATTATTACCAGACGACTGCGCGAATCAAAAAGAAGGGTAATGTGTGTATGTATACATATAATATATGTATGTTTGTATGTATGTGACTAAAAATCGGATATTCTACTCTAGCTCCTTAACTATTGGATCAATTTTAATAAATGTGGTGTCATATGATTTTTCAAAAACGTCAGTGTCATAGGTTATATAAACATTATAAGGGTGCGTCATATTCGCCAGTGGGGTTTTAGTTTTTGCGGTTAGGTTAGGTTAATTTGAATATGTAGGCTCACCCCGTCCTGGCTGATCAGTTCTAACGCATCTTCCACCATGTCCGATATAGTGACGGTGCCGCCCAGCTCCGGCGACCGCGCCGTGCCCAGCGACGAGCTCGGCGTCGCACGCTCTGCTGGGACACTCGCCACTGGTTCATCGTCAACGACGTATATTCGAACACGCCACAACAACAAAATGGTAAATAGATGTTAAAAATAACGAACGGGACATGAAGATTGAACTTTGAACCAAATGTAAGTAAAATTAGAACTAGACAAAAGTATTGATTGAAAAGTGTATATGAAAACAAGACATACAGACGCGGCGGGGGAGGGGGAGGGGGAGGGGGGGGGGGGGGGGGGGGGCACACACACGACGACTTTGTTTTATAATATGTAGTGATACTAATGTCGGATTTCACCACCCACTTAACAGACGATTAGTGTATTAGCTGCTGTCGAAATGGTACTAAGATAATGAAACGGGTTTAACCGTGGTAAGCATCGGTTATCGGTATTGTTGTATTTTATATTTGAAAAAATGACCTTCTGCTGGAGTTTATTGCGGCGCTTCTTCTCCGCAATGATGGTGTTGTCCGAAGCGCTGGTAGATTCACTCTATATTACCGACGTGTAAAAGAGGCCGTATGTGGCCAATTTACTGAATAAATATTTTGATTTTGATTTTGTTACATTAACTTGAATAATAACCGCGTTAATTTTAAGTGAAAAACATTACTATTAAAATCTAATAAGCGTACTCATTAAACGCGAGGTGAATGAAGCCAGTGTTACCTTCGTGGCAGCGGAAGTCATAGCCCGGGTCCGCGAACCGCAGGCTGTCGTTCATCTTCAAACCATCTATGTTGTACTGGTACTGGCTTTCCAGGTCGAAGGCTACACATCAAATGACAATACTGTTGAGGCCGAGTGGCAAGCATTTTCTGGACTAGTATGAGTTAGAGATGGGCCGAATACGGACTTTGCCAAATACGAATATTCGGCCGAACATTCGGTTCAGCTCTTAAGCCCGCTCCACATTCTCGACAAAACTACACGAGACTTGCCGAATACGAGAGTGTGGAGAGAGTATTCGTCTATGTTCGTATTGTCTCGCGTATATTCGTGGTCTCCATTTCGTGGCGGTAAAAAGGCAAAACATCAAAGGGCTCTCGTGAAGTCTCGTGTTTGCGCGAAACTACCCCTCCACACTCCTGCGCTTGCGCCAGTCGGCCGACGGCAACCGCAGGAAGCGCACGTGCGGTCTTTGGATGTGAGTCACAATGGCGGCCAAATGGAATCACGATTTAGAATTATCGTTTTTCACGGATATGTAAGTAATTGTAATATGCTACAGCGCATAATACTGTAGCGACAAAAGTTTCGAGGACGTCCATCTTGGATGAAAGTCCAATTACAACTGCGCAAGGCGAGGATGTGGTGGGCCGCTCTCGGTGTCGCCCGATCTCGGCAAATATCTCTACAAAACAATCTCGTGTAGTTTTGTCGAGAATGTGGAGCGGGCTTTACCGAACCGAATATTCGGTTGCGCCGAATCGCTAGAAACAGGTTTTGACACGTCCGCGCTCAGCGCTCCGCGCGTTTCGGGCCTTCGCGCTCGCGCCTTTCGACTTGTCGACCTTTAGTGGATAACTGAGAAAGGTGATTACTGATTAATAAAACTTACTTAATTAAAACAACTCTGGTTTTTCTTATTTAAGCTACGGTTTTTTTGCAAAATAATTGTATTTATATTTAGACGCATATTTATCTCTTTTTGGTAGTTGCTTAGAATGCTGAAATACGGATGTCAATCCGACGAATTACGAAAAAACCTACGCTCGTTATTTACTTTGTTTCTTCGGTAAATATTCGGCAATGTAACCGAACTATTCGGCCGAATACGAAGTCGGTATTCGGCAAGTTTTTCAATGGAAAAACTTGCCGAATACCGAATATTTACCGAATATTCGGCCCATCTCTAGTATGAGTTATGGCGCATTTTCAGGGTAAGACCGCGGAAGGTTCGAACCGCCCCTCCTCTATCCTCCAGAGGTCTACGTCAAAATTTCGCTAGTTCGAAACAGAGTCTTATGTCAGTCAACAAAAGTTAAAAGTCATTTTGACAAATTGTCCTAAATATAGGACGTTGGGCCTCAGAAGGATATGCTACCAAAAGAATTACGTATAATATAAATAAACGGCATTTACTTTCAATGAAAATAGGTAGTCGTGCTCAGGTTCTAGCATGATACCTCGAAAGTAAACGCTAATTTTTTGGTTGCATAAAGGAGGGGTGGTTCGAACGCTCCTCGGCCTTACCCTTCATTAGTTGTTAGCGCGCATGCTAGTAGCAATCCATTGCCGAGTTTGTTTTCACATTATTGAGGCGAGGCTTTAATGAATTCGTAAATAAATAGTAGAGAAAATTAAAAAAAAGTATCAAAATTGACAAAATTTGACAAAAAAAAAAAAGAAAAAAGAAGGTAAGGTAAGACAAAGTTTAAAAAGAGTCAAATTGGTCAGATAATGTTAATTCTTCGAGCGTTTCAACCGCTCTCATTCTCCTGATTTGTAATAACTGAAAATGTTATTCTAATCTGCAGGAAATTCGACATTAATGCGACCAGGGGAATGAGAGCGGTTGAAACGCTCGAAGAATGACCCATAATAATGAATAATTCAAGTAGATCTAGTGCATAAGAAAAAGTAAGCGTGACTTACAGGATACGTAAGGCTCAGTGCACACGGCGGCGGGGGTGAGCGCAACCCTGAAAGCAGCGGACATGCAGGCACAAGCACACGGAGGTAGGTACATGCCTTAATTCGACAAAAACGAACTCAAATACAAGACAGACAACTCCAAGGTTCCATTTTTACCATTTTACGAACTCGAAAAATACTGATATGATCAACACAAAACGAATGCAGTAACATCGTAAGTAAATATAATTGTCAATATCGATTTGTATTTATTTCCGATGTCTGCTTAAGGGCCTGCGCAAACCGGCGGAGCGCAGCGCAGATCACTTTAAATTTATCAATGTATATTCTTTCCTATTTTAATCACAATAAGGTATAAATTTGAATGCTCTGAGACCGACCTCGGAGCATCACGGGGGATTTCTACTCTGCGGCTGCGGCTCTAAATTTATACCTTATTGTAATTAAAATAGGAAAGAATATACATTGATAAATTTAAAGTGATCTGCTCTGCGCTCCGCCGGTTTGCGCAGGCCCTAACTGTATCGAAGTATCAAGGTAAAGCTCGCGATTGTTTTATGCGCTAACGCAGCTCAAAAGGCATTGCGGTTGACGCGCACTATTTCATTACGTATAAGTGAATCGTGTGTATTGTTTATTGCGTTGAACGCAGTGGCAATCGCAGCCTGATGTATGGCGCAACGCAGTGCGTTTTCCGCAGTGCGTTTTCCGCAGTGCGTCTTCCGCAGCGTTTAACGCATAAAACAACCGCGCGTTTAAAAGACTTTAACATCCCTGTCCTTTACCTTCATTGATCTTCCATAGTCGATATTTCTAAAACGTAAGGTTTATCCATATAACTTTTTTGGACTGAATTATTAGGTACGTTACAGTCAGCATCAAATAGACAGGAGCAGCGAAAGTGGCCAAAAATATCGCAACATATCTTTATTACTATAGGAATAAGGATGTGTTACTATATATTTGGCCTTTTTGGCTGCTCCTATCTATTTGATGCTGACTACACTCTCGAATAATATTCATGTTTGTTGGGTAGGTCGAATTATACATATAGGCCATCACAAAATATATCGATTTCAAGCTTTGCCCAAAAAAATTGAGTTGTATCGTTGTCGAATAAAGCGAGCGAGTAGATGCGTTCGTTGCTCTGTCGCAACTATTCGGGCGGTATTGTATACGTAGTTACCTCAACTAAAATTATCCAACGGTATAGTACAAAATCATTCGATTTAATCAAAAATGTGACTTTATTTTCGATCGATTACGATTTTTAGCATTAGTTGAGTTAACCGCAAATAGTTAGTTAAGCCCAAGCTATAAAAAAAAAAAAAACGAGGAACACACATGAAAGAAGAGGCTGAGTATGTGTTTTCAATCTACAAAATGCGTCAATGTATACAAGACTAAGTAGTGGGGCGCGACTTTGTGGATTGGAAATTATATCAGCATTTAATTCTAAGCCTGCGTCTCCATCACAGCTGCGCGAGGTAGCTACGCGGTGTGCGAAGAAAACACTACAATAGTGCAAAGCTAGGAAAACAGTGTAAGGGCCGCACTCAAAGACGTAAATTAAGTTCAATGTTTGTCAAAGTGACGTGTTGTCTTATTCTATTGCTATAGCAAAGAAAGTGACAGCAGCAACTTCAATTAAACTTAAAAATTTATTGATGGTCTGAGTGCGGCCGTATGTTTATTAGTGATTTTTTTCTCGCACAACTCTGATAAAAATGCAGCCTTAAATCAAGTGAGAGCACAAAAAAGGGTAAGGAACATACAAAATGTTTAAAGCAAATACATTGAAAAGTGCTGATGGTTTAGAAGTCAGATTATCCTGCCTGCCTTCCTTAACGTGCGTCTGTGTGAGTGCGACGTTTCGAAAGTTAGTTCGTAGTATAATAGCTATATATACAGGGTGTCCCAATATCAGTAACCCACATTGACACCGGAGGTAGACCAGCCTAAGACTATCCTGTATACTGTGGCAGAACCGAGGAGAGTGGCGTGATAAGGAAGAGGCCTACAGCGGTGCAGAATTTCAAACGCAGTAATTGCACCACGGCCGCCATATTTTGATCTCATACAGATTGTTAGTTGTTCAAAGTTGGAGATCAATCTAAAGCGGCCGATTTACACTTACTGGTTCTGCAGGGCAGTATACCAGCAGTGGGTAGACAAAGGCTGTTTGGATGGGTGGATTGAGATGTGGAAACGTTTAGGATGGTGGTACGCACGCGGTGGGCAGCGTGGGCGTGCTGTAGACGCAGGCGGTGTGGGCGCGCGGCGCGGGCGCGGGCGCGGGCGCGGGCGGCCGGCGCAGGTTGTACAGCGGCTCCAGCAGGCCGCCGCAGCCCAGCGCGGGGGCGTCCAGGGAAATTGTTGCGTTACTATCAACTAATACAAATAAATACGTAAATAAATAAATGTGTAGTGAATACAATTACGAATACATAAATAGGGAATATGCATGATTTATTTGCTTTATTAAAAAGTAATCATTCGAATAACTATAAAAATAACCAACGATATAAGCCATCAAAGATTTGTTATCTCTTTCTAGCTAAACAGAATTTAACATGGAGTTTATATGGCCGTAGTGGACGCTGACATCACATTCCATGTCGGATCTCTCTGAGCGTTAGCGTGATGCATCTTGGCGAGCCTCCTATATGCAATGCCATGATCTCCATGCTATAAAAATGGGTCTCCTTCGCAATCCATAATATCGTATGTCAAGTCAAATGCCATACCACTTTTACTCTAAACACTTTTGACATATCAATCGTTTATCATAATGATTGTTTGCCATAATGTTCTTACATCCTTATGATCATAAACCATAATATTACATTACAAACATTCTAAATACCTAACATATTTTGTACTAATCTATTAACACATAAAATTTAGGAGTAATAATATACAAAACCATAAATTACATGTCCTAAAGTCAAATGCCATGATGATTACTTGCCATAATGATCATAAGCTATAATTACATTACCTAATATCCTAAAGTCGAATGTCATATTTATAGTAGGCGTTAAATTTATTAGTGTAAATTAAGAATCATTACCTATTCTACCTTAAGGCAGGTCAGACTTGGGTTAGGTTAGGTACGACGACGAGCGAAGCGAGGAGTGTTAGGTAGAACTGCGAACCTAACGAGCGAGCGAAGCGAGCGAGCCGCGGAGGCCTATATTAAGTATATTAGGATGGAGGGGTAAAAGTGAAAGGCCACAACTATAATTGACATAATTTTTACTTTGTAAAAAAAAAAAAAGAAATGCAGACTGGATATCATGTTTTAGGATATGTAACTATTAAGACATATGATGATTATGGCAACCAGTATTAGGATATGTAACTGTTAGGGCACTTGGTCATTAGTACTTAAGAAAATAGTGCAAATAAGCATTAAGATAATCAATATTATGTTATCAGGATACATTAGGATAAACTTTATTATGGCAAAAGATCATTATGAATTTACAAATAGGAAAAAGGATATTATGGATTCCAATATAAACGCTATAAAAATGGTTTAGTTGGTACGTACTTCTCTCGGAGTCTTCACTGACTTGCACGTACAGCGGCTGCGTCACGTCGTGGCTTGCGTCCAGCGCCCTGAACTGCCCGAACGCGTCGTTGATCCGCGGCAGCTCGCAGCGCGCGTGCGCGTGCGCGCTCTCGCGCCGCTCGCGCACCTGCTCGGCGCGGATCTTCTTGTGGTAGTACACCGAGGTGTCGAAGGTCAGGTCTGAGTACGATTCCGCTTCGGATACACTTACACCTGTGAAAATTACCCGTCAAGAGCAAACGGGACTCGCGCACTGACGGTTCCGTACACGTTTGGCCGGTTTTTAGTATTTGTCGTTTTTCTATAGGGTTTGTTATAATTATACCAAAGGGGAATGCCCATCTGAAAAAAAATGCCTGAGGTGTACAAGAACCAATTATACACCATAATATGCTACGTTAATGCAAGTTTCGAAAACACTTTCAGTAATTACTCAAAAAGTTGGTGAAATGCTGTTAAAATAGACAAAGACAATTTCATCTCCAAACTGAAAAGCTTGTTCCAAAAATGAAATGTTTACCCGAAGGCCACATATGGCCGATGGGGCCGAAGAGTTCTTGAGTGGCGTCCGCGTACCGGAAGACGCAGCGTGGGCAGACCAACAAGGTGGACCGACGTGGTAAAGATTGCGGGAAACGGATGCAAGCGGCGCAGGACCGGTCCTTGTGTCAAACCTTGGGGAGGCCTATGTCCAGCAGTGGACGTCTTTCAGCTGAAATTATGATGAAGATGACTTACCCGAAGTATTGGGGTAATTCAAACTCTGCATATTGGCCTGCGCATCTACATTATCATTTATAATGTCTTGTATAGTGACTTCTATGTTCTTCTTTATCTTGTTACTGAACGCCGATTCGCTCGCTTCCTCGTGCGGTTTGTGTATGTACGCGTTTATTTTGGACATCTTGCCTTCTCTGTTCCGCACGCCGACGCTTTGGACGTGGAAGTTCATGTCCTTGATTGGATAGATGCCGCTGAGGAGGCGAGGTCGTTTTACTAAGACTGATGTAGGCTGAAAAGGCACGGACAGTAAGAAATAAAGACCTACCTAAATTACCTAAATTACCTGAATTACCTAAATCCTACGAATATAAACGGAAAGTTTTTGAGATGTTTGTTACTCTTTCATCCAAAAACTACTGAACGGAATTGGATGAAATTTGGCACACAGGTAGTCCTCATCCTGGATTATCAAATGGGACACTTTTTTTCCCGGGAAATTTGATGGTTGCAACGGGATTAGCGATAAACGGTTTCTATGCGGACGGAGTCGCGGGCAAAAGCTACTATAGCTTCATAAAGGGTATCAATAGACCGGTTAAGCGCGAGTCGGACTAGCGCACTAAGGGATCCAGGTTTTAAAATTTGCCGTACTCAAAAAACGTAATAAAATCTTTTGACTCAAACAATTTTTTTGTTTTCTCAAAACTGCAAACATGGACTAATTTATTATCTTTTAAATATTTAGTCGCTTGAACTTTTTTTCTACTGTAATTATTTCAGATTTATTCCTTATGTCCGCATAGAAGTCTTTTATCGCTGTTCCCTCGCGTACTTCCAAATTTCCGGGATAAAACGTAGCCTGTGTCCTTCCCTGGAACAAACTCACCAAAAAATGTGTAGTCCGACCAAATGTATTATTCATATAATGGTTGCAGGATTTTTTTAAACAAACCTAGCCAGTTTCGATTAAAAATACGTTATGAGTTACAGATAGACAGACAGAGTTACTTTAGAATTTATAATATTAGTATGGATAGTTTTAGGTTTTAGATTAGTTTCAAAGTTTTAAAAATGATTTTGGATTTGTATCCATTTGTTTTTTACTCTCAACGCCGCAACGGCCCGGCCACGACTTGGAGCGGCGGCGACTGCTCTCTTCATTGCACGGGCGAGACGCTTACCCAATCCCTCACCGCACACCTTACACGCAATGTATTAGGAAATCACTTGCCAAAGTATTAGCAAAGAGGTAAGTAGTATTTTGGCTTATGCTTGAAGGAATCCAAGAGAAATATCTAGCGCCTATAGACAGCATGCGGCATCTATCGGGAAACCGACCAAACTTCTCCGACCTAACTGTAAGCCATATCATCACGTCCATTGGCCTCCATTGGTTTTAGTTTAATTGCTTGTTGTACAGATGGCGTAACAGGTCCATGTAGGTAGAATAGGGACTCCCAAAGCACAGAATTGATGGGGTTTCTTCAGATTCGCCCGCAAGCACAACTTAAAGTAATATTGCTCAATATATAGGTACGAGTATAATAAATATATATTGTGGAAAACCTTGGGGTAGGCGCTTGTCCAGCTGTGGACGTCTTGCGGCTGATAATGATGATGATGAAACTTGAAACTTTCAACAGCTACATCCAACACACACATCACAAGTAATTGATATGTAGTGGGAAAGATCATTAAAAAAAAATTTTTGTTCAGTCCCCAGAAATATAGTATTGGAAAGTAAAATGCAATATAATTATTTTATTTGACATGTGTTAAGGACATTTTTGCATGACAGTTAAACTTGTGATTTTTTAATGTTTTCCAACCTGTTTCTAACCATGTCAATAAATAATTTGAATTTGAAATCTACATATATTATCAAAATATTACAGTTTACCAAAAGAAAGGTGAAAATAAAAATAGCTCACCATCTGAGAAACTGGAACCAACTGCCGATCCTTCGCATGTGAATTGGACAATATATTTGGTTTATATTTCCTCACAATCCTCATTGTACTCATCTGTGTTGCTTGGTCTTTGCTCTTCGTACCAGTTTCCACCAACATCTGCTTTACGTATGTATTCACCGGTTTTATGTGATAGCTTCTTAGTACTCGGTCACTTCCCGGTCTGGTGGTCTGGAGCAAGCTGTTCTGCGAGATGATTACTTGTCTCAGCTCAGGGTTACATCGGACTACCACTGGTCTTTTTGGGGTTATTGTGATGGGAGGTGAGCCAGATTCGCTGTCTGATGTGTCCACCTGAAATTTCATTTGTATTTTGATAATGGGGTTCCATCGTTTATTTGTTTTAACTAAATAGGTAAGAATAATCTGGCACTGGGCTGATTTGGGATGGCAATATTCCCTTAAAGGTCCTTTTAAGAAGGCAACACTTTTACCACCACTGGGTTTTTGCTTTAGTAGAGGAAGTTGCAATTGCCAGCTGGCAATTTGTAGCCAGATATTGCCATTATAATAGTCAACAACATCAACTTAATTATCAATCTTAATGTAAATAATGTCAAACTGAAATTTTCTTGGTGTGACAAAGTTCTAAATTTACCTACAGAGTTTGAAATCAAATAAGTTGGCAGTGTGTATGTATGAAACAAATCAAACGATTAAAAGTACAATAAGACACAATGAACTTTAAGAAGTTTTAAGATGAATGTGCAAAATTTACATGTGTCAATTGCTATAAAGCAGTTTAGTAAAGGGATCATAATTGTATAATTATAAATACAAGTGAATTATCTTCTGCATTATGGTATAAAATTGTGTTATGTCAATGTTGATTAACCCATGTGGGTGACCTGAACAATCCGTTGGTTCCGTTTCTTAACCTGTGAGAGGTGCTGGCGCTGCTGTTTCACTCGTCTCACAATCTCAGCCACTTCAGCCTCCGAACAACACTTCTTAGCATTTATCATTTCTATCAGTTGAATTTTCTGCAAATAAGGGTAATTTACAAGACAATAAGTATTTTGTGCATCCTATATTGTTAACAGACTAAAATAGAGGTGGGGATAGGGACTTCAAAATGTCAAGTCCTGATGTCAAATTATATCATAAATAAATCATATTATTTGAATGTAATAGTCAACCTGGACTCAACTCTGTCAAATGAAAGTTTTTAAAATTTTTATTTGACCCAGTGGTCGACAAACCCCATCACTGTAAGTAATGGATGTTAGTTTGTATATTGTTTTTATTCACAATAGTTGTTTGTCAACTTTCTAAATATAAAATTACTATTCTGATTTCATGTTTTAAATGGTAACATGAAATATTCAATTGAATTTTCTTTTATTACTCAATCAAATGAATACAAAAATAGGGACTCTGGGCTTGGGCCAGAGCCCTGTTTCAGAGCCCAGTACAGTAACAAGCAGACTTCTTAGAGACAATAATCATACAGAGTAGTAGGTATACTGATACACACTAGTATTCTTACTTACTGACTCATGTGCAAAACATATTACATGAATGGATGAATGCTTGAGTGAGAATACTAATCTCGAAAAGTACCATCAAATGTAAGTCCAATGAATTGCGATAATAATTATTTAGCAGATTTTAGTCATTCATACATAAATTTGGATCACATTAGACGATTTAAAGTGTTATAAAACCTTAGCGGCAGTTGTTCGAATAGTCTAATGATCAAAATTAAACATGAATATTTGCTGGTCACTACTTGCCTAATAACTCGAAATCATGTTTTATTAGTAGTTTAACGCGAAGTAAAATTCTTAGGAAAATACTTGCCTTTACATTGGACGGCAGATTCATAGATTTGGCCAGTTGCTGCAGGTATCTGTACGAGCAATGTTCCAAATTACCCGTAGAATAATCTAAATCATCTTCCATTTTCAATCGAAAACCTGAAAGTAAAAGTTGTAAGAACTTTCTCGGTGACCAGCCGACGAGCACGTGTACGATATATTCAGTAAAGACAATGCAATTCTACAACACTTACCATTAAATTACCCTACTTAATAAAAACAAGAATATTTTGTAAAATAACCCTACGATTTGGAAATAAAAACATTTAGTAAGATCTAGTTTCAAACTTCGAAGAAAAGTTTGTTTACTTTACCTTTTTTTCTTTACATCCAATCCAACGCTGTTTGAGGCAATTTTTAAAAGCGATAAAGCGATGACTAAATCAAGTGAAGTAATGCGGCGTTCTCACGAGGCGATTCAGTCGATCAACTTTTAATCGATCACGAAAAATCGAAAACCAATTGCGTTCTCACGCTCGCACCGATAATCGGACCAAACGGGCAGTTACTTCAAAAACCACCACGGAAATCGTTTTCAACTTGAATAGACCGTTCTCACGTTCGACAAGTTGCAATTGCAACTCGCACGGTGACGTCATAAAATTGAACCAATTCGCCACCAAAGTTGAGAGGGAATCAACTTGTTGTTCTCATGATCGATTGTCATTCAATTCGTAAACCGATTTAGGCGATTTAAGTTGATCAACTAAAGTCGCCTCGTGAGAACGCCGCTTAACAGAGATAATGGGGTGGCAGGTGGAACTATAATACAATACTCTCAAGTGGCAACTATCATATTATGCAGCCACAGAAATAGAATATTCATAGTAGAATGTCATCTAATAGCACAATTGAAAAGTATATCTGTCGCATACATTTTAAACCGGATTGGATTGATAATGAGTTAGTTAAACAGGAAGGTATATAGCAACGCGTATCGGCTTAAATTGGAAAGTCAAAACTGAGGCTAGCTCGGCCCAAAACCCTAATTTAAAATGTTTGACGTATTAGATCAATCTGTAAAGAAGTTGCCGTTTATCTTTGACTGTGTAATATTAGCACTGAAAATTTCTATAGATAAATGGCAGTTTTGATAATAGGGCATGAATTATTTTTTTTGCTTGAATAAAAAGTCATTCATGTTACAAAGAGTACAGAAAAAAATCGAATACCTAACTATCCAAATAACCAAGATATAAACCATTAAAGATTTGTTTCTATCTCTTTCTAGCAAAACAGAAATTAACAGGGCTATAGTGCACGCTGAATTCACAGTTAATGGCGGATCTCTCTGTCTAATTTAAATGCTCATATTATCCGTATTTTTGGCCGATTTTAATGATAATTTCACGTTTTGACATCTCTTTTACGGTATTTTCATATTTTGTTAAGAAATGCGATTAAAAATTTCATTAATATTCCCTATGTACCTACCGTAGCACGACAAAATGAACAGCCCCGTAGATAAAGTAAGAACCATTACAATTTTGTCGGATTGTAACGTTTATTAGATAATGGTATTTATTTGTCAATGGTAACTCATATTGACTTGACATTAAGGACTACTATAACGTTAACAAAATGACTAAAATTTAGATATAAAATGGGCTTAAACAAATTGGAATGAAAGCCGGCATTAGAGCCCTATATGCCTGATAATGTTCTTATTTTTAACTATATCTGTTGTCATTTTACGATTGCATTTTATATTTATAATTTAACATTTATCTCTTGTAACAGTGTGTTACCGATTAACATGTTTGGCTAGACTGTAAGTGTTAATTGTACAAAATAAATAAATAAACTCCTGTTGTACTACTATTTTTATGGTGACTTAACTGACGACTTCCAAAAAAAACAGCAGTACTGTAAAACAATGTAAATTATATTTTTTTCGATAGTCCTCATTCTAAAGATCGAGGAACTGCGGCTCTTTTATTTTTATTTCCTCTAATATTTTAGAAATACTTTTTTAGTTATTAAGTTGACATTTGTAAACTTTAATGAATGAAGAAAAAAAAACTGTCACTTCTATATCTGTCATTGTCAAATCAAAGTAAACAAACGATTCAATTCAACGGCTCTTTTCTGTTTGCTTGCGTTTCATGTGATCAGTGTTTTTAGAAATATTTTTAACGAATTCCGGACTTTCGATTTTGCCGCTTGCTCCACGAACTTTGCACGATATTTGGACTTCAATAATGAATTAGGTATTGAATCGTTTGTTTACTTTGATTTGACTTGACAATGACAGTTTTTTTTTCTTTTTCATTATGTACGAAGGCAACAAGCTTGTCGGTCATTAAAGTTTACAAATGTCAACTTAATAACTAAAAAAACATTTCTAAAATATTAGAGGAAATAAAAATAAAAGAGCCGCAGTTCCTTGATCTTTAGGATGAGGACTATCGAAAAAAAATATAATTTACATCTCTTCCAAAAACTTTACTTAGCCAATTGTCAGTAAAGTTGTTGGGTAAAAATTTGATCATGTTACCAAATTCATTGCGAACAGCGCCCTTAGTCGTCTCTTTTTTGCAAATCTATAGATACCTACTTTAATGTTATGCCATTGTTTAGTTAGTACCTACCTAGTAAAACAAATTAGTAGGTTCATGGTTTAATAAAAAGCATTACATTGTTTGATGTATTTATTAATTCAATGTAGATAATGTAGGTACTTTATTTGCGTAAAAATTGATGAGTGACATAGGTATTATTAAACTAAAGTAAAATTAGAGTAAACAAATCATTAAAGCGGGCTACAGAAAGAAACGGCATAAACCAGCTTTATGCCCCACATATTGAAGGTAGTTGACAATCCACTTTCTTGCCATCCAATACTCTCTTGAATGGATGTACAGGGTTAGTACTGTGAAATAAATGAATAAATAAAGGTAAAAAGAGGTAAATAAGTTACGATAGATATCACATTATGTTTCCTACATACAGTTGTCTTAATTTTTAATTGCTTTAAAAAGAAATGTTAGGATTAAGATCATTCCAATTTCAACCTTATGATCAATGATTAAGGCGTCAATAACCGCCTTCGTGTAAAACAACTATACTATGTTTCTCACCTAGCTCTTCCCGGGTCTTTATTTAAAAATATCATAGCATCTCTGAACATGTTTGCTTTTTTTGTGAAAGGTCGTTGTATTATTTCTGCATTCATCATTTCTGTTGCCTGCAAAGTTTAAAATATAGGAACCTACTTGTTGATGATCGTGCCACGTATAGCCTGGCAAAAAAGTCAAGCAAAAAAAAGAGGGCGCTGTTCGGAATGAAATTGGCAACATGATACAAGTTTTACTTCAACCTGTGCTGGTTGCCATTTGAAAATATTGTAGTTCCAGCTGTCACCACACGCTCGACTTTTTTGATAGGCTATATATGTATTATGTTGAATTCATTTTTAGTAAAGTAATTTCTGTTTGTGGTTGGCCGCATTTAAAGAAATCAATGAGGGATGCGGAAAATCAAAAACAGAAATAACCCTAATAACTAGCCTAATGTAGGATTTCACCAACCAATTTAACGGACTGTTGAATCCACGTTGAATCATAATTGGGTAGGTAAAGTTTTTGGAAGAGGTGTAAATTATATTTTTTTTCGATAGTCGTCATCCTAAAGATCAAGGAACTGCGGCTCTTTTATTTTTATTTCCTCTAATATTTTAGAAATATTTTTTTTAGTTATTAAGTTGACATTTGCACACTTTATTGGCCGACAAGCTTGATGCCTTCGTACTTAATGAAAAAGAAAAAAAAACTGTCACTTCTATAACTGTCATTGTCAATCAAAGTAAACAAACGATTCAACTCTTTCAAGGCGAGCGGCGGCCGACACTCTTGCCTCTGATCTCGGAGAATATAACACTCTAAATGTTTTAATAACATTTTCAAGAACCGATCACATGTAATCTAAAACTTTGACATTGGCAGAATTGTCCTCATGGACAGACGCCATTTTAACTACCTACCCAATTGTTTAGTCAATACATTTTGACAGCCGTCAAAATCGTTTGTTTAATTGCTGGTGAACTCCAGTATATCATACATATCAAATTAAATCAAATTTATTGCGTAAAACCCACAGGTAAAACCAAATGGCAAAAAAAAACATTAAAATCATGATCGAACTAAAAATGACTTTCTGTAAATTAAAGTAGTACTTAAGTAGGAAATAAAATAGACTATGGGCCGCACTTAGAGACGTCAATTAAATTACGCTTGTCAAAGTGACGTGTTGTCTTATTCTATTGCTATAGTAAATAAAGTAACAGCAGCAACTTTAATAAAACATTAATTGACGTCTCTGAGTACGGCCCTATGGGAGATTTTGAGACGTGTCCTTAGTTGAAAAGCTATTCATGATCTATATACTTATCGCAGTCTTTGTTCAATTAATTTATTTTTCTCAACACTACTCGGAAATAGATCATTTTTGATCTGGTCAAAAACCATCACATTTATGAACAGGCATGGGACAGACCAACAATATTTTCGTCGATAATATTGTTGTCCAACATTAGAACCAATGACAATCAATCAATAACTTTTTCTAACCTACGGCCACACTTCGGCGATTCGGCGAAGGTTCGCGTTAGCCTCTCTTTCATTATCATAGAGAAAGAAAGAGACACCAACACGAACTTTCGCCCGAATCACCGAAGTGTGGCCGTAGGGTAATAGGTAAAATAATTAAATCGACCGATTAGAGCGCACCGTTTTGTATCGTAAAATATTAGGTGTATTTTTGCTAAAAGATACACTGGATAAAAATTATGTGACTACGTTTTTTTAAATGTCATTCGCACCCAAGTGCTCTATATAGCTACTGTCCTTATTTATCTGAGTAACCATTAACCGACGCCGACCGACGCCATCGAAAGTGTATTGCAAGTTATTAATACGAATATTTTTTTTTTCCTCGCAGTAGTTGAGAAAAGCACTATGTCTGCCTTGGCAGAAAGTGCCATTTTTGGACTCGTACACTAAGTATATGACTTGTTAAAAAATCGCTTACTTTCTACCCTCGACAGCAATGTATAATATACCTAATTAAACGTAAATAATTCAATTTGCGTACCAGAGCCTTTTGGTTGTTTTTGATTTGAGTGCTCAAATTGTTTCTGTACTCCAGCTGCTTTTTGAGTTCCTGTAAAGGTCAACAAGGTTAAGGTTAATCACTGAAGAAGATATTGATTACTAGCGACCAGTGTCCCTACTTTGAACTTCGAAGTTACGTTACCTAGCTCCTTCCCTTTCTCACGATTTAAATCACAACGGCTATTTGACTAATGTCAAAATAAATTATGTCGTCTGCCACTAAACCAAGCTTTCGAAAATAACACGGAAATACCTAGCTATCGTTTATTTTTGGAATTTAAACGATTTTTAATTCAACAAAAACTTTATTAAGGAACACTGAAAATTGTGACGACACATTTTACTATTTTCATACTACCGGATCGTTTTGACGTTTCAATAAAAGTTGTTGATTTGACTAGTCAGTCGAATAGCCAATTGACGAGTGAAAAGCACGGTACATCCGAACGTTCGAAATTAGTGTTTCGTGGTAACCATTCAGGTAGAATTACAATACTCATTAGCTATGTCCACACTAGTGCGCTTTCATGTTCATCTCGCGCTTTCAACTATCAATTCGTCTTGCGTCAAGCGCATGCAATACGAGGGTGACACTGAATCTTCAATAAAATCCAATGTTGTGACTTTATCTTCCGCCATTTTATTTGCAAAACGGTGACGGATCAGCGTGCGCTACGGCCATGCGCTGCTGTCAAACCAGTTAAGTATCAGATGTGGGATAAAACTTGGATCATGCGCTGTTTTTTTTCAAGCTTTTTGCCATCCTACTTATATCTCAGAAACTAACAATTCGGGATAAAAAGTACCTTATTTCTATCCCTACAATACGACCTATAATCCTTGCCAAATAACATTGAGATCCATTTAGTCGTTTTTTAGTGAAAAGGTAACAAACAAACACGCAGAGTAATATTGTGTGTTTTCACATCAAAATAACTTTCGCATACATAATATTACCTACTTAGTATGGATGTGCTATAAACTCCCCTGACTTGATAATATGATCCAAATTTTTACACAAAATCTGCTGCTTAATCTGGGGGTTCAGAAGTGATGATTGACGTGGTCAAAATGTAGTTATTATTTTGTATCAAATTAACTGCCGCACTCAGAGACGTCAATTAAGTTTAAGTGTCATTAAAGTAGCTGCTGTCACTTTCTTTGCTATAGCAATAGAATAAGACGCAGCAACTTTAATGAAACTTAAAACTTAATTGACGTCTCTGAGTGCGGCAGATAGTTATTAAGTATTAAGATAATTTTACCCCCTTTTGACGTTGACTGAACCATAGTAAAAACAAATTATACTTACCATGACAACCTTTTTACTTATCAACGAACAATGTTAATATAACCAGTCCATAGGGTATCACATGTCCTACGGAATGGTCTACAAAAACTAATATTGAGTATAAGAAACGATATCTGTCCATTAATGGACGGATATTAATGGACGAATGGTTCCACTGTGGGTTCTATTCGAATTCCTATTTGTTGGGGAAATCTTAACAGCGTGATGCAGAGTTCCCTGTCGACGTAACAGAGCCATCTGTCGGCGCATCGAGGATAGGTACTACGGACATTTAGCGAGAGCTCGGAATGGCGTGTGTAATGGTGTACGGCCGTTCGCATAACCCGAAATATTATACGTATATTGCTGGCGGGAGCTCGGACTTCGGAGTGCATTATGTAGAGTTATTTTTGTTTACAGGAATTCGAATATTGAGCATTAATTCTCTTTGTAACCAGGTTTGTAATGTTTTGGAAAAGGAATAAAAAACTATCTACTTACAATTAATGTCAAAGTCAAGTAGGTAGGTACTTACTTATTTTGGTTTATATGCCCACGGTACATCCACTACAACATACGCCATTCCGAGCTCTATATAGTACGTGTCTATAATAATTTTCATTTGACTTTGACATTGATTGTTGTTTGTTTTATCTTTTTTATTACTTCTCCATTACAAAACTTGTTGCTCAGTACCTACAAGGAAAATGAATATTCAAAACTGTAATAAACTGTCTTTAAAATTTTCTTTAAAGTCTGTTAAAAATGTATGTTAAGTACATACGTGTTGTATATACGTAAAAAACTACCCACAGCGCTTTATTCCGTAGAATATTTTTTATTCCTGAAAACATCGTCAATAACAACATGACTAACTGTTGAGTTTCTTGCGGCGCATCTTCTCTTGGGAAGCGCCGGAAGCGCTGGTAGATTTTGACGTGTACAATTGACTATTTGACTGACTGGTCAAATCAGCAACTTTTATTGAAACGTCAAAACGATCCGGTAGTATCAAGTTAGAATATAAAAAGTAAAATATGACGTCACAATTTTCAGTGTTCCTTTATAAAGTTTTTGTTGAAATATAAATCGTTTAAATTCCAAAAATAAACGATAGCTAGGTTTTTCCGTGTTATTTTCGAAAGCTTGATTTACTCGTACCACACGAGTAGTGTAAAAATAATTTATTTCGGCATTAGTCAAATAGCCAATTGCCCGTGCAGCCTATTAACTGAATAAATATCATTTACCTTTTTTTTAAGAAGCCTGGCAAAAAAGTCGAACGTGTGGTGACAGTTGGAACTACAATTACTTTCATGTTGCCAAATTCATTCCAAATAGCGCCCTCATTTTTTTGCTCGACTTTTTTGCCAGGCTGTATAATTCTTGGTCAAACCTCGTTGGCACTGTCAAGTTTCTTATGCAACTCTTGGACTGCTACTCTTTTCACTTCTTGCATCCTGTTGTCTCTCTCCTGTCTCTCTCTTTCAATGCTGCGGTTCCGCTCCGCTATATGTGTTCTATATTCTTCTGCCATTTCCTGAAAATTAAATATAATAAGTATAATAAGTAATTAAGTATAATAATATAATAAGTAAGTATTTTAAAACGCCATATATGTATAGGGTATTTTTTAGTCAGCGCGCACATTTTGGGGGGTAAATCAGTAAGTAAATACACTTAAGTAAATAATACTTAACATTGGATTGAAAGTAATTTTAACACCAATCATAGGTATTTGATTTTCTACGAATTTTTCCATGAGCACATACTTACTACTTTCCGCATCCGTTTCTCTTCTTCCACAGACCTTAACCACTCTTCTGTTCTATTCTCCTTCTCCTTCATAATCTGTTCAACAGCGTTATCCCTGTCCTCGTCTAACGCACGTGTCATCCTTCTCTCGCGGTCGTAGCCCTCTATGTAATACTTTTTCTCCACTTGTAGTCTACGCTGGAAAAAGAGAACTTTTGTTATCCGACTTCAAAAAAGGAGGAGGTTCTATGTTCGGCTGTATGTATGTTTTTGGGAACAAGTGGAGGTATAAGGGCCTGGCCGCGACTAAATTCTCTCTTCAATTCTTCATTGCACGGCACAAAACATACGAACAAATACTCGCGTTCATCACGCATATATTTGCTCATAGCGAGAATGGAACCCGGGCCCGCTAGCTTCGTAGGCAGGGTCACTACCAACTTGGTTAATCACGTAAATTTCAAGATATGGAAAGTAAAAAAATACAAGTATATATACCATTTCGTTATTTTTCCGCTGGATTTCCCTGTCGATTTCTTTCAAAGCGGCCCTTACGGCATTATTGTCTATTTGCCTCTCTCTCGACTTTTCGCTCTCGAGTCTCTGTAATTTGGTTTCATGGCCCTCTAAGAAGTTAATCTTATTTGTCATCTGTTGTTCTTTCTTACGTTTTAAAGCTGAAATTGTTTGATGTTGTAAATAATTGCTTGAAAGGTTGGAAAAGTGCGCTGTAAATTCTGGGATTAGCAAAGGGACTTGGCAAACACATAGGCAGGTACAGTTACCAGCAATAATAATAATTAATAATATCTAGGACAATATTACGCCCAAAAATGTATTTTACTTTATACAGGGTGTCCAAGAACTTGACGTAAATATTACGGGATAAGATTATAGCCATTTTTAGCCAAGAGAACCAAAGGTTCGCCAGGTCGTGTTCTTTACCAGTATCATTAAAATCTTAATAAACTAATTAACATAAACGATAACATAAATGAATTCGCCTTACCTACTTATTTTATACCCACTTCATTTTGTTATAACGTAGTATATGAAAATTAAGTATTTATTCTCACGCTACAAAGATACTTTGGTTATTACCTTCATAATGATCTTGCTCCATCTTCTTCCTCATTCTCTCCAGTCTCCTGTTCTCCTTCTCTCGCTCCTGCTGCAGCATCTCCCGTCTCTTTCTATTGGCACTGGCTATCTGCCGGTCGTAAGCCAAGCGTCGTCCGACCATCTCCTGCTGTCTTCTGTTCTCCTGGTCCCTTTCGTATTGTTCCTGAGAACATTTATGGTAATGTAACTAGCTTCTGCCCGCGACTTCATCGCGATGAGCGTCCAAAGTGATTTTTTGGGATGAAAGGTAGCGTGAAGGAGTAACAAACATTCTAAGTCAGACACACTACCTTTCGAATTCATAATTATTACCTGCCTTAACATGCAAGCACGAGATACAATTTGACAGGTGCTAAGGAAATGAATACATCTATTCCATATTCTAACGTAAGACAACGCTCAAGGTTTAAAATAAAAGTGTCTCGTCCTGGCTTTTATTACCTTTTATTACTAAGCGACTATTGCGATTTTCACATTTTTATAGCGATTTTATCAAGACGGGACACTTTTATTTTAAACTTTAAGCGTTAATCTTACGTTAGAATATAGAATACATGTTCATTTCCCTAGCACCTGCCAAATTTTATCTCTTGCATGAATGCTAGGGGGCCTGGTGTGATATTTGGGCTCATATAGCCCCTGATAGAAGTTTACAAATGTCAAACAGTTATATTATTAATTGACTGAAGCGTCTCCGTTTCAGCTTGGACTTAGGATATAAGAAAGCGTTCTGCATTCGTACATATGTGACATTCTCAATATAAAGGGAGGGACCTTATGGGGGCAGGCGGTTACGCCGTTTTTAGAACTGTTACCATAGTATTCTCCACGAGGATCCCTGGGAGGGGCTCAACCCCAGAGAGGTAAGAATCTTCACAGATGGATCCAAAACAGGGTCAGGGTCAGGCTCCGGCACGTTCTCGGAGGACCTTAACATACACATTTCAACACCATTGGGGGCCCACAGCACAGTTTTCCAAGCGGAATGTATGGGCATCATAATGGCTACTAAAGCAATCGAGGCAAGGAAGGTAGAGGATCTCCCCATCCGCAATACTCTCAGACAGCCGCTCGGTTCTCCAGGCCTTACAGAGCCACACCATCACCTCAGGGTTAGTACTTGAATGTCACAACGCCCTGGAGAAGGTAGGTAACAACAACCCCATTACACTGCAATGGATAAAAGGACACAGCAACTCACGCGGTAACGACGCAGTCGACGAGCTGGCTAGGAGAGGCTCAGAGACGGAGGCGGTGGGCCCTGAGCCCATCCTGCCTTTGCCGTTCAGCTGGCTTCGGAACAGACTGCGACAAATGACCAAGGTAGAGCATCAGCAATACTGGAGCAACCTTAGTACCTGCAGGCAAACCAGAGAAGCCCTCCCGACGATCAACCCCGGATTGTCGCAGAAGCTACGAAAGTTAGGGAGAACCCAGCTTAGACTAGTAACAGGGGCAATAACTGGACACGCCCTCTTTAACAAACACTTACACACTCTAGGTGTTACAGACAGCCCCCTGTGCAGAGCCTGCATGACGGCAGAAGAAACTGCAGCCCACGTCATCATGGAATGCCTTACGTTGTTAAACTATAGCCCAAACTGAAACAGTAATTGTAACATTAATCTGTAACTAAAAATGTAAAATAATATCCGTAAATTGTATCTTCTTGATGTCTTGCTAGCCCTGCCTCATCCCTTTTTAAAAGTTGCGCAGTGAGCCAAGGTGCAGGCTGAAAATCAGCGCTGCGATTGTCAAATCGTGGCACAGGCTGAGCCTGAGCCTTTTGCCACCTCAATGTTTGTTTTGTCTGTATCTGTGCTGTATCGTCTTCTTTGAATGTCTGGAATGCCTGATTGTGAGATGGGTGGATGTGAGATGCTTGTATGGTGTAATTTTTAGTTTAATTTTTTATTTTATTTTATTTTTATTTTATTTTGTGTTGTACTAATGTGTAATTGTGGCAATAAATGATTTTGAAATTGAAATTGAAATGCTCGGAGGTGGCAACATACCGGGCGCGTCACCTCGGGGCACCGAGGTCGCTACCAGAGGTCGTCGGCAACATCAAGGGTTTGCTAGGCTTCCTGGTAGAACTGGGTTGGCAGGAATAACCTCCCCCAACCCACTCACGCAAAATAGGCTCTTAGTCGTCGAGTTGCGGAAAACTAGCCCGCTATAACCTACCATAGTATTCGTATAGTTACAAGAACAAGAAGAGCGTAACTGCTTTCCTCCATAAGGTCCCTTTATACTGAGAACGTCATAATATGTCCAGAAGTCCGGATGTCCAGATATCCGGCTGTTCTCCTCTACAGGTCACATTTCTCAACTGATTCTCGTGAAATTTTGTGAACAGGTCCGATAATTCATTATACGAATTTTTTATTGATTCAGTTTTTTGAAATTTTTCAAAATGGCGGTGATATGGGGGTTTTTGCGATTACAAACTTATTTGCGGTGTTGGCCAACTAACCGCGACCTATGTCGAAGTATGGGGATAATAGTTTTTGAAGCTCACAGAGTCACTAGTAGTAATTTTCAAGTGCATACAAGCATTTGGATTCGTGAGATACCTTTCTTCTGACGTCATCAAGAAGAATCTGGTGCCACATTCTTTCTCTGTTCTCTTCTTCCAGCTCTATGTAGTGTTTCTCCTCCATTTGAGCCTTCTGTAACGCCTTGAGTCGGATTTCATCAACCCTTTTGCACTGCATGCCTTTGGCTCTAAAATGTATTGTTTCAGTAGGTAGGTAAAATATTTTTTTTCACGCAGAATCTCAGTCGCTGGTTAAACCAATAGTTTTTTAAGCCATTAGGTGGTACTCAGTTAAGATTCAACAAGCTCATTGGCGAATTATACGCATCAACCTGTCTAGGGATATTTTACTTTTATTGGCATAACATATAAAAAGGTTTTCTATTTCTTTTAAAATGTAGGTATCGAAAACGAAAGAATACCTATAAGGACATCTCTTTCTAACTCGTTATGAATGCCATAAATATAAAAAAGTCAAACCTACGTCATTTGTTCTTTCTTATATTCCGGTTTCTATGCAAGTACTTATTCTGTAATAATCCTCCATTCACTTACACCGTGATTGGCTGTTTAGGGGTTTCCAAAGTAAATAAAAAAAAAAAAAATTACTTTAATCCCTAGAGATTAAAAGGAACTTTAGTCCCGATATGCAGAGACTAAAGTAGCATTTTAAGAGCATGAGAAGTGAAAATTAATTAATTAGTTACTCTTATATCAAGCTACTTTTATGTAATACTCACATTTTCTCTCTCTCCAAAGCTTTCAAACACTCTCTTACTTTCTCCTTCTCAATTTCTTCCTCGTAACTCTTTTCTTTTCTATCCTTCTCTTTGCAATAATCACATTCTTTCATCGCCTGCTTCATCGCGAGCTCTTGGGCCAATTCTTTTTCTTCTCTGTCTAACAGCTGTTTCAGCTTTTCTCTCCTTTGTCAAAGTTTGTTGTCTTCTGTATCAAGTAACGCTTGAACCTTTTCGCTTGTTTTGTTTATTATTGCTCTGGAATATAACAATAAGAACATTAAACCTTGTTTTTTTTAGGGTTCCGTACCAAAATGGTAAAAAAGGAACCCTTATGGTGAGACTTCGGTGTCTGTCGGTATGTTTGTCTGGTGTAGTTATTGAAAGGAAAATCTTATTTTATTCGGATAATTAATACTTCTGTAAATGCTCGGAATCGTAGCCGACGACGTCGCCCAGTGTCTTGGCAGCTTCCACGTTGATTAGATTTCCAGTTCCCATCCTTCGTTGCTGTAAAGTATACGCATGAAAACACGTTTGATAGATTCAAAGATTTTTACGTTAAACGCGTGAAAAAACTCACAGCCATATTGATAAATAGAAATTAAAATAAATTTCTACCAAAATTAAGCAAATATAAATAAAAAGACTCATTTGGTAACACATAATCACACAAAAAAATATAAACAAAAAATACAGACAGATTATCTTAACCGCTCGTATGCTTACTCCTGCATGCGAGGGATTAAGGAGTGTTTAACACACCTACTCTAAAAAAAGTTTCTAGAGTACTTAAAACTTAGTTTTGGATAATGCTTACCCTACCAAGTTTTCCGTTAAGTGAAATATTTTCTACCTTTGTGTCAAATTTATTTTAAACTCGTTTAAATAATATTCACAAACGAGAAAATATAACTGTCACTTGTACAGTCAGCATCAAATAGATAGGAGCAGCGAAAGTGGCCAAATATAGCAACACATCTTTATTACAATAGGAATAAGGATGTGTTGCGATGTATTTGGCCATTTTGACTGCTTCTATCTATTTGATGCTGACTGTATGTGACTGAGTAATAATGTGAGATGGGTAATCGAATGGCATTGATTGTGGTCACTTCATTCTCGATCAATATCCGAACCTTTATTCCAATGTACGTGATGTTTTGGCAAAATTAAACATGCTCGTATATCGTAATTATATTGTTAACGATACGGTAGCTCTTATTAATGTTACATTAAGAGCTACTTATAACGTAAATATTGTTAAGACATAGAGGCAAGGTAAGCTTAACAAATTGAAATAGTGGCACTGAGTATTAAAAAAACAAAACTCCGAGTAAATACACTTGTAAATATTCTACGCACTTTCCAAAACCGGCTCGGATGTCCAAAGTAGATCTGTTTGGTCAAGTCCACTCCTCGCATTTTGTACATTTTAATTGATGTTACTCTACCAGCAGGCACTGAGCGATCACGATCACTGTATCGATCTAACCGTTGCTGAGCAATGAAACGTTTAGACACTATACACTTTGAAGTAGGACCAATGAACCCCACGTGCCCCCGACGACGCCTACTCGTAGTTCGTAGTCTTAGCAAAAAAACCGGTCAAGTGCGAGTCGGATTCGCGCACCGAGGGTTCCGTATTTAAGATAATGGTTGGTAAATCAGTCACACTTACTATAAGGCAAACCCAATTTCATATTAATTAATTCACAAACCTTTTTGATCACATCACACAATTTACTAATTTATTTATTCATATAAGTAACTATATATATTTTCTTGTCACGCGTTCGCGTTCAGCTACGTGGTAAACACCGGGGTTCGGCTGAAAACCAGCGCTGCGGCCCTGGCTGCAGCACGTGCTGAGCTGAGTCCTATCTGACCTCACACTGCAGCGCAACATTACTAAATTTTTGCTCATTTTTAATTTTATATCTTTTTATCTTTTTAGTTCGACGATGGTTTTTAATTTTAATTGAACTTTGTCTTTTGTGTTGCAGTGTGTTTGTCAAATAAATGTTTTGAGTTTGAGTTTAAATATAGATTTGCGTTTTCTCAAATCGTATGCAATAAGGTCTATTTTGAGTTAACTAAATTTAACAGAAATTTTCAAAGATAAGGGGAGTGGTAATTTTTTGTAAATTTATTGGCTATAAATCAAAAAAGTATGTCATGGAAAATTATAAAAAAAATTGTTTTGAAATGTGCAGAATAAGTTCTTTCATATGAGTTTTGATAAAATCGCTATAAAAAAGTGAAAATCGCCATACTCGCTTAGTAATAAAAGGTAATATGTAATAATGGCACGGAGCGATTTTGAACGTATCAGGTAGGCATGGCTGACATTCACGTCCAACCGGAGGGCTTATTGCCTAACGCACTCGCGATCGCGATCGACTTGAAAGTGACACAATTGCTTTCATTTTGTAGGCAGATTTGACTTCAACTGTCAAATATGAAAGCGATCGCGATCGCGATCGCGAGTGCGTTAGGCGATAAGCCCTCGGGTTCCCGCCCGCGCGATCAGAAAATGGCGGTGCTTGGGCTGTGTTGTTTGGTGGGTAGCTGCTACTACAAGTCAAGCACATTCCTATTCATTTTTCTCTTACGAAATAAGTTACTTTTTGTTAATGTTACTTTTGAGAATATGATGATATGTTGTGTATTACCATTTCGTGGAATAAATATAAGTGTAATATAATAATAATAATAATTATTATTATTATAAGTAATATGCGTAATCCATACCTTGAAATTAAATTGGTCGTCATTTGCAATGATCCAACAGGAAACGGTTGTGTTGTTCTGGTGTTGCCACACAAATCCTCCTCCTTTGTTTGTTAAGTTTTTAAAGTGTGTATTTTTTTTTTTTGTTTTTTTTTTATGACTTTTTTTATTGTACTCCAAATTGTCGCTAGTGTTTGTATGTTGCTGTCACTTGTATTTTTGTAAAAGTTAGGTTAGTTTTATTTTTAAGTCAGGGTTCCTCTGAAAATCAGCGCCGCGGTTTCACTGCGGCACATTGCTGAGAGGGATCCTGTTCAACGTAAGTAATATCTTCTGTTTTTATTTTATTTTTCTCGCTATTGTTATTCTTCTGTGTGCGTTGAATAAATATTTTCTATTCTATTCTATTCTAATAAAAGTCAGGACGAGACACATTTATTTTAAACCTTAAGCGTTAAGTCTTACGTTAGAATATGGAATAGATGTATTCATTTCCCTAGGACCTGTAAATGGTCCAAGCATGTTAGGCCCGTGCTCTTATAAAACTAATATTAACTAAACCAATCAAGGAAAATGTTACCCTATGTCCACGTGTCGGAAAAAGAACACCCGTGGGGAAATGTGGCAGGTTTCCACGTGAAAGTAAACAAAGAACGAAAGAAACACGTCTATAATGTCTGGCTCAATAATCGTAGGTGCTGCCAATCTGTCGCGTGTCTACATGGGGGTGCCTTTACTTGGTAGTAGAGACAATACAGCAGGCCTGACATTTTTTAATTAAGTTTGTAGTTTTTATGTTAAATCAAATACCTAAGCCACATCATCATCATCATCATCATCAGCCGCAAGACACCCTCTGCTGGACAAAGGCCTTCCCCAAGGTTATCCACAACGATCGGTCCTCTGCTGCTGTCATCCAGCGGTTTTCCGGGACCTTTATCAGATCGTCGGTCCACCTTGTGGAAGGCCTGCCGACACTTCGTCTCCCGGTTTGCGGTCGCCACTCTAGAACCTTTCCGCTCCAACGGCCATCGGTTCTACGAGCAATATGCCCCGCCCACTGCCACTTAAGGTTTGCTATTCGGTGAGCTATATCAGTTACTTTAGTTCTCCTGAGGATCTCTTCATTCCTGATCACTAAGCCACATATTATACTATAATTACAGGGTGTCCTGTATTAGACGTCTACAATAATCCTGTACACATATACCCCCTTATTAATGAACGCGCAACAAACCTATTTTAGTAAAAGTATGCTTTGTCACTTTCTGTTAGATTCAAATATAACAATCAAAGATAAGGCGAGCGAAATCATAGTGGCAACACTAATGTAGTCACAAAACAAAGATATACTTTATGCATGATAATGAATAAGAGGGATAGTCTCGTAAAAAAGAATAACAAAGTATTAGGTAGCGATGGCTCTATTTGAGGCATTTCCTGGTACATGTGCGTTTTAAATCAGGCATTTGGGTTATACACAGATTTAGGTTCAACATTGTCCCTTCTGTTACTAATAGGTAACGACTTGGGAGTTTTGAACTCGTATAATTTCGACACAGGCCAAAACTACACCAGACTCCCATTACGCGGCTATATCTTAAACCAAAAAAATTGGTTTCAAAGTCCTTAACTTTCTGGAACAGAAGAGACAGGAGGGATTTAAAGCTAGGGTGAATAGGCATCTTCTGGGTGAGCTCGATACGTCGTAGACTGAATCTTCGTCCTCCAAGCGCAAGAGTTAGTCAAGAGCAAACCCATTATCAATAAAAAAACATCTTTTGTTTCTGCGGTTGTGTATAACCCATTTATCCCCTTGGGGATATAGGTATAGAGATACAAAATAAAAAGATAAAGTCTCATATTCTAAATATACATAATTATCTAAAGGTCTACCTTAGGGC
The DNA here is from genome assembly GCA_963241965.1 of Tortrix viridana. Lineage (NCBI taxonomy): Eukaryota > Metazoa > Arthropoda > Insecta > Lepidoptera > Tortricidae > Tortrix > Tortrix viridana. Next base: position 2,554,906 of record OY725195.1, on the reverse strand, counting down.
CACTTGCGGCAACAAGGTAAACCTTATAAAAAACATAAGTTGGACTACTCGAATGGATCAGTCATTCTTCAACTCAATTTTGGAGAGGGGTGCGTGTTATAAAGCGCGTGCCACACAGTTTGAAACCACTGTTTTAAAACAAGTGACCTTGGTAGAAGCGAGCGGCTACACGGTTTCAAACAAGCCCATTTGTTTGATATCTGCCAAGGGCGTTTAAGGTCAAGCGAAATTTTGTTTGAAACCACTGTCTACACGGTTTTAAACCACATGTTTTAAACCGTTGTTTGAAACCGTGTAGCCGACGCATAAGTTTAACGTGTGTATCTGTGGCATCGTAGCTCCTAAAAGGATGGATCGATTTTAATTTAGTTTTTTTGTCAGAAAGGAGACTTAATCTACTGTTCTTAGCTAGGTTTGATGAAAATACGTTAAGCCATTTCAGACTTTAGAGCTCTGAAAGTAAGGGTCCCAATTTGGTCGTCTCTTAAGTTACGTTTATCTTTTCGGCGCAAGACGACCTTACGGCCGCACTCAGAGACGTCAATTAACTTTTAAGTTTGATTAAAGTTGCTGCTGTCACTTTATTTGCTATAGGAATATAATAAGACGCAGCAACTTTAAACTTAAAAAATATTTGACGTCTCTGAGTGCGGCAGTTAGGGCCGTATTAATAAACTCGTCTCAACTGTGATCCCCGTCTCAAGATACGTCAAAGTAAACGTCAATCCACAGAAAACTGTCATTTTTGACGCATCTTGTGAAGGGAATCTCACACAAGATCAGTTTATTAATACGGCCCTTAGTGTATTTCTCCTACTGGATTTGTCTCTACTCCACAGTCCATTTCTATGCCGTCATACGAGGTCATTGACCCTCATTACACAGAGTGCGCAGGAGACAGATTTACGACGATAATTATAGCCATTGCAACTATTAGTTCTGTATTCGCGTCTTTATGCCTCAGGCAATAAGGCTATGGTTTGAATTTACTTGTAATACTGTTTTGAGGTTGATTTAGTTAAAGCCGAGTGAGATGGGGTGTGTTTGGGTTTATTTGATGACGGTGATTTGGTGGTGTGCTGGGTAATTGATATTAGTTTAGCAGTTCCGTTCCTTTGTCCATTTCATCACAAGAGAAAACTTTGGCCCATCGGTACGTATACATAACTAGCTTTTGCCCGCGACTCCGTCCGCGTAGAAGTCGTTTATCGGTTCTCCCTTGGGAACTACCAAATTTTACGGAACAAAAGTTTCCTATATCCAGGGTGTAAGCTATCTCCATTCCAAATTTCATCCAAATCCGTCTAGCGTGAAATAGTAACAAACTAACACACACACAAACTTTCGCATTTATAATATCAGTAGGATTATAAATGCAGTGCCAGATTAAGGCTCCATGGTACACTAAGCATTGTCGCTTGTGGGGTCTGTTTGTCAATTGGTTGTGTCAATTTTGATCTGTGTGTGCCCTCCTTTAGTAGTTGTAGGTAACTATTGCATATTTCCAAACGAGTGTAATACAGCTTTAACATATCCTGGCGGGAGTAATCCGGAGATGCGGTGGTTGGGTGCCTGCCAGAACTAAGGGTGTAGTCACAATTTCAAAATTATCTAAACAGTCTAAACTTCAAATCAAATTAAAATATCGACTGCCATCAAGATTGACGTAAGATAAAGATCAGTTGCGTCAGCCGCTTATGTCAATTCTGCAATTTTAATTTTAAATAGTTTATTAGGTGTGACAATAAACACAATTCATTTTCTCTTTCATCAGGCCTATTATGGTCGTGGTTACCGATGATAAAATATCTGTCACTATCTGATTACGAACGTGACGGATACTTTATCCACATATATCTACCGCGATAAAGGCCTGGCCACGACGCTGAGCGGCCTTGGCGGCGGCCAGCGAACGCTCTCTTCATTGCCCGGTGGAGAAGCTCACCGCGCAGCGGTTAGTTGACGTTACACGCAATGTATTAGAAAATTCGCTCGCCGCTCAGCTGGTCGCGCAGTCGTGACCAGGCCCTAAATGCGACCATAAGGCTGGAATTACACTTGTAAGTTACTTAAGCGTGTATGTGACACAAGTTGCCTGTACAGGCGTGGAAACCTGCCCAGTTGTGTCATATATACGCTCCGGTTTACCTGTGCAGTTCAACTGTACAGGCAAAACTGCGCAGACATTCCCTAGTGTGTATGGCCAGCTATACGTAAGTAACTTACAATAACTTACTCACAAAGACAAATTAAAATAAGTTACTCACAAACAGTGTTTACACAAACATGACTTACGTAAGTAAAACTTACAATTTTAATTCCAACCTAAGGCAGCGTAACCAGAGCTGTGCGAGGAAAATCATAACCAATAGCATAGCTGCGCTGCGTGGCTAGTAAAATAAAGTAATCCTATTGGTGGATTTTTCCTAGCACACTGCTTAAGTGGCTCGCACAGCTCTGATGGATACACTGAAAAAAATACCTCGTACTAGGAACCAGAATCTGGTTATCAGTACAGTATTGTCTTGCTGTATATGTGACGACAAAACTCTTTGTATACATAACCAGACTGTTCTAGTTATAATACACGATAAAACATAATACCCGCAACTAGTTGATGTGTTCACATTACAATGCGCACAATACAAATAACAGACATTTTGTATCAATTACACTTGCATCTTTATTAATACATTGCAATTGTTCGTATTACGATGCATAATCATAAAAATATAAAACATTTTGTATTTTTACACTTGGATCTTTATTAAAGCAATGCAATTGTTAATTACTACAAAACTGCGTTTAACTAGACTCATGTAGTAGCGTTTACAAACAACATAATACACGATACAACATTTTTTATGAACGCTACCAGATTTTTGATGAACGCTACCAGATTTTAGTTGAAATAACTACATATTTCACAACTACACGTTCTTGTAGTATTGTAGTAAAATATTTTTTTCGGTGTACGCAGCGTAAAAGGCCCGCAGGCCGTCTGAACACACCCTAATCTACAACTGTGTTATTTATTGTTGGTTTGGCTTATTGCTATGTAGCCTCGATCTTTATCAAGCTTTCTAGCTCAGAATGTTAAGGAAATTAATGTAAGTAAACACCGCGTATAAGTAAACAACAAGTCAAGTGCGAGTCAGACTCGCGCGCCGAGGGTTTTACACAATACGAACGTTTATTTAATGGTGAAGAAAACGATGTCATAGCAATTCAGTACACAGTCCAAAACTTCAATTGAGCCAGTTGTCAAAGAGATTTTAATTTCTTTATTCTCTTAGCAAACTAGCAAAAGTTAAATACGACGTGTATTTTAACAACTCAATTAGGTAGTGCATTTTGTTCTCTCTCGTTAATTGAGCCGGAATTGCTTACTTTGTATTACGTTCAATGTGTCACCCTGTATAGTGGTTCAATATAAATACAAATTTGTTAGCTGTACAGTAGAGTTCATAAATATGTGTACACTTTAGTACCTTGTCACTTTAATCGCTGTGACATTCATATATGGCAGTTTAAACATGACATTTAATTAGACAAGGTACTAAAATGTACACATATTTATGAACTCGACTGGACAGTATGTACTCGTTCAAAAACGACCAACCAGCAAATATAAATGCAACCATTTTAAGTCACGTAATTAATTAAGTTGCTGTTTTAGAGCCTATACAAAAATGGTATAAAAATTGTACTTCCTTAGGGACATACGCGATCTCATTACAGCTAAGGACCAAAAGACAATTACACGATACGACGTCGCGTCGTGGCACGGTATACGACGTGCATTGTAAAAGTTCACGACACGATGTCGATTCGTGCTACGTTGTACCGCAAGCTAAATAAACTAAACCCTATAAATGAGTTATGATTAGGTGTGCCTGTCACAATCCTCACGACATGGCTGTCGCACTGTGCCTTGTGTTTTCGTCCAACTCCTATAGATAGGTACATATTTGATATTCTTTGGGTTCTGCGGGCTTAACATGCATGCACGAGATAAAATTTGACAGGTGCTAGGGAAATGAATACATCTATTAAAAATTCTAACGTTAGACTTAACGGTTTAAAACAAAAGTGTCTCGTCCTGACTTTTATTACTTTTTATTACTAAGCGACTATAGCGATTTCCACGTTTTTATAGCGATTTTATTAGGGACACTTTTAATTTAAACCTTAAGCGTTAAGTGCTACGTTAGAATATGGGATAGATGTATTAAATTCCCTAGCACCTGTCAAATTCTCTACAATCGTAGAACGCAAGTTGTCCTGCAGCCCCATATTGAGATACACATCGCGTCATGAGTACAATGTCATGTCGGGGATGCTCCAGGCTCCACTCCGATTATTATCTTGATAGGACCGTCGGTCACTGACAATAGAACCTTTGTACCGGCCTCTTCAAACTTAATCAGGTACTACTTACTATAAATTTAGTAGTACTTACCTACTTGCCACAGTAGTACGCTGGCGTCTTACTTAATAGCTATACAGGATGAGTCTAGGTAAAGTGCACATATTCAAATATTCATATATACATATATGTATTTAAACTCTTTATTGGACAAAAACAGGTTTACAAATTAATATGTACACAGAAAAGAAATTAAAATAATGTACAAACGCGAACTTATCCCTTTAAGGGATCTCTTCCAGTTAACCTTGACAGAGAAAAGAGGAAAATGCACGAGGATAGACAAAGTGACAAGACGTGTACAGAAAGTAAATGACTCATTATCGACAGTGGAAAAGCAAAAATGCTTAAGCGCCATATGTCAATATGGCGCTTAAGCATTTTTGCTTTTCCACTGTCGTTATACTTAACTATGTATAACTACATATATAACTAATCTCTATTCAATGATATCTAACTACTAATAACTCATCGCAATTTCCTGTCAGAAACATGATGGATCTACGCCTCATGAAGTGACAGATAGTAAATATTTAATACTCCAAGTGAGTGGGCACATGTGTTGTGTGGTGCTAGTCTTCATACAATGTGGCTGGAACGTCTGTCTTCCATTAGGTACATAGGTAGTACGCTTCTGTCCGTGATTTCGTTCGCGTCAAAATCGTTGTCCTTGGGAAAATATACTAAATTTCTATAAAATATCTAAAATTTTAAATTACATCGCAAATGCAACGGAATTACTTGATCCACGACTCGAGCACTTTGGTACAGTCGAGTTAAAACATATTATTTAAGGGTGAATCAACTTTTCGAAATGTTTTACAAATTATATTTTTTTTAGAAAAACTATTTATTTACTAACGTCGTGGCTTAAAGACAAATAGGGTAACATTTAAAAAAATGTTCTAAAATAGTACAATTTTAAATAATAATATAGTTAACGCAGGGGATGATGTTGTCTCCAGGTTTTGTATGAAAAATGTGAATTTTCCCCTGAGTTACCAGGGTTTTTCGAAACTTAATATATATTTGAGGTGTCTAACATGTGGGATCTGTAAATTTGAAGGTCTTATTTTAATATTCATAAATTATTATTAATCATAAGTCACCAGGAAAGTTTTAGTGCCGCAAAAGAAAAGGAGTACCTTAAAAGTTGATTCACCTTTAAATTGGATAAGGCGCAAAAGTGTTTGCATACCTTTGAACTGGACTGTACAGATCACCATCAAATATATCTGTACATATCAGAGTGGTCAAAAATATCTGAACATGCACTCTAACGCCTTGACAATAGAGTTGTGTTCAGAGATTTGTGAGCACCTTGTTTGCTGCAATATATATGATGGCGACTGTACACGTACGAATATGACTAGTCAAATAATATTAGTTTCAGTATTCGCAAAACCGAATTTTGACATCATTGCCTCTCATAATGGCAGTTGCTACCGAGTTTTAATTAAGCTAGTTAGCTAACGAATGGGTTTATCACTCTGCAATCGAGGGCTTTGAACTACAACGGGCTTAACATGCAAGCATGGGAAGATTTGACAGGTGCTAGGGAAATTAATACATCTACTCCATGTTCTAACGTAAGAACGCTTAAGGTTTAAAATTAAAGTGTCTCATCTTGACTTTTATTACCTTTTATTACTAAGCGGCTATAGCGATTTTCACATTTTTATAGCGATTTTATCAAGACGGGACACTTTTATTTTAAACCTTAAGCGGTAAGTCTTACGTTAGAATATGGAATAGATGTATTAATTTCCTAGCACCTGTCAAATTTTATCTCGTGTATGCATGCTAGGGGGCCAGTCGGGTTCAAATACGCAGTTATATCACCGAACGCTGTGTTGTAACCTGTTGATACGTAAAGTCTAGACAGAAAAAGGTATACTATAGAACTGCTATAATTTGGTCCCTTTCACGACGCGGTTAGCCTAGTTAGTAGTGACCCTGTCTACGAAGCTAGCAGTCCCGGGTTCGAATTCCGGTACGGGCAAATATTTCTGTGATGTGTATTTGTTCCTAAGTCTTGGATGTTTTCTAAGTATTTAAATATGTATTTCTCTATATAAGTATTATTATCGTTGTCTAGTACCCATAGTACAAGCCTATATGAATATGTGTTATTGTTATTCTAATGATTGTTATTTAATTTAATTTAATATTATTTTAATTATATCGCTCTGATAAATGATTTTGCACGCCTGCATGCAGGTTGAATACACCGGACATATTTAAAAATCAATGTTACATCTGCACAACTGTATTCTGAGCAAATAAATTCTTTGAATCTTTGAATCTATTAGTTTGGGACTAGGTGAGATTGTTCCTGGTTATTTATTTACCTACTTTCACCGCATGGAGCTTGGTTTCTTTTACTATAAGTGTTAATACGGCTAAATACATAATAATGAGTCACTAGAAGAACAAAACAAAAGTACATCTTACTTTTGCTACAGTCAGCGTCAAATAGGAGCAGCCAAAATGGCCAAATATATCACAGCACATCTTTATTACTATAGAAATAAGGATGTATAATAAAATAATAATAATCCACTCTATATACGTCCCACTGCTGGGCACAGGCCTCCACTCACAATGAGAGGGTTTGGGCTATAGTTCCCACGCGGGTCCAGTGCGGATTGGGAACTTTGCACACACCGTCAATTTGCTTTGCAGGTGTGTGCAGGTTTCCTCACGATGTTTTCCTTCACCGAAAAGCTCATGGTAAATTTACAAATTGTATTTCGCACATAAATTCCGAAAAATTTAGAGGTGCGAGCCCGGGTTCGAACCCACGCCCCTCTGCTTAAGAGTCGGCAGGTCAAACCATTAGGCTACCACGGCTCTTTTTATTAGGCTACTACGGCTTTTTATAAGGATGTGTTGCGATATTTTGGCCATTTTGGCTGCTCCTATCTATTTGATGCTGACTGTACAAAAATTCGCTGGATTTGGACCTTGTTGGGCCGTTCATTGAGGGGATATTTGGCGATTATGCCCAACAGTGGACGTCTACGGCAGAGCTGATGATTATAAGGAAACTAAAATATAACAATACTGGATATGCGCTGATATTAATAACAGTGATACTCATACTAAAACAAGATCGAAAAAGACGTATTTAATAATAGAAGCTAGAGAAACAGAATGAGCGATTTCAGAAATGTATCATTCAATGACTTCATCAGAACGATCGATGAGAATTTTCCATTGAGTGATTACATACACAACAAATACATACATACATAATATTACATTGAGCAACAGAGTTGAGTTTAGTATATACTAAAGTACTAAACTAAACATAGATCAACAGAGAATTTCAAACAAAAAGAACTAACCGCGTCGTCATAACAAGATTTAAATTAAGTCTACCTAAAAAAACGTATATGTTATATGTTCTTCTATCAACAGAACCCCAAAGCCTCAAACGTTCCCATCACAGAGTAAGCGAATATTATGTTTTCAAACCGAGTGTCCCGAATAGCTCGGTGCTTACTTTCGTAATGAAATTCTTATTTTTACGGTTCTGCCGACTTAAGCCACGTTCGCTGAGAAAATGAGGCTCTCAGCATTACTTAGACGTCATCATTGTTTAAAGGTAATAATTTAAGAAAATGAACGAAGTTACGAAAGTATATTCGGTTCTTTGCTCTAAAGGTGACTGTAGGCGGCGGCGAGGTGGAGTGAAGTTTGTTTGGTCTCTAGGGATTATTTATAGAAATAAAAAAAATACAATGTAATTTATTCACTTAAAATGTTACAACTTGAACTGTGAAGAACCCTGTCACTGTGCTTGTATTAAGTTAATACCAAGCACAACGACTACTAAGTCGGGTTAGTTACACCGTTTCGACGGGTCTCTGACTCAACCTCGAATATTAAATTTTACGAAATCCGAATATCCACTTTAGGTACACGTCCTAAAGTATATATTCCAATTTCATACATTTTCATATACGAGGTTAAGTCAGAGACCCGTCGATTTATAACTCAAGAACGGCTCGTCCGATTTTTATGAAATTTGGCACACTGATAGTTTATTACCTGGATTAACATAAAAAGTACCTACTTTTTATCCCGGAAAATTAGAAAGTTCCCGAGGGATAAGCGAAAAATTACTACTAAGCGGACAGAGTCACGGGGAAAAGCTAGTTATAAATAGATAAAAGCTCTTAACTCTTAAATGACATGAGATACAATGAGATACGATACCACGGACAGATACACCGACACACGTTAAGCTTAAATATAACACTCTGTTTTGCGTCAATGGTTGATAAGTATAATTGAACCATAGTGGTTATATTCCAAGTATTCCAACCCCTAACCAAATATAGAGGCTTCAGTCTAGTATCTATGTACCTTTGAACTATGATATGAGCACGTTTGATCCGTCAGACAAACAAATTAGTCTCGTGTCACACTGGCGTGTCAGCGTGTAATTCTATTATTTGACTCTATTGTAGTGTTACTGTCGAATATAAATAAATATAAGGGGACAAACTCACACAAAAAAGGTTAATCGCACTCGCTCTGATAGGGATGATGACTCATGTTGAATGTACAGTCACCACACGGGATTGTTGAGCCACTATAGAACCCTCTCACAGAAAGTCGACGGAAAATTTTGACGTAATTTCTTTTGAGTGACTTGACGTTGTCATTATGACAGGGTTCTATGGTGGCTCAACAATCCCGTGTGGTGACTATACTATAGTTATTTGTAAAAATAGTGAAAAAAAAAGTATCTAGTTATTTAAGATACTAGAAGTTTAGTCTTATTTTTTTAATCTAATAAATTGAAAGGCACTATCACGACTAAAATGAATTGTGTGACAACTATGTGCTTAAACGCAGTGGTTCACGATCAAAATTAAAAATTACTGGTTTTGTCCATATATTTAGTACGACATTTATTAACGTGACGTCATAGTTGAGTGTCAATTTGTATGGGGCGTTTTCAACGCGCAGAAGAGACTTTGACTCTCATTTCCGACTGTTGCAGTACTCTAAATTGTATTTGGTCCCATACATATATTTGATCATAACAAGAAACCAGATCGATTTGCATATAAAACAACCGGTTAAGTGCGAGTCGGACTCGCGTACCGAGGGTTCCGTCCGTACTTCAAAAATATACCTTTTTATGTACTTTAATTGTATGCAATGGATCTATCCATTGTGACTTGCCTAAATTTTAGTACAGATGTTTAAAGTTTTTTTTATCAATTTCTCGAAAACTATAAATTTTGAACATTTCGTTTTATTTTTCCCGTAAAATATAAGTCAGGAATTTTTCAGTCTATATGTTTGCCATCGGGTTTTTTAAAGTTTTCTTGTTGTTAATAAATAAATAAATAATTAAGAGCAATGAAAACTCTTTTTTTAAAGGTCCCCAAGTCATAACTGTTCGGAAACACGGCAGGAAGAGATGGTTCCAAAGCAAAAGCAAAAGTGGCCAGTAAATTGGTACTTTCGACGGGTGATATTAGACCAATTCTTCACGTAACGCAAGTTGACGTCCCTCGGGACACAGCGTAACCAATCGGATAGAGAATACTGGTGACCGACTGATTATTCAAGCCGCTTTACGTTGGATCTGGTCAAAGGAAGAAGAAGGTCAATCAATCAATCAAATAGTTTATTCCAAGAAAGTGAATACCTACAAAAGGTGTTACATGCAATATACCTACATATAGGTATTGCGGTGCAGAGAAATTAAAATGAAAATCTATTCTGTAAGTAGGCCCTGTAGGCACTCTCACACGTCTGAGTCTACCAGCGCTTTCCAAGAGGAGACCACTGTTGAAAGAAGCGCCGCAAGAAACTCAACGAGATGAGAACAGAACTCCACATGCGGCAGGAACCAAGCTTTGTTGGAGGCAGTGATCAGTGATCAACCGTGAAATACCGTCTCAATCTACTAATGAAGCATGCCCAGCTTCTTGGATGCCAATGTGGAACACTTTTTAGCGTAGACACGAATCGGTTCTAATTTAGTGTCTATGGCGTTCCACTTCTAAACTGGAAATTTGTTGGAAACGATAAAAGCATGCAGCAACAGCACGCTTAATAATACCTTCTCATAAAACATACTATCAGGGGCTCCATTTAAGAAAAATCATAATTTACAATTCATAACGTTCGTTGGGCGGCAAACGTTAAAAAATGTCAGAGCGCGGGATCTAAACGTGAGTTATTTAAATTAACGTTGTTACACATCCACGACGACAAAAAGGTTTTCTTCTCCAATTTGAGTTGGCATCAATTTTCTACCCTCATCAAGGGAACAATAGGGAATGACCTTAAGGTGCCGCCGACAACGCATGCGTACGACACCCCAGCTAAAACTGTCATGGCCGCTCAGTCCGCGTATCGACGCCGACAGGTCGAGCGTCCCGACTCACTTCAATTACAATTTTCGAAAATAGAACCTCAAAGACCATAGACAATTATCGTGTGCCAGTGTTTAAGTGACATCGCAGTGCTGTGTTGAATCTGGAATTAGATTTTTTTCTAAAGGCGATTGCATCCAGCCGTAAGTAATTTAATGTTTTCGGGGAAACAGTCCTTACGAATAGATTTGTGGTCGACATAGATTTTTCTATGTTGATGTCTGTGTGTACACTGGATCTTTGGTTGTGTTTGTGTGGAAATTTGAACGAAACATTAGTGTGTGCGGTAATGTTTATAGAGTTTATTGATTTTAGAAAGTTTTATCGTCGGTATTTTATGGGGGCGTTCAGGGAAAGTGTTTAATTAATTTATTGATCAAAAGGTACCTGTTATTTGGTGCGTTTGGTTGGCTTCACGTAATTGGTGGAGCTGTACATAGCGAATGATTCATTCCTTGGAACTAGCCGGTGTTGTTAAGGTTCCCTTGGAAAATTAACCTAGTTTTTGAAGGATCCAAATTTAGGAAACCTAATTTCCTACAGATATTTTGAACTTTGACTGAACCGCACAAAGTTCCAATGTTTACTAGGGTTAAAGGACATTTATAACAAAAAGTTAGTACTTATTGGAGGTTTGATGTTGTGGTTGACTCTTGCCGTTCTATAGGAACTGATGACGTTGGTTTGAGCAGACATAATAGAATAAGTCATTAGAAAGTTAGTTTAAACGATTAACGAAGACTAAGTAACGAGTTTAAAATATCCCCTTTTTTGGATATAAAGTAATCTCTGATATACTGTAGGCTAATAAATATACGGTGTAACGTCGGTAGTGAATCTAACGAAGCCTGGCGATAGAGGCGGTCAAGACCTACCAATTTGACCCCCATACATACATGTATGTTAACCTTACTATTAGAAACAGTACCACGAGTCTCCATATTTGGCTACGCCAGCAACATGGTGAGTGAGTTACAATTGATTACATATTGTAGCAAAATTACAAATGCTTACACGAAATAAACACAGTTATACAAACACTTATTTTAGAAATGCATCATTTTACCAAACGTCCGCTCATTGCAGTGTAAAGGCCTCTTTATTTTGACGCTACTCATCCCGGTCCTGTTGTGTGTCGATGTTGTTCGGCAGCTGATGGTTTGTCCACTGAATTATGTCCTAATCTTGGCTCCCACTCTGAAACCCACCAAGACACCACAAACACGACATTTTTAAGAGATGAGATCGAAAACGGCTCAGGAAGGGAGGGAGGGGTCAATGCCCCCATGACTCCCCCTGGATCCGCACTTAAGACCATCTACCATCGTTTCCCGTATCCCGCCACTCTACTCTTCAATTGTGTTACCTCTTGTCGATATCTGCAACTTTAGTACCTACAGCGGGCTTAGCTTGTATACACGAGATAAAATTTGTCAGGTGCTAGGGAAATGAGTACATCTATTCCATATTCTAACAAAAGATTTAACGCTTAAGGTTTAAAATAAAAGTATCCCGTCTTGATAAAAAAATCGCTATAAATAAATGAAAATCGCTATAGTCGCTTGGTAATAAAAGGTACTTAATAAAAGTCAGGACGAGACACGTTTATTTCAAACCTTAAGCGTTAACCACGACTTACATGTTTTAAGTAAGTAAACGGAAATAAATATTATTACAATAAGGCAGTTGTACTCATTTTGTAGGTGTAGTTTTACTAATACTTTGATACAAGAACATACACGTGTATACAGATACACACACACACACACACACACAGACTCGCACTCATGCACTCACTCTTGCACATACATTATCACACACACACACAGTCTTACCGATCCACTGGCACAAACATCACAAATCCCACGTAGATATATCTAACATTATTGATTTCCAATATGAATTTTCATTGCATGCCAATAGATCTGTTTAAAAAAATAATTGATTATAGGTATCTACTAATCTACGCAAAGGATTTTGTCACAGAAAAAAAAATTGAATTAATTTTACAATAATTAGTAATTTAATTTATTTTTCACTTTTTTCCGTGATAAAATCACATGTAGTTTCACCCTTATTCGCTTGTGCACTTTATCCCTCGACAACCTGTAAACGATAGAGTAGAGACCCACTTCCATTTTTTAATTACCAACACCAATCGAACTGAGCTCTTCCTGTTGGATTACCCTTGCTCTGGAAAATGGTTATCCGTTAAACCAATATCCAACCTACAAAGCCAGTTGCACCGCGGGTTTCTTTTTTGGCTGTTTGTGAAATTTATTCATTGGTTCATGGCTGGGAAAATTCGGATCTGGCAACAGGGAAACCGCAGAAAGATGTGTGGCTGGGGTACCACGGGTCGGGTAAACTGGTTGTCTAACTGCAATAGAACTGTAACGAACTATTCTGAATTCTGTAGTAGGAAAAAACAACAAATATTCAAAAACATTTAATATATTTGATTGGACAAACTGGTTAAAACCATTACGTACCACCATATTTTGTCCATTATATTAAATCTTGTCTTACGTTAGTTCAAATGTTATAAAAGCAGTGTTGATTATTTCAGAAATACTCTACCGGCAACGGCACTAAATAAAGAAAAAAATCTCACACAGTCAAAGTAAATTTTATTTTTCGTAAAAAATTCACCAAAGAAACCTAACATAAGCCCTTACAAGTATAATAAGTAACTCTGGAAATAACAGTTGCTTAACTTTGTAGAAGAACACGCCGGCTAAAGCCGGTTTTCTATGGTAAAAGAACTACCAAGAAGTCTATGCTCAGCATATTTTTTACTTTTCAAAGGCAAGTCTTCGCTAGGAAAGTTGTACCAGTAAAAGAAAAGAAAATGTAGTTCTTCGTGTAAAAGTTAAATCAACTCGGAGTAAGCTTGATTAAAACATGTTTCTGAGATGTAGATTTGTTTCAAGAAAACGTTAAAAATTGCCAATTAAATTTTTATTACTTATAAATATGCTTAAGTAGTTTCATTGCCGGCGGCTCTTAGTAATAAAAAAACTTCTAATTAAATTTTATTTTTCATGCACAGGATAGGTAGCCAGATTTATTCATTTTTATTTTGTTCGGAATATAATACCTAAACCTTTTTGGAGGTTAGCTAGTTTTTGGTATATTCACAGGGCTTAATTTTATATAATAGGTATGTGGGTATAACTAAATGGAATTTAATTATTTTTAGTTACAGAACGACAATACGCGTAGATAGCATAAATGATTAACTTAATACATTTTGTACGTAAACTTCGATTCCACCCATCTGATCCGCTATTCGATACTGTAATTTCTAAAGACATCATTATTCTCAAATTATTTCACAACTACGCCCGCCTTGATCAACAAAGAATACGCCACCATTTTTAAAACCCTTGACGGCTTACCGCCATTTTAGACTGCTAAGACCATAGACGTTTGTTTTTTTTTCATTTTCCAGCGTCATTTCTTTACGCACAAAGGCGGGCGAGATGAAATGCCATTCCCGCTGTGGGATGCTCACATATGGCATTGAGTAAACTATGGGATGTTCAGTTATTAGAATTCTGATCCCCGCTTTTATCTGCTGCGATGATTTTATATTCAATAGTGCTTTTTATTAGGGTTCCGTAGTCAAACTAGGACAAAGGGGTAAAATAAAATCTTGAAAAAAAGTTTTTAGTGTCCCTCTTTCAAAAAAATTGCGGGTTTGTAAAATCAATTTTTCAATTAAGGGATCTGTTTGTGAAATATTAAGCTTTAAAGTGCTATTTTTTTTTGTCAAGTGTCCCCCCCCTCCACAGCCAAAACCACGAATACTAAAAATCTGAAAAATATCTTAAAAGAAAGCGCATGTAACGAATTTAAAAGGAAAACTATTAAGACTAAGTAGACTTCATTGGTTCTTGAGTTAAAGACGATTAAAATGTTTGTACCTACCGAAAATCAGCTAAGATAACTTTAACGTTTAGGTAGTTGTTTGTGTTTGTAAGAATGGCGACGGAACCCGACACTGAGCATGGTCCGAGATGCTCTTGCCCGGTTTTTATAATATAAAGTTAAAGGTTATTTGGTCGTCTAATTAAACATTAACTAACCTTTAAGTAAGAGCATGGTCACGGATCATTCGAAATTTAAAATGAAAATCAAGCTACAATATTTCAGAAAACATTGAACATAAGCAGGGTTAGATAAGTCTTGAGATAACAACAAAATTCGAACTCCAGCATCGGGAAATGCCTGGCAGTAAACTGAAAATTCCAGAAATTGATACGACGACGCGGTTAGTGAAGTTGCTAGTTACCCTGCCTACGAAGCTAGCGGTTTGATGTGTTTGATTCTCGGTCATGTAAACATTTGTGTAATGAGCCGAGATAATGACATGTTCCTGAGTCTTAGGTGTTTTATTATTTGTATTTTTTTTTTAATATACGAGTATAAGTGTCTGTTTCACAGTCGACAAGCACATTCATCTGTCAAATAAAGATAGCTCTTTTTCTATTTTCAAGTGTAAGAAAGGGATTATTTTTTGGAAAATTTATTTGACAGATATGCTTGACTTGACGATTGTATACCAGGCGGTAAGTCGGTATAGTATAAGTATTCAGCCAAGAGTTTGGGACTAGGTATATTTATGTGAGATCGTCCCATGATATTTATTGAATTTGATACCTACATGCCATAGAATGAGTCTGTAGTATAAGTAAACAGTATTCTTATAAACCATAGTTAGTTGCAACGCATTGAACATCAGAGCCCTTAGCCAAGATGCCCATCGCTAACTAGCGTTTCTATCCATTTCGTTTTTAAACCAATCGCGTCACTGGTAGATCACGTGACTCTTCGCGTGACGTGATCTACCAGTGACGCGATTGGTTTAAAAACGAAACGGATAGAAACGCTAGTTAGCGATGGGCATCTTGGCTAAGGGCTCAGACCCGCGAAATTCCAGTAAGAACTTAACACAAAAACGCAGCGATATTTCACTTAAACTACTTCACGAACTAGAGCTGCAGGCTAGATCCAACCCAGTTTAGTTTCACTGCTCTTTTTATACTAATGTGCTAAGAGCGTTTAAGTGCAGGCAGACTATGTTAAAGGAATTGAGTGAAGTTTCGTCTGGTGTGGAGTTCAAGAGTTACTTGGATGTAATGCGTTTTACGCTGTTCGCAAAATGTAGTACCTACAGATTAGTGCTGGCTTTACAACCAGCAACACGCCACGTAGCACATCTCTGCCGCGGAACTGTAGTAGCGAAACTCTGGCAACGAAATAAAGTTCAATTTCGTATCACGATTCTGCCACAGTTTCGCGGTTTCGCGGCGGAGGTGTGCTACCGGCATTAGTTAATTATCAAACGACATCGTGTTTTTGGGGATGAGTTCGTATTTATCTGGCTTCCTTAGTTATCTTATCGATGGGTACCAAAGCTGACTGAGCAAGTAAGATAAAATAAAGTTTATTCGTCAAAATACGATGTCATTTGATTATCAGAATAATTAACACTACACCTGCGACGGTGTACAATGCGAATTAGTCATATATTAATGTTATAAAGAGGAAAGTTTCGTTTGTTTGTTTGAAATAGATATACTACTGAATTGAATATAATAATTCCTTTACCATTAGAAAGCTACTGTACATTATCCAGAAATAACATAGGCTATATATATTTTATTTTATAGGGTATATTTTAACTTAGGTATTTTACCAAAGCGAAGCTCGCTAGTTCTACGGATCATTTCACGTTGCAAGCTGCAATTCTAAATTGAAATACCGGAATAATATTATTAAGATTTAGACATTCCATAATTCCGAAATGGATGCGCACTAACTATCACCCTATATAGCACCCCCACTGCCTACAAGCGCCTACTTGGCACTTGCCAATAATTGATAAATTTAATTTCCTTCGTAAAACACTTACTTTAGAGTGCAAATTTAAACGAGCATTAGCGGCACTTTGCACGTTACACTGTATGGTTACATTACGGACACGAGACAAAGTTGTTGGAGGAGTAAATCGCGTGCACATACATAATTTATGTGTTGTTTCTGAACTCTGAGTGATGCTCCGTAAGCCGGCACGCAGTGGAAAGAAACAGTGCAGCGTGAAGACAACATGCATAATGCTAACTTAACGATTCTGGCTAGGCCCCAGGGTTTTTTTTATTGATAATGGGTTTGTTCTTGACTAACTCTTGCCCTTGGAGGACGAAGATTCAGTCTACGATGTAGTGAGCTCACCCAGAAGCTGCCTATTCACTCTAGCTTTAAATATGTTCAGATTGTATGCACTCTTAAATACAGACGCATAAGCGCATTATTTTAGTTAAGCGCTCCCAGTTAAAGTAGGTAGGGGAGACCGGGGATGGTTGACTATAGGGGCAGGTTGACTAACTATCAAAAACTCGTCCGACGCAAAGGCCTTGAGGCAACCAATAACCGGTGACTGAGCGGGGGGAGGTGGCGGACTCTCGTGCCTTATTGGTTGGCTCAAGGCCTTTGCGTCGGACGAGTTTTTGATAGTTAGTCAACCTGCCCCTATAGTCAACCATCCCCGGTCTCCCCTATGCTTTGTAAATTTGTCACAAATTCAAATGTCACAATGAAAGATAAGTATAATTATAACTAACACTATCCTTACTGTTTTTATTAAGACTGTGACAGTGATCCCTTATTTTGTATACGAAAGGGATGCCAAAGCGCTTAAAGTAACAACACCCTGTAAGTTCCCTGAACTCGTCTCCACCAATATGGCGGCTTGTCTAGTTTCATTAAACTTTTACCGTCTTTATAAAAACAAACTCAAGTGCTACCAAATCTCTATTGCATGTCCGATCTTATCTTACGCCCGATAGGTTTCAAACTGTATCGTTTTTAAAGTTTCACATGTGCTCTTTCAACTTAAGGGGTGTTGTTTTATTAAAAATATACTTTATCGAGACGTCGTATCTTGTGACGTCGTCCGCGTAATATAAGACGAAATTTTAAAAATAATTTTATGTAAATTTGATCTGAGTACCTACACGAGTTTTAGCTTAAAATATGAATTTTTATTTTGTTTGTTTTGAGACTTGAGTTTATTAAGATGGTTTTTATCATATTTTTAGCTCGTTGCTTTTTATAATGATAGTTTAGTTTATCACTATTCCCGGGAACTGATAAAAAATATCCTAGTGCTTCCACGAGGTACAGGCTCCGCAATTTTTTTTATCAGAATCAATTCAGCCGTTAACAAAACAACATAACATTAAGCAACGTGGCTATTTAAAATACAGTGTAAGTATGGTACATGGATATAAATAAATACGTGCATACATAGGCTGTTAAAATCACAACCCTGTATGACGCTGAGTCGAGTAAAAATGGGCCATTTGGCCATATGGGTTAAGAAAAGTATAATGTCATTCATTATTTATCAAATGCATTTACTTCAAGTAACTATCATCAATTCATCACTTTCTGTCAGGTGAGATCGAGGTGAAATGTTTGCCTATCATACATAAGAAAAGCCGGTCAAGTGCGAGTCAGACTCACGCACCGAGGGTTCCGCATAAACTTGTAGGTATGTAAATATATATTCGTAAATATATGTTCGTAAATCATGGGAATACACTTCACAACTCCAAGGGATAGCAGACTTAAGTATTTGATATGAATTTCAACTTGATACCTCCTCCACACGTTCCTCAGAAAAAGGGTCTTGACAGACACAGACAGACGGACAACAAAGTGATCCTATAAGGGTTCCTTTTTCCTTTTGAGGTACGGAACCCTAAAAAAGAAGTAAAAACGTATACTATTCTTCATTCGTACCGGCCCATTATCGTCACTTATTAGGCAACTTCAAATGGCTGTATAAAACGGATCGAAGCACTTCGTCCATTTATCTTCATTGCAATAAAATGGGCTTGAGTTATGATGGCCGAAGGCCGCGTTCCACGGACGATAGCATACCTTGTAACAGATTTGTGACGTTCTCAATATAAAGGGACCTTATGGAGGCAGGCTGTTACGCCGTTTTTAGAACTGTTACCATAGTATTCGTATAGTTACAAGAGTATGAAGAGCGTAACTGCCTTTCTCCATAAGGTCCCTTTATATTGAGAACGTCATATTTGGTGGATGGTACGGTCGACCTTATAAGAAGCTGTTCCTTATCGCACCTTACCTTTATAGAATCCTCCACTCGCATATCGATTGCTCTTCCTCGCTTGCCTTATTTAACCTTATCACACGCTACAAAGCGACCCAAGCAACAAATAACTTCCTTCTGCAGTGTTTTCGGCCAGTTATGACATGGGGGCTTCGAGAAAAGAGCGTTCATCTCCCTAAAAGGCCGGCAACGTACCGACAACTCTTCTTGAGTTACCGGTGTTCATGGGCGGTGGTGATTACTTCCCAACAGGTAACCCGCATGCTCGATTGCCTCCCTGTATCATGAAAAAAAAACCAAGGTAAACATTTCAATTACAAATATTTAAAAATATTATATTTTTATAATCCCAACGTAAGAATGTGCCGAACTTATAACGAAATCACTGCCGAGCATTCTTCTCTGGACATACTTAATTGTACGCTTCTCACCTTCAAAAGTAATATACAAAATGCATATAAAGAACAGTAATTAACCTGTTAACTGTATGTACATACCCAATAGTCATTGACATGAAATATACTAACACTAAACTATTCAAATGATAGCCCTCTAACGATCTAAATTAATTTACACACATAGTTTAGGGTTATAGTCCAGACTTTATATTTCTAAAATGTTTATGTTTATGTAACAAAGATTGTAACTTGTTTTGTGAGCCTTTTAATAAATAAATACTGATATACTACATTCCGTGTCCCCTTGTTTTGCAGACAATCATTTTATCGAATGTGTTTTCAGGTTATCTTATGGGTTACGTAGGTTAGGTTAGACCTGTGACCAGCAAAAAGTTATAACGCCTGCACGTGGAAATGCCTGTCGATGAAAAGAAAATTCGGCGAAGTAAAACATTCAATGAAATGAGTGTCGGTGATTCAAGGGTAAACCCCGTGCTATGAAATGTAGACAAAACAACCTAGTCCGCTCCCTGGCTTGGCTTGACAGTTTACTTGCAACTTTATATAACTCAAGAACCAATGAAGTATAATTAGTTGTGATAGTTTTCCTTTTAAATTAGTTATATGTGCTTTGATTTAAGATATTTTGCAAATTTTTAGTATTTGAAAATTTGGCTGTAGGCAGCGAAAATGCTACTTTTAAGGTAATCGCGCGCACAGTACGATGCATTATGAACTACGTTTACGGTATAACATATATACTCGTATTTGTTTGATTATCTCATTGTGAGTGGAGGCCTGTGCCCAGCAGTGGGACGTATATAGGCTGGATTATTATTATTATTATCTATATCAGGGTCCGTATTGTAAATTAGAAATACAATAGTGCTCACACACTAGAGTGGTAAACCACGCACAAGACGTTTCACCTCCTTTCGACAGCGGCTGCGTCCCTGATACAGCCTACCCGTTTTTGCTAGTGTTTAACTGCCGCACTCAGAGACGTCAATTACACTGACCCGCAAAACTAAGTATCACACTTTTGAAATTGCAATAACTAAAAATGGCTATTTTATTGTTTTATCTTTTTTTCAAGTTGAAAATGTTACTGTTTATTTTAGTTATAGTTGGAAAGAAAGCTGAGAAAATTTGCTATAAAACGTTTTTATTTTAAATCTCTAACTTCTATAGTTTAGAAAAAAATGAAATTTTAAAAGTGTGATACTTAGTTTTGCGGGCCAGTGTAGTTTTTAAGTTTCATTAAAGTTGCTGCGTCTTATTCTATTGCTATAGTAAAGAAAGTGACAGCAGCAACTTTAATCAAACTTAAAAGTTAATTGACGTCTCTGAGTGCGGCAGTAAGGGTATTTCTATCTTTCTGTATGCAAACATTATTACAAGTAGGTAAAGTATAAATTCTGTAGTCGGTTTAAAGTCTTAAGAGAATGCGGAGAATATTGTACGTTAAAATAAATCGTGTGGAATAAGATAACGATAAATACAAGGAACACGTAGAATATCGTCGTTTTTAAGGAAAATCTTCTTTACACCTTTTTAACCCCCGACGCAAAAAGAGGGGTGTTATAAGTTTGAAGTGTGTATCTGTGTATCTGTCTGTGGCATCGTAGCTCCTAAAACGATGGAACGATTTTGATTTAGTTTTTAATGTATTATTCGACAGCTGGCCTACTTAGAGCGTTATTTGAGCATTATGTACGCTATCATACATTAGAAAATCCAGTTTAAATAATGAACACTTAAGAAACTGCTGATTTTCGTATGTTTTTAGTTGCTGCAATCAGCTCCACTATACCCTAAGGATCATAACACATTTCCAATCAACATGTATTCATATAGGGAGAGTTTTTAACTTGACGATATCAAAAACCGGGCATTCAGGGTTCCGTTTTAGTATTTGTTGTTATTCTATAAGGTTTGTTCTATAATCGAGCCAAATTTGACGCTTGTATGTGATACAGTTTTTACGATACAACAAAAATAAAAATACGTTGGAAAAAAACGTTTCTTGTATGGGGAATAAATATTATTTCACTTTATTATTATTATTTATTTGTTAGTAAATCCACCGTAACAACACATATTCTGAAAAAGAAATCAACCCGCTATCTATAATAATAATAATCCAGCCTATATACGTCCCACTGCTGGGCACAGGCCTCCACTCACAACGAGAGGGTTTGGGCTATAGTTCCCACGCGGGCCCAGTGCGGATTGGGAACTTCGTACACACCGTCAAATTGCTTTGCAAGTGTGTGCAGGTTTCGTCACGATGTTTTCCTTCACCGAAAAGCTCATGGTAAATTTTACAAATTATATTTAGCACATAAATTCCGAAAAACTTAGAGGTGCGAGCCCGGGTTCGAACCCTCGACCCTCTGTTTAAGAGTCGGCAGGTCAAACCATTAGGCTACCACGGCTTCTTTTGCTATCTATTACGGTTCAAAAGATACAGCTCTTTATAGTTAGGTTAGGCATATTAATGGGGTCCCGTTGGGCACCCTTCGGGTAAGGAACCCTAAAAAAACCAGCAAAGAGCCAATAACACGTAGAAGCCCTTCACAACGAATTGCTTTTATCGACCTAATCACGTATCGACGTATGATTGACGTAAAAATAGAATCTAGATAAGATTTCTAAAAGAATTATTTTTTACTACCTACATCGAAATTGAAAATAAATTAGTTGATATTTGTTTTCGCAAGGCAAAGTAAAATATCAACGCAAATTGATGTTTATTTTTGTGTTTATTTTGGATACTGAGAAAGCATTATGGAATACCCTGATAAACATACGTGTGCTAACTCGGCATGTTCTAGGGATTTGATATCGATAAATAAGATGTCGATATTATATTTATACATGTGCTCATTGAAAATCTTCGATTACTATAAAGAGGTTCGATATCATGTCTGTTATCGAGCCTCATAAAATAATAGAAGTATACGAATTTCATTTTAATTAGAATAATCATGCCGTCCTGGAAAAACCCACGTGAATATTATAACTCATGGACGTTATGGATTAGTGAATATGTTGACAGTAATATCGATATAATTTATTGCCCTAAAATATTTTCCAACATCACTTTACGAGTAGAATTCGTGCTGTTAGCACACGAATGCTGATAAACATTAAAAATAAAACCTACTTAAAATAAGTCGTTACCTATTTCAAGCGTTATTGTAGTTAATGTGTCATACATACATAATACTTATATTAGTTGATGTAGCTATTAATTTTCAATGACTTTGTTATAACCCGCACTGTTTTCGGTAACGAAAAATTGATATAGGTCTCATCTTCAAGAAAACTTGCTGAGCATCCTTTCTGGCCTGTAACTGCCGCACTCAGAGTCGTCAATTAATTTTTAAGTTTCATTAAAGTTGCTGCGTCTTATTCTATTGCTATAGCAAAGAAAGTAACAGCAGCTACTTTAATGAAACTTTAAACTTAATTGACGTCTCTGAGTGCAGCCGTTAGAGTATTTTACCCCGAATACCTAAGGATCGTTGTGAGATGTCAGTTTGTCTACACCCTGTCCCCCTTTATCTCACGTGAGTGCGTGATTTTTCCGCACCGGTTGCCTTTAATTGGTACCTCCAATTGCTTCAAAGCTGTCTCGCTTTATGTATAACTAGCTTTTGCCCACGCCTCCGTCCTCGTAGAACTCGTTTATCGCTGCTGCCTCGGGAACTGTAATTTTTTTCGGGATAATAAGTAGCCTATGTGCTATTCCAGACATTATCTATCTCTAAGCCAATTTTTCCTGCGACTCCGTCCGCGTAGAAGTCGTTTATCACTGCTCCATCAAGAACTGACCATTTTTTCGGGATAAAAAGTAGCCTATAATCTAACTATAATCTAACTCGGTGCTTATTTTTATCAGATCCGTTCAGCCGTTCAGCCGTGATCGAGTAACAAACATCCATCCGTCCAAACTTTCACAGTTATAATATTAGTAGATTAAGGTAAGCCGACGGTAAATGTGGCATTTGGTTTGTGTTTAGTATATCAATAGCTGCGATAAGGTATTAAAATCATATTAAAATGTACTTATAAGGTCTTATAAGGTCGACCGTAAGAGCCCTTAGCCAAGATGCCCATCGCTAACTAGCGTTTCTATTCGTTTCGTTTTTAAGCCAATCGCGTCACTGGTAGATCACGTGACTCTTCGTATGACGTGATCTACCAGTGACGCGATTGGTTTAAAAACGAAACGAATAGAAACGCTAGTTAGCGTAATGAATCTTGGCTAAGGGCCCTGTTAGAGTTTCATGCGGCGCTTCTCAGTAATTATGGTACCTATCGTTCGAAGCGTTAGTAGCTTCACTCTATATTACCGACGTGTACAGAGTAGCCAATTTAATGAATTTATGATTTTAATGTCATTTGTATGAACAATTATTCAATTTCGAAGCGTCGTCGCAGTATAAAATAATCGTACAGTCACACGTGATTTTTGAGGCACTTGATAATATTCTCAATTCGGTCGGGTTGTCAAAACGTACACACCGTGTACGATTTGACAACCCGACCGAATTAAGAATGTTAGCAAGTGGCTCAACTATCCCGTGGTGTGACTGTACCTCAGTGCGTCTCTATTGTTACGGACTAGTTAGAAAGGGAGCTCCGAGAGACAAACAAGTCGCGGGCAAGTTTTACTAGCCCCCTGGTACTCGTATAGAGCGTGAAGTGACATATTGTTTTAATCTCCCTTTATTCAGGCAGATCGTTCCAAGGTTTAAGGTATTATACCGGAGATTACCGACAAAGGGGACTGATATACGAGTATATGCATATATTCAGGCACATGTCATTGTCACTTTCATTCACGCGCAATATCCTTACAGTTATGTCTCTCAACTATTAAACGGTAATTGGGGCACAGTAAACAGATTTACAGTATAGACCTTCACTTAAACCTTTTGAACGCCAGCGACGGATATATCCGTCACGGTTGACAGCGAAAAATAAACCTGAGTGTTTAAGACGTAAGGTTGAAGTTAGCTCTGGTTTTCAGCTGTCACTGGCGTGTGAGTGACGACTTTTGTATTTGATATGGCGTTGAAAATGTTAAAGGATATTGATTTCAGTAATTGTCATTTTGCTTTGTTGCATCTCTTTCGTCATTTATTTTTTTGTGAAGAGTAGGAAAAAATTAGCAATACAAAAAGACGGGAGAATCTTACGTAAATTGACCTTGTCTAGATAGCTAAGCCTTAGGCTTGTACTATAGGAACTAGACAACGATAAATAAACTTTATAAAAAAAAGTAGTAAAAATGATTTAGGTAAGGCAACTAAATATGGATCAAAATTCGGATGCACCATATTTTTACAACGAACGATTGACCAATCAAAAACCATTATATTTCATTTGATTTTCGCATTGACATACTGTTTCGCCTCTAACTGCGCGCGTCTTGATTACACGCTGTATCTCTTCGCAACGTGTATATAGTTCGGCGTTAATTTTCCGTTCCCACAGATTAATAAGGACCTAGGGGTGCCTCGATACTATTCCTGTCTCAAACCCTCGACGACGACGCTGATGTATGAAATATTACTCAAAATGTGGCAACACCTTAATAGTGGCAGCCCTGACGTCATACGCGTCATTATCTTCCAGCCGCCATGACAGTTTACTTATTGGATGCGAGAGAACGCTAATTGTTCATTATAATACAAAACGACGTCAATTTACCGAATAGTTATCTAACGTAAACAGAGTAGTTCTATTTGCAAAATGGTTGTTCGTAGTTTCGTCTTACTTAGCAGCCAGGTAATTGACAACCATAGACAAAGCATTTTAAATGTCCACGGAAATAGCGCATGGTTACATCTATCAGAAGTTACAAGGCCTGTGTAAATACTTTAATGCCTCGCCATGCCACAAACAACTTAATATCAAAAGACAACAATTTAAAATAGTATTTGAATCTGACACGCAAAGAGTATTTAACAGGCTACGTTTCAGCTTAGAAAATCGGACGCTTCGTCGATTTTCCTTTAGGAGAATACCAATAAACGACTTCTACGCGAACGGAGTTGCGAATAAAAGACAGTACATTTGCAGCTTTAGGATTCCAGTCTTTTTTTTTATTGATAATGGGTTTGCTCTTGACTAACTCTTGCCCTTGGAGGACGAAGATTCAGTCTACGATGTAGCGAGCTCACCCATATGATGTCTTTACCCTAGCTTTAAATAGGTTCAGATTGTATGCACCCGGAAATACAGACGCCGCAAGCGCGTTCCACTCTTTTGCTGTACGCATTATGAAGGATGATGCAAAGCGCTTCGTTCGAAAAGACGGAATTTGAACCAGGTACGGATTGTATTCCGCGATGCGCCTGGAAGTCCGATGGTATGAGGTTATTAGTCTTGAGATTATTATCAGGATTGCAAATATCTTTGGGTCTCTGACCCCACTTACCAGCCTGTTTCTTTGTTTGCCTTCGCCATGATATAAAAAAAGAGTTTTAATCATACTCTGTTGCCTTGATAGCAGGACGGCTAGCACAAGTGGTTCCCGACTTGTTTGTCGAACATATCTCCCTTTCTAACTTGTCTATAACGATGAAGACGCACAGAGCGACAAGCGAGAAAATACTAGATATGTTACCCGTTCTGGTTTAGGCAGACCTTTAGTAGGTGGATTAAAACCAGTAAAGCATCGCGGCTGGCTCGGAGCCAAATTAGGGGCCCGCTGGAAGTGAACCCTTTGTTTGTAGAAATTGTAGACGCCGTTGTGTCGTGCCTCCCGTTTGAAAAGGGGACATGTGTACACAAGTTTACTTGCAGTATTTCAGTAGGGCCTAAACATACAGTTAAATCAATAATTTAAATAGCTCAGGGCCTATAAACATTGTCAATAGCTTATATTTGTATTATATATGCCATGAAACGTGAACTAGTTGGTATGAAATTATGAAGAATCATTAATAAAATAACATAATTAATCTAAATGCAAAATAATATTTGGTGCCGTGACCAGGATGTCTTTGTCTTTTGATATATATGAATCAATATTTGTTTTAGTGAGTTTGTTCGGCTTCTATACATTGCTTATTCACCCAATTACGATGTAACTTTGGTGAGTAATCAGTGTGCGCACTTGCGAAGGTTTCTGATTTTGAAACTAGAATTCAAAAATCATTACATTTCAGTTCCGTTATGTATATATAGTTTCTTTGGTTTTCACATTTCCTTAATAGTGCTAAAAGACAGTGTTCTACCGCGATTTCCCCATCGGCGTCTTCATCGTAACTTGTAGTCACGTAGTTTCCAAGTCAATTCATTAAACTTTCAAATGTCATGTCAGATGGATTTGAACTCTGTGATAGTTGATATTGAGTTTGAAGGTTATTGAATCCAATGAGAGCTAAAAAGCAGTTATTTTGAGCGTAACACAACATAACGAAGATTTATTTTGTGCTGTGAGCCTGTGATGGGTGGATGTTTTTATTTAATCAACTACCTAATATAATTTATTTGTAAAATACACTTTACAATATGTTACAAAAATGTCCAGTGTGTTACTAGGGTTAAGGGTCCTGTATACTTGGCTTAAAGTTGTATGAATGTTACTATAGTGTATATTATCTCACTCTGATTAATTTTGAATTACATAAGTAAGCGTCGTTATACGAGTAAATAAAGGTTTCTTCATTACTGTGTTTCGTCTCTTTTTTCGCTTTCCTGTCTAGACGAAAAAAAGTTGACAGAAATTGAGATATAATATGTATTATAAATGTATAGGATTTGTCGATCTGATATAGTAAAGACAATGTTTCATAGAGATCCGGTATATTCTTAATCTAAATATACAAAATAAAACTTTAATTTATACATCCGTTTTCCTATCAAAACCACAAACGTTTCCCTCAAACCCAACACTCCTTAAACACATTTCTTTGTTCAGTGAAACAAGGGTGAAATAAATTCGTTCCGGTATTTTTTTCATCACCAGAAATGCTCCCGCGTGGACCGTGTCGATCAATAGGGTGGAGGCGCTGGGATACATTATGTTAAAATACTTTTTTTCAAACTGGTATACGGTTGTTTAAACAACAGCATTAGATTCGAGTAACCGATAGTATTTTACATCTTTTTACTATTTTTTTGCTGTGATAAGAAATAGACAGGATTAAAAGCATTTTTGAAACCAATGGTTTTCAATATGATTTTCGTTTTAAAATGTCAAATATATAAGTAATGGAGTGTTGTCAGTATTTTTTCTATTTTAATAAATAATTTTACCGCAGATAGTTACCGTTGGAATACGTAGAAAAGTTATTTTAAGCAGACAGAGTCATGGATAAAAGCTGGTAATTAATAACTCTACATTTTCACTCCTCGTTAGGTATATTATCAAATAACATCAGTCTCTCTACAAACAACTTATATTTCAATGGTATTACCTTACCAAAAGACTAAAAGGCATATAATCGCGTGATTCACGCACCAATTTAATGTTTCTCAAACATTTCATATTAGTCATCTTAATTACGGTCTCCGTTTTCAAGATAAGTTGCAGACGCTTTCCCCTCCCTACTGCCCTATTGTTTGAACAGCGAAAGACTATCAACATACATATATTTGTATGAATGTAAAAGTAAAGGATTCGAAACCCCATGTATAGCATCAGGCCTTGTAATTTTTTCTAAAATATGCCTTAAATTTGCAATGTTAAGGTTCTGTTTCTTCTAAGTAATGGAGTGGAATGAAAAAGATTTATTTTAAAAGCCGCCTTAAGGTTCGCTTTAAGTTGAATCATTTCGTAGCGAAAGGTAGAGTTTGCGTAGACGTGCTACGTTTCGTAGCGCTACGGGTGCTACGATCGATTTGGTAGACGTCTCGGCGGCAAGATTTTTATTGCAAAACTGTGTCGGTTTTTGTTTTATAAAATTGTTGTAATAAATTAATTTAACTGAACAGTTTCTTTTATTATCTACTTTTATCTACATGTCCATAAACAGGGTGTCCTAGTTAAACGTCAAAACTCATAATTAGGTTAAAAAAAAAAATGTTTGTATGTGAATGATGTTTTTTTACACGTTTAGCAAGCTGATAAAAGCTAATTTAAAAATTAGACACGTATTTATATCCATAAGCATATTCCCCTGAAAAATATGGCTATCCTAAGCACAATATATTTTTTAATTTAATTACTTATAATATCGTTCAGATAAATATGAAGTTAAGAATAAATCACATAAACAATATCAGCATTTTTCAGCAGCTTCGTTTCATTTCATTTAATTGTAATTCAGTTTTAGATATTATTACCTATTAAACTATATTCACATTCACATTTTATTTCACCTAAACATTAGATGGATTAATGAACGGTTAATAAAGGCGTCATTATTTATAACAATCGCAAACGTTTAAAAAATAAAACGTAAATGCACGTCTACCAAATAACATTCCCATAGCCACAATAAAAACAATTAACGTAAAACAAACATTAACTCATGAATAATGTATCAGCTTTTAAAACAACAATCCATCAAAATGACCAACAATTAACTGAAATGATTTAATTTACGATGCAAATATGAGTATAAATGAACTGAATAATGTTTTTTGTAAAGTTTAAAATACTTAGTGACCAAATGGATTATAAGCTTCCGAAAAAAACGGTTATAAATTTTGAATAATTTGCATGTTTAAAAGAAATAAGTATTGATAACATATTCGTAGTTTACTGCTTAAAAATATAAAAAAAAATCTATTAGTTAAATTAGTTTTAATGTAATATTTATAGTTTTGTTTATATTCCTCAATAAACTTCATTAATTTATGTTATTTAGCTTTGCGGCAAAATATTTCTGCAATGTTCCACGGGTATATATTAAACTTACTTGTATAGAAGCGTGGAAAGCTTTTACCCAGTAAAGTCTAGTTGCAGCTTTAACTTTTCAATATCGCCGGAGGACCGCGATGGGCGGTCTAGCGAATTGGTTATTAGTTTCGCTTACGTCGTGGAATCGAGTTATGTGGGAAACTAGGCTAGTGGAACAATAAATATTGGATGAATTCTAGAATACAATCAAGGTTCAAATTTAGGTTTTTAAGTAAACATTCGCATTTAATATCTAATATTTTATCGTGTCCCCTTGTTTTGCACACTCATTACGTCGAATATGTCGTTTCACCGAATTTAATTTCATCGAAAGCTAATTTCTGCTGAAACTTTGTTTTCAGGTTATCTTAAGCATGGTTACTTAGGTTAGGTTAGACCTGTGAAATGAGTGTCGGTGATTCAAGGGTAAATCGATATTTTATATCTTTAAAGTTATCAAGATGAAAAAGTTATTTGCTTGGTTTAAATATACATTCAGTCAACAAAGTATCGGGAATGGATGACTTGTTTATGGTTCCAAATTCAAATTTTTGTTTTTTTTGTTGTTGTTAGATTGGCACAACTGTTTTCTATTTTGGCGCGGAGTTTGAGTTGCATCTGTTATTTATATTAAATACAGTGCTGTTTTTAGTTATATCATATCTAGTGTGTATTGCGAATTTCATAATGGACAAAAACATTGAACAAAGAGTTTGTCTTAAATTTTGCATCGCCAATGGAATTTCGTGTTCGGAGTCACTGAAAATGTTACAGAAGGCTTACGGTGATTCGACTTTATCAAAAACAAGTGTTTATGAGTGGTACAAAGCGTTCAAAAGCGGTCGAGATGTGATGGAAGATTTGCCTCGCTCTGGTAGGCCATCAACGTCTGCAACTGAAGTTAACATCGCAAAAGTGAAGGAAATAGTGACTGAAAATCCTCATTCAACTTTGAGAGAGATAGCCGCCGAACTTTCTGTATCTCACGAGTCGATCCGTACTATTTTAACTAATCATTTGGGTATGAAACATGTTACCGCTCGGCTAGTCCCAAAAGACCTGAATTTTCTCCAAAAACTCAATCGCATGAGAGTCGCTGAGGACATGCTAGAACGAGTCAATTCCGACCCAACATTCATGAAACGCATTGTTACTGGTGACGAGACGTGGGTTTACGAGTTTGACATGCAAACTAGTCAACAAGCTTCGGAGTGGCGCCTTCCAACTGAACCGAAACCGAAGAAACCACGCCAAAGTCGATCAAAAGTCAAAGTCATGTTGACTGTTTTCTTTGACTATCGCGGTGTTGTGCACTCGGAATTCTTGCCGGAAGGTCAAACGGTAAATAAAGAATATTATTTGAGCGTTATGCGGCATTTAAGAGAGCAAATTCGACGAAAAAGGCCAGATTTGTGGAATGAAAATTCTTGGATTTTGCACCACGATAATGCGCCTTCGCACAAGGCCATCATTGTGAAAGAATTTTTGACCAAACACTCAACAAATACCATCGAGCAACCACCATATTCACCAGATATGGCTCCTGCCGACTTCTTTCTTTTTCCTAAACTCAAATTACCACTTCGTGGCACCCGTTTTCAATCGGTAGAAGACATAAAGGAGAATTCGCGCCGAGAACTGAATTCAATTCCGGAAACAGCGTTTAAAAAATGTTTTGATGATTGGATTATTCGTTGGCGTAAGTGTATCGTTTCTGAAGGAGCATACTTTGAAGGTGATAAAATAAATTTGGATGATTAACAAACAGTTTGTGTATTATTGATCTTTTCCCGGTACTTTCTTGACAGAGTAGTATGTAAAGGCTCTTTGATCTTTTTTCTCGTAGATTTTTAGGACATCATTTAAAGTAATTAGACAAAGACGAGCGTATACCACTTTATCTTAAAGTATTGTCATATTGAGCCTTAATTCAAGTTAATAAGGGCTACTTTAACTTTAAAAAATATTATAACTTTGTATGTATGTTTGTGTTTCAATCACGCCTAAACGGCTCAACGGATTTGGATGAAATTTGACACAGAAATAGTCCTTATCCTAGCTTGACACATAGGATACTGTTTATTCCGGAAAGTTTGATGAAACAGAGATAAACGACTTCTACGCAGAAAGAGTCGCGGGAAAAAGCTAGTAAGGAGGATAAACGATAAATCAAAAAGAGATCTAAAGTAAATTTGCGAAGAAAATACTATGTTTGAGATTTCACGATTTGCGGGCTTAGCATGCATGCACGAGATTAAATTTGACAGGTGCTAGAGAAATGAATACGTTATTTTCATAATTCTAACGTGAGACTTAACGCTTAAGGTTTAAAATAAGTGAAAATCTTAGTAAAAAGGTAATAAAAGTCAGGACAAGTCACTTTTACTTTAAACCTTAAGCATTAAGTCTTACGTTAGAATATGGAACGTATTCATTTCCCTAGCACCTGTCAAATTTTATCTCGTCCATGCATGTTGAGCCCGCTGGCGGTTCATTATTCAGATAGACTATAAGATTAGTTCTACCCTATTTTACGTATACAATTATTTTTGAGGACAATCTTGCACTCATTGTCTTAATATAATAAGCTTAGCCACTTTAAAAAATCGGCAAAATGTATGGAATTGACATAAGTGGCTGACGCGACGGAAAAAAAAACATCATCAACAAAAAAGTAACATCAAATCAAATAAAAAATAATTTATTGCCACATAACATAAGCATATAGTTACAATTACAATTTTGAGCACAACACAAATAAAATAGTAATAAATCACACCATACAGGCATTTCACATCCACCCATCTCAATCAGGCATTTAAAACATTCAAAACAAAAACAAAACAGGGACAATACAAAACAGAACACACACACAGACACAGACACAAAACATTGAGGTGGCAAAAGGCTCAGCCTGTGCTTCAATTTTAAATCGCAGCGCTGATTTTCAGCCTGCACCTTGACCACTGCGCACTTACTTCACGTTTCATCCAACAGAAGCAAAATGTCGTTTAAATACTGTGATTTTAGCAATTATTATCTTGAAATAAATATTTATATAAATAAAAGACTGAAAGTTAATTCTAGTAAGTTCACCATCAAATATATCTGTACATATCAGAGTGGTCAAAATATCTGAACATGCACTCTAAGGCCTTGACAATAGAGTCGTGTTCAGATATTTGTGAGCACCTTGTTTGCTGCCATATATATGATGGCGACTGTACTTATAACACAAATATTTTCACTTACCGAGGTTCGAACCCAGGACTGCTAGCTTCGTAGGCAAGGTCACTACCAACTACACTAACGTCTTCAATCTTAGTATACATTTATAATAGCTTTATAGATCTCAAGTTCCACAATTTAGTTGTTAAACTCTATTGACGGTTCCCGGGATCGGTCGAGTCCCGTGATGCAGTTATCCCGGCAAGCGAGGACCGAGTGATTGGGCATTGTGGAGCGAATGTCGTTTTGGATGCAATTCTACGGCTCTGTTGGTAGAATTGGTTTCCAGTGAACATGCTTGATAATTAATAAATATATGTAGTTTTTTTTAATTTAAACTCATGAAGGCCTGGCCGATTAAGCACATTACCCGATGCTGTTACGGTGAAGGAAAACACCGTGAGGAAACCTGCATACGAACAGCTGAGAGCGTAAGCAGGTCATTCTACAAAATATTCTGAAGGGTCGAAGTGTATTCGAAGAGGCCCAACTGTACAGTCGAGGACAGAAAGATGTATACCCTTTTGAACCTTATTACGATGGAACAAGGTGAAAAAGTGTTATATTTCTGTCCTCGAGTGTTCACTCTGTACAAGATGAGATATAACCTAACCGATTTAAAAAAAACCCCGACCAAATCGGGACCCCTACTTTCAGGGTTCGTAGCTCTTTAATAGCTTAACGGATTTTCATCAAACGAAGCTCAGTTATAAATTTAAACACTGCAGGATATCAATAATAAACAAATAAAGTCAAACATAACGACTACCGCTTTTTTTCCATATTTAATCCAAGAATTACAGTTAACCACTAAAATCAACCAATAAGCGTCGTGTGTCGACAGTTCTGGCCAATGTGCGGCCGCCGCACGCCGCGCGGGGACGGCACAACCAATCACGTCTGTCATTGCTGTCACTCAAAAGCGCGGGAATTGCTTGCCGTCGACGTGTGACAAATGGGTATTAACTTTTTCAAAATGCGTTTCGTTTTTGCAAGGTAAAATGTGCTTGACACGTTTTAAAACGTTGACGTTTTGATTTTGCTGTATTTGTTGTGTGGCAGTTTGTGAAACTCCAGGTATTTTACACCGGATTGTAGGTGAAATTGGCCACAGAAGCATTATTAACTTTAAATACAGAGATAAATAATAAATAAATAAATAAAATACTTCATTTCATGTAACCATTTTGACACATATTTTGTTAGTGAGAAAACTTAATCTAAGGTGTTAGTCGTATTAACCTAAAATAAAATTACATTGTTAGGGGAATGCAGTCCCCCGCAGTGATTTAAATATGGACAGTCCACTCTGCCCGCTATCATGCGCAGGATGGTGTTGGGGCTGTCGCGCACCCGGCGCACCAGGGACGCACCGCGCTTGCGCATGGCCGTGTAAAAACAGTCCACGCGCGCCGCCGCGAACATCCCTGATGCGCTACAGGAGCGAGGCAGCCACATCAACACCGGGAACGCATTATTATATTAAATACATTAGATATTTAATTTAAAAGACATTATTATCCGACATTACTGCCTTTACCGAAATATTTTGCAGGTATTTAACAAGTCTATGAGACAGTTTGCACCTAGGCACCGAGATGACATCTGCCAGTATTATGTAGGTAAATAAAAATAATTTTAACACATCAAAAATAATTATAACATTTTTATCTTTCCTTTTTTCTAAGACAACAAAATCTTGCAAATTTCTAACAAATTGTTGCTTTTTAGGATGAATATCCCAACCGAAACATTCTCCTAGCACCTTTTTGCCGTTCTTCGTCGCGGTACGCTTGACCATGATCTAGATTCGGCCAGTCTGGTTATTACAGTGGAGCGACTGCCATCTGACTTCCGTAACCCTTGTGACACAGGAACCAAACCAATTGAATCATGGCTACACATTTTGTCACCTAAATGTGCAGGTTTCCTCACGACGTTTTCCCTCACCTTAAGAGCATCGGTTACTGTGCAGGTAATGTACATAAGTTAGAAAAATTCATTGGTATAATTGGTATACATGGTGACCGCTTGGGGGTTCGAACTCGGTACCTCACAAACACGAGTTGACACCGCTAGCCACTAGGCCACCGATCTCCACACCGAAACAGTGTTCTTAAATAATCCAAAAGGTGTCCAACTTCAGTAAATATATCTCCGACAGCCGTACGTATTCAGTTCGATATTCGACTGCACATTGGAGCGACGGGATTTATTCATGAATAAAATTTTCAAGTGAACTATTGTGAAGGTAAAATGAAACTCGCATTCTGAGGGAACGCGAAATATAGTAAAATGGAATTGTGTACCGTTGGAGAATTTAAAGTGACTTACATTACATAAAGTTTAGTCAGTACATGATTGAGTAGCTAAAGTGACGTTCTCAATATAAAGGGACCTTATGGAGGCAGGCGGTTATGCTGTTTTTAGAACTGTTACCATAGTATTCGTATAGTTACAAGAACAAGAAGAGCGTAACTGCCTTCCGCCATAAGGTCCCTTTATATTGAGAACGTCACAAATACGTCCTTGCAATACTTCTCTTAAAACAGCTTAGCTTAACTTTTTCAACGCCATTAACGGTAATATCCGTCATGGTTGACAACACAAAATAAACCTGAGTATGTATGAATTAAGGTTGACATTAACTTTAGTTTTTTTTTGACATGGGGTTAACTGTTGAATTTCTTGCGGCGCTTCTTCTCAGCAGTGGTCTCCTCTTGGGAAGCACTGGTAGATTTTGACGTGTAAAAGTGCCCGTGCGGCCTACTTACTGAATAAATATATTTTATCTTTTTTTTTGTCAATTTTTAAATAAAAGTAAAAATATGTCCTAAGCATACAATATAATGGAAATCCATTATGTGATGTTTTAAACTGTATGAATAGGTCTAAAGAAGTCAAAGGCTTTTTAATATTTATTTTGCTTTGAAGTTAGTGGTTTTGTAATGCGGCCATAAAGCAAAAAAAAATAACTCGATTCAGTAATAAGAATAAAGAGTTAGGACTCCCCGAAACAGTCATTTGTGATTGTCAATGTTTATGTGATATATTACGTGATTGGAGGTTCAATTACTCATCAATTAGTAAGATCAATTAATATACTAACAGCCGCACTCAGAGACGTCAATTAAGATTTAAGTTTCATTGCTATAGCAATAGAATAAGACGCAGCAACTTTAATGAAACTTAAAACTTAATTGACGTCTCTGAGTGCGGCAGTAATTCTATTAATTGATCTTACTAATTGATGAGTAATTGAACCTCCAATCACGTAATATATCACATAAACATGACAATCACAAATGACTGTTTCGGGGACTCCTAACTCTTTATTCTTATTACTGAATCGAGTTATTTTTTTTGCTTTATGGCCGCATTACAAAACCACTAACTTCAAAGCAAAATAAATATTAAAAAGCCTTTGACTTCTTTAGACCTATTCATAAATGAAACCTTAAAACTATTAAGCATCTTTAGCATTTCATTGTCTGTTTTAAGATTTGATGGTCTAATAATATTCCTTTTTATTATTATTGCCCTTTGAATTAGGAGTTCTTACAAATTGGATTGGCTGTTTGACATTTGAGGTTATTCATTCCTTACAATTCTAACAAATAATCAATCTTTTTTTATAGAGTTACTCAAAAATTTGTACTTTGTGTAGCTGGCTAAAACAGTATTGTGAGTGACCGCCTGGCTAATTGGGTATTATGAATCACCGTTTCTTTCGTACACTTACTGTTTTATTTTTGTTTCGTTGACATTTTTTCTCAATTGTACTTATTATAAAATGCCGTGTGATACACGTGCGGAATCGTAATTGTCACTGGTCCCGGGTCTTGTCCCTTTCACATCATATGTACGTGTAGTCATTTGCCATAAAATTATACATACAATAGCCTCAGGTAAAACACATAGCAAATTCAAACTATAATCAGTCACACAACAAGAGAATAATAAAACTCGCATATTACATCTTCCCAATAGCAATTATAACTAACGTACATAACAAAGATAACGTAAACTAATTTGGAAAATGTATTTCCACTATATTCCCAGGCTGGGAATCCCAGCGAAACATAACGTAAACAACGGCCGTGATTCAAAGTTGGACCTGTACTAAAATAGTCCAGCAAAACGAGATCGGCTACAGCGAACACTGCAACGTTATAACCCACCTTTTTATTATATGGACCTACTAACATTATATGGACCTGGTCTGAAATAAATAATTTGAATTTGAATTTGAATTTGAATTTGAATTTGAATTTGAATTTGAATTTGAATTTGAATTTGAATTTGAATTTGAATTTGAATTTGAATTTGAATTTGAATCTGAATCTGAATCTGAATCTGAATCTGAATCTGAATCTGAATCTGAATCTGAATCTGAATCTGAATCTGAATCTGAATCTGAATCTGAATCTGAATCTGAATCTGAATCTGAATCTGAATTTGAATTTGAATTTGAATTTATCCGACTACGGTTCAAAAGGAGGGTTATGATTCAGTCTATGAGAATGGGCTTCACGTCATTTCCCAAATTTTCATTTACTACAAAGGTATTTTCCGCCGCAGCAGTTCGCATTTTATTGTAGTCACAAGTCTACCTAACCCATTGATAGCGGTTTTGGTTTCCAGAAAATTAATCGAAAATTCAAATATAGTGTTATAGGAAATGAAAATTTGGGAAATTATACATTCGGCCAAAAATACTTTGCAGCGTTTAGCTTCCATTTGGCAATACGGTCATCTGTATGTCAACAACAAACGATAATAAAATACTAGATGTGCTACCCGCTCTGTAACATGCTGTATTCAAACCAAACTGAAGGCTGGGGTGTGATTCTGTTATTCGTCTCACTTTCATATCGACTGAGTCGAAGAAAACCGGCGAATTTACGTCGTCCGTCAAGGTGTGTAAATAACAATTGACTGCCTGTATTTTCATTTAGTCGCTTAAAACCGGCGACTAAATGAAAGTGCAGACAGTTAAATGTTATTTTACCGGATGATCTTGCGGTAGGGTAACGGCGGTCAGGGTCACTTTACCGGAAGAGATGACCATCTTGCGCTGGTAGATTCACTCTATATTACTGACGTGTAAAAGAGCCCGTATGTGGCCAATTTACTGAATAAAAATTTGAATTTGAAAATTTGAACTTGGTGGGTGAGAAAGGAACCACTTTGTCAGTCAGTTACAATAAAGCAGAAGTATATATGTATACAAAATTAACAAACCTTATGCATGACTTATTTAGATAACCTAGAACACGTCTAACACGTATGGATAATTCTTATCCTAGATGTGATTAATTAACAATACGTGTCGACACAGTTATTTATGCATAAATGACGGATGACGTAAATTCGTCGGTTACTCGACTCAGATCTGTAGTAGTGAAGGACGATGTGTTGACAAAATAACATATCTAAAGGAATTTATCAAGTTTCATGTTACCCGAAGCAACACCCGCTTAATCTCCCAAGCGTCACCTGTTAGCGCGAATGACTGCCGATATTGGAAGATAACACGTTGACGCGTCATGGCGCCCGATCACGTGACACAAAGAGTCACGTGATCTACCAGTGACGCGATTGGTTTAAAAACGAAACGAATAGAAACGCTAGTTAGCGTAATGCATCTTGCTTGGCTGAGGGCCCTCAACCCACTCTATTGACGTTTTGCTTGCCATTTGAACGACAAAGACTAACCTAATCGAGTTAAAAAAGCCCCGACAAAATCGGGATGCCTACTTTCAGGGCTCATAACAGGATTTTCATGAAACCAAGCCAAAAACACTCGATTAAATCACCTTCCTATAAAAAAAAATCCGACCCTCAGCCATGAGAATACGACTAAGAAGAAAAAGAATTTGGTAGGGGCAAGGGGTACAGATTTTTACAATTTAAATTTAACTTTCAATGTTTGCGAGCTTGTTAGTTTGTTCATATCAAATCTTAAAAATAATTTTGAACCACTTCCCGGTGTCCGATTGAGCTGAAATTCGGTATACCTACGTCACTTCGGTACCATGGAGCTGGTCCGATGATGTAGTCGGAAGGTGGCTATATCAACTCCGCCAAAAAACAATATAGACCCGCTGAGTTTGGGCTCGAGATAAGCAGTTGATGACTGCGCAGAATAAAGGAAAGTCATCAAGAGAAGCTTGTCCCAAAAATGAAATTTCTGATAGAAACTTATTTTTAATAATGTTATATTATAATTAACTACGATTTCAATATACCGCCTTCGTAAAAACACATATAACACAATCTACTACGTGTGGTAGATTCTTATTACGTCACGTTACCGTTGTTCAACTGTAAAATCCAGTTTAAATTCCTCCAAACAATCCAAGTGATTTGTCACGCGCCTGTCCCGTCGGGCCCGATAAATTGTACAGTGGGACGGCTCCGGACACTTCAGAGTCATATTCTAGCCTGCTAAGTTCAAAAGGCGTATGTACAACTCAAGCTAAAGCAAAGTCCACTCTTTGAAGTTAAGAAATAGGACGCTTATGTAACAGAATTTAAAAGTAGATACGATTTCAAACGAAGACATTGCAGACTGAAAAATAGTGGAATTGGAAAGGTTTTAAAGTGTTTTCAATGCTTTAGTTAGACTAGCCCTCGTTCTCTGTGGCAAGATACAAGATTTATATGCGTGAAGCGTGAAGCGTGCCTGTACGAAATAAAATCGCCACATTGAATTATCATTTTCCAGTTAAAAGTATGGTTAAAAAACGGCACTTTGACTTAGGGCCGATTAAATTCAATCTTCAGATACTTAACACTATCTGTCAGAAAAATTTTAGCTTTGTCTTTTTCTTTCATATTACAAAGAAATGGAAAGCGATAACTTTATCTGGGGATTGGAAAAATCGGCCCATAATTTGCTTTTTTGTCAGAAATGTTTTGTTTACTCATAATTCTTTTATTCGGTTCATATTTGCTCAAGTCACGAAAGCTACGTGGGAGTGTTGAAATATTTCAAGAAAGAAAGAAATAATTATAATTAATTAGACATTTTTTTTTATACAGGTAGACTCACCACCACCACGACCGCTGGTACTTGTGATCACGACCGTTGCAACACGGTCGAAACGTCGAGGTATTTATAAAGTTTTTACGCGATTAAGTCCCGTTTTAGTTTCGTAACATTACGAGTAGGTCAATCACAATAA
The DNA here is from genome assembly GCA_963241965.1 of Tortrix viridana. NCBI lineage: Eukaryota > Metazoa > Arthropoda > Insecta > Lepidoptera > Tortricidae > Tortrix > Tortrix viridana. The sequence goes on along the minus strand of OY725195.1, from coordinate 2,515,234 downwards.
GGAATTGCACACTGTAAATTGCTAATATACTCTTATATATTTTAATTACGTCTTTCGGCTGAAATGATGATGATGATGATGATGATGATGATGATGATGATTAAATTGCGTGTATCGACGCCTCGACCGATACGATATCGCTTACGGATAGCAGCTATTTTATAACGTGCTATCCTCATGTGAATCCGCCTTTACACAGAGCTCCAGTTCTCAGCCACAATGAATTTTATTCAGAACATGATTATTATTTGTTGTCTTTCACCAAGTTTCTACGATTGTTTGCTAAATTTTGAACTTAACCTCCTCGGAGTAAGGTTGCTTTTGTGTTTCACAATAAAGTGGACAAGAACCCACGAAGTTAGTCATTATGCGTCCTGCGTTGGTAAGCCCCTTGGCCCCGAGGGACTAATGAGCACAAATCTTAATTAAAAAGACAAATGACCGCACAGAATACAAACACTTTGTTTTGTTCGCGTCGCTAAATACACCTAAACGCGTTTCGTAATTTCGCACACAAAAACACGCCCGTGAAACGTCAATATTCCCGCCAAAACCGAGCTCGTTGACAAGGCTAATTGCGAGTGTTCACAATTTACTGCAATGAAACGTGGTAAGGCTCTGATTGGCTGTAGGACTGGCCGCGATGATTGGTTAAAGCATGATTGTTTTTAAAGAATTTTGGTTGGATTTCGGTCAAAGTTCAGCTATTTTAAAATACATGTTTACTGCATAATATTATGAAAACTTGGCGTTGTTATCATGAAATTTAATGGAGAATCTAATAACCGAAATTTTTATCTTGTACTGAAACAGCACCCTGAAATAATATTGTATTTTGTAACAAACATAATTAATAGTTAGTAGAAGCAACATGAACGGCATTTTCTTAACTGAAATTAGGATCAACAAAAACAAGCCTGGAGTTGATTGTCTCGAGAGTTAATTCAAAAATACCCCCCATGACTTTCAAATTTGGAACGTGGCAGTGACTGGCTGGTTTAGTTTTCAATCTGCTTTGACCCGGATGCGAGCAATTTGCCCGTTGAAACACGTGCGACTTAAATGCTGTTTATGCTACTCGTACTTTGCGGAATTTTAGTGAAATATGGCATGATTGTTAAGTAAATAAGTACTCAAGTAGGTATTTATAAAACCAGAGTCATTGTAATGCATTTAATAAATCGATTATGTTGTATCCATTAGTGAAATATCATGTTTTTACATGTGTAGAATAGACATCAACGCGTACGAACTTAAAGAAATATTTACTAGGAATGAAATGAAAAAGTAAAATGAATGGTGTATACTAATTACTTAAACCATATTAATGACAGCTAGGTAGGTAACCAAATTACCATATTTTGATTTATTTAAATTAATTTAGGACCCGAACCTTAAGTGGCAGTGGGCGGGGCACATTGCTCGTAGAACCGATGGCCGTTGGGGCGGAAAGGTTATAGAGTGGCGGCCGCGGACTCTGATTTGGTGCTTCTTCCGGTCAGTTGCTAAGTATGCTGCACAATTTCTTTTCGTTAGGTACGTAAAAGCGGCGCAGTTTTGAAGACAACGCTCAACGTTACTCAAGTAAGCCATTTTCTAAAAGAAAATCATTTTATCGCGCGAATAAGATTATACATATCATTATCGTACAGTAAGACCACGTAAAACTCTTCAACAAGAACCATTTATTTATTTATTTAATCTTTATTGCACAAAAATACAAATTTGAGTACAAAAGGTGAACTTAATGCCTAATGGCAACAACATCTAGTCCGTTTTCGCTCAAAACCTTGAACTATAAACGTTTCCCATGTGTATATAAATTCCCCACGTAAAATACCTATCTTGAACATTTTACCACTATCCAACACATCTAAAGGCAAATTCGCTCGAAAACTACAAAACGTAACCGCATTTCCATATCCAACAATAATAATAAATAGTTTTACAATGCAAACTCGGACATTGTTACGTATTCGTGTGGACCATGCAAATTAGAAATGAGAAGGAATGTTCGTGAGTTTTAACAGGTTTGTTTGCTTTAATAACGTGTTCATGAAATATTTATAAGAGCACATAGTTAGATAACAATGTTAAGGTTAAATAAAATTCTGTGAGCGTTTTTGCGCTAAAGTCGACCTCGTAGAAGTCTTTTATCATTGTTCTATTAAACTAGGTATCAATTTAATTGGAAAAATAATATTCATTGTCCTTGAGGCGGGGCTTAAGTCATATTAAATCTTATCAGAATTGGTTCAGTGATTTAACCGTGAAGGCGTTAGGAAAATACAGTCAGACAAACTCACGTTTGCATTTTAAATATTAGGATTATAAGAGTCTACCTGTTTCACAATCGACAAGTATATTTATCTGCCTGTTAAAGTTAGCCCTCTCCTTGTCTATTGTCATATAACTGCCGCACTCAGAGACGTCAATTAACTTTAAAGTTTAATTAAAGTAGCTGCTGTCACTTTCTTTACTATAGCAATCGAATAAGACGCAGCAACTTTAATTAAACATAAAAACTAATTGACGTCTCTTAGTGCGGCAGTTAGAAAGGAAAAGGGTTAAAGGACTAAATTTATCTGTCAGATATTCTTTACCGGACGATTGTGAAACAGGCGGTTCTCCTAATTTTTTTTTTTAATTAACCATCTGATTCTTATCACTCTAACTAAACAGACAAATAAATTTCAAATCTGGTAATTCTTAACAAGGTAACACTAAGCCGACGATATTATTGTTTTGTCCGCGTTTGCATCATAATGGCAGCATAATTCTAAAGTCGTTACAGTTATGTAAGATGGTGAAATGTCGTGCTGTGTGCAATTTGTCCAAAAATTACCTCAAAATAGGCAACACAGCGCTCTGCTGGTAGACCTAATGTTCGTAGCACGCGACACATAAACAATATTTTTACTTCGTTAGAAGAACAAAGAAAATTCGTATGTCAATTAATATGTCAATTTAACAAACAGGTTTATATCTTTAATTAGGAATTAAAGGTAACGCCGGAACGAATAGTAAAAGTTTTTTTATTGATTGATTTATTTTATCGAGTAGTAACCCAACCCGAGCCAGGCAAAAATAAATGTAGAGCATGATTTTAATCCTTTTCATTACAAATTACATGACTAAATCGTTCTTATCTTTTTATAATAATGTTTAGTTTTAAGTTAATTATGACAGGTGCTTACTAAAATACTCAATTTTACTTAAAGGTACCTACAACACAAAGTCGGCGATCATTATATGCTTTTCCAATCGTATAAAAATAAAATCACATTTAAACACGAGCAACAAGGACAACTCGTCCTAATGGAGTGTCCATAGCCATTTATCAAAACAAAAATGTTTTTTCAGGCGATTGACTCGGTATTGAAAACAAATGAACGAACTTGTCAATGGTTGTTTATTTTGTTGGTGGCGGCCATATTTGTTTTCCGGATCAATTACGGGTGACGCCGATTATTCGTCATATTTGGCCATTCGAATATATTTTGCCAAAAAATATTTTTATTTGCCATCACGGATTGGTTTTTAGCGATGCGTACGAGTAGATACCGTGTTGTTAGGTTTATGAATAGGTTAGGGATTACTTTGATTAAAACCGGCAAACAAAGCGGGATCTGTATGTTTTATTCACTGAAATTTGAATTGGTAGGTATATGTTGGTTCATTATATTGAAAGGAAGTATTACGATTGTAAAAAGGAGCCAAATGTTAATAGGGAATAAGTCTATCGTTATTTTTTTGGAATGTGAGTTTAGTTCAAATCTTGCGATATTGAACAAGTTCTCGTTTCTGAAAATTGTTATAAATATGTCAACCCGATTACAATGCAACATTATGTAGTGCGGTCATTCTCTGGGCGTTTCAACCGCCCGTCACCCTTCTAATTAACGACTCACCTAATTGTTAAATATATTTACCTATTAAAAACTTTATATATAACCAAATGCTAAACCATAGATTTTTTTTTACATAAGACTGAACAGTGATTGGCCCCGATCTCACCGGATGGAAAGTGCAGATGAGGCCAAAGATGAAGCTCACTGGTTCAGTAACAGCCGATTCACTCTAGCCTTGAAGAGCCCTAAATTATAAATGTCCGGAAATACAGACGATGGGAGCGAATTCCATTCCTTAGCAGTTAATAGAGAAATGTGCTGGGTATAAGCTTTACAGTTAATTGTAGTTGTCCATATAGCCAATAATAAGGTGACTTGTTAATTAGAAGTACGACTGGCGGTTGAAACGCTCAGAGAGTGACCGAGTGTCGAAGTGGTATAAGAGCTTATACAGCCCATAAAATGCTGAAACTAGTTATAATGACTGTATAAGCTCTTATACAGCTTTTGTGCTACTTGGGCAGCGACACGGCGCCGAGGTGCGCGACGTTGCCGGACTTCGCTTGACATGTCTGGCAACATCGTCTTTGCTGCCAAGTGTCGCGGGACATTTGGCCCCCAGTGAATCCCTAGCTTTAGATACATATCAAAGGCACAGTAAACAATGACTCTCCTAAACTTTACTCGTAAGTTCGTATCACGAATTTGGGGCACACACAATTTACTTTCACTTATACAGATTACTATGGATCGTTTTATTAGCGGTTGCGAATTATCTTCTTTTGTACTCATCTCACTAATGTTACTAATGGGAATGTTGTTATTTTCTTTCTTTCATAAAGAGCAATATTGAACCTTTATCACATCCTACCTAAACCTATACTAAGCATAATACTTGTTATGTGGTGAGTATAATTTTTTTTCCTCGATTTGCGTTAGTTTTTCCTTAAGAGCCCAAAAAAATATGCTAAAAGCGGTGCAAAAATAAACTCTATTTATATTGCAACCCAATCCTTGCATGCTTACCTATCTAAGAAAAACAAAAGCGAAATCGTTGCTTTTTGTATGAGGAAAACACTATTTTCCGCTAGTTGTTATCGCGCGCGATTAGTAGTCCAACTTACTTACTTGGCGAAGTCGGTAGGATGAACTCTGATATCAACTGCTGTACTTTAAATTTTATCTTTTAAAGTGTATTAACTCAAGTAAACTAATTTAAATCCAAAATTTAACAAATTTTAGGATTTAAATTCATTTAGTGAAACCAATTCCATCCATTGTATAACCGAAATGTTTACATATTTAGTTATCTATGTCAAAGCTTGTACAAAAGCCAAATGCGACCCCAATATGATATATTTAGGGTCGGTTATTGTAAATTTATGGACCGGTGTATTACATCATAGTAACACAGTAGCTTAGATTAGGCATCAGTGTAAGCTAAAATAAGCTTTAGTGAGCGAGGTTTAAGGTTTACTTTGAAATTGGGGTGAAGCACTGCAAAGCAGGATATGAACAGTCACTGCTGGCGTCATATCCGGGGCCGTGACTACTTCCGGTTCCACGGCGAACCAGAAATGGTTTATGTTCCAAGATTTACGCGATTTGCACTATTTTCAGTAGAAATTGTAAACGTAAATACTTTTATATTTTAAGTTAAAAGCATTTCTTTTTTTAAGTTTCCATGAACAAAAAGAGGAGTGTTTTGTTTGAAGTATTTGTCTGTCCGTCTGTTGGTTGTAGCCTATAGGATAAAATGGGTTTTTAAAAGCTCTTATATAACTTAAATGTTTGTATGTTTGTCCGTATGTTAAGCTAAATCTTGCAAGTTTTTTTACCCAACCACGGCAACGCCAAAAGGAAGGGTTATTTATTTATTTATTTATTTATTTAAATAATTACACAGTATTACAGTACAGTACAGTACAGTACAGTGTTACAGTATTAGGTTATGATTTTTTAAACTTTCCGTTATTGGAATGGGCTGGAATTTGAAGTATATTATGTAAACATATTTCAAATCTGATGATCTCTGTTGTACTTAACATAAAACCACCGAGTTTTGACTCATTAGATTGGTCTTTATAAGCAGCGACTGCAAAAAAGTAATCGGCAAAATAAGTTGTCTCAAAAATTACATTTTTGCCAGAAACTTTTTTATTATCCGGCGATGAGTTTTAACGAAGTTTCATAAGAAACGTGTGTTGCTAAAAAACAGTGTTTTGTATCTGAAAAACATAGTGTGAGCGATATCAGGCGTTGATTAAAAAGCTTAAAAAGAGAAAAACACTCGTAATTACCAGAGACACGGCCATCAGTTCAATTAAAATGTAAATTACTTACTCGGACAAAAGAAAACATTATTTTGCCGAGAATATTCAGGTGGAAAGCCATGCATATTGCGGCTTCATTATTTGTAAATTAAAGGGAATATTTTATGTTCATGCAAAAATGGGCTTTTTTTGGATCTGTTGTTGTTTCATTTTGGAGGGACCGTCTGGAACCAGCTTACTGTTGCGATATTTCCGGATCGCTACAACCTAAGCACCGTTAGACTGCCTTTCCATTGAGGCGGAGACGAGCGGCCAAAAAGGACCAATCACCTTGTACAGTACCCACACCAACGCATAGCACACAGAAACTAGAGGAATCTGATTGGTCCTTTTCGCACCGCTCCGCTCGTCTCCGCCTCAATGGAAAGACAGCCATAGACCGTTTTTTCACTGACCGATATCGTGTCGGTGCAACGGAACGCAATTATGGGTTGGAGCGAGCTCGATGTACTTCTATCTTACTCCTAACCCATAACTGCGTCCTTTTGCACCGACACGATGTCGGTCAATGAAATAACGCTCTTCGGAGACGAGCACTTTTTTCAAAGGCTGCTACGCATCTGAGATTCCTCTCTTCGTGTTGCGGTGTCCATGATAAAAAAGATAAAAGATATTTATTCAGTAAGTAGGCCGCACGGGCACTTTTACACGTCAAAATCTACCAGCGCTTCCCAAGAGGAGACCACTGCTGAGAAGAAGCGCCGCAAGAAACTCAACAGTTAGTCATTTTTTTAATAAAAATATAACAATGTCACTACTTATTCTAGTATTATATAAAACTGTAAAAATAATATTAAATATCTGCGTAGTTTTGCAGGAAAATATGTCAGAATGACTACGAGAAAATTTAAATATATATATATATATACATCACACAAAACAGTTTTGACATGTCTTCCTACATAAACCGTGTCCCCTAGACAAGATACAGCGTTTACATGATTTTTATGAGGTATGTACGAGTAGTAGGTAAGCTATTGAACATTAAACATTAGTTAATCTTCTGGTTTAGGCCAAGCATTTTTGTCCGTTAGATAGTCCTCGACCCTATAGTACGCCTTTGACATCAACTACTTTTTCAAGTAATTTTCAAGTGCTGGAAGGGGTAACTCTAAAACTACGTCGGGTAATTTATTATAAAAATGGATGCATTGTCCTACAAATGATTTATATACTTTACGGACACGAAACTTTTTTATGGCAATTGGCATGGCGACGATAATAATTAGATTCAGATTCAGATCAGGCCTCTGACGGATGTAATATCATTATCACTTTCCATTAGGTGAGGCATGATTGCTGCCTCTAGTATAAAAAATAACACACTTTCACATTTGCATTTGGAGTAGTGTAGTGACTAATGTAACGGCCTGGCCAAGACTTGTGGTGAGCGGCCGGCCGCGGCGGTGCATTCACATGCATAGGAAATGCCTTATCGTCGCCACAGGCTCGTAGCATTGCGTGCTTCATATATTATGGTATGCATTTGTTTGTTGCTGATAGATAGTAACTGCCAATATTATCAGCGAAGTCGTGGCGACGCCGTAATGGAATCGATGGAATCTAAATCATTTTCAAAACAGATAAGACTAAAACCTTTTGTTTAATGATAGCAAAGAACAAAGCAAATGCAACCCTCTTCTTTTTAACACTATGCTCAAATTCTTTCAACGTAAAGCTTGTTTTGTTCCACGGACGTAGAAGGCACGGGCGATTACACAAAAATCTTAAAGGAATTTCCGTGACGCAAATCATAATTTACAGGAAGCGAACCAACAAAGGGCACATAAATCTGGTAGTTAATTCGGGCTTCGCGTAAATTTTGCTCGTGGTGTTATTCCTTTTGGCAATTAACGCAAGTCCGCTCGATCGAACTGTTCTTACATAATCGTAGCACTGCTAGGACTCATATAATTAGTAATTACTAACTAAGAAATGTAAAAATGAAATGTATTATTATTTATTTGCATGTTATGAGCATTGGAAGAGGTGATAAGACTTGGTGCAGAGTCTATCCGGATCTTTATGATCATTACTTACTACTCTGGTGTCAAGCAGCAGACTCACACCACCATTATGCTTAGTTTTAGGGGTAAGACAGCCGATGAGTTAACGCATAGGCATTATATCTTAGTCCCCAGGGTTAGAAACGGATTTGCAGTCATAATATAGCAAATATTTTTGGGCATCGGATCCACTTTCCACGAGGTGGCTTATAGCTCGAGCACGCGAGTACGAAGCATCAGTCAGTATGGTCGTTAGTCTTTGTTCGGAAACGAATTCTTGACTCGCCAGTGAACATTCGTAGCTTATTCTCAATTGCTCGTTTACGATCGCTAACGGATGCATGCTCTTGGTGAACCAAGCCGGTCTCGTGGACAGAAATTGCCAAGTGTAAGGACTACGTTCATTCAGTTCGATGGAATAAATTGTCCACGTAATAATAACACCATTGCTTGCTAATTACGCAAGATGAATGGTCGTAGGGTATTTATTTATTCTCTAAGGCTCCAGAACAGCTGTTGTTTGTAATGATTATGATTATGACCAGGGACCGGAACCGCTTACCAATAAAGAGGTTTTCGATAGGGTATATTATAAGCCTATCGTCGACTTAGTCCAATGAAAGGGCAACCAAACGATACAGTTAATTCGACTAAGCGCTAACCCAATCCCTATCAGTTACCCTTTTTAAACTTAATCGGACGGTTTTAATCTCTATGCGCAAGTGTTTCGACTTATTATTGCACTACTTAACAATTGAATGGGTAGCGTCTAGACAGAGATCGCCCGAATGCGCAAAAAAAGAGGCGATTAATAGGGAAAAATCAGCGAATGCTAAGTGCTTAAATATTAAACTACCGAAACCCTAATGAACTTGGTAAGCTCTATGGAAGCGATTAACTAGTTCAAAGAGGTTCTCCTAACGTTAAGGTAACACCATCATTAGGGAACCCCATCGATTGGGTAACCTAATGGTAGGTCACCTTATAAACCCTGTGGTTGATCAAATGAAGGGGTTTTTCGGTCCCTGATTTGTACTCAATTTGGATCTGTGTTTGTCCAACAAAATGGGTAAAACAGTACACAAATACTTAATTATATAACTTTGGGTTGGTATAGAGCCACTTGAGAATATTGTAAGTAATTCTTTTCATCACGTCAAACTTATTTTTAAATTAAAGTAAGAAGTGGTCAAGGTACAGACATACATTTCAACGCGTTCCCTTTTCTTTACGTAAGCCCATACCTTAACTATTAAAACACTCAACAAACAAAGTTCCTATAGGTACTTTATCTCATGTTAGTCTAAAATAGGTATATTGGCATTGAGGCTGAATCGTAAGTGCGACAGCTGTGTTACCACGCTCGGTCGCTAGAGGCGACACGTGTGCGGAATGAATGCAATGGGTCATTGGAACCCTTCTTATTTCGAACTGATGACGCGGAACGTACGCCTTTTGAATCGGTGGGCAGTTAAGGTTAAGTTTATTTCTTTTTACGTTATGTTATACGTTGTTTTTGGCACGGAGTAGGCAAATGAGCACACATGAATTCTGACGGTCTACTCTTAAGATGGCCTCTAAACGAATTATTTAATTACAAGAAATTTTATTAAAATAAAGTTGATTCCACCATCCTACCGACTTCGCCAAGTAAGTCGGATTACTAATCGCACTACTAATCTGTTAATAATGAAAACCGGTACTGGGGTCTGCTGCGTTTGTTCAAACCGATCGCTACTGCTTTATATGGTAATTGCCATTTTTATAAAAATATTATAGTTTCCCATATCGTCACGTCGTACCTACTTTATTTTCCTTTTAGCCTACCCTAATACCTACGCAATGGAAGCCGTTGGGTTTCAAACTCTGTACCTTCTCGATTACAAGTCGACACCCAGAGCAACTAGGCCACTAATGCTCTGTCATATCATAAACCAATAATCCAATAATAGTATAATACCAACCATTCACATATAAAATCTCCCTCAACTTAGCCATAATTGATTTTATAAGACTACTACCATTGTGTAGGCACATACATAACACTGCCATTTTCAGAAAAAAAGCGTACCTACATCAAGTACGGAATTTCTGTGGCAAAAACGACGTTATAACAGTAAAATGAGGGTGAAATTCCCTTTGGCAGTTAATTTGCAGTTACACCCTTGTATATGAAGAGTTATGCAGTTCATTCAACCTGCTACCCTCTCGTACGGCTTCGTAGGGGTGATTTGTTACTCGGACATATTGTGAAGGGTAGCGCTTGAGAAATGCGGATTTTATGTCTCTTTTGAAATTGGAAGGTGTCGGCGGTGTATAAGGTTTTTCATTTGTTTTTTAATATTGTGGCAAAATAACACGCATCCAGGGCTAGCGTACCTACTGATACTCTTCAGTATTGTTGTATTTTATGATTGACAAAATGACCTTCTGCTGGAGTTTCTTGCGGCGCTTCTTCTCCGCAATGATGGTGTTGTCCGAAGCGCTGGTAGATTCACTCTATATTACCGACGTGTAAAAGAGCCCGTATGTGGCCAATTTACTGAATAAATATTTTGAATTTTGAATTATTTTTTTTAATTTTGATGAAAAAATAATGTAAAAGCTTATTTACACCTTTCTAAATTTAGTCAGCTTAATTCACTCGTTACTAAACGATTCAGTCAGATTCGAACCATCTTTGCTTTGCTTTGCTTTTGAATTTAGAATGCTAGCTGCTGAAAGCGATTATACTTGACTAAATTCAGTAACAACTGAAATAAGATGACTAAATTTAGAAAGGTGTATGCGCTAAACCAGTCTGTTGAGTACCTATATACAATCAAAAGTAAAAAGGCACTTGACCCACCGCCGGCGAGGAAGCGATTAGATATCGACTATTTACTCGCTCAAGAAACGAACAAAATATATAGATCCCGTGTCTGAGTGATCAAAAATCGGATGTATCACTACTCTGGTATCCCTAGTCAAAGTTTAAGAAGTATTCAAGTTTAAAACTCTGTCTTAAGTGATATTTCGTAGCATTTCTTTCGTACGTTGTTTCTATTCTACAATATCCCAAGGGATATCTAAATTGGTTTAGTGTCCGTAAAATGTAGCCACCGCTCAAATTGATTCGGAAACTTTGTTTCTGAAATATTAAAGAAATTCCTTAGTCCCTTGGTATTTTGTCTATGTAAAAAAAAAGGTCATGTGTGTATCTACTGTTAAAGTAAAACCAACTTTATCAAGCTAAGGTACAAGGTTGATAACGATGTGCGTAGTGTAATAGATCTGTCCTTTTAGGGAGGTTAGGGCCCGAAATGCGGCAACTTCGGTTATAGGGGAAGTAATGTTTTTTATGTAAGTGTGTAATAAATAAAATATGTAAGATTTGGGCCCCCTGTGCCAAGCGAAGCGAAGGCGGTTCGTTAGTATTCTTTTAGTTAATACCTATACAGTAAATAAATGAATAGAAAAAATAAATATAAAATATCCTCTTTACACCAATATAGGGAATTTAACCCGGGATCGCTAGCTTGGGCAGGATCACTACTTTTTACAACCTATGTAAAAATAAATAAGGTGATGTCACCTATTATGGACAAGGCTCCAGTGATGAACAATAACATTTTTTTTATAGAAAACTTGGCAATACCGACAATTTCATTCTAATTTCAATATAAGCTTCCGAGATTAGTAGTTGGCGTTAAATTAGACGCTAACACTACTAATTTTAACAACAACATATATGTACATCTCGGAAGCTTATATTTATTGGATTGTTCATAACTGGAGCGCTGTCCATAATAGGTGCTTTTACCTTATATTTGCGATAGCAAAAAGAAAATAACTGGGCTTAACTCGTCGTCAGCTCTCCTTTGTTACGTCAGAAGACGAGAATAAAACCAAAGGGCAGCTTTCTCTACTTTTAAATAATAAAGCAGCTAAGACTAGCCTGCCTCGTAACGAATGGCCTGCAATTACCACCACGGTAATTATTTAGCGCCGCCCTCTAACCCCCGGCTCTTATTAGGGGAGGGGAGAAAGCAGGTTTCTGGTACGTACATCATTGAAACTTTTAAGACTGACAATATTTTTTACCAGACTGTTGGGAGGTCGTATTTTTTTGACATGAATGTAAATAGGTACATCCTGTTTTATAAGTCCACAATCAACCTGTACATAGACGAGTCTATAGTGAGTCTTACGGTTTTGGAAGAAATAGTTTTTGTTACGCCATTTCCATAATTAAGAAATTTAAATTAAGTATATGTATCTATTTTTTATGGATTAAGTAATAGGTACTATTGCGTGTTGCGTTAAAACTCATATTTCAGAGTAATTAACTAGCATATCATTTAAAAAGAAGTTCTCTTATAAATCAATGTTGAAGTTGTAATCTTGGACATAACGAAAAAAAATTATCAAACATTGAAGCAGAGTGGCGAAAGCAAATTTTATTTTATTTTGGCAGAATAAAACACCGAGGAATCAAGCCAATAACATAAATAACAAAACGATACCTAGCTAAATTTTTGGCGAAGCGGTTGTCTGTGACTTTACTTTTTCAAATAATCCCCCATAGTGCAATTTACTGTTAACTTCACTTGATTTCCTAGCCTGTAGAAAGCCCTCGAGTTGCGGAGGCGGTTGTCCTCAATTAAGTGGAATTCGTGTCCGGACGATATATCCGTAATTGATTAGTGCGGACCATTATGATCGTGTTTATAGATATGGATGAACGGGGATACATCTGTCACTTTCTGTTCTGACCAGTTTGTAAGCGCAAGAGTGACGAATGCTAATTTATCCACAGAGATAAAGGTGACAGTAACCGTATCGGACGTCTACATAGCCCGGCACGATCATGTGTGGAGGACACTATACGTACAGCGAACTTAAGATGCATCACAAGATTCACAAGAATAAAGCGACAGCACCACTAAAAAGTTGCTAGAGTAATTAAATATCATGCTTAGCTTAGAGCCTGTGCACACTAGCGTTTTTACTAGGCTCTTAATAGATTTGAACGATTTATTTAATTACTCTCGCAATACCGGATGAATTCGCTTAGTAAAAGATAATAGAAGTCACGACGTTACACTTTTATTTTAAACTTTAAGCATTCAGTCTTACGTTAGAATATGTATTAATTTCCCGAGTAGGTACCTGTAAAATTTTAAATAGTGTGTGCATGCTAAGCCCGCAGGGTTATTGATAATTCGACTTGTTTAGATTTAAGTTATTATATGGGAAAATAATAATTTAGAAAACTTTAAAGTAAGAACATCGGTTCCTTATCAAGTTCCTAGTCTGTGACAGACAGAGCGACAAACACGCAGTCAGAAAAAGTCAAACACATAGAAAATTATCCGTTTACGAGTGAGTCGGGGGAGCTCAAAACATAAACTCTTTTTAAAACAGTCTAGGAAATATGAACTCGTTTGTAATCTTAGCTAACAGCAAGCAAAGCCAAGGGATCTAATCTAACAAAACCACGTAACTCCACAAGTCGCAAGCAACCAAATAGTCACATCTCAGGAAATCTTTGTACACCATTATCAACTTAAACATCAAACACTGAGGTCCCTTTTGCAATGAACGTGTTTTATGATGTGACTATTTGGATTTATGTGCGAAGTGTTGCGGAGTCTTACTCCGTACGTGCTATGACTGCGTAACACTTAAAGAGTTGCTAAATATTAGAAATTTTCCGGAGATATCCGGAAAAGTTCTCTGTGGAATACGGGACACATTTTTAGGTGTCCGGAATTTTCACAGATAAATGAAATAGATAATTTATGAAACCCCCGTGGGAAAGAAGTATACTAGAAGTCTGCAAAATCAAATCAGAAATGAGGATCTCTTCTGAAGAACCAAAGTTACCGACATACTTAGCTCAGCGAATTCCAAACCTCAAGTTGCCACTTGAGGTTGGGTGAGGTTGGGGCAGATTGCTCGTAGATTTGGTGGCTGTTGGGGCGGAAATGTTCTAGTTGGGACCGCGTACTGGAAAGCGAAGCGTGGCAGGCCTCCCACCTTAGACCGACGATCTGATGAAGATCGCGGAAAGCCAATGGATGCACGCGCGAAACCGACCGCCATCGATCGTGGAGATTTGGGGAAGGCACTTGTCAAGCAGTGGACGTCTTTCGGCTGAAATTATGATGAAACAGTTCATTAGGTCAATGTAAGCATTAAATAATCAGTTTATTTATTTAAATATTCCTAAATAATTTGTAATAAAGTACCTATATTTTTCTTTAATGGTATCCATATATTTAGTTGCAAAAAATATAGAATTAAAAAATAATCTAGTACCTAATTCTAAATTGCACTGCATACAACATTCAACCTTACGTTAAAGATCATAAAACTCCATTACCCCTAAGCTGAAAAGTATTAAGAAGAGTTACACTGAGGAAAAGTCGTGGTCGTGGCGTAATAAAGTCCAATTCTTTTCAGCCGCTCTAAATGTTATGTAGGTAAGACAAATTGAAATAAACTATTTTGTGTTAGTAATAAAGTTTAATATTGCGTGTACGGGACACTTGGCTAGACGAGACTAGGCTAGTAAAGATAAAGCTAGGTTAGGGTTAGGTTTGTTTTATAAAAGTCCTGAAAAAATTACGGTTTCATGAAATAAAAAGACTTTAAATCTAAAAATATTTTAAGACAGTCAATATAGACCCGTGTTGGCATACAATATACATAGGTACATTAAACTCTTATCTATCCTTTATCGATCAATCATTTTCCAAGTTTACGTACCTAAAGGTACAATTTCCCAACATATAAATACCACCATAGTTCACCGGTATAAAGTTAGCAGCCTATGTTAACCGGACCAAATTAGGGAGTAGTATTTATTACAAAAATACTATGAAAATAGGTAAGTACGACTTCCTTAAATCACTTCCACACGATCGGGCGGTTAGGCCAACCGAGAGGGACGCAGCTATCTGTCAGAATGAGATAGTAATATATACGTCTCGTTCTTACAGATAGCTGCGTCCCTCTCGGTTGGCCCAACCGCCCGATCGTGTAGAAGGGGTATAATTTGGTCGGATTAACGTAGGCCGCTAACTTCACACCGGTCTAAAGTTCTCCTACATAGCTAAACTTACACAAAAGCTCCGCTAACTTTGTCTACATAGCATACGTTAAGTTAACCAAGTATTCCGAAGCAAAGCAAGGTACTAGCTTGGTTTAATGTGATTACAGTTTTAGGACTACGGACCACAGTTCTTCAAGGATTTGTAACCATGGTCTATTGTTTAAAGTGCTTAAGGGTATTCAAATGGGCGGCATGCGACGTGATTTGGGACGTTGCATTTAGATGTGATGCTGCCGTGAAATAAGTAAATGCAGTCATGAACCCATTTCAAAAAAATATTGCTTGAAGTTGTCAATGTCATTAGAGATGCCAAGTCATTTGTAACTTACAGGAAACTCCACCTTATTGCTGTAGAATGTCAGATTGACTTTGAACCTAAAGTGGGTCCCAAATTAACGTTAGTGACTGTACATAAAAACTCCCGATAAAATTGGGCAGCAGGCTTATTGCCTAACGTACTCGCGATCGCGATCGACTTGAAAGTGGAACAATTGTTTTCATTTTGTAGACAGACTTGCCTTCAACTGTCAGAAATGAAAGCGATCGCGATCGCGAGTGCGTTAGGCAATAAGCCATCTGTACTTTCAGAGCTGATACATTAGAGTTAATTGATGGATAGGTACCTTCCTTAAAAAATGGTGAAAGTAGTTAAGTTCCACAGATACCTAGTGTTTACCTTGTTTCATGTAAGGGAGGTGGCCCGGTGCCTGACATCGTTGCTCCAGTAGTTGACACTGCCTGTTATCATGATTGTCATAAAATATTAATATTATAGTGCCATCTATTGGGACGGTGTGAGGCGCTGGAACACTTAACGCGAGTAGGAATAAAAAATAAAAAAGAGTGCTGTCTTCGCCAACAAACTGCTTTGCAGTTTAGCGAAACCTATTTGTATTTCATTTTTTGTTTATTATTCAAATAAATAAAAAAAAACTTAAATGTCTACTACAACTAAATCAAAATCAGATCATCCGTTTGGGAGCTATGACGCAACAGACACGCAGATAAACACGTTAAATTTATACCACCCCTCTGTTTTGCGTGGGGGAGTTAAAATGGGACACATTCCTTCCAAAATGAAAAAAAATGTTCGATGACGAAACGTTCCATAGAACAAATAGGACCCAGGGTTACTTACTTAAGTAGGATGCCTGCATGCCTGCATAAGTGAGTTGGTGAGTTACCGTAGTACCGCGGCTCTTGTCAGGCTGCCAACTCAATCGTCGTTAGACTGACGACGTTCGAGCGAATTGTTTGGATTCAGGCGACAGGATACGTCGAATACGTGGAATTCGTGCAGTTTAGTTCAGTAGTTGGGTGTTTAGGATAACGTCCTAAACATATCATTATAGTTAGTGTAGTCAGCGGGAGAAACCGCTGGAAGGGCACTATCGATTATGTTCTGATATATCGCACCTTTAGAATGAAAGTGACCTAATTCCAAAATGTTTAGATTTTGAATTAGGTCTCTATAATAATAATAATTTTATGACTCGAATTAGAAAACTTAAAATTTTGTATTAGGTCACTTTCATTCTAAAGGTGCTTTTGACGGTGACTATACCTGTCCAGCAGTGTCTTTGTTAAGGTTACAAAATAAATGTTGTTTTTTTATTTGTTATTTTCTATAGCAATATATTTTATTGCCGATTGGTATTAATGATAATATGATATATCATTTTTTCCGACTTTGCTCGCATATCTTTTATCGATACTCCCTTAAACTTTCCAAACTTACGGATAAAAGGTTTTTGCTAACCCAAGACGTGACCATTCAGCTAAGTAGTAACTAGGTATTCATGGCTTGATTGAGATACAAACAACAAAACATTTAAAAACATATAAAAAATGACATTAGTAGGACCAGTGCCAAGACCTCAATATCACTTTAGTGGTAATATCCTACTAATATTAAAAAATGCGAAATTTTGTGTGTGTGCGTGTGTGTATGTGTGTGTGTTAGTTTGTTACTCTTTCACGCTGCAACGGCTGGACGGATTGGGATGAAATTTGGAATGGAGATAGCTTATACTAGTACTTACCCTCGATTAACATAGGCTACTTTTCATCCCGGAAAATTTAAAAGTTCCCGAGGGAGCAGCGACAAACGACTTCTACGCGGACAGAGTGACGATCTTTTCAAGTTACCACTTCAGACATCTACGTAAAGACGAAGTCGCCTACGAACATCGACACAGAATAGGCCACTTACTCCCGACAATCCAGAAAATCCTGTTAGCACACACTCCGCCCCAAAACCACACCTATGCTCCACAAGATACGGTCGAACTTTAAAAGCTGTTTAAAGTCCCTGCATTTGACAGTCAAGTACACTCGACTCGAGTTCGACTCGCTCGTTATGCGTTCCGTTTTTTAGTCTGTCTGTGACTATCTACTTACGTTAGGGTGGTCCAAAGTAGTATTTTTTTTTTTTATCATATATGGGTTTGCGTTTGACCTCAGTCTCACCTGATGTTAAGTGAAGACGAGGTCGAAGATGGTACACGCTTACCCAGAAAATGCCTATTCACTCTTGCCTTGAAAACACCAAGGTTATAGGATTCCGGGAATACAGACGCAGGGAGAGCATTCCACTCCTTGGCAGTGCGAATAAGAAATGACGCAGCAAACCGCTTCGTCCGAACTGATGGAAATTCGACTACATGAGGGTGGAAGCCCTCCCTGCGTCTGGAAGACCGATTGGAGAAAGTGGAGGGTTGGATGAGGTCGTGTAGTTCCTGGGCACACTCTCCAAAATACACCCTGTAAAATATCGAAAGACAAGCGACTTTACGCCGATGTTCCAAACTTAAAAGTTTGGTTTTGACGAGCGAATCGAAGAAAAAAAAAGAAAAAAGTACCTATTTTTGTTTACTATAAATTAGTTGCATAAGTTTAGTATTAGTCAAATTTGAACTTGTTAAGTGGTAATTTGGTGGTCGTCCAAAATGTTTAGTTTTTGAGACAATATAATACCAATCATATCTGTACTAGCTTTTGCCAGCGTTGAAGTCGTTTATCGGTTCTCCCTTGGGAACTACCAAATTTTCCGAGATAAAAGTATCCTATACGTTAATCCGGGTATAAGCTATCTCCATTCCAAAATTCATCCAAATCCGTCCAGCCGTTGCAGCGTGAAAGAGTAACAAACTAATCACCACACACACAAACTTTCGCATTTATAATATTATTAGTAGGATTAGCCTCCGTTACAATTACTCTATAGGTACTAAGTTTGTTTCTCGTTGGGACTAAATAGGTCAATTTGTGTAAGATTATCCGCTGATGGTATATTTATAAGAACCTTGCAGAGACCTAACTCTTCCGGAGCACCTTACATTTTTAACATGTTCCAAATAGATTTTTCCTCCATTTCCCAGAAAGCAAAACTCAATCGGGGAAATGTCTAAATTCACCCACGTGCTCGTTGCAAACTATAAAGTTGTGAACTTACGGCTTCC
Source organism: Tortrix viridana (assembly GCA_963241965.1). Classification (NCBI taxonomy): domain Eukaryota; kingdom Metazoa; phylum Arthropoda; class Insecta; order Lepidoptera; family Tortricidae; genus Tortrix; species Tortrix viridana. The sequence goes on along the minus strand of OY725195.1, from coordinate 2,496,484 downwards.
CAGCTCCGTATGACGGAGGCGGTAAAGTATATGTTTTATGGTAGATTTGGGATATGCATTTGAAAATTGCTTTTGTACTCTTGCTGGAGTTTTGCTGTCGGTAAAATAAAGTATAAGGTCGAGTGGATAAAGTTATCAAACGGACACAAAAAAATAATATGCTATAGGTAAGTATCCTACTAATATTGTAAACCTCATTACTTAGGTACATACTTAAGTCCTCTTTTAGGTTAATTAAAGTAATCACAGCTCCAAGCTCAAAGCGAACTAATTACCAGGTTTTATAAAGGGCTATTCACCACGTCCACCCCACACGTTATTCAGTTATCATAACCGTGTGGAGAGCCTTATTTATGTAAAACACTGGATAAACGGTTTTCTACTTTGTTGCTATGGTTTAAAAGTTTAATGTTGAATGCACGATGGTTTAATTAAAATGCATTGTTTAAATTTCAAAGGACACGTACCCAGACAATAAAACAGAATAACAACTAAGCTAATTAATTAAAAACTAAAGAACGCACTCAGAGACGTCATTTAACTTTTAAGTTTGATTAAAGTTGATGCTGTCACTTTCTTTGCTATAGAATAAGAGCGGCAGTAAGCAGGTATTATTATAACAATTTAAGGAGTTTCAAAAGCAGTAAGTAAAAACCATTTTTCTAGGTACACTTACCCATACAAAATCTCAAGATGTCCTCAAAAAAGTATTCCTGATTTTGTTACCAAAGTCCTATACAACTTCCGGTAAGTAACAAAAAGGACAGTTAGGCACAAATATTTTAAGGACATCTCTGGTATTTTTTTTCACATAACCTACTTAACCAAGTAGGTACCATCACAGACTTTAATTGCGCAGCCGCCATAGAACCCTGTCATAAGTCACAGAAGGAAAATCGACATAATTTCCTTCTTGGGTTATACCGCTATCATTATGACAGGGTTCTATGGCGGCTGAGCAATTAAAGTCCGTGATTATACCTACAACATTTTTTATCTAAGGAAAACCAAAATTGGTGCTACTTTTTCAGATCCCTAATTAAGAAACCCAACCGCAAACGATCATTACCGTTAACGTCGGCCATTTTGTTGTCCAAACACGTTCTATACCGTAAACACCGATAGCTCAAACATAATGATGGCTGGCACACGCACTCTCGCTTTTAGCCGATGTTGGATTTAATTAAATAAAAAAATAAAAAATTGGTTATCGAATTACGGGAAAATACATTTATATCAATTAGCTTTTGTCCGCGACTTCGTTTATCACTGCTCCCTCGGGAACCGTCTAATTTTCCGGGATGAAAAGTATCCTATCTCCTTCCCCGGGACTCAAACTTCAGTTCAACAAGGTTTAGTCGTAAAAGCGTAACAAACAAGTAAACAAACTCATCATTACTCGTCTGCCTTTCGAACGTTTTTTTTAAAGTATTTTAGGGGAATATCCGCAAGTGTAAATTTATTAAAAATCAAATAAATGCTACCTACATATTTATTAATTGATTAACTTAAATTATAATTAAGAAACTTGATATTACCAATGTATAAAATACATTATTGTCGACGTTTCTGGTATTTCAGTCATCATTACGACACAGTCTATATAAAGGCGTCAGTTGGTAGCCGACTGCACGCAGCAGCAGCAGACGACGTGTCGCCGCGACACTACTGGTTTCTATGTGTTTGTATGAGAGCGACGTGTCGCTAGCTACGGAGGGAATTTCATAGAAATACATAGAAATACCAACTGACACCTTAAACCCTTCCATAGGGCTGACGTCCACTAGGCTCGCCGAGTCGAGTCGAATCGAATCGCAACAATTCGACGCCGCAGTTTCATAAATGTATAGGAGGCGAATTGTTGCGATTCGATTCGACTCGACTCAGCGAGCCTAGTGCACGCTAGCTTTTACAGTCGTCTAACGAACACGTTCGCGCGGAGAGAAAGGGGCGGTAGCCAGCCCAAGCTGCATAGCACTCGCTTGGGCGTTGTCCCACTAGTATCAAATGGTCGATTAATTTAAAATTGTTTAATTTTTTTTTTATTTGTCACCATTTGGTCATCCGCGACATTGCGCGACCGGCTGAGCGGCGAGCGAATTTTCTAATTCATTGCGTGTAACGTCAACTAACAGTTGCGCGGCGAGCGTCTCGACCGAGCAATGAAGAGAGAATTCGCTCGCCGCCGTGTCGTGGCCAGGCCGTAAAGGCACAGATAGGTCCGATTGTTCACTTGTAACTTAACGAGTAAATTAATTTTTATCACGTACCTAGGCTGTCAAACACATTACACTTTTACCATCCCGTAGTCAGGTATTATCTAAATATTATTATGACAATTTATCGTGTATGAATGATGAATGATTACCTACAGCTTAGGGATGGTCCGTTTTATAGATTTTAGGTGCAACGCCTCAATAAAACAGAATAAATGATTTTTAATATATTATATTACTGTATAGTTATCACAATATATGAGCAATTTAAATACACGAAAAAATCTTCGTACAGAGATCTAGTTTAATTAAATTAATAATTTATTGCCAGGTTGGCATTGGAATACATCCAATGTAAATATTATTTCCTAAACGTATTTTTACAATTATATTCATACTATTTCTATCATCCAAAGATCGGATTAAGTAGAGCCATTTAGCGGGCATTTCGGTAAATTAATTGAATATGCCAAATATTCACGATTGCGTGTTCCAAAATTAGAAAATAATATACATAAATATATATATTCTCAGCAGTGGTCGCCTTTTGGCAAGCGCTGGTTGATTTTGACGTGTAAAAGTGGACCCTACTTACTGAATAAGTAAACATCTTTTATCTGTATCTTTTACATAAATCCCTGTAAAATTAAAATGTTACACAACAACAATTCAAAAACGTCATACAACTGAAAAACGTTTTTGATCGAGGCATTACATCTTAGTCCACCTCCCGAATTGCAGGTTTGAGACAGCTAATGTCCATCGGCCGCACTCAGAGACGTCAATTAACTTTTAAGTTTGATTAAAGCTGCTGCTGTCACTTTCTTTGCTATAGCAATAGAATAAGACGCAGCGACTTTAATCAAACTTAATTGATGTCTCTGAGTGCGGCAGCATGTGCCTCAAACCTATATAACACTTCTCCTATCTCTGTACCTCACTGCTGAGGATCGCGTCCACGATAGTACATTGTAGAGGCCTGGATAACAGGGGATTGTCTGACGAGGTCGCCGAGACGAGGCGGAGCCTGCTTAAATACGAGTCAGGCAAACCCCGTTCCCACCGAGGCATATATAATTCTCAAACAATATGAGGTATAAATAAATAATAATAATCCAGCCTATATACGTCCCACTGCTGGGCACAGGCCTCCACTCACATTGAGAGGGTTTTGGGCTATAGTTCCCGCGCGGGCCCAGTGCGGATTGGGAACTTCGCACACACCGTCAAATTGCTTTGCAGGTGTGTGCAGTTTTCCTTCACGGAAAAGCTCATGGTAAAATTACAAATTATATTTCGCACATAAATTCCGAAAAACTTAAGAGGTGCGAGCCCGGGTTCGAACCCACGACCCTCTGCTTAAGAGTCGGCAGGTCAAACCATTAGGCTACCGCGGCTTTTTTTTATAAACATAATATAAATATATTATTTATATAAACAATATGAGGTAATGATAAAAATATATATATTTGTATAAATTATTCTGACGAATCTTGACTCTCTTTTTTTTGAAGTCTGTTAAATAGCAATTAAGATAATTTCACGCACCGGGGCATATCCATCAGAACATTATGGATCGTTTTAAAAAAAATTGTACATAGTTAAGGGCTTTAATTAAAACAAAACTTAATTGATTCCTTTGTGTAATGAAAGCTACCCATATAACTAGATGTATGACTAACTTTCGTTACACAAAGGACGCGATCGTGAAGCCTTTAACAATGCACATTTTTTTTTTAAATCGACCCTTATGTTGAAGCTCATCCACCCCACCTGCACTACCTATTCCGATTTTTGATGAATGATGAAGCACTTACTGAGATATTAACACTTATTTAAATTAAGTTACTAACTTTTAATTTTAACCATAAATGCAAGAAATTAGGATAGCAATAGCAAAAAACCCATTTACTATAAGATTTATCTCATTAAGTGTCATGTAATATTTCTTTTGAGAACGATAAATGTCTTTAATTCAAGTCTTTTAATCGCAAATACTATTTAAACATCTCTCCTCGCTTGGGCAGTAGGGCAAGTATTATATAGCGTAGAGACTGTATAATACGACATCTGGAACAAATAATTATTAATTATAACGACTTAACAGCCAGAAAGGAGCATCGGCATAAGGACACGAAATGACACTACGATTGTCTTTGTGTAAGGACACACCACAGATTAAAGGATTTAGGTAAACTGCTACACACATCTTTGCAAACTCTAAGCATAAACTTATTAATTAATAAACATCTCGAACTAAAGCTAATATCAACTCTACTCACCCTCGGAAGGGATGTAAGCATTCAGGGCATCAAAAACCGTTATATTTTTCACGAACACACCAGTGAAAACATCCTGCAAATAAATAAGAATAAATTTATTATATTTTTGATTTTTCTAAACAATTTATTGAGTCATTTATTAATATAATATACTACAATTCAAAAAATATTGGCTAAGAAATATACAAGAATAATAATAATAATAAATAATAAATATCAGGGACAATCTCACACAAATTGACCTAGTCCCAAACTAAGCTCTAGGCTTGTACTATGGAGAGGAGATGCGAGTGCCGGCCAACTGTTCCGCCTCGCGAGATATAGAGAGCAGTAGCGGAGCGGGTTGTCGACTTTCACTAGTCGAAGAGACACCATAATTTCAGTACAGTATTTCCAGCTTCTTAATAACGTTCGGGTGGCTATCGTTATCACGCTTGCACTCGCAACTTGCAGTATATTTGTCACTCGTGTTTCATAGAAAAACGAAGATTGCCGATAGCTATTAGGAAACTGGAAGTACTGTATATAAAAAAAAAACTAGCGACACGCCCTCGCTTCGCTCCGGGTACAATTATATACATTAACCTTCAGTGAAAAATTATCTAACTGACGGTGAAGACCGCATCAAAATCCGTTGCGTGGTTTAGGAGTTAGCGGACATCCAGACAGACGCGGAAAGCCTCTTTGTTTACTATGTAGAGATTATAATAATAAAACATACCAAGACAGTGTGTTCATCGGAGGAATCTAATCCATAGAAGGAAGGTATGAAAGTGATATTAGCAGCTTCTGCGCCCGTATTGACGAGTGCGAAAGAGAAAGTATGAAATTTGTTTCCCTTCCTCGGATGATGCCGTTTCACCCACAACGTCAGGCCATGTTGCAGCTGAAATAGCAAGAAACATAGTACAATTTAAACTCACATCATATTTATTATTCTTACTAATAATAAACGTGAAAGTTTATAAGGACGGAGTGATGTATGTTACTCTGTCATACAAAAACGAATCATCAGAATTTTATGAAATTTGGCACTCAGATAGTTCTCGTCCTGGATTAACACAGGATACTGTTTATCCCGGGAAATTTGATAGTTCCTACGGGATTAGCGATAAACGGTTTATATACGGACGGAGTCGCGGGCAAAAACTAGTAATTAATCGATAGGGACTATACATTAAATTTTTTTTCGCATTTCTTAACAAAATATGAAAATACCGTAAAAGAGATGGCAAAAAGTTAAATAAAAATAAAAATCGGCCAAAACATACGGATAATAATTATACGTAACGTCAGCGTGCACTAGGTACGGCCATATAAACTCTATGTTAAATTCTGTTTTGCTAGAAAGAGATAGAAACAAATCTTTAACGGCTTATATCTTGGTTATTTTTGTAGTTATTAAAAAAATATTTGTTCTGTAATTCAGTATAGTAATTCATGTAACAAACAGTTGTTACATGAATTACTTTTTATTAAAGCCAAAACAAATGCATATTCCGTATTGTTACCATATAAATAGTCCTCCTCATCGATTTTGATGACACCCAAAAAATGATGGATTTCTCCTATCATGAGCTCTGATGTGGCTCGCCAGACCGAACTTGGTCTTAAAGACCGTTTGGCATGTGTGTGTGTAGGGTTGTGTGTGTGTTGGGCGGGCTTAGATGAAAACAAAAAGGGAAAATACGTGACCGGCGCGCGGGGTTGAGCGCCTAAATATAGGCGCTGAGCGCCTATGTTTGAATCAGTTGTCCGGCCGTCACCGATCTGTCAACACGTGCGACGTCGTCATTATTATGAGACATATGGCTGTCTCACTTATGCGCACGACGCTAGTCCATCAATTTATCTCTATTGCTCCATAGTGCATGTTTACAGCTGTGTGTGGAATTTGCGCATGTAGGTGTCGCGGCACGCGTTATGTCAGTGTCTTGTACGGCGATAACGTGTTTTCCCCTTTTGCTTTAGTCTAAGGTTGTAGGTGTAGTTGTGAGCAGGCTGCTGCGTTACCATGTAGGGCGTGGCCATGACCCCCATGCTGTCCTGCGCGATGGCGATGAGGTCCAGGTTGAGCAGCAGCGCGCGCTCCGGCGGCGTCACGCGGCGCAGGTCACAGCTCAGCAGGAGCGGCGCCGACCACACGGCCCACACGGCTAGCTGTACGCGCGCCTGCCCCGCGCTCAGAGACTCCGTGCCCAGCACCAGCTGGCGACCGTGGGAGGGGGGGGGAAGCTTAACAGCTTATATCACACTTCATCCTACTAATATTAAAGATAAAAAAGATAAAAGATATTTATTCTGTAAGTAGGCCGCACGGGCACTTTTACACGTCAAAATCTACCAGCGCTTCCCAAGAGGAGACCACTGCTGAGAAGAAGCGCCGCAAGAAACTCAACAGTTAGTCATTTTTTAAATAAAAATATAACAATGTCACTACTTATTCTAGCATTATATAAAACTGTAAAAATAAAATTAAATATCTGCGTGGTTTTGCAGGAAAACATGTCAGAATGACTACGAGAAAAAAAAAACATATATATACCACACAAAACAGTTTCGACATGTCTTCCTACATAAACCGTGTCCCCGAGACAAGATACAGCGTTTACATGATTTTTATGAGGTATGTACGAGTAGTAACTTGGTGCACGTAATAAAAAATGATGTAGATACAAATACCTATTTAATTACTTGACTCTCGGCTCTGTTGGTTTTTGGGCCATTTTGACGCATGGTCCTTTGGCACAACTTATAGTACTTTTCTAGGTTGACACATAGAATACTATTAATTCCGGAAAATTCGATAGTTCCCTAAGGCAAAGCGATAAGACACTTCCACGGGGACGGAGTCGCGGGAAAAACTATTATTATAAATGCGATAATTTGTGAGTGTGTGAGTATATTTCTGATTTCTTAACGCTGAAACGGGCGGACGGATTTGGATGACATTTGGAATGGTGATATAGCTTATACCCTGAATTAACACATATGTTACCATTAATAACGAAAAAATCAATGCTTCCGTTGGATGATCAACGCGGACGAAGTGTACGTACGCTAGTAAGTAAATGTGACGTTCTCAATATAAAGGGACCTTATGGAGGAAGGCAGTTACGCTCTTCTTATTCTTGTAACTATACGAATACTATGGTAACAATTCTAAAAACGGCGTAACCGCCTGCCTACATAAGGTCCCTTTATATTGAGAACCATCAGACGGCCATCTTCCGCTGTAGACCCTAGAAGTATTTAAGTACGATATCAAATGAATAATTATCATCGGACAATTTCACACAAATTGACCTAGTCCCGAACTAAGAAAACTATATATATCCAGGTCAATCGTCGATGACCTCCGTGACAGCTCGTGTAAACGCTCCCTTGTTTCTTTAACTTTTCATTAATCGGAATTTATATTGCGAGATTTTTATGATTTGGGGGAAAAAATGCATGTCATTCTGACTAATAGGTAAAAGAATTCTTGATGTCCTCAAAAAGTCGTTAGTTGTGACATCTGCTATGACAACATTGTTGTGTAACGAAACGGACACGGTTCGTTACCATAACATCCAATACAGAAGGTATCAAAACAGACAATTTAAATTTTTTTAGGGGGCATATCGTCTGTTCTTTTTTTATTTTCGGAATGATGCTCTTCACCAACGTAGATTTTTTTCCCAAATCGGGAGAAAATACTAATCGGTATGTAACCTATTTATGAATGCGAAGAGCAGTTACCGCCTGTGTCATAATCGTCAAGACAAGTGTCTGTATCTGACAGATAAATGTAGCCCTTTCCCTTCTTTCTTACACTTGTAAATAGTCAAGGAGAGGGCTAACTTAAACTGGCAGGTAAATTTACTTGTCGATTGTGAAACAGGCCCTAAATGTATTGTTGTATGTAAACTAGGGCCGCAAACTTACCATATCAGGATCGTTCCATTGCCCAGGTTTGTGGAACCTCTGCAAGAGCTCCGCGTTCTCCTTGTAGAAATTCATGATGAAGCGGATCGAATTAAAATTGGTTTGCACATCGTGGTAGTTGCGCCATAAGTTGCAAGTCTGAGACACTTTTTCGTAGTTAGGCTAGTGGGAAAAACAGTCATTTTAGTCAGAGCTGAAATTTATAAAATAAATTTAATTGTGTACACTTTTATTTTAAACCTTAAGCGTTAAGTCTTACGTTAGAATATGGAATAGATGTATTCATTTCCCTAGCACCTGTCATAAATACTATAGTTACGATACTGGAAGATAGATATCAAATTAACTTACCACGGTGCTGTGGATATACTTGTCATAATACGGCCAACTGCATCCGTATACTATGGGCCTCCCGGTTTTGTTCAGATACGAACCTAGTTCTATGTAAGCTGGAGAAAGACACAACAGTTAAGCAAATATATTGAAAGCACAGGCTTGGCACAGCTTAATGTACGTACAAATATGTAAATATCAGTTTACTTTTTATATGCTTAAAAAACAATTCAATTCTTGATAAATCTTGTTTTTAGGGTTCCGTACCTCAAATGAAAAACTACTTTGTTTTATACAATGCAATGATAGGTACCTGTTTCAAGAAACTTTTTCTCCACAAAGCATCCATCCACCTTCAAGTAATCTATCTCGAACTCGGCAAACATGGCGGCGTCTTCTTGGAAATGGTTGCGAGAGCCCGGGTAGCGCATGCACGTGTCGTCGCCTATGTTCGTGTACATGCCGAATTTGAGGCCACGCTTGTGTATCTAAGCGAAAACAGAATAAATGGAACCGACTCCAAATTATTAAGGAGTTCCGTTGATTCATCACGGGTCCCATGATCACACTTCTACACGGACCGAGTCGCGGGGAAAAGCTAATCCTTGTTATTATAATAATAAATAATAATCCAGCCTATATACGTCCCACTGCTGGGCACAGGCCTCCACTCACAACGAGAGGGTTTGGGCTATAGTTCCCACGCGGGCCCAGTGCGGATTGGGAACTTCGCACACACCGTGAAATTGCTTTGCAGGTGTGTGCAGGTTTCCTCACGATGTTTTCTTTCACCGAAAAGCTCATGGTAAATTTACAAGTTATATTTCGCACATAAATTCCGATAAACTTAGACGTGCGAGCCCCTCGTTCAAACCCACGACCCTCTGCTTAAGAGTCGGCAGGTCAAACCATTAGGCTACCACGGCTTGTTATTTATAGCCTCTTATTCAGAATAAATACAATGAAATACTTAAATACTACAGTGACCGCCATGGTCATTATATTTCTGTGTGCCTTCTGGCATAGGCCTCCCCCAGTCTTCTCCACTCCTCCGTCTGTGGCCAAGTTGTTCCACGTCCTGCCGACCATATCTGCTATTTCGTCCTCCCATCTTTTAAATTGTCTACCTCTCTTTCGTTTACAGCCTCTTAGGTACCATGTTGTCAATACTTTGCTCCATTTCTCGGGTCCTCTTATTGCATGTCCCGCCCACTTACATTTGAGATGTTTAACTTTGTACACTACATCTTCGAGATTTGTCTTGTCCTTACTTCCTTACAAATATTGTAAATGCGAAAGTGAGTTTGTTTGTTTGTTACCGCTTTCACGGCTAAACCGATTTCGATTAAATTTGGTATGGAGGGAATTTGAGTTCCGGGGCAGGACATGGGATACTTTTTATCCCGGAAAATTAGAGTACCCGAGGGAGCAGCGATAAACGAATTCTACACGGTCGAGGACAAAAGCTAATAACTTGTAATTCTTTACTAAGTTCTACTACTCTAGATTCTACTAGGACACAAACATTGTTACAATAAATACGTCAAAAATGACATCAATCACCAAACAATTTGTATGCTATTTTTGTCCGGAAAGATATTTATGATTAATGATAAATTTATATGATTGGAAAGGTAGTGTTGTAATGATTACACTTACATAATCAGCCAAAAACTTCATGCCTCTTGGAAACCTCTTTTTATTTGGCACTAGTCTGTCTAATTCGTCCCTTGAGCGCTCCGACCAGCAGTCGTCAATGATGATGTACTCGTAACCCGCTTCTTGATAACCCTGTTCGTAGAACGCATCAGCTACGGACATTATCAGCTCCTCACTGAAAAATAATTATGTTCCATAATCAAATAAATAAGTATCGGAGTGGCTAGCACATTTTTAACTCTCTAGCATGTTGCTCAGTGCATCTCTGTCTGTAGTTACAGAATAGTGAGAAAGAAATATCCAAGCAACAAAATGCGGGCAACTTTTGCCAGCCATTACATGAATTAACCTAGTTCCAAACTACGCTCCAGGCTTACTTTTGTACTATGGCTACTAGAAATCAATATGTATACTTATATACTTAACAAGTCTATTAGCTTTATAGGCAGTGTGCAGAGAATAGTAGGTAGTAAGAGCTTCAGAATCTGCACACCACAGGCATAAAGGCATATAGGCCATAAAGGCAGTATACGCATATGATCATATGATTTGCATGCACTTTTACTGCCCTTTTCATTTGTATGACCAACTACAATATTGTGATCTTCATATTAAACCTTATCTTTCATTTTATACAAGGTGGGCCAAAAGAAGTCATCCGATGTTGTTTGACTCTCTTTTTTTTTCTAAATGAAAAACTTGGATTCTGTTTTTATATTATATTAATTTAAACCTTTAGAATTTTATTGGTCAAGTCGAGAAGATTATATCGGCCAAATGGGCGCCGTCACAATTGATTGTCATACGGGCTCGTTTTCTCGCACTCGCACGTTTCGACAGATTCTCGCACTCGTGTCGAATGTTGTCCTTGAGGGCTTCCAGAGTCTCGGGCTTGTTCACGTAAACACGGGACTTCAAAAAACCCCACAAAAAAAAGTCTGGAACGCTTAAATCGGGTGATCTTGCGGGCCAGTGCAAATCGCCAAAACGAGAGATGAGGCGACCCGGGAACGCCGCCTTCAGAATATCGGTTGTGGCTCGCGCAGTGTGTGCCGTTGCTCCGTCCTGTTGGAACCACATGTCGTTCGGTCCTAATTCGTCCAATTGCGGCAGAAAAAACTCGGTCAACATGGCCCTATAGCGCGCACCGTCCACTGTTGTCGTATGGCCAGCGGCATTCTCGAAAAAAAATGGCCCAATGACTCCTCCAGCGTGAACAGCGCACTCCTCGTGCATCACTCGTGGATTTTCGGTGCCCCAGAAGCGCTAGTTTTGCTTGTTCACGTACCCGCTGAGGTGGAAATGAGCCTCATCGCTCATTATGATTTTGGTCGAAAAATCGTCCACTTCTTCCTCGAGATTGAGAATGGCTTGGGCGTAGGTTACGCGCGTTTGGCGGTCGGCAGGCAGCTGCTGATGCACGGACTGGACTTTGTATGGGAACATGCGCAGGTCTTTGACCAAAATTCGCCTTAGGGACGTCCGTCTGATGGCTAATTGCGTGGCACGGCGTCTGGTTGATGTTTTCGCCGACAGCTCGACATCCTCGGCAACAGCGGCGATATTCTCGGCAGAACGGGCGCTCCGGGGCCGGCCACTCTTGGCAACGTCTCGTGTGGTCCCATACTCTTCAAGGTTGGTGGCCAAACGGCGCAGTGTTTGCGCAGTCGGTGTCTGACGGCCGGGGAATCGGCGACGGAATTCGCGCTGCGCCAACACCACAGACGAATTGTTACGCAAAAAAATAGACACGATTATTCCGCGTTCTTGGGGAGTGTATCGCTCCATGGCTTGTTCACTTGTATTTTGCATCTGTCAAGTCCACAAATGTCAAAACAGATTTGACATTGGCGACCATTTGCAAAAATGAGAGCATCTTCCAATAGGGTGATTTCTTTTGGCCCACCTTGTATGAAGCTCTCATACTGTAAAAAGAGATTAGATTCACTTCATTTTGTGTTACCAACGATTAAAAAGCCTGAGATAGCTAATTGACTGAATAAATATTTTAAATTTAGATTTTTTTGTTACTGTTAGAAAAATGGCTTATATGGGTTAAAGGTATGCCTAGGTTAGAGATGAATTTATGCAGTTGTGTGCACTTACTGCATGCAGTTACATGCATGTTTCAATCTCACAGAATTAGTTTGTTCTTATCAGAAAATAACCAATTAATGTATTAATTGCCCGTAGCATGCACAGAGGATCAATCAACTTTTTAGTGTACCTCGTTGCCATGATTACATCTTTTGGGTCACTCTTCAAAACTATGAATTTAATGGATAGAAATCCCTGTATGTAACATGTTTTTAGTGGCAATTACAAGCCCAATTTTTTGCGGACTTTCTTCTGAGCATGTTCTTAACATCTTCCTAAGAAACACTATCAACAACTATTCTGTCCCGTGGCTTACGGGACAGAATAACTATATGAATGTGCATGGATGGATGTTTGTTTCTGTAAATTAAATCAATTTAATACACAAGTATAAGAGTATGAAATGATGTTATGTTTTAATACTTATTATATTTAATAGTTATACTATAATGCACCAGATTTCGAGTGTTTGGTTACTGAATATTTTGGTTATAGGACTTTTGAGTTATTTACTATCTTGCATGAAATTGCATGAATTGCATGATTCTGTTTTATATTTTTATCTATCTACACTCTCTGTAAAGGTACATTGTGCCAAATACTAGTTAGTGAGAAGATATTCACAAACATTTCTGTATAAGAAGTCAATTTTATATATTTAGCTTTTAATGGCACCCGGTTTAAATAACGATCTGCTTACTCACACACCAGCAATCATTGCGATTACAATGCATGAGTAACTCTATAACTCTGAGGACACATGAATTATAGGCAGCCGGGTTAAAATCTTTTTCATTGCATTGAAATTTGTCCCGAGGAATTGTGACAGATTAGTTGTTTTTGTAGGAAGTAATATTTAATTTTTTTTTGATGATGTAATACTTTACTGATTCAAATAAAATAAACATATTTAGATAATTTTTTCATATAGGTATATGAAGAAAAAAATTACGATTGTGACAGAGTGGAGAATTTCAGTGCAACGAAAAAGGTTTTGACCCAGCCATGAATAGTGATGTTAGAGTAAATTATACATTTCTAAATTAATGACACACAGGGTTACTGGATATTCAATACATTCCCTTGGACAGGTAAAAGTAGACCTCATTTGCGATATATTTTGTCAGGTACCCTAGTTGGTAGTGATTAGTTTCTTAGATAATTAATTTTTGTGTTTCACTCTACTATGTTGAGACTACGTGCGTACATTAGGAACCGCGGAAAAATGGAAAAGATTAGAAAATGACATGACAAAATCTATCGCAAATGAACTCTATTTTACCCCTCCAAGGGATTGTATCGAATTTCCGGTAACCTTTATATGGATAAAAACAAAACAGTAAATCGGCTATAGTCAATTCGGAGGACTTAGTATGCTTTTGAAGTAGGTACAGAAAATATTAAATTTAAATGGCGAGCCACGTCTGTTTGTAAACATTAAAAAGCCGGTTATACCTACTCACTTTAGACATTTTTTAGGATCCTTTTCGCAGTCATCGGCGCACATATAATATCCCCATGACATCCAGCCCATTGGAGGAGTCCTCGCTAACCCATTATTCAAAACCATCACTAGATCAAAGCATAACGCCAAAGTAAGCACGAAAATTACAGCACTGAAAGCCATATTAAAAGCCAACTTTTATAGTTCTACTTTCAAGATTTTCTAACCATATTATATTAAATATTGTTTTGTAAATTTTCTACATAGCTAAATTTAAAATAGCTTGAGAAAATACATAATTCGCGGCGTCAAAACTTTTTTTTTTTTTTTTTTTTTTTTTTTTTTTAATGGCTCCTACATTTGATTAGCCAGCGTCATGTCGATTTAAATTAAAAACAAAATACAACTCGGAAAGGAAAAAAAAAGGAAAAATAATAAAGTTGCTATTCCAGAACAAAATTATGTATATTAAAACTTTGTTAGTAAAAAACAACAACACAACTACTGGATAAGAGACCCAAAACCACAATGAACTAAAACAAGAAATAAAAATATAATAAAAATTAAAAATAAACATAAATCTTACTAAATCCAACCTATTATAACTTTAAGTCATTAAGATGACAAAAGGCACATAAGGCCAAGAGAATATCTTTCTCTTTAATTTGAATCAGTTCTAACATATATGTTGGGAAAGCAACCTTTAATCTAATCAGCTCATTATACAGAAAATAATTATTATAAAGAGGGCACGCTAGGAAAATATGGTTCAAGTCACCAACGTCCAATCCACATTCACACAATGAAGAGTCCCGAATATGTATTTTTGCCAAATGAGACGGGGAACAACAATGCCCGAGTCTCATTCGGATGATTGTGGAGCAAAACTGCTTGGGAATGTAAAACTTAGAAAACCAAGGTTTTCTGGAGATTGTGGGCTGGACCAAAAAATAAAGCCTTCCTCGTAATTTACTAGATGCTTTCCACGCAGATGACCATGCCTGAACCAAGGACTTAGACGCTAAGGCAACCAAATCATGGCAATAGTTCCTAAACGGAAACTTATCTCCGTGCACTACCGCATCCTTGGCAATCCGGTCAGCTCTTTCGTTACCAGTCACCCCCGCGTGTCCCGGAACCCATACTAGGGCGACTTCGTACCCTCTACGCCTACAAGTTATGAGATTCTGTTTGATTTGATAAATAATCGGGTTATGAAATTTTATAGAAAAAGGATTAGAAAGCAAAGCCTGCAAACAGCTACGAGAATCCGAAAAAATTATAGATTTTTTCAACTTAAACAATAGAATGTATTTCACGCTCTCTAGCACTCCGACACATTCACCAGTATATACAGAGGTTTCAGGGGGACACTTCACTTTTTGGACTATGTTAAATTGGGAGTGGAAGACACCCACACCCACACACCCAGATGCAGTCAGTTTGGAAGCATCACTATAAATTGTGTTCCATCCCTGCCACTCATGAGAAAGTATTTGACGAAGATACTCGTCAGCGAAAGGGTCATCGGGATAAATATCAAAATTTAAAATAACACGAGGTTTGTGAATTATGGTTTCGTAGTTGAACTCAAAAATGGGTAGTTTAGTGGAGTGAAATACCGGATCTTTTAGAGACAGAAATTTTTCTAAGCTTTTAACAAGACACGGAGGACCCTTATGATTCCAACAGGTAGCTGCTTTAAGATCATACAATCGATAAATAATAGGGTGATGGGAGAATTGAAGGGCACGAAAAAGATAGCTGTCAGCCAAAAATTGCCTTCGCAGATTTAGAGGGGGGTCAGCACACTCCACCTGCAGAGCATTGGTAGGGCTAGACCTCATTGCTCCCGAGATAACTCTTAAAGCTTTGAATTGGATGAGGTTTAGCTTTCCCAAGCCCGCCTTGTTCCCCGGAACCAAAAGCCAAGAACCATAATCCAGAACGCTTCTGATCGTAGCATTGTATAATAATCTTAGAGAAGTAGGGTGAGCTCCCCACCAAACCCCCGAAAGGCACCTGAGAGTGTTAAGACCTCGTTCACATTTTTTAACTAAATATTCAAAATGCAGGGTACCGTCTAATTTAGAGTCTAGAAAAACCCCAAGAAACTTATAAGATGAACGAACAGGGATCTGACAGTTACCAATTGAAATATTTATGAATGGAATGTTTCTTTTTCGACTGTAAACTACTGCACAACTTTTTGATGCAGACAGACACAAGCCATTACTACTGAGCCAAGAGTTGAGTGATTGTAAGGAATTCGCGACCGTAGCACAGGCTGATTCACTATTACTATTAGTAGAGTAAATTAGCAAATCATCTGCATATTGCAAAATGTTACAACCGTTAACTGAACCCTCCAAATCATGGGTGTAGATGTTATAAAGCAAAGGGCTCAGAACTGAGCCCTGAGGTAGGCCCCGCCATACTAATCTTGATGGGATAATTTGAGGGTCTCTTCCACGAAAAGTGATTTGCCGCTCTGAAAGCAGATTACCCATCAGGCAAGCCAGCCTCACCGGAATTCTCAACTTGTGAAACTTTTCCCTGAGAATAGGGAGCTGGACATTATCATAGGCAGCCTCAACATCCAGAAAAACAGCTACTGTCGAAGCACCTTTCGAAAAAGCGAGTCTAATATCAGATGTAAAGATGCCCAGGCTGTCCATAGTGCTCTTACCCTTCCTAAAACCAAATTGGGATTTTCCTAACAATTCCTGGCTTTCAAGAAACCATTCTAATCTATTTTTTATTAAATGTTCTAAAATCTTTGTCAGAACTGAGGATAAAGCTATTGGGCGATATGAGCGCGGATCATTGGGGTCTTTGCCTGGTTTCAATATAGGCATAATCAATTGAGATTTAAAAGATTTGGGAGGATGGCCCGTAAGTAATATGCAATTCATTAAGTTAAGAAAATAATTCAAAAAGGTGTCACCCGCATTGGCTATAAAAGAATATGGAATACCATCATGCCCCGGGGTAGAGTCTTTAACCGACCCGAGGACATTTTTAAGCTCCTGAAATGTAAAGGGTTGATCTAATGGATCCGTTGAAATATTATTAAGGCGTCCTATGGGAGACTCGAGCACACCCGGGACATGAAGCGGAGCAATATTAGCAAGAAAAGATTCCGCCCAATGTAACGAAGAGGGGTAAGAGCAACTACGAGAATTATACGATCTCCTAAATCTCCGGATGTTATTCCAAACCACCGTATCAGGAGTAGAAGGACTTAACAAAGAGCAGAAAGATTTCCAACCTTCAGACTTCTTGCTACTGAGCAGCAATTTTGTTTCAGTCATAGTTTTTAACAATGTGTGGTAATTCTCATCTGACATATTAGCAGCATACGTACGTTCAGCTATCTTTCTATCTTTAACGGCCTTAGAACATTCCTTGTCCCACCAAGGAGGGGACGCCAATATACCCACAACCGAGTTCTTAAGGGGGAAAACCTTGTCGGCAGATGAATTTATAACAGAGACCAAAGCATCCGTGCAAATTTGAATTGAGTTAGAGGAAATTGAAGGTAAATTTTTAACTTCATAGTCAAGACAATTCTTGTAAATGTCCCAATCCGCTCCATTGATGTTGTATTTTAATAAAGGATTAATAGAAGTCGGTCTTTTTGAAGACAGAAATGGAAGACTAAGAAGGATAGGAAAATGATCACTCCCATACGAGTTATCCAAGACATCCCAAGAAATTCTGGAGGCAAGGATAGGAGAAGCCAAAGATAAATCAACGGCACTAACAGCTTGATTGGGAAGAGTGCGTAAAGTAGGAGTTCCTGAATTTAATAAACAAAGGTTTGTAGAATCTAAAATCTCCAAAATTTGATCACCAAAAGAGTCATTTTTACCACAACCCCATAAAAAATGATGAACGTTAAAATCCCCTAAGATAATAATGGGAAGTGGCAAGGATCCAATAATTTTTTTTAATTCATTAAGGATTGCAGAAGAAGGATTAGGTATATACAGAGATAAGAAAGTAATACCTTCCACACGAGCACAAACTGTGTGAAAACTTGTGCTATGTTGAGGTATCGGAACAGAAGTAAAAGAAATATGATCTCTAATGAAAAGGGCGCAACCAGCACGCCCATCCACCCTACAGTCCATTAAAGAGACAAAACTAGGTAATTTAAAATTAGAATCCGACTTAAGCCATATCTCCGATATGGCTAGGATAAAGGGATTATATTCATTAATTAAAAAGAGAAGATCATGTTTCTTATTGTTAATACTGTGGCAATTCCATTGAAGAGCTACTTGATCCATTATTTGAAGAAAACAAGAGAGATGAAATAAACGGGGCAACGTGGGACAGCAAAGAAGGGTCAGCCAGGGGGCTGGACGGAGAGAGTACTTTAACAACGGAAGAAAGGATTTTGATCAATTCCAAAATTAAATTTTCATTCGAATGCCGAAGAGAAGCTTCCGGGAAAACCGGACCTGAATGAATAACAGGGTCTCTAGTGATAGCTTGATGGGCTTTTCTATCATACCCCTTATCCAAAGTAGGGGGACAGCGGGGATTCCGAAAAACTGTCTTCCTGTATGACGTAGATCCTTCAGGGGGAGACTGGGGAGAGGCTGCAACAACATTTGCGTATGATTTTCGCCTAATTTTCCCATGGAGATTGGAAGCCTCCAGATATGAGATATTCTCGGTAGTCATAGTCTTCTTAATAGCAGTTTGACGATTGAATTCCGGACAAACTTTGCTGTTAGCAAAGTGCCCCGAACCCAAACCTTGGGGGCAATTACAACAATACGCTTCATGTGACTCTATAGTACAAGTGTCCCCAGAATGGGACCCGCCACAACGAAAACAACGGGGAGGGGACCGACACTTCTCCTTTGTATGCCCAAAGCGGCAGCATCGGAAGCACTGAATAGTCGGAAATTGATATTGCTCTACTGGCAGAGAGTTGAGGCACAAAAAAATTCTCTTAGGTAATATCTGTCCGTCAAAAGTAATCACAACAGTTTCCGAGGGCATCCAATTATAAGAACCATCAGGACTAGATTTTTTAAAATTAAGTCGCCTAACCTTAACGGGTTGAGCACCACCAGAATTAACTGGCACCTGAATATTTTCCAGAACCTCCTCTGGCTGCCATTCCGCAGGCACTCCACGAACCAGGCCCATTCTGGTTACATTAAAAGAAGGCACGGATGCTTTGAACTTGTGTTGGACTAAAGTAGGCGATTCAATAAACTGGTTCGCGTCCACAGCTGAATGGAAGTTAATTGAAACTCTATTACGTCCTATCCTCTTAACGCTACCATCTATCACATTGGGAAATTCACGTTTCCTCTTTTGCAGGAAAAGACCCAACGAAACTGGATGTAGTACCGTTCCAGCGTCTGGAGCCGCCTCTATTCTTTGAACGTGAACAACAAACGGACCCTGATCACTACTATTATATCGTTCTCGACCAACTGGCGTGAAGGGAGAAGCCGGGGACTGTGACTGAGTTGGGGGAACGCTAGGTTGACTAATAACCAAATGAGCCGGTGGAGAAGGAGGCGTCGGCACATTATAGTCCATCGTTCGCTGGCCAAGATTAATCTGCGTATCATTTGAAGCCTGAAATAATCCTACCTCTACATCCGAACCCTCCAATTGACTCGAAAGCAGCGGGGCTCTGGAACGTGACCGATCACTAGATCGAGCTTGAATTTTTTCTCTCCCACGAGACCTTCTTTTTTCTCGATTCGACATTACAGGAGTGAAAATTTCTGCCTGAGAGTCCTCAAACTGTTCATGCTGGGAAAGATTAATGTCCTTTAGAATAGGACGAAAACCTCCCCCAGGATCATCCCAGCCAGCACCCTCGTCCATGAGGATGCTGGCATATACAACCCTCTTACTACAATAAAAAAATTATACTACTGCTCTAGGAACACAATCACAACACAAATAAAAAAAATATACCACCGGAATAGCAACTTAAGTAAAAATCTACGTTTATAACCCAAAAGAAAATTTGACTTTTTAAATGACAACCGCCCGCAATCGACACTCAACCGCCATCCTCAGCAATTTTTAATGAAACCCGTCAAAACTTCACTGATAACAAGATTGAAATATTTATAAAAATTGAAAATGAAATGAAATGAAATTCGAATTGACAGCTAGTAGTGGTATTTTCCCTGTATTTTTCTGCATCAAATTTGTTTAGCTGGAACCAATCAGCGAGCATAATGCACATAAAAATTGTTTACAAAAACACGACTGCGTTTCATTTTAAGCAATGAACGTTTAGAGCAAACATTCGTAAACAAAGTCAGCAGCTCTCAAACCTCCGTTGTAACATCGAACCCTCATCATATTGTTTTCTTCAACGGAAATCTAGCAGTAAAATCTTCTTGTAGGAGCTATTAGACCCCGTTGACACATCAAACGCAAGACGTCACGTAGATACGATCGAACCGTTCGTATACGAAATAAAAAGTGAGCGGAGGCAGTCGAGCTAGACGATTTAAGTATAAAGGGTCGGACGAACCCTGCCTGCGTGTTATGGCTTCCTTTGTGATCCTGTAGGTAGGTATCGGAAAATGTCGAAAAGGTTGAGAAAATAAACCAAAGAAAAAAGGAAACCGGTTTTTTTCCGTTTGTCGTACAATTTGAGCATTGCTTTAAGTAAATAATTTTTTTTTCACCTCACCTGCTCGGAAAGGCTTTCTTTGTCGGTTTTTGCGCGCAAAATTTGCGCGCAAAAGTCCACTTTAACCGCTAGCGTGGAAAGTAATGTTGGTGCTGTGCGCGGAAGGGGCGCTGCGCGAGCACGGCCACAACTCATGTGGCGCTCATGTACCTAATTGTTTTTTCTACACCAAGTGTTTACCTCGCTATAAATTGAGGAGAAAAATCGTGTGTTTCGCATGGCAGCAAAGTTATTTGTGTCTCGAGGCCATGATTTCCTCGTTATGCTCACGATTCTATTTTTGATCCACTCGCTATGCTCGTGGTTCAATTTTAGAATCCCTTGCGAACCCGGGATTCAATACTGGCTCTCGCGCCAAATAACAACTTTGCAGCCTTGCATAACAAATAACTTGTTTAAGATTCAAAGAAATACGTAAGTTAGGTACCTACTTAATTACTTAAGAATTTTTAAGAAAAGTTTAAAAGTAATACTTCCTTGTACTTGTATTATACTTAATTATTTATGTAAAAAATAACAATTGAACATTTGATTGCTTTCAAAAAAAAAAGTTATGATTCAGTTAGTATCAAAACAAAACGTCTGTGAAACGAAACGTCTGTGATTTTGTTAGCCAAGAAAAGGGCGGGTAGTAAAGAAATCTCAGTGATTTACACTGTCAACCGGACCCGACCTTGGACATCTATTGGGGAATCTGGGGTAATATTATTTCCAAGATTCAATGTTCCTTTACTACAATATAAATTCAATTTACTTTTATGAACAAATTCTAATGTTTGTGAATTGTTAAAGATAAGAAATGCTTTTTGGTTTTTGCCACGATTCCAGTTTTTTACTTCCTTACATAGCATTAAATAAAGTCGCTTTCCGCGTGTTAACACCCACTACGCGCGCTTTGGACGCGGTTTTCACCATCTGTTAAAATTTTCACGATAGTTTTATGTATATAATAATACCCGGAGCAAAGCGAGGGCGGGTCACTAGTGCGATAATAAAATTGGCTTGAAGTTCAAACCTCGAAATTAAGTGCTATTGTTAATTCAAAATTCAAAAATACATGGAATACTTACAGAAAATCACGTCGAAGTTTTTTACAATGTGAAAGTGTGTTTGTTTTCGTCTTCACAAGTCACGGCTTTAACCGATCGACATAAAATTTAGAACACAGAAGACGGATAAGGGGCACTTTTAATCCCGGAAAATTAGAACAGTTAGCGATGGAACAGCGATAAACGATTTCTACGTGGACGTAATCGCGGGCCAAAGCTACTGTACAGCCTTTCGTCTTTTCTTTAAATAAATCAAATTTAAGACTCCTTTGTGATACTGCTTCAACGAGACGGAAAATTGTAAAAGGAACTGGTGATAATAAAGAATGAAATTCTAGATTCGCGCTAATGAGTGGACAGGAAATACGGTTATTGGAGTCAAGTTTGATGATCGCATTGCTCTGCTTTGACACTAACGAGCTGGTTGGTCGAGGATTATAGGTACAAGGAATTTCTTCATAATTGCATTACATTTTTAAAATGGGAAAGTACAATCTTAGAAATAATAAGAACATTTTACAACTTATTAGTTGATTATGGAACCCATTTCCATCAGCGGGCTAAGCATTGACAGGTGTCAGGGGAATTACAAGTGAACGCACGTAAAAAGAACTTTCTGAAGTTGGCTGCAAAGACCCCCCCCCCCCCCCCTTATTTACGGTGATACCGATATTTTGCTACTGCGTAGCGAATGCGGCAACTTCAGAAACTTCTTTTTACGTGCGTTGACTTGTAATACATCTATTCCACATTGTAATTTAAGTGAACACTTAAGGCTTAAGGAGAAAACCGCTATAGTTGATTAGTAATAAAAGGTAATAAAAGTCAGGACGAGACACTTTTATTTTAAAGCTTAAGCGTTAACTCTTACGTTAGAATATGGAATAGATGCCCTAGCACCTGTCAAATTTTATCTCATGTATGCATTTTAAGCCCGCATGTGGCCACTTTCCATCAGGAGTGCGTCTACACGCTGCTTTTATGATGGCTATATCTTTAAAAAATGAATTGTTTGTCACAGGTGTGGGATGGGCGGTGATGGCATGTAGCGGGATGCGGTGGCCGCTCCTGCTGGCGCTGCTGGCGGCGGCGCGGGGCTCGCCCACCAGGGAGCCCGTGCTCTTCGAGGCCGCCTTCCAAGGTAACCATAACATGGATGGATTGAATGGCTGAATGAACGAATTATTTTTTTTATCTACACACATATCATAAGTCCTCTATAATGCGTTTCGAATCCGTTGGCAATGACCAGCATTACAACAATCAATTTTACTATGATAATTTTCTTATCTGTAGCAGTAACATAATGTTCTTATAACGATATAAAATTTGATAAAGTTATGAGTTTCAAATTTCGAACATCTTTGAAAAACAAAACAATTTTTTTGACCTCAATTCTAATATCATTCGAGATGACATTTAGTTCGAAATGAAATATCAATTGCATACAACTTTGCCAATCTCGTATGTTACTTGATAATTTGATATCGAACGATATGATAGTAGAGGCCGACTCTAGATTGTCTCTGAATTAAAAAAAAACTACGGTTGCCGCCATTTTTGACGTTCTAATAAATATGTAATAAATTGATCAATGCCGGCTATGCCGGTTATAACATGCGGTTCCTGAACACATCATAGAGAGCTTATAATATGTATGTAGATAAAATAGTGTATGTAACTGTACATAATTAGGCATTAAAACTCTCGTGTGATGCTATTATGAAACGAGCCGACAGGCGAGTTTCATAAACACACACTCGTATTTTAATGCCTCTCATTATGCACCAGTCACGTAAACTACTATTTTATTTATTTAATCAAATTACAACTTAGGTACATACTTTACATTTATATTCCCACCAAACTGCTACGTTTGATGGCGAGACGCGCTCAGTTTTTATACAACAACCTATTAAACTCATCTTAAAAACAATTTCATAGGCTTCAATTTAAATGTTGTATTTCTCATAATAAATTACAGGTGCACATTGCTTATCATGCCAATGGTAGGTATGTATAAGAAGTTACACAAAATATAACATGTTTAAGACGAGGGAGCCCGTACTCTTCGAGGCCACTTTTTAGTTTAATAAAATGAGCAAGAATCTGAAAATGTCAAAACTGTATAAACTCCCCTCGGTTTCCCCTACGTGTCGCACAAAATCCTGTGTTTAAGGCTATGGTCTCCTAATTTACGCTATACGCGGCGTCTGACGTTAACGTCAACGTTTCAATACGTACTACGTTGTGCGTTGCGTTCAGACGTCGATTGGAACGTATTGAAACGTTGACGCTAACGCCAGACGCCGCATATAGGTAGCATAAAATAGGAGACCATAGCCTTACCAAGAAATTTTCACAAAATCAATACTTTTTACGCCATTTGTCTTTTTCTACAACTGAAAGCTTTCTTTATAAAAAGTAAACTTCGTCTATTACTTAAATTACCTACTCAACCATTCAAAGTAGGTATACTTTGTTACAAAGTTTTTCACTCACTTAGTCAATAAGTCACGCCTTACTGGTCTTACATCAAACTATACGAGTGACTTGGCGCCGTTGAAGGTAAGCTAGGCACTTAGCTCAGCCATCGAGCAAACAAGACTCTACATTGTCTACTAACCTAGCCTCTTAACCCCCCAGAAAGAGCGGGGAGGGGGTCTAAGCGGCCGAGCTAAGGTTTGCTCATTAAGCATATTTAAAAGTGAAAAGCAATAAGTCAATGAACTTAACCAATCTAAATTGATACCCAGCGTTTGTATGCAAAGTTCAAAATTGAGCATAATTCAATTGTTAGTTGTTTATTTTTTATTTTAAAGGTATGATTGGATGATTGCTGGCTCTGTTTATTTTCTTGTGCTAGAAATAGTCCGAGTAAAAAATAACTTCGCTGCATTTATTTACCGCGAATTTTGTAATTCTTCGTGCTATATTAAAAAAAAAGTTATTTTTGCATGATTTTTTAGGTTAAATTTATCTTGTTTATTCAGACGGTGGATAAACCGTCAAATACTTAAAGAAATAATAGGTTTAAAATTATAAACCAAAAATGTATCGGCACTCTTTGAGAATCACTAGCTAACGGCCGCACTCAAACGTCAATTAAAGTTGCTGCTGTCACTTTCTTTGCTATAGCAATAGAATAAGACGCAGCAACTTGATGAAACTTAAAAAATAATTGACTTCTCTGAGTGCGGCAGTAAATCGTTTAATATTCTGTAGGAGCCAGAAATCTAAAAACTCTGAAAGGTATTTTATTTGCATTTTGGACATGATAATATCTTGATTACTTACACTTGTCAAAAAGTATTTTTTATGATAACGGCTTTATTTAGAACTAACATCACTTATCCTAGATTATAAAGTTGTCTAAATTATCCCTACTACCTTTTTGAAGGCGTTTATCGCTGCCCCCTCGAGAATGGTCCAATTTTCGGGGATATCCGGGTCATACACAGAGTTAGGTTCAACATTGTCCCTTCTGTTCCTAAAAGTTAACGACGTGGGAGTTGTTAACTCATATAATTTCGATACAGGCCAAAACTACACCAGACTCCCATTACGCGGATATATCCTCACCCGAAAAATTTGGTTTCAAAGTCCTTAACTTTCTGGAACAGGAGAGACAACTTTTGTTTCTGTGACTGTGTATGACCCATCCATGTCCTTTCCCGGGATTCAAACTATCTCTTTACCAAATTGCATTGAAATCTGTACAGCGGATTAGCCGTGAAAGCGTAACAAATAAACAAACAAACAAATAATTTATAATAGTTATTATAGAAAGATAAGGATACCTAGTAATATCGCCTCAAGTCAATATTGAGCCACCTACTTACTCATATCTACAAATAGAAAAGGACTTAAGAGGGATCCGCCACTTGCGTACAATACCACCCAAAATGTCAAAGGCTTACGATCCTAGAATAGCAATTATTATTTCTGCCTCAACTACTTAGGTACTATTATTTTCTTGAATGGCCTAAATCAGGTATAAAATATACTTACATATTTTTAGGGTACCGTACCAAAATGTAAAAAAGGAACCTTTATTGTGAGACTTCGTTGTTTGTCCGTCCGTCACAGCAATGTTTCTCAGCAACTACAGATGCTATCAACTTGAAATTTGCCATAGTTGTGTAACTAGCTAATTCTTGTTAGTGATTACTCATAGATCAGATACAATTGTATTTCAATTCTAATTTTGATTTCGCTTAAGGCGAAAATTTGTGCAAAATAACGGTCATTTATAAAATTAGAAAAAAAAAACGGTGTATAAACCTTTTCGTAATTTTTTTTAGCTTTATCTTTCAGAAAAACTCCAACTCGCCGATGAACTCACGCGCAATTAAGTTACTTAAAGCTTATACCCAAGTAAATCTGAACTGAACGACCTTTTGCATTCAAGTCCAAATGGAACTGAAGATATGTATGTAGACAAATACAGACAGACAGAACACTATTACCGTCAGCGAGACAGTAAGCGTAGAGAAAGATAAACGACCTGTCAACATGTCAGCAAAATGTTATATTAGTCTGTCACGTGACGGCTATCATTATCACATATTACGGACAGCACGACATCGCTGACCTTTGACTACTTCAGTAACGTTAAAGTTTTGTCTATTATCAGCAAGCGCAGATCCAGGGAGGGGCATGGGGGTCATGAACCCCCCTCCTCCCCGCCTCCCGAACCTTGTTAAAAGTTTTATTTTATTCTTATCAATATTTCCTATTTGATTTTTGATTTGTTCTATTAAAATATCATATCACATTTGTCATATTTGTGATATTTTGGGAGCCTTGTGACCCCCTGAACCGATTCTTGGATCCACCCTTGATTATCAGACACGAAGTAAAATATCAGATTAATGAAAAGCCCCGTTTGCCTTTCCCATTACATAAAAAAACCGGTCATGTGCAAATTAGACTCGCGCTCTGAGGGTTCCGTGCAAATTTGACCGGTTTTTAATATTTGTTGTTTTTATATAAGGTTTGTTCCGTAATCATAACAAATTTGACGCGTGTAGGTAAGGTAGGTATTACCGTTTTTACGATAGAACAAATAAGAAACAACGTTAAAAAAGAGCATTTCTTGTATGGGGACTCCCCGTATTTTGATTTGATTTGATATATTATTATACTTTTTGACTTTTTTATTATTTGTTAGGGAATCTGCCGTAATATCACCTATTCTGCAAAGAAAAGTCAACGGGCTATTTTTTACGGTTCAAAAGTTAGGACGGACGGACGGACGGACAGACGGACAGCGTAGTCTTAGTAATAGAGTCCCGTTAGGCACCCTTCAGGTACAGAACCCTGAAAATACCTCTGCGACTCCGTTAAAACACTTTTTTTAAAACCTTAAGCGTTAAGTCTTACGTTAGAATATGGAATATTATGTATTCATTTCCCTAGCACCTGTCAAATTTTATCTCGTGTATGCATGCTGGGGCCCTGGACCTCGCCGTAACGTAAAACTCGACTTTGTTACTCAGGGAATAGCAACCAAGTAACAATAATGAAACCTTTTTGGTACCACAAAATCAAGTACCAAGAAAATTGTCACCATTGTAATTTTAATAACAACGCTCAAAACGCATTACTTAAACAAACGGTTTTCTAGAGGATTACGTTATTCCTTACGCTTACGTTGTTCCATTATGTCGGGGGAGGGAACATTACCCGGGCAAACATTCTTTGATACTCAATACTTCGCACTTGGAGCAATGAAGAGATCGCGGAGTCGGCAATGAGTGACACAGTACACAGATTTTGATGGAGTAAGGGCACTATCTCACCGGGACACCATGGTCGCGCCACCCGGGGGCTTATTGCCTAACGCACTCGCGATCTTAATATTGATTACATTTTCTGGTACCGTTTTGGCAATATGGGCATCATTTCTTTCGCAAATTGGTTGGTGTTGGGAGCGTATATATTTTACGTGTACTTAGTGAAAATCTTTAGTTTTCAACCAAAGCTTATGTATTTATATGCCACAGTTTTCGCTTGGATCATACCTTTCATCATTATTTGTATGAGGTCGAGTGGCTCAATTGAATACGTGGAGATTATATCAAGTAAGTACATATATTCGATTTCTTGTTGTACTTGAGAGTTTTGTACGTTTTGATGACAGCAACTGAAATACGGAGGAGTTTGACGGCCAGCACTTGCATGAGACTTCGCATGGCAACCAGCAACTGTACGCAGCAGTTTGACGGCCAGCGCTTGCAAGAGACTTCGCATGGCGACGTTCATCTTTGTAATTAGTGGTGTTGCCACATTCCTACCTACGTATTATAAGCATCGGAGGGGAGTTTGATTATGATATAATATATCCCATATTCTGACGATGGGCGTCGTGTTTGTTTTTACTGCAAATTTTCCTTGTGAATGTGCTGTTTTTGATGCTTAAATCACATAGGACCCTCTGGATGGAGTTTATAAGGAGTTGTTACTGGAAGATAGTTGCTTACTTAGCAACACGAGGATTTTTTTAAATTATATTCTGGAGAAAAAGTGAAATAAATGACAAGTCACTCATCGAAGCGGTTTTCACGCCTGGATTACGATGAATATGATGATATTTTTGTAATTTTTTGTTTTTGATGGGATATGATATACTTACCTACCTACTTAATGTTTTTGTAAATACAAAAAATTTCTGGGGACAATATCACACAAATTGACTTAGTCCCAAAGTGTCCCAAACTAAGCTCTAGGCGACGCAACGATAAACATACTAATATAAGAAAGGCCGGCTGGTCTGGGGAAACTCTGTGGAAATCTGTGTAATTGCTTTAGCGTTGCCATGGCAACTGAGTTAGAAACTTGCAATTTAAACCTTAAGCCTTAGTAAGTAAGGTGCTGGTAGATTATCGCTAATAAAGGTATAGGTAGGTGCATGTGCGCAGCTTTCGCGTCGACGCTGACCTTTCCGACGAGGTGCGTCTAACTATGTTGTTCTGCGGCATTTTCAGATGTCAACGCGAAATATTAAACATGATAGGATAATTTAAATTCCAAAATTTGTTTACGATAGGCACCGGAATTATGATGGCATCATATGCCAAGGTTTTTTTTGCACCAAGGTTTTTTTTGCATCGCGTTCAGAAAACCTTTTTACAAAAAACGTTGATCAAAGCCCACTGAAAAACGTTAAATAGTAACTATTTTCAAACTAATTTGTGAATATTAACACAAAAAAAAACTGGGCTGTCACAAAAAAAAAAACTGTCGCTTTCAATGCCAATTGACCCCGGTAGCACACCTCCGCCGCAAAAGTCGCCGCCGATAGGAACTCTCTTCCAGCTGACCTTTTTCCTAAAAAGATAACTCACATATTTGGCCGACTATAGAGCTAACCTTGGTACAGTCGCCAGCAATAATACATTACCCAACATTCGGTTCAAAAATATGTGACACGTGTCCATTACTAGAGGCATAAGAGGATGTTAGATATTTTTATGCCAACTGAGTTGACTGTAATATCTCACTTTTTTCAGTCGATAGATAAAACAAAACGCCATTACTAATTAACTATTTATTTTTATATTTTACTTAAGTGTAAAAGAGGTATTTTTTTACATTTTCCATCCGAAGATAATTTTACTGAATTATATAAAAGTAATACTAAGAGTACATACATTTAAAGTACAGTAACAGTAAAATAAGCTTAAAAACTAACTGACAGTAAAAGAAAATATTAAAAATACTAAATGTACACTATAACTATATTAACGTAAAAATACACGAATCTAGTAATCCGCCACCAGTGGGCATCATTCCCAAAATGCTGGCAGCATTGACACGTTGAATGGCATAGCTTAATCTACTTTGTGCAAAGTAAAAGCCAGCATTTTCATAGTAGAGTGTTTAACAAGGGACTAAAGTAAGCCATTATAACACGGTATATTTATCCACCCGAGCAAAGCAAAGGTGGATGAAGTTCAAGTGTCATTATGGCTTTTAAGTCTTAAGTTGGACACTCTACTTTTCACTTCGATTGCGAAAATAAATCTTAAATTAAAATAATAATTTTCGGACAGACACGTATACACAACTTATAGCGCTATCTACTTTTTACTTCGATTGCGAGTTTAAGGCAGACACGTAAAATATTAAAACTTAATCCGTTTTACTCTCAACCCGTTACTGTTATGCAGAGAGAGATAACAACAAGGTAGATTTTAGGGTTAGAACATAACAAATAAAAACATAACAAACGACGACTGAGGCGGTGGAGGTTGTATACCGAGCCCGCTCTCCACCGCACACTCCGACGACAAGGGGGCAACATCATCATATTTTTTATTTATTAAAAAAAAATGGTTACAACATTGCAATAAAACATTGTTTCACAAAACTGCTACAGTTTGACTGCGGAATCATTGAGTCTCATATCATCATCATCAGCCGCAAGACGTCCACTGCTGGACAAAGGCCTTCCCCAATTTGGTGAGAAATTGCCATAATCGCCACGCTTGTCAGGCGGGTTGACGATCGCAGTTTAATGTTTTAACGTTCAGAAGGATGCTGCTGCCCATCCTCTGGTATGATTCCCGTAGTCTTATATAACTTAACTTAATAACTAACAATCCAAACTAAAATGTATACAATAGGTACTAAGTAATTCAATAGTATACTTTTAAACTTTGCCTTATTGGCCTCTAACCTAATATCTGCGGGCAAGCAGTTTAGAATGTAGGGTAAACGTTTTTGCATCTGCCACCAATATAATTTAAAAATATCCTCGTGTTGCTAAGTAAGCAACTATCCTCCGACGAGAACTCTTTATAAACTCCATCCAGAGGGTCCTATGTGATTTTAGTATCAAAAACAGCACATTCATAAGGGAAATTTGAATCAAA
Source organism: Tortrix viridana (assembly GCA_963241965.1). NCBI lineage: Eukaryota > Metazoa > Arthropoda > Insecta > Lepidoptera > Tortricidae > Tortrix > Tortrix viridana. The sequence goes on along the minus strand of OY725195.1, from coordinate 2,465,907 downwards.
AACAAACACGACGCCAAATACCATATTTCAAAACCAAAGGCCGGTCTTTGACAAATTATCGTAGGTAGGAATGTGGCAACACCACTAATTATGAAGATGAACGTCGCCACGTGAAGTCTCTTGCAAGTGTTGGCCGTCAAACTGCTGCGTATTTCAGTTGGTGACATCAAAACGTACAAAACTCTCAAGTACAACAAGAAATTGAATATACTTGCTATGATCTCCAGGAATTCAATGGTGGTGTTACTTGGCCTCATACAAACTATGATGAAAGGTATAATCCAAGCAAAAATAGTTCCATATACATACATATGTTCCGGTTGAAAGCTGAAGATCTTTACTATGTTCAAATAAAATGTATATGCTCCCAACACCAACCAATTTGCGAAAGACATGATCCCAAAGTCGCTCAAAAGGAACCAGAAACTGTGATCCATATCAAAATAGATTTCACTCACGTATAAATAGATACTGCTGGAGAAAGATGCGTTTAAGAACACGTAGTTTCTGAAATGTCTCCATTTGGGTAGAAGAATCCATGAGAGTGCTCCAAAAATCCCGGTTATAAGCGAAATTAAAAATGTTGCATGGTGTAAATAAGTCGTAGCCCAGACATAAGCATATAAGGTTTGGTAATATTTGTCGATGACATCATTATAATAATCGTCTGTATCTTCTGTCACGTTGGGCATTGCTGATGCGAGTGTCACACTAACATTATAATCGGGGATAGGGGTGAGAGCTTTCCAAGTCGATACATTTCCAAAAATATCTTTAAATTCCATTGTTACTGTAAAACCGTGTTTAGTCAAGACTAACGTGATACTAATTATATTATAATATTTTTCTTATCGCTGTTTTTGAACGATTAATTAAATAACAATGTACGCCATTAAAATGTGTTTACAGATGGTAGGCATTAATTATTTATCGCGATATTCGCGATACTTCGGTGATTATGTGCTTTTTATGCATTTAGATTTAAATGTGTGGAATTTGCATCGGTTATTTAGTTAACTCACAATTAACTCTCGTGTTGACTAATTAGCACACGTTTACGCTCAAAATTACATAATAGAGACGTAGGTGCATCACATATTTCTCAGCCCAATATTGGTGATATAATTATTGCTAGTGACCGTACTAATGTTAGCCTACTAAATTCCCGGTATATTTGAGTGACGAGAGCACGAATATCTTTTCCTGAGTCATGAATGTTTTCTATTTATTTAAGTATGTATTTCTCTATATATTGTATGTAAGGTGATTGCCTAGTACGCATAGTAAAAGCCTCTAGGCTACTACTAAGCTCTAGCTTAGTACTAGATCCCAAGACGGCAAGTTTTTTAGACAAAGAGCCAGATGCCGGAACAATACCGATTTTTCGGAAGCTTATAGAGCCGCAGTTTTCTGTTTCAGGTTTTTCTCTGTTTACCAAATTTCAACAAGAACTTGAACAGCCACAACTGGGCCCATAGCCAAGATGCATTAGGTACGCTAACTAGCGTTTCTATTCGTTTCGTTTTAAACAAATCGCGTCACTGGTAGATCACGTGACTCTTCGTATGACAAGGTCTACCAGTGACGCGATTGGTTTAAAAATGAAACGAATAGAAACGCTAGTTAGCGTAATGCATCTTGCTTGGCTTAGGGCCCTGACCCTTAAAAGACCCGCAGTTTGCCAACCCCTGCACTAGGTCAATTTGTGTAAGATCTGATATTTAAAGATTTTATCAAGACGGGGCACCTTTATTTTAAACCTTAAGCGTTAAGTCTCACGTTAGAATATGGAATAGATGTATTCATTTCCCTAGCACCTGTCAAATTATATCTCGTGCTTGCATGCTAAACCCGCTGGACGGCTAGCACACGTGGTATGCGAGTTGTTTCTCACTCGGATATCCCTTTCTAACTTCTTAACGATAAGGACGCACTGAGCGACAAACGAGAAAATACTAGATGAGCCGCTCTCGCGTATTAGGCCGGCCTTACACAATCTGAATCAGATTATGTTTCAGTTTCAGTTTCAGATTTTATTACTCAATATAAATTACAGTATGAATTCATAATCTGAATCCAGAGTGTGTGTGCTCGTCCATAGATAATGTATGGAAAGAGGTGCGTTCTGTCAGATCAATCTGAGAAATTCATAATCTGAAAAAATCTGATTGTGTGTGGATGATAGTTAAATTGTATGCAATTCCGTGCTTTCTGAATTAATAATATGAATTCAGATTTTAAAATTCAGACTGTGTACGGCCGGCCTTATGGTCGCGTATATCGCGGTGGATAAATGTGGATAAAGTATCCGTCACTCTCGCACTTACATACTGATTAGAAAGTGACAGACGTTTTATCTACATCGATAAACACGACCGCAATAGGCCGTAAATAGGTGTAGTAAAAGAGGACGAGGCACGGAACATGCATCGCCATGTTGAGAGCAGTCGGGCGGATATCAAAGGCCTGTATTAAAACATTTATGGAAGCGCGCCGGCTTCAGAAGTGAACGTTAGCGAAGTGATTTCAAATTAATGTAGGGAATGGAGAACCACACTAATATATATATATATTTTTTATTTTTTTCCGGCCTTTACACAAATGCGTATATCGGCCCAACCTCCACAACACTAATATTTAAAAACAACAATAAAAACCTCTTTAGAAAATGTTATAATATTATAAATGTGAAAGTGTGTGTGTGCGCACACACGTGTGTTTGGTTTGTTACTAGCCAACATGCAATACGCTAACATAACGGAAAATTGACGATGTTGTTTCGAATTGACACAAGCGGCTGACGGGACTGCCATGTGATTCTGTAAGACATTTTTTATTTAAAACTAGCTTGTCCCCGCGACTAGGTCCGCGTAGCAATTTTTCGCTGTTCCCTCGGAAACTATAAAATTTTCCGGGATAAAAAGTATATTTTGTGTTAATCCAGGTAATAACTATCTGTGCGCCAAATCTCATAAAAATCGGTCGAGCCGTTCTTCAGTTATAAATGGTGTAACGAACCCGACTTTGTTTTATATATATTTATATTTATTTGAATATTATGTCCGCGGTATGCTCGTGGCTTGCACTAGGAAGGTTTAATGAAATCATCGCGCCCGCTGAACTGACCACTGCTGCTGTTATGCAGCGCTATAACCATTTCTATGCAGTTACATGCAATTGGATTCGATTTGGTGCAATCATTGTGTACCAGGATCAATTAGACGAAGAAGAAATAGGAAAACTTTTTACATTGCTAAACTACTTTTACCTTGCATTTACCGAAAAAGTAGCTTGGCTATTTTTAGAGTTATGTACAGTCGAGGACAGAAAGATGTTTACACTTTTTCACCTTGTTCCATTGTAATAAGGTCCAAAAGTGTAAACATCTTTCTGTCCTCGACTGTACCAAATAAGCCAAATACTGAAAAACGGAACCATTATAAGATATTATTTAGAGACTTTGTGGTCTGTTTATCCGTTGATCTGTCCAGACACTTTTTCTCTGAAATGGCTGAAGCTCTCAAAGTGAAATTTAGAGAGTGCTAAAATGTTAACTATTAATTAGGCAGCAAAAAATCGCGGGTAGATGCTAGTACAGTATAATATTATAAATGACTAACCCCCTTATTCATGAACGCACAACAAACCTATTTTAGTAAAAGTATGCTTTGTCACTTTCTGTCACATTTAATGTCATAATGAAAGATAAGGCCACAGAATACTTCAAGCATAGAGTCCTGTGGTGGGAGTGTTGGCTGCTGCACGTGTCGATCGCTTCTGCTGAGCCGGTCGCCATCTTGGGCTTCTCTTTTGAGAAGTGAAGCGTGGCGGAGTGGAGCGCGGCGGAATGGTTGGAGCGTGAGGCGATTGACACTTTCGCCACAGTTCTCCAAATTACCGAACAACACCAATTTTTTAAATATATTTTTACCGTACATGGTTTAAACTACACTGACATTGGCTAAATTGTCTACATAAGTGGACAGAAGCCATTTTTTTAAAGAGAATAAGAAGACTTCAAGCATACTTTAGTTATTGTACGATTATGAATAAGGGGGTAACTCTACCTACGCGGTGAAGCCGCAAGCAGACGCTAACAAATAACTACTTTTACACAGGTCGTTGCGGCGCGGGCGACCCCTGCCAGCACATCTGCCGCGACCTGCACGACGGCACGTTCGAGTGCGACTGCGCGCCCGGGTTCGTTCTGCACGTCAACGGGTACAGCTGCCACGGTAAGGCTGCCTCTAGGAGTATTGGCTACCATTGCCTCGAGGGGTAGTGGCTACGACTGCCTCGAGAGATATTGGCTACGATTGCCTCTACGGTATTGGGTTATTGGGTATTGGGGTGGGGTATTGGATTAAGTATCACTGTGACTACCATTGGCTATATCAGTTCGTAGTTTTATTTCTATACAAGTAATGTAATTGAAGTGCTTTCTTTACACTGAAAGGCAACACCAAGCGAATTTCGTCAGTAACCCCAACATCAATAACTAAAAAGTGTTCGTTTTTTGTATCTAAACAGTGTACTTCCGTTTACAGCTGATGGTAAATTTTTTATTCAACTCAAGTATTTTTTACAGAATTAAACGCAACCACACCGCCGGATAACCTTCTGGATACCGAGGAAGATGTCCTCTACCAAAAAGATGTTTCGTTCTCTGCAGAGCTAGAAATAGCCCCGTCCAATACCTTTACTAATAGGATACAGCCTACCGTAAGAACTATCGATAGAACCACAGCAACAGTCCATGAATTAAGGAAAAACGGAGAAGAGAGTAAATTCAGTGCAGAAAGGTCAAAAGAAGTCGATGGACTGAAGAGTCTGATCGAAGATGGAGTCAGTAGAAATGACCTGACGATCATAGCTGATGATAACATTAAGAATGGTCTGCTGGAGGCTAGTCGGGGGGTGACCACGCAGGGGCCGAGTTTGGAACAGAAAGTAAGTTGCTTTTTTTTTTTTTTTTTTTTTAATTACACAATAAATCCACAGCACAAATTACAGTATAGTATGACTACTTTAAAATATACAAAACATTGGCCAATTACGGATTTTCATTTTGCTAACCAGACTTTTACAAAACCAACGTATTACGCTAACACAGTAAAAAAAAGTTTATAAACGGAAAAACAATAAATTAAATTGAGGATAGGATAGGATAGGATCTTTGAAAGGAGTCTTTTGTGCTGCACATAACTTTACAATTTGACAAAATAATACAACATAATGTATAGGTGCAGGGCCCAAGACTTTTAAACGACACGGGTTAGAGCCGTTACGCACCGTAGACTGGTCGCCGGCGACTCAGTCGACATAGTGCGTAATGGTTGCGGCATCTGGCCAGTCGAATGTGTGTCGCCACTAACACAGCAAATGGCTAAGTCGCTCGGGCGACGACCAAGTGCGTAAACAACTACACTACCGCTCAAAACTATTTAGGCACCCTCAAATTTCATGAAATATCAGACAAACATTTTATTAATAGTGCTTATTCTAACTACACTTTAAGATAATAATATGCTTAAATACGAATACGAAAAATCTGCATTAATCAGAAATAAGTCAGAAAAATAATCAAATTTAGTAAATGATAATTCCTTTTAAACTCGGTGATTTTGGTAAAAAGCAAATTTTTAAATGATGCTAATGGCTATATTTTTGTATATTATTTTTCAATCATACCTACCTCATTATTAGTTGATGATTTTAGCCATATATATAATAAAATAAAATAAAATATATAATTAGACTTATGTATTGACGAATCAAAAAATTTGTAATTAGTGTTTTTTTTAATGAATTATACACATTATGTAGAGTAAATTAATTAAAATAAACATTTTATCAGTTGTTTTACTTGTATTCAAACATATAACACAGTTTAATTAAAAAAATGTGCAGTGCCTAAATACTTTTGAGCGGTAGTGTATATAAACTATAGAAAGTCACAGTCGACAGTGCGTAACGGCTCTTAGGCCCTAACCTCAACGACTGAAACGCGTCTGGCGACTAGTATGACGCATCCTTATATTTTTTAAGGCTATGACACTCGCACGTTTTTGACGAATATTATGGCATCCCGTTTATTCAAATCGGTCCAACGGTTAGCTAGAGTGGAACATCCGATTTTCGATCACATACATAATGTGCATACATACCTAGACTGTTAACCACTTTACCCTTCTTTCTGCTTCGCGCAGTCTGGTAAATAGGTATATAGAAAACATCCATGACGCAGGAACAAATACTCGCGCTCATCAGTTTCATCATACCGGAATTCGAACCCGGGACCGCTAGCTTCGTAGGCTTCGTAATATATGAAATAAATGCCAACCTAACTAACGTACCACCACATACACACCTAACACCGGCAAAAGCGAAAAAAAGGGCTTTTTTAATATCAATGGTTTAATTGTTACGTTAAAAATTAAATGTTCCTTTTTTAATGTTTTTTAAATGAGTATATCAAATACGAGTACATACTCGTAGTAAAAAATGAAGTCGCCCTCCGCGTCTGTCTGTCTCTATGTAATCTTTAAAACTATATACGCAACGAATTTTGATGCGGTTTTCACCATCAGTTAGATAATTCTTCACGGAAGGTTTATGTATATAGAACTCGGAGCGAAACGAGGGCTGGTCACTATATTTTAACAGATGTAACCTAAGCGAAGCGAGGGCGGGTCGCTAGTATATTATAAACTAAGGTCCCCGCCGCGCTGAGTGGGTGTATGTTCGGGCTAATCTCAGAAACTATTGTACGGATATTCATACGGTTTTTACCATAAGAAAAAGGGATTATCTAGGAAGGTTATAGCCTATAATTTATGAAAATTAGTGCTAACCGTGCGAAGCCGGCGCCGGTCGCTAGTTAACATATAATAGTAGACTAGTGACCCGCCCCCGCTTCGCTCCGGGTTCTATTATATACATAAACCTTCCGTGAAGAATTATCTAACTGATGATGAAAACCGCATCAAAATCCGTTGCGTAGTTTGAAAGATCTAAGTATACATAGGGACAGACAGACGCGGAGGGCGACTTCATTTAATACTATGTATTGATTAGTCAATTGTTATATGTGACGTTCTTATGTAAAGGGACCTTATGGAGGCAGGCGGTTATGCCGTTTTTAGAACTGTTACCATAATATTCGTATAGTTACAAGAATAAGAAGAGCGTAACTGCCTTCCTCCATAAGGTCCCTTTATATTGAGAACGTCACATATTATACTTGGTGTGGCCAGGTCCCGGAGGAGACGGTGTCGCCCCCCTGGACGCCGGCGGTGGACAGCTGCAACTGCGGGCCGTGCGACGGAGCGAGGTGCTCCTGCCCTTTCACTCCCGCTAAATGTAAACAAGGTAACAAAATTACTATGTATTTATAGAACCAAAGGTACTAAGTATAAAAAAATGTAGTTCCACCTGTTACCACATTAGGTAAACTCTGTTTTGTTTTGTATTTTCTAAAATAATACCTCAATGAGGGTTATCGTTTTAGTGCTGACGAGTTGGCGCCACTGTAAGGTCCTGAAGTATACCTTTCAAAGTTTATTACGGGCGTGAAAACAGTTTAATTTAACTCATATTTAATACCTTAAATAAATATTGTTTACCTAAGAACAATACACAAACTAATAATTAGCTTTCAGCCCGCTTAATTTTGTACCTCTTTTTCTTAGCTCTGCTTATAAAGAACTGACATTCCAATGAATGTACAAGTCAATACCCGTAACTCATATTTGGGTAATTCTTCGGGCGTTTCAACCGCTCTCATTCCTCTGGTCGCATTAATGTCGAAATTCCTCTAGCTTTGGATGCTATTTTCGGTTATTTTGTAGAGTGCCCTGACTTCTACAAAATAACTGAAAATGCTACCTTAATCTACAGGAAATTCGACATTATTGCGACCAGGGGAATGAGAGCGGTTGAAACGCTCCAAGAATCACCCATTTACCGTAATTAATCTCAGGTGTTGCAAAATATTCACAACATTATTCTAATTAGAAATAAACCCGCGTGGCCCACCACAAACAGTGACATTTGACATTTCGGAGACCTCACGCTACACTAGCGCCCCTAGCGGCGAATTCACACGCGATAGCCCTTATTCCTCTTATCGGAAGTCGCTATAACCCGTTTAGCTAACCGCATAGAAGTATCCGTATAATAACAAATGTTCGTAATTCGATTTTATTAGGCCGGTAGTACACGGCCTCCATTACAGCACCACATCCGGAGCGGCCGGAAGTTGGGCAGATAACTTCTGCCTAACAGTCGGTACTGAGTTGGGGTTGCCACAGATACAATACGGAGTAGCATTCAATGCCATATTATTATTCGTTTGAATCCTTTAAAGTCGTTATTATGTGAGCTAATTTTAAATTATATTTCTTTCATGTTATTAAGTATCAATAAATGAGTAGCTTTATTTTTTACCTGACTACGTGAAGCAAAAGAGGCGTACTTTATTATGAGTTTAACAGTCTGTATTAAAGAAGAAGATGAAAACATTTATTCACAACAACGAACACAGTAAGAAATTAAAATAAAATAAAGGTACACAGCAAAGTTGTCGCGAAACGGTCCCAACTCCGCTTGTGCTGGCTATAAAGCTAACGCTGGTCTTCCGTTTATACCGCTCGGCGAGAACACGGAAGGTGACACAAAAAATACATGTACATTTCAAGTGACAAACAAAACACGATACAGCAATAGCAAAAAAAGGAAAAGAAAAGAAAAACAACAAAAAACGACATGCAGGTAATTGTGTACACGCTTCTTAAGTACAGACAGCGCCCAGGCAGAAAAAGAAAAAAAAAGTCAGCGAATAAAAATGTTGAGCATACTTACTTAGAAGCTTGTCTTTGTTATTTGACGACGCGGTTAGCCTAGTTGGTAGTGAACCTGCCTACAAAGCTAGCGGTCCCGGGTTCGAATCCCGGTATGGACAAATATTTGTGTGATGAGCGCGAGTATTTGTTCCTGAGTCATGGATGTTTTCTATGTATTTAAGTATGTATTTCTCTATATAAGTATGTTTATCGTTGTCTAGCACCCATAGTACAAGCCTAGAGCTTAGTTTGGGACTAGGTCAATTTGTGTGAGATTGTCCCCTGATATTTATTTATTTATAAATCCCCCCTAAATAAACCCCTATTTATCGTTGGGTCCCCTACTACGAGGGATGAAACGTGAAATAGTTATTTGTACATGTGTAAAACAGCGAAATAAATAAATAAACTTACAAATAAAAAAACGAAATTGCATTACATTTATTATTGTCATTATCCTGCTTGTCATCGGCCGAACGAAGTGTCTTGTGTCCGGGCCTTATATTTAAATCGCGGATTGATAAGGATACCTCGAGATGAAAATTGATAGTTTAAAGTTTTAGTTTTTGCCAGTTTAAACTTTAAACTGGAAATATCTGGCAAACAATGCGACTTATACTGAGGTCATGTTAGGTTGGTTCAGTGTGGGGATGGTGCGAAACGCATTTCCACTCCGTCAAAAAAAAAGGACGGGTTGGTTCGGTCCGTCTTAGGCTACTTACCTATGTTACGTACCATTTTTGGGACATCCTCTATTAGGGACATGACATTAGAGTCAACTCAGTCAGTAGGCATTCGTAAATTGTTCGATGATAACTTGAGTATCGTTGGTTTGACCTTTACGAAAATTGGTGGAAGAGTAGTTGAGAATTCAAATTTATGTTCGAGCATAGGCAGAATGACTCCAAGGGGTTACAGAGTAAGGCTGCCTTTCCATAGAAGCGGAGACGAGCGGAGCGGAGAGGAGCCGTGTAGGAAACGACCAATCACATTGGTTGTAATCCACATCTCGTCTCCGCTCCGCTTTAATGGAAACAGTCAAGCGGAGACGAGATGTGGATTACAACCAATGTGATTGGTCGATTCATACACAGCTCCTCTCCGCTCCGCTCGTCTCCGCTTCTATGGAATGGAAAGGCAGCCTTAGAGGGAGAAATCGAGAGGTCTCAAACTAAGTCTATGTTTAGATTAAAGTTATTATGACAAGGCACTAAATGCTCAGCATTTACGATGCTGTATGTATGTTATATGTATGATTAAAAAAAACTACAAAAAAAAAAATGTTTAGGCATGCTTTTGTAGCACGCTGTATCTACTTTTCATCATTTCACGACCAAACTAAACTTGAAGACGTTGCTAACAACGAAGTCATGGCGAAGATTATCTTCTATCGGGCTGATATTATTATTATTGTCTACGATGTTACTAAAACCTTCTCAACTCAAATGCTACTGAAAGCGGAATCTTTTAAAAAATGTTCTTCATTTATTTTTTTCTCAAAAAGAAATTAATTCTTACAGAGAATGTAAGTAATAAAATGCAAATATCTGGTAATGCAATCCGCCGTCAGAGCCGCCTCCGACTTCTCCGTACGAATCGAATTATAAACTCGACTTCGAATCGATGCACGATAAATGGAGTCGGCGGTTCTCAAACGGTGGAAAAGTTGGTAGTTTGGGTATTAAATTTATTTATTTATTAAAGGTTCGCCTATACACATGGAAAAATAATCGTAAATTACACATGCTACTCGTATGCTAATTGCCATCTACTACTTAGGGTATAATCGAAGATTTGATACGTTATGCATAGAGCTTTACCTATTTAAATTGACTACAATCAACATTTTTTGCTTTATTAAACCAAACAAATCGCGAAAATTATACATCATTATAAAGTACACTTTTATCTTGGATGAGGTAAACGAGATGGCGTTACCTGATGGATTTTTAATAAAATAATGCGCTATAACTTATTCTTCATACAATACGACTTTTTTCAAAATATGCGCGTTTTGTAAATATATCCTTTTATTAATAATCGCACAATAACTAAAGTATGCTTAAAATTTGGTTTATCCTAATCTGTCATTGCGACATTTGAATTTGGCAGAAAGTGACAAACTATACTTTAACTAAAATATGTATATTGCGCGTTTATAAATAAGGGGGATAATCTATAATTTTGTGTATATTAATATATACCCATACATTGACCATAGACTAAAGTGTCTGCCGTATTAAATAACTGTTCTATGTAAATCTGTCAAAGTAGTAAACTTTGAATCATTAAAAAAAAACTGACACAACTTGAGACGGGAATCGGTCGCAGATCAGTTTACGACTCTTAATTCTGTAGCTCCACACGGAGAAAAAAATATTCTACAATATTACCAGATTTTATTGTAGTTATGATTCTGGTGTAGGAAAACAGATTTCAGCTATAGTTAACCGATTTTATTTTAATGACAACAAGTCATATTTTTGTTAATACTAACTGTTTGTTTGTTTTTGTTTTTGTACTTTAAATTTACGATGTCAATGTATTATTTACTTATACTTTTTGTGCAATAAAGAGTTTACATACATACATACATACATACATATTCTAGTTAAAATATTCTAGTACACGAAAACTTTGATATTGTAGTGGTTACTATCTAATAGTTACAGAGTAAAATATGCATTTAGCGTCCAACAGGTTTTGTATACTACACAAAATTTGTTTCCTACGATACTAGGTAAATGGTAATAGGTACTAGAAATTATGTTGTACAAAAGTAGAATTTTATATTAATGTGTAAAAATGTGTGTATAGTTGTCACATATAATACAATATTCTGTTACACGGAACTAGTTCTTTTTCTCTGTGCAGTGTAAAAGGGTTTAGGGGTGTACGAGTAAGTTGACGATTACGAATAAGAATATAAACAAAACAACTGGCAGACTAAGTGCTTAACACATTCACTGCCATTAATTACCAGTTGTATGAAATTTGCACAACTGTCCAACACAATTTCAAACGCGGTAAGTGCACCACGTCCACCGTATCTTGATCTCATACATATTGCCAGTTGTTCAAAGTTGGAGATCAATCTAAAGTGGTATTTTTACACTTACTGCGTTTTAAATCCTGCAGGACAGACAAGCTAGGCCAGGCTAGATCACTGGCACAGAAATGTATTAATAGGCATATCTACCAGTAGACCAAAATATGTAACGCAATTGTAATGTATATCTACTTAATTTCTTTGTTTAAAACTTTGAGCACCACTGCACAGGGGCAGTTTCCTAATCGACACCTCTCGAAGAATTCAGGGGCCGCATTATCGGCGGCCCTCGTTCTGAGGATTGTGAGGGCAGGTGAGGGCCGAGAGGGCCATAGACATAGATTGGGGAGGGATTGATAGGTAGGGCGGGACCACATCACGGGGCAGCGGGAAGATTGAATACGATAAAAATAGAGTTTCAAAATTTATGACAACGTACAGTCACAACTCACTCCACGGGAATGTTGAGCCAGTTGTTAACATTCTTAATTCGGTCGGGTTCTCAAATCGTACACGATATGTTACTATTGGAATTTGACGATTAGACAACCCGACCAAATGTGAAAAAAGAATGGTAGCAAGTGGCTCAACTATCCCGTGGTGTAACTCCTAATTTTACGTTGCAGACTGCACACCACAGATTACAAATTAAACAAATAATAACAATTTAAATAAGGGTCGATATTTTATCTCCAGATAAAATATCCAATGTATCTCCAGATAAGAACAGAGCTCCAATTTATCTGACAGATAAATTGGAGCTCTGTTCTTTTCTCAGAAAAATAAAGTGATAACTAACTGTCAGATATTTTTATCTGATTAAAATCGACCCTTAATATGGTAAAAATGCACTTCATACACATACACTACATAGTGATCTCTTCCAGATAACCTTAATACCTCAAATATAGTTTATTTGAAGGAATACACACTTTATGTCTTGCGGCACTAGGTATGTTAGTAGGGCGCGTGTATTTGTGGCTTGAAAACACTACTTCAACATTAATCAATGATGTTTCGCCAATGGTCAGTTTTGTCGTGGAAGACGGCCGGTGAAATATTTATTTTATCTGTTAGCAACCCGTGAATATAAGTTAAAATAAAATATAATGTCCACCCTGAAAGTCCATTCTAAATATTCGTGAAAGAATTTTTAAAATCGGATGAGTAGTTTCGGAGAATATCTCCTACATCCAAACTTACACACTTTACCTCTTTGTAATATTAGCACAGAAGAGTAGATATGGTATGGATTTATTTTCTCCGCATAGCGCCCTAATCGAAACCTCTCGAAGAATGCGCATTACATTATTAGCAGCCCTCTTGAGGGTGAGAAGCGATCAATTCAGAATGACCCCGCGTCATGGATGTAGATAAGGGGATAGGGCGTGAACATGGCATATGCTGAATTGACAAGTTTAAAACTGGGGTCACGGAAAAGTTCGGGTGAATAAGGTTAATGCAGTAAGTAATTCATTTTCGCTCACTCTGTTTTTTAAGGTTACTCTGTAGAATTATTATGCATAGATATCGTAGTCACTCGACTACTAGCTTTTGGGTTCGCATAAAACACCTTGGAAAATAGGTTTTAAAATAATAGTGTTGTTATTATAATAAGTAATACTACCAATTTTAAAATAAAAATGCACGTTCGGAATATATTATAAACGTAAGTTTCGAACCTGTTTTCACCCCGGTGACTTTTAAAGAACCCAACTTTATTTAAAGTATTTAGCATAATTAGCAGCCTTGAAGGAGTAAATCGATCAATTCAGAATGACGCCGCGTCATGGTTGTAGATAAGGGGATAGGGCGTGAACATGACGTGTGCTGGATTGACAAGTTTAAAACTGGGGTCACGGAAAAGTTCACGTGAATAAAGTTAATCCAGTCATTTATTTTCGCCCTCTTTGTTTTTTAGCTACTGTGAATGTATATTTTTTTATTTTTCACAGAAAGTAGGATTACTTTTAAGTATAATAAACTACGAACAGATGGTGCCAGCGAGTTCTTTTGCGTAAAACATTGTTAGTTAAAAAAATGTAATTAAAAAGTTTTCTGGAATTAAATATAAACAAAAAACATATGTTCTTCCCCGGGGTTCAAATCCATTCCAAATTTTGCCACAAGTTCAGTGGTTTAACCGTAAATGTAACAGAAAGACACGGACAGGCAAACACCCTGTACATTAATATTACTAGCCAATTTATCTAGATATAAAGTACCATATGCCCTTTCCCAGGATATGATCTTACCATCGCACCAGATCTATGTTCTTACCAAATTTCATCAAGATCCATTCAGTCGTTTTTCAAAACAGAGTTACTTTCGAATTTATAATATTTTCTGTGCCTGACAACATGATACCTTATCCCAATCAAAATATAAACCTTTTCTACTTGGACGAAGTCGTGAAGGCAAACTAGTTCATAACATAATACATAAGTAGTGTACGTCAAACTCTATCTACTGGTTGTTCAACGAGAATCAAGATTGAAGTTCCTTAACCGTAATTTTTGACGTCCAAATTAAGAGATTAAACGTTCGATAACTGGACTTCTTTCGACTGATATGATGATGATAATCATAATTATTAGGCCAATATCTTATGAAAAATTTAGGTTCTCAAACTGCGAATGAGTAGGAAGCATTTTAGATACACCACTAATCCTACCGACGGCAGGATGGGCAAAAGTACTTGTCTACTGAAGTGGCTCTCCAGACCTCTGCCTTTCAATGTCCGGACAAAAGGCTCTCTACTTACTCGGGTTATAGTAAACACAAGCTAATATTAACAATCGAAATGTTCGTATTATCTTAACCTGAAAATAGTTTTGCCTGTGACTTCGTCTGCATAGAACACGTTTATTATCTTTAAGAACTATACAATTTCAACGAAGTACTATGCCCTTTCTCAAGGGCTGACGTTGGACTTTCATCAATATTATTTCAGCAGTATAGCTGTCAAAGTGTAACAAACGCACAAATATAGCCAGACAAATTATGGTATATAAATACATGTACTTGGATATTATATTTAGTATTCATATAATGTATGTACTTACCTCTTGTCGGTTTTTTACTACTCGCATGATGATATCTCTTGTACTAAATTTTTTTTCGAAAGTTAAGTACTTCTTCTGTAGAACTTTCATATTAAAAAACCAGGCTTTATTAATTGTACTATATTCCAACAGGCAAAGTCTCCACCCCTCGCTTCTCCGGCTCCTCCTGGCTCGCCCTGCGCGCGCTCCGCGGCGCGTACAAGCGCGTGCGCCTGCGGCTGCGCGTGCGGCCGGAGCGCGCGCGCGGCGTGCTGCTGCTCACGGGCGAGCACGACGACCTCTCGGGGGACTACCTGGCCGTGTCGCTGCGGGGCGGGCACGTCGAGCTCAGGTAACGTCATACGTCATATAACATACGTCATGACGTCTTTTGTCATTACGTCATACAAGATACGTCAAACGTTATACATCATATATCGTGCGTCATTCAGTAGTACTTAATATTTCATCATACATCATACGCCATTCGTCAAACGTTATAAATAGTATGTCATACATCAAAGTTAAAGCGTCATTTACCATGTCTTATGTCACATTATACTTCATACATACAAACATGTCATGAGTCATACATCATACAACATACGACATAAGTAATCTTCAGTCATCATACAAGTATATCAGCAGGGTCTGTCCCTGCTACCATCATCTTTTTCTTTAATCTACTGCCAAGTGGTGTTCGTATTGTTGTGTTCCGGTGTGGCGGTAAGACAATGGGTGAAATGACTTAAAGACGTTTATTTAGTCCTCAGCGTTGGAATTTGGAGTCTTAGGATTCTAACACCCGTATTTATAGACAAGAAAAGTAATTACTTGTTACTTAAGTAACAGTTTTTTATATGACTTTTGACATCACTATTACTCAAGTAATTACTTTTCTTGTCTATAAATACGGGTGTAAATCTGTCCCACTACTGGGCAAAGGGGTCCATCTAGCCTCTCTTTATCCCTAGTCAACTACCCATAAACGCGTTTATTTATTTTGATACATTACTCAGTGCCCGCCATTCTGCTCTATGCTTTGCTAGGTTTTTGACACGACATTAACTTTCGTTACTACGATATTAAATTGACTCCCAAGCGAAGCTTAAAATTAAATAAACCCATTTCACTGATGATTGTGAGAGTAAAAAAAGCAAACAAATTTAATTTTTTATTATCTAAATTACTTCTTCATTGCCAGATTTTTAACGTTTTAAAACGATTAGTGGCTGTTTGCTTATTGTTTTTAATTTTGTGCAAAGTACTTTCCACAAGTAACTAGAATGGACAGTAGGCCACATTACAGTGATATTTCGTTGTATAATATCGAATAGTTACAAATTTAATCCTACTTCTTACCGGGCACCACCCATATGATTAAGAACAGTCTCTTCAAATTTAAATGATTTCCTCTTTTTATTTTATTTTGTTTTACTTTTCCTCGGGAAAAGTTAGGTTTTATAATCATTAAATTTACTTTAATTTTTTTTAATAACATAAGGTAGCCTAATGGTTTGACCTGCCGACTCTTAAGCAGAGGGTCGTCGTTTCGAACCCGGGCCCGCACCTCTAAGTTTTCGGAATTTATGCGCGAAATATAATTTGTAAATTTACCATGAGCTTTTCGGTGAAGGGAAACATCGCGAGGAAACCTGCACACACCTGCAAAGCAATTTGACAGTGTGTGCGAAGTTTCCAATCCGCACTGGGCTCGCGTGGGAACTATAGCCCGAACCCTCTCATTGTGAGTGGAGGCCTGTGCCCAGCAGTGGGACGTATATAGACTGTTTTTTTTTTTAAATTATTATAAGGTAAGGTTAAATGGCTTATAAGCAAATAAAAGTATATTTAATATCAGTGAACAGTCTCACACAAATTGACCTAGTCTCAAACTAAGCTCTAGGCTTGTATGTATATTGTATGTATATAGTTTAATGTAATTAAATAAATTATTTTGAATTTGAATTTGAATATATTCAACGTCAAAATTAGGTACTCACTTTTGTATTTTATGACATTAACATACTTGACAATCTTGTTTGACATTGCTAACGTGGCTGTATAGCGACAAGGTACAAAAGTGTATATCTACTTTTGATGTTGACTGTACTATGAATAGATAGATAAAGGTACTTATATAAAGATATACATATGTACCCTCTTATTCATACACGTACTATAAACCTAATTCAGTTAAAGTATTCTTTGTCATTTTCTGTCAAATTCAAATGTCGAAATGTCACAATGAAAGACAAGGCCTCAGTATACTAAAATAAGAATACGAATAAGAAAACATTTATTGCCATACATAAAAATAGTACAAGTAAAACATAGTGCTTATTATAATTAACTAGAATAATAACATTAGACTTACACTGAGCAAAAAAAAATGTGGCCTGTAGGCGCGCTCCGGCAGGGTTGCACTCGCACAGCGCTGGTTTTCAGTCCGTCCCGCACACTGTGCAAACTTACTATCTACCCAAGCAGCACACAAGCTGTATAAGAGCTTCTACAACCCTTGAAATGCTAAAATTAAAGTTATACAGTAAATGTCAATCTTTTCGGGATAAAAAGTAGGTTATGTGCTATTGCCAGACTATAATCTATCTCTGTGCCAAATTTCATCCAGATCCGTTCAGCCGTTCTGGCGTGATTGAGCAACAAACATCCATCCATCCAAACTTTCACATTTATAAATTAGTAGGATGAACACGCTTCAAGTTAGGCGCCTCAAATTCCCTCTGTTCTTGTAAGCAAAGCATACCCAAGTAGCCCAAAAGCTGTATAAGAGCTTATACAGCCATTATAACTCTAGATTCAGCATTTTAATGGCTGTAATATCTCTTATACAGCTTGTGTGCAGCTTGGGTATATACATGCAGAGGTTGAAAGAGTTGCCAATTTAGAGCTCTTAAAATTGCCCAGTTTCTGTCACACCTACTGTATTTTGTTCATATTTTACACATTTTATAGACCATTTGTGTGGTAATTGGATTAGCTTTACTCGTACTTTTACGAGACATTAAACGAATAACTGAGTTACCCTCGGCTGTTTCGAAACGAGTTGATAGGCCTTCTCTTTTCCTTCTTAAGAGCGGCTTTATAATATAAGGGTTTAAAAATTTCAAATTAAGACTACAGGAGGACAGGACTACATACATAGATAGATAAATAATAAAGCGTACTATAGGGTCGAGGAATATCTAACGGACAAAAATGCTTGGCCTAAACCAGAAAATTAACTAATAGCTTACTACCTCATAAAATAACTTATAAAAATAATGTAAACGCTGTATCTTGTCTAGGGGACACGGTTTATGTAGGAAAACATATCGAAACTCTTTTGTGGTTACCTTACACGTATAATATGTGTAGATATAAACAATTATATATACGTATAATTATATATTTTGTAATAATTCTGGCATGTTTTCCTTTACGCGTTACGCGTTTACCCTAAAAAAATATTTTTTTCAAGATTTTATTTAACCACTTTGTCGGCGTGACGGATGTATGGAATTGTTCGTTTTGTTACCCAAAAAATGTATTGAATTTAGGTAACAAAACGGACAATGCCATATAACTTTTTGGGGACATACCAGGAATTTCTATTTTTCTTGTTCAGAATGGTGGTCCAAACCAACGTGCAATTTTTTTCCCAAATCTGAAGAAAAAGTGAAAGGTGTACTATTTTTTTGAAACTCCCCAGAAACCTCATGTTTTGATGATACCTACTATCACCCAATATCTATATGACTATCACTATATGCAGTTTGGTGAGTCCTTCAGCCATTACATCATTATTTCACCAGAACGGGATAGATCTACATAACTCTTATAGTAGCTGTCCTATTCACTCGCTATAAAGTAAATCACATCGTGATTTTGTGGTAACGGGCGATCATGATTGGGGTTGTGGAAGTTAGAAACCGATTGGGAATTCGGAGGGTTAAGTTTTGATGAATCCGGTTCGATGCGGTTTCCGTAATAGGCAGCCGTAGCGCTACGACGTAGCCGGTGCTACGGCGTAGCATTGTTTGGCTACTACCAGTGCAGATTTAAAAAAAAATAGTTATTTTAATTTGTAACATTATTATTCGCGATCGTTTTATAAATTGTTTAATATTGTATTTCTCTTTACTATTAAAAATGCAAGAGAATCATGAAATGTAGCGATATTTAAATTGTGTAAAAAAATGTTTCATCCAAATCTGTTTATCCGTTGAGGCGTGATTGAAACTCAAACATAAAAACATCCATACAAACTTTCTCATTTATAATATTAGTAGGAACTATAATCTCGTCAAAGCTCCACGTTTACGTAAAATTGAATATTATTTTGAACTAGCGACCCGCCCTCGCTTCGCTTCGGTTAAAGTTCCCCCTCCCATTCCCCCCCTTACAGTCAAAATATCCCATTTTCCTCTTCATAAGAACCTTCTCCTGACAATAACAAACACAACAAAAAAAGAATTAGCGAAATCGGTCCAGCCGTTCACGCGTGATGCCGGGACCACGGGAAACGGATTCATTTATAGTATACACAGGGTGTTTTTTTATTCGTCTTGAACATTTTGGGGGTTAAATCAGTAAGTCATACTGACCAACTTTCACTATGGGACCAACACCGAAATCGCGAAAAAAAATTTGACCCTCCCGTACAAAACATCGTCAGCTGACTAGCCAAAATGTATGGGATGGTCAATTTTTTTTTCGCGATTTCGGGGTTGGTCCCATAGTGAAAGTTGATCAGTATGACTTACTGATTTAACCCCCAAAATGTTTAAGACGAATAAAAAAACACCCTGTATATAGATTTTCCATATATCCGTCACATTTATCACGATAATGGTTACCATAATGCACATTTACAAATGATGCGTTCATTAAATGCAGTCCCGAAGCAGACAGTTTAATTGGCAAAATCTACTTGAGCCCGTAAAGCTCTCGGAAGCGCTAATTAACAGAGCTTTGAGCTTTTGCTCGATTAATAACTGTTTTTTCGATTTCGAATTTCAACTTTCATTATGGTCTTCGTTGAGACGACTTTAAAAGGTGAATTATGAAGTTCACTGGATGAAATAATCTGGGTTGGAAATGAAAAGTGAAACAAAAAACCGATTAAATGTGAGTCGAACTCACGCGCTGAGGATTCCGTACCGCCTGTATGGCAAACAAACAGCTGTTAAAGGAAAGTTAACTAATAAACAAAATAGAACCTAATATTGAATAGGACTTGTAACTGTTAGCGCGAGTCCGACTCACACTTGACCAGATTTATACAGGGTGTCCAGGGATAAAGGGCACAAACGAATAAGGGTGAAATTACATGTGATTTTGTCACGAAAAAAAAAAAAAAATTTTGCATAGAGTTCACAAGAACTTGAAAAAATAAAAAGAAACACAAACAATAGGTACCTACAGGAAGTTAGTTTTTTTTTTCACTTTTTTCTGTTAGCCCTGGACAACCTGTATACCTAATGGTCGCGTGGTTTTATATGATAACCTGCTGTAACACACAATAAATAAATATCTGAATAATAATGTGAATTTGCCATCAGGTTCGACTGCGGCAGCGGCGCAGGAGTGCTCCGCTCCCCGGAGCCGGTGCGCCTGGGCCACTGGAACGTGATCTCCGTGTACCGCCACCGCTGGGACGCCTGGCTGCGGCTCAACAACGGGAAGAGGGTGCGGGGAAGGTCTAAGGTGAGCGGTCGTTACAAATCGGCCGATTGAAACAAAAAGGTAGCATGCGCTATGGACTTCGTAATACTATACTGCCATTTCTTTTGGACGGTTGTGATAGACTGAGCATAGTCGAAACATGTTCACCGTCCATTTTTCCATCTTTTTCAACACGATTCCTGAAACATGTAGAAACTGTTGCTGTCAACAGTTGTTTATCGACATACGTATGCTAACTCTGGGCATGTTCTAGGGATTTGATATCGATAAATAAGATGTCGATATTATATTTATACATGTGCTCATTGAAAATCTTCGATTACTATAAAGAGGTTCAATATCATGTCTGATATCGAGCCTCTTAAGATAATAGAAGTATACGGATGTCATTTTGATTAAAATAAGACAAATTTACCATCAATGCCATTCATATGCTAGAAATAAAAATATAAATATGAATAAGAAAATGAAGTAATATCCCGACGATTGCCACGAAGTCCATAATAAACATGCCGCCCAGGAAAAACCCACGTGAATATTATACTAACTCATAGATTAGTGAATACCCTGACATCTATTTCAAAATAAAAAAATAATACACATTGATTGTTTATTTTAAAATAAAGTGAGAATAAAGGATATTTATTTATCCTTGAATATTATCTACACGATGACAGTAATATTATCGATATAATTTATTGTCCTAAAATATTTTATCGGCATGTTTCTGTTCCGCTGGTTCATTGTGTGGGCTGAAACATTGTTTCTGCAAACATCGTGGGGCTCACAGTGTATCCGAAACATTTGTTTCTTGCGAAAACGTGGGCTCAGCATTTCTCTTTAAAGCCGGGCTTTAAATTAAATATTAATTACATAAATATCAATTACGTTGAACCGGGCCAATCCCGTGAAATTATGATCACTTCCCGGATGCTTGGGCTTAATTTAATTACGAAATATTTATCAAATCCATTGAAACTTCTCGAGTGCCGGGGTATTAACGGCCTGAAACTAATTGTATCATTAATTCGTTTACATACTATGTACATTCATACAGACAGACAAACTTTAACGATACTTAATAGATACTTACTCTATCTCAATTCTGTTTCAAAACAGATAAATGTAGCAGCAAAAAAAAAATACATTAGCATTTCTCTTATATCTATTGACGAGATTTTTTTTTTCCTTATATAAAGCGTTATAAATTAGGCAAACTGTGTATGTCTGTATGATTGTCTGTCGCTTTGTTGCCGCCGGAAAAAAAATGGCAGGTAACGCTTCGTTAAATTTTTATTTATTTAATTGTTTTTTTTAGATGTTGTATGTTTAGATGTTTATGATAAGTCGTAAAAGTAGCTATTCTCACTGATTCAGATTCTTTTCTATAGTTATGCATCATGTCACATTCTCATGCTTCAGAAAGGAACAAAGCTACACTCTATGCGATTCTGTGTCGATAGGCGTGAGGATAGAAAAGAAATAAACCGGGTTTGTTTAATGTTCACAAATGAAAAAATAAATGTTAAAATAACCATCTAGAACAACTTAATGATATTGAATTTTTCTTGTCAGTATAAAAATATTCTGATTTTCTTTACATATTATTGGGAAACGTGTAAAAGGTTTCCTTACGTCTTATGACACGTGAAGCGAGTTGACGTTTGTATTTCTTAGACCTTTGTTTCTATTTATGGATCGTTTTTATTTAAATGGTTTCTGTATGTGAATATATGACTTTAACTTCCTCATTAGCAATATTTGCTATATTGTTTTGTCTACCATGTCATTTCATCTTGAGTGATTTGAGAGTAGAACCCAAGTGCGAATGACATTTAAAAAAAGTAGTCACATCATTTTTAGTATGTGTATCTTTAATAAAATACACCTAATATTTTACGATACAAAACGGTGTGTTCTGATTGGTCGAGTTCGTTATTTCATCTACTCCCACGGCGCAGCACGCCTTTTTCTTCCAAAAATCCCTATCAGCGGTCATTTCAGTGTTCTCTCCCTTGTTTCTCATGTCACTCTTCACATAGCTCATCTCTTTTTTGGTCTCCCTTGCACTGCTATAGCCCTACACATTCATATAGCCCTTCTTGTAACATGACTTCTACCCCTTCTCAAAACATGCCCCACTCGCTGACAGGCGCCACTTTCAAAGATCATACACACACACATCAATTCTTTTTACACCACACATCCATCTCAACTCAAATGCGCATGCATTGATGGTAAACAAATATAATTAATAAATTAGAACACAACATTTTTGTGTGACAGAGGTTGTATTCCTTTGGCACGTCAAAAAAAGGTCGATTATGATGAGTCAGTGAATTGCCGACTTTAGCGACATTTTCACTTTAAAGAAAGTCGTATCAAAATTAAAAGACCACTTCTTTTGGCCGACTGTACCTACGGCATATAACCACAAACTGTCAAAAGTCTATCACAATGAATTGGAAACTCATTTCATTATGCAAAAGCATTAAATCCGCCATTTCCGTAACCATAAAGAATCACCTTTATTGTTCAAACAAAACGCACAGTTAAATTCACGCTGTGAATGAAATATGAGTGCAAAGTACTCAACAGTAACCAAAATGAAACTTACCGTTGGCCGTGCCTTTTGTTTTAAAAAAATATTTTTATTTAACTCTCATTCAATTGTTTTAAAATTGTGCGCGAGAATTTGCTAACGAATTGCAAATTCCTCAAAGGCGTTCTAGTTCAGTTCGAAAATTATGTTATTTGAGCACTTTGAACAATTTCAGTGCTGCGAGCCTAAGTTGCGTTCAAGTTGCTATATATATATATATATATATTATAATACACTGAAAACCTTTCACAGATAAATTAAGTGGGCAATTCTTCGAGCGTTTCAACCGCCCTGATTCCCGTGGCCGCATTTTATTTTAAATTTTATGGAAAATGGCGTATTCTGCGCAAAGTTCTTATGGTATCCTTAGCATTAATTAGATATTCGCTAACACGTTTCAGCCACCCTAGCATAGGCCTAGCGAGCTAGCGACCCTTGTGCTAGCTAACAAAGTTATGAAATTGAAATTAAACCTTTTACCCAGTTTCTTATGATTATAAATTGGTCGTGAAGCTTACTTTTTGTCCCTCTTGCCGGGGCAATGTCAAAAGGAAATTCAAATGTCTCTAATTGAACCGTAACGTTTGGTTCAATGGGAAAAGTTTAATGTTTGAACGCTTCATAAAGTTATTTTAACTACTAATTGCCAGTAAGACTGACCGCAAGTTTAAAAAAAATGCGTAACAAAAGCAAATTTTGACAAAAATATGAGTTAAATTAAATTAAACTTTAACTTAGTACTTAGTTTCATTTGACATTCTCTTACGTAGCTATAATATTATCAATACGTGTACATAACATATTTTTCATATGTATGATCCCTTTTTTATCGATCCCATACCAGGATAACATAGAAGCAAAGAGGCAGTTAGAAAGTTGTCGGGGGGAAGTTTAATGTGTTCAGGGCCGTTATTCTGGAGTTAGTGAATTCGGAATGAGTTATCGTAATGCCAGTGTCAGGCATGTCGGAACATTACCTGAATATTTTTAGAAAAGTTGTAGGAATCGTCTTCTGAGAGCACGAGAGAAATTTGACAGGTGCTAGGGAAATGAATACATTCCATATTCTAACGTAAGACTTAACGCTTAAGTTTTAAAATAAAAGTGTCCCGTCTTGATATAAAATCGCTATAAAAATGTGAAAATCGCATAGTCGCTTAGTAATAAAAGGTAATAAAAGTCAGGACGAGACACTTTTATTTTAAACCTTAAGCGTTAAGTCTTACGTTTGGAAGTCGCCGGTTTCAACAATAACCATAAACGTCCATAAACCGGGAGCCTCTTGTTTCGCCACAATATGTTTGGTCGAATGCATCATCATCATCATGTATAATTTCCGAAATTTTCATTTCCCAAAAAGCTATTTGTATTATTTTTGTTTTATTTTCAGTATACCAAAAAAGCTATTTATAAATAATAAATAAATAAAAAATAAATATTAGGGACAATCTCACACAAATTGACCTAGTCCCAAACTAAGCTCTAGACTTGTACTATGGGTACTAGGCAACGATATACATACTTATATAGAGAAATACATACTTAAATATATAGAAAACATCCATGACTTAGGAACAAATACTCGCGCTCGTCACACAACTATTTGCCCATACCGGGATTCGAACCCGGGACCGCTAGCCTCGTAGGCAGGATCACTACCAACTAGGCTAACCGCGGCGTCGAATTTAGATTGCTTAGGTTAGGTTAGAGTTGTGAGCGCCATAAAATGCTAATTTGGGAAATACCTTTTTGGCAAATCAAAATTTAGGAAATGATACATTTAACCAAAATAATCCGGCCAAACGGCAGAGACCCGTCCACGAACCATAAGATAATATGTGACGTTCTCAATATAGGGAACTTATGGAGGAAGGCAGTTACGCTCTTCTTGTTCCTGTAACTATACGAATACTATGGTAACAGTTCTAAAAACGGCGTAACCGCCTGCCTCTATAAGGTCCCTTTATATTGAGAACGTCACATATAATAGAAGGCCCAATGGAAAAAACGTCTACGCAAACAGCCAGTCTAACACAAATATCGACTTCATAGTCAGTTCATTAATTTTTCATGACCGCCCACACAATAAAACCATTTCACAACGTTGTTGATATATTGTACGAACTTTTCGACGAACCGTTTAATGTGAAATAGGATTAATATTTGATTGGAGCTTGTCCTACGCTAAACGCGTCAATCTATCTATATCTATATAATATATTAATAATAATACATAAATGAATCCCTGTTTCCCTTGGTCACGGCATCACGCGTGAGCGGCGGGACCGATTTCGCTAATTCTTTTTTTGTTGTGTTTGTTATTGTCAGGAGAAGGTTCTTATGAAGAGGAAAATGGGATATTTCAACTTTAAGGGGGGGAATGGGAGGGGAACTTTAACCGAAGCGAAGCGAGGGCGGGTCGCTAGTAGTCAATAATAACCATTTTCGTTGCAAGTAGGTAATATTATAAATTTTTGAAATTGTTTTATTAATGTGATTGTTCTTCCTTATCACATAAATTCAAAAAAATAAAAAAAGTTGCATGGATGTTTGAATGTTTGTGTTTCAATCAGGCTTCAAAGGCTGAAAGGATTCGGATGAAACTCACCACGCTTTCATACACCAGAAAGTTGTAACTACTTAACTAAAATGCTGAATTAATTAAAAAAATAACAGCGACGGTAAATGAAAGAGTTTAGAAATAAACTATACCTATTTTTACAGAACTAATTTTATTCTTTACTTTAGTCGTACATATCTTGGCGGTAAAACGTGAAGTTTTTGAGAAAACTAAACTACCAGCAAAAAAAAAACGGTAAATTATTAAAAACGTTCGTATTTGGTGGCAGATTGCGCTGAAACTATAAGTGATATCGCTTTTGTATGCCATAGAGGTTTATAGTTAATTTATCAAGAATTGTTTCGTTTCTGCACACTTTATGTATCGTGTACGGTTTTCTTTTAAAATGAAAAATACCGCGCTCCGGGAAACTTTCGAGGGCGTGGGGGGTGAGGGAGGGGGGAGAGAGTAGATAAAATTTAACTTTGCTCTATAACCTACATATCCTGATATGAGTAGATAAAAGTTCTCCATTTACTTTGCCAAATTTTCAGCTAATTTAATTGAATTATAACATATGTACAGACACACACGTTAAACTGATATAATAAAGATACCATATTTTATCCTAAGAAGCGTCCTAAAACTAACCTCAAACTACGACTAAAACCTCCATAGCAAACCTGTAAAGTGTTTCATGAGGGAAACCCTTGACTACTAGTCGGACATATCCCCAAGCGCTGAAGGGTTGCAATATAAAAAGTCGTTAGGACTGTGCCTTTAATTAAAACCTTGTGTCCTTCCCTTTTTAGACAAAAAGGCACATATATGCCAAAACTCCTACAGCATAAGCAACCATATTGTTTTCCATGTACAGTTGAAATTTCTCAGGATACTTAACTGTTGATACGCATTTTTTACAGAGGTTGTGAGGATCAGGGACATTATAGGACATTGCAGAGTTACCGCATCTTTTATTTCGCCTTGGCTGTTTGTGTCAAGCCTTTGCCATTATTACGGATTAAAAAGGATATTTAGAGACTCTTGCCTTTGCATTATGATAAGTAGGGTTTTTTAGAAATAAAAGGTATTTGTAAGCATTAATTGCTTTATTTGGTGATGTAGTCAAATAAAATATTGTATTATTATCTGTTACATTTTTTCGTTTATTTTCATACATCGAGCTAAATCCTTAATTAGTACAAAATAAAGCCAAAAAGCCAAGTGGTAGGAATTAGGAGTGGCGTGCCGCTAGCGCATCCATCAACTCGGTCGCAGTTAATTTTATCTGGCCAGTCGTTGGGGGTATTACGAATATCTAACGTTTGCTATACTATTAAATACTTTGGGTTGAATTAACTCTGAACTGCCCAAGAAGGAGGCTATAAATGCGAGTTATATATAGAAAAATCGAAATATCAGCTCCTTTGTGGCCGCCTCTATCGTGGTGAAATATCAATAATAAAATGTGATGACATCCGTCCAACTTCTGATGCTAATAGAAACTTCTCCCGGTTCTGCTTCTGTTTAAGTACATCAAGTACAAGTACAATACAACATGGAGTTTATATGGCCGTAGTCTGCTGTCTGATTAGTTTTTAAATGCTTATATTATCCGTATTTCTTGGCCGAATTTAATTTTAATTTCACTTTTGCAATCTCTTTTACGGTATTTTCATATTTTGTTAAGAAATGCGATGAACAAATTTCATGTATATTCCCAGGGCATCCTAGCTCAGGACCCAGCCAGTATCTGATATTTTGTAAATATTTATAGAAATAAACTTTTTCATTTTCATTTCATTTATTGTTCACATATATATGTGACGTTCTCAATATAAAGGGACCTTATGGAGGAAGGCGGTTACGCTCTTATTCTTGTAACTATATACGAATACTATGGTAACAGTTCGAAAAACGGCGTAACCGTCTGCCTCCATAAGGTCCCTTTATATTGAGAACGTCACATATATTTTGTCACCCTAAAGCATATTTTTTAAAGTTACTTAAGACATCCGCCTCACACTCGTTACTTCGATGACTTAACTCCTGCCTGCGGCGGAACTTTGGATGAATAGAGGGAGAAGCGTATAGATTCGTATTAAAATGGTAAAAGTCTGTAAAAGGTTGGCCTGGCATGCGAAAGGGAAAATCTCGCCCTTGCAGCATGGATTTACTCCATCCAAGTCTACTATCACAAATTTAGCTTGTTATGTGAATGAGATAGGTAAATCTGTGGACTCTGGCTATCAGGTCGACTCCATTTATACAGATTTTAGTAGTGCGTTTGATAAGGTGGACCATAATATCTTATTACAAAAGCTTTATGATAACTTTAATGTCACTGGTGAGGTTTGGGTTTGGTTAAGATCTTATCTTTTTAACCGATGTCTAAGGGTTGTTAAAGATGGTTATTTTTCTGAGCCCTATGTAGCTACATCTGGAGTTCCCCAAGGGTCCCATCTTGGGCCGCTGCTTTTCGTTATGTTTGTAAACGAT
The DNA here is from genome assembly GCA_963241965.1 of Tortrix viridana. Taxonomy (NCBI): domain Eukaryota; kingdom Metazoa; phylum Arthropoda; class Insecta; order Lepidoptera; family Tortricidae; genus Tortrix; species Tortrix viridana. Next base: position 2,437,622 of record OY725195.1, on the reverse strand, counting down.
TTACTAAACTCCGTAAAACTATGTAAATGTATTATGTACGCGGATGACCTTAAAATTTACAAAGTCATAAACTCGGAGGTTGACGCACAACACTTACAAGATGACCTGAACAATGTTAAAAGTTGGTGCTTAGTAAATAACATGACTCTTAACGCTAGTAAATGCCTTTGTATAAGATTTACAAGAAAACGTTTGCCCTTAAGAACTAATTACAAACTGGACGGTGTCGTTCTTCAGGAAGTTGACTCCGTCAAGGATCTGGGTGTACAATTGGATTCTCAACTTAACTTTAGAAGCCACATAGATTCCGTAATAAGTGAAAGCAACAGAATGCTCGGCTTTATCAAAAGAATTGGTCGTCATTTCAAACGCACGCAAACTTTTAAAACTCTTTTTAATTCACTTGTTCGTTCAAGACTCGAATATTGTTGTCAGATCTGGAACCCAATGTATCAGGTGCATATCGATCGCATAGAGAGGGTACAACGATCATTCACTAGATTTCTTGTGTTCAAGGTTGGCGGCAAAAGTATTTCAAAAAGAGCTGACTACAGTGCAAGACTTAATCACTTTGGGCTTGATAGTCTGCAGCAGAGGCGTATTTATCTTGATATGGCACTCCTTCACAAAATTATTAATGGAGATGTCCAAGAGCCGTCTTTGCTGCGTTGTCTAAATTTTGCTGTCCCCAAACACAATACACGGACCTGTCGGCTCACGTTCTTCCGCCTTGGTCGTACCAGGACTAAGCTAGGAAAATCCTTGCCTCTCTACCGTTTGCAGAAGCAATACAATGATCTAGCCAAAGCCCGTTGCATTGACGTTTATCTGAATTCAATAACAATTCTGCGACGTAGACTGCTGAAACCATCGTTACCGCAGACCCGAGACTCATAGGGCACGTAATTGTTGTTTATAGGTATTTTAGTATTGCTCGTTTTTTTTCTTTTTTTCCTTTAATCTGTGTGTTGTAAATTTTAGTCTTTAATTTTAGCCTCTATGCCAATGCTGTTGTACGCCTATAATTGGTGCATAAACGGGAATGTGACTTTCTATATTTTGTTTAGTGTATAATTTGTTTATGTTACTGTTGGTGTGTCTTTATATAAATAAATAAATAAATAAATAAATAAATAAAAAGTCGTATTTTAATTACGATTCCTAAATTATGATATACCTATAGGGCACATAACCTAGAAGGCGCAGTCCGGTTTAGGTTATAAATTACAATTTCACCTCACCAGCTCAAAAAAGCCTTCTTTGGCGTACAAATTCTACATGCGAAAGTGGGGGGGGAGGGCTGCGCGAGCACGGCCACAACTGCGATGTGACACGCTCTTGTAATCGTTTTTCCAAATGTTTTCTTCGCTACGGTGAGGTGAAAATTGAAGTTATTTGGGTCTCGAGGCCTTGAATCCCTCGTTACGTTCGCTGACTCGGGAATCAATACTGGCTCTCGCGCTTGCATAACAAATAACTACTATTCGATATATTCGATATATTATATCGAATCGAATGCAGTACAAAAACACCCTAATAGTATACCGCCACAGGGATAACTTTTCTTCAAAAAAAAACTTCAAAAATCATTTATTGCCACAATTTACAACTTAGGTACATAGCACAATAATATATTAATAAATAATAAAGTTACTGGCAAAAGGCTCAGGACTCAGCATATGCTGTGAGACTGGTGTCTGCACAGCGCTGTTTTTCAGCCTGTACCTCCTTCCCAATGTGTGGATACGCCTCAGGGCACACTGCACTTTAGCTCAGGACATGAAAAGAACAAAAATAAATAAAAGAAAAAAGAAAAAAAAAACTCAACACGTAACTTAAACAGAACAATTTTCAGGGGGAAAAAAAAACTTATTACACTACACATTAATACACTAATACTAACAATAAATGTATTCATATCGTCTAAAATTGAATCCGACAGAGCACTCCTACGACCAGACCTAACCTAGACAGTTTCATTTTATGTTCATAGGGTCTTAATTAATAAAGAGGGTTAAAAGAGGGTTTGCTTCTCAGCCATCTCTCAGCTGTTTTTCAAGTAGTGTTCTCCTAATTTTAAGTTTGAAGGTTGGTAGCGACATTTTAGTGCGAAGTGGGGGTGGGAGATCGTTCCATATTTTTGATGCTCGAAAGCGGAAACTACCTCTGAAACCCATATATTTGTGTTTAGGCACAATTACTTTATTGGCGTGCATGCTTCTAACGCCTCGATCCCTTTCAGTTTTATTACCAGGCCAAGTTAATTTGTCAAATAAGTACTGGGGTCTTCGCGTTTGTACTATTTTGTACACTTGCATTGTTAGGTGAAGCTCCCTTCGCGCTGCCATTTTTAGTGTACCATTTTCATTTAGAAAGGGAGTTATGTGCGCGCGCTTTGGGACGTGATAACAAAATCGAGTGCATGCGTTTTGCACTCTTTGTATAGCTCGCGCCGTTTTTGCATATATCCTAGGTCCGTATACCGTGTCGCAGTAGTTAAAATGAGAAAGTACCAGGGCCTCAACTAGCGACCTGCGGACTTTTTCTGACAAATATTCCCGCAAGTTATACAGTACTTTTAATCTGTAGAACGCGTTTTTAATTTTTAATTTTACATGTTCCACAAAACGCAGCTCATTATCCATCATAAGGCCTAGGTTCCTGGTTAAATTTACTTGCTCAATTATTTGTTGGTCCACTTTTATAATAGGACGCATTTCTTTAATCTTCTTACATTGGTTGGCGGTTCCAAGAATCATGTAGTTGGTCTTGGACGCGTTCAACATCAGATTGTTTTTTGTCGACCATTGGTATATGGCAGCAAGGTCTTCATTCACTAAGCTCTCTGCGACGCTTGTTTCACTACTTTTAAAAGAATAGTAAATTTGGGTATCATCCGCATATAGGTGAACCTTACAGTGCTTAATACTGGTCAAAATGTCCGCAGTAAATAAAATAAATAAAACTGGACTCAATATTGATCCCTGGGGAGTACCCCTCTCTATAGCTGCCGTTGGTGATTTCGCGAGCTCTCCGTTGTCATTTTCAGTTTCCACATATTGAGTCCTGCCTTTGAGATAAGACTTAAACCAGTTGCATGAAAGAGCAGACACCCCATAATTTTCTCGACTCGCCTCCCCTCATTACGGCAAACTTTCCCCGATAACGGCCCGTCTGTTATGAAATTTTTTATTTGTTGCCGTTCAAATGAAAATGTTGGGTCGAAATGTTTCAAAACGTCGACCGCATACCGGAAAGCGAAGTGTTGGTAGGCCTCCCACACGCACCGACGATGGTAGGCCTCCCATGAGGGCCGACGATCTGGTGAGGATCGCGGGCAGCCGGTGGACGCAAGTAACACAAAATCGGCCGTCGTGGAGATCCTTGGGGAAGGCCTATGTCCAGCAGTGGACGTCTTTTGGCTGATATGATTTACTCACTTTTATTAACATTAATAAAATTGCAAAAATAATCGGCTCAAGCGCCATAAATTCCTTTTGACGTGGTTAAAGTGTAATATAGATTTTTATTATAATTGCCCCCAAGAACGCTTTATTTTATTATTTTAAGTAATTTGTTTTATTTGTGTTGAAATTACTGCGTGCCAAGGCCAGTACCGCGCCTATGACCCAGTTTACTGTACATAATTGTCTGCTAATTGACATGTCAATTAAAAGTAAAGTCGCCATCAATAGAACTTGTGAACGATGTAAACAAAGCGCCATATTGATATTGTCTATAGTTTGATGAGTTTACTTGTGATGGGAAAAGTAGACTAAGATTAAAAATAGCTTAAAATGTATTTTTTAATCAGAATCACTAGAATAGATTGAGGAAGACGTGTCACCAAAATGTATTATGAAAGGTTCAGTTATACAATCCGTAGCCCTGTCAATAATGCCGTCTAAGCTTTTCATGTTGTTTTCTTCATTTATAACATGAGCCACGCATTTTTTCCATTGCTCCGCCCCGATTTGTGTGATAGTGTTTAATCATAACCATTGTACCTGGTACAATCAAGTGTGATTTTTAAAACCACCGAAATTAAAATCGTTTTAACACACTAGGTACTTCTCGTTATAGTCTTAATTTGGCCAACACTAGTTAGCCATCATAGACAATTGCAGACTTGAAACGAAACAAATATGTCATTGCAATATGTCGAAATAACCTCAAATGCAAAATAATTTCAAACTTTTACTGAAATATCGAATTTTAAGTGATATTATATTGTTCAATGAGGATTAGAACAACAAGTGGTGAAATAGCATATGGATTTAGTAGTGATGGAGAGCTAGTGTGAAAATTTAAGAAGAAATGTTGCCTAAAGGTTTGTTTACATGGGTTACAAGTTTAACTGATGGCGACTTTACCAAGTTTCAGGTCACGTTTTGTATATGGACGGTATAATCTTTTAGCTTAAGCAATCAGCAATCAGCAACAAACACGCTTATTCTTATCATGCAGATAGACCTTTTCAGGTAGGTACACTTCGAACCTGTAGGGTCGGATGTATAAGTACCTCTCTCACTCTCTGGCCATCTTGCAGGATCCATTTGGTGACAAATACGAATATATCAACTTGATCAATCTGGTATTCCACTGCTGGGTAAAGGCTTCCCCCTCATTCTTGAAAAAACTGAACCTCCTCTTCTTTCTCCAGGGTCTTTTCTCGCGCATGACCTTCCGCGAGCCAGTCTGGGTTGGAGGAGCTGGCAACACCACCGGACTCCAGAGCAAGCTGGGTCTGTCTGACGGCCTCCTGGGCTGCGTGGACTTCCTCAGGATCAATGGAGACACGTACCGGCTGGTGAAGGACGCCGTGGCTTCTTTAGATATTGGTGAGTATAAACTTTTCCGCTCCTTCTTTTACCATAAAATCGTTTGTCCGAAAGTCAATTAAAACATTTTTATCATAATAAATGTTAGCCATAATTTTTAGTACCCATAATGTTTAATTCCCATAATATATCAATTGTGCTAACATAATTTTAGACATAATTTCGATTGTCACAATATTTAAAATTCTAAAAGTTGGACAAAGTTAGAACCGACCTGCTAGCAATGGTAACAGTAATCTGGCATCATTAGAACTAACGATTATTAGGAAAAAATACTTTATGTCGAGAGAAAATAGGTCGATAAACATTTATATCAAGTAATCATTAGGACAAACGATTATTATTACCACAATTTGTTATGGCAAATGAAATTAAGGTTACAAAAGTCACGGGAAAATTTAGAGAGCCCATATAGATACTTCCATATAGAGCCCATATAGATCTAGATGAAGCTTGATTGTTGCATAGAGGTAAGGTATTTTATTATAGGCATTAAATTATCTGTTCAAGGGTTAAGGTCAATTAGAATCGGTCAGTTACATTACATGTAATAGTATAGACAAGCCAAAACCTATTGGGTTACGTCTAATCAAGGCTTTAGGTAATGAGATCACCATGTTGATTCAACAATGCCCGTGCTAGCCAATCACGCGAGCCGGCTGACATTGCTGGTAATGATACAGGCTATTGAAGGACGATCGGCATTAGCCGGAGAACTGGTAATATAATTTGGAAGAAAATTATCCTTAAATAGTATAAAATAAAGTCGCTTTCCGCGTCCGTCTGTTTATCCGCTAACTCCTCTTAAACCACGCAACGGATTTTGATGCGGTTCTCGTTATCAGTTAGATAATTTTTCACGGAAGGTTTATGTATATAATAGTACCCGGAGCGAAACGAGGGCGGGTCGCTAGTTATATATTATAATTCTTCACCCGATTATCGGTACTCCAAAGATGTGTGTCATAAAAAGGAAAGTCGGAAGAGTGGTGAATCGAACCAGAAATCGGTAGTAGGAGGGAATTTCGTGCCAACAATTTTAAGTGAGCTAATGGACCCAAAAGCCATGTTAATAAGTATAAAATCCTAAAATCCGACTGCAAAAAAGAATAAAACTCGTAGTTTTTTTTAATTTCCAGCTGCCATGTTTAATTTATAATAAAAACAATAGCCTATAACCATCGCACAATAAAGACGAATCGATAAACACCTCATTTGTCAAAATCGGTTCATTAGGAACGACGCTAGAGTGGAACATATTTACATACATACATAGGGTGTCAAAATCATTACCCTTCCTTTGCTTCGCCGTAGTCGGGTAAAAAAAGAACTCTACATTGGTAGAGGCCTAATTCCAAAACAGACCAAATACCTTCGCAAAATCCACTATGGCGTTCCAAAACTTCCAAATCTTATCTATATATCCCTATCTCATTAATTTATTAACGAAACACAAATCTCAACCTTTTCCGTTTCGTTACAAATGCGAGTTTCCCTTGCCAGGTTTAAAATAGGTTATTTCCTTAATTTGGAAAGCCTTTGAGAGCGTCCTTTGATTTGAAATCGCAGGCTCGGATGGATTAGTTTGACGAGAGATTATCTAATTTCGGATTCACGTTGCTTTCGGATAAGCCTCGTTGACATGAGAAAGTATTTCCCGCGATAAATCATAATAAAGGGGAACCAGTAGTTTTTCGGGAGATTCGGTATTGTATTTTGATCAAGGGACAACCTTTTAATGGGTCCATTATGGGTTGCATACATATTGTTAGTCATAATGTGTTAAAGTCATAATTTTCGCAAGTCATAATGCATTTTCACAAAATCTTTATTTTTCCAGGATTTTTATTAAAGTAACCTAACCTAACCTAACTAATCTACACGATGGATGTTTATTAAATCCTATAATTTCAGCCTGAAAGGGTATGACAAAAAAAATTATGACTAACATTACATTATGACAAATAATATGTATGCGACTAGACCCGCTCCCCTTTTTAATTTTTTTAGTCGATACCGAAACGTCTATGTTCCAAAACGTAAATGGTCTAGCATTGGTCTAGCATACCTTAGCGTAATGTCCGAAATTCAATATAGCTCTTACCTAATCAATATTTATAAAACTCTACCGTTACTAACTGACTGACTGACAGACAACACAGCACAGCCTAAAATACCTACCTTGAGGGAATATTCCTTGGACTCACTAGAGGTGCACTAAGAAAAGATTTTTAGAAAATCCCCTAACGGAAAGAAATAGAGATTTGCTAAATTAGCAAACATGTAATAAATCACCAGAGCGGGCTTACATGCAAGCACGAGATATAATTTGACAGGTGCTAGGGAAATTAATACATCTATTCCATATTCTAACGTAAGACTTAATGCTTAAGGTTTAAAATAAAAGTGTTCCGTCCTGACTTTTACTACCTTTTATTACTAAGGTAGTTCCGTAGTTTTTCGATTTTCACATTTTTATAGCGATTTTATCAAAACGGGACACTTTTATTTTAAACCTTAAGCATTAAGTCTTACGTGAGAATATGGAATAGATGTATTAATTTCCCTAGCACCTGGCAAATTTTATCTCGTCCATTTATAAGCATATTTGAAACTTTCATTATCTCCAAGCGTAGACCGTTTGAGTTTGAAATTTGTATTCCGTAGCGATATAATATTGTTTGAAAGTATTGCATCGTGCTGCGTCGCAAATGCATCCAATTGCACTCGGTATTGCACTTCGATTCCGTATCAATACCACCTGCAATAAGACGGCCATCGAATATCAAATGAACAGCACTATGATAAGCTTTGCTATAAGGATGAATTTATATAACAAAGATTTTATAGACAAATAAGCGAGAGCTCGAAATGGAGTATATAGTGGTGTAGGTGTAGGATTCGAACCCAGGACCGCTAGCTTCGTAGGCAGCGTCACAACCAACTAGGCTAGACGCGTCGTCAACCTTATAATATTATTAAACACATTCAATTACTATAGAAACCTCAATTTCAGATTTTACCCATTAATCATCAATAGTGCGTAACCACAGCAAATCAAATTAAAACACTATTGAAACCGGTTAACCGGCCCACAAACCGGGGTATACCCGGATTAACCCTAATCAGCGGATCTATCCGTTCCGGGCAAATATTAACCGGTCAGCGGGTTCGTTATGTTGAACAAACATGATAATCACCCTTATAACACGAAGGGTTATATACAATCCAATTGATAAGAGAAATCCGGCCCTATCTTGCTTGCAATAAGGTTGTGTAACTAGAGTTATGAGACTTGCGGGCTTTGTTATAGTTGTGAAACAGCGTAAGGAGCGTATTGTGTTAGATTAGAAGGAACCGTATGTCTATGAAGTCAAATTTTAAAGTATTTATTTTGGTAAAGCCTCCGCTTATTCAGACATCTAACAAAAGGAAAAAAAAATCGAACGAAATATACATGATGCTGAACTTATGCCACATGACGTGAAATGGTTCCAGCTCAGCATGTTGCTCGATTTGAAGCCAGCATTGGTCTTCCGCTAGTGCGCTGGACACTTTTTGTCTCCAGAACTATCTTCTACTTTGTCCCAAGCAAATAAATATCAGGGGACAATCTTACACAAATTGACCTAGTCCCAAACTAAGCTCTAGCTTTGTACAGACTGCATCAAATAGATAGGAGCAGCCAAAATGGCCAAATATATCGCAACACATCCTTATTCCTATAGTAATAAAGATGTGTTGCGATATATTTGGCCACTTTCGATGCTCCTATCTATTTTATGCTGACTGTACTAAGAGTACTAGACAACGCGGTGCCCCTTGAAATATCGAATTATTATTTAGCGAATGTGTCGTTTCACCGAATTCCATTTTATCTAAAGCTAATTTCTGCTGAAACCTTATTGTTTTCCGGTTATCTTAAGCATGGGTTACGTAGGCTAGGTTAGACCTGTAACCACCAAAAAATTACAACTCCTGTACGTGAAAACGCCTGTCGACGAAATGAAAATTCGGCGAAGCAAAATAATCTATGAAACGTTTGTCGATATTTCAAGTGTAAACCCTAGACAAAGATATTTATTTTATGTGTTTATTTATGTAACAACGCCTCGTAAACACAACAAATAAACTTTTCTATCAAACAAACGTTTTGCATCGCAGCTATTCAAATAACAATTTAAAAATGTACAAATAAAAAGACAAACAAGTTTAAAAATGTAGCGTGCCGGCAGTAAACAGTTCTAAATTCTCGCTGGCGCCAACGGTATTTGTCAATTCAAAATAAATCGAACGCTTTTAGGGTTGCCACACGAAATATATGTATTGTTCTGTAAATATTTACGTTAATTTAGTAGGTAATACAAGTGTTGATGTATATTTATACGATATCCAGTTAACACTGGCTAGTTTTGAGCTATGGTGCAAAATTATGATTGATAAAAAAAACATTACCTCGTAATTAAGTACAATGCGAAAAGTTCATCGCATCAGATTGTTTGAGGCGTTGAACCGTGAACAAGCAACAAAAAAACAATCATTATGTCGCATTTATTATTTAAGTAATAGTTTTTTATATCAATATTTTTTCGTAGTATAATAAAATTAATAAAACAAGCTTCAAACAAAATCTTTATTTTTCACCGGAACAAAAAAAAAATATCAGGGGACAATCTCACACAAATTGGCCTAGTCCCAAACTAAGCTCTAGGCTCGTACTATGGGTACTAGGCAACGATATACATACTTATATAGAGAAATGCATACTTAAATATGTAGAAAACATCCATGACATAAGAACAAATACTCGCTTTCATCACACAAATATTTACCGGGATTCGAACCCGGGGCCGTAAGCTTCGTAGGCAGGGTCACTACCAACTAGGCTAACCGCGCCGTCAAATGGCAACCCTAAACACACCCCGTTCGGACAAACGGCGCAAACAAGTGACGTCACTGGGGAAAGCAATTCGTTCACGTTCACCGGGGTTACTCTGGGAAAAAGTGAAAATATTTTTACTACTGAAAATCCTTAAAGCAGGTGTATTACCTGCTTTAAGGATTTTCAGTAGTAAAAACATTTTACATTAAGTAACGTATAGGAAAAAATATAAAAAATATATTAGATAAAAATATCGCACATATTGCCATTAATACAGTACGAAACATAATAAAAGATAAAAAAGATGAAAGATATTTATTCAGTAAGTAGGCCGCACGGGCACTTTTACACGTCAAAATCTACCAGCGCTTCCCAAGAGGGGACCACTGCTGAGAAGAAGCGCCGCAAGAAACTCAACAGTTAGTCATTTTTTAAACATACCTAGGTAGTTAACTTATTACAATGATACTAATTATTCTAGCATTAAATAAAACTGTAAAAATAATATACTCGTAAAATATCTGCGTAGTTCTGCAGGAAAACATGTCAGAATTATTACGAGAAAAAAAATTAAAATAAGTACCTATACATATATTATTATATCTACACATATTATACGTGTAGCCACGTAAAAGAGTTTCGACATGTCTTCCTACATAAACCGTGCCCCCTAGACAAGATACAGTGTTTACATGATTCTTATGAGTTATTTATGAGGTAGTAAGCTATTAGTTAATTTTCTGATTTAGGCCAAGCAATATTGAACACCAATCCTTCAATTTCTAGATAGTATTTGTAATCCCGTCTCCACTTGAACCCATTGCATATAACTCCCCCAATAATATTGTCATTTCTCTAAAAAAAAAAACAAAAGGATTCGAACCTCCAGATCCCGGTTCATCAAAGTAATATAATAGTACATAATTTTCCTTTTAGGAGAATCCCCGCATTTCATATTGATGGAATCAAAACGTGACATTTGAATTGAGCGCTCAGTAAAAACGGTCTTTTTTTATTATTATCCCTTTTGGATATGCGACCTAAATCTTATCCAAAAAGAGTTGAAGCTCCCGTACCCATCACGTTACACTTACCCCTTTTTAACTTAGAAGAACAAACGACAAACTTATTTTGCGTGTCTTCCGACGGATTCTATGAAAGGGTTACGTACATTTTGTTTGTGACGAAGTTAGTTCCTGATTTTGCCACTGGCTAAAGTAAATTTGTAGCGATTTATAGGCGGTATTGCCAACATGATGGATGCATTTAGCTTTAGATTTGGCAAATTTATACGACTATGGAAATATCGCTATTGCTTATAGGGAAATGGAACGGATGGGTTTTTTAGTAGCTATCTCAGAGTGGTATCGATTTGGTTTCCGACTTTTCTAACCTGAGTCTGAGTTTAAGTTTATAACAAATAATATGACTGAAATGTAAAAAAAATCCTATGTTCTTTTGCCTTACCTAGGCATTCCGTGAAATTACTAGCATAGAGAAATTCTGTCTTCTTCCTCGGGGTTGGCAACGCAATTGACAACTTAGCAGTCTCACTGCAAGTGTAAACGCTGCTTTAGAGCCTTCTTACCATCAGGCCCCCTGAAATGTAGGGTAAAGGGACTGTTTTGCCTTACAAAGTGAAGGTAGCCGCCATCTTGAATTGAAAATGCCTATTTATTCTTAAATTAATGCCTCACAATGGACTCTATGACAAGTGTTGAGAAGTATGAATGAGACAAAATTACTTACAGTTGTTTGCATAAGTACATGTTCATTTTGTACTACTAGCTAATAACCTAACCGAGTTAAAAATCCTCCGGCAAAATCTGGACGTCTACTTTCAGAGCTCATAACTATTAAACGGCTTAACGTATTTTCATGAAACAAGCTAAGAACATTGAATTAAGTGACCTTTCTAACCAAAAAAAAAAACTAAATCAAAATCGGTCCATCTGTTTAGGAGCTACGATGCCACAGACAGATACACAACGACACAAAACACAAATCAATTACACACATACTCACGTAAATTACTAACTATAGAAAAAAAAAACGCTGTTTTCATTTAATTTGATATGCCACTTTGACATAGTTCATTATGGGCCAGAAATCTAATAGGAGTTTACACTAACGCCTTACTTGTGACATAATACGTATCTATGATTCCGTCTTCTACATCGCCTAGACGTGGCTGCGCCTGATAAACAGTCTGTGCTAGCGCTGTATTAACAGCTGTTAATACAGCGGGTATAAATCCCGGGTTCGGTTAATATTCCCGGGTGAAGGCGGGTTTTGATTTACAGCCCTGCAACCCGCCATCTTTCTCCGGGCTGCGGCGCGCCTTAACACATGAGATACAGGCTAAATGTGACGTTCTCAATATAAAGGGACCTTATGGAGGCAGGCGGTTATGCCGTTTTTAGAACTTTTACCATAGTATTCGTATAGTTACAAGAACAAGAAGAGCGTAACTGCCTTCCGCCATAAGGTCCCTTTATATTGAGAACGTAACAAATAGAATGTATATTGATTACAATTTTTTTAAGTTTGCACCGCCTACCTTACTGTTGCTTGTTTTTAAACCTTCTTTGTAAGGTTATTTGGAAGATATCGTGCGTGTTTAGTTTTGTTGATTCGCTATGTGACATTTCTTTGGTATTTTCTCTTTGCTATACAATATTGTAATTAATCGTCTGTCATAGACGTTATAAGAGCCCCTTCACATCTAGCGTCTTTTGAGCGTCTCGGCGTCCCTGCCACGCCTGCGGTAGCGGGTAGCGGGCCGAGGGGATTGCGTTATGCAGTAGGCGCTGACAGGACGCCGACGCTCAAAAGACGCTAGATGTGAAGGGGCCTTAAGCCAATGATGATGTAATAATAATGTGGTATTAAATAAAGAGTATTACTATAGTAGTGTACAAAAAAATGGTCAAAGCTTTTAAAATCTTAGGATTCAAGTTTTTTTGCTCTATACTCTGGCCCCGATTCTAATAACACCAGACGAAGTCTCGAGATATTTAAAACATATAAATGCAGTGCAGAATGTTAAAGAAATATTATTTTATAAAAAAAAGGTGTATCCGAGATGTCCCATCTGTGTAAGAAAGATAAGCCCAATATTTCATTTGTGAAAAAGTGACACTTCCCCAAAATGTTTGTCATCTTAGGGCCTGCGCAAACCGGTGGAGCGCAGCGCAGATCACTTTAAATTCATCAATGTATATTCTTCCCTATTTTAATTACAATAAGGTATAAATTTGAATGTTCTGAGACCGACCTCGGAGCATCACGGGGGATTTCTACTCTGCGGCTGCGGCTCTAAATTTATACCGTATTGTAATTAAAATAGGGAAGCAAATACATTGATAAATTTAAAGTGATCTGCTCTGCGCTCCGCCGGTTTGCGCAGGCCCTTACACGTAATTATGAGTATTTTCATCTTATCTCGATTATTACGAGAGTACAGGTGCAGGAAGCTAGAATTCCTACTTGCCTTTATATTATGGATGGCTCGTTGCGGCTGACGCCACTGTTGATTTACAATCCGCCATCTTTCTTTAGACTGTGTGGTTCAACACATGAGAGAACAAAGAGGCTACCGGGGTTTTATTCTTATTTATTTAACCCGTCTTGCTTCTGTATCTTAATAATATTGATGATGTTTTAGTGGCTTAAGTCAAATAGAAGTCAGATGGCTAACATAAAGTGGAATAAGAGGGTATATATCAGGTGGCATAACCATTGTTTGACCTAATATATCGTTTGGTTGAAAACGTTATTTTTTCAATTGAAACGGTTTTTTTAGAATTATTATAAAACTAACCTAACCTAACTAATCTACACAACAGATATTTCAAATCATGAAATTTCAGTCTAAAAGGTTGTTAGGCAAAATTATTTTCGCTTAGGTATGCGTGTCATCGGGCTCCCGGAGTAAATAAAGGCACGCCATCCTACCAAATAATTTGGGGGTGTGAGGGTGATATGGAAGTATCGGCAACATAACCAAAATTTGATCCAACCACTACCTGATTAATATGTTTCGTCATCATCATCACCTAATATGTTGGTTGCTTTAATATATTGCAGTTCCGACTTTCATCAAACGTGTTTTTGGAAAGCTATAGGTACTCTTGGCACTTAGGTCATCATTAAGATTACTGAAATTGGTAAGTCTATATTATCTTCACATGAGAACGACTCGACCGATTTGACTGTTTGGGTTCGTAATTTTCAGGGCAAGGTTTGTATGAAATACCTACTTTAAAAAAAAACGCACACTTGCGAAACACTAATTGGTCGCTAGTACCTATAAAATAAATTATTTTTAGACGCCGCCTCCTTATTCACTTATCTTTTTTCGAAGTGACGCGAACTTTAGGTACCTTAACCTTTTCAACGCCATTGACGGATATATCCGCCGTATCCGCACCACTGGTTTAACGCCAACGACGGATATATCCGTCATGGTTGACAGCGTAAAATAGACCTGAGCGTATATGAGTTAAGGTTGACATTAGCTCTAGTAATGTTGACGTTAGCTGTCATGGCGTGTGAGTGTGCCTTCCCATAGAAGCGGAGACGAGCGGTGCGGAGAGGAGCTGTGTAGGAATCGACCAATCACATTGGTTGTAATCCACATCTCGTCTCCGCTTGACTGTTTCCATAGAAGCGGAGCGGAGACGAAATGAGGATTACAACCAACGTGATTGGTCGATTCCTAAGTAATCATAATACACGCGCGTCATCGCTCGCCGCCCATCGCTCGGGGTGAAACCGAACGCTCCCGCATTTTCCTCGTTATTAGATCGGGACGTGTGAGGAATGTGGAATCCGGTCAGCCATTAACGCCGAGGTGAACGGGACAGGGAAATCGAACAGGGTTTAAAACTAATATATATGTATTTCTATTTGCCTCGACTTCTCCGAAAACTCGGTCGTTCATCCACAGTCTGTTAAATTACCAGAAAAAACCTAACCTATTATCCTAGTTGGTAACCCTGCCTACGAAACTAGCGATCCCGGGTTCAAAACCCGGTGTGGACAAGTATTTGTGTGATGAGCGTGATTATTTGTTCCTGAGTCATGGATGTTTTCTATATACGTATTTAAGTTTGTATTTTTCTTTTTAAGTATGTTTACCCATAGTACAAGCCTAGAGCTAAGTTTGGGACTAGGTCAGTTTGTGTGAGATTGTCCCCTAATATAATAAGGTGATTATAATACGGGTGCAACATTGCCATTATAAGTACAACTATACGCAAAATACTACCTAAAAATCCCAGGTTTTTCAGACCGTGACGAACCTATTCCTAACCCAATAAAGACTATAACTTTCAAAGTTTTCGGCGGCGAGATTAAGCTGGCATGCGGGCGGAAAGTCGTCTGGAAGTCGCGTGCGTTGATCTGTTTTATCCCTTTGGTCAAACAGTCAAAGTTATTTGACCAGTCAAAGTTATTGGGGATAAAACTAGAAACTAGAGTGGCTACATCTTCTAGCTGTTCGCGTGCTTTTTTATCGTTACAGATAATTTAGAAAGAGAGATCCGAGCGACAACAAGTCGCGGACTACTTGTGCTACTGTCCTGGGCCAATAAGCCCAGGTTGTTTATTATCCGACTGCACGAAGCTAAAAAGCGTAATGAGTTTAACAGTCTACAATGTATATGTGATCAAAAATCGGATGTTCCTCTCTAGCTCCTAAACGAAACTAAGTATTCAACTAATTGTCATTAAAATACGATTTGTTAAGAACTTCGGTCATATAATAAATATTAGGGCGTCAACATCCCGTCGGTCGGGTTTTAGTTCTTAACTTTTCAAATTCTATATTCTTTGCAATATTTGGCATTCAGGTGGTCTGTACTTTGCGGGCTTAACATGCATGAAACGAGATAAAATTTGACAGGTGCAAGGGAAATGAATACATCTATTTCATATTCTAAAGGAAGACTCAACGCTTAAGGTTTAAAATAAAAGTGTCCCGTCTTGATAAAATCGCTATAAAAATGTGAAAATTGCTAATAGCCGCTTAGTAATAAAAGGTAATAAAAGTCAGGACGATACACTTTTATTTTAAACCTAAAGCGTTATGTTTTACGTTAGAATATGGAATAGATATATTAATTTCCCTAGCTCCTGTCAAATTTTATCTCGTTCATGCATGTCAAGCCCGCTGCTAAATTATCATCTTCAGCCATGTGATTCTGTGGCCTTTCACATCGCCTGCATTTTCATAGTATCTGGTTGCATCGACGAAACAAGCGACTAAATGAAAATGCATTTAAGACTCATTTTACAAATTTTGACGGACGTCGTAAATTCGTCAATGATTCATCCGACGATGTCCAGCGAAATGTTTACAGAATCAGCTATGTTATTCTGTTAAAACAACGTCATTCAGTTCTACTCAGTCGATGAATATCCGGTGAATTTACATCGTCCGTCAAAGTGGGCAAATGACATTCAACTGCCTGCACTTTCATTTAGTCGCTAGTCTGACAGCTGGTCGTCTGTGAAACCAGCGACTAAATGAATGTGCAGGCAGTTGAATGTCATTTACCCACCTTGACGGACGATGTAAATTCGCCGGATATTCATCGACTGAGTAGAACTGGTTGACGTTTGTGTTAACAGAATAACATAGCAGTACCTACTCAATTAACATTTAAGAGCTCTTTGACCAACGTCTCTTTTACAAGGTGGGCCAAAAGAAGTCATCCGATGTTGTTTGACTCTCTTTTTTTGAATTGTTACGCAAAAAAATAGACACGATTATTCCGCGTTCTTGGGGAGTGTATCGCTCCATGGCTTGTTCACTTGTATTTTGCATCTGTCAAGTCCACAAATGTCAAAACAGATTTGACATTGGCGAATTTGCAAAAATGAGAGCATCTTCCAATAGGGTGATTTCTTTTGGCCCACCTTGTACTATCAATGCTCTCAGTCAGTTAACTTAACCGTATAAGCACCTATAGGTACTTACAGTGCCAACACATAGTTAAGTAGATCCGGTAACTCCACAACTTTAAGTTAACTCAACTTCGCTCTTTGCTTAAAGATTCTAAGTCAGGATAACTCGCAACTTGTAACTTGTAACATTAATTTGCCTTATTGCTACTCGCTAGAACGGTAACTTGGCTCGGAGTTAATGTTTATTATGTTAGCTCATGTTTTTTTTATGTATGATAGGCAAACATTTGACCTCGATCTCACCTGATGGAAAGTGATGATGAAGCCGAAGATGTTAGAGTTATTACGGATGGATGAACATGGAGAACATGATGATGATTGTGTCGAATGAATAATCAAAGATTTTATTTATCTTTATAGCATGATAACGACGCGGTAAGCCTAGTTGGTATTGACTCTACGAAGCTAGCGATTAAGAGTTCGACCAAATATTTGGTGAGCACGAGTATCTAAGGGCCGTATTAATAAACTCATCTCAACTGTGATCCCCGTCTCAAGATACGTCAAAGTAAACGTCAATTCATAGAAAACTGACATTTTTGACGCATCTTGTGACGGGGATCAGAGTTGAGATGAGTTTATTAATACGGCCCTGAGTCTCAGATGTTTGTTATTATTATATACATACATTAAAACATAAGTACTTATTTATTTAAATATATATACGTGTAAACTTATCTTCAAAGCATGGTAACCCATGGTAATGGTAACAATGGTAATGGTATTGGTGATCTTTAGTCATAAAGAAAGGACCAGAAAGAGAGATGTTAGTAAGAGTGAACCACCAAATCCAAAGGGGTAATTCTCATATCATTTCAACCGCCCGTCACAGCCGTGGCTACAAAATTGACGATTTTCTAAGGAAAAACTATTGATAAGAATTGTAAGCGGCGGCTCTGCATTCCACAGAATAGCCGCAAATGACATTCAAATCTACAGGGAAGCCCGAAGCCGTCAGTAATGCGACCACGGTTGTGACGGCGGCTGAAACGCTCGTGAGAATGACCCAAAGGGTAAATTTTCTAGAATAACATAAATAATCAAATATTCCTGCAGTTATTATGAAGTGTATTAAAACACAACTTAAGTTCTACTTCCTTTACTTTCTTAACATCAAAATAAAGCGGCAAGTGAGCAGATGTAGGATTGAGCTTAAAAGATATCATCTTTGATAAATGCTTTTTCTTTCGATCGTTCTCGGGACAGATAGCGAATGGAGGCGAAGATTTATCGCTCTTTCATTAACTCAAACGAACGAAAAATAGATTGTTTTTTTGTTGGAATACGTCGATGCTAGTCTATAATGAGGGTTAGACTGTCAGTTAACTTTTTACGGGGACAAACTCAGCGCTGTTTATTCAGTTAGTTGTGATTATCAAGCGGCTTCAAAAAAGGAGGAGGTTCTCAATTTGACTGTATTTTTTGTATGTCTATTACGCAATATCTTCGCCGATTGTAGATAGATTTTAATAATTACTAGGTCCTGCCCGCGACTCCGTCCGCGTAGAAGTCGTTTATCGCTGCTCCCTCAGGAACTTTTAAATTTTCCGGGATGAAAAGTAGCATGTGTTAATCGAGGGTATAAGAAACATTCAAAATTTTATCCAAATCTATCCAGCCGTTTCAGTGTGAAAGAGTAACCAACTAACACACACACACACACACGAAATTTTCGCATTTATAATATTAGTAGGATTTTTCATTTCCGTTTATTTCTGTACCTACCCCGTGTTAGATATGGCATCTGTGCCATGGTTTAGCTCTCTCTTGGATCAGTTAGTGTGCCGATATCCCAAACTTCCTCCCCACTCCAAGCAGGCCCCTTTTTGACCCCCTTTAATAATTCCCTATATCTCGCGATTCTTCTAGTGTAGCGGATGTTCTTGACGTCTGTAAGTAATTAAGTAGGTACTTATTAAAATATGTGTCACGCAATCCTGAGCAAATAACGAAATCACCTGAACAATATTATTATATTATTTTCGATGGTTTTCTATATTTTGCTTAGAAGTAAGAGGAGAAAATAGCGTAAGTATTTATACAAAATTTTGTTATATTGTTAAAGTAATTTTCAAATTTAACATTGGAAAATTGTTAATTTATATTTAAAATGGGTCGGACAAATTGAAATCATTCTAACAAGAGTGGTGTTCAAAATAGAGTCAATTGGTTGAATAAACATTGATATCTCCATGTAAATCGTCCATAACTGGGTATTATATTTTGGATTAAGTCGTTTATTGGTTGTTTATAACTGAATTATATTGGTACATTACTGGTGTTTTGGAACATGTTATATTTTTGGCAATTATTGCAAAGTTATATTGTTTATAGAGATATTTAGCGTAGCATATATTTTTCTCGTATATTCCTTTTTTTGAAAAATAAATTACCAAACCACGCTTAGTCCAAAATTGAACCTGTTTTAACAATAAAAGTAAATAAGTCCCCTTAAACTGTCCATAATTGGTGCTGTCACCCTAGATTAATCTTGATTGAGTTAAATGAAAGAAATTATAAAGTTAAATGACCTGTGTTTTATTCTATTGCTATAGTAAATAAAGTGGCAGCAGCAACTTTAATCAAACTTAAAAGTTAATTGACGTCTCTGAGTGCGGCCGTAAATGATATTTTTAGGGTTCCATACCAAAATGGTAAAAGAGGAACCCACAAGGGTTCTCCACCGTAAGGTCTCACGATGCCATCCATGGTGCCAGCGAGCATGACTTCGAACGCTGCGATTCAACAGAGCCACGCTGTTTTGTCACCAAAATAGTTTAAGATATTGTTATAAATATATGTATTTTAGACAGTAAGGTATTTATCTATGGGCCTAGTAGCCTGAAAATAAATAAATAAGGTGAGACTTCGTTGTCTGTCCGTCTGTCTGTCACAGCAGTTTTTCTCAGCAACTACACAATTAAGCTATCAACTTGAAATTTGGCGTAGTTGTATAACCTTGCTTGCCCGCATCTGTTTTTAGAAAAAAAATATAAAAATTACTTTATAAATAATTGAAAAGGGGTCTAGAATGGGGGGTTGAAAATGAAAGTGATTTTATTATAGCAAGTGGGGTGTCATATGAATGGGCTCAATCTGTTCATTTCAAAACTATTTTTTTTTTTGTAATTTCCGTGACGTACTTTTTGATTTATAACCAAAAATGTTCAAAAAATGACCGTCCTCCCCTTATCTCCGAAGTTTATGAAACGAAAAATCTAAAAAAATCCTAACTTATATTTTACGGGAAAAGAAATTGAAAAAGATCTGTACCTACTAAAATTTAGGCAAGTCAAAATGGACCTAAAAGGTATATTTTTGAAGTACCGACTTAAATACGCAACCCTCGGTGCGCGAGTCCGACTCACACTTGACCGGTTTTTTTGGTAAGGTTTTGCAAGGCGTGTCCCAGAAGGGAAGTTGGTCACCCTCTTCCACGCTTAAAGTGGGGCCCTACATTTCAGTTAGGTAGGTAAACATTTCAACGTTCAACATTTACTTTGCGAACGTTTATTGAATTTATGTACGCCTTATTCTCGGTCTTGTATCATATCTCTTATGAACTCAAAACAGACAAGGAAAGAAAGACGTTGTAGTTAATTTAAGTTAAACAAACGAACCTCGATTCTCTTAAACAGTTCGCTGGCGAGTTAGTTGGCGAACTTTTAACCGGCGAGGTCGAGTTGCCTGTTACTTTAGTCGTAGGTTTAGTCGTCAAAGCAGCTCGGCACACATGACAATTTAATCACACCTATTCATAATTCGCCGACTAGTTCGTAAGCGAATTTAAGACCGACTTCAAAAAAAGGAAGAGGTTCTACGGTGTGTTGTTCTTTTGGCTTTATTCGTACATTCATTTTAAGGTATTTTTAACAAAAGGAGGAGGTTCTCAATTCGTCTGTATGTTGCTTTTTTTTTTTGTATGTTTGTTACGCGATTAACTCCGTCAATTGTGGACCGATATTGAAAATTCTTTTTTTGTTAGAACCACTTCGGAAGTATACCCATACTTCCGAAGTGGTCCCATTGTCACGAAATAAGAATATGATGATGGGATCCATGAGGAATCGAAGGAACTCCTCGAAAGTTATAGGCACACATACAGCGATTTAGGTATTACCTGCAACACCTTAAGAAATTACATTACAATAGCACCTCTTGGTGAAGAGGAACTGATGATGAAGACCAGAGATGACCACCGGAACTCCTTAGTCGTAAGTAATTGAGCCAGCAATGAGATTTCTTTATTAAGAACATGAAGCTACTCTTATACTGATTATAATGCATGTGGTGAAGTGCAACTGATGGTGAAGTACCGGGAGAACTCCTCAATGATTAACGGCCCTGCATCTTGGACAGCGACATCTTGTTAAGGGTGATGAGAAATTTGTATTAGGGTATTGTTTCTTAATGTGATATTTATGTGCTTAATCACATAGGTACTTAATAATATTAGGTGCATCACTAAAAAGCGAAAAAAAATAATTTTTAACAAAAAATAAAACGGTCTTCAAAAACCCACTAAAAAGGATTAAATAAAGACCGGGCTCCTAAGAATCCTAGGAATTGCCTATTTAGTGCCTAATAGGTACATGAAATATATCGAAGTCGGTGGCAAGAATCATTGCTATCGCTATTGTGTATCTACTTGACACCGGCTTGGATATATTTCATGTACCTATTAGGCACTAAATAGGCAATTCCTAGGATTTTTAGGAGCCCGGTCTTTATTTAATCCTTTTTAGTGGGTTTTTGAAGACGGTTTTATTTTTTGTTAATTTTTTTTTTCTTATCGTTTAAATTATATTCCGATTATGATATGAGAGATATAAATAATACAAAAACTAGAACAATATGTATACGAGTATGTACATGAACTTTATAGAAATCGTTGGCGAAGTAAATGTTTAAAATGTTTGCGTAACTGAAACGTGGGGCCCCACTGTAAGCGGAGGACCAGAATCTAATTTGAAGCTTCGCAACTGGAAGGCTTAGGCCTAGTAATAGTCCCGTAAGCACTCCTTGGGTACGGAATCATAAAAAAATCAAAGCGTATCTTTTGTCCAAATTTCCTTAGGTACCTCTAGAAATAAAGTAATAAGACTAAACTGCATTGATGATTTTTTTATAAAAAAAAAATTGTATTGTAGAGTCGGTGGCCTAGTGGCTAGCGGTGTCGACTCGTGTTTATGAGGTACCGAGTTCGAACCCCCAAGCGGTCGCCATGTACCAATGAGTTTATTCTAACTTATGTACATTACCACGGTAATCGATGCTCTTACGGTGAGGGAAAACATCGTGAGGAAACCTGCACATTTGGGTGGCAAAATGTGTAATCACGATTCAACTGGTTTGGTTCCCCTGTCACAAGGGTTACGGAGGTCAGACGGCAGTCGATCCACTGTAATAACCAGACTGGCCGAATCTGGATCATGGTCACGCGTACCCCGACGAAGAACGGGAAAAAGCGCTAGGAGGATGATGTATGCCTCAGGAAACATTAATTCCCAAAAAACTTGGCCTTGTTAATGCAGTGATGTACTTACTTAACGAATTAAAGTATTATATCCCCGCCCGCGCCGCGCCGCGCCCTACCTAATGCGCTCCGTACGTTGAATACCTAATGATGTCATCCATACATGCATAATGCTATCGGCTTAGCTTTGTTCGCTGATACGAGATAAGATTAGCATGTGCAGGAAGAGCCTTGGAAAACAGATTCTGAAACACATTTCTGTTGTTAGGGCTGAGGCAGCTCGCAATGCTAGACAGTCGAGCGCAGAGCTGAGGCTTGTTGGTAATAAAACGACTTTTAGGGCTAAACTCCAAAGCCGCAAGGGCGTGAGGTCGTATGCGACAAACAATACAATTTGAGAAATATTTGCCCCACATAACTTTATACATTTTTGTGTGGAACCAAAGCCTACTTGATTTTTTTACAATAGATTAATTTTCTCAAAAAAATTGTACACTTATTATGAGAATCAAGAATTTTTATAAATTTATCAAATCTTTTTTTTTTTTCATACTTTTATACAAGGTGTCCCGCGATAAAGTGCACAAACGAATAAGGGTGAAACTACATGTGATTTTATCACGGAAAAATTTTTTTTTTTTTTTTTAAGATTGCATACAGTTTACAATAATTATTATTGTAAACCCCATACAAATAAAAAAAATCCGTGATGAAATCACATGTAGTTTCACCCTTATTCGTTTGTTAGTGCACTTTATAGCGGGACACCGTGTTTTTTTTGAAGTGGTATTATAGCTGACTTATGATTTTTCTTAAACTGCTATTTTTCAGCCTCATCTTCCATTAGCCGCTTAGCCAGACACTAGAAGGCCTACAAACCATTAAAAACACCTGTTCGTCGCTCTTATATTGTAAAAGGCTGTATTTTCGCTCCATTGGAACCTTTTAAGCGCCCCGACTGACTTCAATAGCGTTCGGGATTTCAAGCCGTTTTAGAGTACCTATTACACTGGATATGATTCAGTAAGGAGTTTCTCTTTGAAAAGATAAGATAAGAAAGAAAAAACAATATCATTTCTTATTTATTTATTAGTATCAAAAAGCTCTTTGAATTTAACAAATAATTCTGAAAATGAAATAAGTTTTAGGAAGGGCAACCGCAAGCGTCGTTTTGGTCGTAGGCTGCCGCCGACGCTTCGACTACTGTCATCGACGAATGGCGACGGCTGCAATTGGGTAGGTAAAGTTTTTGGAAGAGGTGTAAATTATATTTTTTTTCGATAGTCGTCATCCTAAAGGTCAAGGAACTGCGGCTCTTTTATTTTTATTTCCTCTACTATTTTAGAAATATTTTTTTTAGTTATTAAGTTGACATTAACGGCCGCCAAGCTGTGTTGCCTTCGTACTTAATGAAAAAGAAAAAAAAACGGTCACTTCCACAGATCATTGTCAAGTCAAATCAAAATAAACAAACGATTCAATTCAACGGCTCTTTTCTGTTTGCTTGCGTTTCATGTGATCAGTGTTTTTAGAAATATTTTTAACGACCTCAGAACGAACTCCGGACTTTCGATTTTGCCGCTTTGCTCTACGACCTTTGCACGATATTTGGACTACGATTTATTTTCGACCCCTTTGGCACTGCTTCTTCGACACCGATTTCTTCCTTTCATGCTGGGGCCACACTAACAGGAAACGCTGTAACGCGCCCCAGCATCACGACGACTCTTGCCCTGCTTTTCGGCAGCCATGAGAGCACGTTTGAATCGTATACACGCAATGAATTCAAGCAATCCCACACGGACTTTGGAAATGGAGTATTACAAAGATGTTTGTTTACTTTGATTTGACTTGACAATGATAGATATCTGTGGAAGTGACAGTTTTTTTTTTCTTTTTCATTAAGAACAAAGGCAACACAGCTTGTCGGCCGTTAAAGTGCACAAATGTCAACTTAATAACTAAAAAAAATATTTCTAAAATAGTAGAGGAAATAAAAATAAAAGAGCCGCAGTTCCTTGATCTTTAGGATGACGGCTATCGAAAAAAAATATAATTTACACCTCTTCCAAAAACTTTACCTACCCAATTGCCTCTGCCGTTGGCGGTGTGGCGTTCGTATATAAAAACCCTTTCCGCTTCCGTTTTCAGTGCGTTACCGAAATCCTAGATTAACTGATATTCATTCAGATCTTAAAACCGCATATTAGAAGATATTATTCTGTCAATAATTGTCTGTACTTACCAATAAATAAATACTTAAATTAATTCTTTGTCCACAGCGGAATGCGCCCCAACCCTGGCCCCTTGGATGCCTGAAGCTACCACCATCGAAACCGCGCACGAGCACGCCATATACGACATTAACGACATCGTGCACTTCGAGGACAATGACATAGTGATGCGAGACTCCAACAAGGACCACAATCAGTTGGACAATGTTATACAGAAGTGCGAGTGCCTGCACGGGGGAGGGTGTGTGGGGGGGGTGTGTTTGTGCCCGCTGGGGTACAAGGGTGTGAGGTGTGAGATCACTTTGGATTTGAAGGTGAGATTAATCATTGTTATAGCACGACACAATAGTATAGTTGCCTGGTATTTTATTATTGCACCGAGTGCTGACTTGAAGCCCGAACCTTGGCGAGGGCTCTAAAAGCACGAGTGCAAAAATAAATGACTTAGTGCGAGGTTCATAATCTGCTTTCCTTAAAAACTAACTCTTTTGGTTCAGTAATATTTGCTCAATAAATCCAAAACAAGTGAAAATCCAAAATTGACCTCATTTTTGAAAACGTCTTACGGCTTGGCGACGAGTTGGGACTTCAGATGTCCGAAGACAAGCCATAGGAATCTTGAATTTAACTTGCTACTTTTGTACAGTCAACCAGTTTTATTTCTGGGCCACTAAGGAAGAGAATGTCAAAAGGTCACATTATAAAAACGGTTTACTCACGTATTAGTCAGATAACGGCCCGACATGTTTCTGTCATGACTCACGTGTACGGGTGACCGCGCCTGCGATAACACTCCCCTAACGAAGGACTCCTAATGAGTACGACACATCATTACCTGACTAATACGTGAGTAAACCGTTTCAGTGTTCGTTTGTTTATAATAATGAGTCACACTAGTTTAATATTATATTACTATAAGGTCAATTTGGCGCCTCTTTGACCGTATACATACAATATGCAATGAGATCAAACATCGGATGTTCCACTCTAGCTCCTTACAATACACAGCTCATAGAAACACTGAAGCACGCGTTCCATCTCTCCATTACTACCAGTGTTATTAATGCCCCACATTTATAATGCACCGTTCATTTCCTAGGGGCTCAAACTGTCTGCAAAGTTTGACGTAAAAATATTAAAATTGCCAGTGTGAGAGGGGTTTTATGTACTTTACGAAGCTTCAACAATATGGTAGGAGCTTGTAATTTTACAATGATGTTTGCATGAAGAAGCTTGATTAAGGGAGAAGATTAGGATTACAAAAAACGTCAGTGTATTATAAATATTATAGTATTTGTAACGGTTACGGTAAGATATCAAGCGACTAAGTACATATTAGGGTTGCCAATGTTCAGATTGGAATGCTCTGAAAATATCCAGATATTTAGGTATTTTTCTACCTCTAATGTTGAGGAATTTAAACTACTTATCCAAATTTTTTACAAGAAGATAAAAACGATACAAATAAAATGATTTGGTTAAATGAAATCAACAACAATATTTGCAACAAACAAAAGTCCAGAATTTTCTCTTTTTGAATTAAACTAAAATTATATAAAAAAAATACACTTCTCATTAACAATTTGTTCTTTAGAAATACTAGACCATTGAACTTTATTGTTTCCAGGTACCTTCTCAGCCCTAACGCCCTTAGTGCGTTTGCGGCTGTACGCCGGTAGCACACCTCCGCCGCGAAACTGTAGTAGCGAAAGTCTGGCAACGAAATAAAGTTCAATTTCGTATTAACAGGACTGTGAACCAGCTGCAGAATCTAGCCTTTTCATACAAACGGCGATAACGTTTTCCACCCCCTAAACGTTAACCGAATTCGACCAATTTTTGATATGTGGTCAGTCGGAACAAAAACTATGTCCGTACGTGTCGTTTTTTAAAATATTGATTAGTTATAAAGAGATTATGGCCGAAATTACTTTTGTATGAAAACAATAAAACGGGATTAAATCGAAATTTATTAATAATATTGAAAAAAACTAAACGTACGGACATAGTTTTTGTGCCGACTGACACCGTATCAAAAATTGGTCGAAATCGGTTAACATTTAGGGGGTGGAAAACGTTATCGCCATTTGTATGGAAAGCCGTCACCTCACAATCCTCTTAAATAAATATCACGATTCCGCCTCAGTTTCGCGGTTTCGCGGCGGAGGTGTGCTACCGGCTTTAGGGATTCATGCGCGAAATGCGTTGATTTTATTGATTGATTCCGTACCCTACAACTGTGATAAAGTCATTAATTACCCTGGCATTTTGGGCAAATTAAGCCGACATGTGATTGATATAGGTAACTAGGTAATTTGCAACAAACAAAAGTCCAGAATTTTCTCTTTTTGAATTAAACTAAAATTATATAAAAAAAAATACACTTCTCATTAACAATTTGTTCTTTAGAAATACTAGACCATTGAACTTGATTGTTTCCAGGTACCTCGTTTCAACGGATCCTCATATCTTCGGCTACCAGGGCTGGGAAACTCTGCGCAGTCCTGGCTCGACATTCAGGTTAGTACTTTTGAAGCTTTTACTTGGTATACCTACAGTACAATAGAACCTTCGGACCTGTACCTCCCTCTCACTCCCTGGCAAGATGGTGGTAGTGATTTGGACGGGCCTTGGTCAAGGTTCTATCTAACACTTGCAATTTTTAGCCCTTTTAGGGGTTATTGTAACACACAAAACAGGTTAATTATCTGTTACAATCTCTTAGAAAAAGAAAATATCTTGTAATTGTGAATTAAACTGAAAAATTCAAGTAGGTTAAATTTTATAACCTCTTGTGGGAAGAGCGGAACTTTCTGCCATAGGTATATGGTATAATCACACTTACCAGGAGGTTTCAGCCACTTCGTCGATACCATATTTAACAGAATAATTTTTTTCATTTTTATTTAATTTTTGTAAAATTCTCATTTTATATCAAATTTTTCTATCCAAATAAATTATTTTCAAATCCTATCGCGTGTAATAATTTTATATTAAACCCCTTTGTTGCGAGCCCTTTAGTCTCATGGTCACGGACAGACAGGCGTGCCGCTGTCACGTTATATGGATTAGACGTTGAGATTTTATTAAAAAAAACTTCAGATCAAATAAATTACTTAAATTTGTTCGTACAGTGACCCGTTTTCCGTGCACTTGAATGTATAACGCATGGTAAATCTATAAAAAAGATTAAGTACTTTATTTTTAACAAGCATTTTTGTATGGATTTACATCCATTCCTACACGCAAAAAAATACAAATATATACATGAAAAATACAATGTTCAAATGTTCCCTTTAACCTTCACCGTGTAAGAGGAAAATTGTTTTTTTACCTTCAAATATTAACTTTTTTTCTTTGCCCGTCTTTATCTCTTAGCGTTTTTATACGATAAAAACGCGCAAAACCTAAAACAAACGGCTCCAGCTGACCAGACATACAAG
Source organism: Tortrix viridana (assembly GCA_963241965.1). Taxonomy (NCBI): domain Eukaryota; kingdom Metazoa; phylum Arthropoda; class Insecta; order Lepidoptera; family Tortricidae; genus Tortrix; species Tortrix viridana. The sequence goes on along the minus strand of OY725195.1, from coordinate 2,409,774 downwards.
TTACCAACTTAGTTTCTGACTATATTTATTTAAGTATACTATATACGAATCCTCGCACAATTATCTCTTTGAATTTTCTTCTGTTTGTAGGCGATGAAGTAAACAAGTATCTGCAAGTAAATTTTCTCATTACCATCGATCGATCTGAGCATTTCCGTTTTTTAAAAGACCAAGATTGTTTGCGAAGGGTTGTCACTTCAATATTTAAAAGTTCTTAAGTAAATGCTATTTTATAAATAAATCAGAGTAGTCAAACTCAAGCCTCCCTTTTTTACGTAGGGGATTAGAAAAGTTCTAGACCAAGAATATAAATAATTATAAATAAAGATAAGCTTGACAACCCTCTAATTGGGATATGATTCAGAGGATGAACTCATTATTAAACATCAAGTATTAACATAGGTTGTAATACTAACAATTATGGATCTCTGTTTTTTTTTATACCACGATGGTGGCAAACAACCGTACGGCCCCCGCCTGATGGTAAGCGGTTACCGTAGCCTATGGACGCCTGCAACACCAGAAGTATCACATGCGCGTTGCCGAGCCTTTAAAAACCTATTTACTCCCCTCTTGAAGAACTCCATACTGTAGTCCCCTGGGAAAACCTTGGCAGTGAGCTCATTCCACGATCGGAGTGTTAGGAAGTTCCTTTGGAATCGTACTGTGCGCGATCATTTGGGTTCCAACGTATGAGGATGAACCCCCCGCCGATGGCGAGCGGTACGATGGTAGAAGGTGGCCGTTGGCATCATGTCGAACAACTCCTCGGAACACAACCCATTATACAAGCGGTAGAAAACACATAAGGAGGCAAAGTCTCTCCTAATTATGAATTATAAATTTACAGCGTCGCTTGTAGTACGGTTATAGAGTTCAAATTAGGCAAAACAAGCCTCGTTTTCTTTATTTAGCAAGTCAGAAGGAGAATAATTAATAAGGGTGCGATAAAATATACTAAAATAATGGCTACCATCGTTACAATATTGTAGTGTTTTTGATCCACAAATACTCACTTATCACTTAAATTTACGTTACGTGTTTTGCGGGAACGCGCACGTTAGTTTAATTAGTGGGGCGCGTCTTTGTGAATTAAAAACATTATAACATATCTAGCTATAAAACCCCGACTGTATATTTTCATATTGTCTATGTATGTTAAAAACCACTTAATTATCTAGTTTTTAAATTCACCATTTTTAGGGTTCCGTACCTCAAAAGGAAAAAAGGAACCCTTATAGGATCACTTTGTTGTCCGTATGTCTGTCTGTCTATGTGTCTGTCAAGACCCTTTTTCTCAGGAACGCGTGGAGGTATCAAGTTGAAATTATATCAAATACTTAAGTCTGCACTCCCTTGGATCAGTGAAAAAACCAAACATCTAAGTCAACGAAATGAAAAGATACGGCCGTTTATGCCGCATACCTATTTAAGGGAATCTCAAGGGAATCAAAACCTATATGGTACTTCCCGTTGACTTAGAATCATGAAATTTAGCAGGAAGCAATGTCGTCTTGTAGTTACATCACATAACAAATAAAGTCCAGTATAAACTGACGCACTAACCCCCTTACTAATAAACGTTTAGTAACCGCTGAGTAGTTATACCATGCTTTGTCCTTATCTGTCATTGTGACATTTGAATTCGACAGATAAGGACAAAGCATGGTATAACTACTCAGCGGTTAATAATCCAGCCTATATACGTCCCACTGCTGGGCACAGGCCTCCCACTCACAATGAGAGGGGTTTGGGCTATAGTTCCCACGCGGGCCCAGTGCGGATTGGGAACTTCACACACACCGTAAAATTGCTTTGCAGGTGTGTGCAGGTTTCCTCACGATGTTTTCCTTCACCGAAAAGCTCATGGTAATTTACAAATTGTATTTCGCACATAAACTCCGAAAAACTTAGAGGTGCGAGCCCGGATTCGAACCCACGACCATCTGCTTAAGAGTCGGCAGGTCAAACCATTAGGCTACCACGGCTTTTTAGCCGTTTTAGCTTTTTAGTAACTCAGCGGTTACTCAACGTTTATTAGTAAGAGCCTAAGTATCTACAATCTTACTTAGTGAGTGTCAGCTTATACTGGGATTGATTCCGACTCTCACTTGACCGGCTTTTTTTTTATAAAATTGCGAAGTGATACTCGCTACTTACGCTAAAACGAATCTGATGACACCTCGTTCGTCGAAAAACTATATTCTGCTAACAATTTTCAACATTGACAACCCTCTGTCATAAGTACTTTTTTAACTTTTTTTAAGCAACCCTCCTGCTAGAAGTTCTGCTAATGAATTTCTTCAGTAGGCAGGCGGCAAATTAATGTTCTCTTTGTGCTATCTATGCTAGGCTTTAGTTTAGGGCGGGTTCATACTGTCCGGTTAGTTTAGTCGTCTAGTTAATTATAGAGTAGTAGAGTTTGAGGTGATGACTATTGGAACTGCAATATTCACAAGTGGCACCATATTAAGCAGCAGCTTTTGGATTTAAATTGGATCATGTTGTCATGTTGCTAATGTTGTAAATAACGGATTGACGTGACTTTTCTCAGAATTATTAAAACAGTTGAAAAGCTATATACGAGGAAAGGAGCCACTTCGGCGAAATTTTATTACGGGAGAAAAATATAATTAAATTTCAGATCACGAAAAAATCCGAGCAGCTGCTCCTGTGGAAACCAGAGTAAAAGGCAGTCTGCGTATTTGGACTTTGCCTTTTTTTGGACGGGAGCTATTATGGCTTGTACTCCGTAAAATAAATAGCAAGATTTAATTTAGTTTTGTGGCGGCACTTGTAGTCACACCGCGGGATTGTTGAGCCACTTGCTAACATTATTAATTCGGTCCGGTTGTCAAATTATCAAATTCCAATAGTAATATACCGTGTATTTGACAACCCGACCGAATTAAGAACTGGCTCTACAATCAAATCATTTTAATTTTTCAACCCCCCATTCTAGACCCTTTTTCTATTACTTATAAATTTCATTTAATTTTTTTTAACTAAAAACAGATGCATGCAAAGCAAGTTATACAACTATGCTAAATTTCAAGTTGATAGCTTGTTTAGTTGCTGAGAAAAACTGCAGTGACCTACAGACAGACAGAGAGACAGACAGACAACGAAGTCTCACTATAAGGGTTCCTTTTTTACCATACGGAACCCTAATAAAGGTGTGTCATACTAGACGCAGTCGTGTTTTAGCGTAACTTTTAAATTATTAGACAGTATTTGAACACGCCTCAGCCCTAACGCCCCTAGTGCGTTTGCGGCTGTGCGCCGGTAGCACACCTCCGCCGCGAAACTTTAGTAGCGAAAGTCTGGCAACGAAATAAAGTTCAATTTCGTATTAATTTAAAACGTAATGCTAACTTTTGCCTGAATGTTGTGGCTGTACGCTCACACACACTCACACGCACACACACACACACACACACACATACACACACGCGCGCGCGCGCGCACGCACACACACACACCACACACTCCACATACACACACACAAACACACACGCACGCACGCACGCACGCACGCACGCACGCACGCACGCACGCACATATAGATTTAAGAACTGTTAATAATTGTTAAATTATAATTATAAATGTTAAATTGTTAAATACCTACCTGTAATAGTATCCTATCTTGTATTGTCGTTAATCATGTTAATCGCACTCGCAGACTGCCAAGATACAGGCTCAGCCTAGTTTGGAGTCTGATGGACAAACCGTATATTTATGTAACAAACTGTTTTTGTTAAATAAACTGTTTTTGTTTTTTTTTTGTTTTTTTTTATTAACAGGACTGTGAACCAGCTGCAAAATCTAGCCTTTTCGTACAAACGGCGATAACGTTTTCCACCCCCTAAACGTTAACCGAATTCGACCAATTTTTGATATGTGGTCAGTCGGAACAAAAACTATGTCCGTACATTTCGTTTTTTAAAATATTGATTAGTTATAAAGAGATTATGGCCGAAATTACTTTTGTATGAAAACAATAAAACGGGATTAAATCGAAATTTATTAATAATATTGAAAAAAAATAAACGTACGGACATAGTTTTTGTGCCGACTGACACCGTATCAAAAATTGGTCGAAATCGGTTAACATTTAGGGGGTGTAAAACGTTATCGCCGTTTGTATGGAAAGCCGTCACCTCACAATCCTCTTAAATATCACGATTCCGCCTCAGTTTCGCGGTTTCGCGGCGGAGGTGTGCTACCGGCTTTAGGGATTCATGCGCGAAATGCGTTGATTTTATTGATTGATTCCGTACCCTACAACTGTGATAAAGTCATTAATTACCCTGGCATTTTGGGCAAATTAAGCCGACATGTGATTGATATAGGTAAACGCGTCACACGCTGTTAGTAGCGATTACGGGCAAACCCCCCTAGCTGGCCCATGGGAACTTTGCCCGGCAGCCGGAAACGGATGAAATCAATAGTTTTTATACATTGGATGGAAGGCATATAAATAACATTCAAATTATTCCTGTATTCAGATTAAGGTACCAACACGCTTAAAAAGTATTATATTTATTTATATATTTAGACTGTCTGTACATAAACCATTGCCGTGCAATTTCGAGTGAATTGGTATGTTACAATGAAATAAAGTAAAATCTGTCACTTAAGTAATTTAAACTCAATTATCTCATTATAAATAAATAATAATATTATAAATTTAATAATTAATTTTGACATTATCTAAAATATTTTTTTAAACAATTGACAGCCCTGTCCGGGCTGTCAATTGTTTATTATTTTATTTTATTTTATTCTATTTTTATTTTATTTTTATTTGTACCCATTATGAATTTGTGACATAATTTAATTTGATCTATTAATTTTAATTCTGTTTGATTAATTTATTTATTTTATTTTACTTTATGGCATGTTTTTTAATTTTAATTTTTTATATATTTAATTTCAATGTAATTAGTGTATAAGATATGAGTCTTCGTTACTCGAAATAAAGAATTACATTACATATATCCTTTATCCTTACGCGCTATGCGAAATTGTTTTTCCTTCTTTTGTTTGTCCCGATTTTAAGGGTCAACACCTCAACCGATCGAGATAGCTGATAGCGGTTGAGATAGCTGAGGGCTTCATGCCTCACGCACTTGCGATCGCGATCGCTTTCATTTTTGACAGTTGAAGGCAAATCTGCCTACAAAATGAAAACAAAATGATTCACTTTCAAGTCGATCGCGATCGCGAGTACGTTAGGCAATAAGCCTGCTGATTGGCCCGGACTTTACTCTAGAAAATAGACTCAGTTGTAATAGCTTTCAACTCTTTTCTTCATTCCTAAGGATAGAGGTGCAAAATATATAATATATACAATAATTATTATTGTAAAACCCATACAAAAAAAAAAAACCGTGATAAAATCACTTGTATTTTCACCCTTATTCGTTTGTGCACTTTATCGCGGGACACCCTGTACATAACGGTTACCCTGCAATCTCCATAAGTTAATCATAAGCATATCCCTCTTGGAGCTAATTTAAACTTGTCCCAGTCATGCTTACCGCAGGGTCTTTTTATCCCCGCTGCGAAATATAAGTTTTATACACTCCTACATACAACAGGTCCTTTACTTAAGTTTTCCACCTATAGGTGAATGCCACACACACTGAGAAAATGGTTTAACGAAAAGTTTGTTTAATGAAACCGAACTTCGTCTACCTGTAGCTTAAAAAAAGTGACTACATAACTAAGGCAATACTTAACCAAATCAGTCGAGTTAAATAACATTACTCGTAACTGTTTTATTGCTTACAGACAAACAGTTTGTTCAATCAACAAAACTTTAATAACGCCTTATCAAATTATGGTTATTTCTGAATTAACCGAAATAGTTTGGTTAAATATTTTTCTCAGTGCAATATACTCGTATGTACACAATGGTATGTACTTTAGCGGGAAGAACTAAAGAGTATAGTTTGTAGCGAATATTCTGAACGCGTAGTAAAAAGCATCCTCCAGTAAACTAAGACAAACTTTAAAACTCACGATTCCTTTACATTCGCAATCAGCCCGCGGCATTCAAACAGAATTTATTAGTAAAATCACGAACCGAAAGTTTGAGAAACAACTACAAATTAAAACACGCCAATACAGACTCTATTACAAAATGTTGAGAGTTGTAATTCTCATTCAGAATTGCAAACGGAGGCTATCAAAGTTTACGTTGGATTAAATTACGGCTATGTCTAGATTTTATACAAGTGTTTAATTATAGTTTAAAAGAAACCTTGGTGAAAGTTTCGCGACGGCCGACGCTTGGTAGTTTTGGTGTTTAACAGTTGAGAACAAAGTAGTATTTATTGATGCTCTTGAAAGTGTTGCGATGAAAACAATAGTTTTAAATTCATCCTTAACTCCAGACAGAAGAGTGTAAGAAATTATTACAGTTGTAGCGTATTTCTTTGTTACATACTAACTACTTTTATGACTGTAATGTATAATGATTTCATTATTTATTATTTATTTATCACATAGCCTTTGGTTATACATTTAAAACACAAATACATCCTTCTCTAATTAAAACGATAACTTTAAAACTCTTTGGTTACTAACTGCCGCACTCAGAGAGACTTCAATTAATTTTTAACTTTCATTAAAGTTGCTGCGTCTTATTCTCATGCTGTGACAGCAGCAACTTTAATCAAACTTAAAAGTTAATTGACGTCTCTGAGTGCGGCCGTAAGGCATAATGTTGACGACAGCACGTGCAAATTTAATAAAAAGCAAAAAGCATCAAAGAAATTCAAGACTTAGAAGATGCGTATAAACTTCCTTTTTATTCAGATTAGAATAAGATTCGCACACGTTTCCTGGAATAACAAAGATAATAAATAGGCTGATGGCACCAGTGTTGGACACTTTAAGCTGACAGGCACCAATAATGGACACTTAAACCTTAATTCAAAGATCATACGGTTATACAGGGTGACTGGATATTCGATACATTCCTTTTAAGGAGGCATAGTAGAGGTCGTTTGGAGCAAATTAGGTCATGTAGTACCCTGGCCGAAAATTATTAGTTTCTGAGATATTTGAGATTTTAGTTTTTTTTCGAAATTGCGGAACATGTTCGAAAAAAAAGATATAACAAAATAATTTGCCTTTTTTTAATGCACTTTAATGTATTTTCTGAAAGCTAAAATGTCAGCGATTTCATGTAATGACAAAAACCTAATCACATAATGCTACATGACATGTCATGTTAACTATTTAATAAAACTCCAATAAAAAGACACAAAAAAGTAATTACTTCATTAAAAGACAGGATTTTTTAAAATAAATGTACTTATGACATGCAGCGTACAAATCACTGGAAAAACTTCCTTGGTTTACTAGCTATCTAATGAGGTACAATAGTTATCAAAAAATATTAAATATTAAAAATAAGCAAGTACTAATTAAAACTAAGAAGTACATTTCTTATGAATTTCCATTACTCTTGTACCTGGTACGAACTCTTCAGAAATCAGTATTTATCTTCAGATGCATACTTCAATGGCCGATATTATTGCAAAAAAGAACTGTACTTAATGAATTAAAAGATAATTAAGAAAGAGTAAGTAATTATTCGCCGTCAAAAATGGATACTTGTAGATTAACTCATGTTTAGGGAATCAACCTACAAATGAGCTCTACTATGCCTTCTTAAAAGGAATGTATCGAATATCCAGTCACCCTGTATTGTTGCAAAACAAATGAATAACCCTTATCTTCTTCAAAATAAGAATCATGTGTCCATCATTGGTCTTTGTCCATTACTGGCGCCATCACCCTATACTTGTTCAAATTATTTTAATTAATGACTCATAAAAATATCATTTTACCTATTCAATTTATAACTTTGACTTCGTTTTAAGACTTTAAGGCGAAAACGTGTGCCAAGTAACGTTTTTTTATTCTCATCTGAAAAATACAAAATTGAGTATTTAGTTATTTACTAAAGTTATTTGTTTAAGCTGCGCTATTTTTGTGGGCGAATGTTGCCGGAATGTTCGGAGGTGTATTCTGAAACACGACGAAGTGATAAATTTCGCGCGAGCCGTCAATAATTTACTCGGAATCAGCATCCATTTTAATTTGCGATTCCGGACGTAATGGATATTTACTGGGAGTTATTCTGGGCGCCAAGGGAATCGATTATATTCATGAAATAGTGATTTAGTAGGTAGTTTTGTTATATTTATGGTTTATGTTTGGGATTGATTTTTTATTTTGTTAATTGAAAATTTGGTGACAATTTGTGTACAATGGAAATTTAATTATTTACTTAATTAGGTAGCAGGTACCAATAATTTATTTGCTATTTATCCAAGGAATTTCACACACTATATTTTAACCTAATCCTCAATTCTGTTGCTGTGGAGGTTGCTTACCTACCGCGAGGACTAAAGGTTTTTTAATTGTTGAAAAAAATGCCGCAATTCATCACTTAAACTTAAATAACTTATCAATTATTATTTAAGTTTAAGTGATGAACATATTTTTTTTTTCCTTAACCTTGGGACCTAGGCCAGATTTATAGGGCTAAGCAAGTAGCATATGACCCCACCTCTTCGCTGTTTTCGTTTGTCCAACCATGTACCAAACATCCTGTATATTATGTGGAAATATTTAGCTCTAAAAGCAATATTTATGATTCCAGATTACCCTTAAGCCATCTAGCGGTGACGGGCTGGTGTTATACAACTCTGAGCACGCTAGCGGCGACGGTGACTTCTTCTCCCTGCACCTGAGGGACTACTTCGTCGAGTTCGCCTTCGACCTGGGCTCTGGCATCGCGCTAGTTAGGTGACTCAAGTTCCAAGTCATTTATTTAGTACTAGCGACCCGCCCCGTCTTCTCACTGGTAGCAGAGCGTATACGCACCTAAACCTTAATGACTTATACACCTAAACCTTAATGAATTATACACCTAAACCTTAATGACTTACACCTAAACCTTGATGAGTTATACACCTAAACCTTAAGGAGTTATACACCTAAACTTTCCCCATGAATCACTCCGTCCGTTGGTGAAAATATTTAATGGCTTATATCGTTGGTTATTTTTATAGTTATTTGAAAAATATTTTTTCTATACTGTTTGTTACATGAATGACTTTTAAATAAAGCCAAAAAAAAACATGCATATTTCCTATTACACAGCAAACCCGCGTTGCCAACTCTAAGGCACACTGCACACTGGTCGCTGACCTACTGGAAGTATAGTCTTTCATAGTCAGCAACCAGTGTGCACGCAAATCTACAACGCCCCGCTGCACGCTCCGCCGTTCCGAATTTGCGGCCTTGGTTTGGGACTAGGTCGATTATTTATTTAATATTCCAGGTCCGCCTACCCGCTGTCTCCCAACAGCTGGCACCGCGTGTCGGTGAGCCGCGCGGGACGCCGCGCCGCGTTGCGCGTGCGCGCTACCTCGCCGAGAGACGTCACCGACGCCACCAGGTAGGCGCCATGTTGTTTATGTTAGTAAAGATAGTCAGGGGGGATGTTAGTAGAATGATGTTGATGTCAGTAATATGTCGCTGATGTTAGGAAAAAGTTGTTAATGTCAGTAGGCTCTTGTTGATGTCAGTAGGATGTTGTTAATGACAGAAGGATGTTGTTGATGTCAGGAGGATGTTGTTCATGTCAGGAGGATGTTGTTGATGTCAGGAGGATGTTGTTGATGTCAGGAGGATGTTGTTCATGTCAGGAGGATGTTTTTGATGTCAGGAGGATGTTGTTAATGTCAGGAGGATGTTGTTGATGTCAGGAGGATGTTGTTGATGTCAGGAGGATGTTGTTGATGTCAGGAGGATGTTGTTGATGTCAGGAGGATGTTGTTGATGGCAGGAGGATGTTGTTGATGTCAGGAGGAAGTTGTTGATGTCAGGAGGATGTTTTTGATGTCAGGAGGATGTTGTTAATGTCAGGAGGATGTTGTTGATGTCAGGAGGATGTTGTTGATGTCAGGAGGATGTTGTTGATGTCAGGAGGATGTTGTTGATGTCAGGAGGATGTTGTTGATGTCAGGAGGATGTTGTTGATGTCAGGAGGAAGTTGTTGATGTCAGGAGGATGTTGTTCATGTCAGGAGGATGTTGTTGATGTCAGGATGTTGTTAATGTCAGGAGGATGTTGTTGATGTCAGGAGGATGTTGTTGATGTCAGGAGGATGTTGTTGATGTCAGGAGGATGTTGTTGATGTCAGGAGGATGTTGTTGATGTCAGGAGGATGTTGTTGATGTCAGGAGGATGTTGTTCATGTCAGGAGGATGTTGTTGATGTCAGGAGGATGTTGTTGATGTCAGGAGGATGTTGTTGATGTCAGGAGGATGTTGTTGATGTCAGAAGGATGTTGTTGATGTCAGGAGGATGTTGTTGATTTAAGGAAGATGTCGCTGATTTTAGCAGAACCTCGTTGATATCAGTAGGGAAGCAAAGTCAACAGGATAAAATCACTGTCATCAACGTGTATCTATTATACCTATAAACTAGATAAACTATTGCGGCCGTTTCAACTACATTATTAGGGTTCCGTGCCCGAAGGACGCGTACGGGATCCATCACTGAACCGTCTGTTTGTCTGTCCGTCTTTCCATTCGTCAGTCTATCTGTCCATCATTTAAAGAGCTGTATCTTTTGAACCGCAACAGTTAGCCACTTAAAATTTTTAATCATTCACTTATTCACTCATCCAGGTCAGTGACGTCGCACGGCGCGGCGCGGCGCCTGACGCTCCGGCAGCCGATGCTGCTGGGCGGCGCGCCGCACCCGCTGCCGCCGCGGCTCGCGCTGCACGCCAGCTTCAGCGGCTGCGTGGGGCAGGTATGTTCACCCGGTCATTTCATTCATTCACTTTTGTATGACACGGTAGAGGCAAATGATCACATAATATATTTAGGCTCGGCTCGTATCGTAACCGAGGACGGTAGCCAACTTTGAAAAGTTAGCTCTGAGGCTCATAGGTATTTGCAATGCCACGCTATTTGTGACGTTCTCAATATAAAAGGACCTTATGGAGGAAGGCAGTTACGCTCTTCTTATTCTTGTAACTATACGAATACTATGGTAACAGTTCTAAAAACGGCGTAACCGCCTTCCTCCATAAGGTCCCTTTATATTGAGAACGACCATAAAATAGGATTAAGCGCTGATTGACAGCTTCTTAAAAGACCAGCAGTAAATTGCGTAAATGATAATTTAAAACAGTTAAAGTAGGTACATAGATTATAATCTACAAAATAAATGCACAATTGTATAAAAGTATGTAGTTAGTGGAAACAACTTTACATAAGCATATTCGGAATGTACCCTAGTGATTGAATGTGTTGTTTAAAATGTATTAGATTCTTAGCATGTTTTAGTTTAAAAGTAGATACACAGTATAATATAAGTAAAGAGTGTTTAATTTGCCGACATCTGCTAAGCAGTTTGGCGAAGTTTTTATATTGTTAAAAGTGTATTTTCTTTTTTAAATAAATAAAAAGAAATATCAGATGATAAGTACAATGATTGGCGATCTGATTTGGGATAGTATCGGGATATACTGTATTACAATAACAAACATTTAATCGTCCGATCATTCACTCGTTCATACATTCACTTAGATACTGTTATTAAATTTCAGTTGGTGATAAACGACGAGGAGCTGTCAGTGGTCGCCGCGGCGCTAGGTGGCGTTAACGTCGACAATTGCGATGAGCCAAGAAACAACTCTTGCGCGTAAGTGTTTTTTATCACGGACATATAGTGACGTTCTCAATATAAAGGGACCTTATGGAGGCAGGCGGTTACGCCGTTTTTAGAATTGTTACCATAGTATTCGTATAGTTACATGAATAAGATGAGCGTAACTGCCTTCCTCCATAAGGTCCCTTTATATTGAGAACGTCACATATGGACTTGGGCGGTGAAACGGTTCCCTAACGTGAACGTGCAAAGCCTCATGAGTCGTATTCGACGCAAAGTGCGATCCATGGCTTACAAAATGAAAGACTCATTACAAGGTTGATGTTATTGGAAAGTCTATTCAATGTGTAAATAAATTATATCGATATGCTGCGATTATTTATTGTAACTACCATCCCTGATCACTTGAAACGACTGAAGAGGAAAAGATTAGATGAACTGGATAGTTAGATATTTAAGAATCCAGTTACCGATGGAGTTCCTCCTAATGGCGAGTAGCTTAAACACGCCTCAAGACACTCAACGCATCTGCTCATAGTCTCCCGACTGCTCGCAAGATAAACAAGGAATATAAAAAAATGAAAAAATAAAATTATTGTAATTTTTTTATACATTTTTGAGTGCCCGAGTTTTGGCCTGTTCAACCTTTAACGATACAAAGAATTCTATAATAATTTTGGTGCGATGCGTCCGTTGCGTACGTTGTGCTTACTTTTACCCTACGATCACACTTTGGAGATTCGGGCGAAGGTTCGTGTTGGGTCTCTTTCTTTCTCTATGATAATGAAAAAGAGGCTAACGCCGAATCGCCGAAGTTTGGCCGTAGGGTTAGTAAGAAAAAAATGTTTGAAACCAATTTTTGAGGCTAATATCGTGTTAATAAGATCTGCTTCTTACTTAGAAAGAAAAGAACCCTGTAGTCAACACATCAAAAATTAAAATAACCGGAATCTAATCTAATAGGACTCACGAGTGCAAAATCCAGTTTGCATAATTTTGCCATTATCTTACATTTGGTACAGTCACGGTACGAAAGCCTTCGTCACTTTTCGACTCTATTTTAATGCTGTTAAGGTCCAAAAGTGAGCCTTTTCATACCGCGACTATACTTAACCCTAACATTTTGTTTTCAGCGGAAACCTCTGCAAAGAATCAATCATACACGTTCCATACCCAAAGAATGTTTCAGAAAACGAAATCCACCGTTCAGTCGTGCCTAAAAAAGGTCTCAGAGTAAAATTTCACAAAATCAAACCGAAGAAACACGTACATAGCGAAAAGCTAAAGAAAAAGAAGTTTTTTAAAAAACATGACTACTTGAAGGCGAGAAGCAACGATGTGGTTACAGGGGAGCCGGTGTATGATGGAAGGACGTACATGCAAGTTAAATATTTGGACCCCAGTGAGATAAATTGGGGAGACACGAACACTTATCCGAGTTTTAGCGGCACGGATAGTTTCATCCATATTGATGATGAGGAAACCATGAAGAGGTATGTTTATTAATAAATAGGCGGCAAAATTAGTGAATGATTTTATATTTTTCATTTTATAACATAAATAAACGAGTGAAGATATTTTTTTATATTCATTGCTATCTACATTGCTTGTTTGCTTAATAATAATAAATCAGCCTATATACGTCCCACTGCTGGGTACAAGCCTCCACGAGGGTTTGGGCTATAATACTTCCCACGCGGGCCCAGTGCGGATTGGGAACTTCGCACACACCGTCAAATTGCTTTGCAGGTGTGTGCAGGTTTCCTCACGATGTTTTCCTTCACCGAAAAGCTAATGGTAAATTTACAAATTATATTTCGCACATAAATTCTGAAAAACTTAGAGGTGCAAGCCCAGGTTCGAACCCACGACCCTCTGCTTAAGAGTCGGCAGGTCAAACCATTAGGCTCCCACGGCTTTGCTTTGCTTGCTGGCTTGGTTTTATTCAATTATTTACTTGTATTGTCGATGCCTTTACTACTAAGACTAAGAATAGACACCTGTTTTTTTTTGTGTTACCTACTTTACGGCGATTGTGTTCGTCGTCAGGCTGCTGAGCTACACGCTGGACATCAACATCCGGTTCCGCGCGCGCGCCGCGAGCGGGCTGCTGGTGTGGGCGGGCCGCGCGGCCGCGCCCGCCGCCGACTTCCTGGCGCTCGCCATCGAGGACTCCGTGCTCGTGCTCAGGTCGGGACACGACTTTCATAATAATAATACATCTTTTTCACTTCTCATGCTCTAAAAGTTCGTCTTTATGTCGTGCGTAGGCAACATAAAGTCGCTTCTTATACTCTAGTGCATAAAGTAAAATCTTCGTCGAACACCTAGACAATCGGTCCAACAGCCACACGAACAATTTTAACTTCATTTAATAACCTCTTTATTTTATTTTGTTTCATTAGTATTCTAAGACCAAGGCAAGGATACCAACAGCCAAAGTACACAATAAAGCTTCATGAAATAAAAAGTGAAAAGTAGAGTGTACAACTCTTCCATAAAACCCATTTAACACTTGACTTTATAATATCCATCCAAGCGAGCTTGCGAGCGAGGATGGACAAACGTCTCGCGTAAAATGGTGCGTTTTATGCACTTGTTGTACAATCTACTATTTATTTCAGAGCGTGACTCCATAGCATGTATTAGTAACAATAGAACTTTACCATAGTGTTAAAATATACAAAATTAAAATTAAAAGGAAAAAATTAAAATCTAAGTAACAAAAATCGACGTTGAGATTCAGAGAGTAAGAGAGAGGCTCACAGAACAGTCCCACCATGCACATGGAGATGTATCCAGTGTGCCTGGATAGGACAGTCAACCCTGCCAGCCTTTAACCATTGAACCAACAGTACCACCATAGAGACCTGTGGGCATAATTGTGACGTTCTCAATATAAAGGGACCTTATGAAGGCAGGCGGTTACGCCGTTTTTAGAACTGTTACCATAGTATTCGTATAGTTACAAGAATAAGAAGAGCGTAACTGTCTTCCTCCATAAGGTCCCTTTATATTGAGAACGACACAATTATGCTCGTATATCGATTCGGATAAACGTAGATAAAACTTCGTCACTTTCTGAATATATAAGTGCGAGAGGGACGGTTGCTTTATTCCCTTTTATCCACCGCGATAAACTAGATACCGACCGCTTATGACATGCATTAACAGTGCTCCCTCGATTAGAGCCTATGTGACGCTGTGAGCAAATGCTTTTAAAAGCGTAAACTTACATGAAAATTCAAGGCGTTTCTGAAGATATTCACGAAATATGACGATGAAGATAATAAAAAGGAAGGCCAATGAACTTGCAGGATCTCTTTCTTCCTTCACGTTTCGTTGAAAAACGCGATTTTAAACCATTTTTCGCATAATAATACGAATACCAATCAGGGCCTGTATACCGGTATAAGCTGGGACTGTAAACTGGTACATTAATATCGATATTTTGACAGCACTCCGTCGTTTATGACCCAATTTGATTTTTTTTTATTCACTCAAGTAGGTAACATACAAACCCGAATGAAACATACCCGGTTCAGATTCGTCTCATTTCTATAAGAATCATAAACTGATGATTAAATCCATGTGGAATCGACGGTACTCTTCAAAAATCGTTGGTACAGTCAAAGCCACTAATATATATACACCCATCGAATCATAAGTGGCAATATTTGGCCAGGTGATTGTGTATCTGATTGCTAAAAAATATGTACCTATTAGTATCGGTACCAAGTATTGATAAAAGTATCGATATCTGTTTACCATATCTAAGTTTACCGATACAATTATCGATATATTCGGGAAGTATCGATATTTTCTTAAAAATACCGATATCGATATCGATATACAATCCCTGGTACCAATACATGTGATGTAAAGCAATGAACAAATGTGACGTTCTCAATAAAAAGGGACCTTATGGAGGATGGCAGTTAATACGCTCTTCTTATTCTTCTAACTATACGAATACTATGGTAACAGTTCTAAAAACGGCGTAACCGCCTGCCTCCATAAGGTCCCTTTATATTGGAACGTCACAAATATGAATGTGAATGTGTTCTTCAGGTACGACCTCGGCAGCGGCGAGGTGGTTATCGCGGCCAACCACACCGCGGTCGCCGACGGCCTGTGGCACCGAGCGAGGGCCACTAGGTAACTGAATATTTCACAGGTCATTTATTTATACCACATACCGCGGTCGCCGACGGCCTGTGGCACCGAGCGAGGGCCACTAGGTAACTGAATATTTCACAGGTCATTTATTTATACCACATTATAAACCTGTGACGTTCAGTTTATTTCTCGTCAACATCCACTATATTGTGGTTGTTTCTCCGCGGCCTCTCATTGGCTCGAATTCTTACCTATTTGATTTCAATTTAGCTCGATTTAATTTCGTTTTTGGGGTTCCCTACAAAAATCTCCAAAGTTTATGAACCAAAAAGTCTGCAAAATTCAGGACGTATAACTAATTATTTATATTTTACGGAAAAAATAAAATGAAGTATTCAAAATTTACAGATTTTGAGAAATAACTAAAATACTTTGAAAATTTGTGTGTAAAATTAGGCGACTCAAAATAGACCTTATTACATACAAATTAAAAAAACGCAAATCCATATTTACCAACCATATTATCTTAAATACGGAACCCTCGGTGCACGAGTCCGACTCGCACTTGACCGGTTTTTTATAGTCCCGGATTTTAAAATTACGCCTTTTATCAAAGGTTTCCTTGTGAAGTACCTAACGTCCTGTAGTCACAAAGGACGCAAAGAAATTAACACATCGAAATAAAATGTTATATTTTTACCTAAATAAAACAATAATAATAATAATAATAATAATAATAATGATGCAGCCTATATACGTCCCACTGCTGGGCACAGGCCTCCACTCATAATGAGAGGGTTTGGGCTATTAGTTCCCACGCGGGCCCAGTGCGGATTGGGAACTTCGCACACACTGTCAAATTGCTTTGCAGGTGTGTGCAGGTTTCTTCACGATGTTTTCCTTCACAGAAAAGCTCATGGTAAATTTACAAATTATATTTCGCACATTAATTCCGAAGAACTTAGAGGTGCGAGCCCGGGTTCGAGCCCACGATCCACTGCTTAAGAGTCAGCAGGTCAAACCATTAGGCTCCACGGCTTTTTTTTAAATAAAACAAAAACTTTTGTTTTTCAGGAATAGACAAGCAGGAGTGCTGGAGGTAGACGGACTGGGTTCAGTCGGGAAGGTCTCCCCTGGCAAGCGCGACCAGCTCAACACGGAGAACGGGCTATATATAGGTAACTACAGTTTATGTATACGGACTCTAAATATGTAGCTACATTATACCTCAATTTTTATTCCCACGGAAAAAATGTAAACAAAGGTGTTGTCACTAACGAAAACGAAACGAAACATTTGAAGCAATCAAGATTTCCTGGCTCAGGCCCAAGTGTCACTATTTTTTGTACTGTTTAATTGTATAATAAACATTTTTCATTTTCAAGATATTTTATCATTTTCACATTTATAAGCAATTTACTTTCTATAGGTAAATGAACTGTAAATTATAATCAAGATAAAATAATTTAATTTGTTTATGGCAAACTTTATTTTGACATAAACTCTTTATAATTTAAATAGAGAATACTGTTTTCGTATGCATAATTTATTTATATAGCACTGGTATCACTGTCTCGATACACCCGAGTCATTAAGTTGCGGGCCGATTAACGTGTGACGTCACTCGCTTCATTCGTTAGTAATTATATTAATGTTAAACATTAACAAATAATACATAATGCTGTTTCAATTCATAGATTTGTGCGATTTTGATTTTAATTATTTCTCAAATTTGAATACCTATCACGGTTCGAGCGAAACGATAACTTTATAGTATATTTCTTGTTGGCCCATACTGAAGATCCCCTGAAATGTCACTTTGATAATGACGTAACTTTGTTTACCTTTTTTCCGTGGGAATAAAAATTCAGGTATAGATAGGTTCCGGCTTACTGTCTGTCCCCATATGCCATATTTACCTACAGTTTGCCAATTTGCGTTTGACAATACGGGACAATATGAGAGAGCAGACGGGCAGACTGGGGTTTGTTTGCCTAATGGGACGGCAGCCTAAATAGATAACTACAACTTATACGATCTAAGGAACTGTTAGCAAAAGAGGAAGTAATTAGTTTAAAAATGTATGGAATGACCGGAAGTTATAAAGGATTGGTCAAAGTATACCTATATGAAATTAATTAAGTATTATACGGCTAATTAACGTCGAAGTTAACATTGTAGTAGCTTTAAATAACCGGTTACGGTAAGTTATAGACGGGTTACCTCATTTTCACATTTATGATAATTTTATTTAGTAGGAAGTATGCCTTGCATATATATATTTGACTAGCGACCCGCTCTCGCTTCGCTTCGGTTAAAATTCCCCCTCTCATTTCCCCCCCTTAAAGTTGAAATATACATTTTTTCTCTTCATAAGAACCTTCCTCGGACTTCAAGAAATATTTGAAAAAAAAATTGCCGAATTGGCCAAGCCGTTCTCAAGTTATGGCGTGACCAAGGGAAATAGGGATTCATTTATATATATACTTAGATATCAGTCTAATTTAATGAAAAATAATAATCATCCAGCCTATATACGTCCCACTGCTGGGCACAGGCCTCCACTCACAATAATTTAAACAATATTCTTCCAGGTGGACTACCATCGATAGAGATGAACTCAATGGGTAAATACAAGAGCGGTCTCGTGGGATGCGTCTCGCAGATATCGCTGAGCGGCGACTTCGATATACCTCTCTCGCTCTCCAAACTACCGCACACGATTACTAACAACGTGGGCAGATGCGCGCCATAACACCGCTCCACTCCAAACGAATGGATTCGTTCAGTTGAGTGAATGGTTTGTTTATTCGACCGAAACCACTCGGTCGTTTGAATGACTGGTTAATTTTTTCAAAATAAGTAAATTATTTTTTTTGCTGTAAATTTAAACGATTCTTTCGTTGAAAAAAGTTGTTTATGTATCCAAAGCGGTAGAAAGCTTTCATCAGATTGTTGTATAATTGAACCTCCGATGTTATTGGTCTTTTAGGGTTTTATACGAACTTCATTTGATAAGTACACCATTTAAATAAGTGTTTAAATTTTGCATAATTTGATCAGGATTGCCGTAATTGTAAATTTAATTCGAAAATCGTTGAATGACCAATTCACTAATAATAATCTCCGTACATATCAATGTAAAAATAAATTTCGGAGGCAATAAATAACAATATCGAGACGTCATTTGTTATAATAATTGCTGTTTATTAGTAAAATGTCTGTTTTTACACGAGTGGATAATTATGAATACTGAATAGTCAATTTAGAATAAGTAACTGGATATTGTATGGAGTAACCATGTCCTTCCACGGTATACTTTCGAGAAAACTATTTTATTTATAGTATTCTTCAATTTCTTTCTCCATGACAAATGGGGTAACTTTTCAAAGTGCTTTACTATCTAGTAGTTATAAAAAAAACTATTTGTAATGTTAACTAAATGAAATTCTAGTCGTACGAGTGGTATGCACGCATTATTTTGTTTCTTTTACACATTTATAATACTCAGTTATTAGCCGATCACGAAAAAATTGTTACAATGTGAGTGTATTTTATAAATAGATAAATAAGTATACATAGCGTTTGTATATCGGAAAATTTTCATATGGGCGTGATTTAGCGAATTGTAAGTAGTAATCGGAGCCATAGCCATTGGGAGTTGATTAAAAAATCTGAGAAACTAGAAACTGCCATGTAATATCACTAAGCGGCGCCATTGTCACATAGATCTTTTCTAGCGCCATCTTGTGGTTCCTTGAGGACTAAAATGACAGTAGCCTTTCCTACAGTAGGTCCAGCTTCGGGAACGTATAACGTTCGGGTAGCTATCGTTATCACGCTTGCACTCGCAACTGACAGTATTTTTGTCACTCGTGTGTCATTGTCAACGAAGATTGCCGATAGCTACTAAGAAACTGGAAGTACTGTACTGCTTGTTTACATTCTATCGAGTGGTTAGTTTCGCGTCCACTTTGCTTTGCTTCCGTTGTCCCCGTAGCACCGCTCTAGTCATAGAATAGACTAATATATTAAGTAGTATAACTTTAAATGCGCTTTACAAAAACCTTTAATTATCGATTACCTCCTGACGCAAAACGATAGGTACTTATAAACAGCGCCGGCCTTAGCCCTTGATCGGGGTAGAGTGAGATTATCTTTCGGCGCCTTTTGTTTGAAACTTTTTACCCAAAGTGGTAAAAAAAAAACTCGCTTTATTTTACGGTAGATTTTTTTCGCATTTCGCATTTTGGCGCCCCTGACCATCTGGCGCCTAGAGCGGCCGCTCCATTGCACTCGCTCTACCCTAAGGCCGGCGCGGCGCTGCTTATAAACATAAAAGATTTACTCATTTAAAACAATGGGATCTTAATCTGGAATCTCAAAATAAAAAGGAAGTTTGCAGACTGATTTTGTCTTGTCGATTGTCTTGCGTCGATGTGTAATCGGAGAGCGATCTATTTTTACCCTACGATACCCTTTATCGGGATTTTTTCCACAAATAGGTTCTGTCAATTATATATTTCACAGGGTGTGAAAAATTATTTACAAATACATATCTTTAATTACGGTCTCGTCTTTAGTTGTTGTCTGTTTAATAACTGGTATTTTACTTATTTGTGTAACTTATTTGATCGCATATCATTTATCCTCGTAAATTAATTTAACTTTAAAATAAGTGTAATTATTTCGTATATTAATAATTAATGTATGTATTATTTTGCTAATTGTAGCGTGTGTCATTTATGTATTTTAGAAACGTCAGCAAATAAAAAAGCCTCACAAATAAAAAATAGCTATCGTAAATATAAAAAAAAATTCAGGATAACTGTACCTATCAAAATAACGACTGCTTTTACCAATGTTTTGTACCTGTACGGAAATTTAACTATACCTAATTTTAGTTAAACTATAAAATACTTAGTCCTACTTGTGACATATTACAAATAGCTTGATTAGCATTAGTTTTGTATGTGAGACCTGTCCGATGTATTATACGCCGTTATTTGTACAAAATTATATCAATAAAATATAATAAAAATGTGTTTTACCCTTTTTCACTTGAACTATCCCTTTGTAAGACTTACACATAGTAAAGAAAACAATTATGCTAACACCTAACTGCACGATATTCAATTTATACAGATTTCAAAAACAGCAAAATCTACAAAAAACATAAGCTTTTTACTTTCTATAAAAATATCTTTACCTTATAAACAGCATTAAAATAATGTTACAAAATAAACAGGATAATCGACTGCTTCAATTTAAATTCAATAATCGCGCTTCTAGCCTTCCCAAAATATTTCCACCGCCCGCTTCCACATTCCGAGATCATAAACAACCTTCAATGAGAACATTCGCTCAACTCAAATCATTCACTTGTCACCGAGCCGGTCACCGTCGCGCAACCATTCCATTCACTCAGTTCCGTTTTGCCATTGCGACGGGTTACTCGTTTTTCGAGCTCAAAAAGTTCAGTTCGAACTTTATAAAAATACGAGTAGTGTTTTGTTTTTGTAACTGTTCGTCATTAAATAGTGCAATTGTGTTTCCGTGTAAAACTGTTTAGTTTGAACATTTTAAATATTCTAATAAGAATCTGATTGTTTTTTTACGTGGAATTTGACAAAAACTTGGTGTTCCGTGAGAAAAGTTGTGGCATTTTGTGTGATACCGATTATTTGGTTCACGAAGTATTTCAACACTAAGTGTTTGGTTGTGAACGAGTTGAATACTAAGGCCGTCTTGTCCAACCGGTTTTTCGTAAGTACTTAACTACCTTACACATAGAAAGTAAAAGTCAGAAATATTTTGAGTTACGCTAACCAAACCTGCGGTTAAAAGCCATTAGGTATGTTTAATAGTTCATGTATTATAATAAAACAGTTAAAATGGTAAACCGTATCAAATTACACATTATTTGTTACGCGAGAATTTTAATTATCTTTTTTGTAACCTTCACCGCGTTGTAAAGATTGCGCGCGACTTTTTGAGTGAATGATTCGTTCCGATATCGAATGAATGATTTAAAATTAATTAAAGTCTGTATCTGTTACTAAATATAAGTAGGTATGCAATTATAATAAAAATATTAATAGGTACCTACCTACCTAATCAATAAAGAAAGCCAATGAGTAATTTACCTTAATCTATAAAAATTAAAAAGTAGGTAGGATAATATTTCTAAAAAGTATAATAAAAACAATTAAGTATCAAATAAATAGGTGACTATAACTATAGGAATATTAAAAACATCTTAGGGTACCTTCACTAACTATGGTTTTCTAAGTTTAGGGGTAATGGCAATGTTACCTTACCCCAAACGAAACAGCGGTGACTTTTTCTGCGACTTCCATTCATTATCACCATATCAGCTGAGAGACGTCCACTGCTGGACATGGCCTTCCCCGAGGATCTCCACGAATGTCGGTTTAGTTTAGTATCACTCTCACCTATCGGTTTCCCGCGATCCCGGACTTTTATTGCTAGCCTTCACTCTCGCCGAGGCTGGTCGAGGTGGATATGCCGTCCTTATCTAACTTATTATATGTTTGACAAGGATGGCAAGCCTTCCTCACCTAACCTCGACGAGAGTGTAAGGACCGTATTAATAAACTCATCTCAACTCTGATCCCCGTCACAAGATGCGTCAAAAATGACAGTTTTCTATGGATTGACGTTTATTTTGACGTATCTTGAGACGGGGATCACAGTTGAGATGAGTTTATTAATACGGCCCTAAGACTGTCATATTAATTTATTTAAAGTAAATCCAGATTTTTAAATAAATTAAAATGAAAAAAATACTGCATACTGATATCGCACCGTGCTATACCGCCAACCCCCAAATTATGAACACCTTTATCGCGGTTGATAAATGTGGATAAAGCATCCGTCACTCTCGCACTTACGTACTGGTCAGAAAGAGTCAGATATTTTATCCACATCGTCAAAGTCAAACTGCATCGATAACCACAACCAAAATAGGCCAAGACAGAGACTAAAGAAAGTGAAAACAAACAAAGGTTATTTATGAGCCAACTAATTAACTTTACAGCACTGGCTCCAATTAGTATTAAAACTAGGAAGCCTGGCCCTCAACATTCGATGTCACGCAAAACATCCCTGCTACTCAAATATATTTCTTAAGAACTTAACTTAAGGTTCAACTAAAGTTAGCGTGCGCCGACGCAATCACTCGCGGTTAACGATGGAGCAATCGAATATTTTATTTTTTATTGTAATTATACCTATTGTTGTAATTAAAGAAGATCGTTGTCGAGAAAAAATATGAGGTATGCGTCATGACAGATTTAATCCAGACTTGTAATTATTTAATAAAAAATCGCTCGCGGACTCGCTTACAAATGGTTCCGTAGGTACATAAAATTATAAGTTGTGTTGTGACTTGTTTCGCGATTTACATTGCTCTTACAAAAAGATAAGTATTGTCTTAACTCAAACTTAACATTGCAGTGGAAAAATAAGTATGTATTACAGTCGGAAATCGATGCTCGAAATGCAAATGTAAGAAGTTATCAAAAAACTACGCATTATCAAATTTCAGGTTATTTCCTTTACGTTTGACTTAGAAGCTTAATTTTTTTGTATTTTTACACCACCATGAGGCCAACGTAGTATTTGAAATTAATTTCAACTAAATATCTCTGCTCGTCCAAGAAATAAGTTTGTGTCAAGAAGCTGCCTGCATTTTTTTTTTTATTACACAATAAATCCACAGCACAAATTACAGTATAGGTAGTATGACTACTTTAAAATATACAAAACATTGGCCAATTACGGATTTTCATTTTGCTAACCAGACTTTTAATAAACCAACGTATTACGCTAACACAGTAACAAAATGTTTATAAACGGAAAAACAATAATTTTCATTTAGTCGCTGGTTTTAAGCGACGATGCGTTAACAGAATAACATACATGGGCGGAGACGCTCACCGCGCATCGGTTAATTCACGTTACACGCAATGTGTTTAAGGCTGCCTTTCCATAGAAGCGGAGACGAGCGGTGCGGAGAGGAGCTATGTAGGAATCGACCAATCACATTGGTTGTAATCCACATCTCGTCTCCGCTTGGCTGTTTCCATTGAAGCGGAGTGGAGAGTTTCCATTGAAGAGGAGAGATTGGTCGATTCCTACACAGCTCCTCTCCGCACCGCTCGTCTCCGCTTCTATGGTAAGGCAGCCTAACACCCGTAACTGGCGCTCAAACTTGGTCCGGGCCGGACAACGGATTTGGTTCGGATATCGGCCGATATGGTCCGAAGACTGCTCTACAGACGAGCGGATCTGGTGCGGAGCGAACCAAATCCGTTGTCCGGCCCGGACCAAGTTCGAGCGTCTGTTACGGGTGTAGTAGTGATACGGGTTTTCTTCACTACAATAGAACGTAATGATAAAAACAAAACAACGAGAGCGGTTGGCTAAGCGCATTCGTGCGATAAATGTTTGGTTAGTGCGAAGGCCACCTGTTCACGCAGGGTTGGCAGAAACAGACAATAAAATGTGACGTTCTCAATATAAAGGGACCTTATGGAGGCAGGCAGTTACGCCGTTTATAGAACTGTTACCATAGTATTCGTATAGTTAAAAGAATAAGAAGAGCGTAACTGCCTTCCTCCATAAGGTCCCTTTATATTGAGAACGTCACAAATCGTCAAAAACACTACATACATAGTATAAAACAAAGTCGCTTCCCACCGTCTGTCCCTTTGTATGTACGCTTAAATCTTTCAAACTACGCAACGGAGTTTAATGCGGTTTTCACCATCAGCTACTTAATTTTTCACAGAAGGGCGGGTTGCCAGTATCGTATAGTTGACAATATCCATTGCAGCTCCAACGAGGAGGGATTTCAGGAACCATGGCCTTCACCTAAAATATAAAAATTGATCAAATAAATGAAAGCGTTTAGCTCCTCCAAAAGGAAATTCCAGGGTCGTCACTGGGTAAAAATGGCGGTTTTTCTGCTTACTTGCGCAGTTCTCGAGGACCTTCCTTGGGTTCAATGAGAATATGGAATCTTCCTCGAGCTTTCTGCCCCCGGATTAAGGTCGCTTTTATCGAAGTAGATTGTGCACAAAGCGTTCATCACTCTCGCACTTACCTAGAGGTCAGAAAGCAACAGAAGATTTATCCACATTTTATCAACAACGAATGACAACCATAATAGGCCCGCTGCTTGCACACTGCGATACAATATCGGGTTTCTTAATAACCGCCGTCTGGAAATTTAATTACAACTTAAAATCCACTCCCTTGATGTTGGTACTCGTTTCCAGCAATAAAAATCTAGCATAGAGGTATTCCATCTTTGTGCTGGGATTAGTCTTGGGATTACAAAAGTCTATGGGCCTCAGAGTCACATGTGACCTGTCATAAAAAAAAAACAATGTTTGTGACAGCACTGACAGCCCTAGTCCGGTTTCGCGCCACAATTCGACATGTCAATGACACAGTTCTAACAATGCGCCATTAAATGCAACAAAACACTGTGGTTTTATTTTATGCTCTCTAGTCGAGATAACTATTATATGTTGGCCCTTGATTTTAAATAAACCGTTTGAAATTAGAGATCTATCATCGTTGGACGGTCTATCCTATTTCATCTCCGTGCAGTTACTGCGTGTTTCGTGTCCAGCAAAGTTCAAACTGATTCCTCAAATCGTATTAAGACGTTTGAAACTAGAGGTCAAAATACGCTAGTGCTCAAGTAGCACTAACCAGCATTATTTCATCTCCGATTCTAAATAGCTCCTACGTGTCCGAAGGTCATTATAAAGATGGTTATGAAAGTCGACTCTCTTATATAAAAAACCGGTACGCTGAGCACCTGCTTGATTAAAAGCAGCACATGAATATGTATAGAGTACAATATTCATCAAGTTAAAAGGAAACCGTTGTTTGGTTACAACAAATTGAAGCTTTACTGTAATCACAGACCAATAGAATACATAATTAGATGAACCAGTTTGACAACTAACGCACCAATGTAGTCATTGTCATGTGGAATACTGTGATACTTGTGTTCATATGGAAATTTTAAAAAAAATTATATATATTTGTAATTTTAATTTTAATAAAAAAAAATATTTTTTTTACGTAATTTATGTAAAATTATTTAATAAATATAATTAACAGTTCTAAAAACGGCGTAACCGCCTGCCTCCATAAGGTCCCTTTGTATTGAGGACGTCACATTTTTATCCACCGCGATAAAGGCGGCTATAATACGGGGTCTGACAACACTATCGTCTAACTAGTTTGTCTAATGGATTCTATTAAAGTAGGTACAGTCGAACTCATAAGTAGCTGTACATTTTAGTACCTTATCGCAGTATTGACATACTAAATTCAAGCTATTGACACTTATAACTTATAATACGTAACTGCGACGTGGTACTAAAATATAAAGCTACTTATGAGTTCGACTGTACATTTCATCTTCAGGGGCCCTATCCAAGATGCACTAGGTACGCTAACTTAACGATTTTCGAAAATCGGCAAAATGTATGGAATTGTCATAAGCGGCTGACGCGACTAATCGTTAGCTTAGGGCCCCTTCACATCTAGCGTCTTTTGAGCGTCGCGTCGGCGTCCTGCTAACGCCTAGTGCAAACGCAATCCTCTCGCCCCGCTACCCGCTACTGCAGGCGTGGCGGAGACGCCGACGCTCAAACTAAAGACGCTAGATGTGAAGGGGCCCTAACGACAACCCTATGCATTTTGTCAGTTTTTGAAAAGCGTTAAAGCGAAGTAACTAGTACCTCCATATAATATCTGTGGCTAAAGTTAACCGCATCTTGGCTAGGCCACCAGTAGCAGGTACAGTGTCATTCGGTAACGGAGCAGAGTTATCATGCCTAAATTAAAGATGAATGATAATTAATTAAGAATGTAAACAACAAATGCATGCGTTAAATTGTATTAAGAACAAAACAGAGATAAGAAATATACGACAGTCATTACCTCTTACTAAATAATCATTACGCAAGAATCGTGTTTTAAATATGTTCTGCTTTTGTAACCCAATACACAACTGGTCAAACAAGATCCGAACCGATGTGTTAAGTTAATGCATGTAATACAATTATTAATTTTCCCGCTATATTTGATTGATTAATCATCTCTATAAAAAACTAGCTTTTTGCCCGCGACTTCGCCTGCCTATGTCCACTGTGAAAGTTTATTCTAAATGTTGGTGAAAGAATTTTTTAAATCGGTCCAGTGGTTTTTGAGTTCATTCGTTACATACAAAAGTTACAAATCTTTCCTCTTTATAATATTGGTGTAGATCAGAACTGAGCCTTTGGGGCAAGGTTCTGGAGTGGTGACCGCGGACTGGAAAGCAAAATGTTGACAGGGCTCCGGGCCCACAGGGTTACTGGACCGAGTGTATGAGTAGCACAACACCGACCGTCCTGGAGACACTTGGGGAAGGGCTAAGCTGGTCCAAAAAAACACAAAAATAACAAAGGCAGAACTATCAAAATTACAAAAACCCACGTATTTGTGGACGTCTTTCGGCTGAATTTATGATAAAGGATTAAAATATAGGTTATCCTTAGAAATATAAATGTAAATTGCCTTGTCAATTTGATTTTTATTTACAGAAAGATAAGTAGTAATTTTCAACCGACTTCTCAATTCGACTGTATTTTTTTTTGATAAATTTTTGTCAGGATATGGCCATGGGATCCATGAAAAACGACGGAACTCCTTAATAGTCTGGAGTCGGGTCATTGTTTCTTAACATTTTTAGTACAATACTGATATATAACCAGTAAAATAGTACCTAACCGGTTCATGTAGCATCTATGCCCACCAAGGTCGGCAAAACAATGATTTTTTGTTAGCCTTGGACCGTGGGAGGTTTCCGCGTTGCCCAAATTCGATACACCATTAGTTATTTAATGGGTAACTCTGAAGCATTCGGGATAATTATAGCAATTATTATTTCACTTGTTTTTGCCCCGACTTCGTCCGCTTTGAACTCTTATAGTTTATGTTTAGATACAGATTCTTTATTGATAGTATAAAATGTTACACCACAAAGCATACAATTTCCTTATTTCTTATTTTTTACTATGTCCCTAGCTTACATTTTTTCTCTACGCATAATCTGATACAACTTTTTGTGTAAAAACCTCTGATTGAAGTGAAAAACTGTACCTACGTATGTTTCATATCCGTTCGATGACCGGAGTCAAATAAAGAAATATGTATTAAGAGCCACACAGACTAACAGTGTCAGTTCGACGTATTAGAACGCATATAAGTTTCTCTTAATATTTCATTACTAAATAGTTTTTGCCCGCGATTTCGTCCGCGTAGAAGTCGTTTATCGCGCTGATCCCTCGGGAACTATCCATTTTTTCGGGATAAAAAGTAGTATATGTGCTATTCCAGACTATAATCTATCTTTGTGCCAAATTTCATCCAGATCCGTTCAGCCGTTCTGGCGTGATTGAGTAACAAACATCCATTCATCCAAACTTTCGCATTTAGTTATAAATAACAGTAGTAAGATGAATTTTGGACGGTATCGGCAGATCGCCGACAGACTTGGGACAGCAGGTAACCTGTAGATTTGTAGGACCCTTTAGATCAACGCGGACAAAGTCGCAGACAAAATGTGACGTTCTCAATATAAAGGGACCTTATGGAGGCAGGCGGTTACGCCCTTTTTAGAACTGTTACCATAGTATTCGTATAGTTACAAGAACAAGAAGAGCGTAACTGCCTTCCGCCATAAGGTCCCTTTATATTGAAAACGTCACTAATTATTAATGTTTAAATTGTCGTCAAACAAAAATGCTGACTTGTTAAAAGCCCTCTTACTACACAAGCACATAAACAATTTTATTTCTCAAATGACCCTTTCAAACATTATTACCACTGAAACTTACCAACTTACGTATTCAGTTAATGAAACACCTCTATAAGCCAAATCATAAGAAACGTGTTGCAATTGGCAGTTTGGCACATTTTATAACAGCAAATGTAAGTTGGTCTCCTCTTATTGACAAAGGTGCTAATGTTTAACAGCTGTATGTGTGTGTGAATGTCCTTGTACGTTGAAGTTGTAAGTAGTTCAAGTTATTTTGAAATTAACACCTGTTATTGGCCTTCTGAAGTGTATGAAGTACGTTTGCTTTAAATATAATAAATGTAGGTTACTTTAATGCCATTTCTGTGAAAGTTGAAGTCCGATATATAAAGGCCAACAGACAGAATATTGTAAATTCGACTTGATTTTATACAAACAATTTATTTAAACAGATTTTATATAAACAATAGCGGTAACAACTTCTGAGGGGTCCATATTGGGTTACATACATATTGTTAGTCATAATGTGTGTTAAAACACATTATGACTAACAATATTGTCGTTGCATGCATTATGTTACGACTTGCGAAATCGTTATTTTTCCAGGATTTTTATTAAAGTAACCTAACCTAACTAATGTACACGATGGATATTTTTTTATTAAATCCTGTCATTTCAGCCTGAATGGGTATGACTATAAAAAATTATGACTAACATTACATTATGCCAACAATATGTATGCGACTAGACCCGCCCCTTCTGAGCCTGCAAAACATAGTACATCCACTCCTATCTATTTGATGCTGACTTTAGGTACTACATCATGAGTATAGTAAATGTGACGTTCTCAATATAAAGGGACCTTATGGCGGAAGGCAGTTACGCTCTTCTTGTTCTTGTAACTATACGAATACTATGGTAACAGTTCTAAAAACGGCGTAACCGCCTGCCTCCATAAGCTCCCTTTACATTGAGAACGTCACAAATATCCCTACTTATACCACTTATTACGTGAGCAGAAGAGTAAGTGAATTACGGACGTTCATGGGAAGCCTGCGTGGGACATTCCATTGTTATAAGTAACGGTGTATGGTTCCGATGAGTTGCATGGCACTTTATGAGTCATACACCTCATATGCATATGCTTATATGAGTTATACACTTTCGTTGAGGTTAGGCAAAGCAGGCTTGCCATGCTTCTCAAATCACTACATAGTATAAAACAAAGTTGCTTCCCGCTGTCTGTCTCCTTGTACAGTCACCACACGGGATTGTTGAGCCACCATAGAACCCTATCATAATGACAACGTCAAGTCACTCAAAAGAAATTACGTCAAAATTTTCCGTCGACTTTCTGTGAGAGGGTTCTATAGTGGCTCAACAATCCCGTGTGGTGACTATACCTATGCGATAAAACAATTTCACGCATATTCCCTATTAAGTTAAGACGTATCTTTTCTAACAGTTGAACAAACGATATTATATGTATGTGACCGTACAAATCGAAAGGGCTCTTAGCCTTGTTCGCACTAGAATTACTGCCGCACTCAGAGACGTCAATTAAGTTTTAAGTTTCATTAAAGTAGCTGCTGTCACTGTCTTTGCTATAGCAATAGAATAAGACGCAGCAACTTTAATGAAACTTAAAACTTAATTGACGTCTCTGGGTGCGGCAGTTAGTAATTTAGTCGAGTAGCGATACATTGACAAGTTTGGTTTGAGTTTGATTTTAACGTGTCAAACGTGAAAACCAAGCTCGGCAATGTACCACTGCTACTCGACTAAAATACTAATCCTAGTCCGCGCAAGGCCTTACGCTGTTATTACAATAGTTTTCATTACCATTGTCATTAGTATAACAGTGTGAAAAAAGGCGTAACCGCCTGCCGCGATAAGGTCCTTTTCGATTTGGACGAATACTTATTATTGTAAGTATTATTAATAATGTTCAAGGAACTCCCGCCGACCGCGGGCGACTGGTTGCCTTGAACCAGCGATTTGCGCCGTGGTATTTAGGGTTGTGCATTGTGTTTTGGAATTTTAATCACCATCAGTGTTACCATTATTTTTTCTTGAGCAATTAAATTTACAAAAAAAAGTGTACCGACAGTAATTGAACGTGAAAACGAACAATTTTTTCAGATATTTTAAAAACAAAACAGAATATTTTGTGGACAATATTTTTTAAATATCTACAGTTGGCTAAAAATGTTCAGCATGGAGTCGTACTTATCATTCTACATATAGTTGAATTAATTTAGTCTATTATGACAAGGCACTTAAATGCTGACCATTTTCTTTGAGGTACTATGTAATAGTGAACATTCATTTTAAGCCAGTTTCGCCTTATCCAACTAAACACAGGCGTTCTCATATCAGTGGCCTTAGACCTACATAACTTAACGAAAAAACTGTCAAAATGGGACAGATGTAAGCTACCAATCTATCGCGTCGGCCGCTAATGTCAATTCCATACATTTTTCTAACGTATAAACGGTAACGTTCACCGAATGCAAGTTGTTTTTCGAGAAAAAACCATTTTTTTTTTCATATGTGTAAAAAAATACATGAGTAGAGTAGAGGCAACCCTAAACGCAAATATTGCTCTTCGCGTTGTTTGTGCGAGATAGGTACTATTATAGCAAAGTATTCATTGTTCTTTTTTTGTCTCGACATTGTAATAAGTAATCAAGATATTATGCAATGTTGACAATAATCATCAAATTGTTGAATAAAATTACGATTAATTTAGAAAACATCGTACCTAGAACAAGCTACAAAGTGATTCGTGTAAAATAATTGTTGAAAATAATTGATTCGTGTAAAACGGATTGTTTGCCATTTGTGTTCAATATTATGGCACATCGCTCGCAGAACAGATGGCTGCTGGGGCCGAAGAATTCTCGAGTGGCGTCCGCGTACTGGAAAACGCAGCGTGGGCAGACCTCCAACAAGGTGGACCGACGACGTGGTTAAGATTGCGGGAAACGTGGTTTTGACGCGGTTAGTCTAGTTGGTAGTGACCCTGCCTACGAAGCTAGCGGTCCCGGGTTCGAATCCCGGTATGAACAAATATTTGTGTGATGAGCGCGAGTATTTGTTCCTGAGTCATGGATGTTTTCTATGTATTTAAGTATGTATTTCTCTATATAAGTATGTTTATCGTTGTCTAGTACCCATAGTACAATCCTAGAGCTTAGTTTGGGACTAGGTCAATTTGTGTGAGATTGTCCCCTGATATTTAATTTTAATTTAATTTAAACCGATGGATGCAAGCGGCGCAGGACCGGTCCTTGTGGCAAAGCTTGGGGGAGGCCCTATGTCCAGCAGTGGACGTCTTTCGGCTTAAATGATGATGATGATGATGAGTATGGCAAGGGCAAGACAGACAGACATGGTGAAACTATAAGAGTTATTTTATTTTGGACTTAGGAACGAAAAACTCGCTAAAATAAATGTTAAAAATTTGGATACCTACATTTACAGTAGGGAAAATGGAAAAGTCCACGGTATTTTTCCATTTTCCCATACACTGTTGTTTCAGACAATTTTAACTACAATACGTTAATTGAATTTTAAATAATTTGCCGTGTTGAGGTAAATCCAGTAATGGCTTTAATAGGGGAAAAAAACAAAAGAACTTTGTATTAATTTAAAATAAATCATTAACACATTTTTAGCTTATCATTACTGAGTGCGGGCGAATCACCGGCCGTCAGTGTAGCCAGACATGACTCCCCTTTGGGTCATTGAACTTAGATAGCATGAAGGTTTTTTTTAGAATTTACGACTACAGTTATTTAAGAACTATGACTACCGCTAACGAATTGTAAGCAGAAAAGAGCAATGCCTGTCAAAATTTAAGCCTGCGTATCAAAAGAGGTAGGCTATAAGTATAACTTTGCTAATTAGCAAACTACTCATATATATATACCTGTCGCTATTCAGCTCTCGGTATTAAATATTCCGTCCTAATTTCACTTGTTATATTTACTCTGCTATTTCTGTTTATTTGTATCATGACCTCAATGATGTTAAAAATAGATTTCCACCTCATTTGCATTTTCTGACTTTTTAATAAGTATAAAAAACCGTGTCCCCTTGTTTAGCTCAATTCAATTCAATTCACCGAATTTTATTTATCGAAAGATAATTTCTGCTGAAACCTTATTGTTTTCAGGTTATCTTAAGCATGGGTTTCCTAGGTTAGGTTAGACTTGTGACCACCAAAAAATTGCAACTCCTGCACGTGGAAATGCCTGTCGACGAAATGAAAATTCGGCGAAGTAAAACATTCTACGAAATGAGTGTCGGTGTTTCAAGGGTAAATCCTAAAAAACAAAACAAAAACGTGTTGTTTCCATAACGTCCTTGGACACATTTTTAAGCAAGCGCAAGTTTACTCTGCTCTGCAAAAGTTTAAAACGCAATGAGTCCACCACGGCCACCATATCTTTCCAGTTATTCAAAATTGGAGATCAATCTAAAACTGCGTTTTCAGTTTTCAGTGGGCAGTTAGTAATGGAGGCGAAGTTAAAGTTAATGAATGATAATTATACACTAGAAATGGTATTACCAGCGTGGTAATGCTAATTAATTTGCTTTAACTTTCTCTGTCACGGATAGCGGACGCGCCGATGACGGATATCGCTGTTTCGTACGAGTGTACAAACAAGTATGTAACGAGGTCTCAACATATTAGTGTGAAGTCACCAAGAAACTCTCGTTTATTTGACGATTATAGGCACATCCTCGGTTTTCCAAAATGATATTCCAAATTTACACATTTTCCGTAGAATATTTTTTATTAAGGAAAATTACTCTGACTCGAATAAGCTCAGTTCAAAAAATTAAGACTATGACTTAAAATTAGTCGGTCAGGGATCGCCGCGATCTTTAAACTATTAATTTTTTATGACTTGGAAAAAGTAAATGGGCAAACAAACTAATTTATGGTAAGTGGACTGACCTGAGACCCATAGACATTTACAATCGTTACCTACCAAACCTGAGGACCAAGATAGAGTAGAGAGTATAGAAATGTATGTTATTCTGTTGTTAGCAAATATTAGCAGTACATATATTTCGTAAACAACGCACACGAGACACGAGTAAAGAATACGTTAAATAACTTAAGTAGAAAGTTCGATGCAGACCATCGCATAATGCACTTTGTGTTCAATGAGATAAGAGCCAAGGTAAGTACAACTAGTACCTTCCTAATGTGTGCAAATAATTTTGAAGCTCAAAATTATTAGGTTTCTGCACACGGTTGTTTAAAACGAAGAATGTATAACTTTGGGAAAGATTAAAATATACGTAGTGCAAAAAAAGAGACAATTATTTACTGTACTGAATTGAAGGCACAAAAATAAAATAAAACATCGAAATGAAACACTGTAATTTCTGAGTCTTGAGATTTCAGCCAAGATCGATTTTTTAATTCGGTCCTAAGCTTCGTTTAATAATTGCATTCTCTTATTTCGACGTCATCTAATTACCTTATAGGTTTATCGTTGTCTAGTACAAACCTAAAGCTGAGTTTGAGTTGGGAGTGTTGGGACTTGAGACTAGGTCAATTTGAGTGAGATTATCCCCTAATACTATATATTTATTTTTTAGATTGTAGATTTCATGCGGGATATATTAACTATTCAACACGATTACTTTTAAAGTGGCAGTAATATTCCAGTTCATTGATATAATTCTCTAGTGAGCTCATAAAAATCCATTTCACCACGAAAACCAGTTGCGATGGTAAATAAACCTGAATACCTAGCGGTAAGTAAAACCCAAGAATGGGTAAAACCCAAGCTTCCGTATCGGACCAGACAAGGAAAACCACAGTGAGTGAGTAAGAAGCACTGATTATACGTCTGGCCGACGCTTCGCAAAAAGTGGTTTCACAGGGCAGGTTGTTGGGCCCCGCTCGTATTGTATGTAGTCGGCCATTTTACTTGTCGATTAGAAATGTGTGTGAAATGTGAATGTATTTAGTTGAAATAAGAGGATTTTCTACTGTTTTAATTCGATGTTATGGTTTCTATACAAACTAAATAAAATATTTAATTTAAACCTACCAACGCATTAGAGCTCAACCTCTTACCTCTATTTGATAAAAAATGTGTTTGTGAAATCAATATCGTCAGTTTGAATTTGAGTTTTTTTTAGCTTTGTCATTATTGCAAAAACATTTACAAATTCTATAAGAAATCGGGTCTCGTAGAGAAACAATATTAACAGAAAAAATCTATTGTGAGGTTTAGGGATGACGCGCACGGATGACTTTTGTCGCCCTGACTTTTTATCTTGTTTTGTTACGGTCAAGTCAAGTTACTTAAGCTGAGTGCGCTACTAGTGACTAGTGACCCGCCCTCGCTTTGCTCCGGGTTCTAATAGATACATAAACCTTCCGTGAAAATTATCTAACTGATGGTGTAAACCGCATTAAAATTCGTTGCGTAGTTTGAAAGATCTAAGCGTACATACATTGGGACGCGGGAAGCGATTTTGTTTTATGCTATGTTTATAACGTTGTTACGTTGTTGGAATGATACTTCTTGAGATTTGCTGCGATACTAATTTTATTGAAATAATTATACAAGGATAGGTTTGCACCATGAACGCCATGAGGCGACTCTAAACAAAACAACCATTTTGTTTTTATCGTTTTATTCTTATTTTCTTTATTTGATTTTAAAAGAATTAAGAATAAAACTGACATACACAATACAACAAGTTCCAAAACTTTACATAACATACTACTTGTTGTATTGTTGTATTACAGTACCTACTCTAGAGATAGAAGTGAAGATGCCTATTATTTGAAAGAAGAGTATTCCAAGCAAATTCAATTTTTAAGTTCTAATATGAGCAGGATCAGTCAACGGGACAGACATGTCACGTGGTCTCTGTTGGGATACTACTTAGTAGGTGGGTACTCAGTAAGTTTTGGCGTCAATATTTTCGAGTAGAATGTCAAATTTTATAGCCTGCATGCATGTTAAGCCCGCTAGTGCAGAACCATACCATAAGAAAACAATTGTTTCTAATGTGCGAAGCTACGGTATGATTCCCTGACCTACTACAAGTCGCCATCTTTCATTACACCACACACAATGGAACGATTAAACGATAATGATGACGCCATCTTGCTAGCCACAGATTACAAATATGTTAATCAATACGCGTGCTTATACAGAGTGTCCAGGAAGTAGTGTCAAGTGGAAGTCGAGTGGTAGAGCACCTAAAAGAGTATCCAAATCACCCCCGT
Organism: Tortrix viridana; assembly: GCA_963241965.1. Lineage (NCBI taxonomy): Eukaryota > Metazoa > Arthropoda > Insecta > Lepidoptera > Tortricidae > Tortrix > Tortrix viridana. The sequence goes on along the minus strand of OY725195.1, from coordinate 2,373,817 downwards.
GTATGTTCCGCGATTTTCTTTTGTTTCCGAGTTATTCGACATTTTGTGGAATTGAAAATCAATATTTTCACTAAATTCTACGATTGTATCAAAACCATTCGGTCTGCGACCATGATTTTTATTTGGAAATAGTCCGATAGTGAGACTTTCGTTTGGCATTTTCGTTAGTATAATAAGTTCTTCAGGTAATGTGATTCTACTGTTATTATTCAAATCTAAACAAAAACGTTGTATGAACTACATAAAAAAAAATACAAACAATTTACCTATTTACGAACATGTTTCTAAACTTGTTACATGTTAATTAATATTATCTTCTGTACATTGTTCATAGTCGTTAAGCAAAGTCGATAACGACTAAACTTTAACCAGTTAACGAAGTGCCGTAACTAACCAGCAATACTGGGTAGCGCGAGTAGTTAGGCGGGATACACCTACAATAATATTGCGCAATATTTACAACTAGCGACACGCCCTCGCTTCGCTCCGGATACTATTATACGGATACTAAAAATTATCTAACTGATGGTGAAAACCGCATTAAAATCCGTTGCGTAGTTTGAAAGATCTAAGCATACATACATACAAAGGGACAGATGGCGGGAAGCGACTTTGTTTTACACTAAGTAAGTATGTAGTGATTGCACAACAAGTACTATTGAACTTGTTTACTAGGTATAGGATCTTTCAATACTACCCTAAGTTCTATAGTAAATATTGTGCTATTGTCAATATTACGTAATATTGTAGGTGTATCGGCCGCCTAATGCGCGTGCTACACGGTTTCAAACCTTAGATGAAAACAAAAAGAGGAAGATGCGTGAACGGCGTGCGGGCTTGAGCACCTAAATATAGGCGCTGAGCGCCTGTATTGAGTCAGTTGTCCGGCCGTTACCGATCTGTCAGCACGGGCGACGTCATTATTGTGAGACATATGGCTGTCTCACTTACGCGGACGACGTTAGTCCATCAATTTATCTCTATTGCTCCTTAGTGTGATGTTTACAGCTGTGTGTGTGTGGAATTTGCGAATGTAGGTGTCGCAACACGCACGGCGATAACGTGTCTTCCCCTTTTGCTTTAGTCTCAGTTTCAAACCACGGTTTTAAACCAAGCGACCTTGGTAGAAGCGAGCGGCTACACGGTTTCAAACAAGCCCATTTGTTTGACATCTGCCAAGGGCGTTTAAAGGTCATGCGAAGGTTTAAAACCCTGTCTACACGGTTTTAAACCACGGCTTTAAACCAAGCGACCTTGGTAGAAGCGAGCGGCTACACCGTTTGTTTGAAACCGTGTAGCCCACGCATAACGCGTGCCATCGTCAGTTTAGATATTATAATTTTTTAGGGTTCCGTGCCTCTACGGTCAACGAAGTGATCCTATAAGGGGTTCCGTTAAACTTCCCTTATAGGATCACTTCGTTGACCGTCTGTCGGTCTGTTTGTCAAGATCCATCATGTCAAGGTACTCGTATGTTCGCCGATAACATGAGTATTGTCGATCCTATCATCATGAAATTTTGTAGAAGATATGAGCTGGATATTGGGGTTACGGAGTTAGGGAAAGGGGGAGAATCGGGAATCTGCTCGGGCCAAATACTTACTTACCATTTCAAATTTATTGTGGAGTAAAATGACCAATTGTAAACACATTTATTAAATGATTTGTATATGGATGGATCGAAACATCGTGACCCGGTTACTTACGTCTTGTGGATGGCATTCAACGTGCCCTAGATTAAAACGACCAAGCAAGTTAGCCATGGAGGTGTTACCGCTTCGGAGTAACATAGTAGAACACCTACACATACATACTTTACTATTACACTTACAGAATATGTGAGACATGTCTTTAAGAACAGGGCAGAACATAGCAGTTTTATTTTTACTGGAAAAAACTTATTTTTTTACTCATTCAGATCAAAGTTTGAACTCCAAAAATAAGATGTACGAAGATAAGTAAGCTCTGACGAAGTCGCAGGCAAATACTTATCTGAAATTCCGAAAATCGTGAATAATAAAATTAATAAAATGACTCTTGGGAATTATGTTTTGGAACTTATTGGTTTTGACTTAGTTTTCATCATAAATTAAATCATTTCTCGAGGGAGGTATGAGAGCTACAATTCTATAATTGAATAGCTTACGTGAGGTTGGTGTAGTTTATTATAAGCGTCTTAGTATATGTTATAAGTAGTCGTGCCGTATCAGAGTGTTAAGGGTAATACTCATTAATGTAGAATTTCCTGTAGATTAGGATAGCATTTTCAGTTATTTTGTAAGGGCAAGTACCCTTAAAGAGGCTTGGAATAGAACAGAATGGACATTACTCCACCGACAAGAGCATAGCTTAGGTGGATTATTAGACAGTGTGTGATAGCGCAAGTCGAGCCAGGCGCGTGTTTCAATCTCGCCTAAAACGCTTAAAGTTTATAATAAAAGTGTTTCGCCCTGACTAGTTTATTACCTTTTATAAGTGACTATAGCAATTTTCACTTTTTTATAGCGACACTTTTACTTTAAACCTAGCGTTCAGTATTACGTTAGAATATGGAATAGATGTATTCATTTCCCTATCACCTGTCATCACGTCATTTTATCACGTGTATGCATGGTAATTTTTGGATATGCTTGGAAAGGGGTGTCTCCGCCTGTTTCTTTGCTCCATGCCGCGTCAACCCGCATTCTTACTGAATAAGTTAATACGTCTTATTCAGGTAACGGGCTTACTGGTCGCGTGGCGATTAAAGGAACCTATTATTCAGAATGACTTATTAGTTTTCAGATTAACAAAGGAAAGTTTCGTGACTAAAAAACCTGTTAAAATACCCGCCGTAATACTGAGAAATTTAATAAAATTGACAATACGTATTTCTGCCCTGGCAGTAAAAGGCAGTATTTTACACAAAACTACTGTCATAATTGCAACCTCATTACTGGGTAATAAGGTTGCAATTACAATTTTACCTTAGCAGGGCAGATTTGATTTATAATCTTTTCGATCTTGCGCCTAAATTCGACCTTTTTATTTAACACGTGATATTTTACGCAAACAAACGCATAAACGGCTGAACGGATTTGGATCAAATTCGGGACGCAGATAGTCCTTGTCCTGTATTGACATATAGGGTACTTTTAGTCACAGAAAACTTGATAATTCCCGAGGGAAAAGGGATAAACGACTTCTACGCGGTCAGAGTCGAAAGCTGGTTTAATATATGTGACGTTCTCAATATAAAGGGACCTTATGGAGATAGGCGGTTACGCCGTTTTTAGAACTGTTACCATAGTATTCGTATAGTTACAAGAACAAGAAGAGCGTAACTGCCTTCCTCCATAAGGTCCCTTTATATTGAGAACGTCACATATTTTTTGTAAAATTTCAGCGAATTTCCCGTCAATCAAATAAAGAGGTTTATGTCAAGATTTCAATCCCAACCGTTTGTAAAATAACTATAGACCCGCTTAACCTATTTGATCAGAATCAGGCACATGCTAAATCAGGTGGCCCGGCCTCGGCGATCAACGTCATCCGTCATTGCCAAGGTGACCAATATTGGCTTGTTCCGGTTCCGTGTGATCGGTGGAGGAAAACTTTAAGTGTCCTAAATAAAACTTGCTTTTAAGGCCGATGGAACCCTTCCTTGACCTTTTCCCGGACATAAAAGAGGATTGTGAGTTGACGGCTTTCCATACGGTTTTCCACCACCTAAATGTGAACCGAAAACGAAACGTACGAACAGTTTTTGTTCCGACTGACCACATATCAAAAATTGGTCGAAATCGGTTAACATTTAGGAGTTGGAAAACGTTATCGCCGTTTGTATGGAAAGCCACTCACAATTCTCATAAACATGGACCTTTTTACACGCTTATTTTTTAGTAATTGCCAGAACTCTGAAATAAATCAGCCATTACGACCGTCCCACGGCTCGCTCGACATTGGCTCAAGCAAGGTTGAAAACACTTTGACCTCTCGCGTGCTCGCTGGAATGCAAGTTCCAAGATTGAAACTAAGACTCGGTTGTTTATGGAAGCAAAATATTTATTTATGCGGACAAGTCTAGACTAGTTCGGGTCGAGACGAATTGTATTGTAAACATTTAAGAGGACTGTGAGCCAACTGCGAAATCTAGCCTTTTCATGCAAACGGCGATAACGTTTTCCACCCCCTAAACGTTAACCGAATTCGACCAATTTTTGATATGTGGTCAGTCGGAACAAAAACTATGTCCGTACGTTACGTTTTTTAAAATATTGATTAGTTATAAAGAGATTATGGCCGGAATTACATTTGTATGAACACAATAAAACGGGAATAAATCGAAATTTATTAATAATATTGAAAAAAACGAAACGTACGGACATAGTTTTTGTTCCGACGTGTCAGTCGGAACAAAAACTATATACCTAGGTACCTACCACACAAAACACAGTCGCCATATTTTTCATATCTTATTGGGCCCGTGACAGCTCATATGTGACGTTCTCAATATAAAGGGACCTTATGGAGGCAGGCGGTTACGCCGTTTTTAGAACTGTTACCATAGTATTCGTATAGTTACAAGAATATGAAGAGCGTAACTGCCTTACTCCATAAGGTCCCTTTATATTGAGAACGTCACATATAAACACGTTACATTTGTTTGTTTGATTTCAAGTAAAATAATGCATTGATAATTAAACCTTGTGACGAAGCTCAGTAACGGGATTAATCACCTCTTTGGTTTTTATATGCCTTTCTTGCGATTTATAACAAGTGATTGAAATTACGAAGTAGGTACGGCGAATATTACCTACTTTTGTCAGATCCACGACACAGTCCGGATGTGTTGCAAATCTACATGCATATTGTCGCTGCGCGTGCGACCTTAAAGAGTCGCCATCCGCTTTACGTTGGACCCTTCACTTTGAATCGTGACCTCCTGTAAACCGGTCATTTTGAACCGATCAGGCTCCTATTTACAGCAAAAAGGAGGGTTATGATTTTGACCGGTATGTATGTATGTTTATCTGTTCCCTCATAACTTCTAAACTAGTTACTTATCATAATCTGACAAATGGGGTATCGTTGGAAGCGTTTTGATGGTCCGCTATGTGACGTCACATTCAATTGAATATAGCGCCCTCTAGAGAGATAGTCATGAACTAAAAAAATATTTTATCAACCTGACTGTCAGAAATATAACAAGTCACTATTAGGTGTACAGGTGTATTAGGTATCAGGGGACAATCTCCCAGGTCTCTAGTCCCAAACTAAGCTCTAGGCTTGTACTATGGGTACTAGGCAACGATACATACTAATATAGAGAAACACATACTTAAATATATAGAAGACATCCATGACTCAGGAACAAATACTCGCGCTCATCACACAAATATTTACCCATACCGGGATTCGAACCCGGGACCGCTAGCTTCGTAGGCAGGGTCACTACCAACTAGGCTAACCGCGTCGTCAATGATGATGAATTGTCACCTGCCAGCTGTCACGGTCAACTCTAACCCCACGGGTAACTCCTATTTCCACTATACGACTGTTTAGTATCTACACTAATATTATAAAGAGGTCATGTTTGTATGGATGTTTGGATGTATGTACTCAACCGTTGAAAAAATCTTTCACCAATATTTAAAACGGACTTTCTGAGTCGAGTTTAGCCATTCAGCGTTTTAACAATCGTGAAAAAGTTATTTTTTGTCCGAGTAAAATGTTTTAAGTTATTTGTTTTTCATAAAAATTAAATTCAGATTAATTTAGCGTAATAAGAAATAAACATTGTTATATTTGTGAAACAAGACTATTTAGTTAAAAATATAGACTTTTTATTTTTGTTCCGCTAAATATGCCGTTGAGTATATGACATCGTCCATTCATATCACCTAGATGAATTCCTAATAAGTACAGTCAAGGTCATAAATATGTGCAAACGTTTGTCTAATCGCTGTGACATTCATATATGGCAGTTAAAACATGACATTAAATAGACAAGGTACCTACTAAAATGTACACATATGGTTACCCTTGAATCACCGACACTTTTATAGAATGTTTTACTTCGCCGAATTTTCAATACTCAATATTGCGTTCCATTATGTATATACAGGTGTTACCTAAAAGTTATAAGGTCATTATGGACCTAGTAGGGCACAGCAACTTATAAACTAGTGAGGGCTTGTTTGCTAACAATAACCTCGTCTTCACTTAACATCAGGTGAGACTGAGGTCAAACGCAAACCCATATATGATAAAAAAAAAAATAAAAAAAATGCTAAAACTCATTTCATTGACAGTCATTTCTACATGCAGGAGTTATAATTTTTTGGTAGTCGCAGGTCTAACCTAACCTGCGTAACCCATGCTTAAGATAATTTGAAAACGATAAGGTTTCAGCAGAAATTAGCTTTCGATGAATTGAAATTCGGTGAAACGACACATTCGATGAAATAGGTACAACCCAGCGATTCATTCTTCAATTTTGAAGACCGTTTCAAACTGAGTTCACCGACGTTAGTCCTCCGAAACCATAGTTACACCCTCTTTAATTATTCCTTTAAGTCTGACTCATATCCTTTCACCTGTCAGCCGACCACCCTTCAAGTTGTACACGTGCCGAACCGTTCCACTTGGGTTGTTAACTTGTTACCCTGGGGCTACACTAACGGGAAACGCCGATAAAAATCAACGTCTATCGCCTTATGCTGCTACGCATAAGGACTATCATCGTGATAATTAACGGCGTTTCCCCGTTAGTGTGGCCCCAGAATTACAACACATTCCGTGCCAATACCGAACTATTGGCTCCGGTTTGTGTTCCAAAATATAATAGGGATGTCTCCCAGGCCATTTGCGTAAATTAATATTGTCATTTCACGCAATATAGGCGCTTAGTCGTCGACTTGCGGAAAACTAGCCCACTATAACCTATAATATTCGTCATCAAATCCAGCTGTGCTGATTTGTGGGTATTTTAAAGCTTGGCAAAAAGCTATTTTAATATTGTAACCCGTAAAAAAATTGTTAGCAACTTCTGAATCTTTCAAATAAACTTATCTTATGTTAGAAAAAGTACATATCGTCACCTAAACCGTCAAGTAAACCTTTGGCGGTTACGTTAATTGATACTACAGGTTACGATATTTTCGTGACGAGATGGTTTTTTCCGGGTATTGTAAGCGACATCTCCCTAACACTTTTATGGAATAAGTAGCTTATTCCAATATGATTACGATATCGAAGCAAGATGAGTAATACAACGTGGGATAGAGGCCGATGTAATGATCAACCGATACCTGTCTTAAAACCTTTTGTTTCACCTAAGAAACAATGACTTATTTTATTATTGTAAAAATTACGCCGCTGCCCTCCATTGAGCGATAAAAACCTGTTAACCTTCGCTTTTTAGTTAAACCATTAAGATAGATACGGTTCGTCGGGTCGGTCACGAAAAAACTACTGTCGGTTTAGTACCTAGGTACAATAAAAAAAAACCGGTCAAATGCGAGTCGGACTCGCGCAACGAGGGTTCCGTATTTAAGTCCATACTACAAAAATATACCTTTTTATGTACTTTAATTGTATGCACTAAGGTCCATTTTGACTGGCTTAAATTTTAGTACAGAATTCAAATTCAAATTCAAATTCAAAATTATTTATTTGTTCCAACACAGGTAGGTACATGGTTGTTAGTAGCAAATGTTGTATCACTATGTTGAGCCGCAAGGCATACAAATTGATATTCAGTTAAATAAGATACACATGCAGTTCTCATTAACTAATTGTTAGTAGAAGATATAAATTCATTAATAGAGTAGAACGCTTTTTCCACTAGAAATTTAAATAATTGATTTTTGAACTCGGATAAATTTTCTATTTCCATTAACTGTTTAGGTACTTTATTATATTATCTAGGGGCCATTCCGAGTATGCTCTTCCGCAGTAAAGCAGTTTTAGCAGGCACTGCGCAAATTTTTTTCCTACAACGTAAACTGTTAAAACTTTGAAATAAGTGGAGGTTACATCTAACAAAAATTATCATTTCATATATATATAAGCTCGGAAAAGTTAATATACACAATCTTTGAAAATGTGGTTTACATGAGTCCAGATTATTAATGCCACATAAAGATCTAATGCATTTTTTTTGCGCTCTAAACACCATTTCTCTGTCAGTTGAATTGGCCCAGAATATAATACCATATCTGAGAGTGGATGTTCCATAAGCATGGTATGCGGTTATCACCACTGACTCATTGACATGTTTTCGCAGATTATATAAAGCAAAAGAAAATTGATTTAGCTTCTTACATATAATGTCAGTTTGATTTTTCCAAGTCAACTTATAATCTATATTTAATCCTAAACATTTTGTTACGTCAGTTCGGTCAATCCGTTGTTCCTTATAAGCTATATTTAAAGTACGTTCATTGTTCATTCTTTGTTGGAATGTCATAATTTTAGTTTTACCTAAGTTAATTTTCAAATTATTACTAGATAGCCATTCAATTATTTTTTGCAGTGAGTCGTTTATTTCACTTTCATATGTTTCTGAGCGTATACCAGTGAAAATTACTGTACTGTCGTCAGCAAAGAGAACCATAGGAGATTTTATTACTTTTGGCAAATCGTTAATATAAACTAAGAATAATAAAGGACCCAAAACACTGCCCTGTGGGACACCATAATGAATTTGTCTGATTTTTGATGTATAAGTAATTTCTGATTTTGAATTAACACATAATCTATTTATTTGTACAATTTTTTTTCTCTTAGTTAAGTATGATTTAATTAAATTGTTTATATTACCTCGTATGCCATAAGTAACTTTAAAGTTTTTTGTAAATTTCTCGAAAACTATAAATTTTTAACACTTCGTTTTATTTTCCCGTAAAATATAAGTAATTATGTATAAGTTAGGAATTTTTCAGATTTTTCGGTTTGTAAACTTCGGAGATAAGGGGGGGAACGGGTTGAAAATTTTTGGTTAAAATCAAAAATCACGGAAAATTATAAAAAAAATAGTTTTGAAATGTGCAGATTGTAGCCCTTTGATATGACACCCCATTTGCTATAATTAAATCATTTCATTTTTCAACCCCCCACCCCATTCTACACCCCTTTTCAATTATTTATAAAATTAATTTCATAGCCAGCAAGTTATACAACTATGCCAAATTTCAAGTTGATAGCTTGTGTAGTTGCTGAGGAAAACTGCTGTGACAGACAGACAAACAGACGGACAACGAAGTCTCACCATAAGGGTTCCTTTTTTACCATTTTAGTACAGAACCCTAAAAACAATAGCTAGTTTACATAGAAATTATATTTAAATATCACAGGACATCTCACTTTATTAGCCCCAAACTGAGCCACTGGCTTGTGCTAATGAAATATTCTTCTTTGCAGATAATCTAAGATGCTGCCGAGAAAAAGGAACAGGAGTCTGCTGGTGCTGGCGGTGATGCTTCTCGTGAAGTCCTCGGAGCAGCACGGATCTGGCGCACCTCCAGGGGTGTGTACATTGTCCTGGGTCTTAATAAAATGATCTTTAGTGAGATGCCCATCTCAAGACACGTCTGAGTAGACAAAATTGTCATCTATATGTGACGTTCTCAATATAAATTGACCTTATGGAGGCAGGCGGTTACGCCGTTTTTAGAACTGTTACCATAGTATTCGTATAGTTACAAGAACAAGAAGAGCGTAACTGCCTTCCGCCATAAGGTCCCTTTATATTGAGAACGTCACGTATATGTATGTATTAGAGATTTTTTGAGAACCTTGTTCCAGAGGCATTATACCATTGTTCCAAAATTGTACGGCTAAACCATAGCTGAACTTATTTATGAAATTATATATAGATATAGCTTGCTTGAGCCCTGAAATTACATAGGGTACTTTTTGTCTCGGAAAAAAAAGATAATTCTGGAGGGAAAACCAGTGGATATTAGAATGGCTGTGGCCCTTCTATTGCCAACGTCTGTTCGCTACTGTGATTAATTTACTCGAAGGCCTATAATGGCTAAGTACTTTTATATCTATAAGAATAGAAAACTAGTTGTACGCCGAGGAAGTTGTGGGCATAATCTAGTATTTCTAATCTAAAACTTGTCTTTTGCAGTCCTGCTTGGACCAGCTCCCTCGCCACCCTGACATCGTACCCCAGACCTCTGTTCCTCCGTACCTGGTGGTGACGTCGTCGTCCCAGGTTCGTCAGGGTGACCGGCTAAACGTGACCATCGGCAGCCAGCCCGGCGCGCCGGTGCCCATTGGAGGGTTCATTCTGCAGGCCAGACAAGTTCAGGTAATTGGTACTTACCCCTATCTTATGATACCATATGGGGCACTTCACTTAGCCCTGATTACCTAATATTGATCTTACATCACACATTAGACGTTTGAATGCGTTTTATTGAACGAAAGAGATGCTACGAAAATATTTGACAAATAACAGCCAAGGTGTAGCTTACTGACAAAAACTTCCAAACAAGTAGATCCAGAGATCACCATTGGTGTACCTTTGGATAAATTATAGTGTATTTTAACCCATTTTGTATTCGAAACCATATTGCTTTTTACGTTGCAACCGACTTTACTGTCACGTGAATTTTTGAGGTTTTTTTTTTTCATGTTTTACTATTAGCTTAATAATATGATAACAAATGGTTTAATATTATTGGAGTAGAGGTGGGTCGAGTCTCTACCAACTGAACGTTGGCAGTTTTTTTCTATCTGACCTATTTTACATTTGTTTTAAAAGAAGACGCTTCATCTATTTATCTATACTAGCGACTCTCCCTCGCTTCGCTTCGCGTTAATCACTACAATATAATATATTATGTATTATAAAACAAAGTCCCCGCCGCGTCAATCTGTCTGTTCGCGATAAACTCAAAAACTACTGAACGGATTTTCATACGGTTTTCACCAATTGACGGAGTCATCATGAGGAAGGTTCAGGTGTATAATTCATTAAGGTTACTACTCGTGCGGAGCCGGTGCGGGTCACTAGTATAAGTTAAAATAAAGCCTATGTCCGCCCCGAAAATCGATTTTAAATATTGTTGATAGATTTTGAGAAATAGAATGAGTAGTTTTGGAGATTACCATCCAAACCTACAAACCTTTCCTCTTTATAATATTAGTGTAATTATTTTCAGCGATTAAAATAACATATAACAAACACCAAACTGGACTGTCTATTTTGTTTGATTCTCGACAAGTCAAATGAAACAATTCTAACTAGAACTCTAACTAGAGATACCTATACAACTTATTCCAGAACCCAGACACGATAGTGGGCCAGTTCCTCACCGTCCCCGACCCTGCGAGCACCCAGATCATCAGCTGCCGCGGAGACAACGACTCCGTGACCCACTCCAACCCTCAGGAGAAGCCGGCACTGACCTTCCTCTGGCAGGCACCTTCGGACTTCCTCGGAGGAATCGAGTTCAGGTACCTACGGCGGGTAGAATTTTCGATATAATTTTTTTTTACAGAAATGGTCGCGGTACTGATGAAAACTTTTTATGAATGCGTGAATGAATTAATATAGATCTACCTACGGCGGGTAGAATTTTCGATATATTTTTTTTTTACAGAAATGGTCGCGGTACTGATGAAAACTTTTTATGAATGCGTGAATGAATTAATATAGATCTAATTATTTTGTCAAGGGTTTTAGTAAAATTAAAATTTTGCTGTTTCATGAAAGTACGAAATATTTGATCCATATTGCCATTTCTGAGCGGCAAAGATGCAGCTTGTCTTTTAAGGCCGATATCCTTAGTTAAAATTACCTGACAGTTAAAGTTGTCGCTTTCCTTTTCTTTGTCATATTACGAGAGGAGCTAAGATTTATCTGACAGAGATTGGGGAGTAGGTATATGACCTACTTAGTGTAAGTTTTTAGATCCGTAGTCATGTTACCTACTTAAAAAATCGTAACCAATAGATAATACTGAACAAAATGTACTAAGTAAGTATCTCATTTACGACTCTATTTTAAAATGTTAACTCTTAGTCAACTACGGATCAAAAAACTCGCTCGTTACTCTACCTATACTTTCAAAATGTTAATAAACAAAGGCCTTAATCAAACGCGGAACCACTAAGTCCCGTATAAAGAATTCGCGAGCCACTAAAGTTTCAAGGTCGGGCCTTTCCAGGCCTCGGGATCGTGTCTGATGCTGTGATATAACGCTCCGCCGCCGTTCAATTAAGCCACGCCAGTTATCCGCTATGACTCAGCAGTGAAATGAGTCAATAGCCCCAGTATTGGGGACCCGGTTTGCTTGCGCGGTCTCTTTGCGCGGTGGCGGGCGGCGGAATTACAATTCGTGCCTTTTCTTCTTGGGTTTTTTATAATCTAAATCCTAAATATTTTTAAAGAATGCGCTTTTAATCTGCTCGTGTTCACGGTCGTTTTAATACGTGTACCTATGACTATTGAGAAACTTTTACTATTTTACAAGCAGTTCTGTTTATTTGTCAGTACAATTTTAAGATTTCGGCAGAAAGGAATACAATCATATGTAAAGACGCGCCGAGTTTCGACTTGGTTAGTTTGGTCTTGATAAACAATTGATGCCTGCATAAAAAAGTAAAGTCTGCATCAAAAGACTGTATCAAAAAAGGGAATTTTAACAGAAACTTATTTTTAACTAACTTAATGTAGTTATTAACTTTGTTGTTTCTTAAACGCCTGTCTCAAAATTTCAGAGCTCCAAACATTTCCATAAATTGAATATAAATTTGTATTAAAATATTATATTCCGTTGCAGAGCAACGGTAGCCCAAAGCTATGCGACTTTCTGGAAGAACGTTGAGTCCCCAGTGGTGGAAGTGGTCACCCCTGAAACGGTGGTCACCACGACGCAGCCGCCTCCCACCACGCAGCGGAACACTGTGGCGCCACCTGTAGTTATGGAGACCAAGGTACCATCCGCTACTCCTTCCTGAAAGGCAACCCTTTTACGGTTCCTCTGGTTAACCAGTCTCGGCCATAACTCCCCTATCATGAAGGTCGTCAGGGATGAGTGCACTCACGACGGCATTACTTACGCGTTGTCGTTGAACTTCCTGTATTCTCTTTTGTCTACCATGTTACGGCATATTCCCCTTCTTAAATCTAAGTAACTTCTCCTTTGTCTTCTTATTTGAACAATTTGTTTCCAGCCAAAACCCGTACCAACTCAGCTTGACACCATCTACCAAGGTTGTGCCGACACGAAGCTCTGCTACGGCGTCCCTGCCAACTGCATCCAAGCCGGCAACTGCAAAGCCATCGTCGCTATCTTTGTTGCTGGTGACAAATACACCTTCGAAATCCAAGGAACTGACAACCCCAAGTACATCGCAGCAGCTTTGAGCATGGATAACAAGATGGGTGACGACAGTGCCATGGAATGCGTCAGGAATGACAATGGCAGAGTCAATCTGTTTACATCCTGGACTTATCCCAAAACTGACCCTTACGTCCGAAGGTCTGATTCTCCTCAGGATATTGTCCAGTTGTTGGAGTCTTCGGCTATAGATGGGAAACTATACTGCAAGTTTACCAGAGATGTAGAATCCAAGGTTATGGGTCAGACATTTAATCTGGCGACGGGTCGGTATAATTTGATGGTTGTCGCTGGAGATAGCATGAAAGGTAGGTCCTAATATTTGATCGCATAATATAGAGCAACTGTAACATGACCCAACAGATCTTACAAAGAACAAGTTATCAATAATTCCACTGCACAAATTTTGGATGTCCGATGTCCCCGTAGTATGCTCTTTTGCCTTTAAAAAAAGCCGTTCCATGCTTACCTACTTATTAAAATTGTCTGTATACTTGAATAAAAATTATTCTTACGATTCTTTCTCTTCAGACTTAAAATTATTTCAAAATAGCGTTAGGTTAGGGACGAATATAGTTGCTGAGATTATGCTGCTGTGACAGAGGACGGAGTCGCTCCCTGTGAGATTATATATTTGGTAAATTTAAATGTTTTTTCCCAGACGCCGATCGCGTGGGCTTCCACAACCTGGCGTACGAGTCGACGGGCGCGGCGCTGGCGCTGGCGGCGGTGGGCGCGGCGCAGGGCTCCTCGAAGCTGCTGCTGAAGCTGCACGGGAGCTTCATGGTGGCCGCCTGGCTGGGCAGCGCCTCGCTGGGCTTGCTGCTGGCTAGGTAGCGGCTAAGTACAGCCGAGGACAGAAAGATGTTTACACTTTTTCACCTTATTCCATTGTAATAAGGTCCAAAAGTGTATACATCTTCCTGTCCTCGACTGTCAACTTTAGCTTGTTCTAACGGGACATAAAGTATTCTATGTGTTAATCTAGGATAGGGATTGTCTATGTACAAAATGTCATCTTAATCTTTTAAGCCGTTAGTGCGTGATTGTAAGACAAACATCCATATATTTTAAAAACTTGTACATTTATAATATTAAATGGAGTAGTGGGATTACGGATATATCTGAATAACCAACTGGATTCCCGTGTATCTAACACTGCTAAACTACAAAGCGGGAAGTCGTAGTTCTATTCTCGCAAGTCAGATGCCATCGATGTTTTAATGGATACCTACCCATATATTAAAAGTCGTTACCAATATAATGTTCATTATTTTAACTCTTATTTCTCTATTGCAGATATTTCCGCCAGACTTGGGTTGGAAAACAGCTTGGAGGAAAGGACATCTGGTTTGCTGTGAGTATTTTCTTTTAATGTATGTCACACGAATACTAGAATAATAAGAGGAGAGTTATCTATATTTAATAATGACTTAATAATTTAAATCCATTATGGTACAAATATGTGAGGCCTAACCGAAATCCTAGTCACCGCTGACATGACTATTTCCCACCAGTACCACCGTCTGCTGATGGTCCTGACCTGGTTGCTGACGGTGTGCGGCTTCATCCTCATCGTGGTGGAAGTCGGCGGCTGGTCTACGACGGGAGACAACCCGCACGCCATCACGGGCATCGTCACTGTCGTGCTGTGCTTCATACAACCCATAGGTTCGTAACAGCTCTCTAATAGCTAACTTATCTACTCGCACTCATAGTAGATTTCTGTCGAAATTTTCATTTTTTGGGCAATTTTTTTTGCCGATTGTCCTTTTTTGCACTTATTTACCGAGATTCATCTAACGAGTAAGCACTCGGTCAGTCTACGTTAAGTAGTTACGGCGGTGATCCTATTGCCACCTACTCCATCATCAGATCAGGACTGACTCTGAATTGCATTTTCATCAGATTTACACGTGAGCCTGTTCCAACTTTGAGCCTGTTCCGGTTATGTAAACTGGTTCAAAATTTACTTACGAATTTTGTGTTCGAAAGAATTCAAACGCTCGGAGGCTTAGTGCGGTGCGGAGCGCAAACGCACAAGCGCGTTAGGCCCAAGCTCGTCACTAATCCGTTACAAAACAATCATTACAAAGTAAGCTTATTTTTTTCAATGTTGTTTTGCAGGAGCGTACTTCAGGCCGCACCCGGGCACTAAGAAGAGGCCTATTTTCAACTGGGTACACTGGTTGTTCGGCAATGCCGCGCACATTTTAGGCAGTAAGTACCTAATATACAACATCTTGGTTCTTTTACAGGCTGACCTGAGCGGCTTAATCTTGTATCTCCTCGCTTGCGTGCGTGTGTCTCTATAGTTAGTCGTCACCAACTTGTGATTAAGGGATATCCAAGCGACACAAGTCGCAGGCAACTTGTGCTAAGTGCGTCCTAGTGGTATATGCGTGATAAGTCCAAACTTGACGGACCTACTTTTATCCATTGAGGAGTTCTTACGGTCACCTTCCATCTCTGCCTGATTAAATTAGCCAAATTTAATTAAGTATACAAAATTTCCAGTATATACGTAGGTTAAATTCAACCTCGTACATTTGTTAATATCTACCTACCTACTACCTACCTACTACCTACCTATTTACCTACTTATTTACACATACCAGTGAAGAAACTAAAAATTATACTGTATCTACTTAATTATGACGATGCATCTTGGTATGAAGATGTCTACTGTTGTTGTACTACCTATGTCAGGCATGTGTAACAATAAACACAATACTCTAAATTGTGTGTTTGTATTCCAGTCGCGACGATCTTCCTCGCCGTGTACCTGCAGAAAGCGGAACTGCCTTCATGGAGTGTGTTCGTGTTGGCGACTTTCGTCGCCTTCCACGTCGTCATGCACGTCGTGCTCTCGGTAAGACGTCACATCATAACTTAAGAGCTAGGCTCTTGTCAGTGGAGTGCCTGCCATTCTTCTTTATTCTTCGCTAGGTTCTTGACATCTTCATCTTCTGTCTTTCACTTCCTCAAAGTTACTTCGTCTGGGTCGCCCTCTGCCTCTTTTGCTTTCAATTTTACTTTCAACACCCAAGTGTCCTATCATTTTCCTTCCTTGGTTTTCTATGGCATTACAATGTTATCGGTAAGATACAATATTGTCTAAAGCCTTCGCAATACTCGAATGAGCATAAACTCGAAAGGCGCCGAATTCATGTTTTAAGAAAACACCTTGTTTCACGTAAAAATTACTAAATTTATCTTAAACGCTAGAGCTAAAGGGAGCGTCACTATCAAGTGCTGCCCCAGTTCGGTGAAATGGTAGATCCGGTGTGATTGTCGGTTGTTGCGCGCAGCTGACGGTGTGCGTGGCGGAGGGCCGCCTCAGCCGCGGCCCCGCGAACGTGTTCCCCATGAAGGACCTGCCGGGCGCGCCGCGCCAGGCCTCGCAGCTCGACCGCAGCGTCGACGCGCCGGTAACTACCCAGTACCCACTGCCAGTGTTGACAACTCTTCCAATTAACAAAACTAGTCGTATATCGTATTGCCTCGAAAAAAGTTTGGGATAATTTTTTCTTAACTCTTTTTGAACACTATACTCTGCCGTCTTAAAGAAAAAAAGGCAGTATAAGAGTATGAATTCCATATGCGCATAGCCTTTTTGCTTCGGTCGACAGTACTATAGTCCGACAAGTCCGTGCGCGACCGTCCTGCTGGGCGGCAGACGTTGGGGAGGGGGGAGGCATCTGCTGTAGATACCTGGGTTAAACTAAATTACATCCAGTTGCGCAAACGATGCCCTATGAATTAAAGTTCAAGGTACTTTGACCAGCGGCTTCATTTCTCCCTATTTTTTAACAAATTATATAGCCAGTTTATTTGTAATTTTTTAGCACTCAACATATATCTTTCCAGTTCTCGAGCTTCAGACGACTGCTGCTGGGTATCTACGCGCCAATCATCATCTTATTCGTCGTGGCCATGATCTGTCTAGTCGCGCTCGCGCCCGTCGGAGAAACCTACAACACTATCATGGGAGCATAAAGCAGTATGAGATAAAAGGACGAAGCTACACCTTGCGCGTGCGACGTTTCTGTAAAAGACTTTGTGACAGAAACTGGGCTGTAACTTTATAATGTACAGTCGAGTTCATAAATGTGTACACTTAAGTACCTTGTCACTTTAATCGCTGTGAGAATCTCATTTGGCAGTTAAACATGACGTTAAATGGACATGGTACCTACTAAAGTGTACACATACCTATTTATGAACTCAACTGTACATATTCGCTAGACAATGTCTGTCTCGGAAATCTCGCCAAGTGTCTACAGCCGGCATAAAGGTTTCATAACTTAAGTATTGGTGCTCAATCCAGATCTGATATAGAAGACTACAATGGCGTGATGAGACTATCATAAGTGTTCTTTGTTAGTTTTATTACTTAACCAATTATAAATTTAGCCCCCGATTCCGATCTGTCGTTCAATTCTGATAAGTACTTGCTTTACAATTTATAAATAGTGTTATAACATCGAATGCCAACAATGTAATAGACGATTAATCGTTAATGAACTTGGTAAATGTGCGGAGTTCGCCAAAAATTAAACAGATGTTTGATGGCTGTCAAATTATATTGACTAACAGCCGATTAAGATTTTAATGGTCTATTGCATTGGTTGGTGAAATCCGGCAGTCTGTTAAATTATTGGGGAACCAAACCAACCTTTTAATCACTGACGAAGCATAACTCGAAAGTGACTTAAAGTAAGGCCAATGAATCGAGATAAACAACCGGAACAAAAATAAATTGTGAGAAACAAGGACCGAGATAGCAGTCCCAGCGTCACAAGGACAGGGTTTATTATCTCATTAGCCTGATTTTAGTCGTTAAGAAATGTTTTATGTTAGGTATAAACTATAATATTGAAGAGTCCGCCCGTAAAAATATTTATGTCGTAGCACTCATTTTTAGTGTCACCATTATATTTTGTAGATACTTTAATAAAACTACATTAAGTCAATTAATATAAGCACAAATCTATACGGTTAAGATCCACTTAATGTAAAACTAATATTAACATTAACGGGAAATACGATGGTATGTAATCTATTTAACTTTTATTGTATTCTATCGCGTGCCAACGCTGGCCCAAGGTCTCCTGACCTCTTTTCTCTTTCAATATTTCTTTGATGTATAATCCCGTTTAAATTTATTCACACACTAGCGACCCACCCCGCTTCGCTCCGGGTAGTATTATATACATTTCCAATATAAATATCTAAGTGATGGTGAAAACGTTAAAAATATTTGTCTGTCTGTGGATTAACGTATGCAAACGCACCGAGTCAATTATTCTATACATATTATGATTAGCAGACATTTGCAAAATGTGTGTTTCTCGTGTTCGCCGAATATATCGCAAGTCCTTACTGAGGCATCTAATACAATCCTTACATTCTTCCAGTTTTTTTTTACCCTTCTGTCAACCGTCTTTTCTTTATGCTAGTATTAAAATCACGAGTAACGTTTTGTGTTGTATGTTATTTCTTAAATCCAGTAGAGTCCATAAATGGAATAAAATTTAAAAAAAACTTATGTCAGTCACCACACTGACGTAAGTAGGTACCAACTTACTAATAATAGATTTTTTTTTAGAATAATGTTTATAAACATAATTTAACATTCTGCATTTGTAATGTATCAGATATTAAAAATAACAACTATTAATCATACTCATAACTATAATTATGTTAATACAGTACAACACTTCTCAAAGTAAATTTTTGGAAAATCTTTATTTTGTACTTGTATTTTAATATTTTTAATGGTGCATTTCAATTTACAATTTTTTATCAGTAGCCTTAATATTATTGTGAGTAAAAGTTAAATATATTTCCAATACACAATTCATATTTTACAAGTAACTTATTTTGGTTTATTTAGATTTCATAGATTTTTAAGTCAAGAGAGTTAAATTTATCCTGTACCTACCTATGTGTCAGCTAAAGATAGATTATTATTTTCGTTTTGTATTAAAACTTCTTGACACTGTCATTTGTTTTCGACTTTTTAAATTTGTTTTCAGACTTACAAGTTTTGGTATTATGTAAATATAGATGTTTAGTCAAAATTAAAACAAAATCTACAGACCATTCTGTTGTATTATTTTACCCTAAAATTAAATTACATATTTTATCAAAACTTCAAAATAATTTTTTTCTGAATGCCTATAGATGTACCTACTGTAAAATGACAAATATTGTGACTATAGTCATTAACTCATTATGTTATGAGGAAAGGAGTCACAATGTCTTTTTTTTTCAATATATGTAGGTATATAAGTGCAAAAACCATTTAATGCCAGCATTTCAATAGGTTTTCAACATTATTTTACAGCTTAGAGCTATTTGATCCTTTTCATCCATCAATTAAAAAAAACATCATTATTAGCTATCTTCTTTAGGTATTTGAGAATCCTCAACCGTCTTGGAAGCAGGTACATACACTTTAAACGAAAACTCAGTCCTTGGGAATGACCCTGGGTTCATCACTTGACAATCCTGATATGACCTTGTATATGGTTGGAAATGATCAGCCACAACAACTAGATCCGGCATCGGGTACAAACTTAAAGCATCTGCGTGTCTCCAATACACTGGTTGAACTCCTAAAGATAATGGGGAAAGAGTACACTGACTTAGAAGTGTCTTTGTTAAGTGGTCAGGTATGTCTCCAGTTTCCGGAAAGTGTATGGAGTTTCTACACATTTTAGTGACTAAATCTTGCCGCATTAAGATTATTTCTTGCGTACAATACTGCATTCTGCATGGATTTGTTGTGAAAATTACAGCGTCTCCTAGTTTGTCCCTTATATCCTTTGTTATAGAGTTAGGGATGGGCGGTCTTGGTAAGATGTTTGGAGCAGAGGGATCACCTCTGCCAGGTACAAATATAAACTTACAAGTTTCTCGTAACTTAGTAAACGGAAATATCATTTCAGCTAGATTTGCTAGGGCAGCTTTCAGTTGCGTGCTGTGTTCGTAACCATATGGGCATGAAAGGAATTCTCCCATAAAAACCATAGCAATCGGAGGAAACTCATTATAACCAGTAAACAAAGTTTTTAATTTTGCCATGACTTTAAGATTATCAAACCAAACATCAGATAAAAATATAATCATTCCATCTTCATTCTCCTGTTCAATCTTAAGTAAATTCTGCGAGTTTTTAAGCAAGTTCTTCGATTTACCTCCAAATGTGTTTAAATTACCGAAAAACTTCAATGATGTTGCTCTGTTCTCTGATGGTGGCAAAACAAGGCCCATTACATGAAACACTTTATCGTCAAAATATCCTTCAGCTAATACGAAACTGCTCTCTGTAAACAAACCAGAATGGTACCTAGTTTCAGTCATATCCAACACTACATTGCCTGTTGGGTCTTCTAAATAAAATTTGCCTTCTGTTAGTTGCGTTAATAACCCTAGGACTATAACTTCATCAATTCTACTCGAGGAGCTTAATAAAACTTCGATTTTACGCAACTGGAATCGCTTTTCAGTCTCCATGGAAGGCAACGCATCTTGTGCAAAAAGATCGTTACGTATCGTCCTTTGCCAGATTACAGTATACCTGTCAATCAAGTACTGCGCCTTCCATTTAGGTTCTGGGTACAAGTGATGCTCAGTATTCGCACTTTTAGTGAATCTCTTCCTCTCGTTATCATAACAAAGCTTCGGTATACTAAACGCATCGATAACACTTAGCACCGTTTCTGTCTCTTCAAGACCCGACGTAGAACACTCTCTGTAGGCTGTTTCTAGATGTTCCTTCTCCAAAATAGGCTGAGAAATACACTGGTGCATTAGATGAGCCGTTAATTTATCAATCATCTTCTGCCTTTCCTGAGGAGTCAACGTTGAAACTTGTTCGGCAACAAACGTGCTCGCTTCGCGGCGTATCGTGAAGCCGCTGAGCTTGAAAGCATTGTTCACTTCAGACCTTATTTTCTGCAGATCACTCATGATTATAATTATAATAATTAAAACCTAACTGTTAAGCGTTCACGTTATTTCAGAAACATTTTCATCAGAACACGAGCGCGCCAAAACACTTCCGCTCCACTCCACACACACACATACTAGCATACCTATTATTATAGTCTGTCAGTTCTGTACTGTTGTTTTTAATGTTGCCGGGAGGTGCTTTTTAAATCCCTATTTTTTTGTAAAACTCCCTTTATAAACATGGCAATAAACAGCTTGTTCAGCAAACAACTACCTAAAACAATTTAATTTAAAGTATCTCGTCGTTTCAAAATTACCTAAAAATGATTTCACATTTTCCCTTATCCACAGTATCATTTTCGTTATAATATAAACCTGCCTGGACTTAGTGGATATACTGACTGAACTAACTTTGAAAACTGATATATTTGTGGAATCCGGCCATCTGGCAACAATAATATATATTTTTCAAGTTTATTCAAGGTACAGTTAAAAACGTCACAATCGCATTAACTTCAACGACTTGAAACGTCAGTGTCAAAAAAACTGACACTGAGGTACATATTTCAATTTCTCACTATTGTGGGAAAGAATTTCCGCAGTAATCTTTATCAAAATAAACTGAAATTAAATTAATTATGAATAAAAACTCGGGCTGATTTTGTTCGTTTATGATTCGGTGGAAACTGGTTCCTATTGCTGTGGCTGTTTTCCGGCATGTGTCGGTAAATACGCAGTTCTACAGTTATTTGAGGAATTTACATAATTCGGCTTTATACTGTTATTACTGTACTTTTTTCATGGTAAATGGGTTCGTGATTACTGTTTGTTTCGTAGGGAAAACCACAAAAAATGGATATCTTACGACAGTTCCAAAGTATCGCTTGGTAAGTGTATTTTATAATAAATTGTAACATTTCTAGTTTTTTTTTTTAATAACTTCATATTTAGTCCCCAACTTTGGATCTAAACATCAACGTGTCGTTTTGTTTCAATAAAGTTATTTTCTTTCTTTTTTTCAAAGGTTTACTGAACTTGTAGTGCTTTTTGGGACAATCTCACACTTATTATGAATTATATTTCTATTTATTATCTCTATTATTCTCTACTATTATATCTCTATTTATTATGAACTATACATAAGTATTTAATTCATTATTTTGATTTAATTTGGTGTGTACCTAGTAACATAGTTGTAACAGTCATTGTCTAGTGTTGGGTTATCTAGTAAACCAATTCTATAATTTAATTAATAAATAAACAAATTGATCTAGTCCTAAGCTCAATTCAATTCAATTTTTTGTTAAAATGGCGTCTGTCCATGAGGACAATTCTGCCAATGTCAAAGTTTTAGGTTACATATGATCGGTTCTTGAAAATGTTATTAAAACATTTAGAGTGTTATATTCTCCGAGATCAGAGGCAAGAGTGTCGGCCGCCGCTCGCGCTGACCACTCCACCGAGCTCTTCAACACCACTGAGGCACCAAAAAACAAGCTAAGTCCTAAGCTCTAGGGTTGTACTATGGGTTGTAGGACTTGTAGGGTATTATTACATAGACAATAGTGCTTGATTGTATAATAATACAATTGTACAATTGTTTATGTTTATTATGAAAAAATAATGTATTGATAAAAAAAAAATTAAGTGCTCAGTGCGTCTAGCACAACTGGACCGCGACATACTTGTCGCTTGGATATCCTTTTCTATAGTCTGTAATGACAGAGACACACAGAGCGACAAACGAGGAAATACAAGATGTGCTAAGCGCTCTGGTGTGGTACAATTAAAAACTTACCAGATTTACTCCTGTGGTATGTTCAGTAATATCTTTTATTTTAAATGTTTCTGCATCTTTGTGGAAATTTCTATGAATAATATTTATAGTAATAATAATTCCAACTTTAAGTAGAAGTTAAACTTCAATTAAAAAAAATATCAGGGAATAGGATTCTACAAACTTGACATTTGATAGCTTTAACATATAAACTTGTTACTTACTTGTTATATACTTTTTTTTTCTTGATAACAGGTGCAAGCCAGACTGGTGTTTCCCCAGTATGAGTAAGGAAACGAACGAATTGCTACGACAATGTACAGATCTTCCCAAATTGGAGTTTTCTGATGAGGTGGACGAGACCATAAAGAGAAGCAAGGCGTTCCCGGTGCCGTTTCCTATAGAGTCGGTCAGGTAAACAACTGTTGATAGTGACGCAACTATACTCCTTTTTCAAGGTATTCAGCTAAATGTAAACAAACAAAACCACGTGATACATTTTGTGAGCCAGTAGAAGCAGAACACAAACATCGTGAAACAGTTTTGATTGGCAGTTGAACAGAGTCACAAGGTTTGGTTTGTTTATGTTTATTGGAGTACCTAAACAAGCTGAGTAAAATTCTAATACATAAATAAATATCACAGGACAATCCGTCACAAATTGACCTCATCCTAGACTAAGCTCTATGCTTGTACTAAGGGTACTTAACGTTTTTGTTGTATAAATGAATGTTTTTTTTTTCCTTTCTTTCTTTTTTTTCTCTTTGTTCAACTCAGTTGTTTAGCATAAAGTAAATAATATATATGTAGTACAAAATTTAAAAAGAAAAGTATATTCTTAGCATTTTATATGAGACATCTGCACATGTATTTTATTTTTAGATTAGAAAAGCTGAAAGTGCGTCGACCAGTGGAGAAGCTCAAAAGCAACATAGCGTCGACATACCCAATCATACACGAGAGGGTTCTACTGTTGATGACACATTTCCTCATATATAAGAGGTAAACAGCATCAATTGAATGACTTCATCACCTAGTTCATATTTCTGCTAACTTGTACATTGTATATGACTATAGAAATTAAGTCTCACATGATATTTTTGCCCATCACAAATTAAAAATTTTCATGTAAGTACAAATTATGTTTTCTATGCTGTATAATTGTTAAAACCTTTTTTTGATCCTAAACTAAAACCATTTGTTAGACCTTTACCTCAAAAGCATAAATTCATTGTAGTGATTCACCGAATCGCATTTCACCTCAATCGTGTTTTTTTTTCGCTTTGTGCCACAATCGTCTGTTTTTCTGTTCGCTAATAGCAAATTCGCAATCGCATTATTCGCATTTCACTTCATTTGGTCTCGATCGTCTATTTTACTATTAGCAAATACATTTGGTCGCAGTATAGGTACCTAGTTCGCATATTTTGTAATAGCATTTCGTCGCGATTATTTTGTAGTTCACTATAATTTTTTATATATTTTTTTATTACTCAAAGATAATATTTCAGTGAGTTTGATAGCACTTAAGAAATAAAACTATAGCTAAAAGACGCTTTTCAAAAAAACATTTACTGAGGTTAATTGTAAATATCAATTAACGCGTCAAATAAAACAGCGTTCCAAATAAAAATCGATCGCGGTGAAATGCGACTAGGGTGAAACACTACTCCGAAAATAAGATGCTACAAATTAAATATACTAATGTTAACAGCCACGCGAAAAATTGCTTCAAGTAAAAAAACCTATTGAGATTTTGTTATAATGTGCCACATGAAAAAAACAATTTTTTTTCATGTGGTACCACCACATAAGCAGCAGTTTTTGAGTAAAATTTGGACCATGTTGCCATCTTTGCCAATCTACAGTTGCTATTGTGCAATAAATACTAGGTACTATGGCGTATTTATAAAGCAGTATCAATTCGAATATTATTTTATATTTATATGTTTGTCTCTTTCCAGAGAGTTTGGCTCTAGTATAGAGAAGGCGTTTTACAAAGACATGACAATACCAGAACTGATTGACAGGATACTAACAAAACGGGCCGTCGTGTTCATGAACCCCCAAGACTCATTCAAATTACTTTCAGGAGAAGAAGAGTAAGTACCTGAATATAATATAATAATAATAAGCTTTATTTGCAGGCAGAACACCCATAGTAAAAATAAAAATACAAAAATAAGTCACAAATCACAGTGTCAATTAAAGTAACTACATTACAATCGCTGAACTACTTATTATAATTACTTTAAATTGCCATTTTGGTGCGCAGCCAGCCAATACTTAAACATAGGGTTGCCCAAGTCTCGGTACACACTCTGCAGAATTGTATTGCAAGAGCGGCTCAGTCTGTCCCAAAAGCTGGCGATGCGCGCGCGCATGACGGCGTAGAAGTCTGGGATCCCGGCTTCCGCAAACATGGTCGAGGCACTGCAGTATCTCGGCAGCCCCATACAATAAATTATACTTTTTATATTTTTTATTTTAACATTTTTGCGTGAATAAGTGAAATCCAATGAGACTGGAATTCAGTCCTTTTTTACATTTTGCCCTGTAAGGTATTTAGTCCGCCATTTGTACTTGGTACATTGTGCAATTGCCCGTTAACGTGCTAAGCAGCGGTGTTCGCTTTGTTGTGTTTTGTATTTGTTCCTGAGTCAAGTTTGTTTCCTATGTATGATTAAATCGTGAGGAAGGGAAGGAGCTAACGTAACTTTAAACTTTGATTTTCAAACTAGCCCCCCCTCATGGTCTGGTTGCTCGTTTGCCATCCATGTCATATGAATAGCTGATAATTCTAAATTCGACTAAAAACTAGAAACCTGTATGAGGTGATAGGTGTTGTAAAATTACTTTGCATCAAAATAAATCATAGACTTGATGTGACAAGTTTCTAGAAGCTAATTGGCTAAATATTTTTTTATTTTATTTAATACAATTTTTTAAGTTATAAAACTTAAAAATAGTATTTTAATATTTTGGTTGCAAACAGATCTGACTGTGTGGCAAGGCAACAAGAAAAAAGCTGGTTTTACACTTTTTTTTCAAACATTCATGTGCTTCGTCAGAAGAGCATAAGGTTCACGTTTTTTTTTATTCGAATACATTATTATATTTTTACCATAGACTATACAGGGTGTCTAGTGTAGAAATATGTTTATAATTACATTAATTACTGTAGTTTAAGAGTCTTCGTATTTGTTTATGTGCGTTTATTCTTATATATGTGGAAGATGATTGTGAGATCCCTAAATCGCTATTGTACCTCGCTGGTGAGTTCTGTTTTTTTTTTATAATAACCCTATTTTTTTAGTGAAGGCGGCTGGGAAGCAATAGGAACGTTACAACAGAAGCCGCCTCTCACTTTGAACAATTGTTTGAGCTATGATGAGCTTAAGCTTTCTTCCATGGTGTATGTGAGCGGTCACACCGAGTGTATTAATTCCGGGGGCCGGCACAACGCAGGAGTGGTCGCGGAGGAGGACGCGGAGAGCGACGCGGTTATTATTGGTGAGGGATCACCATTATTATCATCATCACTTACATTTCAATACTACCATCATCACCACCATCATTATTATTATTATCTCCACCACCAACATCCACTACCATCGTTATTAGCTCAATAGTAGATTGCACAACAAGTGCATAAAACGCACCATTTTACGCGAGACGTTCATCCATCCAAGCGAGCTTGCGAGCGAGGATGGATATAAAGTCGAGTGTTAAATGGGTTTTATGGACGAGTTGTACACTCTACTTTTCACTTCGATTGCGAGGAAATGAAACAGCAACATGATAAAAATAATAATAATAATAAATGCGATGAAATAAAAATTACAAGTTTGTTACATGAAGCTTTATTGTGTACTTTGGCTGTTGGTATCCTTGCCTTGGTCTTAGAATACTAACGAAACGAAATAAAATAAAGAGGTTATTCTATATGAAGTTAAAGTTGTTCGTGTGGCTGTTGGACCGATTGCCTAGGTTTTCGACGAAGATTTTTCTTTATGCACTAGAGCATAAGAAGCGACTTTATGTCGCCTACGCACGACATAAAGACGAACTTTTAGAGCATGAGAAGAGAAAAAGTTATTATCAGTATTATGATAGATTAGATTAGATTAGATTAGATTTATTTATTGGATAAAATAAGTACATTATAAATTACATTATTTCGTCTCTTCGATCTTTCGATCTATGTTCGTCAAAATAGGTACATTCGTTAAAATAAAGTAAAGTGGCAGTAGTAACATCAAAAGATTTAATACCTATTATAGTCAGCACCGTCGTCAGTATTATAATCACCATATCATGTAGAACTAAACTCCGATGAGTTCAAGTTGTCCTCGCTGGTGTAAATGATCATCATCATCATTGCCATGATCGTTTTCACCATCATTATCATAATTCACATCATCATTTGTGACGTTCTCAATATAAAGGGACCTTATGGTGGAAGGCAGTTCCGCTCTTCTTGTTCTTGTAACTATACGAATACTATGGTAACAGTTCTAAAAACGGCGTAACCGCCGGCCTCCATAAGTTCCTTTTATATTGAGAACGTCACATTTTCATCACCGACCTCAGTTAATTTTTATTTATTAATTACAGGTATAATAGGCCCTCGATTCGAACGTAAGTTCCGCATGGAATACGAGGATATCCTGATCACGGAGCAGCAGAACTGCCCCGAGAACGGGTATGGGGAGGAGGTGACGCCGACGACCTGCCTCAACGTGCTGAAGACGACGTACGTGAGGAACAACCAGTCGGCGCGACACATGTGGCGCCAGATGTGGGCCGAGTTCTATCAGGTACGGGTTTGCGTGACAGTTTTTGCTTTTTTATGATTGTGAAGCCGTGGTGGAAAAAGCCGTGGTAGCCTAATGGTTTGACCTGCCGACTCTTAAGCAGATGGTCGTGGGTTCGAACCCGGGCTCGCACCTAAAAGTTCTTCGGAATTTATGTGCGAAATATAATTTGTAAATTTATCATGAGCTTTTCGGTGATGGAAAACATCGAGAGGAAACCTGCACACTGCAAAGCAATTTGACGGTGTGTGCGAAGTTCCCAATCCGCACCGGGCCCGCGTGGGAACTATAGCCCAAACCCTCTCATTATGAGTAGAGGCCTATGCCCAGCAGTGGGACGTATATAGGCTGCATTATTATGATTATGAAGATTTGCGAAGAAAAAACAATGAAGCAAAAATAAAACTGTAAGATCAGCCAGGCGGCCACGCATAATACTAATTTAACCGATCATTCGTAATACTCATTCAGCCAAATTTAAAATCAATGGAAAAGTAAAAAGCACTAGTGCGAAAAATCCAACTTGTCGCACGATATACAGCTACAAAAAGTAATACATTTTGAGCAGCTGTATTAAAAATTAAATTTTTGATAAAAACTTATTACATTTGTAATTTATAGTACAGTAGATTTCGGTTATAACGACGATAAAGGGACCACAGTCGTTATATCCGGAAGTCGTTACAACCAAAGCTAAACAGAATTGCCCCTCAGAATATCACTTTGTAACTGAACCATAAATTTAACTCCAAAACGTACACGCTTATCTACCTACCTGGCTAATTTCTATAAACAAGGGTCACCACAGGTATGTAACTGACCATCTGTGAATTTAAACAAAAGATAAGAAAGCTCTTTGTACCTTTGGCGGCCGCCGACTCCGGTCGCAATATCTGCATGGGATTTCCAGGAATTTGTTACAAATGATTCATTAAAAACAGTCGTTACACCCGAAGTCGGCGTTACATCCGAAGTCGCTATAGCCACATTAATTTTGTACTAAAGTATGCTTTAAATTCAAGGGACTTAGATTTTACGTCGCTATAGCCAAATGGTCGCTACAACCAAGGTCGTAATAAATGAAATCCACTGTATATAAAACTTTTTTTTAATTCCAGGTACACAGTTACACATACGAGGAGCTAACGTCCTACGTCAACATACAGGACAAGCCTGAAGATAAACGCTATATAGATCGATACGTGAAGACCGGGGACGTTATATTCGACAACGAGGTGTACTACAAGAGGATCAGCGTCACCGCCGAGGTCGTGCTGGTCGAGGCGGAGCACCGCGGCGCGCGCGCTGGGAAGGACGTCTTCGTCAACGTCATCGGCGCCGGTGAGTCAGCAGACAATCTAATCTGTTTAAGGTCCGTTCACACAGACCGGCTCGGAGAGGAGAGCAGATTTTTATCACGTTGGAAACAGAGTTTTGAGTCTTAAGCTATGTCCACACCTGTGCGCTTTCATGTTCAACTTGCGCTTTCAAATTTCGATTCGTCTTGCGTCAAGCGCATTCAATATTGATTGCTTTAAGACGCATGCAGCTTATTGTCTACACCTGTGCGCTTGACGCATGCAGCGTACGTATCAACCCAACGGTGACGGATCAGCGTGCGCTACGGGCATGCGCTGCTGTCAAACCAGGTTGAGCACATGCGTTATTGCATGCGCTGTGGTGGCAGAGACATGCGTCAGAGAAAAGCGCAAGTTGAATATGAAAGCGCACAGGTGTAGACATAGCTATTGTAATAAGGTTTATTTTTGCATCTGGATCGATCAACTTCTTCTTGTTTGTTATTCTGTCCCGTTGTCCAAGAGACAACAGTGACCGAGTTTCTCAAAAAAACTGTTATAATATAAATGGTTAAACAATGTTCTTAGGAAATAATCCATAAAACAATGAGCTTATAACTACTACAGAAATGTGCGTTTGATTAATTTTAACCTCAGAAAACGTATAGAAAATCATGGTTTAAAGAGTTGTCCAGAGGACGTAACCATGACAACGAGGTACACGAAAAAGTTGATCAACCCATCTGCACTTCTTTTGTCATTAAGAATGCTTGAACACGCTTCGTGTGAAATAATGTGAGGAGCCGACCGGAATTCCAAGCGTATACGAGCCGGTCTGTGTGGAAAGAAGAGCGCGGGCCGATGCTCTCCGAGCCGGTCTGTGTGAATGGACCCTTAATATCTTCATTCAATGTGGGCGGGGCACATCGCTCGCAGAACAGATGGCCGTTGGGGCCGAAGAGTTCGCGAGTGGCGTCCGCGTACCGGAACACGCTGCGCGGGCAGACCTCCATCAAGGTGGACCGACGACGTGATGCAAGCGGCGCAGGACCGGTCCTTGTGGCAAAATACCGTAAAAAGAAAGGCAAAAAGTGAAATTAAAATTAAAATTGGCAAAAAATACGAATAATATAAGCATTGACGACGCGGTTAGCCTAGTTGGTAGTGACCCTGCCTACGAAGCTAGCGGTCCCGGGTTCGAATCCCGGTATGGACAAATATTTGTGTGATGAGCGCGAGTATTTGTTTCTGAGTCATGGATGTTTTCTATGTATTTAAGTATGTATTTCTCTATATAAGTATGTTTATCGTTGTCTAGTACCCATAGTACAAGCCTAGAGCTTAGTTTGGGACTAGGTCAATTTATGTGAGATTGTCCCCTGATATTTATTTATTTATTTATTATTTATTTAAAACTACTAATTAGACAGAGATCCGACATGAACTGTGACGTCAGCGTGCACTACGGCCATATAAACTCCATGTTAAATTCTGTTTTTCTGTAAAGATATTGAAACAAGTCTTTAATGGCTTATATCTTGGTTATTTTTATATTTATTCGAAAAATATTTTTTCTCTACTGTTTGTTACATGAATGCCTTTTAAATAAAACAAAAAAAAATTCATGCATATTCCCTATTGGCGAAGATATTGCGTAACATACTCACAAAAAAAGTGGACTTCTATCGAGTTTGGACTAGTTTCGCTGGTCGTTACCCAACTACGGCGAAACAAAAAGGAAGGTTATTTAATAGTGAGTTAGTTATCAATTGCGACGTTCTCAATATAAAGGGACCTTATGGAGGAAGGCAGTTACGTTCTTCTTATTCTTGTAACTATACGAATACTATGGTAACAGTTCTAAAAATGGTGTAACCGCCTGCCTCCATAAGGTCCCTTTATATTGAGAACGTCACAATTATCATTGATACTAGAACAGTCAGCAAGATTAATGGCTTCGACAAACAGCCGGCTTGACGCGGCGCAACAGTAGCGTGGCGCGTCCTTAGCGCGACGGGGCAGTCACACTGCAGGCAGCAGAAAACGCTGCGCGCCGATCGCGCCAAGCCAAGCGTTTTCTTAGCGTGACGCGTTCCAAAGAGTTAAGTTACTATAGAGGGAAAGATTGGCAACTCTTATGGTCAAGCTTGCATGTATCACAAGTGCTGCCATCTATAAAGTCCTGGTTGAACTAAAGCTATCTTCAAATGGCAACCACCTATGACGTGATCTACCAATGACGCGATTGGTTTAAATACTAAACGAATAGAAACGCTAGTTAGCGATGGGCATCTTGGCTAATGGCTCTGATAGCTTGGCCACCAGATCTCCATTCCTGTAATTAAATAAATTTCTTCCACTTACTCGTCCTATCCACGACGTGGTACAAGAACTCTTATGGTCAAGCTTGCATGTATCACAAGTGCTGCCATCTACAAAGTGCTGGTTGAACTAAAGCTATCTTCAAATGGCAACCACCACAGGTTAGAGTAATTCTTGGATCATGTTGCCAATTTCATTCCAAACAGCGCCCTCATTTTTTTGCTTGACTTTTTTGTTTTGTGTGGCGCGGCGCGACGTGATTCTGTGTGACGGCCTGCATACAACTCCTTGTTAATTTCCAAGCTAAGAACGCGCCGCGCCAAGTCGGCTGTTTGACGAAGCGTTTTCCGTTTTGCCGCTAAAATTCAGACGCCCCATTTATATTTTGGCCGTTTTTATGAATAAGTATACCAAGTTTTACTGTCTTCAGGACTGGGAGTATGGAAGGTGGCCCCCCACCAGCCGGACGTGTACATGCTGACGTTCCTGGAGAGGATACGAGCCTTCCTGAAGAAAGACTTGCTGAATCGCGTCACCGACGTCAACTTCGCCTATATAAGGCCCAGCGACAGTATTTTAGGTGGGTTTTTGAGTAATCTGAGGCTATATTATGAGTAATTAATTACAACCTGCTAAGTTCCAGACAGATACACAGACACACACACACGCACACGCGCACGTGCACGCACACGCACACGCACATGCACGCGCACGCGCACGCACGCACGCACGCGCGCGATTTTTCATTTTATTTCCATAGATTTTAGCTCACATAGACATGTAATTTAAATTAAGTAGGTAGGTAAGTTAGTAGTACTACGGTGCCCTGTGGGGTTACATGGCCGAACTTTTATTAGGTTAAGACCTTCCTGTACTATACCCATGTAAAGCAATGAATAAATGAATATGAATACCTTTAAATGCCTTTATAAATATTCTTAGCTTACTGACGACGCTTATTTTATAATTTGTTGATTTCAGCTTTATTTACAAATAATACTGAAGGGGAAAACTCTGAAAAAAGGATATTCTTCGAAAGTAAAAGACATCCAAAAGGTTAGTACAATTGGCTAAGTAAAGTTTTTGCAAGAGATGTAAATTGTATTTTTTTTCGATAGTCGTCATCCTAAACATCAAGGAACTGCGGCTCTTTTATTTTTATTTCCTCTAATATTTTAGAAATATTTTTTTTAGTTATTAAGTTGACATTTGTAAACTTTAATGACCGACAAGCTTGTTGCCTTCGTACTTAATGAAAAAGAAAAAAAAACTGTCACATCTATATCTGTCACTGTCAAGTCAAATCATAGTAAACAAACGATTCAATACTAATTCATTATTCAAGTCCAAATATCGTGCAAAGGTCGTAGAGCAAGCGGCAAAATCGAAAGTCCGGAGTTCGTTAAAAATATTTCTAAAAACACTGATCACATGAAATGCAAGCAAACAGAAAAGAGCCGTTGAATTGAATCGTTTGTTTACTTTGATTTGACAATGACAGATATAGAAGTGACAGCTTTTTTTTTTATAAAACTCAGTGCAAAAGTTTTGTCAAAATGTCAAACTCAGTGCAAAATGTTTTTTTTATTTGAATTTATTGTTTTTTTAGGCGGTATAAACGTGCAGTTGGAAAATCGCGAGCCGTCCGCCAAACTAACAGGCGAACACGCGGGCAAACTGCTAGTCATGACGTATCCCTGGGACAGTAACGCACACCCCGGAAATGAGTTCTGGTAAGGATACATTGTTTTAATAAAAAAAAATCTTTATTCACCAACAACAAGCAAACACACATAACGCCGGTAGCACACCTCCGCCGCGGAACTGTAGTAGCGAAACTCTGGCAACGAAATAAAGTTCAATTTCGTATTAAATATCACGAATCCGCCACAGTTTCGCGGTTTCGCGGCGGTGTGCTACCGGCATAAACAAAGTAAAAACATAATTATACAATAATAAACAAAATTGCTGGTGAAAACATGCAGAACTCAGCTATTGCGCTGTTTTCCAGTCCTCACCTGGACAAGGTTTACTTGATGGTCTACTAAGTTTTCATAAATGTCGTGCCCTAACGTCACTCCCTATAGTTTCGCCGTGTCTGTCTGTCTGTGGTTTAACTCGGGGGTGAATATTTTTTTTACATTATAACATCATGTGAGTTTTAATTGGATAGCTCTTCAAAAAATATTATGGATATGTTATTATGAATTTTTAGGAACGATTTTCACCGAGCAGACGTCAACGGCAACGGATTTTACAATATTTAAACGAAATTAAACTGTCTACACAATAATTAAAGTCTATATTACCAAGCCCGCTTGACAGCGTGACGCGGAATCTGCCCGCTGTCAAGAGGCTGTGCGCGACTTTGTAATATAGACTTTAACTACTGTGTAGACAGTTTAATTTCGTTTAAAGATTGTAAAATCCGTTGCCGTGCCGTCCGGTCGGTGGAAATCGTCCCTTAGATTTGGGGAACCGTTTAGGAAATATTGTACTGGAAGAGTGTAATTTTCGCTAGAGTTCGATTGAGTTAAATGAAAGCACATATAACGAATTTAAAAGGAAAACTATAACGACTAGGTAGACTTTATTGGTATCATCGCTGGACGTATGGACTGCATCGTTACAAAAGGTCGCCGTGTGCAACCTCCCGGTAGCGTCTAAAGACATTCTACAGCGCACAACTGCATCGATGGTGAATCAATTCTGCATCGCGACTGTATCGATACTGTATCGTGACTGTATCGCGGCTGTATCGATACTGTATCGCGGCTGTATCGATGCTGTATCGCGGCTGTATCGATACTGTATCGATACTGTATCGATACTGTATCGCTGCTGTATCGATACTGTATCGATGCTGTATCGCGGCTGTATCGATGTTGTATCGCGGCTGTATCGCGGCTGTATCGATACTGTATCGATACTGTATCGATACTGTATCGCTGCTGTATCGATACTGTATCGATGCTGTATCGCGGCTGTATCGATGCTGTATCGATACTGTATCGCGGCTGTATCGCGGCTGTATCGATGCTGTATCGCGGCTGTATCGATGCTGTATCGCGGCTGTATCGATACTGTATCGATGCTGTATCGCGGCTGTATCGATGCTGTATCGATGCTGTATCGCGGCTGTATCGCGGCTGTATCGATGCTGTATCGCGGCTGTATCGATGCTGTATCGCGGCTGTATCGATACTGTATAGCTATGTCCACACCTATGCGCTTTCATGTTCAACTTGCGCTTCAACTTGGATTTCGTCTTGCGTCAAGCGCATGCAATACGAGGGTGACACTGAATCTTCAATAAAATCCAATGTTTTGACTTTATCTTCCGCCATTTTATTTGCAAAATGTTGCACGTCAACCCAACGGTGACGGATCAGCGTGCGCTACGGGTATGCGCTTATA
The DNA here is from genome assembly GCA_963241965.1 of Tortrix viridana. Taxonomy (NCBI): domain Eukaryota; kingdom Metazoa; phylum Arthropoda; class Insecta; order Lepidoptera; family Tortricidae; genus Tortrix; species Tortrix viridana. Next base: position 2,338,881 of record OY725195.1, on the reverse strand, counting down.
TCAAACCAGTTTCAGCACATGCGTTATTGCATGGGCTGTGGTTGCAGAGGCATGCGTCACAGGAATTCGCAAGTTGAACATGAAAGCGCACAGGTGTAGACATAGCTTATCGCGGCTGTATCGATGCTGTATCGCGGCTGTATCGATACTGTATCGCGACTGTATCGATGCTGTATCGATTCTGTATCGCGGCTGTATCGATGCTGTATCGCGGCTGTATCGATACTGTATCGCGGCTGTATCGATGCTGTATCGCGGCTGTATCGCGGCTGTATCAATGCTGTATCGATACTGTATCGCGGCTGTATCGATGCTGTATCGCGGCTGTATCGATACTGTATCGCGGCTGTATCGATGCTGTATCGCGATAGCACCGATTCAGAATCGTGTTTACGCGTGCTAGGGTGTACGACCAGCAGCGACAGGATCACGATTGTATCGATACTGTATTGCGATTGCATCGCTATTGAATCGCTAAAAAAATTCGCGGTATGCGACCTCCACGCGACCTCCCTTACACTTTGCATTCAAAGAACACTGTATACTTGAAATAAAACACTTAAGATTGATCAAAATAAAATAAAATGTATAAGTCTCGCAAACTTCTTCGAATTTGAGGCGTTTTATTTTTGCTGCACGCTAACATAGCACAACAAGGTATTTTCTTGGATCGTCTTACTCTCCGAAGACGATTTTTAATTTTGATGAATTGAAATAATCGACTAAATGGGTAGTTTTTGTAAACGTGCAAGATCATTTGATTTTATACCTCGGCAGAGGGGAAAGTCTGGGTAAGGCCCGTCCTGGTGTAATTGGTCTAAGGTTATATCACTTATTCTGAAAAAGAAAACAACGGGCTATATTTTACGGTTCAAAAGATACAGTTATTTTAAGCTAAGGCAGACGGACGGACAGCGTAGGCTTAGTAATAGGGCCTCGTTAGGCTACCTCGGGCGCGGAACCCTAAAAATGGGAACGTTCCAGGCTGGGCAGCCTGACGGGCTCGGGCGACCCCGCGGCGGCGTGCTCGACGCAGATCGCGGAGCTGCACAACGCGCACGTCAACCCGCGCGCCGCCGCCGCCGCCGCGCGCGTCGCCGCCCGCGCCGGGCTCGCCGCGCTGCCCGCGCACGCCGCCGCGCTCGCGCCGCGCGTCGTCCCACCGCCGCCGGACGCCTACACTCAAAACACCTCTTAAACACCAGAACAAACAACTAGTTCATATTAAAAGTGTCCCTAATTAACATAAGAATCCCCCCTCATAGCTTTAAATTGAAGAATACGCATAAAAATAAATCATCCCGTTACATAAAAAAACGTGAATTCGTGGGGAAAATTGTGTTAAAATGATTACAATAATGGTCTGAAATACTTGTGTCAGCTGTTCGTTACACTGTATATAAAGATGCGCTCGAACTGAAAACCATAAAATCTCTATACGATAAGAACAAGGCTGTTAAAATGTTAGATAAAGTCTACAATTTTTTTTTTCAAACATTAGCTTCATGTATCTACCTTAAGTTTATGATCTGTTTTAAAGCTGTTGTTTTTCCATAAATAAATAAATAAACCTTAATTACTCAAAGTTATGCTCGAGACCGCTAAAATCAAACTATAGAAATATTTTAACTTCTAGCTTGTATAATACACATTAAGAATGTTGTCACAATAACTATACATATATAACTGTCTGCTACAATGCATAAAATAGATATATAATTAACATTGAAAGATATCATAGCAATGTCTGATATAGCATGCGACAAGTTGAAAAATGTAACAGGAACAATGACTGGGTAAAGAAAACGAAATTCTATTTAGTCCGTCAGTTAGATTATCAAAAAATATTGGACACGTATTTTTTCATTTGTCAATCAAACAAAAAATGACAAAGATAAAGCGCGTCAAAGTTCAGGAGTGGGGGCTCGTGACGTCTAAGTAAAAATTGTATTGAGACGTGACGTCATGCGACATTTCAACTCAATGTATCTCCGTAATTTTTTTATTATGTGAATTAAAAAAAAATACGTGTCCAGTACTTTTTGATAATACCTGATCGACAAAGAAAAAAAAATTGGTCATCATCCCTATTCCCGCTATATTCATAGACGCAGTGCTACACGTCGTGTAGTTTTAAATATAGAATGTTATGCTTGAAAAGGCATTTAAAAACTAGGTCCATGTTGTTTTACATTTTTAATTATACTTTAATATTATTTACTTCTTCTAATGAGCAAGTACATTTTTAGTTAATCTTCCGGCCGTCGTATAGTTTTTTCTTGATAAAGTGTTTTCCTTGTCACGATTACGCGCCATAGTACACAATTCGACGCGTAGATGTACCTACGTAAAATTAGTACCGTAAAATGGGGTTACTTTGATTAGTTCAAAAATAAATGTTCTATATCTCCCATATTAATTCACATAATAAAATGTATAAAATATTGTATTATCAACTACTGATTTGGAGTAACTTAAAGCAGTTAGGGGTGAACTATGATAGATGGCTCAGGAGAAAAAAATCATAACGTAGCTTAAAATCTCGATTCTTAAATTGAGGCTACTTTGATATCCCTGTTTACAATATAATATCAAAGTCACCCTTCTTGTCAAAAATGAGGAGATTTTTGTTTTGAAGTTTTTGTATCCTATTTTTCTGAAAAGGTTTAAACTATTTTAGTTTGCGCGCGCATTTGAAACAAATTAAAGAAGTCGCCCCGTTTTTTGAGAGTTTGAAAGTCACCCCATTTTACCAGTAGTGAGGCGCGTCTTCGTGGATTAAAGACGCAATACAATTAACGCCGATAATGGATTTTGTTTATTGAAAATGAAATTTGCACCTTTTTTAATATAAATAATCTTACTTTTATATAAAATGTATTTCGCAAAATGTAAAACAGAACAAAATGAGACTTTACGTATGATTTATTGCAACATATGTATTTTTTTACATATTGTGCTTATGGCGTAATGTAATATGAACAAATCGAAGGTATGTTATGGATCAATTTGTCTGTATTGTATACTATATTTATACTATACTATTATACACATTATGTAAATGTATACAAGTAATCGTGTATGTAGATATTGTAAGGGCCTGCGCAAACCGGCGGAGCGCAGCGCAGATCACTTTAAATTTATCAATGTATATTCTTCCCTATTTTAATTATAATAAGGTATACATTTGAATGCTCTGAGACCGACCTCGGAGCATCACGGGGGATTTCCACTCTGCGGCTGCGGCTCTAAATTTATACCTTATTGTAATTAAAATAGAAAACAATATACATTGATAAATTTTAAGTGATCTGCGCTGCGCTCCGCCGGTTTGCGCAGGCCCTAACGTGAATTTATTGGTATACCATGTTTATTCTAACTTGGCATATGTATTGGTGAAGTAAATCCTAACCTAAAGGTGTACAAAACAAATAAGAATGTCAGTATGGTTGTTAATAGTTACACACAATATTACATTAGGGCTGTTGAATTGTTGTATTCATTATTTTACTCCTCAATATACATAAAAAAACAAGGGACTTTGGAAATTCGAAGTAACGTTATCTCCACCCCTTTCTCGCTACTTAATCTCAAATGACGAGCGAAAGTGATGGAGCATCTGAAGTGAATTTAGTGCTATAAGAACTCCTGAACTTTTAAATTAACTTCAAAAGTAAAGTATAGGTAATCCTTATTACTAGTCTAATGACTAGTCATAAAAATTGCAGAAGTTGTATTGCTGTCTTACTCCAAGTTATAAGCCAGAAAAACACAGCCAAATTGGGCTTCCTGCTCTGACACAGAAGTTATACCTGAATTTTGATTCCTACGGTAAACAAAGTTACGTCACTGTCAAAGTGACATTTCAGGGGATCTCAAAGTATGGGCCAGCAAGAAATATAACATAAAGTTATCATTTCGCTCGAACCGTGATATTTAAAATAAATTTGAGAAATAATTAAATAATAAATGTCAAGGGACAATCTCACACAAATTGACCTAGTATAACAGCCGTATGAAAAAAGCCGCAACCGCCTGCCGCGATAAGGTCCCTTTCGATTTGGACGAACACATTTTATGTCCCGATGCAGAATTTAGAATTTCCTTGTGAGTGTATCTTATGTCGGATTTAACAGACGGTTAGAGTGTTAACAGTTGTCAAAATGTATGAACTAACAGTCGATTAGCATTAACAATCGTATGGTGTAATTGGTACTTAATGTAAAATAATGTTCTAAAAAAACCTTCAATAAAAATCTGCGATAGGTTATATTATATTAATTAGATTTTATATTATGATGTTTTAGCCGACTGCGCGAGGCCAAAATAAGGACCTATTTGTGACGTTCTCAAAATAAAGGGACCTTATGGAGGCAGGCGGTTACGCCGTTTCTAGAACTGTTACCATAGTATTCGTATAGTTACAAGAACAAGAAGAGCGTAACTGCCTTCCTCCATAAGGTCCCTTTATATTGAGAACATCACATTTGTAGGGCAATCGAAAAGGTAAAAGGGCCTGCGCAAACCGGCGGAGCGCAGCGCAGATCACTTAAAATTTATCAATGTATATTCTTTCCTATTTTAATTACAATAAGGTATAAATTTGAATGCTCTGAGACCGACCTCTGAGCATCACGGGGGATTTCCACTCTGCGGCTGCGGCTCTAAATTTATACCTTATTGTAATTAAAATAGAAAAGAATATACATTGATAAATTTAAAGTGATCTGCGCTGCGCTCCGCCGGTTTGCGCAGGCCCAAAGTATACCTACACTAGGTGTCCCATATTTTTCGAATATTTTTCTTTTTAACGCATTCGTGGGCATATTTTTCCAATACGTTTTTTGTAACGCATACCCTCTAAGTATATTTATTACGACGCCCTAAAATACGTTAAAAAATATTCGAAAAATATGGAACACCCTAACCTACACGGTGACATTTACACTCTGGACACTCGTGCCCTTACTAATAAACGTTGAGTAACCGCTGAGTAGTTATACAATGCTTTGTCCTTATCTGTCGAATTCAAATGTCACAATGACAGATAAGGACAAAGCATGGTATAACTACTCAGCGGTTACTCAACGTTTATTAGTAAGGGCATCGGTGTCGACACCGGTGGTGTGTGTCAGGGCATCGTCGATATAAAATTGCTATCTATAAGACACGTTACCAGGGCGGCTATAGTACGTTCGCGTTAAGAATGCAGTGAATCATCGTTGTCCGCCGGCTTAGCCACGCCCCCTAACCAATCAGGTCGCTCAAAATTAAAAAGTCAAGTGCACAGTGACTAGTTGAAGGCAGACTTTTGAACGTAACGGTTGTGTCCTTTACGCGCTACTTACATAAAATTGTATTAAAAATGATTACCTCACCTATTCGTTAGAATAAAAGAGGCTCGATAATTCATAGCGGGGAAAGAAAAGTAATTTATAATATTTTCAAGTACTTTAAACAGTGTGAATTTGAATGACGTCATGGAACTCGCAGAAGAAAATACTTATATAATAAATACGAACGAAGATTCTACTGATAGTGATTGAAATATATTATTAATGACTTTGTTTTAAGACAATTAAGTTTATATTTATCCATTAAACTTAATGTTTTAAAATATAACTCCACTGTGAATACACCTTTACAGTTGCGCTCTGCAGTAGCGCTGATGATTCACTGCATTCTTAACGCGAACGTACAGCACAAGTTGCCCGCGACACGTTTGTCGCTAGGTAATCCCGCTCTAGCTAGTCTGTAACGAAAGAGACGCACTGAGTGACAAGCGAGAAAATACATCTTGTGGTACCCGTGCAGTGACAATAATGTCCAGACTTGTGTCTTGTGTTTGTGTCATCGTGTAGATACCCAACAACAGCTATAATGTGTGCGTCATATTCGCCGGTTGGCATTTATTTTTTATCTTTTGATTATTAAATTATGGAATCATTTCGCATTATTAATTGTATTTTATTTACTCTAATATTACAATGAACTTAATAAATAGTTGTTCAAAATGTAAGGTGATATGCATCTGCCGAAATCTCAACTTATTGATTATTTATAACTTGATTCTTATGCCCTTTGGAGACAAAATGTCGTAACTGTTAAAGACCTACTATAGTAAAGCCACGGTTTTTAAACCGTAAAACAGCGCCCGCGCAACTTTGAATTGATAGTGGAGCGAGTCCTGCGAGTCTTCGTTTGAAAACATTACTTATAGTATAGCTTAATATGATGCTGTTACGTTAATATCGTAAAAAATATATTCAGCTGTTTTGTATTAATATGTTGTTTTATTTATTCTCTACCTGTAGCTTGACTAAATAAGTTTGATGTGACAGGTGGAACTACAATATTCTTAAATGGTAATCGCCATATTAATCCCCTCAGTTCCCAGTGACTCGAATTAGCACTGCGAGCGGAGTGTCGGGAGAGAATCGCTTAAGGGCGTCACACACGAAGCTATAATATATATGTTGGTATATTAATTATATATTATAGCAAGGCATCTTTCTTACGATATAATTTTATATACGGTGTTATAATATATATTACTCCGTCTGTGACGCGCCTTGAACTTACGCTCAAGCGTTTCGCTTGCAGCGGTGTCAAATTAAATTACTACTATTATACTTATTCTTATTTATTATATTAATTAAGTACTTACTGATCCTAATTCGTGTCACCGGTGAATATAGTAATACCCACGTATTTCGAGTTTGTTCCCGGGTACCTATTGATAGGTAAAAATTCACAGACCACAGAAATACTCCGTGTAAAAATTGGATCATGTTGCCAATTAAACTCCGAACAGCGCGCTCATTTTTCAAAACTCCTTTTTGCTAACCCGTGGTAAGAGCTTATTTGTAGTTGTAGCTTACTTGCCTTCTCCAAGCCAAAAAATCATGTTTCCTGTCCAGTGGATGCAATTAGGCGAGCAACATGGCTCGGCAATTTTTAGCCGGCAACCTATGGGCGTCTCGTTCTATCTCTCGAAGTTAGAGTAAGACAGCTATTATTGTCGGCATTAATTGCAATGAAAAATTGCTCATGCATGTAACTGTACTTGTAGTTTGGTTAGTGATTTTCCAATGACGGATAGTATAATTAAGCAATAAAAAAGATACTCGGGACAATACTAATATCGATACTAGGTTATTGAATGTAACAAAAAAATAATTTAATTTTTTGGAAAAATTTCGCAGTGCGGGCTAGCCCTTAGATCTTTTGTAAAGACAGGGCATGGCAACTTGATGGCAACACATCATGTGTGTCTTTCTTTAGATAAGAAAGGTTGTTTAAAAAGAACAATAATATCACAGTACCTATTTTATTAATAAACACAAACCAAAACATCAGATAACGACAAAAAATCACCTGCAGCAAGTTGAAAAACAAGTTTCTGTTTACATTCATTTGGCCTTGGTTCTGTTATGTAATTGTACTCGGCTGCGATACGTACCTACTGCGCATTAGTTTTGGCCATATCACTTTTATTAGGTGTTTACCTACATCTCTAAACCAGGCTTAAAAGTAATGCGTGAAACAATATCAAATACATAAGCTATGTCTACGCCAATGCGCTGTCATGTTCATCTTGCGTCTGCAACTTTCAATTCGTCTTGCGTCAAGCGTAGGTATGCAATATTGATTGCGATAAATTGATTGCCATAAGCTTATCGTCTACACCTGTGCGCCTGTTGCATTCGGCATACACACGCGCCTTGGTTAGCTTAGCCGTCAAGATGGACGCGGAACTAGTAGCTATCAGTGCGGCATATTTAGTGTTAGGTGCAAGGAAAAAACGCAAAAACAAGAGAATCTGGACCGTTCTTATATCATAACTTGTATTAACGCGTCGTTTCGTTTTATTTTATTTGTGTAATCTTTGTGCTTGTGGTCCCATTGTACTTGATATGTTCGATAATTTTCAATAAAATCCAATGTTTTAACTTTATCTTCCGCCATTTTATTTACTAAAAGGCACAAAATGTCGCACGCCAACCCAACGGTGACGGATCAGCGTGCGCTACGGGCATGCGCTGGTGTCAAACCAGTTTGAGCGCATGCGTTACTGCAAGCGCTATGATTGCTGAGGCATTCGTCAGAGGAAGACGCAAGATGAACACGAAAACGAACTGGTGTGGACATACTTGGCTATAGATATTGCCATGATGAGATCCAGTGTGTCGTGAAATGATGATATGTATTGTCTGGGTTGAATTGACATGTGGAATTGAGAGTTCAGTTTTTTTTTGCTAAACTCTACTATAGTAAAGTGAAATGACAGATATAAACAAAATTTCGTAAAAAAACAACGGCTTAATTTATTCTCTAAGTGAGTGCAGTTGACTTTAATAATGATCCCATCAAAGCACGAACTAAATATTTTATGATCAAGAATTATACGCGTTTGTGTTAAGGCCGTAATATAAATATATAAAAAAAAATGATCAAGAATGTAGCTTTATTTAGCGGATAAACCGAAAATTTAAAAGCATAAGCTTATCTGGAAACACTTAAAATGCTGGTCTAATTTTCGAACAACAAGAATTACCCACCATTATAATATTGTTAACTACTTTGAAATGCCAAAAATCTGTGCATATGTGCTAAAAGCACTCAATCCTTTAAATTGTTTCAGCAACATTAAAAATAAAATAGGTACTTACATAAATAAACATTAGTGAACATCAACATCATCATAACAGCTGGAATGCCTGAAACACCTCCACTGTTACACATATGTTCTGGCTCTAAGCCTCTAGCAATTAAAGCAAATTGTCGTTAAGTACCTACCTAGGACAAAATTACAAAGGTCAATACAATTCGATAATCGCCAATAAGCACTAAGCAAATGTATTTGTACCAATGCACTATTTTTTTATTTAAATACACACAACTATCCTTACAGGCTATCCTAATTCGATGCGGACTCTTACTATACAGTATCTACAATTTTATTTTACAAAAACAAACAAAGCAAAACATGTAAAGTACCAAGTACCTGGCCATCTAATCCACCTTATGGTAACATAAAATATACAAAGCTACTTTTGTGAATTCATTCAGAGAGACACAGAATAGGTCAACCTCTTCCGTTACACGATTTAGTGTGCGCAGCGCCCTCGCTACGGGCGCCTTGCGCAGCAGCTGCGTGCGCGCGCGCGGCTCGGCCAGCAGGCGCGGCCGCCGCCGGCGCCCCGCGTACCGCTCCGGCACATTGAAGCCCACCTCTGCCAGAACTCCCGGGTTGAACAACTTGCCTCTCAGCAATTTAAATATGTATAAAGCCAATGCTAGCTCCCGTCTAACCTCCAATTGATTGTATCCTACCATTCCCAACACAAACAATGTAGGATACATCAACGGGTAAAACGGGTAGACGCTATATAATTTCCAATACAAAAATCGAATAAACTTGTTTTGAATACGCTCCAGCATTAATCTATATTTAGATTCATGTGGGCTCCAGATGACTGCGTTACATTCCAGGTGACTCCTAACTATCGCTTCATAAAGAGCCCGTATTGCGTTAATGTTCGTAAATGATTGCGATTGCCGCATTATGAACCCTAGATTGCGGAAAGCTTTCTTACAGACTTGGGTGACATGGTCTCGAAACGTAAGATCAGCTTTCAGAAGCACTCCCAAGTCTTTAATCTCACTAACGCGCTTCATCCAACGTATACTTATTCGTAGTGAAGTTGATTTCTAGCTCTGCTGAACGAAATAATGGAACATTTTGACACATTGAACTGCAACTTATTCGACCGACTCCAGTGAACTACTCTATTTATGTCCTCCTGTAATTTCAGACAGTCTAAATTGTCATTGACGACGCGGTTAGCCTAGTTGGTAGTGAACCTGCCTACGAAGCTAGCGGTCCCGGGTTCGAGTCCCGGTATGGACAAATATTTGTGTGATGAGCGCGAGTATTTGTTCCTGAGTCATGGATGTTTTCTATGTATTTAAGTATGTATTTCTCTATATAAGTATGTTTATCGTTGTCTAGTAGGGGAGCGGGGTGCTAGTTGTAACGGGGGTAAGTAGTAACATGCAATTTTTACCGCCAATTTCAACTTTATTACACGGATTTTATACCTAAATCGAATCATTAGGTCCCCCCGCATTACGTCAGTACATGCAGTGCCCGGCCGGAAAGCGGAGGCAGTGGCTGTGTGTGCGAGCATCATTTCAGCAAGGTATCGTAAAAAAACTCGTTACGTAATTATTGATTATTGATGACTTATGTGTATTTATAAATAATTATTTTCATGCATGACCTTAGATAATGTATTAAATTTTTATATTTATTATATATATATATTCCTTTAAAGTATTTTTTGTAACCAACTTAGTTTTTTATAAATCTCAATTAATTTAGAAAATAACACCTTGGGGCACGTTGTACCATTTCGGTGGGGTAAGTTGTAACGTGTTACAACTTGCCCCGCAGTTTTTGTTTGTGGCAGTTTGTGTAGATAATGTGATACGTACCTACTAACTATTATTATAAATTAGAAAGCCTCTATCTGTCTGTCTGTTTAGAAATACACTTTAGTTTTGTATAAAATTTACAATTTGTTTTTTTTTGTTTTAGTACCCCGAAAAACAACTGTGAACAATCGTTGAAAAAGAAAATCAGCCATATTAAAAGACACGCCAGAAAAATATGCTTTAGAGAAAGAATACCAAGAACAAATCAAAAAACAACAAAAAAGCAAAACAAAGAAAACAATAAAAAATACGAACAGTGGAACATAGAACCTCCTCCTTTTTTGAAGTCGATTGAAAATAAAGCAAATGGAAATGGAAAAGGTAAATCAACAAATCGAGAAAAAAAGGAGCAGACAGAGTAAAAACATAAATTTTACTTTCCGACTCAGACTCAGAACCTGAAGAATGGTTTTTTTGATTCAGTCTCTTTTAATTGTATTAATTGTGATTCTGATGAGGACTGGTTATTCTTAAAATAATGACGATGTGAAAAGGCTGATAATTAATACTAAAAATATAGTACATAAATGCTAAATGACTGTGAGTATTTATACAAAGCGTCTACAGAATTTAAATGTTAAGAAGAATAATCTATATCAAAATATTTGATAAGTTTTGTGATTTTGATAGGAAGTTGTTGAAGAAAGAAAAACAAAATTTTATAAGTAAAACAGTTATATTTTACTTTTATTAAGTTTGTTTGTTTGTTATAAGTGAAGTGTCATGAAGATATTATACTGTTAATACTGTTAAGAAGTTGTATTTTTTTAAATGTCAAAATAAGTAATTCATTTAAAATTTCTACATAAAAGTAGTAAGCGCATGTTGATTTTTTGTAAGACATAACTTTTTAGGGACTTTGGAGAAAATAATGCTATAATTAATTATCTTAGCACTTAATTATGTCATTGTTACAATGTTCCCCGTGGCTGTTACTATTAGCCCCAAACATGGGGCAAGTTGTAACAGCGGAGTTTGAAAATAAAAATGCTCATAATTAAATCCAGGTGTATGATTTATTTAATTTTTCATTGAATTAAAATGCATCGATAGTTATCCTATTATAATAAATTATCAAAGCTCTGAAAATATCACCAAGTTTGATGCAATACACCTTAAACTGAAAAATGTTACAACTAGCACCCCGCTCCCCTACCCATAGTACAAGCCTAGAGCTTAGTTTGGGACTAGGTCAATTTGTGTGAGATTGTCCCCTGATATTTATTTATTTATTTATTAATCGCCCGAACAAGTTTCAAGTCATCAGCAAAGAGTAGACAAACAGAATCCCTGACGACATCAGGTAAGTCATTTATCATTAAAATAAATTCCGACGGCCCCAAGTTACTACCCTGGCTCACCCCAGACCTCGCAAGATACGGTTCGGATAAGTGACCAGCGCAGTCCACATACTGGCGCCTGTCTCGCATATAGCTGGCAAAGAAATGAAGGGTATGTGGAGTGCATCCCGCGTTCGCCAATTTAAGTAACAGGACACCATTGTCGACGGTGTCGAACGCCTTTCGAAAATCGAAGTAAGCCACATCGACCTGATCCCGTGCGTCTACCACCGGCATTACGTTAACCATAAGATGCAATAGGTTTCCCGTTGTACTGCGCGCGTTCCGAAACCCGTACTGCGCATCGGACAAATGGCTACTTACTTGTGCCTGAGTTGTAAACCGCCGACTCGAATACCTTTGCTGGCGTGCACAGCACAGCTACCGGCCGATAGTCACTGGTTTGAGGTCCACCCCGTCCTTTCGGCACTGGTACTACCCTCGTTAACTTCCACCTTTCAGGAAAAACTGCTGATCTAAGACATATGTTGAAAATGTGACACAAAGGCTCCGCCAACACAGCGCGACAGTCTTTAAAAATATAAGACGGAATCCCGTCTGGGCCCGCGGAGCGCTTTGGTTTAAGGCCGGAAAGTGCCTGCTGTACTTCCGCAAGTGCTAGACTAGTTACTTAGATCCTCTCATCTTTGATAATTGAATATTCATCTAGAAGATACGTTGGCTAAAATGTAGTCACGTGCCGTATGTGCGATGTGTGGCGCCTTGTTTTGAAATCAAGGTTGTTTTTGTTATTGTGTATAGACTGAAAATAGTTGATGGTAGTGAATCATGTCACCGTTTTGACAATAATATTGCCGGAACAACAAACTTTATACCAACAACAACAATATAACTTGTACGCAGCCAAAATTGCCAAATATATCGTAACACATCCATAATCCCTAGTACCTAATAAAGATGTGTAGCGATATATTTGGCCACTTTCGCTGCTCCTATCTACCTATTTGATGCTGACTGTACTAAGTAAACGAATTTAGCTGCTTTAACCAACAGAACAAATATAACTTCATTAAAAGGAACAATTACTAATAAGGCGTTCAAAATTTGTATGGGAATGGATAAAATAAGTATAACTTAGTGAAATAAAAGTAAGATAATGATATATTATCAATCAAATTCCTACCGCTCAGTAAAAAGGGTGTGGCAATCGGTGGTTCGCGCGGAATCATAAAAATAAACCTAGTAACAGGAAAAAATAGGTCATTGTAAAAATAGTTTCAAACAGTTTCTTGTAATTATATTATAGAACATATAGACAGTCAATTCGTATCGTTAGCACAGATAATCCTAGTTTTGGACTAGGTCAATGTGGTAAGTGCAATGATATTTGGTTATGTAGGTACCTATCCAAAATATTGTCGTACTTACCTAACTAAGTATTTATCTGCTTTACTTTAATCAGGTTTCTGCTCCATTTAGATAAGACCGAAGTAGTCGCAAAAAATCCATGATCTGTCAGCAATTTGGTAAAACTCGGTAAAAGGTAAACCAATAAAGTTTCTGTATTCAAGTAACGATGACTTATTGAACAGTGATATTTTATCATATTATTATTTCGTATGTACATTTCACAACTATAAACAAGTTTTACCCTTAAATGTTAAATTAAAAATACATAAAAAACTGTGAGTTGTCTGTTGTTATTTTTTAACCCTATGCAACCTTTCGTCGCACCCCGTCTAGTCATCGCGGTGACGCGGAAATAAAATTTTGGAACGTTTACAAAACGCGATCATACGATGTTTTGTTTACAGAGTGGCGCGATTTCATTGAGTCGTATGGGAGGTGTGGCTAAGATCTTACCACGTAGTCGCACTCAGCAAACATGTTTTGATAATCGTATAAAACATGTTGTTTATATACCGGTTACTCAGTACTGACTCGAAACTTGAGAAGGAAGGTATTCAACTCGCTAAATTTTACAATTTTTTGATTAAAACCTAAGACAATTTTAAACAGTGAAGTGAAAAAGAAAGTGACTGAACGAAAGTGAAGTGAGCGGAAATAGTTTTTGACCGGTCGGCTGCGATTGGCAGTACTGTTATCGTACGATTTTACGTCATCTGCGAACATCTGTCATTGATTTATTTATGTTTTTCGCCAAGGCGTCGAATGTACACGAATAAATATTACGTTTGCACGGCCGTGATAACACGAACGGCTGCGTATACTGTGAACGTGATTTCCAATAGTCGAGATAGTTCTTGGTGCTAAAACATTACGATACGTGCGCGAAGTGTTGCTGTGTCGGACGCGAGCGTAGAGTTCTCGCTCAAGAATTTGCCTCGTATCTTTTAATTAATATACAGAACGAACAATTGTTGTGTATGTACATAAACTAGGCAATATTTAACGTGTATTGATTAAAAATAAAGCTTGAAAAATGTCTTCGTTTGGGGGCCAGTGGCGGATTATTAGGCACTATTTGTCTATTTCGAACTTGCATACAGAAGTTGAAAAATTGATGCAGAAAATGAAGCCAGCTTCTCCGGAGCAGTGGGAAAGTGAGTATACATACTTATTTTTTCACAATAAATACGTAATTTGTTAATTATTTGGGTAATAAGTGAATTCTCATCAATAATAATAACCAAACAAACCGTTCTTGTTTTTAAATTCGTATCACTAGGGCAACAGACATTAAATTTTAACTCAAGAATGAGGTCCTCAGCCTTCAAACGGGGCAATGACTTAAATAACTTGATACACAGTGGCTGTGCCTTGTTTGCCATCTCTTGTTTACATTTGGTGTGCCTCAGTGTGTCCCACTCTAGCATGCATTATTTAAGTAAATAATAAATTAAATTTAAATTAAAGAGTGTTGGTTGTGTGGCTTTTTTGTTCCTGTCACTACTAAAGTTGAGTAAATATATTGATATCGCAGAATATAGAAGCAATATTTGATCTCTATATGATTTGTTTTGTTTTTGTTAAAAAAAGCAACCTCAATTAAGATTTTTGTAGTTGGTAATCAAAGCTATAAATGGAATTTTTAACATGATATTTTAAATTAATTATTATTTTAAAACATTTTTTGATTTATATTTTATTTATTTTAATTACTCTATAATTAAAGTTATTTTCTATTCAAAATATCACCATCTTTATTTACAAAACATTACATATCACCTTTTCAATTACAGATCTAATAAGAAAATTCGAAAAAGCTGTAACTGCTAGACTATCCACCACCGTCAAAGAAATAGATACCACTAATCAAAAAAACATAACCGCTGATCACACAACCATAGACAGTAGAGAATTACAACAACAAAAGCCTATCAAGATACCCACACAAGACGAAAAACCTAACCAAGAAGGTTTGTCAGTTGGGTCCGAAGCCAAAGAGATTACGATTGAGGGTCTCTGGCAAGGTTTGAAGCTGAAGAAAGACACACATTTTGGGAAGATATCGGACAGTGGTTGGAAATCAAATAAGCCCTTAGTAACAAAGGTAGGTTTTGTTTTACTATATCACACTCCTATATCAAAACAGATATCTACTCAAAAACCGGCTAATTTTGATAATAAGTTCATAGAACTTATTATGAAAGTTGATTTTAAATCACAGTTGTATTTTGAGTTGCTTCTGTTTTGATTTATGTGTGCGATTATGTATAGACATGACGTGGTTAGGATTGCGGGAAACCGATAGATGCTAGCGGCGCAGGACCGGTCCTTGTGGCAAACCTTGGGTGAGGCCTATGTCCAGCAGTGGACGTCTTTTGGCTGAAATGATGATGATAATAGGCATAGAGTAGAGCACAAGAGAAATGAAAATAATTTACAATTCCTAACATAAAATTAAGACCCCACAGAAGCTGACATATGTGGCCCATTCTTCTTTTAAGAAACATAGCTAAGAACGTAAGAACCATCTCTGTATTAATCTTTTAAAATTAAGAATAAAATAATTATGTGGTTTGCTTCTTTTGCCCTAATTGATGACACTATCTTTTGTTGGAGTTTAAAAATAGATTAAACTTGGAAAATAGCCAACTGGGAGTGATGTAGCATAGAATTATTGATGGACCAACAAAGAAAAAGAAATTAAGTTAGTTTGCTCCAATATTGATCAAGAAATGAACGAACAAAAACAGCCTTTTTATGCAAAGGTCATTAGCAGCGTAATTAACAGCCTTCTCTTAGTTCAGTTTATAGTATTTCCACGGAGAGGTTTCTGATAGTTTTAAATTGTCCTTAACTGCTACTATAATTGCAATTTTACTTACTGTTACTTTCAATGCTACCAATTTGACAATTTGCAAATATGTCTTTGTTCGGTTGGGGTGTCGAATTGTTGTAGGAAATTAACAATTGTTCAAAAGTTATCAAGTTAGAAAATTTAATTAAAACAAATTGTATCACAATTGGTTTATCCATTTGAGAGCTACAAAGCTACAGACAGACGCCAGACATTTTCATCAAACGTGCCTCTTTATTTGGATGGGGTTTAAAAAAATATATTTAGGAAGTATACAGTTGAGCGTCCGTCCTGTATTGCCTATCAAGCCACACAAAAAAAC
The DNA here is from genome assembly GCA_963241965.1 of Tortrix viridana. NCBI lineage: Eukaryota > Metazoa > Arthropoda > Insecta > Lepidoptera > Tortricidae > Tortrix > Tortrix viridana. The sequence goes on along the minus strand of OY725195.1, from coordinate 2,322,494 downwards.
AATTATGACTTCATTAAAGAATATTGTTCTCAATTTTATTTTATCTATTTCTTCCACAAATAAAGTTCACCCAATAAAATGAGACAACTTATCTTTGCCTAAATTGACAAGGGGGCCAATTCATATTCATATCTACAACATTCTAGATAAGATGACCTTAATATTTGGTTAAATTTGACAGAAAGATAAGTGAGCATAATATCATGCCCAAGGACTTCCTTGTTGTTGAAATGGCTATATGCGTTCGACAAATAATAAATTCAGTCTTTAATCTTGCGATATTTAATCTTAACACATTTACCACCGTCCAACCTCCAAATGTATGTAAATTTGACACACCAGATGTGTCACTGGCACTGAATGTGTTGATCTTTTCAACGCTATTGACGGATATATCCGCACCACGGGTTCAACGCCAACGGCGGATATTTCCGTCGTGGTTGACAGCGCAAAATAGACCTGAGTGTCTTTGAGTTAAGGTTGACATTAGCTCTAGTTTTTAGCTGTCATTTGCGTGAGTAACGTCTTTTGTATTTGAACATAGAAGTTGCGCTTTTTTTGCGTTACGCAAAAGAGGGGTACCTAATGATTTTAACAACGTATGTATGTGGTAAAAAAATCGGAAGTTCTAGCTCCTAAACTAATGGACCGATTTTAATAAATGGGGTGTCATATGATTCGTCTAAAACGCGCGAGTACTCCGTTACTATATGTATGGAGCTACCACTCTGTTACCATGCGTTATTACAAATTTTACATAATACTAAGCATCTTTTTTCGATTCCGATAATCAATAATTATCTGTGGTATATAGGTGACTGCAAATCACTCATCATTTCACTCAAATAACCGGAAAAATGGGTAGTGTGTAAACGGAAACAACTTTTTTTTAGATTCGGACAAGTTTAACTGCACAAAATTTGATAATTTCCCATAGGCTATATAAAATTTGTAGGCAAGGATGCCTCATACTAGCTGCCAGTCATGTTTTAGTTGCAACGTTTCATTGTAGCTTGCACACATGCAAATACAAGGCTATTGCGATTAAATTCAGCTGCTGACTGTACTTGATATAAAATTTTAAGAGTCCTACAGACTGACAGTTAATAGATAGAATAAATTTACAGTGTATTTAAGTACATTTTTTGCAAAATAAAGATATTTGTATTTGTATTTGTATTTGTATCGTTATCACACACAGATCGTGTGATATCACAAAAGAAAGTTAAACAGATATCATATCGAATATTGAAAGTATTCGAGTATTGAATGTTGGAAGTATAATGTATATGTCAACAATATAATCTTACCATTCATGATACGAACGTTACATGTTTACAAGCTTCGTACGTACGAACACACACACACGCACACGCGCACGTGCGCGTCAAATATCGCGAATATCTTCCGTATACTAAAACATAATACTGCTGTTTTGTTATCGTCAAATATAGATTATGTACCTAAATCAATATACATAGTATAAAATGATGTCGCCCGCCGCGTCTGTCTGTCCCTATGTATGTTTAGATCTTTAAAACTACGCAACGGATTTTGGTGCGGTTTCCACCATCAGTCAGATAATTCTTCACGGAAGGTTTATGCATATAATAGAACCCGGAGCGAAGCGAGGGCGGGCGCTAGTTTTTAATATTTTTCGCCTGACTCCCTGCGTCTGTCTGACACCGTAACTTCCGGCGGATGGATGATGGACTGATTTCAACGCTGGTTTTTTTTTTATTAAAAGCTAGTTTGATCGGGATCGTTTTTAGCTAGGTTTCATAGAAATCGGTCAATCAGTTCAAAAGTTATTAGCTCTGAAAATAGGAGTGTTCGAAGTTTGGCACCTATGTCTATCTGTGGTGTGTGAATCTGTCTGTCTGTGGTATATTTCCCAAACGGATAAAGCGCGTCACACACGGGGCTATAATATATATTATAGGTCGGTATATTACGATATATTACGATATATTTTCCGTACTCGTTGACAGGCTAACTCAACTAGTACGGAAAATATACCTAAAATATACGAAAATATATCGTAAGATGCCTTGCTTTACCATTACCTTGTTACCATTACGGCAACTTTTTTTTTTAACGCAAGAGAGGGTTGTTATAAGTTTAACGTGTGTATCTGTCTGTGGCATCGTAGCTCCCAAACGGATGGACCGATTTTGATTTAGTATTTTTTGTTAGAATGGTGACTAAATCCAGAGTGTTGTTAGCTTGGTTTCATGAAAATCCGTTAAGCCGTTTAAGAGCTATGAGCTCTGAAGGTAGAGTTCCCGATTTAGCTGGGTTTTTATCGATATGTGACGTTCTCAATATAAAGGGACCTTATGGAGGAAGGCAGTTACGCTCTTCTTATTCTTGCAACTATACGAATACTATGGTAACAGTTTTAAAAACGGCGTAACCACCAGCCTCCATAAGGTGCTTTTATATTGAGAACATCACGTATAATAGTTATGTTTGTTTTCCAGACATCAATCCACTCCCGCACAGCGTACGTGATATCAGCGCTAGTCTCGGCCGAGACGACCGAGTGTCTGACGAACAGGACAGAGCATTTCATAGACCATCTGAAACAGTACCCCGAGTCCAGGGATTACGCTATTAAGGTAAATGGGTTCAAGGGAGTTTATGTAAGACAACACCTGTAGCCTAGTTGTACTGACCCTGTCAACAAAGCTAGCAGTTCCGGGTTTGATTCCCGGTATGGGCAAATAAGTTTCTGAGTCTTGGGTTTTATTTTATGTCGTTTAATTTGGTTTTAACGTATACGTTGGCTTAGTACACAATTTAACTGTAATTTAGTTTGGGTCTAGATATTTTTTTATTTATTTGTGCATTTGATACCAGGGGACAATCTTATTCAACGGTTAGTTTCGACACTAGGCTTGCGGGTGCGCCAAAGTTCATATAAAATTGAACTCCGAAAATGTATCTCATACAATTTTACAACCTAATGATCATTGTACATAATTTTTTTTATTACTAACGATCGAAACTCATAATCATCAGATTTCATAATATCACTAATTATACACCTTGTTTATACTAATATTTGTTTTCATATATTTTCTGATACTAACGATCGAAACTCCTAAACATTCTAATTCATAACGTTAGGTACGACGACGAGCGAAGCGAGGAGGAGTGTTAGGTAGAATTGCGACCCTACAGCGCGCGAGCCGAGCGAGCGAAGCGAGCGTGCCGCGGTAGCGGCCGGCGAAGCGCCAGAAATGAACATATTTTTAACTAATACTTACATATAGTAGACGATGAGCGAAGAATCACCATTCTATTTCTAAGTCCCTGCTCCGTTGGTAGTAATAAAAATGTATGAACAAAAAAAGTATAAGGAAAAAAATTATGAAGAGTGATTATTATGAATACAAATGAGTATTAATAAAAAAAATATGATAACTGTCTGTTTTGAGTTCCGATGGTAGTAATAATAAATTAAGAACAAAAAAAGTATGATATTAGGAATACAAATCGGTAGTAAAACAAAAAATCGGAATAAGAATTTTGTTTGAGCCAATATGGACCCTAGGCTTGTATTATCGAAAACGAAGAAAATTGAGCTTAATTACCGAAATCCTAAAGACTTTGTAAAAGAGTATGATATGGCTTAATATTTCTTGGTATCTTCGCAAATCGCAAAGCAACAAGGCATTTAATACTCGCCATATTATCTCGATTTAACGCCTAATTAACATGAACGGATAAAATGTCTAGCATATCATTCAAAGTTGGCAACGCAATTGTAACGCAGAACGCAGTCCAGAGATTGCAAATGTCTATGGGCCTCGGAGCCTCTTACCATTAGGTGGCCTGTATACTCGGTTGCCTTCTCTATGACATAAAAAAGTATAGTAACAATCCACTGATCTGATAATAACCTAACAGTTAAAAACCCCCGATATCAGCGCCTAAAAAAACCTCTGAGCAATGAGCGAAAACTTCAACGGGCTCCGAGCACGTACATTTTCACTGGAGGGACTTCGTCACTAGAAGATTTCAATTATTGGAATAACTCCCGACAAAATCGGGATCAGAGCTCATAACTTTAAAACGGCTTAACGGATTTTCATCAAACCAAGTTAAGAACACTCGATTAAGTCACCTTTCTGATAAAAAAAAACTAAATCAAAATCAGTCCATCCGTTTACGAGCTACAATGCCACAGACAAATACACACGTCAAACTTATAACACCCCTCTTTTTTGCGTAGGGGGTTAAAAACCGTGTTGTTTGCAGGAAGGAGCGGTGCGCGCGCTCTTGAGGGTTCAGCGGAGGCTGCGCGGCGACGCGGGCGCGGGGGGCGCGGCGGGCGCGGTCAAGGAGGTAGCTAACTATTACACGCTATTTACACGCATACGGGGGCCCATGTCGCACGTCAGTGACTCCGGAGGTAGACCAGCGTAAGACGGACCGAACCGGACTGGTAATTTACTTTATCTACACATATATGATAAATCCTCTATAATGCGTTCAGAATCCGTTGGCAATGACCAGCATTACAACAATCAATTTTACTATGATAATTTTCTTATATGTAGCAGTAACATAATGTTCTAATTACGTTATAAAATTTGATAAAGTTATGAGTTTCAAATTTGGAACATCTTTGAAAAATAAAACAATTTTATTTGACCTCAATTCTAATATCACTCGAGATGACATTTAATTCGAAATTAAATGTCAATTGCATACAATTTTGACAAATCTCGCATTTTACTTGATATCGAACGATATGATAGTAGAGGCCGGCTCTAGATTGTCAATGAATTAAAAAAAAACTACGGTTGCCGTCATTTTTGACGTTCTAATAATTGATCAATGCCGCTATGCCGTTTGTAACATGCGGTTCCTGAACACATCACATCATAGAGAGCTTATAATATGTATGTAGATAAAATAGTGTATGTAACTGTACATAATTAAGCATTAGAACACTCGTGTGATGTTATATGAAACTCGCCTGTTGGCTCGTTTCATAAACACACACTCGTATTTTAATGCCTCTCATTATGCACCAGTCACATAAACTACTATTATAAAGATGTCAAATTGACGAAAAACTATTTTTAATATTAAACTATTTAATATATTATATTGCAGGGCATCACAAAATATCTACCTACTTACAATTCCATCAACCTATTGTAATGTAATGTGATATGCAATAAATTATTTGATTGGTTGTTTGATATTTTCAGGCCCTAGCGCTGATGGGCTACACGGGGCCGACAAAGGGCCCCGGGCCCAACATCCTCTCCATCGACGGCGGAGGCATCCGGGGCCTCATCGCCATCGAGGTGTTGAGGCACCTGGAGAGGCTGACCGGCCGGAGGGTGCAGGAGATGTTCGACTACATCATCGGAGTGAGCACGGGCGCTATCATTGCTGCTGTTATCGGTGAGCTTTATAATATCCTTGTGCATATACAGGGTATCGCAGAATCAGTAACCCACATTGACACCGGAGGTAGGTCAGCTTAAGAGGTACCGAACCAGCCTAACATGACCTCAGTAAAAGTCGCATGGTTTTCGAGATATGCCAGTTTAAAGTTTGTACTGGAAAAGAACTTTGCGATTTTTACTAAGATCATGTTAGGCTGGTTCGGTGCGTAACGCATTTCCAATCAGTAAAAAAAAAAAAAACATAATTATAATTTCGATACAGGCCAAAACTAAACCAGACTCCCATTACGCGGATATATCCTAACCCGAAAAATTTGGTTTCAAAGTCCTTAACTTTCTGGAACAGGAGAGACAACATTTGTTTCTGTGACTGTGTATGACCCATTTATTATATTAATAAGGATTATGTAGCGTCTTCGGTAAAATTTTTGAACTATGAATGCTTTTGTTTTAGGTAGCGGAGTGGGGAATCTAGAAACTGCAAGTCAAATGTACTACACGCTGTCCAAAGAAATGTTTGGAAATACTTCTCTTATTGGAGGTATTTTATGATAGCTAATTGAACTAACTATTACTAAAGATAAAAATAGAAACCTGTCGTCTACCGTTGACCTACCTTTAGGTCAAAAATTTTGACAACTTTTTGTATTATTTTTTTGTTAATTTTTTTTGACTATGTCATAATCTGAAGAGACTAGAACTTGGTATTTTTGCACCTCCGGTATAGGAAAGATTTAAAGTTTTGGCTGTTTAAGAATCATAATCATGTTCTTTATCTGTGGTGGTAAAAAAATGTTGTTTTCAATACACGAATTCGCGCCCCACTCTTTTGTTTTGCTTAGATTAACGCAACCGGGCAACGTCAGTATGATTAGCGGGGCGCTTTCGTGGATTAAAAAATATATATTGGCAACATGACTCAATTTTATCCCAAAAGCAGCATACATGAAAATATTAAAGTTCCATCTGTTACTTTGTTATTTTTTTTTGACATTACGTTATTTTTAGGGTTCTGTACTTACGGATGAAAAAACGGAACCCTTATAGGATCACTCCTGTGTCTGTCTGTCCGTCTGTCACAGCCAAAGCTGAAATTTGTTACACATGACCCAAACACGGTCGTGTAACATAAATATTTTTTTTTATTATAATGAAGTAGTATAGTGAGCTGAGTGAGTATGGTAACATTTATTATTGTTGTTTTCAGGCACTTCTAGATTAGTATGGACACATTCGTACTACGACACAGACGCTTGGGAAAAGCTGCTTATAAAGAATCTAGGAGACTGTACGCTCACGGAGTGCAATAGGCGAGACACACCTAAAGTGAGTTAACCTTTCAAAATTCGTTACCTTTGAAACTTCCGTAAAGTATATAAATCATTTGTAGGTCAATGCATTCATTTTTATAATAAATTATCCACCGTAGTTTTAGAGTTACCCCTTCCAGCACATAAAAATTACTTGAAAAAGTCGTTGATATCAAAGGCGTACTATAGGGTCGAGGACTATCTAACGGACAAAAATGCTTGGCCTAAACCAGAAAATTAACTAATGTTTAACAGCTTACTACTCGTACATACCTCATAAAAATCATGTAAACGCAGTATCTTGTCTAGGGGACACGGTTTATGTAGGAAGATATGTCGAAACTGCTTTGTGTGGTATATATATATGTCGGAGCGTGGAACTCTTTAACAGCATCAGAAGTGCCAGGGACCTCCATATTTGTGGGCAGAAACGGTGGGTAATCACGCACACGAGTACAGATACAAAGTGTATAATGAACTAAACAACAACTATAAATCACTAATAAACAGTGTCAATAAACCACGATAAAAGTCACAATATAAAATAAGTTCATCACTAAACAAAATCAGTAACTAATTGAGTCCTTTCCCTGAGATTAACTATTGTGAAACGGAAACGAGTCCGTGGGTCAAGTGGTATAAGTGCACACGACTCGCACCGCACTGTCAACTCACGGGAGAGCGCGCGTCCCGTCTCAACCACAGGCCGAATAGTAATGCCCGCCCGGCACCCAAGCCAAAACTTAGAACCAAGAACTAATTATCAAATAACATTAAATACCAAGACCCACGGCCACGTTCGACAGTGTTTTCTTAGAATGCTACACTGCCCCGTTTCACCGAACAAAGACTTCCTCTGTGACAAACCACAATCACACAGCTAATGCTGTTAATGTAAACATTGGGCCTGGAATGCGCGTCACCTACGCGCCCAGCCAAAGCGAGCTTTATAACTCTCTCGCGCCGTCACGGCGATCCTGACTGTCACACGTCCTCGTGTGCCACCGAACACGTCACAGAGCGTCTGTAAACAAACATAGTTCCACACAGTATGACTTGTTCGGCTATCCTGCCATCAGGTCACAACGATGACAAACTGGTAAGTTCCCAATATTTAAAACTTGTCTTATCACCAAGACGTCAAGATTACTCAATATTCTCATAGGACACAGATCAGATACAGCCCAAAATCGAATAACTCAATTCGATACAAACACGTCATGGCTCAACATCACACATGTGATATCATTGGTCACACAACCAACAGACCAATCAGGGCAGGTCACACACACAAGGTCTCACAGACCACAACGCAACCGTAACCCTCCTGCTTGTCATCACACCGCGCAGCCTCCGTACCAGCTAAACTGGGTTTGGAATACGACCTACGGCTAATGACCAAGTCAGTAGATCACGTTGCAAGAGCCCAAAACATCCAAGTTGCCATACACCATGCCAGCCATGTGCATCAACTTCAGCACCATGCCAGCCATGTGCATCAACTACATCTCGTCGACACGCTCGCCGACACGGGCTGATTCTGACTGTTCCTCACTTCCATCAACATCGGAACTAATTTCAAACTCTGTGGGAACGTAACAATCTGGCATCGCACGTAACCTTTCGTGCGCATGCTTGTAGGTTCTATTGCTATCAATAGCCTTTAAAAGGGGTAGGTATTGTTTCGTAGAAAATTAATAGCTCGATTTTCTTTTGCCCGAACACGATACTTCGATTCTCAGTAACGCGAATTTTTACTTCTTCGAATTTTCGTTTCTCCGAATTTCATTACTTCGATTATTAAATTTCCGATTTTTAATTGAAAATATGTTCAAATCTACGAAGTTTTAATATCCCGAATGCACTTTTCACAGAATAGGTTTTCCCCGATTGTTCAGTTAAACGATTTATGTTTCGGGCGCTTCGCCGGCCGCTGCCGCGGCACGCTCGCTTCGCTCGCTCGGCTCGCGTGCTGTTGTGGTCACAGTTCTAACCTAACCCAACCTAGTGAGGGGGGGTATTTGTTTTTTTTATGGCGGGGGGCTTCGCCCCCCGAGCCCCCATTGTGGGGGGCTTCGCCCCCCACTCCCCCCTCCGCCTAGCTATCCCACTCCGCCTTCCTAAAGTGTGTCTAACATTCGAAGTCGAAACCCATTCGAAAAGTATTAATTAGGATTTCCAACTATCAGAATCAACCGTTTTCGGTGAAACGTTTTCGAGAAACAGAAAATTTTGCCTATTAATATTCGATGTATTGAAAAAGCAGCAAGTGAAATTAGGAGAACTGTAGTTTCGGACAACAGATGACTTCGAGTAAATGAAATTACAAAGCAATGAAATTCTAACTATCGTGATTCGAACAACTGAAAATTCTGACAAACGTGGTCGGAGAACCGAAATTCGAGGTATTGACTTTCTACGAAACGATAGGCACCCCTTTAAAAGATATCGATCTCCATCGAGCAACTCGACTATCTTAAGCGGACCCCGAAACTTCGGATCCAATTTAGGTTGATTCCGTTCATGATTCTCAATCAAAACAAAGTCACCAACTGTGAACTTCGAAACTTTAGCCTTTCCTCTATCAAATCGCTGTTTATCCATACGAGCATTATCGTTGATAGAATTAACCGCTTGTTCTCTGATTCCAACAATATCAACATCGTCTTGGTCTTGGTCACCTAAAGCAAGAAGCGACAGTGGTCTCGCTACTTTACCAATCAACAACTCAAGGGGGCTGGCTTTGACTACCCTATTAACAGTGCAATTAAAATCAAGTTGAACATCCTCAACAGCATCCTGCCATGTTCTTTCTTTATTCACTTCAACTGCAGTAAGCATGTTCTTAAGTGTACTCATTATACGTTCTACGTGCAATAACTCTTGTAGGAGCACCAAACAAACTCAATCCAGCTTTCAAGGTATTAACAGCACTTATGGCGTCAATATTCGATGTATGACGAAGAAGTACATACTTGGTAAATGCATCTATAAGAACAAAAATGTACTCTTTGGACTTTTGTTGGCCACTAAGTTTACCTGTAGCATCGATGTGAATAGTATGCCACGGAACAGTTACTTTCGGTATTGGATGAAGTTCAGCTTGTGTCTTACCAGATTTTGATTTTGATAATTTACAAGTTATGCAGTTCTCAACAAACTTCCTTACGTACTTTCGCATATTGGGAAACCAGTAAAAATCAAATGCTTTTTCTAAAGTCTTTTCCCATACAAGGTGCATATGAACTCGTGAATATGATTTATAACAGACCAACGAAAAGCATGTGGTACTATTGGTAAGCTACGTGTTCTACTATTGCGTTGTATTTTTCGGTGGAGAACACCAGAAATAATTTGGTATGTGTTTAAAAGACTTAGTGGAAGGTCGTCATTATTTAATTTTGAAATAATCTCAGCAATCTCATGATCACGCTGCTGTTCAGCATGTAACCAGTTTTTGGATATCTCTAACAAATTAACGCGTTTTTCCTGAACTTTCTGTTTGACTTCTTTACTTGGCAACGGATTTCGCGAAAGAAAGTCAACATGACCCATTCGTTTACCATCTCTATAAACTATATCAAAATCAAACGACTGTAAGAAAGCCCACCATTTATGAACTCTAGGTGTCAAATCAATTTTGGTACGTGACGCTTGTAATGAGTTACAATCAGTTATAACTGTAAACTGTCTACCTTGCAAAAAATGCCGAAAATGTTTAATTCCGTTAACAACTGCTAAAGTTTCAAGTTCGTATGAATGATAACGAGATTCTGCATCAGTTGTTTTTTTGCTGTAATACGCAATAACATGTAATTTACAATCCTTCTTTTACTTCTTCTTCTTCTTCTTTTACTTTACAAGCATTGCGCCATAACCATCTGAACTAGCATCAGTATGCAACTCAATCGGATAACTTGGATCAAAAATCATTAAAACAGGTTGATTAGTCAGGTAAGAGATAATTTTCTGACGTATCTCTTCATGTTTTGGTGCCCACTGAACTTTACCTTTCCCTGTAGTGAGTTTATAAAGCGGTGCTGCTAACTGAGAAAATTTGGGAATAAATTGCCGGAAATATGAGGCTAAGCCAATGAATTGCCGTACCTGTGTAACTGTACACGGAGGAGGCAGGTTTGTAAGAGCTACAACTTTACGTGAGTTAGGTCTTATTTCCCCACGAGTGACTTCATAACCCAAGTACTCAACACGAGTTTTCAAAAAAGAACACTTTTAAAGATTTAAAGAGATGCCAGCTTCTTTCAAAGTTTTTAACACAATATCAAGCCTCTCTAATCCTTCTTCCACATTCTCAGACACAATCATCATGTCATCTAAGTAACAGACAACGAATGTATTAACAAGATCACCAAGTGCCTTATACATAGCTCTTTGAAACACTGAGGGTGCATTTCGCAAACCGAATGGCATAGTTAAATACTCGTACTGTCCGTCTGGCGTTACAAATGCTGTACGCTCAATAGAGTCTTTATGAACTGGAATTTGATGAAATCCAGACGCAGCATCTAAAATTGTAAAATAATTAGCTCCTTTGAGCCGTTGAATTTGATCACTAATAAGAGGCAATGGGAATTTATCGGGCACAGTATTGCGATTAAGCTCTCTATAATCAACGCATAGTCTATCTGAACCATCTTTCTTTTTAACCAAAAGGGTAGGGCTCGCAAACGGAGAGCAACTCGGTCTAATAATATTAGCTGCCAAAAGCTCCTTGATTTTATCACGACAAACTTGTCTCTCATCAGTGCTCAATCTGTAAGGTCTACGTTGAACTGTACGGTTAGGATCTAAAAGTTTAATCTCAATTTTCCCTGAGTTAGCGCACCCCGTAGGCGTGCCTACAACAAATGAAGTACGATACTTCTCCAAAATATGAACTAAACCTTTACGATGCTCACCGCAGACATCAGTGTCAACACTCGTAAAGTCACACGTTGGCTTACCGACTTCACACAAGTTAACAACTTTAGATTTTTTTACGATCAGGCTATCATTCGAAATCTCAACTGTAAATCCTAGGGTTATCAAATCCCTGCCAACCATAATGCCATTATTAGTTGCATCATCAGGTACAACATGAAAAAGTAATTCAATCACATTATCATCAATGCATACTTAAGACAATATCTGACAAGTACTGTTAACATCGGCATTACCAATGCCCAACAACGTGACCAAAGACCCAAAACGTTTACCACAAAATTTATTTGCTAAAGTTTCCTTAATCAGAGAACATTTGGAACCAGAGTCAAAACAGTAATCGTACGACTGACCATGGTGTGTGAGCTGCGACGTCACTTGCTTGACGCTGCAAGCGTCAACTCGCCGGTGCTCCGCAGTCGACGGCTTCTCAATTCCACTCGATCGGGCTGCCAGCGACGATGATGCTCGACGGTCGGGACACTGAGGAGCGATGTGGCCAACTCTTCCGCACTTGAAGCACACCGCAGATCTCTTCTGCACTCCACCTTTGTTGTTTGTATCCGCCTTGAAGTCCGTTTTGGTAAGTTTCGCCTTATGATTTCTTAGGCACTCATTAGACTTATGACCTATCCGTCCGCAAGTGTAACAGGTTACCGTTTTTGATCGCTTCGCTGGCTCATTTGAAGCACGATCACTGCTAGGACGTTTTTTGTAAGAATGTGCCATAAGTTCCCGCTGTATCGATGTCCTGTCTTTCACTTCGGTGGTGTGAGCCAGCCGTTGTAATCGTGGCTCTATTTGCACGCATCGGGCCAGCACTGTAGATACAGCAATTTGCTCAACAGATAAATCTTCCCATCTGGCCATCAACGTTGTCAAGGTTCTGTTTGCAAACGCTGCCATGGATTCTCCATCAGCAGGCACACTGCTGTTCACTCTCACTAACGTAGCGGCAGAAGTTTCAGTAGCGTCAAATCTGGCCAAAAATATTTCTCGAAAATGGCTCCAATCCATTCCAGAATAGCTAATTTGTGAAAACCATGAAGAGGCTGAACCTTTCAGCGCAGTGCTTAAGGAAATAATTAAATTACTCCCTGTTAATGGTTTCTCTTCCATACACAAAGCCACTGTATCGTACCAAGCTTTTGCTTCCATGTCGCTCTTATCAGGATTAAATTCCGAAAAATTAGTCTTCTTGTTGTCACTTGCAGAAGATTGTTTTAATGCCAGGATCAATCTTTCAATTTGATCGCTTTGTTGTTTCAGCATCTTTTCGTAGTACACCTCCACAGGCACTGAACGTAAGGGACGATCTTGCCCGAAATTTTCCAAATTATCTTCTCCATGATCTTCATCAGGCTCTCGGTGCGCTGATCCCACTTCTGATGTCGGAGCGTGGAACTCTTTAACAGCATCAGAAGTGCCAGGGACCTCCATATTTGTGGGCAGAAACGGTGGGTAATCACGCACACGAGTACAGATACAAAGTGTATAATGAACTAAACAACAACTATAAATCACTAATAAACAGTGTCAATAAACCACGATAAAAGTCACAATATAAAATAAGTTCATCACTAAACAAAATCAGTAACTAATTGAGTCCTTTCTCTGAGATTAACTATTGTGAAACGGAAACGAGTCCGTGGGTCAAGTGGTATAAGTGCACACGACTCGCACCGCACTGTCAACTCACGGGAGAGCGCGCGTCCCGTCTCAACCACAGGCCGAATAGTAATGCCCGCCCGGCACCCAAGCCAAAACTTAGAACCAAGAACTAATTATCAAATAACATTAAATACCAAGACCCACGGCCACGTTCGACAGTGTTTTCTTAGAATGCTACACTGCCCCGTTTCACCGAACAAAGACTTCCTCTGTGACAAACCACAATCACACAGCTAATGCTGTTAATGTAAACATTGGGCCCGGAATGCGCGTCACCTACGCGCCCAGCCAATGCGAGTTTTATAACTCTCTCGCGCCGTCATATATGATTCGAGAACAGCTTGTAAACATGACTCAGAAGTGAGATGGGCCTATAATTCTTCAGAAGGGTATTGTCACCCTTCTTGAAGAAGAGCACCACCACACTTCTGTTAAACCACCACCACCACACTGTGTAAAATAAACTGATAAAATTCACGATAAGTCTGGAATGCTTCAACAAGTTTCGGAGTAATTGAATTATACATTTTAGCCGGTTTCCGATTGTAATTGTGTATTTAAATGTTACTATGGTTTTATCATGTCCCAATAAAAATTGTTTATAAAATTCCATTTGAAAATATAAAATATTGTTGCCAATTTTTTTTTCAGTTTTGGTAACAAAAAACGGAAACGAAATGTGGTAAATAGTTCGTTGTTAGTAACCGAAAGGGAAAATAATTTCGGTTCTGGTAACATAAAAGAAATTTTTGTTGCAATTCCAATTTTCATCCGAGTGAGCGAAGTCAAATGACCAAAAATCAGGTGTTCCACTCTAGTTGCTAAACTAGTGGACCGATTTTTAAAAATCTGCCCTCATAAAAAAAAGGCACATCTGCGAATTATTCACAGAAGCATATTAAACCCTGTGTAGGTTAATAAAGGTCGCATGTGCAATACCAATTCGTTTGCACATGTGCCTTTTCTTCTTATAAGGGCAGAAATGTGGTGTCATATGATTCGTCAAAAACGTGCGAATGTTATGGGCTATATATATTTCGAATATCATAGCCTTTTCGCTCAGGAACAAAAAGGGTTTCGTAAGAGGAAATCGATAAATATGGCCATATTTGATTTACTCCAAAAAGTCATAACAAACGTTGACAAAAGGATCCCAGTTTGCGCTTTGTACATGGATATGTCCAAAGCATTTGACTTTGTAGATCATGATGTTCTTTTTGACAAACTTTTTGCATACGGAATACGCGGTAATGTTCTTAGTTTAATTAAATCATACCTGAAAAATCGAAAGCAAATAACACAAATAAAAAGGCTATCTCTAAAATCAAAAGTAGAAGAAATTTATTCATCCAATTCCAGGGAAATTCGTTATGGTGTACCCCAAGGAAGTGTATTGGGCCCATTATTATTCTTGATCTATATAAATGACCTACCTAAAGCTGTTGATTATCCGATGGTTCTCTTTGCTGATGACAGTACTGTTATATTCTCGGGACAAAATATTAACAAAATATTAAATATGAATCTGAGATTAACACCACGTTAGAAAAAATCATACAATGGTTAACCAAGAATAAATTGAAAATAAATCTAGATAAAACGCATATAATGACATTTAAACAAAGAGTTAATTCAATAAATTTAAATATAGCTTATAAAGGATATCAAGTAAATGAAACGGATATAACCAAATTCTTAGGGCTTACCATAGATAATAAATTGACGTGGAAAAACCAAATAGACCTAATATGTAAGAAACTAAGTAAATTCTCATATGCTCTCTACAATTTAAGAAAAAGAGATAATCAGTCAACTGTCCTCACTGCTTACCACGCGTATGTTACATCAATTTTACGGTATGGTGTTTTCTTCTGGGGTAATTCAACTCATAGAGAAAATGCGTTTAGGGCGCAGAAAAAATGCATTAGATCTCTTAGTGGTATTAAACAAAGTGATTCATGCAAATCGCACTTTAGACACCTTCAAATTCTAACGTTACCTTGTCTGTACATTTATGAAATATGCATTTTTGTAAACAATAACCAAAACCTCTTTAACAGATTTAGAAGTGTGCGTTTAAAAGACAAATTTAAAGCACCGCCGAGTAATACGGCCCTATTGCGTAAAAGTATACTTGGAATGGCCCACACAATTTATAATAAACTACCAAAAAACATTTTAGCAAATAAAAGTAATGACGCGGGTTTTAGGAAAAGCTTAAAACTGTTCCTTATAGAAAATGCCTATTATTCGATAACAGAATTTTTGAATAAAAATAATTAGTTTTTGACACTGACATAAAATATCATATATATCCTATCTTTATTTCATAGAAAATTACCTAACCTAAGCATGCTTCATTTTTACAAACTTATAATAAACATTTGTATGCCCTCGGGCACCACATAGTGATACAGCAATGTAATTAACCTATGTTGGACAAATAAATGATTTTGAATTTTTTTGAATTTTGAATTTTATAGAAAAGTTATAAGGGTCATAAAAGCCGTGGTAGGAAGAGTATCTGTTGGTTCCACACTAAGCTATGCCTGTGTGTGCGAAGTTCCTAATCCGCACTGGGCCCGCGTGGGAACTATAGCCCAAACCCTCTCATTGTGAGTGGAGGCCTGTGCCCAGCAGTGGGACGTATATAGGCTGGATTATCATCAGTAATCGGGGTTTTGCATGCGACTCGAGGTGAATGACCTCAATCATTATGCTAGTATGGATATGCCGTGGGATTCCAGGCTTCGTGTGGTTTGATAAAGGACAGTTTTTTGTCATATATCATAGCGATCGGAATTCCCAGTGCAATCTGGGGTGATTGACTTTAAACATTATGCTAGGTAATAATAGATATGCCCGGGATCCCGGAATTTGTATTGATGTTGGAGGATAATTACTCTATTTTATTTTACATGATATCAATCGAATTTACAGGTCAACGATTGAAATAAATGTTTTTATTATTGAAAAAACCACATTTTTTATACAGACGCGGTCGCGGGATTATAGTCACGTCCATACCATGATTACGACTCGAAATCCCGCGAATTGCATCCAAAACCCCCGATCACTGATTATTATTTTATTATATTAAAAAGAGTCGTGTAACAGATGGCGCTGGTATCGTGCGTGGTGAACTCGGGCTCGAGGCTGTCCCCGTTCGTGTTCCGGTCGTACGAGTGCGGGTTCCGCGTGCGGCCCGCCTTCCCGGGCTCGGCGCGCGCGCGGCTGTGGCACGCCGTGCGCGCCTCCGCCGCCGCGCCCACCTACTTCAACGAGTTCCGGCTGGATAACCTGTTGCATCAGGTCTGTTGGCTTTTTCTTTGTAAAAAACATTTTTTAACACGGTTGCTCAAAAATAGGTACTTTTCGTAGCTGTATATCGTGCGGAAAGTTGGTTTTCGCGAACTGGTGATTTTTACTTTTCCAATTTTTTTTAATTTATACTTGTTCCAATTAATGACTACTTGTTGATGAGTGTTAATATTAGTTTCCTTTAAACATCGTAATCAACATAAAAACCTACTGTTAATGTAAGAATACGAAAAATATACATATTTCATATTTTATTACTTACCTCTTCATCATTATAACACGTTTATTTTTTAATATTGAATATTGAAAAACCGTTCTTAAGAAGTTGTCTGAATGGAATGGAATAGATGCCGAAACGCCTGTCAAAATTTTTGACATTATGAAGAGGCGTTTTTTCTTACTGCAAGCATTTTTCAAGTTTCCAAAGGCAATATTCGATATTATTTTTGTAAATATACGATACACAAATAGTCGTAAACAAGAATACTTAGGTAATAACAGTACAATGTTTAATATTTACAATTGTTTATGTCTTATAGAACATGCATTTGAACAAAAAACTTTCATTGATGTGGGTTCAATAATAATAACAAAATCCATTCTAGTCGAATAAAAGCTAAAAAAACACCTCTTTATTATGTCAAAAATTTTCTCTGGGAAAAATCGAACTTACAACGAATTTGTTTACCAATCTTAAGTTTTCAAAAAGTTGCTTATAGAACGAGTGAATCAGAGTTTTAAATTGATTTATTTTTTCGCAACTGTGTTAAAAACCGTCGTTCGATACACGTGCTGAAATGTCATTCTTCACTCGTCCCGAGTCTTGTCAGCGCCTACGGCTCGTGGCAAGATATCTTGTACTCTTGAAGTAATGACATACTTTCCGCACTAGCATCGAAATGTACTATTTTCACCTCACCAGCTCGGAAAGGCTTTCTTTGTCGGTAAAAATGTGCGCGCGGCTCCACTTGAACCGCTCGCGGACGGTAGTGCTGCTGCTGCGCAGTGTTTACCAACACCAAGTGTTGTCCTCGCTACGGTGAGGTGAAAAATTGTGTTTCGCTCGGCAGCAAAGTTATTTGGGTCTCGAGGCCTTGAATCCCTCGTTACGCTCAAGATTCTATTTTTGAACCACTCTCTGGGATTAAATACTGGCTCTCGCGCCAAATTCCAACTTTGCAACCTTGCATAACAAATAACTATTTTGCCGCGACTCTGTCCGCGTAGAACTTTCTCGAAAACTACAGATAGTTCCTCACAGATCCGTGCTCAAGGATATCTTATTGTATGTTTTTATCTAATACGCTTTCAAACAGGCGTCCTCGCTTGCGCTCGTGCTCCTAATTGTTTTTGCAAATGGAAAACTAATTGCTTTTCTATGATATCGCATTTTTTTTCAGGATTTATCAAACGGCCATTTTTTTTTATCGCTTCTAAACTTCTTTACAATATAATTTAAAAGCTATTAATATTTATTTGAAACTTAATATCTCCTCCAAACACCAAATTCAATTTAAAAATGCCAATAACACTTAAATCTTTCTCTCAGGATGGAGGTATAATGGTAAATAATCCGACCGGCGTGGGTCTCCACGAAGCAAAGTTGTTGTTCGGCGCAAACGCACTCAAAAACGGCACAGTCATCTCGGTGGGGACGGGGAAGGCTCTCAACAAGCACCTGGACTACCAGCTGCTGAGCCGCAGCCTGCAGAAGGAGGCTTCAGCCACCAGCTGGAAGGAGAAATTCAACAAGATTTTGGACTCCGCTACTGATACTGAAGGTAAATTCCTGAACTACGCAGATGTTTTATATTATTTTTACAGTTTTATACTTTAATGCTAGAATGTCATAACTTTTATTTAAAAAATGACTTAACTGTTGAGTTTCTTGCGGCGCTTCTTCTCAGCAGTGGTCTCCTCTTGGGAAGCGCTGGTAGATTTTGACGTGTAAAAGTGCCCGTGCGGCCTACTTAATGAATAAAAAAAAATAAAAAAAAAATACTTTTCATGATTTAAATAAGCACATGGTAGCCGTTACATCTAAATATACTGAGTGTTTTTTTATTCGTCGAAAAAATTTTGGGGGTTAAATCAGTAAGTCATACTGACCAACTTTCACTATGGGACCAACCCCGAAATCGCGAAAAAATATTTGACCCTCCCATACAAAAACATCGTCAGCTGACTAGCCAAAATGTATGGGATGGTCAATTTTTTTTTCGCGATTTCGGGGTTGGTCTCATAGTGAAAGTTGGTCAGTATGACTTACTGATTTAACCCCCAAAAATTTTTCGACGAATAAAAAAACACCCAGTATAAAACAATGTCGGGTTAGTTACACCATTTATAACTCAAAAACGGCTCAACCGATTTTTATGAAATTTGGCACACAGATAGTTTATTACCTGGATTGACACATAGGATACTTTTTATCCCGGAACATTTGATAATTCCCGAGGGATAAGCCAGTAAGTAGATAAGAATCCCGACAAAATTGGGATTCTACTTTCAGAGCTTATTACGATTAAATGGCCGAACGAATTTTTACCAATAAGAACAATACCGATTAAGTTATCTTGCAAACAAAATAAACTAAAACAAAATCGGTGTATCCGTTTAGGAGATTATCTGAGTTCATCTGTTTCGCGTAGGAGGTTAAAAATAAGTACAGTCGGGCGCCAGTTTTATTTTTTAAAAGTAATTCCAAACTTTCTTTTGTTTAGCCATGTTCATAAATAAATAAATAAATATCAGGGGACAATCTCACACCAATTGACCTAGTCCCAAACTAAGCTCTAGGCTTGTACTATGGGTACTAGACAACGATAAACATACTTATATAGAGAAATACATACTTAAATATATAGAAAACATCCATGACTCAGGATCAAATACTCGCGCTCATCACACAAATATTTGTCCATACCGGGATTCGAACCCAGGACCGCTAGCTTCGTAGGCAGGGTCACTACCAACTAGGCTAACTGCGTCGTCATGTTATAACTGCACTTTACGCGGAAGTATTTGCACAAATACTGGACTTACATCTCTCATTTGACATAGTGAATGAAAGAGCTGCAATGATAAATAATATTAAAAAAAAACCAAGTGAAGCGCCACCGTAACGGGTCAAGCACAAATAAGTAATTGTCAAATGAAAATACATTCACCAAACATTTTTATTTTGAGTCAAATGAGGAGATACAATTTGAAACCCCCCTTTTTGTCATCAGGTACCCATCTGATCCTCAACGACCTCCTCCCCCCCGGCAGCTACTACCGCTTCAACCCCCCCCTGATGGCGGAGTGCGCCATGGACGAGATCGACCCGGACAAGCTGAACAACCTCGTCACAGACACCCAGGCGTATATCAGGAGGAACCAGCACAAGTTCGAGCAAGCTGCCGCCATGTTGATAAGGAAACGGAGCTTCGCCCAGAAGGTCATGGACTACGTGGACTACCAGAGCCAGATCATGGGGGTGGTTCAGGGTAAGTGACAGTTAAAACGTCAGCAAGATACCGATGCTTGCTGATTGCGTATGGATTTGTGTGTGACTGGTTGACTTAAGTTAGGTCAGTAGGCAGCTTAGTTTGTCCATAACTTTGGATTAAATCGTATAAAGTTTCAGTGCAAAGAGTTCAAACTCTATAGGGTTCGCGGAATAGCGTAAGATTATGGGAGCGAGTGAGAGGGAAGTGCGCACCCGAAGTTTCAAGTGCTATTGCACTTTGTTGATTGGCCCGACGAGTTGAAATATGTCCTACCCGCAGTGCAAGTTGCTAACGCAGGAAGGTCGCACTACGATTTGTCAGATAAGATAACTATTTACGTGTTGGCCATCTGTGATAATTACCTACTTAGTGACATGTGATTCTACCTTTTTATAGACACTAGAATGTTGACGCGGTGAGCATAGTCGGTAGTGATCATGCTTACGAAGCTAGCGGTCCCGGATTCTACTCCCGGTTAAAGCAAATATTTGTTTCGGATGTTTTATACGTATTTATGTATTTGTTTCTATATAATGTACTAGGTCTTGACAAGTCGCTAAGTATAGAGTTACTACAGGTATAACAACCTACTACAATCTTCTTCAATTTGTCTAATCTATCCTAGGTTATTTAAATAGTTGTTTTTTTTTTGGAGTCAGTTCATCGTTTTTTAAAACATTTAATTTTTATTTCATACATTTTAGTGATCATGATCACGAAGATAAGCGAAATCACGCAGAATCTTTGATGTTATTAGTTTGCCGCAAGCAACGCCGCGTGAAATCTATAGTTTATTTTTAACTAAAACCTTCACAAAAGTATCAGGATTATACTATCGAAAGAATTATTAAAATTGGTAACATACTTATTGGGATAATTACGAAGTTAGCAGAATTACACGGACTCTAGGATGTTTTAAACTTTCAGGCAACGCCGCATGAAAGTCGTAGTGTATTATATCTCAAGAAACATCGCAGAAATACTAGTATTATATTTCCGAAATAAAATTGCAAATCGGTGCAGTAGTTTTTGAAATAATCGCGAAGATACAAATATAAATACATTCGGGTCAAACACAGAACCTCCATTTTTTTTAAATTGGTTAAAAAGTTGCCAAAGGATTGGCAACTTATTCGTTAAGTATTTGATGGAGTGAGTATTCGAAATGTACAAAGAAAGAAAGATCTCAGATTAGAACAAAAGTTGATTATGACTTTTGGAATATAAAATAAAATAAAAAATATAATTTGGTGTAATTTGGATTCTTAGATCGTCAACTGTTATTTTTCTTTCCGATAGATTAAAGGTAAATTATGCGAAACATTGGACCCGGTCTAAGGAGTTTCATAAGAAACATCGCATATGTTCAGAGACAAAGGTAAAGGAAGGGTCCATACTCAAGTCTGATATTAAGACTCGTTTTAATCTCGAGCAGGCATTTTATTATTTTAAAACCTGACTTGGAGAATTAAGTTGAAATAGATTTGTAAATTTTTAAATAAAAAAAAAACGTTATTTTCGTTTCAAGATTGTTGGATGTGTAACATTATTTCGTAACATTCGAATATTATAAATTAGTTAAGATACCAGTAACCCTGATAATCTGTAATGCTCATTAATAAGTATACAGGGTGTCCAGGGATAAAGTGCACAAACGAATAAGGGTGAGACTACATGTGATTTTATCACGGAAAAAAGAAAAAAAAATCTAAAAATAATTAATTCATTTTTTTCCGTGATAAAATCACATCTAGTTTCTCCCTTATTCGTTTTTGCACTTTATCCCTGGACACTTTGTATAATATAAAAAAAATGTTATAAGATGTTAATTTCGGCCGTTTTTGATTTAAATGTTATTATTATTATTATATACATACATATTAGATTTTATGTGAAAATATATCATGTTATAAAGTATAGCAATAATACAAGTCTTAAATAAATATAGAAGCGTTAGTTACTGTTAAAAGTATTGCATTTTTATAGTTGGTTATAATAATTAATGTTAAATACTTTTATAAAGTTAAAATATGTCATCTCATAAATATGTTAACATATTCGATGCATTATAGATAATCACATTATGATTTGCATGAACACAAAGAAAAAAAAAAATGAAAAAAAAAAATACTTATGTTCAAGTAGAAACAAATTCCTTTATATAAAGTTATGTGTAGTTGTATCGGTCTAGTCACTATATGTGTTCGCCTTAGAAGGTGGATGATATCTTCGTAGCAGTTCAGAACACCTCATTACTTTAAGAATATGTTAGGCTAGTAATTATGTGACGTATAGCAATAGCTTTTACATATTTGTTAGTTTTTCAAAATGTGATAAATAAAAAATATTAAATGAAAATGTGTTTTTTTTATTGCGCCATCTTATCTGTATAATCATATTGATAAGTAATAACTTATCAATATGATGGAATGAATGGAATGCATGCGTTGCATTGAACAAACAGAGAAAAAATATTGTTCGAATAAGTATAAAAATAACCAAGATATTAGCCATTAAAGATTTGTTTCTATCTCTTTCTAGCAAAACAGAATTTAACATGGAGTTTATATGACCGTAGTGCACGCTGACGTCACAGTTCATGTCGGATCTCTCTGTCTAGTTATTCGTTTTAAATGCTCATATCATCCGTATTTTTGGCCGATTATAATTTTAATTTCACTTTTGGCCATCTCTTACGGTATTTTCATATTTTCTTAAGAAATACTGAAACATTTTTCATGCATATTCCCAATCGCACATGGATCATCCATGACCAACTTGCTCTTCGATACGGTCTTGTCCGAAAAAATACGGTCTTGTACAGTCGAAGTCATAAATATGTTTACACTTTAGTACCTTGTCACTTTAATCGCTGTGACAATTTCATATGACAGTTTAAACACGACGTTGAATAGACAAGGTACTAAAGTGTAAACATATTTATGACTTCGACTGTTACGTTGGTCTTGTCGAGGAATCACCTAAATGTGTCAAGCTCTATTGGGATCGATCTCTGTCATCACGGACAGGTAGCCTATTGGCTTAATAAGCTATTTCGTGTTGACAGATCGATCAGTTAGGGTAACTTCATTATGCATGAACCTATTCGTTGCGGATGGCATGACAGGCGTGTCATAAGTTTTTTTTAACGTGTGTCTTATGACACGAGAGGCGTGCAATTTTTAAATCAATTAAAACTCCTTCAAATTAAGTTTCAGAAGGGTTTATTTACCCAGAACAAAACTATCGTGTTTTGCACGTAGAACAAGCTTGTTGCCTTCGTTTCTGGATATTGTTTAAATTTAAAAACAACAGTGGTTACAACCTTTTCAAGTTGCTATATTTTTACGACTATATGTAGGTAAGGTAACATATATGTTTTAAATTAGGTAGGTAATTATAAAATCTTAGAATAAAGTTTGCTTTTATACGACGCGTTTAGCCTAGTTGGTAGTGACCCTGCCTACGAAGCTAGCGGTCCCGGGTTCGAATCCCGGTTTGGACAAATATTTGTGTGATGAGCGCGAGTATTTGTTCCTAAGTCATGGATGTTTTCTATGTATTTAAGTATGTATTTCTCTATATAAGTATGTTTATCGTTGTCTAGTACCCATAGTACAAGCCTAGAGCTTAGTTTGGGACTAGGTCAATTTGTGTGAGTTTGTCCCTGATTTATTTATTTATATATCTCATTCAGTTACTATCAGGGACGTCTCTTGCTAAAATAACATATGAAAACTATAGCCATAGAGTTTATTTTTGTTTAAAAAGTGCCGCCCAGGTCATTAACAATGAGCTCTTTTGATGCGTCCGTGCTATCTTAAATCAGTGAAAAAACCAAAGAAAATATACTTTTTCATACACATGGCTGATGGCACATTAGGCGTGCCATCATTTTCTATGGCGATAGGCACGCCACTCGTGTCATGAAATAATTATTCACCACCACAGCAAGAAGTTTTCGAAACTGGGTGCCATAATGATCGGATAATTAAAATAAATCTTAAGAGTCCCACTTCTAAAACAAATGTATGGAAAGTTACCAAGACATTCTTCTCTCCTGGTAACAAATATTATTTTTAAAATAATAAAGTGCTTATGGTCTGGCAAAAAAGTGGAGCATGTGGTGACAGCTGGAACCTGTGCGAACAGCAACCTAATTTTTTTGCTCGAATTTTTTGCCAGGGTATAAAATGTTCGTTTGATGAAACTGATTTTAACTAAGATATAATATCGTAACGTTGCTTCGTGTTGCCTGTTAGCGTAACGAACACACATGCATTTATAATTATTATGTTTGTTCCTGCATCATAACACCACAAAATAATGGTTATGTCATTATGCGTCCCCGGCCCGGGTTACGATGCTCAGAGCAACAGAGACAACAAACGCAATAGCCTGGAGAGTGAACGGTGCAGCACATATTACGGTACTGCATACTTTCACTTCGTCATCAGGTGATTATCTTGAGTTCTCGTTTGATGAAGATGCACAGTAAAGTTACTTTTGTTTTAAACTCTTTTGTTACATTTCATGTTGTAAATGCAAATTTTGTATGAGGGATTTGTTTCGCTTGATTTCATATTACGGCTCTACTAAACCGATTTAACCGAGAATTGGAACGTCATCATGTTTCCGAGTGTTTATTTTTTTACACAGTCAAAAAGTTTGTGAACTTTGTTAATTGACCGAAGTTTTCGCAATTGTTTAGCAATAAATTCAAATCCCATTGTAAAATTTAACGTGACAGGTTTACTAAGTAGGTGGCCACCATTATAGAATCTCATTACCACCTCTCCCCAGTTTTGTAATCGCTACGTCGAGGAACGCACGTATGCTGGCTGTATACGCTATACCGTGGTCTTGTTTTGTTTTTCGAAAATATTGACGAGTGTTTTGGCGGGAGTTATTTAATTAAAAAGTTATGGAGTGCTTGCGGAATTTATTGTTTATGGTAAGTGTTTGTTTTTAATTAGGCTTGGGTAGTTTCACGTAATTTTAAGATTTTAAGCGTGTTATGAAATAAGTTTTGAGGTCAGAGGATACATAAGAAGGCCGCTGGTCGATTTCATTTCTTGCCAACATTTATTTATTATATGTTGTATCTGTTTAATAAATATACATATTCTTAATTGTATACTATTTACAAAGAACCGATAGCCGACCCCAATTTTTAGAAAAGATGAAGTCAAGAATAAAGTTTGCTGGCTCGAACAGGTTTTAATTAGATCAGATTTAATTTTCTTTATTTAACTACCACACACTTAAGTAATGATCCGATAGCTACTTTTAAAAAGTAGGACAAAACTCTCAGATATTATGAATTTTACCGCCATCTATGATTTTCGATTTAAACTTTAATAAAGTACTACTACTCAACAACAGATGTCACCACAGTATCATACCAACAATTTAATGAGTTATATGATTTTTTTTACAGCTGATGGTTGTCCTAAGCTTATCCGTCACCGCACATTCCACAATTCCTCAGCCAAGAGCACCCAATTTCCAGTATTTTGAAAGGTACCTACTTACATGCATATGATTTTGAACCTACCGAGGGAGGCACTGCCGTACCTCTGAGACCCTTTAGGGCGCTTTCAGACTAGCGTTTTATTCTGCGCGTTTCAGCATACGCGCTTTCACGCGTGCTAATTTCGCGCTTAAAAAAACCGAACACGCGTACACGCGCTTATTACTGCGTGTTCGCTCGAATCGGTGGGTCAGTCAGTAGCGCGCCGGGAGGCGTCTTTCGCGACTCGCGCTTATAGGAGCTTATAAGCGTGTCAACGCTCGTACGACTTTCGCGTGTGACTAGGTGCGTCTATACGCGCCTACACGTACTTCCGAAAACGAGCATATACGCGCGTATAAAACGCTAGCCTGAAAGCGCCCTTAACATCCAATAAGTCTAACACGGAATAGCGCCGTCATTTTTTCAAATTATTTTTTGTTAAGCTATAACTATATGTAGATAATATCCGCGTTTCAATTAAGTACAAAATTATATGAGATTATTTAAGCCGCGTATCGACGCGTATAGCGCGCAATCGATACGCGGCTTAAAATTATCAGTCGATACTTCAAACCGACTACAAAAAGATCAGAACTTTCGGATTGTGTTGCGTTATCGTTACTCTATCTATTTTTTTTTCTCTAAATTAACTGGTTAAACTCTTAACAAATTTTAATTAGCTAAAATGTCATCGTGAAAAGTAAATAGTATTTAAGCTTGCACTAGGGCCGTATTAATAAACTCATCTCAACTGTGATCCCCGTCACAAGATGCGTCAAAAATGACAGTTGTCTATGGATTGACGTTTACTTTGACGTATCTTGAGACGGGGATCACAGTTGAGATGAGTTTATTAATACGGCCCCTCCGGCAATCTCTTCCAGGCCAAATTATCGCTACCCGTATTACGACGAAAACGGGAAAGGCAAGCTTCTCTACGGCTACGGAGGACCCGACTTGTACCAGTACAAATCTTACTCGCCGCTGGAAGGGATACATTAGGATAATTTAGTTAGGTAAGTTAAACTTACATTTACTCTACAGGGTGTACGAATCACAAATCACAAAATATTTATTTGCTACAATACGGTTACAAGGTGTTCAGTAAAATGATAAATTTCGTGCGTATTCAACCCGCATGCGGGTGTGCACATTTTTACATGTCATGTTCAATATAATTACATTGTCATTTCATTTCTATTGCCCAAGTATAACTAAGTTTTTATTAAGTATGTCAAATATTCATTTATACTATAAAAACATTTTTCTTGAAGCCATGTTGTCAATTTAATTTTAAATATTTTTTTTTTACTTTCTAGTTTTATTTCATCTGGCAAATTGTTATATAGGTGTATACACATATTATAAGTTTTTTTTTATAGATGTAAGTGTGGCAAGGAGGCTGGTATAACAAATTAGTGTATTGAGCTCTCGTGTGTCGTGCGCTAGTGTCGCTACGAAGAGTGAAATATGCTAGGTTTTCCAGGTTTTCCTTGGGTGAAACCTGTGAACTACATGTGATATTATCATGAAAAAAAATTAAATATATATTTTTTAATTTTGTATGGGGTTTACAATAATAATTATTGTAAACTCTATGCATTTTTTTCGTGATAAAATCACATTTAGTTTCACCCTTATTCGTTTGTGTACTTTATCGCGGGACACCCTATATACTAATATTATAAAGAGGAAAGATTTGTTTGTTTGTAATCGATCAGTAAATACTGAACCGATTTTAATAATTATTTCACCATTAGAAAACTACATTATCCAGAAGTAACATAAGCTATATTTTAACTTATATTAACTGAAACAAAGCAAGGGCAGGGCGCTAGTATCCTATAACGAACAAACTCTCTGTGAGTCCCTCTAGACAGAAGCTATATGTAAAGTTTATTGGGGTTCAAACAGGACTTCATTTTGACAATTTGTAGTCACGTAGTACGCAAGAAAAGTTGAATTAATAAAGTATCTGGTAAACGTTTTAATACTAGCCTACATTTATCAGGTTTAGGTATTGATATAAGAACTTATTACAACAATGGAATTTTTTACTACCTAGTTATAAGTATTGTTAACACTGGCCAGTCACCAGCTCGCATAGCTTTAAATTGTTCTGGGTACGTACAGCCAAGGTCGTAAATATGTATACATTTTAGTACCTTGTCACTATAATCGCTGTGACATTCATATATATAGATACATAGTTAAGCGACGTTACGAGCTCAATTAAGGAAACAAACGAATTTCATTTTTGTTTAACGAAAATTAACCGTATGAATGTATGACTAATTATCGTTACACAAAAATGAAATTCGTTTGTTCCTTAAGTAATTGAGCTCGCTTAACTATGTACAATATTTTTGCAAATCAGCCATATGGCAGTTTAAACGTGACAGTAAAAAGACAAGGTACTAAAATGTATCCATATTTAGGACCTTGACTTTATGTAATAAAAACATATTTACTGCCTTGTAAAATTTGATCCTATACCCAAACACAATCACAACCAATTGGGAATTATTAAACAGTAGAGACACAATATTTTTCGAATAACTATAAAAATAACCAAGATATAAGCCATTATTAGATTTGTTTCTATATTTCTAGAAATACAGAATTTAACATGGAGTTTATATGGCCGTAGTGCACGCAGACGTCACAGTCACAGGTAACAATATTTCTCTTTCAAATGACCTTCTGCTGGAATTTCTTGCGGCGCTTCTTCTCCGCAATGATGGTCTTGTCCGAAGCGCTTGTAGATTCACTCTATATTACTGACGTGTAAAAGAGCCCGTATGTGGCCAATTTACTGAATAAATATTTGACTTTGACTTTCTATCTGCTTATGCCAGTACAAGATGGCCGTATATTACCTGCTATGAATTGCAGAAAAAAATTCCCGTTTAAAAGCCCGTTAACATGACTGCCTTGGACCGTGTTTGCTAATTAAGTACCAATATTTACAGTCAAACAACAGTCATTCACTCACAGTATCTGCTAGAAACCGGTCTTTAACAATGTTAGTAAAAATAGTTTTTTTGACAACCCTAGTGTTTTGTGACAGTGTAAACGTGTATTCTAATTTTTGGGCGCCACTTCTTAATCCTAGAATTTTGAATTATAGGGTTGATGTTAATTTTGATCCTAATGAAGGGAAGATAAGTAGGGATGAGTATAAAAGTAATTATGGTTTTAGAGGGGAGAAATTGATAGCTGATCTGGGTAGTGCGACTAGTGCGAGGGGACCCAGTGGTATAAATCAGGTAAAGTTATTTTTCTAGCTTGTGTTAGTGTCCCACTGCTGGGCAAAGGGCTCCCCTCTTTTTTGCCATTCGTTCCTATTGAGCGCATGCTCCCGCCACTCGCTCCGAAACGCGTCCAAGTCAACCCGCCGTCTCCTTTATGGTCTGCCTCTGCTCCGGTGGCCATCTAACTGGGTCCATTTGGTAGCAACTTTGGACCACCGTTCCGGAGACAAGTAATGGATACTTAAAATACAATTTAAATTCGTGACAGTCATTACACAACACATTACACGCATTAACTAAAATGGCGCGGAACATTGTTCTGACTAGCAGACATGTCTAACGGCGTGGTTAAGGTGCTTATGCTTTGCCGGCGAGGCGGGGCGAGGGAGAATTGGGAATTGGCAAAAAAAAATCATGCATATTCCGTATTGAAATCTCACCAGCCCATTTACATCAAAAATTCGAAGTCAGGTCATTTCGGATTAAACAAGTTCAAATGTAGAGTTAGGTTACTACTTTGATGTCAGTAAGTAAAGGCAGTATGACAATAGGATTTCATCATCTTATACTGCCATATTCTATTCTTTATTCTTTTACTTTAAGTATTAATTATAAGTACATAGCTTAAGTTTGTGTAAATTAATAAACTTATAAATTGCTGTGCCCTTACAGGGTTTATGATGGACTATTTCTAATAATTATAACACTCTTGTAACACATAAATGCAATAAATGATATGACTATGACTATGACAGAAGTTTGGAAGAGCTGAATTGCTAACAAAACCTGCAACCAAAGGCAAAATACACGCACCTAAATGTTATTAATACTATCTAGTGGCACAACTTAAGTTTGCCGGTTAATACGTTTTTGACCAATTGAGGAGAGTTGTTTAAGAGAATATTACCTTGTGGTTATTTAAAAAAACTAAATGCTGATATTTTTTCTTTCGTTTCAGATGTACAATGATGTAAAATTTTACTACACATATGCTGGGGCTGAAAATGTGTGAACGCAAATAAAACATCTATTAATAATAATAATATAAATATTACTATTGTTACTTTATTATGTGTTTTATTAGACATATATCCTAAAAAATAGAATTAAAAATATACCAGAATTTAAAAATACCAGATTACCAAAACAACAAATTCGAAATATGCAGTACAAATTACAAAAAAATACTTGAAATGCCAATCATTCCAGTATACTGAGGAACTGGTATTTTAAAATTTTAGTAGATTGGGAATGAGTAGATATCTCACTTGGAAAGGTCCAACTTATTAAGTCATTAGATTTTTTTGTCTGCAAAATAAATAATCTACTGTTAAAATGCAATAATGAGTGTGAAAAAGATAGACAACAGATGCCCTGCAGAATTGCAGTAAGTGCACCACAACCACCATAATATCTTGATCTCATACAGATTTCCAGTAATTAAAGTCGGAGATCAATCTAAAGTGGCCGATTTACACTTACTGCATTTTAAATTCTGCAGTGCAGTATAGGACTTTTTTTTATGGAGTGGAAATGGCAAACTAGCACAGGCCACCTGATGGTAAGTGGGATCTAAGGGCCGTATTAATAAACTCTTCCGAAGACACTCGTCTTAAGACACGTCAAAGTGATATGCCACGGACAACTTTAATTTTTTACACATCTTGAGATGGGCATCTCAGTCAAGATGAGTTTATTAATACAGCTCTAAGACCCAAATCTCAAGGCCACAATTGGCAATCCTGTAGACTAAAATGGAAAGCTTCTTCTTCTTCTTTTTAAACACATTCGACTCTGGTGCCTTACGCATGAACAATACCTGACGCGTCACCATACATTAACTTTTTGAACGCAGCGTTTGCGTCTTCAGCGCGTCGGGAGCGGTACGCTTGGACGCATACGTTGCGTCTCCGGAGTCGAAAGTATTAAAATAAAATGGCATTTTGTCCATAGAAAGCCTCTATGCTGGTCATTACACTGGACATAACTGGATAATTAAGATTTTGGACTACACTTGGCCGTATTAATAAACTGCTCTTGGCTGAGGCGCCCGTCACAAGATGTGTCAAAAATTACAGACATGTGAATAAATAAATAAGTATCTTGAGACGGGCATCACAGTTCAGGATCCACAGCATAAAAGCCCAGTTTCATGAATTGCCAACTGTCCTATTCAAAAGGTAAACAACATAACAAGAAAAAAACAAATTAGCACACCAACATTTATTAATATCTTACCCTTAAACCTAACTTAACCATACTTCATACAACTATATTCTTCGTTTTTGAGTGCTGATGTAAAGAACATTGTTCCCGCGAATGAAAGCATCTCCATATTTATTTTTAAGCTGTCCATTAACATATTCCTCTGTTTGTTCCAGGGCTATGTTCATGTAGCCATCTAGACACGCCAGTACACCTGAAAATGCATGTGAATAATTACAAGTACAACATAACCTTTAAAATCTATGAACAATTATAACCTAAAAATGTCGATTAATAATATATTTGATCGATATATTAGGCCATTGGACGTTTAATCAGCGAACAGAGACTATTTGCAACCTCATTCAATGACAAATAAACTATGTTTATTTAAGAAAACTAGTTGGAACGCAGTCAACAAGTAAATTCATCTGTACATTTCAATGTTAAGAAATTTGTTGTTTCGGGATAGTTTTTTCATGATATCTTACAATTCATGTAGTATCTATACCAAGTTCTATATAAATAATTAATATAAAATATATCAAAGCGTAAATATAGCATTATAAATCAAAACAAAACCTTACCTCGATAGTCGACACCGCTGTTTAGCTTGACTACTACGGGGCGTCCGTGTATTTGCTGGATGAAAGACGAAAGTGCTTCCTTGCGACTCATATTTAACGAGATTAGAATGAGGATTTTAAACTAAATTGTATGGTTTATATTAAATTTCGCAAATAATCTGCAGTATGATGCCGCGAAGTGATCGTTTCAATATGTCATTTGCGTTTTGTTCATAATTTACAAACGTTTATTGCCTGTGGTTTTAACATGCAATAGGCGAGTCATTATGTAATTTTTAACGAAAAGGATTCGATTTTAACTGTACCAATTCAATAAGTAAAAGCTAGGTCTTTTAATATTTACTAAAATTATGTACTGATAGAAACTTTCTTCAAAAGCAGGTAACAAAATAAAAAATAGTAATGAAAAACTAAACGCATTGTTTTTATTTTAATGTTTCTAAAGTTGTGACAATAAAGCCGGTAGAACACCTCCGCCGCGGAACTGCAGTAGCTAAACTCTGGCAACGAAATAAAGTTCAATTTCGTATTAAATATCACGATTCCGCCACAGTTTTGCGGTGGAGGTGTGCTACCGGCATAATTAGTTACCTGCCAGGGTTCTTTCTGATAATTCCTCATAATCAAGAAGATTATAACTTAGGCCGTAACTTTAGCTCATAATCATAACAATGATTTTTATTATAATTATACTGAGGTTGTCCACTTGTCCAAGGAACTTCTACTTCGTTTTTAACATCGTCATGGTAACTCCTTGTTAACGAGATAACAATATGATAAGCCCTACTCTGTGTATTTATTTAGACTAACATTCCGCAGGCCGATTTCAGTCTGTCAGTTCATCATATTAGAACAGATTTCATAATTTTTTCTGTGTTGCCCTTTACTCCGCTTAAAATTGGAATTGTGATGTAGGTGCTGCTTTATTGTAATTGTATTTTTATTCGGCTGAGTTAAGCTAAGAACAATTAGTTAAGAATTCAGATAAAAATAAAACACTAAATTAATTCTAAAATACTTTTATTACTACTTTACGTCCTATCCTTGGGTTCAAGTGATGTCCAAATAAATCCAGTGTAGTTGTTCACTTCATTATCAGTCAGAGGGTAGGGGCTGTTACTCGCCTTGTAGTAATCAGATGGAGCATGCATCACAAATTCCATGACATCTAGCTTCCTGGCTAGATCTTCCTCTGGACCTAAAATAAGATTTAAGAATAAACTTACTGCTTAGTGCTTACTGCCGCACTCAGACATTGGTTATTTTTGTCTGATTTTAAGTTTGATTAAAGTTGCTGCGTCATATTCTATTGCTATAGCAAAGAAGGTGACAGCAGCAACTTTAATAAAACTTAAAAGTTAATTGATGTCTTTGAGTGCGGCCGACAGTGTATTTTATGTAAATTGTAAATTATGTATGTGATAGCAAAAAAAAAACTTAAATTGTAAGATAAAATATTTCTAAACTCTCAGAATTATTGACTGACAAAAAATACCTCCAAAATATAAAAAGAAGAGATTAACCTTACATGTCAGTTGTTACTTTACACTTATCAGCCATTCTATTTTGTGGAGCTTCATTTATATTTCTTTTTTTTAGTAAAAAAATGTGCAAGCTGGATGTGCACAACAGAAGTTATATCAGAACTTACTTGTAATCCCCAAAACTATAATTATAACTTACCAATAATATAAGTGGCAGGATCAAACCCACTCTCAGGAGGTGGGCTAGCCTTAGTAGGCAGTAGCCATGTCACCACAGCACTCTTCTCGCAGTACTGATCCGTCATAAAGCCTCTGATCTGAGCGTAGTATGTGCCTCCGTCCACGTCAATCATTGACACTATATCTCCCACTTGCATGTAGTTACCCTGGAAAATGAGTGAATGATGCTTCGGAATTAATCAAATTTATTTTGATTTTTAACTTACACATACATTTTGGTCAGTGAGTATGAGTACTCACTGACCAAAATACCGAGTTAATATCTATGTTTAAAACATTTGGGATTAAACCTACACATATTAAATATACTAGGGAGAAAAGAAGATAGCTAATGTATTATAAAATAATCCCTTTGCTTTTTAAAATTCAAAAGATAACAAAATAGTATGAGGGTTTATCTGTAATATTTTTTTAAATTTACCTATTATCATGGTAGCCTAATGGTTTGACCTGCCGACTCTTAAGCAGAGGATCGTGGGTTCGAACCCGGGCTCGCACCTCTAAGTTTTTCAGAATTCATGTGCGAAATACAATTTGTAAATTTACCATGAGCTTTTCGATGAAGGAAAACATTGTGAGGAAACCTGCACACACTTGCAAAGCAATTTGACGGTGTGTGCGAAGTTCCCAATCCGCACTGGGCCCGCGTGGGAACTATAGCCCAAACCCTCTAATTGTGAGTGGAGGCCTGTGCCCAGCAGTGGGACGTATATAGGCTGGATTATTATTATAATTATTATTACCTATTACATTTTATTGAGTATCATGTTTCAATATAGCATGAAATAATGATAATGTGGTCAGTATGGATGTGCAAAGTAAAGATAAAGTATATGTTTAAAAGTCCATTTATAAAATGCTATAATGTTCCAATTGAAAATGTAAAGAATAAATAAACTATTACACTACAATACAAATGCGAACATGTGTTGGGAAAGCTAATTATGAAATCGCGATCAGTAGTAGAGTACTAGGAGTTCATGGCACACAAAGGGTAAAAATAAACACCATAGGTCCTTATAATTTAACTTTCTTACTTCTTACCTTATAAAATACTGAATCACTAGTCACAACAGTGGCAGTAGCTGTCGGCGCTTTCAACGGTTGTCTCTTAAATATACTCCGTCTGCCTCTTCCACGAGGTGCCGTGGATTTCGCGGCCACAGACGCAGGAGTTTTAGGCTTATAGCGAGTCGCTCTAGTACTCTTTCTAGTACCCTTTCCTGTGGCTTTAGCAGGCGTAGTTTCACCTTCAGCCTTCTCATTCTTAGTTTCTGGCTCTTTATCATCCTCACGTTTGACTTCAATTTCAGTTCTGAACGTAAAAGGTGGAGTGCTTTCTTTGGTGACCGTGTTCGCGAGATGACATTCATTGCAGATTTGACCGTTTTCCGCACTTCTCCAGAGAAGGGAATCGTCGGTGTTGCACTGTACGCATATCGGTTTCGGCATTTTTAAAGGTATTTTTGATGATATACGGCAACGAAAGCAAGTTATTTAATAGCTAAACATAGCGATCGTAACTCGAAACAAGACGCCACAACAGACAGTAGAGTTCTGTTATACGCATTGAATGAAATGTTGACTTATTTTTTTATTTTTAAATACAATAACATTATTACAAAACCAGAAAATAATTGATTTACCTTCAATGCTAAGTTAAAATACGTGAAGTTAGTACGTAACAGATTCTAATATTTAAAAACAGTTTAGAATACTTCTAACTATACTCCGATTATGTGTGAATCGAAACGGATTCAAACTGTCAACATTAAAAAATGTAATGGTTAACGCCATCTATTGACGAATAGCAATACTGCTTTGCTAATGTATGTATTGGCTTAATTTGATGTTAGATGTCGCTTGGAGTACTCTACGAAGAAAAGACATGAACTAAAATTATTGAGTAATGAATAATAATAATAATTTAATAATTTGCTATACTGCCACTTTAGAGACGTCAATTAATCTTTTAGTTTGATTAAAGTTGCTGCGTCTTATTCTATTGCTATAGCAAAGAAAGTTACAGCAGCAACATTAATCAAACTTAAAAGTTAATTGACGTCTCTGAGTGCGGCCGTTGGCTATTTTAAAATAATAATAATAATAAGTAGTACTTAAAATAAATAGTGTTAGTGTAGTATATTTGATCAATTTGATCTAACGATACTTTACGCTTATATAGCATGTTAAATTGAGAATGGGTGCAGATTTATTGTTATTCATTACCACCATTACCCAATAAAAGTATTTTATCGTGTTTGGTAGGATAATTATTTATAATCCCTCAAAGTACATTTGATTACAAAGAAGAGTTCGGCAAAAACCTCTTCTTCCCCTCCCTCCTATTCATTCTAAATTCATCCCATGAATTTTTCGATCCATATTTGCGTTAAAAATGCAAATAGTATTTTAAACCCGTTACATAAATCAAAAGCAACGAATTGCTGTAAACGTTTGTTATTCAGAGCGTGAATTTGCATGAAAAGCTCGTTGTGCTATCGAACGTGTTGTGTGACACGCTTTATTGCCGGCAAATTGTCAACAAGATGCATTTGCGTAAACGCTAGCTGAAATAAATGTGATTTTAAATGGGGCATGTTCTTAGACCATTTATACCAGGACGGGCCTTACCTAGACTTTCCCTCTGCTTTAGTATAAGGTCAAAATAATATTTTTGAAATCATATATGATCTTGTACATTTATAAAAACTACCCATTTAGTCGATAGTTTCGCATTATCAAAATCTTCGGAGAGTAAGAAGTTCCAAGAAATTATATTGTTGTGTTAGTGTGCAAAATTCAAATACGAAGAAAGATGGCGTAACATACCTAATATATTTTTTTAGTTTCAGAAAATGCGATAATATATTAAGGAGGTGGATAGAGAAAGGTAGGGAGATAGTATTACTCGTACTTACCATTGTTTAGGTATATTTTAATCGCCTGTTTTACTCCAGGAAAGTTAAGGTTTTTAAAACATTAATTTATAATAGCCTGATTTTTTTTACTCTATTTTTATAAGATATTCTAAGACACTATATTCATGAATCCAACGAACTTTCCATCCGGAAGTAGGTATATAAATATACTGTCAAAAATGCCTTTTTCTTTTAAATTAAAAATTATATGTAATTTTTGTGTCTAAGCATAATAGTATTTTTGTCTATAATGCGTAGAAGGTGAAATCTAACAACATATTTACACGGAAAGCCACTAAATCAGCAAAATACATGCACAACAAAATTAATGCGTGACTTTGTACATTACGTGCAAAAAGTTACGCGAATATCCATACGAGCTCATTAAAAGTATGTTCATTAGGAAATTTATCCAGGCTGTCGATTCAATAGAAAAGCTCAACTTTAAGCCAATTATAAGTTAAAATCCATACAAATGGTTATTTCTAAAGATCGAACGAGCTTTGGGAACTTTTAATGATGAAAGTTAGTGTGTACTTTGGAAATAATTTAATTCTGCATCGAGTCAAAAAATTTTCTTAAAAGTACCCCAGAACTAGATTAGGAGATCCGAGGGCTTATTGCCTTACGTACTTGCGATCGCGATCGACTTGAAAGTGGAACAATTGTTTTAATTTTGTAGGCAGACTTGCCTTCAACTGTCAAAAATGAAAGCGATCGCGATCGCGAGTGCGAGGGCCTGGCCCCATGTCCACGGCACGGCGCCGTACGCCGTATAACGGCGCGGTGCCGCCACCGTGCGACGGTACGGCGTCACGGTGCCGTGTACGGTGCGACGGCACGGCTTCACGGCGCCGTGTACGGTGCGCGGCACGGTGCCGTGTGCGCCGTGCGGTGTACCGCACCGGTGCACGGCGCACCACTCGGTAGTTTTTGTTTCAGTAGTAGGAGCAGGAGAATACGTCTTTCGCGGTCCATATCAAGATAAAAACTGTATTTTTGAAACGATGCTTGTTGCAAACGTGTGCGTACTAAG
The DNA here is from genome assembly GCA_963241965.1 of Tortrix viridana. NCBI lineage: Eukaryota > Metazoa > Arthropoda > Insecta > Lepidoptera > Tortricidae > Tortrix > Tortrix viridana. The sequence continues at coordinate 2,285,083 of OY725195.1, read as the reverse complement.
CAACAGCAAAACCAAAACTACCGAGTGGTGCGCCGTGCACCGCACACGGCACCGTGCCACGGCACGACGCTGTGCCGGCGCACCGCACACGGCGCCGTGAAGCCGTGCCGTCGCACGGTGGCGGCACCGCGCCGTTATACGGCGTACGGCGCCGTGCCGTGGACATGGGGCCAGGCCCTTATTTACTTTGTTTATTCAGTAAATATCCGGCAATGTATCCGAACTATTCGGCCGAACACTTACATTGAAAAACTTGCCGAATATGCCGAATACCGAATATTCGGCCCATCTCTAATTTAGACTGTCTGAATATCGCGTAGTCTAATAAGCCCATCAAGGTTAGCAACGCATTAACAATACTGAGAGTCGGGCGGTTCAACCTTAGGGTTAAGAGAAAGGTATATAGATAAGGGGTAAATGAAAATAACAACTAAAATGTGTCAAGTTTTATTCAAAATTCGCATTGTTAAGTGAATAAGTTAAGCTTAAGCCTAAGTGGAATGTCTAATGAGTTAAGTACTTAGTTAATTTAAGAAACACTTAAATAATACTATTTTAAAGCCGTCGAGTCTTAACTTTAAATGCATGACAAATGTATTTATAAATGTGTGATATTTACATTATAAAAGTTAGGTGTATATATATGGGATAGTTATAATTGCGATGTATACATCTCCTTATACGTATATTGTATTCAATGACATAATTTTCAGTGCAGATAATGTGACAAATAGAATCAACACTAAATTACAAACGGTGCGCGCATACATTTTCATGATTATTGTTACAAAGTAGTCAATAAATCAGGATAAACTGGACGAACAAAATTTCAAGTAGATAAATCTTTAATCACATAGAAAAGCCAGTCTTAATTAGTTCAAAGATTTGTTTCTGTAGAACATGACGTGGAATGAGGGTCTTTTCAACGGTAGAATAATGGTATATTAAGGTCTTCTATCAATCAATACAGTAAAATGTGTTACGGTCGGTCCACGACCATGCGCGGTAGCGGGGGCGGCTTGCCGCTAGTCGGCGCCGGCGCCGCCACGATGATAAACAAAACCAGATGTAAGGAGTATGGGGCATAACCAAGATGCATTACGTTAATTTATCAATTTTCGAAAATCGACAAAATGTGTGGATTGACATAAGCGGCTGACGCGACTGATCGCTAGTCAATCGTTAAGTTTTCTTGATTTCGAAAATCTTTAAGTTAGCGTAATGCATTTGGCTAGGCCTTCGTCACGACTCGCTGCGAAATGATTTATCCTTTTTATTTCCTTTAACGAAATATTAACCAGCAAATTAAAGTTGTCCCGCGCACTCGTAAACACGTAGAGTTATGGGTAACACAGACTAACTGTCCGCCGGCCGACCGCAGTCTGTAAGTTAATCGTGTTAGAACACAATAAGTTTCTATAACACTATACGATTTCATAAATTTTCTTTATACATTCAGTCAACAAAGTATCGGGAATGGATGATTTGTTTATGGTTCCAAATTCAAATTTTTGTTTTTTTTGTTGTTGTTAGATTGGCACAACTGTTTTCTATTTTGGCGCGGAGTTTGAGTTGCATCTGTTATTTATATTAAATACAGTGCTGTTTTTAGTTATATCATATCTAGTGTGTATTGCGAATTTCATAATGGACAAAAACATTGAACAAAGAGTTTGTCTTAAATTTTGCATCGCCAATGGAATTTCGTGTTCGGAGTCACTGAAAATGTTACAGAAGGCTTACGGTGATTCGACTTTATCAAAAACACGTGTTTATGAGTGGTACAAAGCGTTCAAAAGCGGTCGAGATGTGATGGAAGATTTGCCTCGCTCTGGTAGGCCATCAACGTCTGCAACTGAAGTTAACATCGCAAAAGTGAAGGAAATAGTGACTGAAAATCCTCATTCAACTTTGAGAGAGATAGCCGCCGAACTTTCTGTATCTCACGAGTCGATCCGTACTATTTTAACTAATCATTTGGGTATGAAACATGTTACCGCTCGGCTAGTCCCAAAAGACCTGAATTTTCTCCAAAAACTCAATCGCATGAGAGTCGCTGAGGACATGCTAGAACGAGTCAATTCCGACCCAACATTCATGAAACGCATTGTTACTGGTGACGAGACGTGGGTTTACGAGTTTGACATGCAAACTAGTCAACAAGCTTCGGAGTGGCGCCTTCCAACTGAACCGAAACCGAAGAAACCACGCCAAAGTCGATCAAAAGTCAAAGTCATGTTGACTGTTTTCTTTGACTATCGCGGTGTTGTGCACTCGGAATTCTTGCCGGAAGGTCAAACGGTAAATAAAGAATATTATTTGAGCGTTATGCGGCATTTAAGAGAGCAAATTCGACGAAAAAGGCCAGATTTGTGGAATGAAAATTCTTGGATTTTGCACCACGATAATGCGCCTTCGCACAAGGCCATCATTGTGAAAGAATTTTTGACCAAACACTCAACAAATACCATCGAGCAACCACCATATTCACCAGATATGGCTCCTGCCGACTTCTTTCTTTTTCCTAAACTCAAATTACCACTTCGTGGCACCCGTTTTCAATCGGTAGAAGACATAAAGGAGAATTCGCGCCGAGAACTGAATTCAATTCCGGAAACAGCGTTTAAAAAATGTTTTGATGATTGGATTATTCGTTGGCGTAAGTGTATCGTTTCTGAAGGAGCATACTTTGAAGGTGATAAAATAAATTTGGATGATTAACAAACAGTTTGTGTATTATTGATCTTTTCCCGGTACTTTCTTGACAGAGTAGTAGATATATCAACCGGATAGACTTGGGATTTCCGGCAGACTGTTAGTCTGTATTACCTTTTAGGTTCATCCGAGCTGCTTTGTCATTGCAACTGACGACGAAATGTGACGTTCTCAATATAAAGGGACCTTATGGAGGAAGACAGTTACGCTCTTCTTATTCTTGTAACTATACGAATACTATGGTAACAGTTCTAAAAAGGGCGTAACCGCCTGCCTCAATAAGGTCCCTTTATATTGAGAACGTCACAAATAAAAAATACTCCTTCTTAGTCAATATTGCTCTGACGGGATAACTTAGGTCGTTTAATTATTTGACAAAAGCGCTGAGCGAACCGCCACCGTTACGGTCGCTCAAGATCGTGGCGCTCAGCGTTAGCTCTAGCCCATATTGCGCCCGGGTCCATCAGTACCCTGGCGCCCTCTAGTGCGCGCGATCAAATAGCGTCGGCCACGCCACCCGGCACGGCCCACCCTGCACCATAGGTACCGGCACCGGTGACGCGCCGGGTCAGCCGGGCCCGGGCTACTGGCGACGCGCCGGGTCAGCCGGGCCCGGGCTACTGGCGACGCGCCGGGTCAGCCGGGCCCGGGCTACTGGCGACGCGCCGGGTCAGCCGGGCCCGGGCTACTGGCGACGCGCCGGGTCAGCCGGGCCCGGGCTACTGGCGACGCGCCGGGTCAGCCGGGCCCGGGCTACTGGCGACGCGCCGGGTCAGCCGGGCCCGGGCTACTGGCACACGTGCGTCTCGGCGCGCAGCACGCAGGTGTCGCAGGACACGCGGCAGCACCAGTGGAACTGGCAGCGGCACTGCGCCGCCGTCGTCGAGCGGACCGTGTTGTAGCCACGACCGCAGCACAATGTTTCGCAGCCGTCTTCTCCTAGAGAAGTAAACACCAAATGATTGGCATCCAAAATATCAATTTTTGGCGCCTAGTGATTGCGGTTACAACAATAGGACAGTTTCTTCTACTTTTGAGTATTAATCTTTAAATTTTCTTATCACTTATTAAGCGTAAAACACACAAGTGCGGGCGCGGGTCGGGTGCGAGCGTTTTGCTGTTACACTGATCGTAATGCACGCATTCTCCGATTGGCCTTCTCACAGAGCGCACAATGTAACAGCGAAACGCTCGGTCCCGCGCTCTGTGTGTTTTACGCTTTGAGGCACTACAGGGGCTGTTATGTATTGTAAAACTTAAACTTTACTGAGTATGAAGGTCGAATCTATATTGACACATCGATATTTCCTTTTGAGTATACATATTCATCCATATCTGGTAATGATATCTGTCCAGTGTCCAGTTAGTCTACGGAATTACGGATTTTGGTTTAGATTTTATTCAAAAATATGTCAATCTAAGGCCGTATTATAAGTCCTAGACAGAGAAAGAAATAGAGATTTATACCTGTTATAATATAACTCACTCCCTTATACTGTCTGAAAGGTAGGTTTTGATGGGCTCAGTTCTTTCCTAAGGACAGTTAAACAGCCAATTTAAACTGACCTCTGGAAGTCCTGTTGCACGTCCGTCCATGAGTCCCCAGGGACCCTGTCAGAGGGTCAGGTTCGCAGTAGGACGGTGACGGTTCAAGGTACACCAGCTCGGACTTGCGCGGCTGCCGGCCCACCGACGTTGTCTGTTTGGACCTGCGAATAATAACTCGCATAATTGTGACGTTTTCAATATAAAGGGACCTTATGGAAGAAGGCAGTTACGCTCATCTTAATCTTATAACTATACGAATACTATGGTAACATTTCTTAAAACGGCGTAACCGCCTGCCTCCATATTATAAAGTCCCTTTATATTGAGAACGTCACAATTTATTTTAACTAACTTCTGTCCGCGACTTCATATACGTAAAATACATACATTACATTTCCTGCAGAACTACACAGATATTTGATATTATTTTTAAAGTTTTATATAATGCTAGAATAAGTAGTATCATTGTTATGTTTATTTAAAAAATTACTAAGGGGCCGTTCAAATATTACGTAAGCAGATTTATTACAATTATTTACCCCCACATCCCCCTTGTCAGCAAAAGTAAGCAAAGCTCTTACTCCCTCCCCACATGCTTACGTCAACATTTATCAATTATAAATGTATTTTTTTTTATATTATAATTATAATGCACTAAACGTATGCATTATTTGCGGGAATCCCCGAAAATGCGTTTCGTTTTCAAGCATAGACAATGTGCGGGTTGCCATTCGTGTAAAAAAGTAAATAACTACCGATGACGTAATCATCATCTAGACTCCCCTACCCCCCATGTCATCCAAAATAAGCAAAACAAAGACCCCCCCACCCCCTCATAGTGCTTACGTAATACTTGAACGGCCCCTAACTGTTGAGTTTCTTGCGGCGCTTCTTCTCGGCAGTGGTCTCCTCTTGGGAAGCGCTAGTATTTTGACGTGTAAATGTGCCCGTGCGGCCTACTTACTGAATATGAAAATGAAATGAAAATGAAAAAGTTTATTTCTATAAATATTTACAAAATATCAGATACTGGCTGGGTCCTGAGCTAGGATGCCCTGTGTTACAGGACCCAGATTATAATATGCGACACAGTTGATTTATATCTTAATAAATATCTTTTATCTTTTTAATCTTTTTATAGTTAGAGTAAGACACAGCTGTCAATTTTATAATTTTTATCACTAGTCTAAAAGGAGCGTCCACATTGAGAGCATCTTTACCCGAGCATAATTTGTAAACGAGCAATAATTTCAATAATTTGTAAGTTTTGTACGCTCGGCTCAACGTCCACACCACTCGAATATTCGACGCCGAATGCTCATCACACGCGAATGCTCTCAGTGGGGGACGCTCCTTACGAACATCCTTGTCAGTATTTTAGTTTACCTGCGTATAACGAGATGCGGTTGCGGCGCTTGCGGCACCACCAGTCTGGCGCGACGGTATTTCTCCCGAAGAGCGCTGGCGACGGCCTGGTAACATTTTAAAATTCCATTATTTAATAAGTTTTTGTTGTTGCAAAAGTTGCTTACCTTAAAAGTTCAACTTACGTACGTTTACGTAAAGTACAGCAGGCATCCTGTTGCTACCTTCAAACTTCATCATCAGATCGCCATTCAATTGCAATTACTTTTAATAGAACTGATTTAAAATTGACTTGTAAGATTTGATTTTAACATTTTTGTCAGTATATGTTCTTCAAATCTCTGGGACTCTGATGGTAAAAAATCTCCCAAAATAATATATTATTCTTCAACCTATATTTTTCTCTAAATTATTATAAAAAGAACTACAGTTAAGTTAACACAATTTTCAGTTTCAGAGTCACAGATGATGCGAGGCGAGGTGACTGCTTCCCCGCTAACACCTCGCCTCCCCCGCCGCGGCGGGAGGGCCGCGCTCGACCTTGCCGGTGTATTGACTAACCTTATACTGCGGCAGGGCTCGCCAACACGTCCGCAACGCGCAAGAACCTGAGACGCCGTGACACTTGCACTCGCGGCGGACGAGGTCCTTCACCAACTAATAAATTGAAATTTAGCGGTTTTACATAGCCTCTAAGGCCACAAATTCGGAGCGGTGGAGCGTGCAGCGGGGCGTTGTAATTTTGCGTGCTTACTGACTGCTGACCTACTGCAAGCCTAACCTGCTTGTACGTGGATAAAATTTGACAGGTGCTAGGGAACTTAATACATCTATTCCATATCCTAAAGTAAGACTTAACGCTTAAGGTTTAAAGTAAAGGTGTCTCGTCCTGACTTTTAACCTTATATTCCTAAGCGATTATAGTGATTTTCACTTTTTTATAGCGATTTTATCAACACGGGGCACTTTAATTTTAAACCTTAAGCGTTAAGTCTTACGTTAGAATATGGAATAGATGTATTAATTTTCCTAGAAGCTGTCAAATTTTATCTCGTACATGCATGTTAAGCCCGGAAAGTATAGAAGTATAACAACGCCCCGCGCACGCTCCGCCGTTCCGAATTTGCGACCTGAGACAACCAATTATTTCCAATTAACAAAGTGATTTCAAGGAAGTTTAAAAAACCAGAACCTTTTTAATTGGCCGACACAAAATAAATAGCACCTTGCGAGCAAAAATAAAATAAAACTGAAAACAATCATCATAAAACAAAGACATTCTTATTAATTAAGTTTTAAAACGTATTTAAACGTTGCATGCGAGAAGGCGATAAAAAGTTGAAAACAAAATGGTGGTTGCTTCAAAATGGCGGATGAAAAAACAAAATATTAATGTGTCGATATGGTTGGAACTAGTTTTGAAAGAGCGTTAATATCTCTTTTAAGTACCACCTCACTTGTCTCGAATTATACGTTATTGCGAATGCAGAGGAGTGAAACGGAAATGGGTTCCGTGGGAAAAACAAATTGAATTTGTATTTTAGGTACGCGAATATTCATGTTGGCGTGTCTTTCTCTCTTTATAATTAAGAAAGCGCCAACATAACACTTCGCCAATACGGTATTTGACTGATATCAAATCAGCAACTTTTATTGAAACGTCAAAAACGATCCGCTAGTATGAAGTTTGTAAGGAGATACTTGCTTGTGACGTCAAAATTTTCAGTGATCAAACTACTTCCTTTTTTTAGTTTTTGTTTAAGTAAAAATCATCGACATTCCAAAAATAAGTGAATGCTTTGTTTTGCTGTGAACATTAAAATTTTATTTTGACATATAGTCAAATACCGTATTCCCGTTGTTGTGGCTCCGGCATCAAAGGTTATGTAAATAAATAAGTTTCAGTCAAAAATAAAATTTTAAGGACAAGCTTTTCTTTCCGACTGTACTTTTTTTGTACATCATCTCAAGATAATATTCAACTAGCCCGAACATGGCGGAGTTCCTATGACCATCTTTAGCATCATCAGCATCATCAGTCCAGCCCCGTGGTACCAATTGTCACCGAAGTCACGTAGGTATACCAAATCTCAGCTCAATCGGACACCGGAAAGTGGTTCTAATCCAGTTTGCAAGATTTGACGTAAACAAACTAACATACAAACATTGCATTTAATAAAAACTTGTAAATACATAAAATCGCGAACTATCATGTTCTTGTTCTCTTTTATCTTGTATTACTCACATCTTGTTTTCAAAATCCAGTTTCCCGGTAAAACATTTTTTTAATCATATTTTCTTTATAGTCTTGAAGATATATTTACCGAATCTATACTAAGATTTGTTTGTTTGTAATTGATAATCTCTAAAACTACTTAACCTATTTTGATAATTCTTTCACCATTAGAAAGCTACATTACCCAGAAGTATCTAATATAAATAGGCTATTTTATTTCATAGGTTATATTTTACTTTTTTTTTACTGAAGCGAAGAGAGGGCGGGCTGAATAAACCGGATGGTTCACCGGCTCCCACGGAACCCTACTCACACGGCTCGAACACCGAATCACGAACCCTCTCGGCGCCGGCAACCGGTCATTTCGCACAATACCGTAATTGGACCCCGCGGCGCGCGAGAAATGTCGACGGCAATAGGACAAGATTACTGTGCTGGGGTGCTACTCTGGAGAAAATGCTCGATCACTTCGTCGAATTTGTTCTAAACGATTATTCGGACGTATCTCACTTTGCATTTTATTTGTATTTAATGTTTTTTTAGGACACAACTGTCATCATTAACTTGTTCTACGCGCTCGTAGGCATTTAGTGCTGCGTTGAAGAACGTCCAAGGTCGCAAGACGCCCGAACATGTGATTTATTCGTCCCGACGAATGAAATTAGGCTTGACGATGAAATCAGAGACAAGGTGCGCGACGAAACGACGTTGGTCGTCAGCTTCATTGGCGAAAAAGATCTGTTAAAGCCTAAGTACATAGCGAGCTTACGAGCGCTCGGGTTAATTTAAGTTCGTTGGTAAAAAATTCGTCGGCGAATTAAAAGGCGAGTTGTTTCAGAAAATAACACTCCAGTTGCCTACACAAGCTAGCTTAACGATTTTCTGACGAGACCGACAAAATATGTGACGTTCTCAATATAAAGGGACCTTATGAAGGAAGGCAGTTACGCTCCTCTTATTCTTGTAACTATACGAGTACTATGGTAACAGTTCTAAAATAGGCGTAACCGCCTGCCTCCATAAGGTCCCTTTATATCGAGAACGTCACATATATGGAACTGACATAAGCGGCTGACGCGACAGATCGTTAGTACGTCAATCATATAAGTTTTCTTTGACTTCGAAAATCGCTAAGTTAGTGCTGTCTAGGTCCCCAAGTATCATTAGGCAAATTCAAACGCCTCCACAGTACCTGAACGGTCATTCTCAGTGTTTCAACCACCCGTCGTACTTCTAATTAACGAGTCACCTAATTGGCTATTTGACTAATGTCAAAATAAATTATTTTACACTACCACTAAATCAAGCTTTCGAAAATAACACGGAAAGGCCTAGCTATCGTTTATTTTTGGAATTGAAACAATTTTTAATTCAACAAAAACTTTATAAAGTCACATTGAACTATTTTCATACTAACTTCATACTACCGGATCGTTTTGACGTTTCAATAAAAGCTGATTTGACCAGTCAGTCAAATAACCAATTATTGGCTATATAGACATCTACCGCCAATTTGAACGCTTACGTATACCCAGCACATGCCTGTATTATCTATGGTTTAGCACTTGGGTATATATCAAGCTTTTAATATATTTAACAATTAGGTGATTCGAAGGACCACGGGCGGTTGAAACGCTCAGAGAATGTCCGAGAATAACCCCCTTGCCGATGGTTTTATTGAATCTCACGTATTCGCGCATTTCGCTAAATGTGTGGTATCAGAGTCGGCTGTCAACTGCGGTGGTCTACTAAGCAATTGCAACCTGTTTCGACTCGTTATGTGTTTCCGTTCTCTGTAAAATTACGACGTTTTAGCTAAATTTAGAAAGATATTCCATTATTTAATAATACGTGCCAACATGTAAAAAATTATTGCATTCCTAACTGGTTATAACCCAATAGGATTCAGGGATTTAGTCCAAATAAAACAAGTAAATATCAATTTTCGAGTTGATTATTTTAAAAATGAGAATTAAAATTTTTATTCTGGTAATTTGGCCCCTGCAGGCACTTTCACTTGTCTGAGTCTACCAGCGCTTCCCAAGAGCAGACCATTGTTGAGAATGAGAAGAAAAGAAACTCAAGAGTCAGTCTTTTTTATTTAAAATAAATCTCTTATCTAAATAGATCGTCAGAAAACTATTATTATGACAAAATATAAAAAAAAGTAGCAATAATGGGACATAAATAAGAAAATAAAATGTGACGTTCTCAATATAAAGGGACCTTATGGAGGAAGGCAGTTACGCTCTTCTTATTCTTGTAACTATACGAATACTATGGTAACAGTTCTAAAAACGGCGTGACCGCCTGCCTCCATTAAGGTCCCTTTATATTGAGAACGTCACAAATATGTATAATGTACTCTTAAGATTTCCGGGTCAGTTATAAAAACTTAACATAATATTAACTGATTACGTTTCACTCCATGAATGAGGAAGCTCTCCAGGGACCTAGCCAAGATGCATTAGGTACGCTAATTTAACGATTTTCGAAATCGACAAAATTGACATAAGCAGCTTTACCACTGCTGATCGTTACCTTGCGTCAATCCTATTTTTTTTTTCATTTTGTCTTTGTATCAAAATGTCCACGGGATATGTAACACAGCGAAGGTACCTCGCTCACCTTCCGCCCGACCCGGTTGTTGTGCAGATTCATGAGCGCGCGCGCGTCGGCGTCGATCTCGCGCGCGTCGAGGAAACGCCGCGCGAATCGCACGCCGTACGCGGCTTCTCCGCACCCGCCCCATTGGAATTGCTCCGTGGTCGTTCTTCTCCTAAACAAGAACAGCAATCAATTAGGTTAAGATGCTTATCCACCGGCGAGGCAAGGAAAGAGTGAATTGAAATTTGTACGGAAAAAATCAATTCTCTTGCATCTTTAGTGGAATCGGTCGATTAGCGAGAATGTGCGAGAGAATTGAAATATTTGTTATTTTAATATTAAATGTTGGCCTGGAACGAATAACTTCCTGTTCTGCTTTTGCAACAGTAAAATGGCCATTTCCGAGCAGATTGAAGACTAACCTAACCGAGTTAAAAACCCCCGATATCAGCGCCTAAAAACCCTCTCTCTGAACAATGAGCAAAACCTTGAACGGGCTCCAAACACGTACATTTTCACTGGAGGGACTTCGTCACTAAAAGATTTCAAGAATTAAAAAATCAGATCCCCTCATCAACTAGAAAATAGCTGATGATCTTCAAACGGCTGAACAGATTTTCATGAAACATGGCTAAGAACACTCGGGATAAAATTATCTATGACACAAAAAAAAACTAAACGAAAATCGGTTCATCCGTTTGGGAGCTACGATACCACAGACAGATACACAGATACACAGACAGATACGTTAAACTTATAACACCCCTCTCATTTTGCGTCGGGGGTTAAAAAGTAGTTTACCTGCTGTGTGCGCAGCCGCAGGCGGGCAGGTCGCCGCGCGCGCAGGCCATGCTCAGCGCATGCGTGACGCCAGCTGACGTGATGGCGTACGTGAACGCCGCCTCTCGCGTCGCTGGGGGAGAAGGATTCATGTTCACTTAGGAAATTCTGCCCTGCTAAGGTAAAAGGCAGTATTATACACAAAACTACCGTAACAATTGCAACCTCATACTGTCTTTTATTTTACCTTAGCAGGGTAGAATTATTGGCGATAATAACTTTATCGGCCGCACTCAGAGACGTCAATTAACTTTTAAGTTTGATTAAAGTTGCTGTTGTCACTTTCTTTGCTATAGCAATAGAATAAGACCTAGCAACTTTAATCAAACTTACAAATTAATTGACGTGTCTTTTTTTTATTTTTTTTATCATAAATGGGTTTGCGTTTGACCTCAGTCTCACCTGATGTTAAGAGAGAGAGTGCGACAGTATTTATTTTCTTCACTTATTGAGTACACGCTTAATCTATATACTCTTACACTAATATAATACAGAGGCAAGATTTGTTTGTTTATTTACAATAGAGAGGGCGGGTAGCAAGTAAATATACATAAGGTAAAAGCACCTATTCTGCCGTCCTCTAACTAAAAGGCGGCTAAACAATAAGGCGGCGTATGATGTTTAATCGCCTTTTAGTTTGAGGACGGCAGAATTATGGACAGTGCTCCAGTTATGAACAATCCAATAAATATAAGCTACCGAGATGTATATGTTATTGTTAAAATTAGTAGTGTTAGCGTTAAAATTATATTACATTTAAATTAGATTGAATTTTCGGTATTGCCATGTTTTCTATAAAAAAATGTTATTGTTCATCACTGGAGCCTTGTCCATAATAGGTGACTTCACCTTACCTATATATAAATAAAAAGCTGCCGCATGTAAGAATAGTCATCACTAAACTTGAGGACGGCTCGACCGATTTGGCTGATTTTAATTTTTTGTCGCTGGTATAAGATCAATGTGACGTTCTCAATATAAAGGGAGCTTATGGAGGAAGGCAGTTACGCTCTTCTTATTCTTGTAACTATACGAGTACTATGGTAACAGTTCTAAAAACGGCGTAACCGCCTGCCTCCATAAGGTCCCTTTATATTGAGAACGTCACAAATACCTTTATGTTAGCACCCATTTAAACTAGATTTTGGCACAGGGCTGTGTGCTCGTTCGCCTTTCCATAAAACAGGCTAAATCTTAGACTAAAGCAAAAGGGGAAGACACGTTATCGCCGTACAAGACACTGACATAATGCGTGCCGTGACACTTACATTCGCAAATTCCACTCACACAGCTAGCAGCTGTAAACATGCACTAAGGAGCAATAGAGATAAATTGATCGACTAACGTCGTGCGCGTAAGTGAGACAGCTATATTAGTATGTCTCACAATAATGACGACGTCGTACGTGTTGACAGATCGGTGACGGCCGGACAACTGATTCAAACACAGGCGCTCAGCGCCTATATTTAGGTGCTCAAGCCCGCGCGCCGGTCACGTATCTTCTTCTTTTTGTTTAGGGCTAAGGTCGGAGTTCACCAACAGTTAAAAAGGCGATTAGAGGTCTGACGGCTGTCAAAATGTATTGACTAACAGCCGATTAGGACTTAACAGTCCGTTAAATTGGTTGGTGAACTCCGACATAAATAGATGCCTATTATATTGTATAGAATTGACATGTTTACAATACGTTACAACAGCTTACAATACGTTAGTCTAGTTGGTAAGCGACCTTGCCTACGCAGCTAATCTTGGTTAGTGCGAATATTTTGTTCCAGAGTTTTAGATGTTTTCTATATATTTAAGTGTTTATTTATCTATAAGTTAATATACCGCTGTCTAGCACCCATAGTACCTACAAGACTAGAGCTTAGTTTGGGACTAGGTCGATTTGTGTCAAATTGTTCCCTGATATTTATTTAATAAAGCTCACAGTACCTTAAACTTATTAACTTATTAACTTATTAACTTTGACGACGCGGTTAGCCTAGTTGGTAGTGACCCTGCCTACGAAGCTAGCGGTCCCGGGTTCGAATCCCGGTATGGACAAATATTTGTGTGATGAGCGCGAGTATGTGTTCCTGAGTCATGGATGTTTTCTATGTATTTAAGTATGTATTTCTCTATATAAGTATGTTTATCGTTGTCTAGTACCCATAGTACAAGCCTAGAGCTTAGTTTGGGACTAGGTCAATTTGTGTGAGATTGTCCCTGATATTTATTTATTTATTATTTATTTATTTATAACTTATAACTCGAAATATCAAAAGTAAACAAAATGGTGGACGTTTGTTTATCATTTGTCTATGTTTGAGCGATGGTATAATTTCACAGTAATATTTACATCGTGCCCACGGCCGATTGATATGTAGCCTGAATTAATGAATAACATTAGTGGTAGGGCTGACGTCCACTGCCACTTAACTATTAAAGACAATCACAGAGGTTAAACCTCTGTGACAGTCTGTTTCTTTTACCAAATTGGTAAAAGAGACAGACAGCAGTTTCCATGCCGCTCCTGTCGTCTCACAATGTAGCCGAAGTCGGCTAGTTCTTCTGATAGGCGATAGCTAAGACTTTAAGCTGTATAAGACTCTACTTCTCTACTCCACTTCACGCTCTACTACTACTCTACATACTCTCTTTCGTCTCGTATTAGTAGAGGTCTATGCGACAGTCCTAACCCGTGGCCCTAAGAACCTCTGTGACCGAAAAGACACTACGTCAAATAATCGCAAATGTGACGTTCTCAATATAAAGGGAAGGTGCAAAGGGAAGCTGCAAAGTTGTTATTTGGCGCAAGAGCCAGTATTGAATCCCGAGTTAGCGAAGGATTCTAGCAAGTGGTTCAAACATAGAATCCTGAGCGTAACGAGGGATTCAAGGCCTCGACACCCAAATAACTTTGCTGCCGTGCGAAACACACAATTTTTCACCTGACCGTACCGAGGAAAACACTTGGTATTTGAAAAACAATTGCACGAGCGTCACATCAAGCAGCGCCTCCTCCGCGCACAGCACCACCATTTCTTTCCACGCACGCAGCGGTTAAAGTGGACTTTTGCGCGCAGATTTTGACCGATAAAGAAAGCCTTTCCGAGCTGGTGAGGTGAAAAGGTTTTGAATAATTCGGCCCTTCTACTCTAAAAGGACGTATTGGTAAATATGATACACTAGTTTTTGCCCGCGACTCCGTCCGCTTTTCGCTTTTCCAACGGAAACTATCAAATTTTCCGGGATAAAAAGTGTCTGTGTCAATCCAGGGTAGTAACTATTTATATGACGAATTTCATCTTTTCAGCCGTTCAAATATATGTAAACACTTTTGCGCCTTATCCCATTGAAATTAGGTGCTAAATTGTGTATATATTTTTGAACTCGACTGTTACTTTTACATTTGTAGTATAAGTTACTAGGATTAGTAGGATAGGAATAGGATGTGTCAATACGTACCTATAACTTATATTATGTTAGCTTTATTAAATGGAAAACTCATCACAGAGAACAACTTCAACCCCCATTAAACGCCCAACAAACCTATTTTAGTAAAAGTATGCTTTGTCACTTTCTGTCGGATTCAAATGTCACAATGAAAGACAAGGACAAACCATACTTCAAGCAACTTTAGTTATTGTGCGATTATAAAGATGGTAAGTCTTTGCTAAAGACTGTTTATTATAAAAAAGCTTACCCAAATTAACATAACCGAACACTCGCCACACCACTTTCAAACGGTTCATAGTTCATTTTTATTCATTCAAACTTGAACCTTTGAACTATTAGCGTAAGGTTAAATTACGAATATTAAAATAAAACATAAGACTTTTAAAAATTAGATAGATTTATGACCTCATTGGTACATGTCTGTCAAATCGTATAAACGTAAACAAATAGACAGCACTCCGCTCAATTAACAGTCAGATAAATAAATAAAAGCTTAATTGACTTGACATGGTGAGCTTTTGAGAAACTGCCGTAGAAACTTTTCGATATTTATTTTATAAACCAGCGATGGTTTTATGAAGCTTTTTGCATACAAAAAAAAATTTGTTTGTCAATATGTTTAATTCAAATCTTGCAAGTGAATTTTAACTAGCGCCCGTTATCAGAATGGGCTGAAAATTGGAATACATAAGGTGATGGTACCAGTGTTGGACACTTTAAGCTTTGCCTTTTTTTTAATATTTTTTTGAAATTTCATAAATTTTGATTATGATTTTTAAGTTATTTGCCAGTTCAAACTTTAAACTGGCATATCTTGAAAACCATGCGACTTTTACTGAGGTCATATTAGGCTGGTTCGGTTCGTCTTAGGCTGGTCTACCTCCGGTGTCACTGTGACGTATGACTTATGGGACAGCCTGTATAAAAAAAATCATACTCAATACATAGAAAACATCCACCACAAATATTTGCCCGGATGGAATCCGGGACCGCTAGCTTCGTAGGCACGATCACTACCTACTAGGCTAAATGTATAGTTTAAAAAATGTCGTATATCGATATTGTTCGTTGTGCACGAACAAACCCACAGTCAATTAGCTGGCCGGTATAAATCACGGTGTGGGCGAGTCTTTTATTTGTGCGCGCACGCCGCACTTGGGCTTTTTATTCAAGTGTCCGTGCTGTGACGCCGGCCGCCATACGAATGTTTTAATTATTACAAAATTTTTTTCTTACTAACAATTTGTACAGAACTTCTTACAAGCAAGGTTTTTTTTAGATATTTAGATATTTTCAACTCCCGAATAGGCGTCACTGCGGAGGGCGTTTTAAAAATATATCTGGAAAATGAAATCATATCTTTTCTCTGTAGCAAATAGAGCGACATTATTTTAATTTTTGTAAGCTTTCGAACAGTTACTTATAACGTTTTTCTCAAATAATAAAGAACATGAAAAATAAAAGTATATAAAAAAAACACTTTCCGAAAAACGACAACGACGCAAGCTGCTTAGTATATATATTTTTTGTTTTTAAGTATAAATGTTTAAAACACTTAACTTACAATCTGTAGAAAAAGACAAGCGACTTTGTGTTGTTTTATGCGGGTAATTATAACTACAATAACTGGTAGCACAGGTTATATTTTATTGAATGTCGCATAATGTAACCTTTTTAAAAATGAGGTAAATTTTTACGAAACTTTACCTAATCCAAAATGTCACTTAAGGAGTTTTGCCTTCCCACCGTCGATATACATTTGTATGAGACAGCGTTTCGGGACATTCAGGTCTTAATAAATAAACAGTAAATCGATCGAGTTGTAGAGTTATGCATTCCGAGATTATCACCGAAGCTAGAATCGACCGGGATTTATCTGCTAAAGATTATGTACACCAGTTAAATTACGAGCGCAGGTCGAACCAGTTTGTAATTCTATGGATATCTCATTTTTTGTCATTTTTTGTTCTATAACTGAAGACTTTAACCAGAAAAGAAAGCTGTATAAGAGCTTATACAGCCAATATAACTTTAACTAACTCTACACGGAGGAAAAAATATTTTACAATATTACCAGATTGTATTGTAGTTATGATTCTGGTGTAGGAAAACAGATTTCAGATATGGTTAACACATTTTTTTTTACGACAACAAGTCATATTTTTGTTAATACTAGAATATTCTAGTTAAAATATTCTAGTACACTAAAACTTTGATATCGTTTTGGTTACCACCTAATAGTTACAGAGTAAAATATGCATTTAGCGTCCAACAGGTTTTGTATACTACACAAAATTTGTTTCCTACGATACTAGGTAAACGGTAATAGGTACTAGAAATTATGTTGTACAGAAGTAGGATTTTCTACTAATGTGTAAAAAACGTATAGTTGTCACATATAATACAATAAAGTCAAGTAGAATTTACAATATTCTGTTAAAGGAAACTAGATTTTTTTTCTCCCTGTAGTTTCAGCATTTAGGGATTGTATACCTAAGCTCTTATACAGCTTGTGTGCTACTTTGGGTTAGCCTATACCTATGCCCTACTGCCAGGCACAACACCTACTCAAACCTCCTACTAAAATGATTGGAAAAACTTATAAATACTACTTAATACGAGACATTAAGGTTTTTTGCACTTTGTAAATACCGAACTATTGAGGACATGATATAAGGTAAGTAAAGTAAATAACAAAAGACCGGTGTCAAGTAGGTTTACACAATAGCAATGTCACATGATTCTTGCCACCGACTTCGATATATTCCATGTACCTACCTATTAGGCACCCATCAAATAGGCAATTCCTAGGAAGCCGGTCATTATTTAGTATTGTTTAGTGGGTTTTTTTGAAGACGGTTTTCTATTTTTTATAAAAAAAATTTTTTCGTTTTTTTTTATTACATTTTTTTTTCGCTTTTTAGTGATACGAGTATAACTATCACTAAAATAATCGCGTTAACACAAAATCGGTCGAGTTGAACTAATATATCGCTTAATAACGGATCCATGCGGATGACGTCACGTGGTATCCATTATTCTTGTATACCAAAACCTTCTCCAAAATGTAACAAATACTTTGCTGAAAACCCCATCTAAATCGGTTCAGCCAAACGCGAGATAATCGTGGACAAACATACATACATACATACATACAAACAAACATACAGGTCAAACTGAGAACCTCCTTTTTTTTTTGAAGTCGGTTAAAAAGGCGTTGGCTTATTGTGATGCTGCCTTCCTTTTTGTGATAAAATTGAATTTGATTTTTGTAATACACCATACAACTATTGTTTCATTAGTTACCGTCATAAAAAATAAATAAATTATTGAGGTCATCCGCAACTGCATGCTAAACAAATGAATAATCACTACATAATAAAATTAAAGTTCCGCTCTGAGTTTGTGTTTGTCCTTGTTCGGCGAGAAACTACTGAACGGATTTTGATACGGTTTTCACCAAAAGAACGAGGGATTATATAGGAAGGTTATAAGGTTAATTAATCCCGTTGCTAGTATTAAAACAAATCTCCTGAATCAAATGTTAAATAAATAAATGTTGAATCTTCAAAATTATTGTCAGAACAATAATGTAAATAGTGCCTTTTTGTGGTAAATCCCAATTATTGTTTTATTAACCTACTAGATTAGAGAATCAAATTAACGATAAACAGGTTTAGTATAGTTTTAGCAAAGATCAAAGAGCAACGGCCACGCCGTAGTCAGCCTCCGTAAACCAAAGATCGTTATTATCTCCGCTATGATTGTTCATCTCCAATCACTGATTATTTGGTACAAACGACAAGAGTTAGCAGTTATGTCGTTTAAAGCGGCAGACCAACGTTTGTCCTAATATTAGCTGTCCTAACGCATCGCGAGTCCTAATTATCATTTGTCCTAGTTTTCAGCTGACTCAGATATTTTTTTAAGTTTTCCCAAGATAAGTAAAAAATAAAAAAAATATATAAAATAGGTACCTTGTTAATATCAGTGAGAACCTATAATTAGCTTTCTGTATCTTTTTTAAGTTTATATATAATATAAATAGATCTATTTTAAAGTTGTTGGTTTTCCATAAATAAATACCTGCGGTTAGGTTAGGTGAGGCTTGTATAATAGACTACACGAAAAGTTTTATTAATCAGGCGGAAATTGCATCAGTACAAATGATAATTCGGACTAACGATGCGTTAGGATAAATAATAATTAGGATTTCTAATATAGACCCGTTTACAATAGATGCTGTCAACCCACGAAGGTGCATCTTGCCAGTCAAGTTAATGAAGCACATTTGCGTTAACATAAGTAAAATCTTAGAATACGTAAAATCAGTGCCAATTTTCAATACCCAGATAACACTATCTATCAGATAAATTTTAGCTCTGTGGTGGACCCTGCCTTCAAAGCTAGTGGCGAATAGTGTTATAATCACGATAATTATTTCTGAGCCTCGGTTTTTTTTTCATATACTTGTTTATAATTTTATATTGTATTGTGTGAACTAATCAACGATATAGGTAATTAGTACACGTTGTTTAGTAGTTCCTGAGAAAAAGGATCTTTACAGACAGACAGACGGACAACGAAGTGATCCTATAAGGGTTTTTTCCGTTTGAGGTACGGAAACCTAAAATAAGGTTTAATAAATTAGTAATCGCTTTCGCTTTACCCTTGCACCACGCAAGATGGGAGGTTGTAGTCACGATGGTAATCATTTACTGCTGAACACTTAATAACATTTTGCTTTATTGTTTAAAAGCGGTGTCATACACGTAAACGTGGTGATTACCTGATGAATTATGATATAACTAGTTAAGAGTTACAATGTATATTAAATCCGCGTATTTAAAGTGCGTCATCACTAACTATTAATCGCAGAGAATATTTGTTTTTAACCCCCCTCTCAGATAAGAGGGGGGCGGATCCAGGAATCGGTTCAGGGGGTCACGGGGTCCCCAAATACCAAATATACGTAATTTTTATGACTCTGATCAAAATTCCTCAATTATATATCCCGAAGACAGTACTTATCTCACAATTCAGGTTGTTTTTATGCAAACGATTCAGTTGGTCACCTGCGGGCTTAGCATGCATACACAAGATAAAATTTGACAGGTGCTAGGGAAATTAATACATCTATTCCATATTCTAACGTAAGACTTAATGCTTAAGGTTTAAAATAAAGAAGTGAGGAATGACTTGTCAAAGTTGTCTCTCGAGTTATGGTTCTGACTTTACGTCTTTTTCTACGCATACTACCTACCTTTCTTTCACACAACCGCGCCATCGTGACGTCACGTTCAAATGGTTTTACATTAGCCAAAAAGTATTGTTTCCCAAATGGGACACGGCACTTTTTTATTATTATTGTACAATAGGTAAAGACATAATTACAATTCAAAAACACCTCATAAACCGTTCAAGGGTTTGTGCGGGGGTAATACGCTCTAAAATACTACAGAATTAAAGACGAGTACGCTTCTACCCACATTATATTACAGCTATTATATTGTAGTACAAGCCTAGCTTAGTTTGGGACTAGGTCAATTTGTGTGAGATTGTCTCCTGATTTTTTTTAAATTTTTTTTTAGCTTTTTCCTTACCCAAAGGCATGACATGCCCGAAGTCGTTCCCGTCTCCGACCCCCGTGCAGTTCCACCGGTGGCTGGTGAGCTGGTGCCGGCACTCAGAGTACGCCATCCTGGAAAATAGTCCAAGTGAGGTACGCCAGGGGCTATTTAGGCAGGTTACGTTACTTCACTTTAAGTAAAACCACGAAGTTGGGTTTTTTCTAACCCTATCATAATTATAATAATAATCCAGCCTATATGTATACGTCCCACTGCTGGGCACAGGCCTCCACTCACCAATGAGAGGTTTGGGCTATAGTTCCCACGCGGGCCCAGTGCGGATTGGGAACTTCGCACACACCGTCAAATTGCTTTGCAGGTGTGTGCAGGTTTCCTCACGATGTTTTCCTTCACCGAAAAGCTCATGGTAAATTAACAAATTATACTTCGCACATAAATTCCGAGCGAACCCACGACCCTCCGCTTAAGAGTCGGCGGGTCAAACCATTAGGCTACCACGGCTTTTTTATATTTAGTATTATTTGATGTAATTTAATCTAACTTAGTGTAATTTAATTTCAATTAAGTGACATATGTGCAATTTATATTATTTTAAACTATCTTGTAATCTAAATTATCTTGTAAAAAAATAAGAATGATGTTATAATCAAAATCGTAATTATACTAACCTTATGTGTAAGTTTTCTGTTACTAAAAATACTAAAATACTATGGATCACATGTTATCCGAAATAAATAAATGAATTGAATTGAATAATACCAGCGTTTTGAGAAGACTGACCGCAGCGAGAGTTTCCAGCGACACCAAAAAACGAGAAAATAATTTGTGACGTTCTCAATATAAAGGGACCTTATGGAGGCAGGCGGTTACGCCGTTTTTAGAACTGTTACCATAGTATTCGTATAGTTACAAGAATAAGAAGAGCGTAACTGCCTTCCTCCATAAGGTCCCTTTATATTGAGAACGTCACATTTTACTACCATGTGAAACATACTACGTTTCACTCCATGAATGAGGAAGCTCTCCGGCCTTAGCCAAGATGCATTACGCAAACTTAACGATTTCCGATTTTTAGGTAACCAATTGTCGTTTGAGTTGCCAATAAAGAAAAAGTAACAAGTTTTAGCATAAAAAATAAAAAATAAATAATAAAGAAGGCTCATCATCATCATCATTATCAGCCGCAAGACGTCCACTGCTGGACAAAGGCCTTCCCCAAGGTTTTCCACAACGATCGGTCCTCTGCTGCTGTCATCCAGCGGTTTCCCGCGATCTTTATCAGATCGTCAGTCCACCTTGTGGAAGGCCTGCCGACACTTCGTCTTCCGGTTCGCGGTCGCCACTCTAGAACCTTTCCGCTCCAACGGCCATCGGTTCTACGAGCAATGTGCCCCGCCCACTGCCGCTTAAGGTTTGCTATTCGGTGAGCTATATCAGTTACTTTAGTTCTCCTGCCGATCTCCTCATTCCTGATTCGATCTCGCAAGGAGACACCTAGGATAGCTTTTTCCATCGCCCTTTGAGTGAAAGTGACTAAAGAAGGCTATTTAACTGAAATTAAAACCAATGGACTGGAACCCGTGGTGTGGCCCTGAACTTTTGGCGTCATTTCTGACTGAGCTCTAGATGGAGTGACTGTGAGTCCAGCGTTAGGCTGCCTTTTCGTAGAAGCGGAGACGAGCGGAGCGGAGAGGAGCGGAGCTGTGAAAAGAGGTATGTGATTCCACTGAGGCGGAGACGAGCGGGGATGAGTGGCGTACTATACAAATTTGATACAGTCGTCTCCGCTTGACTGTTTCCATTGAAGCGGAGCGGAGGCGAGATGTGGATTACAACCAATATGATTGGTCGATTCCTACACAGCTCCCCTCCGCTCCGCTCGTCTCCGCTTCTATGGAAAGGCAGCGTTACAGTACCTGAGTCCGTCGCCGACGGCGGCGATGGCGGCGGGCGAGGCGCGGCACATGGCGCGCTGCTTGTCGGTGAGGCCGGCGACGCGGGCGCAGACTAGGTGCGCGCCCAGCGACACGGCGCTTCTGCTGCTGCTGTGGACGGAAATGTGAGGGTTAGGTCATCGTGTTTTAACAATAACAACAACAATAACAACAACAATAACAACAACAACATTTTTTTTTAATGAATGGACGCAGTTTGTGAAGTCGTTATGACTTCACACGCACAGTGGGGGGCGCCACTATGTTACTTAAAACTAAGCGGGCCGGCCGTAAGTAACGAGTGTTGTGGCCGACTGTACTAAACTTGTTGTCGCTACTTCGACTGCGTATTATCGTTATTCCCTGGGAACATTCTGGGACCAAAAGGATCCTATGTCCTTCTCCAGATTACAATCTATTTTCTTGCCAAATTTCATTAGGTTCACGTGTTTTGTCGTGAAAAGGTAACGAACGAACAGAGATACTTTATTTATAACATTAGTATAAGAATTTCTGAGGATAAGGATTTTGTTAATTAAAGAGAACGCTCTGTTAACAGCTCAATTCTGCAGTCTGCTTATCAGACATCAGCAAAGTAAAAAAGTAACAGTTAAATTCAGTTCTCTAAATGGGTATTGTTAATTTGGAACAGGTATAAAACGTAACGTTATGTTCTTTATAAGGCGTCGGTTAATTTGTACCGAAGGCATAAATTACTATACTGACACCAGAGGAAAAAGGGAGTATGAGAGAATGAGTTTCATGTGCGCATACGCCTGTTTGATTTGGTCGACAATCGGCAGTATCTTAACAAAGTTGCGCTCTTTCACCAAATCGCGAGTTGGCGTGTCGCGACGTGTCTTAATGTTATTGGGTTATTCTACGTCACAACAAAGAGATAACGTTTCAGATTTAAATTTTAAATGACCCGGTGAACTTAACCCTTTATTTGGCAAAAATAAAAAAAGTCGGGTGTTACCTCTTTCGATTTTAAAACAACATAAAAATAGCAACAGAAAAAAAATGAAAATTTTATGTTATGGTATACCTAATATGTTGTGATATACATTGCCAAATAAAGGGTCCCAACGTTCAGATGTCAGGGCCTGAAGTAATCCACATTGTGTAAGTCATCTTGCCTGTTAGCGTTATGGTAGCTCTTATTAATATAGACAGAAAGACAGAAATATATAAAATATTAAACAGGTAATCGCACACAAATATACTTAGTCCGAAATTAAGCTGTAGAGACCGAATATAACGATAGACATACATAAATATATGAATAAATACTTAAATACTCATATTATAAATACGAGTGTTCTTTGGTTTGGTAGTTCTTCCTTTATTTACGCAGGAACAAAGCAACGGCTCGTGTCCCTTTGTTTTGCAGACACTCATTTCATCGAATGTGTCATTTTACCGAATTGCATTTCATCGAAAGCTAATTTCTGCTGAAACCTTATGCTTTAGGTTAGGTTAGACTTGTGACCACCGAAAAATCATAACTCCTGCACGTGGAAATGCCTGTCGATGAAATGAAATTTCGGCGAAGTAAAACATTCTATGAAATGAGTAAACCGCATTTTGCACAGTTAGGTACTTATAGCAAGAGAGCCAGAGACATAGACATACTTTTTCTCCCAGGAAAGAATTATCTAACACGGATGACCTCGCGGGCAAAGGATAGTATACCATAAAAAACACATAAATGTGAAACTTGAACAGAATAGCGCGTTCATTAATACTTGCACGGTAATGCCAACCAATTAACGGGTGCCCGCCGACCGCCCACGCGACGCGACCGAACACGACGGTTTGTCAGCGCGTCAACTGTCAATGTCCTGGATTTCTAGCCCATGATAGGTGATCGAGACGTTTTTATATGTAGGGCAAAGAAAACCGGTTGAAACTGGATCCCATGTGTTTTATTACAAAAAACAAATGAAGATAATAAAATTCAGGGCCCCTATTCTGCATTGTCTTTACGCTATTGTTATTGTATCGTTAATATAGTTATAGCTCTTATTAACTTGATAGTAACAAACTTGAATAGAATAGAAATACGTGTATTCAACAGACAAATCAATATACTTAGTAAAAACACAATAGGGAACAAGCATGTTTTTTTTTGCTTTTTTTTAATAAAAAGTCATTCATGTAACAAACAGTAGAGAAAAAATATTTTTCGAATAACTATAAATAAAACCAAGATATAAGCCATTAAAGATTTGTTTCTATCTCTTTCTAGTAAAAGAGAACTTAACATAGTTTATGTGGTTGTAGTGTACCCTGACGTCTCAGTTCATGTCGGAACTCTGTGTCTAATTAGTAGTTTTTAAATGTTTATATCATCCGTATTTTTTGATCAATTTTAATTTCACTTTTTGCCATCTGTTTTACGGTATTTTCCTATTTAAGTTAAGAAGTGCGATAATTTTTTTAACACAGGGATAATCAAACTAACCCCGATTCAAGAATCGAGATTTTAAGCTACGTAATGTTTTTCTCCTGAGCCATCTATCTTAGTTCACCCCTAATTTGCTTTGAATTACTCCAAATCAGTAGTCGCCAATACAATATTTTTCATATTTTATTATGCGAATAAATACAGGAGATAGGAGATTCATTTTCGAAACTGATGACGAATGAGGCTGGCAAAAATATTCTGGCCTGTGGTGTGACCCTGCTCATCGATTTTTTTAAGTGAATACTTTTAGTTTATTTCTTCGCAGTTGTCATAAAAAGCAATACGTCTGCCTCGGCGGAAAGGACGACAGAGGAACTCGTATACTCTAGAGGGCCTCAACTCCGCTTCTGGGTGAATCAACTTTTAAGGTAGGTACTCCTTTTCTTTTGCGGCACTAAAACTTTTCTGGTGACTTATGATCAATAATAATTTATGAGTATTAAAATCAG
Source organism: Tortrix viridana (assembly GCA_963241965.1). Lineage (NCBI taxonomy): Eukaryota > Metazoa > Arthropoda > Insecta > Lepidoptera > Tortricidae > Tortrix > Tortrix viridana. The sequence goes on along the minus strand of OY725195.1, from coordinate 2,259,887 downwards.
ACCTTCAAATTTACAGATTCCACATGTAAGACACCTCAAATATTTCTTAATTTTCGAAAAACCCTGGTAACTCAGGGGATATTGCACATTTTCATACAAAACCTGGGGACAACATCATCCCCTGCGTTACCAACTATATTATTATTTAAAATTGTACTATTTTAGAACAGTTTTTTTTTAATGTTAGCCTATTTGTCTGATTTTATTTATAAACGTGCAAGCCACGACGTTAGCAAATAAATAGTTTTTCTAAAAAAAAAACAATTTACTATTTGCTGCTCCAAAGTCAATTTCCCTTCCACTAATAATATCATACAGTAAACTCACAGTACCATGTACGGAGCAGAAGGCAACCCAAATGTCATCAGACCTTAAAGCAAACACTCATTGTGACGTTTCACACGACAATGCGACGGCGGCCCGTTACTCGCACAAAGGTTTGTTTACTGTGATCATTTATATTGTGAACTTTGTAATAATATTCGTTGTGGCAAAATTAGTTGAGTCAATATTTTGCTGGAGGCACCATATAGAGAAAATGTTGTGAAGGTGTTAGATGAAAAATAAATACGCGATAGAGATTGCTTATAAATAATTAAATCCATTATTAGGTTGTACGAGTACAAATATTTTTTTTTAATAGCCTACCTAGATGATAAGTGTCCCACCCCACCACAGCTGGGCAAAGGTCCCTTAGATGTTCAATTCTGCTTGTCCTTATAAATATAAAAAAATATTGTTCGGCTTCACGCAACTGTCCATTTCATACCTACTCCATAGGATTTAATATATAAGTATATATATATTTTTGTTTCTACTATATTTCTTCCGCGACTCCTTCCGCTATTCGCGGCTATGCCAACGGAAATTGTACATTTTTTCGGGATATAAATATCTGCAAAAATCACGTGCTTTCTTTCGGCTTGGCAAAAGAACAAACCAAGAAACGTACGATTTGTATTAACTTGATGAGCTAAGCCTTTTCAGCACAAATCCTATAGAATATAGTTTACTTACAGGATGATTGGTTATTCATACAGATACGACACTGTAATGCAACTTATATGCAGCAAAAAGATATAGTACCTTGACCGAAAATACTTATTGTACATTTCAACAAAGTTACTAGGGAAATTTTCTAGGTTTAATAACTAAGTTTTCCATGTTTTTATACTTATCTAGCGACCCGCCCTCGCTTCGCTTCGGTTACATAAGTTAAAGTATAGCTTATAGCGACTCACCCTCGCTTCGCTCCGGGTTCTATTAACCTTCCGTGAAGAATTATCTAACTGACGGTGAAAACTGTATCAAAATGCGTTGCGAAGTTTTAAAGATCTAAGCATACATAGGGACAGACAGACGCGGAGGGCGACTTCATTTTTGTATACTGTGTATTTATTCAACAGCTAGTATACTATGGAAGTTATTTAGGCTTGTCAAGATTTGCTGTATGACTAGTTTATTTGCCATATAAATAAATAAATAAATCGTTCTAAGTAGTTTGAATATTGAGTCACACACCAATTCATTGTAATTCGGGAAAATGTTTCCCATGGGAAAACAATTAATTCTCCCTTCTAGGCATTCGTAATTTTCATACTAATGACAAATATTTATTCCCGATGGTATTATTAATTACCTTTCTGAGAACACCCACGTATATTAAAACGCAATAAGATATCTTGGTTATTAATATACAGGTAATTACGGGTTGATGTTACATGTTTTAATTAATAAACCAATCATGCTTTCTAAACATGTAATTAACGTGATTGAGGTCATATTTTAGGGATTTTATTATGTTTTGCTACTGGCGCTTTGATGTTTAAATTGTTGGTTAGGTTATTTTGATGTTGGCGAGAAAAATAAATACGATTGGTTTTTAAACATAAAAAACCGGTCAAGTGCGAGTCGGGTTCCGTATTTAAGTCAACTTCCCATTTTAAACCCTTTTTCAATTATTTATAAAATTAATTTCATATTTTTTTACTAAAGACAGATACGGGCAAGCAAGTTATACAACTATGCCAAATTTCAAGTTGATAGCTTATGTTGTTGCTGAGAAAAACTGCTGTGACATACAGACAGACAGACAACGAAGTCTCACCATAAGGGTTCCTTTTTTACCATTTTGGTATGGAACCCTAGAAAAGGATAGTGGGACCTGGTGGAATGATTTGGATAAACTCAATCCAGATCCAATCTAGAGATGATTGGAAGATTGAGGGGGAGGCCCTTGTCCAGCAGTGGGCACCACATAGGCTATTTGTTGTTTTTTTTTTTAAGATCAAATTTCCCTATCTCTTACAGTCTCAGACTTCCACTCACTGACCCACCCTGCAGATTGCTCACCCTGTATACAATCTATATAAATAAAAATCAGTTGCCGCATGACAATATCACCGATAATCACTTGAGAACTTGGCCTTTTTGGAAAATTACATCCATATATACAAAAGCTTTCAATAGAGTTTAGGTCTTGTTCAGAACTTAATAATCACAATATATAAAATATTTAATCAGATCATCAGATCTTGAAAGAATTTCAGTAATTTTACAGACCGGTAGTGCACCTTCCAAGTTCCCAATTGTATCAATTACCCCCTTCATTTATTGTTCCAATAAATAAATAAAGCACCTTACAACCCATAAATCTCAAATTAATTGGTCCTTCTCGACGTGAGTGGGCGAGCAAAAGCAATACATCGGCTTTTCAATATTACGCCTTCGACTCATTAATATACGTTTTCAATCTTGTCAATTTAGTTGGAATTGCGGAAATAAATTTTCTATTAGAACTTGGCTGTTTATTTAGTGGATCCGTTATTTGATTTTAATATGGTTTTGTAAATGTTAGCGATTTTAGTGTGCAACTGGCCAGTAAAATATGAAGCATGCTTAGAACATTGTCATTTAAAATGTGGTTCCTTCTTTTGCCATATCATCATTTGTCCTAAAGTCATTTGCCATAATAATTTTGTCATAATAGATGTTAACCATAATATTTAGTACTCATAATATTTTATTCCCATAATGTGTCCATTGTCTTAACACATTTTAGTTATAATTTCGGTGCGTCAAGAAATCATTAGGGCAATCATTTATTAATCTGTCGCACAGCTAACAATCAATTAAAGCTAGAAAAAATGATCTAGCGGATCTCTTAAATCTCTGTCCCAGGAACAAAGAAAAGAAACAAAAATATTGTGTACCTAAGTATCTCTTTTCTTATAAACTTCTTGCCTCTTGTCAACCCTAAGACGGCGCCTGAGCATATCTTAAATAAATCAAATAATTATAGATCAACGGACAGACGGGCAGTGGGTAACACCGGTCTATTCAGAGATTTGCTCACCCGATTATGATGAAATTATATTTCCTGCTGTGATAACTTCATGTTTTGAAATAGATTGTACTTAGATATAAGTATTAAACTAAGTAGCCAAATAATTTATGTATTTGGACTAGATCTATATCATAATTTAATATCAGGGACATCAGATTGACATGAACCATAATAGGCTCTGTACTTATACTAGGTCAAGCAAGGGAGCAAGTAAGTATATATTTTATTGAAAAATATGTAAATGTATGTTCAATCAGAAGCTACCATAATATAAAAAAAAATATATTTTAGAACTCCCTTTTCTCTATGTACTTTTTTATCATTATTAAAAACATTTAATATTCAAACATTACTATATTCTAGCCTTTTATAACTTCTGACTCCACATGCCCTCTACAAACTAGAACCAGTTATAAGCCAAGTGAATCTCTACTCTTATCTCTCGATTGTAAGTAAGTACACGCGTTATACCACTTTTAGTTTAGCCGTATCGCGGGAGAGAGATAAGTAAAGAGGCCTTTAGCTTTTTTTTAGGAAAAAAATATAAGGAGGAAGGAAGGAGAAAAGGTGTTTTTTACATTAAAGTAGTGAAATACTGCATGTGGTCTTCAAATGTATTTAATGTTATATTATATGTAAAAAAAATATCATTTCAATTTTGAGCAGAGTTTATTTATAAATTGGATGGAAGAAAAATATAAATACACAAACAATGATAATGTTAAAATTTGAAATTACCTATTTTTGCATGATTTTCTGAAGTATCTATAAAATATGATTATATTATTTATAAATGCGATTTACACTAAATATTGAAAACTCTAATTATATGTTAAGGTATTGACAATTAATTATGAAATGGCCATTTTATTTTATTTATTACGTGTTTTTCTTTAAATGAGTTGAATTTGGAATCTAAAATGTTGGCCACCTTAAGTTAATAAAATGATTCTACTTTGGTCACAGAAGGCTCCTTAACCAACATTTGCATTATCGTAAGAAATAGCCGCGTACTGGGTAATATTGTCGATTATTCAAAGTAGGATCCCGTACTGAATAATATAGATATTTCACGGCCAATAAATTATTATAATGATAAAACTGAACAGTATTAAATAACGGTGGAACACTGCAACACTGGTTCAGTTCAGTATCTTTTTTTTTACATGACTGAGCGAGGCCGAAATAAGTGAATGATTTTAACAGTCTATGTATGTATGTGCACAAAAATAGGATGTTCCACTTTAGCTCCTAAACTATTGGGCTGATTTTAATAATTTATTCCATCGAATTTCCTTCTTGTGATTTATCGCTGTTATTATGACAGGGTTCTATGGCGGCTAAGCAATTAAAGTCCGTGATGGTGCTCGTCAAATAAATTATTCCATTTTTTTGAAGTCTTTTAAAAAGCCACTAAAACTGAGTACTTTTTATGTTCCAACTTACCGACTGCTTACGTTTAAGATCAAACCTCTAAACTTTATGACTTATAAAATTAACTGGTTAATAAAAATAATCTTTATTTACATAAAATACCATTTATTTACGGTAATGAAATCATGTTGAGAACGATTATCTTAATTGAAATTCTATTAAAGTCAAAGGTAACCGATGATTCCTGATATTATATGTAGAGCACTTATTTTTATTACTTGAGTATCAAAAAGGTACAGAACGGAAAAGTACTTAAATAAAATGTAGATATTGGTATATTCATAAGCCATTTTGATAACGACATTGTTATTTCTTACATCAATTTACGATTATAAACACTGCTGTGATTCTGATATTTTATCATTATGAAAAAAATGAACTAGGCAATCAGAAATTCACAAATGACATACCTACACCTTTTTATCACAGAAGTTTCTAAACTTTTTTTCTAAATTGACCAATTAATATAAAACATTTAAATTTCTTTCTCCATTCTAATACAAACTTGGAATAAAAGTGGCTGTGACATAATAACCCACCTTTTTCCGTAAATCGGTTATAACGAATTCCAATTAGCAATGCTTTTCTTCGTACATTATACTTTGAGGCTTTCTAGTTCGGACGATGGACACCTAAAAGTTAATTGATATAATAAAAATTGTTAACCGAACAATTGAAAATTAATTACGTCTACTTAAAGTACTATGTGATTGACATTCCTCTCAACTTTGCTTTCATATACTTTCTAATGATAACCTTAGCTATTAACAAAACAGCAGGGGTCAATCCTCAATCTGTGAGGTCCTTGAACTCGAAAGTTGACCTGATTCCTACAATTTATATGTTTAAACTATAAATCATTATCAAAACAGGGAATTATATGGATGTTGGAAGTGTATTAACGAGATTGAGTTATAAATTTACTTGTCATAATTATGACTATTTATTATTTTAATGCGAGGCATTAAGATCTTATCAGAATTAAGTAATCGTAGATAGGCGTTGCAATGATTTAGTGTTATCGTGCATTTGTTTTATTATTTTATATCACGGAGCGTGAATATTCACACGCCGCCTGACTTCTAAATATTACACAAAGCTGAGAATTTCAGGTGACAATTATAAATTGCAGCGTTAACTAGTTTCTACATCACTGGATTTCATATAAGCTACGCAATGGTCACTAGTCAAGTCACCGTTGTATTTTTTGGCATCATCTTAGGGGTATCATCCAAAAATTACGTCACACGAATTTCATGATTTTTTGACCCCCCGTCGTTGTCACAGGTGGTCATATTTGTGAAACCCTCAGGTGAAACATGTTATCTGGTGTGACATAACATATTTTGCAACTTTAAATTTAAAAAGACCCCTCCCATTCCATGTTACACAATGTCACACTTCATTGACCCCTCCCCCTTAACGTTTGACATAATTTATGGACTGGCTAGAAAGCCTGGAATTTGTTTTTGAATTTATTGAAGCTCTGAGACACGTTTTTTCCACAAGTTTTAAAATTTTGCCAATTATAACTACGATTAAAATAAGCAAACTTAATCGCAGCGCAAATTGTAGTAAAACTGAATATTTTAAAGATTTGACAGACAGAGCCTTCGCATAATTAGAAAAGGCGGCTAGTTAAAAAACACATTCCGACTAATAAAAAGACTAAAAAACTAACAAAGGATCGGGTGGTCTTGAAACTATGAATTCCTAAGGATTACGTAACTGTCTGGGAATATTCTCTATATCCCATATTTTATCATTAGTCGATATATTCCAAATACAATCTCATTAAAATGCCGTCTCTTGATTTATATGGGTCCAGTAATCGTCTACAAATTATGGTACGGTATAATGTAATGATGTGATAATTCAGATTCTTTCACATATACATTATCTGTGATCTCGGATTATGTCAAAGGAATTTATGTCTTATTCTTGTTATGTTGTGGTTAGTAATTTTACGCGTTACAAAGTTCTTCGTATGATCCTCAATTAGTATTAAAGTTGTAATGAGATATAATAAGTTATTTTATTAATTCGTTTAAGCTGATTATATGGTAGGATCGTTCATTGCTTTATTAAGTTACTTTACAAAAAAAATTGTATTACAAGGATCTGTATGTTTTTTTAGGATTACCTACTGTTTTTTGAGGTTCTCTCTACATATATTGGATACGAGTTGCCATTTTATTACTTTTGTATTTATACGGGGATCTTTGATCATTGGATGTTTATTATGACTATGATTTATTATAATAGAAGTTATAATATTAAATTCAACTGTAACATTCAACTCATATACACTTTCATAATCGTGTTGTCAGCTGCCTATTGTCAAAACCATGCAAAATGCCATTAAGATAATCGCGGTCAATTTACAAAACCAACAATCGGCGGGAACAAACGGCTACATACTGTATACGTGCGCGAGCGCAGACCGTGTCGCATTGTGCCGCGTCCGGTACTCCGGTGTGGTTAACGAGAGGTTTCCACTGCACCTAGTGACGAATGTTAAAGGCTTGCTACATATTCGGCTACGACGAACGTTCGTAGTATAGATAGAGAGAATAATAGAGAAATTTTTCTCCAGGCGGGTGTTTTACCTGGGGACCGAAGTCCATTGGGATGAGAATTATGCTGTGACGGGGTGTGTCAGCTCCCTATCGCATATGCCTTGAACTGGTTTCCCCTTGAATCACCGACACTCATTTCATAGAATGTTTTACTTCGCCGAATTTTCATTTCATCGACAGGCATTTCCACGTGCAGGAGGTATAATTTTTTGGTGGTCACAGGTATGACCTAACCTAACCTACGTAACCCATGCTTAAGATAATTAAAAAAACATTTCCAGTTACGTATGTAACCGACCTTAGAAATACCAAATGTCCAAAAGATACGAAAAAGTTTGATAAATTTATAATTCAATTCAAGTGTCAAGTAAAATACGATTGCATTATTGCTACTCTATGCCATAGAGGACTCTTTTAAGGCTAGGTAAAATATTAAAGACACGTAAAATCTCTTAATATATAAACTATGGGGGCAATAAAGTACCCATTCTGTCACTAGTCTAGTGAAAACATACTGCAGAAGTAATGCCAGCAGTAATGATATACTATTAACTTGGTATTGAATTACAAGCGTTTTTGACGTTTTTGTTCGTTAATAAGTAGACTAGTCTCAGCTTTTGAATGGGACGTACACAACTGTCACATGTTATATGATATTTCGTGGAACGGTAATGTTACGAAAACCAAAATAAACCTAAATTTAAACTCACAACGCTTGACAAACACAGTGCGACTAACTACAACTACACTGCCGTCCTGTTATGATCGCGTTTATTATGTGTATAGACGTGGAAAAACCATCTGTCCCTTCCTGACCAGTATGTTTGTGCGAGAGTGACGGATGCTTTATCCATAAGTATTCACCACAATAACTGGGGCTGCAAGTAATATGACGTTATGTCATAAAAAAATGACTGAACATATATTCGTAAAAAAACAAAAAGAAAATGTAGAGACGTTACGCTTACATGAATTAATAAGTTGTATGTAAACTATGTATTGATTGCACAAAAATATAACGACAAATTTGGTTTAAATTAAATAATACACGAAACGCAGGAGTCCCTTCCCTTAACTTGACGCACGTTAATTCATGCCTGAGTGAGATGGAAATACAATACATTGAATGAACATACATCAAGTTTAGGTAAATTCTACATATTCCGAATGATAACGGGAATGAACTAAAAATCTGAGCAGTATAATTAAATTAATTATGAGCTGATTTTTCCATCTCCGCATCCGACAGATAAATTTTAGCTCTATCCCTTGCATATGGCAGAGAAGGACAGTGATAACTTTAACTGACAGATTTAGATTTAATTTTTTTTTATGAAATTGGTGAACAGTTGTGGACTGAATCCGTGACCTCTCGTCCTGCAGTCAGAGTGAAACCACTAAGCCAATCGTTTGAAAATATTGTACCTACATGCTTGTACAGTACATTATGGTACAAGGTCTACTATTCTACTCTTATTGGCTTAATTATAGTTCTATGTTGACAGTGCTACATGATTTCATGCTAAGCGAGCACTTTTACGAGCCTTTAATGTACTTAGAACATTAGTTGTGCAGTTTTTGCTATAAAATCTTGACAGTTATAGGAAACGTGTGCGTTTCTCGCGTTGTTCCTATAAAGTTGACGGTTTATGTGTTTACATTAGGAATTTAATACCTGTTAGCATATTGTAAGCTGGGTCTCGTTAGATGATGAAACAATAATTTTATTAATATTATCTACTATCTAGAGTTAATTTGCAGCAATAAATTTCATGTAGTGCCCTGCCCGAAAATTGGAAGTTACTTAAATATTTTTTAAATTTATAGTAAACTTATCGAATTCCGTGACTCGCTTTATTCCGTGGTAGCAGTTTTATAATCCGCCATAAGTCGAATCTGGGGTCTTAAATACACCCCTTATTTATTTGCCTTAGCCTAATTAAAAGTCTAATAAGTTAAGTTAAGTTCCTAGATTCTATTAGCAGGGTTCTATGGCGGATTATAGAACTGCTACCACGGAATTGAGCGAGTCACGGAATTCGATGAGTTTACCCTATATTTTAAATATTGATCAACTTTTTCCAACAATAAATGTAAAACGTGTAGCATACGTTACTTCGCTGTTAAAACTTGTATAAACATGTTTAAGAGTTGCAAATGATGAAGTGTAGTATAAATCTGTGTAGCAAATGTTCCTAAAAATATTGATAAATAAATTTCAATAATTCAGAAAATGCCTCCGAAGTTCTTTTTTAGAAAAAAGTAAATTTGGAACAAGGTTCTGCAAAAATTTACGTGACTTATTTTCCTGAAAATTAGCTCTACTATGCTTCCCTAAAAGGAATGTATCAAATAACCAATCATCCTTTATATTATAATTAACACAAGTTTTTTTAAATATTTAACATAATTTTGTTTGATATAAAATTATCTTGATTTATTGTTTAGCATAAAACAAACACGGTTGTATTGTTATTTGACCTGCGCTAACCCTATCATGGTGGCCACAGACACCTTTTGTCTCGTGTAGTGTGGTACGGAAGTAGACGTAAAGGTCACAGGTTCAATCCTCTGTGCTTTAAGTGAAATTACAGGTTATAAAGCAAAATCGTTTGCTCAAGTTATTTGTATTATACTATTGATGATGTTTTTAACCCCCGATGGAAAACAGAGGGGTGTTATTAATGTTTAATCTGTGTATCTGCCAGTAGCATCGTAGCTCTCAAATGGATGAACCGATTTTGATTTAGTTGTTTTCTGTTTTAAAGGTGACTTGATCGAGAGTGTTCTTAGATAAGTTTGGCGAAAATCCGTTGAACCATTTAAAGTACTGCCGTCCTAAGCTAAAAGGCGATATCTCAAATTCAATAGCCAAAGCAGATTCAGTCCTCTCCCATTAGTAATGAGGTAGCAATTGCTACAGCAGTTTTGTCTGACATATCGCAGTTAAGCTTATCAGGGCAGAGTAGGGGTCCCAATTTACTAGGAAGTTTTTATATATTTAATATTTATCTTATTATGCTTCGTAATATGTATACGACGCGATTAGCGTATTTGGTGACCTGACCTACGAAGCTAGCGGTGCGGGGTTTGATTCCAGGTAAGGGACAATATTTGTGAGATGAGTGCGAGTCTTGGATGTTTTCTATGTATTTATGTATATATTTCACTATATAAATATATTTATCGTTGACTCGTACCCATAGTATAAGTATAAGCCTAGAACTCAGGAATACTTATTAGCTAGCTTCGTAGACGCTACCAACTAGACTAACCGCATCGTCGTAGGTATATAAGGCTGTTTCATACAAAAAAGGTTTTTTTATCCTTATATATTTATATCCTTCTGCAAGCCTATTATGGTTATTATCATATGAATAAACGTGGATAAAACATCTGTCACTTTCTAACCTGTATGTAAGTGCGATGGGGGCGGATGCTTTATCCACATATATCCACTGGGATAAAGGCGACCATAACGTATTATGGTCACAGTTAGGTACTAACTTTCTCGAATTAATACTAGTTCGTTTTTTTCTGTCATTGATAAAGCATATCTCTACTAATAACACTTTATAGTAATAGGCTCGATTTAAAATGTCTCTATCGTGCCTTCGACATTTTAACCGAGATTTAATAAAACGCCTCTATAACTCACGCGATAAAATGTCGCATGGTATGATAATAGCATACTCACACTATTTAATAGATGGTTTATTAATAGAATAAAATATGGGTGCACATTTCTTCGCATAATTATCTTTTCTCATAATGTGATGATGACATGTGTTTCGTATAATCATCATTTCGCATAATGGTAACTTTCTCAGTTTAAAATATAATTTGTGAAACATTTCGAAAAATGGGGAGTACCTTAATAGTTAATTCACCCATTTATTTCACAGAAGCACAACACATCATTTTGTTTTAAACGTTTATAAATTAGGCCCCATGGCTGCTTTAAATGTGTTTTTATATATTTTTAAAACTTTTAGAGCTTTATATTTTTTTTTAAATGGATCGTTAAACTCGTGTTAAGTCCGAGACTTCGTGTTCAGTGTTCGTATATGTTGGTACAAGAAACAATGTTTGTCTGTAATGGTTTGTAATGTTTAAAAATACACGAATCTAATCGTCACTTGAAATTTAAAATAATAAAATGATAACAAAAACTCGTTTATTAAAAAAATAAAATAAAAAAGAAGTGTTACAGTCCTTACTAATATTATAGATGCGAAAGTGAGTTTGTTTGTTTGTTACGCTTCCCGGTTTCGATGAAATTTGTACAGAGTTAGTTTGAGTTCCGCAAAGAACATAGATACTTTTTTAATATAAATAACAATCCAGCCTATATACGTCCCACTGCTGGGCACAGGCCTCCACTCACAATGAGAGGGTTTGGGCTATAGTTCCCACGCGGGCCCAGTGCGGATTGGGAACTTCGCACACACCGTCAAATTGCTTTGCAGGTGTGTGTGTGCAGGTTTCCTCACGATGTTTTCTTTCACCGAAAAGCTCATGGTAAATTTACAAATTGTATTTCGCACATAAATTCAGAAAAACTTAGAGGTGCGAGCCCGGGTTCAAACCCACGACCCTCTGCTTAAAGAGTCGGCTGGTCAAACCACCAGTAGTCATTATTAAAATGAAAAAAAAAAAATTGTCCTTCTATTTAAGAATACATTTTTCACGTATTTTAAAACCTTACTGAAGTGTAGGCAATTACGAAATAATTTATCCGACACGGTGGGCCATTGGAAACAAGCGGCTGGTCAAAAATATTTTTCGAGAAAGAAACGGCGTAATTGCTTATTACCGTTCCAAATTATTAGCTTTTTTACTTTTATTTTTATTAACTCTTTAGTTTTATTAAAAATACAATGTAGATTTTTGCAAGTTAAAAAAAAGTTAAAACACGCATCATTTTGTCGTTTGCACAATAAACAGTATTACATATTTTTTATGTAGATTGTTATTTATCCTTTTTATTTAAATTCCGCGGTATATTTATAATATTTTTGCTACACGGAAGGCTTCCACCTTTATATTTATGGCGATATAGATAGTTAATATTGAACAACTTGTATTCTGTCCGCTGTCAACAGAAATTACCTTCACGACAAGATTAATAATGATTACTTTTAAAACAACAAGTTTATAAACATTTTACCCATATTGCTATGATAATGTTATCGCACTGTTAACTTTTTGACGGCGCTTACTGCCAAGTGAATAAGAGCGGTTATAGCGTCAAAAATCAAAGCAAGATGGGCTAAACCAAAGCATAATAAAAGCCTAGCTTATTTATTATATTTCCTTTATTTATTTTGTAGCAATATGAGCTAATGCATTCTGTTGTCCTAAGCTAAAAGGCGATATCTCAAATTCAATAGCCAAAGCAGATTCAGTCCTCTCTTCTTAGTAATGAGGTAGCAATTGCTACAGCAGTTTTGTCTGAGATATCACATTTTAGCTTAGCAGGGCAGCATTGTGAAATAGATGCGCTAATTGACTTTTAAATAAATAAATTTGGGCGAACTTCTAGTAATTTCGACAACTTCTCTTACACCCCTCTCTTTATCCAACGAGACGTCAGTTCACTTTGCGTGCTGTATAGGATTTATTATGGGGAGTGATCTCAAGAATTGTATGAATTATTACCGGCCGCAGAATTCATCATACTTCTCGTCGAAAGGCAAAATTCCATCAACATCACCTTGATGAATGGCGCTCTTCCACCGTGCGTTTCACCAGGCACTTTTTGCCTCGTACGGTGAAACCAACTTCCTTCTGCGGTGTTTCTGGCCAGTTATGACATGGGGGCTTCAAGAAAAGAGCGTTTATTTCCCTAAAAGGCCGGCAACGTACCGACAACTCTTCTCGAGTTGCCGGTGTTCATGGGCGGTGGTGATTACTTCCCATCAGGTAACCCGCATTGCCTCCCTCTTATAAAAAAAAATACCAAATTATGTACATTACCTACTCAAGTTATTGTTGTACAAACCTACAAACATACGAATGGCGCATTTTAAGTTGACTTTTTCAAGTTCAAACTACTAGTAACACGTAATGTCGATATAGAATAACACCAGACCATAGATAATCGTGACTTCACAACTTACCTCATTACTCACGCAATCGGAAATTGACTGACAGCCCTAATCATACACCCATTCGGCCCGTAACGCGCGCAATCGCGTTTCAGTTCGCCCACCAAACAGATCACCATAAAAAGAAAACGTTAACTTTTGCGTAAACATCAAAGACGTTTACGGAATCGAAGGGCGAGTAGGCGGAGCTGTTACGATCCAAATTCAAAATGATGTGCTGTCATAATCGAGATTTCTAATAAAGAAATTTAAACTTACTGATGGTAAATCTAAGGTCGTTTTTTGAATGTGAAAAAGGTACATAAAGGTGATTTCACACTGTCTGTCAAGTTATGTTCTGTTGAAAGGATTGGCAGTAATGATGGGTTAGGCCGTATTAAGCCGCGTTCGGTTCATGTAAAGCATTTTGTGGGCCATAAAACGAATAGCCTTTTAACGGTTTTCGAAGTTTCCCGAAGATTAACGAAGTGTTACGAAGACTTAATTAAAGTTTTAATGAAGGTTTTACATAAATTATGCTCAAACGTTACGTAGTAGTAAGCTAGTAAGTTAGTATTCGATAAAATGTCAACTTTTTTTAATTGCTACCAATATTAACACTTAGACTGAATGAGAAATGTCCATTATTTTAATTCTCCGTAAAATTTGTACACCGTATTTTAGAAGATAAGTTTGGATTAAAAAAAATCTGGTGACACAATCTGATCAAAATTGCAACTTGTTATCAACGTGTCTTATTTTTCAAATATTTTCAATAAACACAACAAGACGAAACACGACCAAATAAAAGAAAATATTCGCATCGTTTCTTACAAAGGATTCCACTATACAAAAAATATTCATTCAAAATTCCGGGAACATGAGTTCTCGACGAGCCATTATTTCCCCAAAATATCATAATAATTGGCTGTAGGCGTACCAAGGCCAAGTCGCTATGGTTTTTTATGTAACGCATGCGTTTACGTTTTGCCTCAATACAAATGGACCAAGGAATGTGAGGATTACAAAAACGTCAAGTTTCAGGTTATGTTATTGTTGATGGTTTTTACCATAGAAGTGTTTTTGTAACGGTTTTTGTTAAGAAATAAATAGGGTCAAATTAGCTCTTTTTAACGCAAATATATTTGTAAAGTACAAGTTTCCCCCGACTTTAAAAAAAAGGTAGTATTCGTAATGTATGAATGAAATATTTGATCTACTTTAATAATATCAGTTTGTGGTGTGTGTGGTGGTCACAATTTAACCTAACGCTACTCCTCGCTTCGCTCGTCATCGCACCTAACTTTTAATTTTCTTTTATTCACACTAAACTGAAAGAAAACGATTTTTGAATGAATTTTTGTACTCACACAATTTTATATTCAGTAATCATTCTACCAAACAAGCATTAGGTAGCATGATCATTCGGTATAAGAAGATTAGAACAAACGAAAATTATATAAAAGGTCAATAAGAGTAAATGTATTTTAATCAAATGATTATTATACAAAAAAAAAATTACGATAAGTAATTTTCGACAAATGGTTAATTATAGTAAGAAAAATGCAAATCTAAAATAAATAAAAAAACACTTCTTTATAAGGACAAGACAATCCGAATCGTTTTTTTTTCATTCCAAATTAAACAGAAAAAAAATAACCAGCTACGTTTACTCTAAATTCAAATATGAAATTAAAAGCAAATAAAAAACAACAGGGTGTATCCCAAACCGTACCAATTCAGCACGTACTTACATTCTATAATGGTTCCTTCCTTTTTGCTTTGCTATTGAATGTTTTTGTGCGTATCGCGGATTTATTGGGCGTAATTATAGGGTTCGGTATAAAGCTCAGCCTTTTAGATTAGGGTTCGACAACATATTTTTAAAAACGTTAATTTTAAAATTATGGAAACACTTTTATTGAACTTTTATTACATTAAAATATTGATACAGAATTTTACAAACCTAAAAAAGGGTTATTTTTACAACCGTTTTTTTTGTAAGTCCAGTTAATTAAAAATAAATAAAATAAATAAAAAAAAATTGTTTATTTAAATGTGTACACCGTTTTGGTTACATGTTATTTGGTAATCTAACTTAAAAAGTACACACACATAGTTTGACTTACAGAGAATTGAATTACATTAAGTATTCTCTCTAACAAAATATTTATCAAATTGTGTTACACGAAAGAAACTATTTTTAAATATTTTTTTTTAATTTTATTTAATAATTTTAAAGTTGAACTGTATAAATAACGTTTAAAATTGCGGTTACAAGTGCAGAAAGGCTTGGTAAATCGTCTAAGGACTGATTTATCCATCCCCAGATCCGACAGATAATTCGTAGATCTAGTGTTTTCATTCGTATGATAGACAAGGAATGTGATAACTTTAACTGACAGATATTTTTATCTGTGGATTGGACAAATCAAGCCCAATTACATTAAAGAACACTAATAATCAACATTTTAAACAGTTTTTTACCGACTAGATACGTGTTTTTATTTCCACTTCATATAAAAACTACATTTCTATCGAAATATTAATATGTTTTTCACTAATAAAAAGAAACGCACAAAACAGTACTCGTTTTCAAAGCTCTAATGCCTAAAATTAGTGATATGATTTTAGTTTTATTATTACAATAATATTATGAATGAGCACATGCCTGAAGCAAAAGTTCTTCTAAAGATTATATTATATTTATTGAGATTTTGCTCCTTTGTATCGACTCGCTCTTTGCCGTTTTTTAAACGTCAATCCGTTGTCGATGCCTTAATATGGATGATGTATATCGTCGATAATTTGACGTGTATTGGGGTTTATTTATTACATCATTTCGTGTAGCTACCAACGCTAAGGCATTATTATGCAATTTTCGGTAACAAGGTGGTAATTTGCGTAAATAATGTTTAAGGAAAATATTATAAAAGGTTGGGACTAGAATTAGGTATATTGGATGAAGTTATTTTCGTAATTGTTAATGCAAAAAATGTTAACTTGTTAGCAAATAATTGGTATACATTTTTTAGATTACGTTGGAAGTACTTTACGCAATAATAAGATTGAAGTTCAATATTAAAAACTCGTTACCTCAATTTTGTTTAAACTTTAAATTGCATTTTGATGCAAATCATCCATCATTCTTGGTGAGTTTTCTTAGTATTCACTTACGCAGATAATAAAAATATCTCCATGTAGGTACTAGCTATTCCAACTTTTTTTGACCAGTCGAATCCACATTGACCCTAGGGGATCTTTGGAGTAACTACCGGTCAAACTTGCCCTTTCATAAAGTTTATCTTCTTTATATGCATTTTTTCCATTTTATTGCAAAGATACAATGGTATGTATAAAAAATCACTTACCTCACACAAAGCAGCACAACAAAAAGCACGACGAGCCAGTCCACGCGTTGTCCGTCGGGCGCGCGAACCACTCTGTCCGCACGCGCGCATAACATCTCACATCCTAATCATTGATTGTCTCACATGTTCACTTTGTCTGCACCGGTGAAAATGGACCACTGGGCGCTACACAGGGTGTTTATTGTTACATTGTTTTTATTGTTAAACTGTACTGAAAAGTTTTTAATGAGATTTAGCTGAAACAGTTAAAGGTTTTTGATGAAATTTTGAGTGGTGATAATAGTAGCTATTATATTGTTTATCCTATTAGTATTACTAGGATACGCATTGCAAGTAATTCCTGAATCAGTTATTTTTATCATATTTACGTGGTATGGTAGTATTTGGTATTTACCCAACACAAATCAATATGTTGGTGTTTAAGGGCCTGCGCAAACCGGCGGAGCGCAGCGCAGATCACTTTAAATTTATCAATGTATATTCTTTTCTATTTTAATTACAATAAGGTATAAATTTAGAGCCGCAGCCGCAGAGTAGAAATCCCCCGTGATGCTCCGAGGTCGGTCTCAGAGCATTCAAATTTATACCTTATTGTAATTAAAATAGGGAAGAATATACATTGATAAATTTAAAGTGATCTGCGCTGCGCTCCGCCGGTTTGCGCAGGCCCTAAGAGTTCAGACAATGGAGTCGAAAGGTGATCAGATTACAGCTATATTAAAATATTAGTAGAAAATACGTAGTTTCATCATTATAACTGTCATCTCTAAATGTAGAAGACAAAAAATCGTTTTCGAGTCAGCATATTTTATTACTGTTTTATGACAATCGAGTACGCCCTTTTGGAAAGTTTTGGACATTTCTTAATTTTAAAGTTATTAGTTTTAGGAATGATATACTAATGCTAAGGATGACATAATGTATGACATGACATTGCGCAGTGACTGTTCAATTAAGTACTATGCATGACCACCAGACCGAAGCGCACTAATGTGACATTCAACGACACTGAATGACCGACAACAAAGAGGTCTGTATCGGAAATTAAAATTGTTATTTGTCCTAACTCATCATTCGTCTGAATTATCGTTTATTCTAATACAATTTTCGGCTTTATAATCAAGGATCGGACAAACGCCCGTCATTTTCGAAACATAACCCTGTTCCGTACAGCAGAGACTTTCCTTATGATGTTACGATATTATATTTTATATTATTTATTTACACAAACACACAAACAAGTTTACACAAAATATCTAGTAAGTGTAGTTTCCCATTTATGGATACATTATACCTACTCTTATACCAGACATCATCACATCAGATAAATACATACTTGATTTCAATGACTTTGTTTACTACTGGCCATTTAGATAAAATACGTAATAATCAGGGCTCGGATTTTTCATCGCACGGTAAGATGAAAGAAAACTATGGAGTCGATATTAAAATTAAAACTTTAGTCATATTCATACTCATACTCATTCATTTAAATAACACCAAAAGATTACATTATAAATAAAAATGTTAAATGCCACGCCATGTTTATTACATTATGGGCCAAATAATAAAAATAATATGAACATTAAGTAAGCTCCTAGTTGGTAATATCCATAGAGCATGTAGCTACAAGAATTAGTGTTTCAAAATCTTGACAAGGTATGACGTGTGTATTGTCCATTTCAAAATCACAATTGTAAAATTACTAAATAATGTCCACTTTTTCCATAGTTTCAGGAGCAAAGCAGGTTCTATATTCGTTGAAAATCCACTTGTGACTTGAAAAAGATCGTTTTACATCAACGGACGTTAGAGTCGCATATTCTAGTATTCACTCAAATTGTTGAGAACTTGCCATCTGTCTTATTTCAATGAAGTCCGGATTTATATTGAGTATTTTTTCCAATTTATCTTTAATGGTCTGAGGGCCAAAACATGTTAAAAATTGTCTAATCTCATCTATTATTTGAAAACCTTGCCTTATTGAAATATTGGTACACTGTAATTTTATGATCGATTCAACAATGAGTTCACGTTTAAAGTCGTTAATGATTGACATGACGCACACGATTAAATTTGATAAAACTAGGTACGTAATTAAGTTGAAATAGTTACAACATGATAAATATAAAAAATGGGACTAAGAATATGAGTGAGTATGAATATGAATATGACTAAAGTTTTAATTTTAATATCGACTCCATAGTTTTCTTTCATCTTACCGTGCGATGAAAAATCCGAGCTCTGGTAATAATATTCTAATCACCTTTATCAGGCTTTGTTCTCGAACACAGACACAGGAATGTCAATCATTAATAAAATTGTCGTTGAACACATATACATTATAAATCTATAAAATCTATAAAATACCTAATAATATTTTTATTAACAATATACCTACGGAAGTCTCTGCTGTACGGAACAGGGTTATGTTTCGAAAATGACGGACGTTTGTCCGATCCTTGATTATAATACTAATTAGTGTTGTTTAGAATATAACCTTAATACCTAACACAACCGCATGTATTGGAAAACTTAAAAAGTCTGAGCTGAAAACCAGCTAGGACAAACAATGTTAGGTCAAACACGTCCCATAGTAGGTATATATGTAGGTACATACAAAATAATTCTGTTACTGACTGGCAGCCGCCCTTCATTTGACAATGTTCATCACAGTGAACATAACATAACATTCACTTTTTTATATTTTTTGTGACTAATTTTTTATGCTTTTTTAGAGTTCCGAACCTCAAAAGGAAAAAAAAGCCCTTATAGGATCACTTTGTTGTCCGTCTGTCTGTCTGTCAAGACCCTTTTTCTCAGGAACAACGCGTAAAGGGATCAAGTTGAAATTCATATCAAATACTTAAGTCAGCAATCCCTTGCCGCTGTAAAAAAATCGGATTTCCAAGTCAACGCAATCAAAAGATACGGCCGCTAATGTCGCATATTCAAGGGAATCTCAAGGGAATCAAAATCTTTAGGGTACTTCCCGTTAAGTTAGAATCATGAAATTTGGCAAGAAGCAATGTCTCACAAGCACAAGTAAAGGGAAGAATCCGAAACCGTTAATTTATAGTTACATCACATAAAAAATAGGCCGGTATAAACTGATAATCACTAAGTAAGTACGGTTGCGTACTTAATGCGTGTCAGTTCATACTAGAACTAGTTCCTATTGTATTCCCGTGATTTACGAACTATTTACATACAAATTTGTCCATCAATGCCCAAGTCCGACTCGCACTTGACCGGCTTTTTTAATCTAAAGAGGTTTGAACATTCGACTTTTTTATTTTTGCCAAATTAAGGGTTAATTTAAAACATTGGTCCCCTCTCAAGCTTGCAATACCTTAACCTATTGCTCTACTTTGACATGTAACACGAATTAACAATAAACCGATTCCGGTAAAATATTAGTTGTTGCTTTGTGAATTTTCGGTTATCTGTCTTAGATACAGAAATATAATTCTATTACGTTAATTATCAGTCTTGTATTTAAAAGTTGGGACATAATATATGCTAATTAGACGTATAATTTTACATACAAACGCAAACGCGTTGTCTCTTTGAAACTTAACTGTTGCAACCATGTTGCACATGCGTTTAGCACTTTCGCTTGCCTAACAAAAACGACGTAACTCACAAACAACGTCATACAATTTTGAACTCTAACAAAGCTTTATACAGTCGAAAATCTGTATAACTTTATTGAGATAAGTATCATTTTTAAGAAATATTGTTTTGTAACGTGTCTTAGATGTCACAGTTGTCCTGAAATGAATTTGTTTTGGAATTGGCGCTTTCATGCAAAAGGAAAGTTAGTTAGTTTAAGGTATTTAAAGATTAGTCTTCACATTTGACAATTGCCGAGGGCAGAATAAGAGGAAGGCCAAAAAAGAAAGAGGGGCCTAACCAACTTAACGATTTTAGAAATTAGATAAAATGTGACGTTCTTAATATAAAGGGACCCTATGGAGGAAGGGAGTTACGCTCTTCTTATTCTTGTAACTATACGAATACTATGGTAACAGTTCTAAAAACGGCGTAACCGCCTGCCTCCATAAGGTCACTTCATATTGAGAATGTCACAAATGTATAAAGTAACAATCACTCGCGTCACTCACCGTGTCAATGTATGGACATTTCAAAATCGTTGAGTAGGTAGGTAGGCATTTATTTCATATTGGAAATTACATTATTCGTCAGTAGATCATCAGTATAAAAAAAAGAATAATAACACGAATAAAATTAAATAATAGAAAAATTGGCAATGTCAAAATGTAAAAAGTAATAATAATTAAATTATGTTATAGTAACACATCTTTAGTAGGTCGTCAAAGAGAACAGAGTGGAGAGAAAAAATAAGAGAGGCAGGCCCTTAGGTTAGATTAGATGGGACTAATATAATGCCAAGGAGAGAGGGTCTAGACTCCATAGACGTTTACTAGGGAACTATTTATATTTTTCATATAGGCACTTGCTAGTTTTACTGTAAAAAAAAACGCTTATTGTGACATTTTTATCCACTATTTCATAACCCTTAATGTGGTATTCGTTGATTTTTGGTTAATTTATACTACCGTATCGCCAATTATATAATCATAAATAAATAAATAAATATCATGGGTCAATCTCACACAAATTGACCTAGTTCCAAACTAAGCTCTAGGCTTGTACTATGGGTACTAGACAACGATAAACATACTTATATAGAGAAATACATACTTAAATATATAGAAAACATCCATGACTTAGGAACAAATACTCGCGCTCATCACACAAATATTTGTCCATACCGGTATTTGAACCCAGGACCGCTAGCTTCGTAGGCAGGGTCACTACCAACTAGGCTAACTGCGTCGTAATAATGTACCTACTTACCGAAAAAAAACTAATGGTATACCTTGCATTGTATTACTTAGCTGTGATAATAACTCCATAAAATATCCACTACATCATAGCAAATACATTTTTCCTTCACAATATTTACCATAACCATTATTTATGAAGTTAATCTAACTCAATTTACATATACATTTTCCCGCTGAAACTTTCGGTGCCACCAATTCGCATGTGTAACTAACTTTGACACTCTAAGTGAGCCACGGGCACGCAACGTATAAAGCCTTAGGCATTTTGGTAGCTAACTAAATTCTACGTAGTTTGTTAACTTCATAAATATAGTTATTATAAGTAATAGGTTTGTATTAAGATGTTGAGAAATAAGGTTGGACAGCGGATTCTGGTTATACGTTTTCAATAAGGTGGTTACTTTGTTTTTTTATTATTTTTTATTATTTTATTTTCTGTAGCAGTAAAAGCAATATTTAAATAAATAACAGGCAAGTAAATAATACTCAATATAGGGCCGAACGTAAATCTACTCAATAGTAAAACGTAAATCGCTTAAACCTACTCAATAGCGGGTTTTCAAATAAAACGCTGTTGAAGAAGAAGATGGTCAAATACAGGATGATTGGTAAATGCATATCTTCTTTTAGACGTCGTACCTATTAGCTAATATGTAACAAAAATCTCAACTCTATTATTATCAACTTTAGAGTTTTGGTTACATGAAAGTGATTTTTTACAAATATATGTAGGACGTGTAGCGAATATATGTAGATAATTTAAAACCTATAGGGTACTTCCCGTTGACTTAGAATCATGAAATTTGGCAAGAAGCAATGTATTATAGCACAAGTAAAGGAAAAAATCCGAAAACCGTTAATTTGTACTTACATCACGTAAAAAAAGAGGCCAGTATAAACTGACACTGACTAAGTACGAAAGTGCATACTTATTGCGTATCAGTTTATACTGGAACTCTTTATATTGTATTCCCGTGATTTACGAACTATTTACATGCCTACAAGTTTGTGCGGAACCCTCGGTGCGCGAGTCCGACTCGCACTTGACCGGCTTTTTTACTTCAAATGAGCTTTATTTTGACATGACTAGAGTTTAATGCTACATTGAACCGACACGGTCCCTATGAACATAGTCGGATCTGCAAAACAGCCACTTAGCAGTTCCGACTATGTTCATAGGGACAGTCGGAACTACCTACGTAATGATAAAGTAAAACACGTTGATTTATACTCGTACTAATCATTCTGTATATTATTTACCCGAAGTATTCGCACAACAGCTCCGCACATGCATTATGAGTATTAATACATTTAACGACTGTTTTGCGAGTGCGCAAACGCATTCGCTTCCGAACGTGGCACCCGGAAGGAATTGTGTCAGTAGTGGATATACGCGAAATATCACCACCACCAACACATACTATGTTACCCTTTAGCCTGCCTCCAAGCAGTAGTGTTGGTAATGTTGTGTTGCGGGGGTAAGACTACCGACGAAGTGACTAACATAGAAGTATTCGATCTCGGGGTTACTCGGGGTTAGCAACTCATACGCAGTAGTGAGATGTATAAAAAAATCGTTAATTTACTTAAGTTAAGGCATGGAAATATATGTATTGATACAGCAGTAGGTACTAAATGGGTAAATTAATTTTTTTGGACCACACTATTTTGTTGAATAACGCAAAAGACAATGGATCATGTTAGAAAAATAAATAATAAAACAACACCCTTGTTATGCCTTATCATTTATTTTATGAACAGTTAAAAATATGAAAGCATTTGAAATGATGAAAAATTTTCTTTTTAATCCTTTTATTTACTAAATAGGTAGGTTAGTTATCTTTTCGTTTAAGTATTTTTTTCAACTAGTGTAGCTTGTAGTTTTATAAACTTATATTTTCGTCAAACGCATAAGTAAAATAATTTTTGATACATTTGAATACAGCGTGATTACAAACTACGGTTTAATTTAAAACTAAACGACTTATTTGGTCAATAAAAGTTTTAAAAGAATCACTTGACATTTACTCTTAAATAGCGTTTTCATGTCGGGTAAAAGCCACTAATAACTCCAATACGTAGCCTATCGTCTTAAATAAGCTTTATAACCGTATAGTCACAACGTGTCCTGATAAGAAAACATGGAAATCTTTTCGAGTTGGAGAATTAAATGTAGGTTTGTGATCACTGGTTTTGACATTGTTTTGCACGTTTTCAACTTTTTGAAATAAATTATTTTTATTTATAAATAAAAGCTTTTAAGAATTTTAATTGTAGTCGTGTCAATTGTAGAAAGAGCGAGTAAGAAAATATCATCGTAAGGAATTCACCTGTTGTTCTCGAACCAGTCTTGAACCAGTTTGCGAGTTATGTCCATTACGGGTAACAAATCCACTGTCTTTACGAGCAATGGATCACTTGGCGATGTGAGAACTTTGGATACGGTTTACATTTTTATATTATGTGCCATTTTATGTAAAAAAAATTGATAATGGTTAAAATAAAATGTTTGATTTTTCGTGTGAAAAACCTTACTTACTTTTTATCTGACATTGTCTATAAGCATCATTTGTCATTGTAATCTTAAATGAAATTTACTGGTAACCAGCTACAAAAGCTACTGGTAACCGAGCTAAAGCAACTTGACGTCAACTTCGTTAGCTTTCAAATAAGTAAATAAATTACAAAGGGACTTTTATAGCAAATTTTTTTTTTTGGGTTCTTACTGAACATCAGATTAAGTAATGGTCCAATGCTGACTTAATTCTACTTCAATGTGTACCAATTATCTTTTTTTAAATAGTTCACAGCCTCGTCTGAAATTGGCAAGCCATGTTGAACATGCTTACTTAAATGGTACTTAATTTATACGGAGAGTCGTAAAACAGTAATAAACCAGATCAATTCCTTTTTCATTCCAAATTCAAACTTTATAGCTCAGCTTAAAAACAAAATCAACCTGTATCTGAGTGGTTTACGGTATAGTTAAATCACTTCGAATTTGCGTTTGTGTGAATGTGTCTACACATAGACAGTCGGTGTGTGCGATTTCTTTAATAATTGTTGTATTGGATCTACCACTGAATCCAAAATCCGCTTGCAAGAAATGGACAGAGCCAATATAATTGATTATTCAATATTTAATATTAATTGGTTTAAACCATTGAGCTATACTACTACGAATAGAGAAGACAGCGCGAACATCACTTGTGCTCCATTCAATTGCGGCCGGCCGGCCGCAGTTCGCTCAAGAGCGAGCAAGCGACTGAGTGAACTGCGGCCGGCTGGCCGCAATTGAATGGAGCACAAGTGATGTTCGCGCTGTCTTCTCTATACGTAGTATAGTATAAGCTCAATGGTTTAAACATTAAAATTGGGCTAAATTGCGCTAAATAAAAAGTAGATTAATAAAATAGATATGATACGGAAGTAATGACAAAACGACAGTAAAATTGTTACATTTGAGAATTTCACGCAATATCACTGCATTATTTAGTCATTAATCATATAAAAATGCGACATGCACAATTGCACAGCTTTTGTAAAACTGCTATTAAAGTCAGTAATGTTATGGTCTCGAATAATATCGTTACTAAAACTAGTCGTTAACGTTCATAAAAGGATAAGTCAACAAACAATTATATAAAATAAAATTATAACAAACAATAATATGCCTTGGAAATTTTAACCAACGTTACAAATTATTGTTATGCTTATCAGCTATTATACCACTATTAGCTGTATAAGCGCTTCGCTCTCCACTTAACCAGCTAAACGTATAACCACAGATTTAAATCTGTATGTTAGAACATTGTGGTTCCTTGTCAGGCCGGTGCGTGATGTGCAAGAGTCGATTAGAACGGAGCGCAACGCTCTTTAGAGTTATAGCTGACGTAGGAGCTGTGGAGTATCATATAGAGCTGATATATAACCACTACACTAACAATTAGATCAGTTTTATTTTAGTATGCTAAAAGACTATTTAAATCTGTGATGGAACATTTTGTTTCCTTGTCAGAACAGTTTATGATATTATGTAAGTGTTGAAGCTTTTAGTTTTATTATTCTTTCAAGCAACTCCTCTATCAAATCGTCGGCAAATTATTAACGGGAAGCATTTTACATTCGAGTATTTTAGATAAGTATAAGTAGGGACAAGGATTCAAGTTCAACAAAAATGCAGTCTGAACTAAATAAAACCTAAAAGTGTTCTAAACTGTTCCATTTATTTTAAATAAATGGATAGCGTACCAATATCAGCTCTATACAATCGGCATGAACCCGCGCAGCTGGGCCCGTGTCGATTTCGAACGGTTTGACTCCAGGCTAATTAATATTTTACCCAACCCGCCTGTAATATAAACATTGTTAAGGTACAGCGGTTGTTAATTACCTATCGTTTCGTATAATGTTTTTTTCACATAATGATCAGTTCGCATAATTGACTATTTTTAACCTTTGACGCAAAAAGAGGGGTGTTATAAGTTTAATGTATGTATCTGTGTGTTTGTGTGTCTGTGTATCTGTCTGTGGCATTGTAGCTTCCAAACGAATGGACCGATTTCGATTTAGTTTTTTTGTCAGAAAGATGACTTAATCGAGAGTGTTCTTAGTTTACTTTGATGAAAATCGGTTAAATTGAAGAGTTATGAGCTCTAAAATTAGGGGTCCATAGTTTTTCGGGGGTTTTTATTTGTACGGATTTTACAATCTTTAAACGAAATCAAACGGTCTACACAGTAATTAAAGTCTATATTACAAAGTCGCGCACAGCCTCTTGATTCCGCGAAGATTCCGCGTAACGCTGTCAAGCGGGCTTGGTAATATAGACTTTAGTTACTGTGTAGACAGTTTAATTTTGTTTAATACACTGCCAGGCCAGTCTCAATCACAATTATCATCATGTCAGCCGAAAGACGTCCACTGATGGACATAGGCCTTCCCCAAGGATCTTCATGGTGATCGGTTCTGTGCTACTCGCTTCTATCGGCTTCCCGCGATCTTCACCAGGTCATCGGTCCACCTTGTGGGAGGCCTACCAATACTTCGCTTGCCAGTACGTGGTTGCCACTCTAGCCGCTCTTTCCGCCCCAACGGCCATCTGTTCTAAGAGCAAAGTGCCCCGCCACTGCCACTTGAGATTTGCAATAGGGAATATGGACGTTTTTTTTTTGTTTTATTAAAAAGGCATTAATGTAACAAACAGTAGAGAAAAAGTATTTTTCGAATAACTATAAAAATAACCAAGATATAAGCCATTAAAGATTTGTTTCTATCTCTTTCTAGTAAAACAGAATTTAATATGGTGTTTATATGGCCGTAGTGCCCGCTGACGTCACACGACATGTCGGATCTCTCTGTCTAATTAATAGTTTTAAATGCTTATATTATCCGTATATTAGGCCAATTTTCATTTTAATTTAACTTTTTGCCATATCTTTTATGGTATTTTCATATTTTGTTAAGAAATGCTATGAAAAATTTTAATGCATATTCCCAATTCGCTGAGCTAATATCGTTAACAGTTTCAATATTTTAACTGAATTTAAAGTTATCTGAAAACAGAATGTATTCGCCTTAATACCACGCATGAGGCTCGTATGAGTTTACCAAATATTTGTTTATAGGTAATTATCGAAATTTTACGGTAGTTAATCCCGGAGCGTGTGTGTTTTGTCCGCTTGTTTAATTACCTTTATTTACATTAAATTAACTTAACATATTTATAATGATTTATTAAAGTTTTAAAGAAATAATGTTTTTATGCTTTTTTAGAAGAAATCAAATTAAATATTTTGTTTCATCTTAGATATGCTAATATTTTTAAGAAGATGCAGCCAACCAAAAACTGAAATGCTATAAGTTCATTTATCCTTTTCTCACATTAAAAACAGAAACCATTCACCGACCGCTAGCTTCGTAGGCAGGTCACTACCAACTACTAAAATATGGCAGTGATAAGATGTATGTATACTTTTTTAGTAATTAAATTTGCCTATTAAAAATTTCTGAGAGATGGTCAGGTTTTACTAACTTCAACACAAATTACGACCGCTAATGAACCTTATTGTAAGGTGACAAACTTTATATTAGTTCACAAGTTCAATATAGGTATTCAGTTGCTGTCCGTAATACAAAAGTGGAAAAGTCATAACACACAAGCAATTCTTCAATTTCATCAGTACTTAAAACTTTCATTTGACACCTAATCCGACACAAACAATCAATCAACACGTCAAGCGTCAGTAATATTGAATACACTGTCAATCACGCGTTAAAATTGTCAAGTCGTTAGCTATGCGATTTTGTTTTACGTTGTAAAATTGTAAACGTTGTAAAATTTGAGCAGAGTGTAAATCTACGGTGATTTATCTATGTTCAGTAAAATTTTAGGTTGGGTGGTATGAAAATGCCAACACACGTTGCGCGCCTGCGTGAAATTGAACAATATGTCATATTCCAAATTTAAATTCGTTAATTGCAGAAAGCGTGTATTACCTACCACCCAGTTGCTTGTTCTTTAGCACCAATTTGGACACCGGTCACTTTCTAATTCGCCAAAGTAGAAAGAGACAAGGCTACACTAAATATAATGAATGTTTATGCCACTGGGCATGGTTTGTTAAGGGCCCCATACACTAACAGTCGGTCGGCCGATGTCTGTCAGTACATGGTATTAGAACACAGATTATCAATTTATCTTAAGATTCATACATTTCTTCATAGATTTTGGACGGCAGGCCGCATGACACTTGGGTTGGGACTGCAGGGTAAACTGTTTGAAATCTATAAAGGTAATTTATTTATTTGCTTTATTGGAGAAACAAACAGGAATAAGTGTACAGAAAATTAATGCAGAGATTTAAATATAAATCCTATTCTAGACATGCACTTACCCCCTTAACATTTCTCACTAAAACACAAATATTAGGTGGGTAGTTTCGTTACTCTACGCTACGCTTAACATAACATCGCTGTATTAAAACAACAGTAAGCCTGTATGTAGTACTTTAAAGAAATTGCACAGCACTTACTCTGTCACATTTTTTTTTTGTAATTTATTTACTTTATTGGAGAAACAAACAGGAATAAGGTAATGTAAGGTAATGTATGAAATAGTACGAGAAACCGATAGGTAGTCTGTGTTCTAATATGATGAACTGACAGGCCGAGTTGGCCGGCGAACTGTCAGTCTAGGTTGCCCTTTAGTGTCGTGTGCCGTGTCGTGTGGTTGTTGGTATAACATTCCATATCCGACATTTGGTCGGATCTTCATGACAATTATTTAATTAACTGAGTTGGGGGAAATTGGCAACCCAGCAATTGGTCTAAATGGGCTCATACGTTCGTCTGGGACTTTGTCGCCGCAACTTAATCGTTTTGTTAGTTTGTTGACACGTTTAATTGAATATTAAAACAAATGTCGGTTTCGTTTGCTGTTTTATAAATACAAGAATAAAGTTTTGAGGAGGTTATTTTTTAGATTATCAAGGTTTAGATGTATTAACATTGTTACATCTTAAAACGAGCATTTTAACTTCAGAGTTAGCTGGAAGAGATCCCATTTAGGGATAAGTTCGCCTTTGTAATTTAATTTTACGATGTCAATGTATTACTTATAATTTTTGTGCAATAAAGAGTTTGCATACATACGAGCATTTTAAAATTGACTCTGTAAGAAGGTTTACGACAAATGATGATACAGAAAAAGGTTTTCATTTATGTTTTGAAGGACATGCTATAATAAACTATGTTACAGCGATTTGTTAATGATAAAATGAAGCACAAATTCTTGCTAAATCCTTACCTACCACAGCCAAGTCTCACAAGAATTAATTCATTGATAAGTTGAAACCACAAAAACTACTGACATTTTAATCTTCTCAGATTAAGTTAATCTCGTCTGATACCTGTCAGAATGATACGTTTTATCGGATTCGGTCACATTATAATTATAATGTTAATATTTGATTTAAACAATTGATTACCAGCCTTAAAATACTTTAAAGTTTATCAACATGTTTGTTTGTTCCTTTGATTTTCATTTAATTTAGTTTTTTGCTAATATACCAACCGCTAGAAAAAAAATCTTAACGTAGGTACACATATTTCAATGATTGACAATCCTAAACTTTAATAAAGAATTTGAGAAGATGGAACACTTTGTCAACACAGCACGCGGCGGTACAGCCGAGGACAGAAAGATGTATACACTTTTGGACCTTATTACAATGGAATAAGGTGAAAAAGGGTAAACATCTTTCTGTCCTCGGCGGTACAAAGCGATACAACTAATAACAGGCTTCTATGGTAGAACACAAACAAGAAACAAGCCTCCATTCCTACGAGCGCGCCGAGTTATCGTTGTCGGGGAAATGAGTGCCGATCGGTGCCTGCTGCTTCAGCGAAATATATTTGTGACGTTCTCAATAGGGACCTTATGGAGGAAGGCAGTTAAGCTCTTCTTATTCTTGTAACTATACGAATACTATGGTAACAGTTCTAAAAATGGCGTAACCGCCTGCCTCCATAAGGTCCCTTTATACTGAGAACGTCACATTTGGTCAATTGTATCATATAGATCCCAAAAAGCTATTTATATATTTTATTTATTTATACGGGACACCAACAGAGTACATAAGATATGATACATTATAAATTGTCTTAGGGCATTTGGGTATTTATGTACCCCAATTACAGATGACACATCATTATATATCATACAGGACAACAATATACAAAAAATATGCTCTATTAGAATATATATTTGTATATTTGAAAATATATTTGTATTATATTTGTTTTATTCACAGGATACCAAAACAGCTATTTAGATCGGTTAGGTTAGGTTATAGTTGTGAGAACCATATGCTAATTGTTGCGGCGGGAAATATATTTTTGGCAAATGAAAATTTGGCGTATGATACATTAGACCAAACATATTTCGCCCAAACGGAGAGACCCGGGTGCTGATACTAGTTTGTAGAATAACAAACATCACTTTCAAGTCCCTTTACAAAAAGGAAAAAAAAACGGTCTTTAAAATACAGCCATTGTAAGGTAAGGTCCGTGTTAATTAATAATGCTCTGAAAGAGCTCAATTAAAATCGGTAAAAGCGATGAATCGAATAAACTGACAAACAAATTTACAAAAAATATCCAATTATTATAACGAACACGCTATACAAGCTTTTTACAACCTACAAATCAGAACTAGCTGTATAACTAGCTACTATACAGCCAACACCGGAAGAGTTTACGATCTTGTTTGATATACGGCTGCGAGAGAGATCTATTGGCTCACCCATTATTGAATGCTGACGTGTTGATGGCTGTATAAAGTTTGCATAAGGGTTGTAAATATAACTTCCTGAGTTATTAGTACTACTAGTTCTAAGGCCTAGGTCATAAAATAGCCATAATACATAATATACTATAGCTATTAACATAATATATGCCTTTTCATGTCCGTAGCTAATTAAGCATTATTTAGTTAAATCTTGTCGTAAAACCCATATAAATAAAAACAACATACATGTTATACTTGTCAAGTTTATCTTCTATGCACTTAAAAACTTGTGAACGGATTACAATGCGATTTTCAAAAATATATTTGAAGCATAAAAAATATAGTAACAGAGGCATTGCAACGTCTGGTATAGTCAGGGTAAAAAAAAGTTCGTCCCTTTTCAACTCTATTTCGATACTGTTAAGGTCCAAAAGTGACGAACCTTTTTTTACCCTGACTAAACATACGAGTATAGTTACAGTTACAACCACGCGGTTAGCATGCTCACGAGTGCGAAGCGGTCCCAGGTTCGTTTCCCGGTATGTAATGTGTGAAGCTGGGATGAGATATTTGTATCCTGTCTCTATCGTTCTTAGAATTGTTTATTACGGCATTTTAAAATTACTTGACGTTCACTGAATATCCACAAAATTATATAATAGAATTTAAAGTAAAGTAAGTACACACAATTTTTAGGGAAGTACAAAAACATCTTACTATAACATCAATGGTTACGCAACTTAAAGGCTTATAAAAGTACCGTTACGACAAAAAACGGATCAGTAGGAGCTACTTCTTACGAAAGGTTAAACAACAGTTTTTGCGTGGTTTCAAACAAAAAACGGATTTGTGGAGTACTTTTGTAGTTTTGTTTGGGGTATGGTGTTTTGTTAAAGAAACACCATAACTTAGTGGAACTTGAGCAGTGAGATTTTTAACAGATCTTATAGTTTTATTGTTTGACGACGCGGTTAGCCTAATTGGTAGTGACCCTGCCTACGAAGCTAGCGGTCCCGGGTTCGAATCCCGGTATGGGCAAATATTTGTGTGATGAGCGCGAGTATTTGTTCCTGAGTCTTGGATGTTTTCTATATATTTAAGTATGTATTTCTCTATATAAGTATGTATATCGTTGCCTGGTACCCATAGTACAAGCCTAGAGCTTAGTTTGGGACTAGGTCAATTTGTGTTCGATTGTCCCTGATTTATTTATTTATTATTTATTTTTATTGTGCCTAACACTTTAGCAGTATTTTTATTTAGGCGTTTACTAGAAGTACTAGTAAACCTAGTAGACCTAGAACGAAGTAAGTAACTTAGTAAATGAAGTGCCATCGAATAGCCTCACGGTTTGGTCTTCTAGTTTTGCAGGTACAGTCAGCATCACATATATCGTATCAGCCAAAGTGGCCAAATAGTTCGTTACACGATACAAAATATATGGTGTTACGAATTATTTGGTCACTTTGGCTGTTACAATATATTTGATGCTGAGTGTATTTGTGTCAATAATTTGCAATTGTAAAATAAAAAACAACAGGATTAAGGTTGCGCGCTAAAAGGTTATACAGCTAATATAACACCTCCACAGATAGCTCAAAAATCATAAATCACCAACGATTAAAGTCTTATTAAAAGCTAATGACAAATTTAGTGTTGTAACTTTATCGTAAAATTAATTAAATTTGACAATAAATTATCTTGTTAACCGTTAAATTCGTTTTTGGGTATAATTAACCAATACAACGGATAGGTTTGGCTTTATGACCAATTAGATGAAAATGGCTTCTGTTTCGCCACAGAGTAATGAATGGCGCGCGCGGATCACGCGGATTAAATAAGTTTTTGTTTATTTCAATCTACCTTTAGTAGACCTACTTATATCGCTATTCCCTTGGGTTTCTGTAAATTTCTCAGTCACGTATTGGTCCTCATCTTGGTTACCCTGCCTACGAAGCTAGCGGTCCCGATTTCGAATCTTCGAGTACTTGTTCCTAAGCTAAAATGTGTATTCAGTATGTATTTCTGTATTTCACAATTAAACCTGAAAACAAATTTACAATTTTTTTGTGATTTATTGCCTAGTACCCATAATAAAAGCAATTTGCGTGAGTCTCCTGATATTTAATTATTTATAGAGATATCAACCAAATATTATTTTTTAAATACTTTTCAAATACAATGGTTATATACTCTATGGAAATATATGCACGTTTATGCATCTCGGAGACTGGGCGATGGGCGTCTCATTATATTTTATGTGAACAGCCTACGTGATGCGCGTGTATTTGGCTTTGGCTCTAGAAGATGCGTCAACGAACAGTTAGTGTTTAATATGTTTCATCCTGTCCGGAAAGCAATAATTTTAATATTCAATAGCGGGATGAAAACGGCATTTCCGTACCTAGGGAGTAAATAAAATTTAGATAACCTAATCGAATTAAAAATCCCCGAGATCAGCGCCTAAAAAACCTCTGAGCAATGAGCAAAAAATTCAACTGGCTCCGAGCACGTACATTTTCACTGGAGGGACTTCGCCACTAGAAGATTTCCAGTATTAAAAAACTCCCGACCAAATCGGGATCGGAGCTCATAACTTTTAAACGGATTAATAGATTTTCATCAAACTAATTTAAAAACACTCTTGATTAAATCACCTATCTAATAAAAATAACTAAATTAAAATCGGCCCATCCATTTAGGAGCTACGATGCCACACAGATACACACGTCAAACTTATAGCACCCCTCTTTTTTGCGTTGGGGGTTAAAAAAATAATTGTTCAGATACTCATGACAGTATCTGACAGATAAATTTTGGCTCTACCCTTTTCTTTCCTTTGATAGTAAGAGAGTCATAGCTTTAACTGACATATATTTTTATGGCCTCAAGAACTAATAATTGATCAATTTTATAACCGTGTTAACTGTATATTACCGTTATTAATAACTAAAACTGTAGTAAAGGTAATTGGTAATCAATTATCCTGTAAAGATAGTCTAGACCTAATCCAGGTTCGCCCGAATGACCTAGACCGGCAATTTACACCGTCTAGCCGTTAACTGGTTAGATACTGGAGTAAATTGATTTTGAATTGCATTGTAAGGTAGGTCAAGAATGTTGAAATTTGTTTCGAATTCACCGGATTTCACTTTTAAATTGTATAAGATAAGATACGATATGGTTGTGATATAAAAGCAAGATACTTTACGCATATTTTAAGGTGATACATTGTTTTGCAGACACTCATTTAATCGAATGTTTCATTTCACCAAATTTTTTTTCAGATTATCTTAAGCATTAGTTACGTAGGTTAGGTTAGGTTAGACCTGTGACCACCAAAAAATTATAACTCCCGCACGTGGAAATGCCTGTCGATAAAATAAAAATTCAGAGAAGTAAAACGTTCTACGAAACGAGTGTCGGTGATTCAAGGGTAAACCAAATTTTAATTAGTTTGTAAATCTAAGAACTTATATTTACTTCCAAAAGCATTCTAAAAGCAAAATTGTAGCTAGTATCTAATACTTGTTAATTTAACACTTTGTTAAAGATTGGCATTCTAGAAAAACTTAATTTATAATAACTCTTGTAATAAAAATGCTCTTACATAAATTTGCAAATGTTTCCCATAACCTGTGGAACTGCCTACGAATTACAGAATTATTGTTTTTTATTATTTTGTTTTATTACTCGATTATTATAATAAAATGCGTTATAAATTTAATTGGCGTAGGTTTATTGGTGATAAAACGAAATATTGTTAAATTAGCATTTTATGGTGGGTACTCATAATTTTGTTATTTATAGCTAAAGCTGTTGAATTGTGGCATGGTGATTCAATCAAAGATCAATCAAAGTTGTAAAATCATATAAGAAATAGTTATGCGAAACACGTATAAAACTAAGATTGTTGTTGCTTGCATTTTTGACAAAACTATAGGTAGCCGTTATATATTAAAAAAACGTATCTACGTTACGTTACTACGTATCTAAAAAGTCCGTGACTTTTTTGTAGTTATATATTTTTATAATTTTGTGGAATTTAATAAATAAAATAAAATGCAGCTCCTAATAGAAATCTAAAAGATAGTTAACAACACGTCTATTACAGTAAAAAGGCAGTTATCAGCTAAACTACTTTTTAGATTAATTAATTAATATTTCTGCTCATGCTGACCATATCATTGACCACTGGATTTGCAAGCGAATACGAATAACGGATAGCCCGACAGCGACCAAGATTTATTATGAGTTACTACTAGTTGCTAGGCGTTTTTCCTTAACTTTTTCTAAAGTAAACAACTCAGAGGCTATTTATTGTATGAGTACCGGCTTTCTTACACCAGAACAACACAACAGTATGCACATTGTTGCTTGGCGGTAGGCAAGCGGGTAAGATGGCGGCTGCAATCTGGACAGACCCTTCACAAGTCACGACATTAACAATATGACTACGATATCGAAGGAAGATGGGAATACAATGAGGAATGGAGACCCAGTATGATATAATGACTCGAGTTCTCAACATTTTCGATAGCTTACTGTTCACATACGTTCGCAAAGCGGAACTAATTTAGCTAAACTGTGTTTTAGTTCAAGCATGTTGATGACGCAAAACGAGTTAACAGATTTAACCATTTTATAGTGAAAATGCTCAAGTGGATGAGTAACAGGAATAAGCTTCTGTGAGTCATGCTTTTACAAGTTCTTGGAGCTTAAAACCGCAAGAGCTTTTAGGTTATTAGTTTAATAGCTACGCGTTAAAGTTTTTTTGTTAACGGAATAGGGTCGTATTTGACCGCGTAATTTGATTGGAAGTGATTCATGTTTTTTAGTACGTACATAATATTCATGTATGCATATTATCAAGCCTATTATTAAATGAACAAAAAAGATCATTCATATACATGAATTAATTAAACTTGTAATTAATAATAATTCTACTAATATTATTAATGTCACATTTTATGAGGGTGTTTGAATGTTTATAAATATTTTTTTTCTATGGTATGGAGAAACAAACGAGCACACAGACAACCTGATATTGGGTGGGATCTATAACCCATAGACATTTAAATGTTAAGACTGCAATTTAAAGACTGCAAATGCGTTGCCAATCCTGAGGATTAAGGACACCGGAACAGAACAATACGAACACTGCAGCTTGGTGTAAAGGCTAAGATGGTGGTTACGACCCGGATGGAACCCCCTGCACACTGGGTTCTACCATCTCCTACACATGTAACTAGATTTTAAAACAGGGTTCTTATTAAGTCAGAAAGTTTATTAGTGCCTGTGGAAATAACGTTAAAAGAGTTCGTGGAAGAAGTCATCGGAAAAAGCTAGTCTACACTAATGTAAAGAGGAAAGATTTGTGTTTTTGTATAATAATAATAATAATCCAGCCTATATACGTCCCACTGCTGGGCACAGGCCTCCACTCACAATGAGAGGGTATTTTTGTATGTTTGTAACAAATAAACGCAAAAACTACTGGACCGATTTCAAAAATTCTTTCACCTACATTTAGAATCGACTTTCAGGATGGACATAGGCAATATTTTAACTTACGAAAGTACTGACTCACCGCAGACAAAGTCGCGGGCGGAAAGCTAATCATTTATAAACTGACCGTTGTCTTCTTATCTGATGATGTCTTTGAATTTTTTTCATGAATAGAACCTATTTTTACTAATACATAGGAGAAAGTGGTTAAATCGATCTTTACTTAAATTAAATTTAAATTTGGAGTTTTGGACTTACGTATATTATATAGAAACAAGCGGCACATCTCTAACAACTTTTAATTAACTTCTCTAAGGTAGAAAATGTTGAACCTAAGTTCAACATTTTCTTCCTTAAAAGTAAAAGCCACTAAAGGGTTAGCCGGAAGAGATCCTTTAAATCCGTTCGTTTAGTTATTGTTTTTTTTTGCTTTGTATATACGATGTTAATACGCATAACATACATACAAAACTGGTGGACAAACGCCGACATAAGGGGACCACATGTGACAGATTTATAAGTTTCGTATCACATTTGATTAAAAGCAAATATTTGTTAACTATGTCCAATTAATAAACTAAAACGAGACGGTATTAAATGTCACCTTTTTTACAACCACATGCATAACAAACTTATTAATGCGTTTGTTAGTGTCGCTACCATCGACAAAAACACCGTTTTCTGCATAAAACTGCGTTAGTTCCGGACTTGACCACTTTTTAGTCTATTAATGTTGCAACCAAATTAGTAGCACCTCGGCACAGGTTTGTCTAATCTATTCTAAGTTTATGTTAAATTTATTAATATTAATGAGTAGATAAGAATTTTGGGTATGCACTTATTTTGATGGCGGATTGATTTCTGAGGGAATTATGTGAGAAAAGAGTGTCGAAATTGCGAGGTTAGAGCCATCGTTGCATAACTTTTTCACAGTGTTTTGCTTTAAATTTTTCCCCCTATATTTTTTTATAAATGTTGCTATTGAGTTATTATATCGATAAAGTTAAATTTTTACCTTAAAGTATTTTTGATAGCACAATACCACATACAATGCCCATACTTCATATCTGTTACTAAATTAATATAATATAATTTTAATTATTTGTGCAATATCATATAACTCGAACTAAAATCACCACTAATTTCAGCATAAACGTTAAACTGTTAACAAGAAAACCAAGTTTCTATTCGTTCTTCTTCGATAAATTTTCAAGCTTTAATAAAAAAAAAATGTACTTCTTTTTCCTGACCTACTAGTAACTAAATAAAAGTTTGAAGTTCCGAATAACAAAAAAAAAATCGAAAAACTTTCCATACGAGTAAAACTTTTCAAAACTCAAAGAACGTTTTATAAAACGTTACCTTACATTAACTTCCAAAAAAAAAAACACTTCGAAATAACACACTCACAAAAATATTCACAAACTTTTCGAAATTCAAATTCGTATTTCGCGTTCGGGTTCTTATTTTGAACGTGCGTGCGATCGCGTCAGACTGCCAGCATCCACTGGCGATAACACGAAATGGACCGACGGCGCTGGCTGGCAGGAAAACAGTGTTCTATGCATTGCTGTTTAAAAAAAAATTGTTGTTCCTGTAACTGTCAGTTGAATAGTGTCGGTGATTTAGGTGACATTTTGTTGTATTAGAGGTAGGTACCTACGTTTAGGGTTTTTACAGAAGTACAGTTTTATTGCGTTTTTAAGGTAGGTTTTTCGATGCTTATTACGGTTTTGATAAATAAAATAATGACAATGGATAATAATGGGAAATGTTTGATAGCCGATTGTGATTTTTTACGGTCTTTTTACCACAAAATATAAAATTTTGACGTAAAAAAAAAAAGTGGTCTCTTCACTTGAAACCGCAATGTACATAACATTATTTGATTTCTCCATCACGTTTCTTGGTCTGGTCATCAAGTACTGCCTAAGTTTTTTCGCGAAACCTTTTCTGGGCGTAAACAGGCTTAATCTTCGAGAAAGTATGTACATGTTTAGTCCGTATAAGCAATGGTGTATAATTTATACTTAATAGCAACTTCGGTAAATTGGTCAATGATTAAAAAAACATATTAAAAAGTTTCTGAAAACGGTAGGCACAGTCGAATATATTTATCCATTGCATATACATAAAAGTAAGTATTTATATATACATATTTATTACATATTTATATATACATATTTTATTATTATAAGTATGTTTATCGTTATATAGTACCCCTAGTACAAACTTAGTTTGGGAATTGGTGTCCCATAACACAAATGACCAAATGAATTTTATTATTTATATTTATTAAATTATTTTAATATGGTATATATTTTTTTTAATTACAAGTAATAACAACGAAGTTAATATAAAGAAACAAGTGCAACAAATGGTTTATTTTTACTAGAATAAACGATAATTTAATATTTGTAGGATCAATTTTCTGGTCGTTATTTATCTTCACATTTCTACTTAACGCCCGTTGTTGTCTAAATAAGACAACGCTTACATTTCTTTTACTAGCACACTTAAGTATATTAAATATGTAACCTTAAGTTGTTATTTTTGCTTAGGATTTTTCATCTTATCCTTACATATCCACAAAAAGCGATTTCGGTATAACCGTCATATTTCCATAACCTAAGTGTCAAAAGAACCGTCTAAACCGAAAATATAACTAAACAAATTTATTAAGAAGAAAGCTCTAAAAACTGTTACTTTATTTAGAGTTAGGTACTTTTTTTTTGGTTAAAATTTTATTTTTTGGAGAAAAAAAAACAGATCTAGACAATATATATAACAAAATATAAAATAATATGCTAAAGAGAAGTAAGTATTGAAAGTCCTTATACAATTATCATATTTTGATATTGCCATCTATATAAAAAATCACTTGTATATTTATAAATCCTCCATTTTTATGACACTGATGAATGTGACACCTCTTCTCTCAACCAGCACACAAGCTGTATAAAAGTTTATACAGCCCTTAAAATGCTGAAACTAGAGTTATAAAGGCTTTATAAGCTCTTATACAGCTTTTGTGCTAGTTGGGTCATATTCGGGCCTTCCGTTTAGCCTCTACGAGGGAATAAAGGACCATACTGCCCTGCTAAGGTAAAAGGCAGTTTTTTACACAAAACTACTGTAACAATTGCAACCTTATTACTGGGTAATAAGGTTGCAATTGCTACAGTAGTTTCGTGTAAAAAACTACCTTTTACCTTAGCAGGGCAGCATACATACATGTGATAAGCATTACCTTACTTCGGCAGTCGATTAACAACTTGTATAAACAAAGACAGTTAAAACGTCATTGACATTGCATAAATTTAGTATAAATCCTCCCCAAAGCCAATTAAGAATTAATTAGGACCACACGAAGCCGCGGGCGCTAACTAGTATGTAAAATAGCAGTTGTATGCTAAACTGATAGATAGTATATCAAAGGAATCTAAAATTCAAAACCGTTCGAGTTATGAAATGTTAGAGACGAAGAAATATCGACATTAATAAATAAATATCAGCATATCGGTGTTTATATATTAACTTCTAAGGTACGTTGTATATATGTACAATGTACCTTAGAGGTTAATTTTGGACTGACTGGGTCAATGTAGATAAAACATTCGTCAAACAAAATATATAGTTTATAACTGACCTTTTTCCTGAGAAGTATAACTTGGACCTTTTCAAATCGAGAGTAAATAGACACTATCTAGGTAAGCATGATACATCTTCGGCTTCATAACTTCCATCAGGTGAGATCGACGTCAAATGTTTGCCTATCATACATAAAAAAAAATATAGACTTCCAGTGAAGCTGGCAAGTAATAAAATATGGAATCAAAAATATTTCCTATCGATATAACTTCCAACCAATTAGGTCAAGCCAAGTCTAAAGCTTCGAAAGCTTCCAGTTATTAATTTGGCCAAAGCATTCATGAATGCATTCATCCCGGCGGTTGGATACCGTTAGCAGAAGTAGATGGGATCCATTTCAGCCGCAAACCGCAGCTTTCCCTAATATCTAGGTAGCGTCGGCAGAATAAGTGAGGCTATTTAAAAAAGTCACTTAATAGTCTAGTGGTTGATTTAAAAAAAAAAAATTAGTAATGTTTGGGGTACCGTCTGGAGTAACTGATAAAGCATTTTTTAATTTTATAAGTAAATGTTTTTTTAAGTCATTGGAATAATTTTTTTTCGATTATAAACTTAATTTTATTATTTACTAATAATGGCGACGGAACCCTACACTGAGCATGAACCGATATGTTCTTGCCCGTTTTTTTTTAAATGGCTCCAATATTTTAAATCGACTATAAATAAAGAAGATGAAGGACTGGAATGGAGCTGCTTCAAATGGTCTCGGCTGAGAAGATCTTGAAGTTACCGCAGAGGATCTGGAACAATGGAAAACTCTACTACGAGCCCTGTGTCCCTGATGAGGGGTAACAGGAACACATCATCATCATAAATAAAGGTTCTGTATTTAAACGACCAACTTATGGTCATCATTATTTAAATACCATTTTGAGCCTTACTGACTCACATTCAATTTACTACTTAAGCAAGCGAATATATTATACATATATTGCTGTATACATACTTAAATAACCTCTATGAAACTTGACACCCATTTAGAACTCAATTCTTTCATAAATTAAGCTGATATTCCTTCACTTCACTTTTATTGATCTTGGCAACCTTTTTTACGTTTATCTTTTATAAAATAATAAATAAATTCACACCAGTTTCAGAGAAATGCATCCTTAATACAAAGAAAACATTTACGACTCGGGAAACAAATATTTTTGCC
This sequence comes from Tortrix viridana, assembly GCA_963241965.1. Taxonomy (NCBI): domain Eukaryota; kingdom Metazoa; phylum Arthropoda; class Insecta; order Lepidoptera; family Tortricidae; genus Tortrix; species Tortrix viridana. The sequence continues at coordinate 2,218,590 of OY725195.1, read as the reverse complement.
CTTGCCGGGATTCGAACCCGGGGCCGCTAGCTTCGTAGGCAGGGCTACCAACTAGGCTAACTGTGTTGTCGTTTTTGGTGGGATATTATATTACCCCGAAGTGCAGGTTGTTTGTTATATGGTAATTATTCTGCTATCTGTACCTAATCGTCAAATCGGTAACCTAACACCGCGGGTCACTCACTGGAGAATTACGAAATATCTCGCATTCCACGGATTCACGTATGCAACAGACATACAATTGAGTATAAGTAATAATTAGAGGGTTTGAGCTATAGTTCCCACGCGGGCCCAGTGCGGATTGGGAACTTCGCACACACCGTCAAATTGCTTTGAAGGTGTGTGCAGGTTTCCTCACGATCTTTTACTTCACCGAAAAGCTCATGGTAAATTCCGAAAAACTTTAGAGGTTTCTTTAGAGGCCCGGGTTCGAACCCACGACCCTCTGCTTAAGAGTCGGCAGGTCAAACCATTAGGCTACCACGGCTTTCAACCCTCTCATTGTGAGTGGAGGCCTGCGCCCAGCAGTGGGGCGTATACATATAGGCTGGAATATTATTATTATTTTATTAATAATTAGATCTTAGACACTTCATTCATTTACTGGTAGTATTCACCCCGAAGACCTCGTAACTTACTCCCGGAGTAGCATATACAATAAACGCAAGCAAAGTCGCAGGATAAAACCTAGTTTGCCTCTACAATAACATGAGCGAATTTCCCCAAGCATCATCGTAATAGCCTCCATGTTGACATGGATCGATGAGGGCTCGTAGATCATCGATCCACGCGTGCGCACGATTCGCTGCTCGCTGCGCGGGCGCATACGGCCGGATTTGAAGCAGACTGGTTAAGTTATAGCTAGGCGATTTTCCTTTTTAATAGAACACACCGTAAATTAAATATTTAAATTTAAAAATTACTTTTAAGTATTTACTTTATTGTACCACTTAACTAAAATATTTTTAAAATAGGTACAGTACAAAAGGTTTAGTTTAGCCAGAGACAGGCAGGCAGACAGGCCAGACAAAAAATACGTGCAACAAAACACATTCGTTATCATTGTAAACATAAATACAGGGTTATTGGTTGAAAAATGAAAATTATATATTCACAAAAACTTAAATCAAGGAATAACAAGGTTTTGGGTCCTGCGCTAGGATTTCCTGTGTTGCAGGACCCACTTAATCTATTTCAACAGGGAGGTTTAGGCATACATTCCTGTTGAGAGGTTATAGTAGAGGTCATTTGCAGTAAAAAGGTCATGTAGTACCCTATCCGGATGTTGGTAGTTTACTGGATATTGAATATTCAATTTTTAAAATTGATTTTTTTGGTAAAGGAACTGGACTTCAAAAAAAATGTATGACATGTAGCTGGTATGTATTTTAAATAAGTTTCTCAGTTTATCAGCTGTCGAATGAAGTATATAAAGCATTTAATAAAATCAGGGTTATATTATAATACAAATTGTGGTGCTGTAACTAAATCTGTCACGTGATCTACCAGTGACGCGATTGGTTTAAAAACGAAACGAATAGAAACGCTAGTTAGCGTAATGCATCTTGGCTAAAGGCCCTGCATCTGCCTTGCCGTCCGTGTGTGCGACATAACGGAATGTGTACTCGATGAAAGATGGCGGTAATTATCTTGTTACTATAATATACATATAGCCTAGCTTATAATATCACGTGATTTAGCTAGGCTAATCATGCCTTTACAACTAGAAAGGAACAAGTATAATGCTACGTAGTGCAAAAGTGGACTCTTTAGGTAAAGACTAAAGTTGGAATGGATTTGTGTTAGGATTTGAGTCGTTTTGATTTTGATTGCGTGAAATATCGTGTTGGGAATTTAATTATTTAGAGTTAGGATTACAAATATAAGGAATGCAGTTAAAACCATATTAAGATGTTAGCTTTTGCACAGATCATTTTTAGTTTAAGTTAGCTGATTTTTGGTAGGTATAAACATTTTAATCGTCTTTAACTCGAGAACCAATAAAGTCTACTTAGTCGATCCTTTCAAATTCGTTACATGTGCTTTAAGTTAAGATATTTTTCAGATTTTTATTAGGTACCTACTTGTAGTTTTGGTAGGGGGGACGCGCAACTCAAGCGAAAATTAACACTTTTCGAGTTCAATATTTCCTAAACGTCCCCCAAATCTAAAAATTATAACATATCCATAATATTTGTAGGAGTTATCCAATGATACCTCACTCAAAAAATATTACCTGTGCTTTACATGTATGGGAGGTACCCGAAAATAAAATATTTTTAAGATTTTATTGTACATCTTTGTCGTCGTGATTTAAATGTACCTACATATAACTATGCCAAATTACAGCTTTGTACATATAGGTCAAACACATTACTCTCCTTCTTCGGCAGTCGAGTAGGTAATAATGTTGGCTATAGACTAATTGTGCGTTATTTGGTATTAAAATTGGAGCAGTCATGCGTATATGAATAACAAATATATAAGTATCTATCTAATCGATAACTCCCTATATTTAAAACAATTTACAAAGACCTGCCTCCTGGATGCACTAGATTTAAAAAAAAGGCATGTTTTATTATAAAAACTTTATTAGCTATACTCGCCTATACATTTAATTAGTCACAAAACAAGCATATAAGCAAACTATTGCTTTCTATAACTATTTTACGCGAAAATCTATACATATAATAAAATCGTTAAGACCAAAAAGTCTGTACATTGAAGATTTAAAAAAAAAACCGATCAGGGCGATTTATAATAAGTAACTGAACATATTAAAACCATTTTTAAAATTCTTGTTTGTTTGTTTGTTTGTTTGTTTGTTTGTTTGACTGAGCATCACGTAAAAAGTACTGAACGGATATTGATGAAATTTTCATAAATCTATTTAAATAACATCAGAATAACATTTAGGCTATAAAAATTTTGGAAAATGTTAGAAGAAGGGGGTAAAAAGAGGGGGTAAAGTTTGTATGAAAAAACAAATTTAGATTGTTCTAGGATCATGAAACTCAGAATAAATACTTATTAATAAAAATAAAGAAATACCTGTTTCAGTGTTTATTTTTAATCTCATCCAAAAACGCAAAAAAGAGGGTTTTATGTTTAAAATTACTGGAATTCATACAACTATAAAATGAAAACCAATGAAGTTTGACCTTCGAAACCTGCTACATATACGTAAAATAACAAATAAAAAAAACTACTTTCGGCGATTTTGGATAAACTACCCCTTAGGGGTAGAAATGGGGGGTTAAAGTTTGTATGGGAGTTTGTCCGTTTTTCAAATTAGAAACGTGGAAATTGCTATAGAGATTACTGTTAGCAAATAAAAAACACTACTTTCAGTGATTTTGGATAAACTACCCCTAAGGGGATGAAATGGGGGGTTAAAGTTTGTATAGGAGTTTGGTCGTTTTTCAAGTTAGGAACGCGGAAATTGGTATACTTATAGGCTACTGTAAACAAATGAAAAAATAACGTTCGGCGATTTTGGATAAACTACCCCTGAGAGGATGAAATGGAGGGTGGTAATTTGTATGGGAGTTTGGTCAATTTTGAAGTTAGAAACGTGGAAATTAGTATATAGGCTACTGTTAAATAACAAAAAATACAACTTCTGGTGATTTTGGAAAACAACCCCTAAGTGGGTGAAATGGGGGATGGAAATTTGTATGGGAGTTAAGTCAATTTTAAAGTAAGAAACGTGGAAATTGGTATATAGGCTACTGTTAACAAATAACTTCCAGTGATTTTGGATTAACTTCCCCTAAGGGGCTGAAATGGGGGGTTCAAATTTGTATGGGGGTTTGGTCATTCTTGAAGTTAGAAACGTGGAAACTGCTCTAGAGACTACTGTTATCAAATAAAAAACACTACTTTCGGTGATTTTGGATAAATTACCCCTAAGGGGACGAAATAGGGGGTTAAAGTTTATGATGGAGTTTGGTCGTTTTTCAAGTTAAAAACGTGAAAGTTGGTATTTAGGCTACTTAACTGTGTACAAATAAAACATACTACTTTTGACTATTTTAGATTAACTACCCCTAAAGAGATGAAATGGGAGGTGGTAATTTGTATGAGAGTTTGGTCAATTTTGAAGTTAGAAACGTGGTAATTTGTATAAAGGCTATTCTTAACAAATAAAAAATATAACTTCTGGCGGTTTTGGAAACAACTACCCCTAAGTAGGTGATATGGGAGGTAGAAATTTGTATAGGAGTTCGGTCAATTTTCAAGTTAGATACGTGGAACTTGGTATATTCGCTACTATTAGGAAATAAAAAAAACACTTTCAGTGATTTTGGATTAACTTCCCCTAAGGGGCTGAAATGGGGGGTTAAAATTTGTATGGTGGTTCGGTCATTCTTGAAGTCAAAAACGTGGAAATTGGTATAAAAGGCACTGTTAACAAATAAAATATAAAACATTTGGTGATTTCCGAAAAACTATCCCTAAGTGGGTGAAATGGAAGGTGAAAGTTTTAATGGGAATGAAGTCATTCTTGAAGTTATCGAAATTGGTATTTAAGCTACTGCTTACAAACCAAGAGTACTTTCGGTGATTTTGGAAACACGACCCCTAAGTTTGGTTATTTTTGAAGTTAGATATATGAAAATTGGTTTCTAATCTACTATATAAAAAATATGAGTTTTCTGATAATGGAATCCCAGGTAAATTGATGGAACCCTTCAAACATTTAAAGGACTTATACAGCGATTTTCAAACTTCTGTAAGAACATTTACTTACATTCCAAAAGCACCATTTGGTAAAGTGAAATTAATGACCAGACATGACCATCGGAACTCCTTAATAATAAGTATTTCACAACACGCTACTTTTGCCCATCATTTGTAAGGGGCTGTTTATTTATTACGTAAGACGATTTAGGGGGGAAGGGGTCTGAACAAGTCTTATTTTTTCTAACATGGGGGTAGGATGTTTTTACGTAAGATCACAAAAACAAGCAAAAATTAAAGCGTTTTTATATTTTGCTACTTTTTCTTTGCAATTTTGGTAGATACTGATCTTACGTAAGATTAAAAAGGAGGGAGGGTTCATCCATGTCTTATTTTTTCTTACGTAGGGGGAGGGGGGGTCAGAAATTGGTTAACATTGTCTTACGTAATAAATGAACAGCCCCTAATGAATGTGGTGAAATGGAAGTTTCGCCAAGTAATAGGAGAGTTCTTCAACGATTAATGTCCCTGCATATTGGATAGCCCCATTTTGTCAAGAGTGATGAAGTATTGGCAATAAGCATTAATGCCATGAATGTAGTGTATATGTGCTGCGTGTAATACATAATCACATAATAATTAAACAAACACTAAAAAGCGAACAAATGTTAGGAAACATTACTATTTTTTTGGAAAGTCTGTCCCTTTATGATACGTACTTAATGAAAATTTTATTTGTACCTACCTACTTTTTAACGAAATTACTGACACTCCGCAGACGGAGTCGCGGGCAGACAGCTAGTTCAGTAATAAATCAGTAACGAATTTAAACAAACACGATAAATAAAAAAATCGGCCATCTTGCATTTCTCACACTGGTTTAAATAAATTAATTGAAATTAAAATAAACACGTCAAGCGAGACTAACGTGTTTACATAAATTAAACTGAGCAAATTAATTTGAAATTTCATTATGTGAAATTTAAGTGGTTAATTAATTAAAGCTATAATTCTCGCATACGTAATATTATATTAAAAACTAATATTATGTCAAAGTAATTTCATCTCATTACATATAAAATACTGATTATTTATATTGTTGTTATTATTATTGTAGTGGTAACCCCATATCGGATATCATTAGATCCTACTAATATTAAATATGACAGTTTGGATGGATGGATGTTTGTTACTCACGCGTTAATCACGCCAGAACGGCTGAACGGATCTGGATGAAATTTGGCACAGAGATAGATTATCATCTGGAATAGCACATAAGCTACTTTTGATCCCGACAAAATGGACAGTTCCCGAGGGAGCAGCGATAAACGACTTCTACGCGGACGGAGTCGCGGGAAAATGCTAGTAGAAGGTAAGCAACAGGGACTTATCCGTAGTCCATAATGGAGCGGACTAGTTTGACACAAGTTTTAGTAAAAAATCTGCGTACAAAATTTGAAATTATAATAAAAATATCTGTGGCCAAAATTCGGATTTTCCACTCTATATAGCTCATAAACTATTAGATCGAAAAAATAAATGAGGTGTCAAATAATTGATAAAAAACGTAAGTGTTATCTTGGCTAATGTGAAAGTAACTATGTTTGTCTATTTGTCTGTTTGTTACGCTATCACGGCTAAACCGCTGAACCGATTTTGATGAAATTTGGTATGGAGATAGTCCGAGTTGCGGAGAAGGACAAAGAACACTTTTATCCCAATTTTTTTCAGTATAAAAATTGTAAGGGTGCATCATACGGGTCGCCAGTGGCGTTTAGGTTTGCAACTTCTTTACACTTAAATATCATTGGTAATTACAATATAGAAACAATTTGTGACGTTTTCAATATAAAGGGACCTTATGGAGGCAGGCGGTTACGCCGTTTGTAGAACTGTTACCATAGTATTCGTATAGTTACAAGAATAAGAAGAGCGTAACTGCCTTCCTCCATAAGGTCCCTTTATATTGAGAACGTCACATATGAGCTGAATTAATGTAGAATAAAGACCCTATTGTCTTCTCACGAAAATACCTTTTTTTTTAATTTAAATGAGTCGCATCAAGCAACTGTTCTTAAAAAAAAAATCGATCCCAATTAGATATCGATTCGTAAACAAATAGGATTCTGAGAAAAAAAGCGGAAAGGACAGACGCGGAAAAAAGTTTCACACCTAAAAGGACGACGATAAGTAAATTAGTTTTTAAGGGTTCCGCAGAAAATGTAAGTAGTTTAAAATATAGGTTTTTTACATTTTTTTTCAGAATTGGTTATGAAAAGTTTTTTTTTTACATATTTCAAGGTTTAAGAAACAAATGTGCTAAGTGCAAATTTAATTATATTATCGTGATGAGAGCAAACAGTATCTAACGGGCTTATTAGACTGTCTGAACACCGCGTAGTCTAATAAGCCATATATGGGTTAAGTTAAAAAAAAGTGTACATAGTTAAGGACTGTTAAGGACTTAAGTTAACAACCGTTAACTTTCTCAGTTTCGTAACGAAAATTAACGATATAAATGTATGACTAATTTTCGTTACGAAACTGAGAAAATTAAGGAATGTTAAGGACTGACGCTAAGAAACGGTAACTTTCTCAGTTTCGTAACGAAAATTTGTCTACATTTGTATCGTTAATTTTCGTTACGAAACTGAGAAAGTTACCGTTTCTTAAGTCCTTAACAGTCCTTAACTACATATGTACACTTTTTTTGAACTTCACCCATATCTTGGTTATTTTTATGGTTATACGAAAAATATTTATTCACTACTGTTTGTAATGAATGACTTTTATTAAAACAAAAAAATAAATACATGCATATAAATTGAAAGTATTGAAAAACCAACATTAAACGTCTAATTATTTATGGTTTTTTTCACAATCGAGAAGTAAATTTCTATGTTTATTTAAACATAAGTAAGGGCTAAATTTATCTGTCAGGTATGCTTTACTTGACGATTGTGAAACAGAGCCCTTAGCCAAGATGCCCATCGCTAACTAACGTTTCTATTCGTTTCATTTTTAAACCAATCGCGTCACTGGTAGATCACGTGACTCTTCGTATGACGTGATCTACCAGTGACGCGATTGGTTTCAAAACGAAACGGATAGAAACGCTAGTTAGCGATGGCCATCTTGGCTAAGGACCCTGGCGGTTAAACTGGTGTAATAATTAGTAGGATACTAAGGGCCTGCGCAAACCGGCGGAGCGCAGCGCAGATCACTTTAAAATTATCAATGTATATTCTTTTCTATTTTAACTGCAATAAGGTATAAATTTAGAGCCGCAGCCGCAGAGTAGAAATCCCCCGTGATGCTCCGAGGTCGGTCTCAGAGCATTCAAATTTATACCTTATTGTAATTAAAATAGGAAAGAATATACATTGATAAATTTAAAGTGATCTGCGCTGCGTTCCGCCGGTTTGCGCAGGCCCTAAAGGGTTTATTCCCCACATATCCAACCCCTTGGAACCCTAAAAAGCTATGCTCCCTTTGCACCCGCCGGTAGCGATCCGTCACCGGTTTTATTGCCGTAGATACGATATTTGACGCATTTATCGCTTGACGCGTCGCTTCAATTCGCCATTAGTGTTTTTTTCAAGGCGAGGATTGGACCTTTTAGCGGGTTTTTGATTCCTTCTCTTGGATTAGAATTGTTTAAAATGATGTATTTGTATATGTTACAAAACGGACATTATTAATAATAATAATAATAATAAATATTTATTATTAGTAACATAGAAATGGTTAATTGATTTTTTATACTTTGCAGACATTGTTGCAGACCTTTTGAATTTTTGGATAAAATAAAAGATAAATACATTATTTAAAATACGAATATTATGGTTGGGTTCTAATATTTGTCTGTCTGTCACCTCTTCACGCTTAAACCGCTGAGCCAATTTAAATGAAACTTGGTATGGAGATAGTTTGAGGTCCGGGGAAGGACAAAAGATAGTATTTATCCCGGAAAATTTGATAGTTCCCGTGGGATACACGATAAACGACTTCTACGCGGACGGAGTCGCGGGAAAAAGCTAGTAATATTATAAAGAGGAAAGATTTGTATTTTTGTGTTTGTAACGAATAAACTCAAAAACTACTGGACCGATTTCAAAAACTCTTTCATCAACATTTATAATGGACTTTCAGGGTGGACATAGGCTATATTTTAACTTACGAAAGTACTGACTCACCACAGACAAAGTCGCGGGCGGAAAGCTATATTTCATACAGATAAAACGAAAGTGCCCGTCAGCGGTCGAAACAGACTCACGCTTGACCGTTTTTTTAATTCCTGAATCTAATCCGGTTTATCTTGCAAGAACTATCGCTAATAAATTTACACGAATAATACGTAATTTGGTTTAATTCGTCTTGCTTCGATATCGTCACCGATATGATTACGATTTCAAAGCAACATGGGCTAATACAATGTAGAATTGAGACCCTGGTCAAATGCACGACCTAAACATTATTTTTATTATAGCAAACTAAAAGTTATAGCAACTATATTTATGACTTTTAAAATCATTGCAAATTAAGCTCGCTCGCACAAAATAAAGCCAGCAAAACAAAACAATTTCGTATTTACAAGATGTATGATAACTAGACAGATTAAAACAAAACAAGTCTTAATACGAACACTATCACATTTAATCTCATGTACTAAAACTTGCCAAGTTCCAGCGAGTGAACGGGATTGAGCTATAGGCTTCATATATCTCCATCCCTTTCTACCTGGAATTTGTCAGGATTGAACAGGTAATATAATACGGCCTCAGATCAGCCTTAAAGCTAAATATTTTGACGCACGCTGTGTAGGAATTCTTTAAGAAAATACTTGTCCGTGATTTCGTTTAACAATCATATCTTGACCTCCGGGTTCGTAGGGATTATACTTTATTGCATGTATTTCTAATTTGGTCGCTAGTTTCGTCAGCAGCTCGGCCAAAGCGGTAGGTATGCCCACGCGCAGGGCAACTTAAGGTTGCCGGTTAATATTCCTCAACGAATTGAAAAGTGTTTAAGAGATATCACTAATGCGTCAAGTAAGACTCACAGATAGACACGAATGCAGTTTAAACGCTCTGATGGGTCAACTTAGCCCGTCGTTTGTCAACGAGTTCGCCGGCGATTTAAAAGAGTCATGGCTGGTACAGTGAACAAAAAAAGCATTCACGAACTCGTCGGACCCCTGACATATAGATGGTACCGATAGCAAAATAGTTCGCTTCGGGGAATTTCGATGTTAACCGAAACAATAGGGCGTTGGGGACTAATCGGTGTACGGTAGACAAAAAATGTGTCTTTAATTTCTGAATGAAAAAACGTTGTATAACTACACATTTTTGGATGTTTTATCGCCCTAATTAGTAGGTTTTTTTTCACCTCACCAGCTCAGAAAGGCTTTCTTTGTCGGTCAAAATCTGCGTGCAAAAGTCCACTTTAACCGCTACCGTTGTTTGTTGTCCTCGCTATGGTCAGGTGAAGAACGTGTTTCACACGGCAGCAAAGTGATTTGGGTCTCGAGGCCTTGAATCCCTCGTTACGCCCACGATTCTATTTTTGAACCACTCGCTACGCTCGTGGTTCAATTTTAGGATTCTTCGTTAACTCGGGATTAAAAACTGGCTCTCGCGCCAAATAACAACTTTGCAGGCATGCATAACATAGCAGTTAAATTTTATTGCGACAAACAGACAGAGACTCGTACCCCTTTCACTAACTGGAAATTTGCTGGTTTTAAGAGCTCATATCATAATACGACTTCAGATGGAAAGTAATCACCTTGCTGGACACTGGCAACACCAGAATATGGACCTACATGACTTGAAACTTCGGGTGGCCCATCCTTTTCACTCGTCATTCTAAACTTAATCGAGAGAAAGGGAGGGTTAACTCCAAACATCAGAGTAGCGCCCCAGCTTATTGCGGTGGTACTCGTATTTCTGGACTGCTGCGACTTCAAGAGATCATCATTGTTCCTTAAACGCCGGCAACGTATCTGCACATCTCTGGTCCATATTGGCTCACCGAAAAAAATTTAGTCCGTATGTATTACAATCATCGCAAGTCTTATGAATTTTACTGAAACCGTTCTTATTTTAGGACTTTTTAAAAATAAACCTAACCTAACCGAACCTTATACCAGTTCCACGCGATCGGGTGGTTGGGCCAACCGAGAGGGACGCTGCTATCTGTAATATTTACGTCTCGTTCTTACAGATAGCTGCGTCCCTCTCGGTTGGCCCAACCGCCCGATCGTGTAGAAGGGGTATTATTTACCAGTTAGATATTTTAAAAATCCTGAAAGAACAAAGGTTTCAGTTAAAAATGTAGGAATGCGATGTTTATGAATAACGATACATTCGGACTAGAAATGATTATGTGAACTTTGATTATGTGAAGTTCAGCATATTTCTGGTTTATATGCTATTAAGTTTGAACACGGGCAGGATCACACTGTGATCACTGGTATAATTATCTTCTTTTGTTTTCTTTTTGATTTTTCTATTAATAATTAATTTGAATAACATGTTGACTTATTTACCGACTCTACATTTACACTCGCACCCAAGTAGCACGCAAGCTGTATAAGAGCTTATACAGCCATTATAACTCTAGTTTTAGCTGCATAAGGACTGTATAAGCTCTTATACAGCTTGCGTGCTCCTTGGGGCACTATCTGAAGAAGGCCGATACTGGAGATCGCCGGCAAGCCTTAACTTAACCAGAAGGTATTTATAGCGAAATAATATAACTCCGCCATTACTTAACATTACTCTCTGATTTGTAAGTATTTACATACGGCAGCTTTTAACCTTAGATGGAGTAAATTGTAGATTGGTTATGGTAATATAAGACTTCCCAGGTTAAAGTCATCAAGATGCATTACGACAAAATTTATGGAATTGACATAAGCGGCTGAAGCGACTGATCGTTAGCTAGCGACAATCGTATACGTTTTGATTTCGATAATCGTTAAGTAAGCGAAATGCATTTCGGCTATGCCCCCTGATGTACGTTAACTGCTTTACGAATATAAATCGGTTACTTAAAAATTTTCAGATTATGTCGATTGTTTTTATCTATAACTCATCTTATTTCGATTTCGTAGACTAACTTACCGCCAAGCAGTGTTTGCGCTGTTGTGTTCCGGTATGGGAATAATACAACCGGTGAAGTAACTAGCATATAGGCATTCCATCTTAGTGATCAGGGTTGGCAACGCATTTGCAGTCTTAAGATTGTAGTCTTGAGATTGTAGTCTTGATATTGCGTATTTGTGGGTCTCAGATAGCACATACCATCAGCCTGAGGTGATCTAAATGCTCGTTCCGCCAAACAAACAAACAAATCCGCCACGCCCTGGGCCGGATTATCCATTAAGTGTCCAACTGGCCTGGGGCATCAGCTAGGGGCCCCGCGCCCTGAAAAAATAAATTTTAGGAAATTAAAGGGGCCCCGAGAACTGCATAGCCTAGGGGCCCCGACAAGGTTAATCCGGCCCTGGCCACGCCACAAAACAAAAATAAATAAATAAATAAATCAGGGACAATCTCACACAAATTGACCTAGTCCCAAACTAAGCTCTAGGCTTGTACTATGGATACCAGGCAACGATATACATACTTATATAGAGTAATACAAAACAAGATATTTCAAGTCCCGCATCTAAGCTGGATGTCATCGAAATAGCTGGGATTCTGTATTGGTTAGTTATTATATAGTTTATTCTGCCCCGTTAACTAGACTGATGGCAGCACGGTGAAAAGAAAAAAACCAGTCAAGTGCGAGTCGGACTCACGCACTAAGGGTTCCGTACACATTTGGCCGGTTTAGTATTTGTTGTTTTTCTATAGGGTTTGTTCTATAATCATACCAAAGATACTTGTATTGTATTATCGTTTTTACCATAGAACAAATACAAAAAAAAGTTGAAAAATAAAGTTTCTTGTATGGGAACTGCCTTTAATATTTTACTTTTTGACTATTTTTATTATTTGTTATGAAATCTTTAATATCACATATCCCGCAAAAAAAATCAACGGATTATCTTTTACGGTTCAAAAGATACAGCTCTTTAAAGTTAGGACGGACGGACGGACGGACAGCGTAGGCTTAGTAATATGTGACGTTCTCAATATAAAGGGACCTTATGGAGGAAGGCAGTTACGCTCTTCTTATTCTTGTAACTATACGAATACTATGGTAACAGTTCTAAAAACGGCGTTACCGCCTGCCTCTATAAGGTCCCTTTATATTGAGAACGTCACATATTACAGGCAGGTCCCGAAGGAGAGACTTCTACGCGGACGAAGTCACGGGCAAAAGCTAGTCGGTAATAATTAGGTAGTTCTTGACATTGACAGGTTTAACAAGATAACTGTTGATTTAGTAGTGTTAATATCCATTTAACCATTGAGGATAAAACCGCCGCTGTCCTGTTCTCTTAATACCCTGAAATAAAGCCTGCTGTCCACGACACTATAAATCAAACTAAAATGGCTTTTAGATCTAGCCGGGGGACTGCGTCGCTAGCATGTTCAATTTTGTGTGATGTTGGAGATTAAAAAAACATTTCTTTAGTTTTTTTTTATTCCTTTAAATACCTATCATAGTAAGTAAAAAGTTGAGTTATTTGAGGTTGTCAGATGTAATTTTTTAGGATGCAGAAATGTATAAAAGCCCCTGCAGCTAGCTTACAGAATAAAAGTCGAGGTATTTTTTTTTATGAATTCAAATAAAATCTAGTTCTGTTAAATAATTATATTTCTTTACAAAATCGAGGCATGTTATTTAATTTAAGTAAAATATTGTAAAATAAGCTGTAGGTAAATTACCTTTTAACAAATCTACTAGGTATTTCTTCAAAAACTTACTTTGAATTATACTTATTTTAATAGTATTTTTTTATTTGACGTAAAATACTCTTTTAATGTTCTTGACAGTCAAATATTTTGCAGTGACGAATATTTACACAGATTATTCCTTTACCAGCAAGAGGTTCGCTAAAGAGATCACTTCACCTTTGTAGAATCCTATTTTATGGATTGTATTTTTTTTAAACAAAAAATATTTACATACATCATGCTAACCTTTGTGTTGGAATCAAAGGCTCCCGTGAAAGACCCACAATCGTCCGCTGACATGTTTATGAGGTCTAGTGACCGTGGACCTTTATAATGGTGTTAGATAAAAAATATAATTTGACCAGAAAGGACACCATTCGAAGGGGTTTTTATGATTATTTGATTTCTGTAGTTTACTCCTTTTTTAGGGTTTCGTGCCCGAAGGGTGCCCAACGGGGCCCTATTAACATGCCTACGTTGTCCGTCTGTCAGTCCGTCTGTCTGTCCTAACCTAACTATAAAGAGCTGTATCTTTTGAAGCGTAATAGGTAGCGGGTTGAATTTTTTGTTCTGAATATGTGTTATTACGGCGGATTTACTAATAAGTAAAAAAATGAAGTGAAATAATAAAGGGGGGATACAAGAAACGTTTTTTTTTTCAACGTTTTTTTATTTTTGTTGTATCGTAAAAACGGTAAAACATAATAAGCGTCAAATTTGGTATGATTATAGAACAAACCCTATAGAATAACAGAAAATACTAAAACCCAGCCAAACGTGTACGGAACCCTCAATGCGCAAGTCCGACTCGCACTTGACCGGCTTTTTTCTATTAGAATTAAAGAGATAACTTGGTTTTAACGCGACTGCGTTAAGGTATATCTCGAGCTGGAGCCTAAACGACCCATAGCACAATAAAAGCGTCTTTGGACTGGCCCGTTTTAACTTACCTTGGTTGAGATTACTGTCTCAAGACACCTCAAAATAAACAATTCATAGAAAATATAACCTAACCGAGTTAAAAACCCCCGATATCAGCGCCTAAAAACCTTCTGAGCAATGAGCAAAACCTTTAACGGGCTCCAAGCACGTACATTTTCACTGGAGGGACTTCGTCACTAGAAGATTTCAAGAATTAAAAAATCAGATCCCCTCATCAACTAGAAAAGAGCTGATGATCTTCAAACGGCTGAACAAATTTTCATGAAACATGGTTAAGAACACTCCGGATAAAATTATCTATGACACAAAAAAACTAAATGAAAATCGGTCCATCCGTTTGGGAGCTACGATACCACAGACAGATACACAGATACACAGACAGACACGTTAAACTTATAACACCCCTCTCTTTTAGCGTCGGGGGTTACAAATTGAAAATTCTGACACCACGACGGGCAACTTTTTATTGCGACTTTTAAGGACTCAAGAAAAGAGCGGAATACTGCGGTGTTTCTTGTAATTATATTGGCATAATAACTTAGAATTGTAATAAATATGGTGACGTTACAAGGAGATCGATCGATCAATGCAAAAAGACGCAAAACCGAAGCCTTGGCGCCCTCCAGTATAATTCAACCATGAGTTATGTTCTGTTATGACTTACGAGTATGATACAGTATTGGTATCGTGTCATACAATGTTGTATGATTATATTACATTATCTTACAAATGTATTGAGATCTAATGCGTTAGATTCGCTTGTTTTCAACCGACTTCAAAAAAGGAGGTTCTCAATTCGACTGTATTTTTTTTAACCTTTAAAAAAAACTAAAATTTTCTCAATTCGACAATCTTTTTTAAATTTTTTGTGTGCATGTTATATCTTTGCCAATTGTGGACCGATTTTAATCATTCTTTTTTTATTGGACAGGTTATAGTTGGAGTGCTGTTGATTTGCCATAGGTCCCACGACCAGATCTTCACGAAATTTTAACGGGACGACCCTTGGAATACCTGTCCAACAATTTAATCCAAAATATTATAGATTACTAATGATAAAGAATCTCTGCGGCTGGGCACACCTCTTAACGCTTTCAGAGTCGGCCAACACGATTGTGCGTATTGTTCAAAATTTAAAATGGATTTAATTGACCGATCAATAAAATTCAATATTATCTATCACTTGACACTAAGCTGGGTTTGAAAGGGGACTGTATGTGACTTCTAAACGGGTCACATTTTCTACAATTTGTAGCTGGCAACAATATCTATCTTTTTCAATTGCGTACGCCAGAACAAGATGCCCTAATATTTTTTTTGCCTAGTTGGGTGTCCCACTGCTGGGCAAAGGCCTCCCCTCTTTTCCGCCATTCATCCCAATTGAGTGCAAGCTCCCGCCACTCGCCCTTATATTTCTGGCTAAAGAAGCCGGCTAAGTTAAAAAGTCCCTAAGATGAGAGAAATCCCAAGCAGGTTTCATTAAAATCATCATCATTTCATTTTGCAGTCTGTCGAGCATATTATTAATTTTTATTTTTGAAAATACGAGTAGGTACTACCGTCTTCAAAACTGGGAGCGATACATATTTTTTACGGCATGGATAAGTCAAATAGACATTAGGTTCATTTACAGCGTCTGTTATTTATGCCGTCGCCTGGATTAGATCGCTATTTAGCGATAAGACTGCCTGTCTATCTTGTAAAAATAATGTAATGCTTAAAAAGTGTTTTTGGGTCGATCAACTTTTTCTTGTTTGTTATTCTGTCCCGCTGTCCAAGAGACAAAAGTGACGGAGTTTCTCAAAAAAACTGTTATAATATATGGTACTAATGTGCTTAGGAAATAGTCCATAAAACAATGGGCTTATAACTACGACAAAAATGTACGTTTGATGAATTTTAACCATAGAAAACGTAAAGAAAATAATGGTTTTAAAGAGTTGTCCAGCGGACGTAACCATATGACAACGTGGTACAAGAAAAAGTTGATCGACCCTTTTGTATTGTATTGTAGGTCTCTTTAACATTTTTGTTGGAAAGCCTAATGTTCTGTTATCAAAGATATTTACCGCCGCTTGCACCATCTGCGTTAAATATGTTTAAGTCTTAAATCAGTTTAAGTTGTGTCAAAATGTGTGGAAATGTCATGTCGATAAATGTTTAAGACATACGTACTGCCGCACTAAGAGACGTCAATTAACTTTTAAGTTTGATTAAAGTGGTTGCTGTCACTTTCTTTGCAATAGCCATATAATAAGACGCAGCAACTTTAATGAAACCTAAAAGTTAATTGACGTCTCTGAGTGCGGCAGAATGTCTTAAACATTTAACGACATGACATTTCCACACATTTTGACACACCTTAAACTGATTTAAGACTTACTGCTGCGCTCAGAAACGTCAATTAAGTTTTAAGTTTCATTAAAGTTTCTGCGTCTTATTCTATTACGATAGCAAAGAAAGTGACAGCAGCTACTTTAATGCAACTTAAAACTTAATTGACGTCTCTGAGTGCGGCCGTTAAACTACTTGACGCAGATGGTGCAAGCGGCCCTTAATCTTAAGAGATATTTTTGTCCTTAAATTGATATTTACAAATTAATTTGCATCGAAATGCAAAAACAAGATTTTATCAATTACAAGCTATTATAATCACAAGCAATTTATTAACTTAGCCAACCTTAAACCATCAGATTAAATCAACCTATTAGTCAGCAGCTCGCATAGACAACAATTTATACAGAGTCGGTAGTCAAGCGTTTAAATCATAAGTGTCAACGGAGATAAGAGTGAAAGTAATAAAGCCACCCCGTGTGTACCGCGGCTGTGCGGACGCATGCGCAGAAACCTGTCCGTTTTATGAGCGCGCGTCGCGAGGCGCGGCACCACACTACGTGGGTTATTCTAAGTTGTTCACACCCCTTTGTCTCTGACAAGTTGTTTTTAGGGTTCCGTACCTAACGGGACCCTATTACCACAGACTATATAAACCCTTCCTTACAGTAGTCTAACGAATACTTATACTTATATAGATAAATACATACTTAAAAAAGCAGAAAACATCCATGACTCAGGAACAAATAATAAATGAATAAATATGTAAACTTCTAATTGGACATGTGGTCGACTGATAGGGAATGCCATTAGGCATTAAGTCCGCCATTCGTACATGTTTTTGTACTTAAATAAATAACATACTCGCACTCATCACACAAATATTTGCTCATACCGGGATTCGAACCCAGGACCGCTAGCTTCGTAGGCAGGGTCACTACCAACTAACTCTAACCTCGTCGCTTAACAGCTAACCTCGTCGTCAAACTGCTGAGATATGCTTTAAAAGTTTTTCCCAATGAAAAAAACTGAGAAGAAACTGGTCAGTAAATCAAGCGACAGAGGGGTGTGAACCTATGAAAAGCTAGGAATGGCCCTACTATAGGTACTTCACTTCACACCAACCCACATAATTGATTCTCTCGCTCACCGGCATTGTATTATTCAAATCGGTGATAACTCTTGATAAACGACGACTGTAATTGCACATAATGCTTACGAACTCCGGCCGGTCCGCGGAATTGTGGAACATAGTCTTATATACCGATATTTATGGTCTTAAACTCAATAAATGCGTATTTGCATTGGTTGGAGATATATTGTTGTGAAGTGTCCTTAGTTTACGGTTGCCGCACCTTGCACAACTCTGTTCTTGCATTTGTCGATCAAGTTGTCTTTACGGTTGAAAATCGCGGTAGCGGCTTTGTACAGCTGTAGTTTTTGGACGTATATTGTTTGGCCTACAATTATTAACAGCGATAAACATATTTATATAGAGAAGAACATACTTAACTTTAAAGTATCCTATGTCCTTCCCCGGGAATCAAACTTAACTACCTCCATGCCAAATTTCATGGAAATCGGTTTAGCGGTTTAGCCGTGAAAGCGTAACAAACAAACAAACTCACGTTTGCATTTATAATATTGGGGTTCCGTACCGAAGTGGTAAAAAAGGAACCCTTATGGTGAGTGAGACTTCGTTGTCTGT
This sequence comes from Tortrix viridana, assembly GCA_963241965.1. NCBI lineage: Eukaryota > Metazoa > Arthropoda > Insecta > Lepidoptera > Tortricidae > Tortrix > Tortrix viridana. Next base: position 2,200,068 of record OY725195.1, on the reverse strand, counting down.
TTGTCTGTATGTCACAGCAGTTTTTTTCACGCTATCAACTTGAAATTTGGCATAGTTATATAACTTGCTTGCCCGCATCTGTTTTTAGTAAAAAAATATGAAATTATTTTTATGAATAATTGAAAAGGGGTCTAGAATGGGGGGTTGAAAAATGAAAGTGATTTGATTATAGCAATTGGGGTGTTATATGAAAGAGCTCAATCTGCACATTTCAAAACGATTTTTTTTATAATTTTCCTTGACGTAATTTTTGATTTATAATCAAAAATGTTCAAAAAAATACAGTTCCCCCGGTTTTTTTATATTATAGTTCGGATAAATAAATATCACGGGACAAACTCACACAAAGTGACGCAGGTAGTCCTAAACTAAGCTCTAGGCTTTAACTGTGGGTACTAAACAACGATAAACATACCTACTTATATAAAATAATATATGTACTTAAATACTGACTCGGGAACAAATACTCGCGCTCATCACACAAATATCTGCACATACTGGGATCCGAACCTAGGACCGGTAGCTTCGTAGGCAGGGTCACTATTAACTAGGCTAACCGCTAACGTATTAAACCGTTTGAATTTAGAATAGATCATTTTGAATATCTTTGAACATAATAAGATTATTGGAAGCCATTATGGGCATTAGGCTAATATATTTTAATTGGTAGCCGGTGTAGGGCGTGTGGTCCGGGTTGTCTTGTTTGTATGGGCTATTGTTGGCTGTGTGTGTTTGCATTGTGCGCCGTCATATCACAAACTATCGCTTTATAATATAATAAAATAAGGGCTAGTCGCATACATATTGTTGGCATAATGTAATGTTGGTCATAATTTTTTTTAGTCATACACCCTTTCTGGCTGAAATGACAGGATTGAATAAACATCCATCGTGTAGAATTAGGTTAGGTAAGGTTACTTTAATAAAAATCCTGGAAAATAACGATTTCGTGAAAAAAATGCATTATGATTTGCGTAAACTATGACTTAAAACATTATGATTAACAATATGTATGCAACCCAATATGGACCCTAAAATAAGTTATGTAAAATATGGCTTATGAAAATATGTTTCAATTTCTGGTAATAAATATAATTTTAGAGATTAGTATAGATATATATCGAAGTCCTTCACCGAATCACAAGTGTGGACACTTCTATTTTCAACCTACTTAAAAAAGGAGGAGAATCTCAATGTGTTTTTTTTTTCAATATGTTCGCTAGTTGTGGACCGATTTCAGTCTTTTTTTATTAGATATACTACTCTGTCAAGAAAGTACCGGGAAAAGGTCAATAATACACAAACTGTTTGTTAATCATCCAAATTTATTTTATCACCTTCAAAGTATGCTCCTTCAGAAACGATACACTTACGCCAACGAATAATCCAATCATCAAAACATTTTTTAAACGCTGTTTCCGGAATTGAATTCAGTTCTCGGCGCGAATTCTCCTTTATGTCTTCTACCGATTGAAAACGGGTGCCACGAAGCGCCACTCCGAAGCTTGTTGACTAGTTTGCATGTCAAACTCGTAAACCCACGTCTCGTCACCAGTAACAATGCGTTTCATGAATGTTGGGTCGGAATTGACTCGTTCTAGCATGTCCTCAGCGACTCTCATGCGATTGAGTTTTTGGAGAAAATTCAGGTCTTTTGGGACTAGCCGAGCGGTAACATGTTTCATACCCAAATGATTAGTTAAAATAGTACGGATCGACTCGTGAGATACAGAAAGTTCGGCGGCTATCTCTCTCAAAGTTGAATGAGGATTTTCAGTCACTATTTCCTTCACTTTTGCGATGTTAACTTCAGTTGCAGACGTTGATGGCCTACCAGAGCGAGGCAAATCTTCCATCACATCTCGACCGCTTTTGAACGCTTTGTACCACTCATAAACACGTGTTTTTGATAAAGTCGAATCACCGTAAGCCTTCTGTAACATTTTCAGTGACTCCGAACACGAAATTCCATTGGCGATGCAAAATTTAAGACAAACTCTTTGTTCAATGTTTTTGTCCATTATGAAATTCGCAATACACACTAGATATGATATAACTAAAAACAGCACTGTATTTAATATAAATAACAGATGCAACTCAAACTCCGCGCCAAAATAGAAAACAGTTGTGCCAATCTAACAACAACAAAAAAAACAAAAATTTGAATTTGGAACCATAAACAAATCATCCATTCCCGATACTTTGTTGACTGAATGTATATTATACATCTTAATGGTGGAACTAAGCATAGAGGGTGTCCGGGAAGCATCCGAAGGATTTTACAGCGTGTTCCTGAATTAATTTGGAGTTAAAAATGTTGTATAAAGTAGGCTCGATTCGGTCACGTTGTGACGTGAGGATTGTCACAATCAACGCGTCGTAGCGTGGCACGTCACGACATCGTAACGTGTTTGTGTGTGTTCGAACTAAGGCAGAGTTCTACGTTGACGTCATTCTCGTCTCACGCCAATGGGAACAGACCACCCTACTCTATCGTAACTAATACTTTTGACACTTAATACTTCCTTTGGGGTTCGGGATTTCGGACCACAATGATATGACCCATTTGTTTGAGTTATTGACGCTGTGTTTATTCAAATGTTTTTTGTACACTCCGACTTTATTTCCATTGGGGAGTAAACCTTAATTTGAAGTTGATAGAGTTGGTTTTAAGAATGTATGAATTTGTAAAGATGTAGGTTAGTAATAGGTTTTTTAATGGGTTTTTAATAGTGAGGGTTGATGTATGATGTCATAATTAACTGGTACAAAGGCTTTTGAATGGTTATGTTAATGTTTTTATAATAGATGTTTTTGCCGTTGAGATAATAATTTGATTTGTTCGTGACTGAAACCGCTGGGTGCCTAAAGCAGCGCAGGCGCGGATTCAACTTTAGGTGGTCGCCTAACTACTGAACGACGAAAGTCGGTCAAGTGCGAGTCGGATAAAATTGTGGTTTAATTTTCTCATTCTGTTTTGTCTCTGAACCTCTACGAGTGCCGAAGGGGGTGGTGGTGACCTACCTGACCACCCCCGTGGATCCACCGCTGAAGCAGTAAAGAAACTACGAACAAATGTTCGCTGAAAAAAACGCCGAAAATCATGTTTCCCCTTTAATTTGTAATACAATTTTATTTTAATTATTTGTAGTTATAGCAGCAATGGAAAATTTCAATTGCCTACCTACGGTTTATGAGATACAGCCCGTTGAAAGACGTACGGACAGCGGAGGCTTAGTATGGGTACGGAACCCTAGAAATACGCGAGGCAATACGGGAGCTAACGCAAGAAATACTTTGTCAATTCATACAGTTAATTTGGCAAAATATTTCAAACCGGTCCGCCGCGATACGTACGCGTCTCACGTATTAAATGCTCGTTCGTCCGTCCGTACGCCATATTTGTAACTTTTAACAAGCACACGCATTTTATTAGACTAATGTTTAATTTCGCGGGCCTTTAATGTTTTGAGTTTTTAGACACAATATATATTTTAGAGTTGCGTTTGTGACATGGTAGGATTATTTTTGGTAGTATATTATTATTTTATTTTTATTATTATTATTTTTTTGTATATTCTGGAAGGCTTGACGAGATCTCACCTCATCATGATCATCATCATCATCAGCCGCAAGACGTCCACTGCTGGACAAAGGCCTTACCCAAGGTTTTCCACAACGATCGGTCCTCTGCCGCTGTCATCCAGCAGTTTCCCGCGAGTTTTATCAGATCGTCGGTCCACCTTGTGGAAGACCTGCCGACACTTCGTCTCACGGTTCGCGGTCGCCACTTTAGAACCTTTCCGCTCCAACGGCCATCGGTTCTACGAGCAATGTGCCCCGCCCACTGCCACTTTAGGTTTGCTATTCGGTGAGCTATAGCTCACTGAACTGATATATCAGTTACTTTAGTTCTCCTGCGGATCTCCTCATTCCTGATTCGATCTCGCAAGGAGACACCTAGCATAGCTCTTTCCATCGCCCTTTGAGTGACCTTGAGCCTTCTTATGAGGCCCATTATAAGCGACCATGTCTCAGATCCGTATGTCATCACTGGCAACACACATCACAACAACGATCTCACCTGTTGTTGTACAAATCCTGTTGACACTTCAGATACTTTTTTATTTGTAACTAGCGACCCGCGCTCGCTTCGCTTCGGTTAAAGTTCCCCTTCCCATTTCCACCCCTTAACGTTGAAATATCCAATTTTTCTCTTCATAAAAACCTTCTCCTAACAATAACAAACACAACAAAAAAAAAGAATTAACGAAATCGATACAGCCGTTCACGCGTGATGCCGTGACCAAGGGAAATAGGAATTAATGTATATATATATATATATATATATATATATATATATATATATATATATATATATATATATATATATATATATATATATATATACATATATATACATACATAGATGTGTTAATGTAACAATTACTCTTCATTACTTTATTACCTTGTGATGAGTTGATGACAATTGTGACTTAATGTTTAAGTATTATTACTGTATTGTATGATTGAAAAAATGACCGTCTGCTGCTGCAAGAAACTCGCAGCGCTTCTTCTCTGCAATGATGGTCTTATACAGCCATTATAACTCTAGTTTCAGTATTTAAGGGCTTTATAAGGTCTTATATAGCTTGTGTTCTACTTGGGGCTAGTAGATCCACTCCATGTTACCGACGTGTAGAAGAACCCCGGCGTGACTAATTTACTGAATAAATATTTCGACTTTTGAAATTTGTTGATGCTTTTTAGTGGATTTGACTTTATACGTTAAACCTATGCGCCTTAAAATGCACATTGAACAAAAGGTATGAGGAAGAATATGCATATAGCAATTCCTTGGCTACCTCTGATCTCACATACTTAGTTAAGATAGCCATCAAACATATTTCCCTGTGCCTTATTCACGACAGTAGATCGCACGATCGATATCGAACAATATGCCATTTATTTGTATAGATCTAGGATCGATTGCGCAGTTAAGATGGACTTGGGGCTGAGGGTCAGGGCATTATTCACTAGGTTGACTAGTTTCTTGCCGTGGATTTGACTGGATTTAAAAATAAATAATTTTAATACCAGGGGACAATGTCTTGATATGACCTAGTCTTAAAGTAAGATCTAGGCTTTAAAAAAAAATTTAATATGGAAAACACTGAGAAAATTAACCTCATTTTTGGGGCTGCAAGTAAACTGTTAGTCTGTGGTGTCCTTAAGAGAATCACCGCCCTGATATATGTATAAAAAAACTTAAGTAAAGCCCCTCTTGTATGTAGTTGTAACGTTTCTGTATAGATGACGTTCCAAATATAAAAATTGACGTAAGTCCCATATAAGTTTTGTACACTAGGTACTACATAAAAGAAGGGCCTTACTTGAGTTTTTTATCTATAACCAGTGGTAACCAGTGGGCGTAGTTCCCACATAAAGCGCGGAGAAATGGCCGAGGCGTAATGCCAGGTAATGCTCCTTAATTACTTTAAACACTGCTGCAACTCTATGATCATGGTAACGCTTGAACTTTTTTTTTTTTTTTCTTTTCTTCTGACGCTTGACCTTTCTAGGCTATAAATACTCGGGCGATGCAGGGCTACTTTCAAAATCGAAATTCGAAGTTACGTTAGTTCCTTTGCATACGATTTAATTACGATTACCGAGTGAAAAAAATGGTGCAAACTAGAGATGGGCCGTTCTCGGAAACTTTCGGAAGCTTTTCTCATTTTGTATGGAGAACATTCTCGACTGGGAATATTTCCCATACAAAATGAGGAAATAATCCGAACGTTCAAAATGAGTGTTTCATAGTAACCATCCAGTTAGTGGTTTCGTTTCATACAATTAGCGATTACGCACTGCGTCCGATTCGAATCCGAGAAATGTTAGTCCAAAGTAGCAGTACTTAATACTATTTGTTTCAGAAATCGGATGACGGAATTCGGATCTAGCGCGCAACCTCTCATAGTACTTCTGCTACTTCAGACCGACGCTTCTCGGATTTGGATTCGGACACTGCGTGTGCCCTTAGACCCTGTCCAAGACAGCTAGCTCAAGTGATCCGCAACATTGTTTGTGGCTCGGATCTCCCGTTCTATGTAGTCTGTATCGATAGATACGCACTTAGCGACTAGCGAGAAATTACAAGATGTGCTAGCCGCTCTAATGACGCGTTTTACGCTTGCTTGGAGATACTAGAGCTACATACATCCCGTGCAGATGCTGCCGCGAGTTTCCTCCTGGACGGGATGTATGTAGCTCTAATATCTCGGGAACGCGCGAGCGACGCGAGTGTCGACGCGCGAGCGAAACGCGTCATCCGAACAGGCTCTTACAGAGTAGAAACGTTCGCGGCCGAAACAACAATATATACATTTCCCTACATGACTCACTACAAACACACGTCATGTCCTCGGATATGCATTAAGAAAATTGTCTTGAAATATATACCGTGTAAAAAGCGAGGCATACTCGTACCGAGACGGCGACAAATCAAACAAGTAAAGACGCGGGTAACAGTATACTCGTAAAGTGATTATATAAATATATTACACACTATTGTTTGAATTGATAAATATTGTGAGAGTAGTAACTATATTGATTTTGTCGCGGTTAGGGGTAGTGATTCTGCCTACGAAGCTAGCGGTGCCAGGTTCGATGTCCGGAAAGTGCAAATATTTCGTGTGACGAGCGCGATCTGTTCCTGAGTCGGATGTTTTCTATGTATTTAAATATGGATTCCTCTATACTTATAAGTATGTTTATCGTTGTCTGGATCACAATTACAAGCCTAGAGCTTAGTTTGGGAGAAGATATTTTTTTGCAATTTTCCCTGATATTTATTTATTAAATCATTAACTTTTGCAGTCGTTTATCGCTTTTCCCTGGGGAACTATAAACTTTTTCGGGATAAATAGTAGCTGTGTCAATCCAGGATAAGGGCTATCAGTGTGTCAACTTTCATACAAACCCGTTCAGCCGTTTATGCGTGATTGAAACACAGAACCGGTTTATAAAATACCGGTCAATACCGGTTTATTTCGGTTTTGCTCCGAACTTTAAGAATTTTACCTAAATTAATCGGTTTACTGAACCAGAGGCCGGTTGGTAAACAAACAAGTTGAAACTTTTTTTTTGACTTATGAGAGTAACTAATTAATCCATAGGAACTGTACAGTCAAGGTCATAAATATGTGTAAATTTTAGTACCTTGTCTATTTAATGTCAAGTTTAAACTGCCATATATGAATGTCACTGCGATTAAAGTGACAAGGTACTAAACGTGTACACATACTTATGACCTTGACTGTAACAACGGTGCTGATTGATTCAATGAAATGAACGTCCCAAAACAGAAGTTTTGATGCTACTGCATAAAAAAACTAGTCAGCGTTTGTTAAACCGGTTAATAAATAAAAACTTTTTATAAAGAATCCTCCAAAAACCGGTTACAAATCCGGTTTATTCGAACGAAACTGAAATGAAAAGGTTTTGGCCGGGATCCGAGCTCTAAAACGCAGCCTAAGGCCTGAATCACATCTAGGTATCAGCATCGATTCGCATTTTGTCTTTAGAAAATGTATATTTTGTATGAAGACGCATACGCATGCGAAAGGAGAATCGATGCGTACGTACGATACGTACGATCTTTATACAAAATGGCTGTTTTCTAAGGACCTAAGGAAACCACTTAAAATGTTTAATTTATCCCATTAAACGGACTGTGTTTATAGTCTTCAATAACATAATTTCCTTTGCTTATCTATCACTAATTTCACATTCCATTAATAAACTATTACCAAACTCTGCATTACTTCACTGTAACATGTAAATTTTTGTTTGAAAATGTTTTGGCATAATTTTAAAGTGATATCAGTTATAGTAGTATTTCAGGGTAAGTAGATTGTTTTTATTTTCAAACTTCATCTTCATGTGTAGTATCTACTTAAGGTGATTTTACACTGGCGAGGTGAGACGAGACCAGAATTGATAACTTGTTGGCTTTTTTTCACCAAAAATTACCATTAAACCATGAACTCACGCTTAATAACAATAACGAAATATCGCACATCTAAATATACACAAGTTATTCAATTCAAAATTGAAGTAGGTACTTATGCTGCCCTGCTAAGGTAAAAGTCAGTTTTTTTTAAGCATGACGGTATGTTTATCGTAGCCTAGAAGTAGTTTATCGTCGCCTAGCACCCATAGCACAAGCCTAGCTTAGTTTGAGACTAGGTCAATTTATGTGAGATAGTCTCGTGTCATTTATTACATTATTCTGGATCCCAATAATTAGGTGCAATGGTTAACCGTAGCTATATAATATTGATACATACTTCTGTCATACTGGATGTCCTCTCGTTTCAGTTAAAGATACCATTCCCCATTCGTTATGCGACGTAGGACTGAACATCTTTGAGAAAGAGGCTAACTTAGGCCAATTGGGAATATTGCCGTGGCTTGGCGTGATACGGGCCCATTTACGTAAGTTAATTCGTTCATGTTTTTCAACAAGATACATGTATAAAACTAAAACCCGACTACTAATCTCCTGAGTAACGTCCTACATATAGGACAATTGTCAAAATGACTTTTAACTTTTGTTGACTGTCATAAGATTCTGTTTCGAACTAGCGTTGACATAGGCCTCAGGAGGCTAAAGTATTTTTCATTCATAAATCGACACGACACGTACGTTTACGACATCTATGCATTAACAGTTTTCATTTGACACCACTCTCGATACATTTGTGGTAAAATCTCCGAGTACGTTTATCGATAAGCCATATATCGACATTTGTCCCCTAGTGATCACTCCTAGTAGGTAAAAAATTGATTTTATTGAGATTGAAAATGAAATAAGACTTTTCGATGAACTTAATACTCCGCTTCTTAATTTTAAAAGGGTTTTCTTAACTTAATTTCTCATCGAGTTCTTCTTCACGGTATATTTCAAAATTGCAATTATATTGACCTAATTTTATCGTCGTTACCAAAGTAATACTTATAATAAAAAAACATTTTATACACACAGAGCTGGGAGCAACCTCTACTTTATTCAAAAAGCATCGATAAGTGAATTTATCGATCGATTTTTGAGGCAAAATCAAATGACAGATAGGGAGTATCTGTAATTTGATTTTGCCTCAAAAACCCCAATGTCTGGTTATACGTTTCTCGGGTTCGTCTCTGAAGATAGTTCACATTTTATAGTTTATTTGCAGATAAAGGAGCCGTGATAAAGATAGCTGTGACAGGTGCCGTTTTAGTAAAGGATAAATACGCTATAGCAAATGCGCATGACATCGCCAAAATACCGAAAAGGACTTTTCGGTAAGTTATTCGTTGATCCAAATGTTTCTCACGGAACGGGACAGATACTCGTATGACTTTAAACAACAAGTTGGAAAAGTGTATCATAAAAAAAACGTAAAAAATAACACAAGCTTTCAAATCATCCTAGGTCACTTCAGTTGGACCGACCTAGGATGATTTGAAAAGATGCAATGTTATATTTTGTTTTGCAGTCGGTTCATTTTTTTTGTGTTACAGAGATGACAGCAAAGCATTTTTCATCCCAAACGACGAACTGCCTTGGACGAGTCCCTTAAAGGAATATGTCTTACATCCCGAGTACCAGTACTCGACGTACAACACGATTGCTCTCGTCGAGTTGAAACTTGAAAACGGATTAAGTGCGTAATGTGTGCGTGACGTATGCGTAGCGCGTACGTGGTGTGGGCGTAGCGTGTGCGTGGCGTGGAGTGGCATGTACGAGTATGTGGCGATGTGTGGCGTGTGATTGACATGTTCGAGGCATGTGCATGCCTGCATGGCGTTGCGGGGCGTGTACGTGTCGTGAGCGTGGCGTGTGCGTAACGTGTGCGTGGCATGGAGTGGCATGTATATGCCAATGCGTGGCGTGTGAGTGGCATGTTCGATGCATGTGTATGGCGTTGCGGGGCTTGTACGTGTCGTGAGCGTGGCGTGTGTGTGGCGTTTGCGTTGCGTGTGCGTGGAATGTGCGTGGCGTGAGCCGCGTGTGCCTAGCGTATGCGTAGTGTGAAAGGTTTTTTTTATAGTATTGTTGATACTTGTAATTATTGGGTATATATGTTCGCAGTACCTGTGCTTCCAATCTGCTTTCCGGATTATTTATACAATGCTTCCAACCAACTGTACGCATTGGGATTTACTGATGGTAGGTAAGATAATCGAGATTTGCCATTACGGAGAATTTTCGAGAATTTCACTACTAAAGACGTGCTATTTTTGAGAACTCTACCTCATCTACCTACATCGTCGGATGAATCATTAACCGGATTTACGTCGTCCGTCATGTGTAAATGAAATTTAACTGCCTGCATTTTCATTTAGTCGCTAGTTTCATCGACGACTATTCGAAGGAACGGTTCATCTTTAATCAAGATAACTCACGTTTACTACGCTTCAGGGCTCGGATACCGGTTAACTTTTCAAACCGTTATGTACCTATGTGATGCAAAACTTTTTCATTTCGGTTTTGTTCGCATAAACCGATTTTTGGAGGAAACTTTATATAAAGATCTTTACTAATTAACCGGTTTAGAATAAAACAACCGGTTAATTCTAACGCACGATAAACCATCGCATTCACATCACAAGTCAAAAACAAGTTGCAACTTGTTTGTTTACCGACTGACCTCGCGCGACCAGCCGCACGTGGATTAAACCGGTTAATTTAGGTTAGAATAAAGTTCTCAAAATGATTGCGTACCCTAGAAAGTTCGGAGCAAAACCGAAATAAACTGGTATAACCGGTATTTCTTTAAACCGATTCCGAACCCTGCTACGCTGATTAAGATTACTTGATTGTTTTAATTATACTGTTTTGTGAGGTTTTTTTTCTAACAAATAAGTTATATATTTATTGTATGTGTGTATTGAATGTTTTAGTAATAATTAAATTTTTATTTTTAGACAATCAAATCTTAGAAAAGGTGGCTTACCAAGTGCAGTACATAGAACAACCAGTCTGCAAAGAGTTTTACAAAAGATCTGGGGTAAGTATAAAATTAAAAAGTCTGGGTTTTCATTTTTTATATTTCGCTACAAATGGCTAAAATACCATTTTTATTATTATTTGGTTTAGTTCAATGTCACTTAATTTGGAAATATATAATTATAATTTTATACGCAATAATTTTATGGATGCTTTTAAAACTTACCAGTATGGCACGTTTTTACCGTCACGATAAAAATAACCTGAACACCATAACGTTTCAGAAATTATCTTTCGATGAAATGAAATTCGGTGAAACGGCACATTCGATGAAATGAGTGTCTGCAAAACAAGGGACACCATTATTATTGACATTGTCATAAGTTTTGTTTAAAAAATCTAACTGTTGAGTTTCTTGCGGCGCTCACTTCTCAGCAGTGGTCTCCTCTTGGAAAGCGCTAGATTTTGACGTGTAAAAGTGCCCGTGTGGTCTACTTACTGAATAAATATCTTTTATCTTTTTTTATCTTTATCTTTTACCAGATAAAATCCTCCGACAAAATTGGGACACCTACTTTCAAAGCTCATAAGTTAACTCTTAAATGGTCCAACGTATTTTCACCAAACTTAAGCCCGTATTAATAAACTCATCTAGATTGTGATCCCCGTCTCAAGACACGTCAAAGTAAACGTCATTCCATAGAGAACTGTCACTGTCACTTTTGACGCATCTTGTGACGGACATCTCATCCAGAATCATTTATTAATACGGCCCTTAGCTAAGAACACTCTCGATTAACAGGTTCCCCGTCTCATGAACCACATATGTGACGCTCTCAATATAAAGGGACCTTATGGAGGCAGGCGTAACCCGTTTTTAGAACTGTTACCATAGTATTCGTATAGTTACAAGAATAAGAAGAGCTTAACTGCCTTCCTCCATAAGGTCCGTTTATATTGAGAACGTCACATATGATTCATGGACGCAGTTTTATCCCTGGCCTGATACGTTCATGTAATAAAATTTGTATATAACATTGCACATTGGGACAATACTTGGACGTACGACGAAGAAAATGCACTGTTGTATAGAATGGAAACCTGTTAAGTCACCTTTCAAACAAAAAGCCGTCCGTTTGGGAGTTACGATGCCACAGACTAACATACACACGTACAATTTATAACAACCCTCTGTTTTGCGTCAGGGGTTAAAAAAAACATTTTATTTGTATTAATAACTAAACTTATAAACTTTTAGCAGAAGGACTTGTACAGATACGAGCCGACTCACTACCAGTGCGGGTTCGCTGTGAACAACAAGAAGAACTGCCAATGGGAGAACGGCATGGTGCTCGCCTCCAACTCCTCGAAGTCCTGGGTCTTGGTAACGTTCATATTAATATCAGAGGACAATCAGATCTCACACATCGTCTTATTCTCCTCGGCTACGGAACTACATTCAATGTTTGAAGATCTGAGCAGGGCAGGCCTTAAGCGGACGGAAGATTGGAACATGTCCGAGTACATATACTTAGGCCAAATATAGTCTCCTTCTAAAAGTCTCTTAAAGCGTACTATAGGGTCGAAGACTATCTAACAGAAAAAAATACTTGGCCTGAATAAAATAACTCATAACATCATGTAAACGTTGTCTAGGGGACACGGTTTAAACTATAAAAACTAGCTATGTTATAATATCAGGCATTTGGAAAAAACTGCCAAGTTGGCCCATTTTTTATATTTATGTTATTACGTATTTATTGAAATTATTTTAATTTTTTTTTAGATCGGATTAGGAATCCGTGGCCCAGGGTGCGGAGCGCCCGCCCGCTTCATAGAACTGTACCCATACATTCCTTGGATCGAATCTTTAATTGCCCACCCAATACCGGATTATCCCTGGAGGAAGTCACTTCAGGACTCAAAGTTTTCGCAAACAGAACAACCCATTAAAGATATACTCATACATACCTTCTTTAGAAATGGGAGTGATCCTGTCGGGAAGCCGGAAGATTGGTTTTCCGTACACACAGAGACTTCTCACCAAGATGAGAAAGCTAACGTTTCTAGATGTAAGTATGATTTCCCTTTATATTTTTACTACTTGACAGCGACTTCGTCCACGTTGTTGTTGTTGTCGTCCTATGGTACCCCAGTGGTACCCTAGGACCCCTCTGGTCTTCGGAGGGTGTGCCCCCATGCTATCCACTTCCACTTCCGTTAAGCAATTTCTCGCTTCGTCCACGTAAAAGTCGTTTATTACTATTCCCTTAGGATATAACAAATTTTCCGGGATAAATGTAATACATACATATGTAGGTACATGCATACAGATCCAAGACATTACCGTACTCTTCAGCAGTCGAGTAAAAAGGAGCTGCTAGTGTTTTGACATTTGTGTTATATCAACTACATAATAATATGTTAATATTAAAGTTGTATAGTTTTTTTTTTGTTTGCCAGCTAATTCTACTATATAAAGTAAGTTGTTATCTAGAAAGTAAGTACCTATACAGGATGTTTGGTACATGGTTGGACAAACGAAAACAGCGAGGTGGGGCCGTATGCTACATGATTAATAAATTATATAATTAATTAACTGGTATTTTTTTATTCCCTTTGTCAATTTCTCTTTTCAATTTGACCACCATCTTTGCACTTTGTTATTTTTTTTCTTAAACCATGTGCCTAGGCCAGATTTATAGGGCTAAGTAAGTATAATACGCGCGCGATCTGAGTGCAGGTATGAGGAATGCGAGCGAGCGACATCAAGGTCAGCACAGCAGTACACTGCAGGGCGAGCGAGGCGAGGTGTGTCGACGGCGGGGGGACGCCGCACCTCATACCCCGACTTCACTCAGATCGCGCGCGTACTATAGCATTATGGCCTCACCTCTTCGCCGTTTCCGTTTGTCCAACCATGTGCCCAACCCTGTATATACATTATACATAATGTGCCTAAACTCCTACTTCTATTTTCGACTTTACGTAGTCAACGTAATTTTCCAATTGTTTTTATATTGCTGTTTAGTTTCGTTCTTCCTTTTATTAGGGTATGTACAGTCAAGGGCATTAATATCTATACAGCCGTCGCGTCAAATATATGTATACATGGACCTTATTGCCAGTGGCATAAGAAGTATAGATATTTTTGAGATCTTGGGAACGTATATATATGTATGCCCTTGACTGTACATGTAGCAATAAAGAAAACGATAAAAAGAAATTAATTAGACTATGTCTTAGCGTAACCCTCAATAGGCGAGTCAGACTAGCACCTTACTGTATTTTTTTTGTATTTTTATTAGTTTCGTAGTTAAACTAACATCTGTCTGTCTTTCAAAACGTTTTACAGCGGAAAGATAATAATATAAAGATTGTTCGTAATAAATAAGAAGTTTAATTATTGTGTATAGCAATAAATAGGTACTTTTATTGTGTTCTTATGTTTTATTTTATTTAGTATGCCACGTTTTATATTAGAGGCGAAAATACAAATAATATATAAATAAGATCTATAAAATATGAGATTTCGTCTTACCTACAAGGTGCCAGTTGGGTTTAAGCGTGCGTGCACGTACACGAGCTTGTTTCACGAGAGAGCTTGGCCTTGTTTCATACAAACCCATTTTTTATGGAGGGACTTACGTAGTTAGCCTCTGACGGCTTAGACTACTTCACCGGGAGGGCGAGCTCCTGAGGGGAGCTCAGCGCAAAAGTACCCCTATTTCACCGGGACACCATGGTCGCGCCACCCGGTCGCCGCCACCAACAAAATGTATACACGTCTATGTAGGGTATCTTACCTGGTGTCCACTTGGTTGCGGGACCAAATAGGGTCCATAGTGAACCTTGCACGGGTACGCGTATTATCGAATCGCGTTTAGAAAGGGATTGAGATCACATGTCATTTTTGAACTAATACACGATATGACATTGTCAGTAGTAGAGTGTGTAGATAAATGAAATTGTTATTTTAGTACAATGAAGTTATAAAGTATGGAAAAAAACTTCAAATTATATTAAATAAAATACAAATGTTGTAAATAAGTAATTATTTTTAGAAAGACCATAAAACCGACCGAATATTTATACCGACCGTTTAATACTTTACCGCGATTCATATTTTATAAATGATGTGAATTAGTGACAGATTTGACAGATATGATATTAATATTTTTTTATAAAACAAATGACAACATTTACCGAGAATATAGTCCAAATATGAAAAGCATACTCTGTAAATCTATTAATTCTATTATCAATAAGTGTCTACACTTATGAAGATATCAAAGATTGACTTATGATTATATTTAATCATTTATAAGTACTGTTGTGCTAACGGTACTCTCGAATCCCTTTCTAATCGCGGTTTGATAATATGATCCGATGGATTCTAGCGATGTGCGACCGCGCGAAGCTAAAAGATGGGTAAGTAATGATTTTATCGATCTATGTTCGCATGTATGGATGTAAATATGTAAGTAACCAAACATCCGATATGTTTCACTCTAGCTAAATATTGGATCGATTTTAATAAATGGGGTGTTGTTAAAATTCGACAAAAGTTATAAGGGTCGGCAGTATAAGATGTAAAAGCAAAGCAGAAACTCACTAAATTAGGTATTGTTATTGTAGTATATTTTTAGATGGATGAACTGAATAAAACACCAAGTTAGTTGTACGATGCTATAATTCTCTAGACAGGTCAAATCTACCCTCACAATCCTACGCTTACGTCTACCCACGTACACCACATCTCCCCAACCTAAAATACTTTATACGGGCAAACCAAAAAAAAAATATAATATAAAAAAAAACAAAAATATAAAAGTACATTGTTAACAAATACTTAACGATTAATACGTGGTCTTAACACTATATTAGATGGAGCCGGCGGCGACCGTTCCGAAGGTTCGTAGAAAGAAGAATCTTGATCTCCCTCACTGGGTAAATACTCTGAACCTTCACTGTCTTCTGATGTGATTTGCTCCTGCGACTGCGTTAAATCGATTTCAGTAGCTGTGACCGCGTTGTCCTCTGCCAATGTCACAAACGCATAATCAGAGTCCCGGTCCGCGCGGAAATCATGAGCTCCGTCCTCTTTACCTCTATAACACCAGATTTGGTCTGCATGTTTTCTCGTTGATATATCTAATCTAGGTACATATATCCTAAACATTCGATTACCAATTTTTTCCTTAATTATACCTATTTCCCATATGTATTTATTGCCATTTTTGTAATATGTTTTTATCAAAACTTTATCACCTTTCTTAAATATTAGTTTTCTTTTCCCCCCGTAATATTTACTCTGGGAGACCTGATGGTTTAAAATATTTTGTTTAGCAACGTCATGTATCATAGACTTGGAACCGTTACCCTTAGAATGACCAAGTAAATCCAGTCGTGATCGAATTGACCGGCCGAGCATCAACTGTGTAGGTGGGACCCCTGTGCTGCAATGAGTTGTATTCCTGTAGTCCATTAAAAACTTATTTAGCCTCAATGATAACAAAAACTGAGTTGAACATTCTGTTGCCAATGTTTTTATAGCCTTTTTTACCGTCTTTACCGAATTTTCGGCCTGCCCATTAGACGCGGGGTGGTAAGGAGCGATAGTTAGATGTTGTATGCCATTACCCGTGCAAAATTTTGTAAACAATTCTGATGTGAAAACAGACGCATTGTCAGATACTATTGTTTTCATTAATCCAAAACGAGCAACTACCTCAGCTAATTTCCTTAAAATATCCTCAGTTCCTGCCGAATGTAATAAACAGAAACATTCCAACCATTTCGAGTAAGCGTCGACAATAACCAGGTAGTTATAGCCGTTACTAGATAACATATCTATATGCACACGCTCCCAGGCCGCCGCCGGGCGGGGCCACGAAACAAGTGGCGCGCGAGGCGGATCTGGTTTTAATTCAAAACATACTTTGCAACTTCCCACTTTTCGTTCTATATCTTTATCAATTTCTGGCCACCAAAATCTAGATCGGGCCTCCGCTTTTGATTTTACTACACCAAAATGAGACGAATGTAGCTCGTCTAAAACTTTCTCCCTCAAGGTTAAAGGTATGATAACCTTATGACCGCGCATGATGCATTCATTCTCGCAGTTTAGTTGCAACCTACAATTAAAATATGGTAACAAATTTAAATCGTTAACTTTTCGAGGCCACCCTTTGTTTACAAAATGCATCACTTGCCTCAAGGTGTCGTCTCGCTGAGTGTGCTCTTTAACTGCATCAACCGATATAGGCAAAATATTTTCGCCGGCCATAATAAAATGCATGTACGTGTTTAACTCGCATTCATGAGCGTGGGCGATCACGTCACTATTACGTACCGCGTCGCCGTCGACTCGAGTGTCGACTGAGCGCGAGAGATAATCCGCCGTGTTGTCCGCACTACGCACAAATTCAATGTTATAATTATAGGCGGACAAAAACAATGCATATCGTTGCAGCCGATTTGCCGCCATTTCGGGAATACCTTTTTTATTACCAAATATTGATAATAACGGCTTATGGTCGGTTCGTAAAATGAATGGTACCGATCGCCCGTACAAGAATTGGTGGAATTTCTTAACGCCGAATATAATAGCCGTAGCTTCTTTATGGATTTGCGAATAAATTTGCTCACTTTTAGTTAATCCGCGTGAAGCGTAAGATATCACCTTTTCGTAGCCGTCTGGTTGAACTTGTGATAAAATAGCCCCTAACCCCGGGCCCGCATCTACGGTTAAAATTGTTTTGTAGTTGGGGTTAAAATGCGCTAGAACCCTGTTTGACGCTAACTCTTTTTTGACAAGCTCAAAAGCTGCTTGTTGCGGCTGACCCCAGTTCCACTTTACTCCATCTTTAAGTAAATTATGTAGTGGATTTAACACGCTGGACATATTAGGCACGAATGTTCGGTAATAATTAACCATCCCCAAGAATGACTTGAGTTCGGACACACTTGATGGAGGTTTTGCGGCTATTATTGACTGAATTTTATTTGGAGATGTGTGTAAACCCTCTTTGTCTATTGTATAGCCCAAATATTCTATGGATTTTTGGAAGAATACACATTTCTCCTTCTTGACCGTTAACCCGGCATCTTGTAACTTCTCAAGGACCTTCTCTAACCTGGATAAATGAGAAACTCGATCTGGAGCAGTTATCAGTAAGTCATCTAAAAATATACAAACTCCTTCTATACCCGCCAGCAACCTTTCCATAGCTTTTTGAAAAATGGCGGGTGCTGACGTCAGACCCAACACCAGACGGGTGAATTTAAACAACCCGCGGTGCGTGTTTATGCACGTAAGATCTTGGGACTCCTCTGTCAGCTGTAGTTGCCAGTACGCCATTGATAAGTCCAACTTACTGAATTCCATCCCTCCGTGAAGCGTGGCAAACAACTCTTGTATTCTAGGCAGCGGATACTGATCACAAACTAATACCTTATTCAAGGTAACCGAATAGTCCCCACAAATTCGTACCGACCCATCTGACTTTAACACCGGCATTATTGGCGTTGCGAACTCCGCATGGTCCACAGGTTTCAGAATGCCCATTGTTACCAACTTGTCCAGGGCTTCGTCTACCTTTGGTTTTAATGCGAGTGGAACCGGGCGTGGTTTAAAGTAAATGGGCTTTGATCCAGGTTTTAGAGTTAAATCTACGTTAAATTTGTTAAATTTACCCAATGCGTCTGAAAATACCTCTGAGTATTTAAGTTTGAGCTCACTAATTTGTCTGTCTTCTGCTATTTTTGTAAAATGTAAATTACAGAAAGACAAATTAAATTTCGTCATAAAGTCTCTGCCTAATATGGGTATAGGTGGGTTACAGCCTTTAAATTTAATAACGTAAAAATTAATTATCTCTGTTTTGGTTCCGAATGTAACTAATAATGGAAAATAACCTAGCGGGTTAATTACACTCCCATCGTAAGTGCGTAGTGAACTTTTTGTAGCCGTTAATTTGATACTAAAAAATTCTTTGTGATAAAAACTTTCTGCCATGGCAGAAATACAACTCCCACTATCTATTTCACAGTTGACACTCTTCTCGCCTAACCGCAACGTTTCTACCCATGGCGATAAATTGCTATTTTTTATATTAAAACACATATGGTTACCTTCCAAGTCGCATGATACATCCGATGCTAAAAAGTTGTTTTGTTTCCATGGAGCACTTTTCTTCGGACACATTTTATTTAAATGACCTCGTTCACCACACTTTTTACACTTGTACCTAACGAACCGACAATTGTCCTTAACATGATTGTTATAGCCACACACTTCACAACCTGGTTTCTTCTCGTTGCTCGTACTCTGCTTGGGTGCTGCGGTATTACTGCTACTAGCCACCGCTGCCACATTACTCGACCTAATTACGAACAAATCGTTCGCCGCCGAGCCGCCGGCCGCTGCTGCACCTGGCCCGCTGCGCTTCGCCGCCGACCGGGCGCAACGCACTGACTGAGCCAGTTCCAAAGCCTTGTTGAACGTTAACTTGGACTCATCCTCTGCAAATAACCGTTCTCGTTCTTTTTCGTTCTCTAAACCAAGAACGAATCGATCCCGCAATACCTTTTCTAACTCTGCATTAAAGTTACAGTGTTGCGCTAATTTCCGCACGCGAGCTGCCCAATCCGCGAGGCTCTCGCCTGTTGTTTGTTCGGCTTTATAAAAATGCCAACGCTCTGCGAACACACATCTTTTTGATGCAAAATGGCCGTCTAACTGTTTTAACAAATCACCGTATGGTACAGAATCTATGGTTTTTGGGGACACTAAATTTTTTACAATTACAAATGTATCTTCCGCTAGCGAAGTCAGCAGGATGGCTCGGCGTGTAGTTCCAGGCTTGTCTACTTCTTCCGATATGCCATTAGCGATGCAGTATTGCGTCAGACGAACTTTGAACGTTTCCCAATCATTGCACCGATGGTCGAAACTCAACGTACCGCCGAACAATCCATGTGCCATTCTTTCCTTGGTTATTTAAGCTGTTGATTTTTGGGTTTCTGTACTCGTCGCCACTATGTAGTATATTTTTAGATGGATGAACTGAATAAAACACCAAGTTAGTTGTACGATGCTATAATTCTCTAGACAGGTCAAATCTACCCTCACAATCCTACGCTTACGTCTACCCACGTACACCACAGTTATGTTAGTATAATCTACTGTAATATGTATTGTTAACTATTTTTTCTGTGTATTTTTGCACCAAAACATTAGATAAGATAGGTTATGATCAAGTTGTGACGTCTGTTTTTGCTTGTTTTTTCTTGCTTAGGGAGGCTAAGGGACTCTTGCCCATACTGCCAAATAAGGCGGGGCATGAAAGATAGCGTGTGATTTTTAATTTTTAATTTTTTTATGTTCGTTTCCCTTTCTTATTGTTTCGTTTTCCTCCTTCTTGTTTTGTAATTTATGGTTTATGTATCTGTCAAAATTATGTGTGTGTAACCTTCCGTGGTTTCACCTGATGGTTCCAACGGAAGGCCAGCGCCGACTTTAATGCCGGCATTACGCTGAGTTGGGACCATTTCGTGACTACATTCTTACTGTGTGTATTTTTTTGTCCTTTGCTGATATTGGTCACGAATAAATGTTTTTCTTTCTTTCTTCTTTCTTTCAGAAATATAGTAGTCTAAGATAAAGTCGAAAAGCGCCACATGGGTACATGGATGGATGTTTATTACCCAATTACGCCAGAACGGCTGAACGGATCTGGATGGAAATTGGCACAGAGATAGATTATAGTCTGAAATAGCACATAGGCTACTATTTATCTGGAAAAAATGGACAGTTCCCGAGGGAGCAGTGATAAACGACTTCTACGTGGACGGGCTCGCGGGCTAATGCTAGTAAGCTATAAAATTTGTGAGGCTGCGTTTAAGTTTTGTTAGTTTTAAATTGTACTCTGGTGTGGCCTCGAAAATAATTTGCTTCTGTTTAACGTTTTGTTTTGTTAACAAAATGGAATATTCATAAAAGTAGTTATTACACTTTCAAAACGCCGGGGAGATTTAAACACTGCCCACGCGCACATAAACAACCCCACGCGTGTGTGCAAACAAAATGGATGACCGCATACGTTAATGGGGTGATTGGGAATCACCTGATTTTAGTTTTCTATCTTACGGAACCCTTAAATGTACTTACTGAGCCCTGCATCTGGTGCAGTTCAACTTTGATTTTTTCACTGATTTTTAAACATTTGTTTAAACTTTTTAATTGTCTATAATATGGCGAAAGAATCATTAAATTGCTTTGAGCGCTAGGCGAGACCCGAATTCGTGTTGATCTTGTGTTAATTAAAAGAAACTAGACGTTATTATTAAAATAATAACAAAACCAGATTGTTATACCTGCGGGCTTAGCATGCATACACGAGATAAAATTTGACAGATGCTAGGGAAATGAATACATCTATTCTACATTCTAACGTAAGACTTAACGCTTAAGGTATAAATAAAATTGTCACGTCATCAATGGTCACGTCTTGATAAAATCGCTATAAAAAAAGTGAAAATCGCTATAGTCGCTTAGTTATAAAAGGTAATTAAATTCAGGACGAGACACTTCCATTTTAAGCCTTAAATGTTAAATCTTACGTTTGAGAATGTGGAATGCCCGCTATGTATGCTCGTGTATGCGTTTAGAAGTAGGCTCATTATATTTTTTTTTATTGCAGTTTGAGACTATGCGCCTTAATTACAACTAAGAATAGTTTTCGAATGAATACTAACGAGTATTTATTAAAATATCGAGGCTGGTCGTTTAGTGTCATCGTATGATGTCGAACGAGAAATTTCGCCCCCGAGGCAAACATTATACATCTTGGATTGCACGTTTCTCCCGTTGAGGACACTTGAATCACTGCTAAAGCCGAGTTAGGCTGCCTTTCCATAGAAGCGAGCGGAGCGGAGCGAAGAGGAGTTGTATAGGAATCGACCAATCACATTGGTTGTAATCCACAATCTCGTCTGAAGCGGAGAGGCTTCAATGGAAACAGTCAAGCGGAGACAACTGTACCTATCAAATTTGTATAGTATGCCACTCATCCCCGCTCGTCTCCGCCTCAGTGGAATCACATACCTCTTTTCACAGCTCCGCTCCTCTCCGCTCCGCCCGTCTCCGCTTCTATGTAAACGCAGCCTTATATGGGTCAAAAGTGGCAAAAGTTCGCATCTCAAACGTAATTGAGATGTCGGTGGGATATACCGACTGTTCTAGAAAATTCTCAAGAATCTAGCTGTTAGAGAATTGTCATTTCGATATTTCCCGTAATTGTAACAGAGTCATGGTAGGGCCTAGTGCAGGATCCGTCTAGATCCTACCATCATCTATATAAGGATGAAATTATACTTGTAAATTTTACTCACGTAAGTAACTTACAATGAGTTGCTTACAAAGACAATTACAATAAGTTACAATGAGTGTTTACATTTGCAGATTTATCGCAAGTAAAACTTAAAGCCGTGGTCGCCTATTGGTTTTACCTGCCGACTCGTCGAGGGTCGTGGGTTCGAACCCGGGCTCGCACCTTTAAGTTTTTCGGAATGTATGTGCGAAATATAATTTGTAAAGTTTACCATGAGCTTTTCGGTGAAGGAAACATCGCGAGGAAAGCTGCACACACCTGCAAAGCAATTTGACGGTGTGTGCGAAGTTCCCAATCCGCACTGGGACTGCGTGGGAACTATAGCCTAAACCCTCTCATTGTGAGTGGAGGCCTGTGCCCAGCAGTGGGACGTATATAGGCTGGATTATAATTATTATATTTTCCACTAGAGATGTGCGAGGTAGCTAAACGGTGAGCGAGGTCAAAGCTTCCCCTTTCCACCAGTAGAGATCAAAATTCAAAATTCAAAATCATTTATTGCGTATCACAGTTCGTTTACAACAGATGGAACAACGGGCTAAAGGTATGCATGTGACGCCCTGCAAGGGCACATGCAGCAACAGCTAAGCTAAGCTATGGAAATAAACGATCCTAATTGGTGGATATCAACACATCCTTAGCACTGCAGCAGCACATCCCTGGTGGAAAAGCAGCCTTATCCTTTAACCTACCGGCAAGCAACAGTGTTCGTATTGTTGTGTCCCAGTGTGGGGGTAAGACAACCGATGAAAGTACTAGCATACAGATATTCCATCTTAGTTCTCAGGATTGGCAACGCATTTGCAGCCTTAGGATTGCAGTCTTGAGATTGTAATCTTGAGATTAAAAATGTCCACGGTTCTCAGCGCCCACTCACCATCAGGTGGTCTGTGTGCTCAAAAACGGACTCTTAAAAAATGTGACGTTCTCAATATAAAGGGACCTTATGGATGCAGGCGGTTACGCCGTTTTCAGAACTGTTACTATAGTATTCGTATAGTTACAAGAATAAGAAGAGCGTAACTGCCTTCCTCCATAAGGTCCCTTTATATTGAGAATGTCACAAATAATTTCTTACAATTTGGATCATAAATATCGTAACAGGGGTCCCTGCCGTTTGGCCAAAATATGTTTGGTCAAATGTATCGTTTCCTAAATTTTCATTTGCCAAAAAGGTATTTCCCGCCGCAAAAATTAGTATTTTATAGCACTCACAACTCTAACATAACCTAACCGACCTAAATAGCTTTTTTGATATACTGATAATAAAACAAAAATAATACAAATAGCTTTTTAGGTAATGAAAATTTGGGAAATTATACATTCGACTTAACATATTTTGGCGAAACAAAAGACTCCGATCATAACAGACATCCTTAACAGGAATATTGTGTTTAAAATGCAAAGGGGTGTCGGTACAAAATGATTCAATCTTTTTGTTTGTGTTGTATCGAAGGTGTTAATTATATTAAGATGGCCGCAAGATACGGGATAAATATCCCATCTCCCCGAACACAGTACTCAGATTATATGACTTACGGACTCGTGTTGGTTCGTAAATGCACTAGTTTGATTTGAAGTTAGTGGCCTATGTTAACCCGACGAAATTAGGGAGTCGTATTTATTAATAGTATTTTTGCAATATACGACGCCCTAATTTGGTCGGGTTAACATAGGCCGCTAGTTTCACACCAGTTTCAACCGCATTCAGTTTCCTGCTCGCATTATTAATCATTGCCTTGTCAGGTTCAGATTACCGCAGTCCAGGCATTCTTCAAAACAACCGAAAATGGTATAAGGACCTACAGGGAAATTATTAATAATGCGACCAGAGGCCGTATCATGAGCTATCAAAAACTGTTCCATGCAGTGAAAAGAACACCTAAAGAAAGATAAAAAGAAAGCCATAATGACCTGACTATACGAACTGTTTTAAAACTGCATACTGCGCAGGCGACGAAGGCTTGAATTGATATTTCAATGAATGTTAAACGACCGGGTTGTTGATGGGGACATGGCTAGCGGGACGTGTTTACACGTGGGACTGACTCGGGTTATTTATCCTGGGCATGGGCAAAGTAAGTCACTTCTTCATACATCATTCATCATTTCTTCATTCTTTTCGAACGAAGCGCTTTGCATCATCTTTCATAATGCGTACTGCAAACGAGTGGAATGCGCTTGCGCTTCCGGCGTCTGTATTTCCGAGTGTATACAATCGGAACCGTTTCGAACGTTTGTTGGCAGTTTCTTTACTGCTTTAGCTCTGTTTAAACTGTGCCGAAGTACAGTCTGTAGAATATCGACAACCAGGCAGCTTCTCGGCGGTGAGCTAGTTACAGTTTAAATACCAACTAGCCACTAGAACCGATGGCCGTTGGAGCGCAAAGGTTCTAGAGTGGCGACCGCGTATCGGGAGACGAAGTGTCGACGATCTGATAAAGGTCTGGATGACATCAGCAGAGGACCGGTCGTTGTGGAAAACCTTGGGGAAGGCCTTTGTCCAGCAGTGGACGTCTTGCGGCTGATGATGATGATGATTATAGAACTATAGATGTATTAAATGAGAATGAATAAAATGAAAATACGTAAATATTTCTGTTTTTAATTTATTTATTAAAATAACAATGTTTAGGTATAGATACAACATTAATCCCCTCTTTCCGCAACCCGCACCGCCCACCGGCGCCGGCGCATCGGGTATCCTGTCATTTTACCAAACGTTTCACAAACTGATTCATTTCACAAACAAATCATTTGGAAAACCGTTTTTTTTCCGAAACTGCAAATATAACAGGATTTATATTTGGACCATCGTGTATAACCCTATCTATAGATAGGGTTAGGTTAGGTTAGTTTTATAAAAATTCTGAAATATTTACAGTTTCGGAAAAAAAGCGGTTTGCCAAATGATATGTTTGTGAAATGAAGTATGTAAAACGTTTTTTGGTAAAACATTAGTGAACCGCGCATCGCTGCCCGTCATTGTAAACAACCGATAACCACGCTGTATGAATAATTAATTATTTACAAAATAGTTTTTTTTGTGAAATTTTTACCTACTTTTTTCAAAAATGGAGTCTTTAAGTGATACCTACACTCGCTGCGCTGTAGGATGGTGCGGGTGACGTTTGGTGCACCGTTCCTTTTCACTTATGAGAGTTGCTCGTACCTACTAACGTGGCGCAATATTTTAATTACAACTTATATTATAAATGTGTAAATATTACCAATTACAGTTACTCAGAATGTTGAACCTAGTCCGTTATTGTTCTTTATTAAAAATAAATAAAGAGATTGAAGTGACGTGAACGTATTATGCGTGAAACTTAACCTCATAGACTTGTTTAGTGATGAATAAATTGCTACGATAAATTGTCGATAATTATTGCAAGGGAGCTATAAAACAAGGCATTTTATTTTAATCATTTAATGATTCACAGCCTTAATTTACATCAAAATTTAAACAATTTGACACGTTACTGGATTCATTACCCGATTCAGTAACCGAAATTACGAATGGCTAATCGAGATGGTTCAAAACGTTCGGACGATATGATAAAACTTACTGTACTTTGTGCTGTGGATTTTGTATCAATAAATAAATAAATGAAATGGTATATTTTAACAAATGTTGCTATATGTTGAGCATTCTTTCCGTATTCACTTTTTTAAATCGACAAAATTGGATTGAGTGTCATCTCCCTAGTCGGATCATACTGACAGCCGTCAACCACACTATCCTACTGAGCCCTTAGCCAAGATGCCCATCCTGCCCTGATAAGGTAAAGGGCAGTATTTTACACAAAACTACTGTAATAATTGCAACCTCATTACGGGTAATAAGGTTGCAATTGCTACAAAGGTTTTGTGTAAAATACTGCCCTTTACCTTAGCAGGGCAGAAACGCTAGTTATCGATGGGCATCTTGGCTCAGGGCTCAGTAGCACAGCGAGGTTTATTGAGTAGAAAAATATTGGACGGTGACTAAAAAGTCACCCAGTATTTCGCGGCACCGTTGTTACGGGAGGTCGTTTACGTTTGGACTTGGTTCTAGTACGGCTCGTGGTAGGTCTCCTGCGTCGGGTGTTAGAATGGTAAGGTCGACGGGTCCGGGTAATATTTCTTCTTTTTTCTCTTTCTTCCCTTTCGCCTGGCATCGGTGTGATATAAGGTGATCTAGGACCCCATACTTCAAGCATTAACTCTGCCTTTTCTCTAAAATCGAACTTTACCAATAGATTAAACATAGGTTGACCTTTCCACCACCTGGTGCTGTCATCAAATGGATCACCATCCTTCAAGTGGAATGCTTCTAAATTTTGGTGCGGCTCCCAATTAACTATATTTTCTTCAAACGGCCCCGCTGGAACTCTTTCTTCAACTGGTATGTAGTGTTTCAGTAAGTGGTCCGGCATTTCATCCTCGAGTGGTTCATCTATGGTATCAGTTACGCTGTACCATAGATAACAGTCGGATCTGTGGCGTGATTTGACCTGGAATCAAGCGAGAGCTCTTTATAGTTACCTGTATATACGCACCACATACATTAAACAATAACACGATACGACGTCGCGTAATCTAAGACGTGCATTCTTCGCGTGTCGACGTAGAGTCAGTTTAAAGTTGACCAATATTCAGCCACGCGATTAGCATTAGCCGGGTCTACACAGAGCGAGAAGCCTCGCGAGGCATTTTCCGCGCGAAGCAGCTCCGGCTGTGTGAACGTGCCTCGCCGGAGCCAAGCCCGCGAGGCGCAACTACAGTGATCCTCGGCCATATAACCCCACTTTAACGGCCTAGCCACGACTTTGAGCGGCAGCGGCGGCGGCGAGCGAATTCTTTCTTCACTGCTCGGTCGAGACGCTCACCGCGCAGCGGTTAGTTGAAGTTACACGTAATTTGAGGCGTTCTTAATATAAAGGGACCTTATGGAGGCAGGCGCTTACGCCGTTTTTAGGACTGTTACTATAGTATTCAAATAGTTACAAGAATAAAAAGGTCCTCCAGAACGTCACATTTATTAGAAAAGTCGCTCGCCGCTCAGCCGGTCGCGCAAAGTCGTGGCCAGGCCCTAGGGCTCCAGACCCGTCACCACGGCGCGCCGGCGCACTGTACACGGCACCGTGCTACCACAGCGCCATGGTGAACGGTCCGCAGCCTAACAGATTCTCTGGACATCTATCGACCTGCGGGCTTAACATGCATACGCGAGATAAAATTTGACAGGTGCTAGGGATATTAATACGTATCCATATTCTAACGTAAGACAGGAATAAACAGGTCAGGACTTTTATTACCTTGTATTACTAAGCGAAGCCGTGGTAGCCCAATGGTTTGATCTGCCGACTCTTAAGCAGAGGGTCGTGTGTTCAAACCCGGGCTCGCACTTCTAAGTTTTTCGGAATTTATGTGCGTAATATATTTTGTAAATTTACCATGAGCTTTTCGGTGATGGAAAACATCGTGAGGAAACCTGCACATACCTAAAGCAATTTGACGGTGTGTGCGAAGTTCCCAATCCGCACTGGGCCCGCGTGGGAACTATAGCCAAAACCCTCTCATTGTGAGTGGAGTCCTGTGCCCAGCAGTGGCACGTATATAAGCTGGATTATTATATATAATAAGCGAATATTGCGATTTTATCAAGACGGGACACTTTTATTTTAAACCTTAAGCGTTAAGTCTTAAGTTAGAATATGGAATACCTAGATGTATTCATTTCCCTAGCACCTGTCATTTTTTTATCTCGTGCTTGCATGCTAGGGGGCCTGGGCGCGCAGTGTCGAGACTTCACGTGCGCCACGGTAATGTGTGAACGACGTACAGTCGAGGACAGAAAGATGTTTACACCTTTTCACCTTATTCCATTGTAATAAGGTCCAAAAGTGTATACATCTTTCTGTCCTCGACTGTACACAGAATAACAGTCCGCTGACAGTCGCAAGACCCTCCGGCGGCCTTGGCCAAAATCAACGAAGAAAATGTATGAAATCATACGAGAGACGAGTTAGTCAAGTCTGTGCCCTAATACTATGAACCAACAGCCTAGATCAGCGTCAACCTTTTCAACGCTATGTCAAATATAAAAGTCGTCGCTCACACGCCAATGATATTTGAAACCAGAGCCAATTTCAACTTTACGTCATAGATACTCAGGTCTATTTTTAGCTGTCAACCGTGACGAATATATCCGTCGTCGGCGTTGAACCAGTGGTGCGGATATATCCGTCAATCGTGTTGTGCACTTCGCGGCCGCTGCTAGGGACGGTCGAGTCGCCTGCTCTGGCCGAAAGATGTCGTGTTCCGTCCGGCGGTTCCGGGGCGGCCTGCCAGCGAGCATGACTTCGAACGCTGCGATTCAACAGAGCCACGCTGTTTTGTCGCCAAAATAATTTAAGATATCGTTAAGCTTATAAATATATGTATTTTAGTCACTAAGGTATTTATCTATGGGCCTAGTAGCCTGAAAACAAATTAATTTGAATTTGAAAAGTTTACGACCCGATGTCGTATCGTGCTATGATGCACGGCGCGACGTCGTGGATACGACATTTAAGCTTAGTTCTCATTACCATTACGATGCAGTGTAGGTTCGTTACTTACCCTTAATACAACACAATTGTAATCATACTTTTTCAATTCAATAAGTGACAGCTGTAACAAAAAAGGCCAAAGTAAAGAGATTATTTTTCATTTTTTATCACTAAAGTAAATAAACTGGTCAAGCGCGAGTCGGACCGATGGTTCCGTAACGCTCAATTCGCACTTACCTACAGCCCTAAGCATAAAGAGATAAAATATAGGTAGGCCGCACGGGCACTTTTACACGTCAAAATCTACCAGCGCTTCCCAAGAGGAGACCACTGCTGAGAAGAAGCGACAGATGTTCAAGTAGGTAAAAACAAAGAATACCGTAACGTAAAGAAGAATAACGTAAACAACGTAACGTAACGTAAGAGTAACGTAAACAACGTAACGTAACGTAAGAGTAACGTAAAGTAAAAATCTATAAATAATGAGCATATTCTTCTCATTAATATCAGACTTCAATTCAATCAGTATATTTATTTTTAATTAGTGACCCGCCCTCGCTTCGGTTAAAGTCCCCCCTCCCATTTCCCCCCCTTAAAGTTGAAATATCCAATTTTCCTCTTCATAAGAACCTTCCTAGGACTTGTAAGGAATATTTTAAAAAATTAGTCGAATTGGCCAAGCCGTTCAAGCAGTTTTCACCAATGTAAATAGGAATTAT
Organism: Tortrix viridana; assembly: GCA_963241965.1. Lineage (NCBI taxonomy): Eukaryota > Metazoa > Arthropoda > Insecta > Lepidoptera > Tortricidae > Tortrix > Tortrix viridana. Next base: position 2,170,421 of record OY725195.1, on the reverse strand, counting down.
TTTTTATATATAGATAATTATAATATTTTTTTTAACTACATATTATAATATTCTCCTTTACTTTTTTTTAGTTTATTTATTTAGTATAAATCTTAACCTATTAACATCATTTTAGTATTGTGAATAATTATCGCGATAGCTGAAATTAGTGTGCCTTGCAGTGAAATGGCTTTTTTTAATATTACATAATAAAATTCTTATTAAATAAAATATAATTAAATTTAAAAAAGGCGTGGTAGTGGTGGTTTGACCTGCCGACTCTTAAGCAGAGGGTCGTGGGTTCGAAGTCGAACCCGGGCTCGCACCGCTAAGTTTTTCGGAATTTATGTGCGAAATACAATTTGTAAATTTACCATGAGATTTCAGTGAAGGAAAACATCGTGAAGAAACCTGCACACACCTGCAAAGCGATTTGACGGTGTGTGCGAAGTTCCCAATCCGCACTGGGCCCGCGTGGGAACTATAGCCCAAACCCTCTCATTGTGAGTAGAGGCCTGTGTCCAGCAGTGGGACGTATATAGGCTGGATTATTATTATTATTATAAATTCTTATTCATAAAAATGTATTTTTCATTTTATTTGTTACCTTGTACGTCGCCTGTCCCATAACCTGTGGATACGCGGTTACTTTAATAGTTTCTCTATAAGCAAGATACGAAGCCTTGATACAGTCTCCCGTCTTGTTCTCAAACTTCTCACCAACTGAAACAAAATAAATAAAAACCCGCTCAAGTGAGAGTCGAACTCGGAGAAGAATTAGATTTGAAATAACAAAAAAATAAAACCGTCTACAAAAACCCATTGAAAAGGGTTAAATAAAGACCGGACTCCTAGGAGTCCTAGGAATTGCCTATTTAGTGCCTAATAGGTACATACAATATATCCAAGTCGGTGGCAAACATCATGTCTTTGCTAGGTATTGTGTATACCCACTTGACACCGGCAGACGGTTTTTTTTTTGTTAAAAATATTTTTTTCTCTTTTTAGTGGTGCATCTAATATAATTATGTTATAAACTAAAGCACATCAACATCACATTAAGAAACAATAGCCTAGTACTAATTTCTTATCACCCTTAACAAAATGTCGCAGTCCAAGATGCAGGGCCGTTGATCATTGAGGAGTTCTTCCGGTACTTCACCAGCAGTTGCACTTCATCACAATCATTATAATGAATATAAAAGTAGCTTCATATTCTTAATAAACTAATCTCATTGCTGGCGTGAATCACTTACGACTAAGGGGTTCCGGTAGTCATCTCTGGTCTTCATCATCAGTTCCTCTTCAACAAAAGGTGCTTTTAGGATGTAAATGCTTTAGATCTTACATAAAATACTAAATTCGCTATATATGTGCCTATAATTATTGAGGAAATTCCAATTAATTTAATGTCCCTTTTTTAATATGGCACTTTATAAAGACTCACCCTGTATGAGAAGGATCTGTGCCAAGTTTCACCCAAAAATACTTACATTTTCCAATTATAATAGCATCTTTATCAATACGATGTATATCTTCCCTGAACCAGTGCTCTTTGAGGTAGGTAGTTTCTCCTCTTGATTCGGGTTTTAATGCAGCTTCTTCTTCGGATTTAGTAAATTTCCTGTAGCTAGGCGGTGGTGTTCGAAGTTTGATCCGTCTTCTGAGTCCCCTGACGTCAGAATCTATATTATCCTTTCTAAAGAAGTGATGGGCAGGTATGTCTTCGAGTCTTGGCTTTTTATTTTGGTTGACAGAACTTCTTCTGAAAGCTGCGAAGTTAACGACAGATTCTATCCAAGGGAGGTAAGGGTGCAGTTCGATGAAGCGGACCGGGGCGGCGCAGCCAGGTCCCCGGATTCCAATGCCAATCTGGAAAAATGTTCAGTGAGACTACATCTTTTGTGTTCGTCATAATTTTCAAGTTGTGATCTAGAAACTAACCTAACCAAGTTAAAAAAACTTCGACATAAACGCCCAAAAAAACCTCTGAGCAATGAGCAAAAACTTGAACGGGCTCCGAGCACGTACATTTTCACTGGAAGAGCTTCGTCACTAGAAGATTTCAAGTATTAAAAACTCCCGACAAAATCGAGATTAGAGCTCATAACTTTTAAAAAGCTAAACGGATTTTCATCAAACCAAGATGAGGACACCCTCGATTAAGTCACCTTTCTAATAAAAAAAATTAAATCTAAATCAGTCCATCCGTAAGAGCTACGATGCCACAGTCAGTTACACAGATCCACACGTCAAATTTATAACACCCCTTTTTTGCGTCAGGGGTTAATAAAACGAAACTAAGTAATCCTAGGGCCGTATTAATAAGTGATCTTCAGGGCTAATATCATTACCAAGACCCAGGTTCCCGAGGAGTTGGAGACCAGCACCATGCCGTTCTCCCACAAGCAGTTCTGAGTGAGACTCGGCGCCATCCAGCATTGGTAGTGGGCGGGCACGTATTGGTGGTCATACAACTGGTAAAATATTATTTAGTTTTTTAAGGCTTCTCGAGAAATAATCCTTGCTTAATAAATATTGGTGTAACTGTATTTAAATCAGTACAGTAGTTTATGAGATTACATGAGAACAAACACAAATTCAGCGCGGCGGGGGACTTCAATTAAACTTTTCAACGCCAATAATAGCAAAAATCCCAGCTAATGTCAACCTTATCTAATAGCCTCTCAGGTCTATTTTTAACTGTCAACCATGACGGAAATATCCGTCGTTGGTGTTGAAATGGTAAGAAATATGTCACTACATTTAGTTTATTTTTTGTTCGAAAGGAGACTCAACGGATTTTCACCAAACGTTGCTTCGAACCAATTAACGATTTTCGGATTTTTTCCTTTACTTGTGCTATAAAACATAGCTTCTTGCAAAATTTCATGATTCTAAGTCAACGGGAAGTACCCTATAGGTTTTGATTCCCTTGAGATTCCCTTCAATATGCGGCATAAACGGCCGTATCTTTTGATTGCGTTGACTTAGATGTTTGATTTTTTCATTGATCCAAGGGACTGCAGACTTATGTATTTGATATTAATTTCAACTTGATACCTCCACGCGTTCCTGAGAAAAAGGGTCTTGACAGACACACAGACAGACAGACAGACAGACAGACAGGCAGACAGACAGACAGACGGACAACAAAGTGATCCTATAAGGGTTCCGTTTTTTTCTTTGAGGTACGGAACCCTAAAAAAAACTAAATCAAAATCGGTCCATCGGTTTGGGAGCTACGATGTCACAGACAGAGATACAGAAATACACAGATAAACAATTTAAACTTATAACACCCGCCTTTTTGAATCGGGGGTTAAAAAATACAGTACTTCCAGTTTTCAACGCCATGTCAAATACAAAAGTCATCACTCACACGCCAACGACAGCTGAAAACCAGAGCCAATTTTAACCTTAAGTCATAGACACTCAGGCCTATTTTTTGCTATCCATGACGGAAATATCCGTCATTGGCGTTGAACCAGTGGTGCCCGTCAATGGCGTTGAACCAGTGGTGCGGATATATCCGTCAATGGCGTTGGACCAGTGGTGCGGATATATCCGCCAATGGCCTTGAACCAGTGGTGCGGATATATCCGTCAATGGCGTTGAACCAGTGGTGCGGATATATCCGTCAATGGCGTTGAACCAGTGGTGCGGATATATCCGTCAATGGCGTTGAAAAGTTTAATAGCTATCGGCAATATTTGTTTCTCTATGAAACACGAGTGGCATATATTGTAAGTTACGAGTGCAAGCGTGATAACGATAGCCATAATGAACGTTGTTAAGAAACTAGGAAGTACTTGGGGTAACCTATCACAAGATTCACAAGTCCGAAAGTACGTTTGCCCGCTGTTTCGTTTGTCTGAAAATCATTTTTCTCTGAACCCATTAGCTTTTCAAAATGTTTACAGAGGTATACCTACAGAACCCGTAGGTTAGGTTTGTTTTATAACAATCCAGGAAAGTAAAATGGTTTCAGAGAAAAATGGTTTTCGGACAAACGAAACAGCGGGCAAACGTACTTTCGGACTTGTGATATGTAACCAGTACTTGGCTAAAAATTGGACTGGCCCGTATCTTATGCTATTAAACGAGAAACATATTTATACTCACGTTCTCGAAAACGGCTCTAACGATTTCGATTAAAATTGCGACATGGAGGTTTACGGGGGCGAAAATTCGATCTAGCTAGGTCTCATTTCTGGAAAATTTCGTTTTCCCAGAAATTAGAATCGTTTTTTTTTTTAGAAAATCAATTAAAATTCGATTTTGACCGCTCGGTCTTCCAGGTACTTTCTGATATACGTACCTCAAGTGAATTATAGTAATCTCGACAGTGCGACTTGTTTACATACTGCACCTGGTATGCTACTTTTTCTAGCATCAAACGTTCTGAAAATAAATAAATAATGAAATGATGACGTGGCCATTTTGCTCGGGACTTGTTTGTCGCTCGGTAATCCCTCTCTTATCAGTCAATAACGAAAGAGACGCACTGTGCGACAAGCAAGAAAGTATCTTGTATATAAGATTATGCTAGCTGTACAGTATCACTAATATGACTTGATGAGATTGAGACAATTTCATGATAAACATGAAACATGGTAATTACTTGTTAAAATACCAAACAGTGCAATAACTTTTAAAATGGTCTTCGGATTTGTAATTCAGTATCACTCTCTCTCATACGCTCTTATGCCTACCCGAAAGGGCCCCTTCCCACTTAGCGTCTTTCAAGCGTCGCGGGGACGCCGACACTCGATAGACGCTAACTGGGAAGGGACCCAAAGACTTTTTAAGGACTGGCGTCCACTAGGCTCGCCGAGTCGAGTCGAATTGAATCGCAATAATTCACCTCCTATACATTTTACTATGAAACAATTTTTAAAATCGGATGAGTAGTCTCGGCGATCGATCACCTACATCCAAACTCACACGAACTGTACCTCTTTATAATATTAGCGTAAATGTAGTTTATTTTCGAACTTAAAATGTTGAGCCACTTAGGTACCCTGTCGCTGGAAGTTAATTATTAACATACGTGGGAATTCTCGGGGCATCGACGCCATTGTGAGCAAAATATGTTTGTAGAGGGAAATAGTTTAAATATAATAATAAATAAAACATCACTAAATTCCATTCAATCATTACTGGCGCTGCGTGTGCGCGGCCTACTGGGCTGTTACTTCGTTTGCTTTCAATAATTAGTTATAATATTAATACAGAATTTGCGATATGGATTTTTTTTCCTTGTTTATCTTGTGAGCAGTCGGGAGTAAATATATGGATGGATGTAAATATACTTAAAAAGGTATATTATTTATATTACTTAAAGGTATATTATCGATAATAATTCAAAAACAATTTGTTTGTTTGTATCGACATAATATTTATCGATGTCGATAATCACTAGCAATTGCCCCGAGAGTTCGTATGATTTTTAACATTTTCATCGCCATGTCAAATACAAAAGTCGTCACTCACACAGCAATGACAGCTGAAAACCAGAGCCAATTTCGACCTTACGTCATAGACACTCGGGTCTATTTTTTGCTGTCAACCGTGACGGAAATATCCGTCATTGGCGTTGAATCAGTGGTGCGGATATATCCGTCAATGGCGTTAAAAAGGTTAATATTGATGTAATTTCTTTCTCATGGCGTGACGCTGTAATTATAGCGGCGGATTATGATGGTGACTCAACAATTACAATTGAGTGTACATATCAAACAATAAGAGCAATCTCACCATCATCGTATCCTACCGCGTAGTGGCTTCGGGAAATCTCGTAATAGTGCCTCGGCCAACAAATTGGGATCAAAGGTTCTGTGAAAATTATTAAATGAATAAATGATAAGATGATCAAATGATTAAATTATTAAATAAAACTTTAAGTAATTAAGTGATATACGGCCGCACTCAGAGACGTCAATTAAGTTTTAAGTGTCATTAAAGTAGCTGCTGTCACTTTCTTTGCTATAGCAATAGAACAAGACGCAGCAACTTTAATAAAACTTAAAAATTAATGGACGTCTCTGAGTGCGGCAGCAAGTTATCGGATTGCCTTGAAATTGTGCATAAGTAGGTACTCATACGATTTGGTTGACAATACTACAATAAATGGTACTGTCGAGCTGGTATGATGAAGGAGACGAAGAGTGGCTGTACAAACTCCTCAATGGCTAAAAGTAGGTGAAGTATTTACTTCTTTGATATGTTCGTCAGTCATGGCTACAGATCTCGTCATGTCCGTCAGTTATGGCTACAGATCTCGCCATGTCCGTCAGTAATGGCTACAGATCTCGTCACGTCCGTCAGTCATGGCTACAGATGTCGCCATGTCCCTAATGGCTACATATCTCGACATATCCGTCTGTCATGGCTACAAATCTCGCCATGTCCATCAGTAATGGCTACAGATCTCGTCATGTTCGTCAGTCATGGCTACAGATCTCGTCATGTCCGTCAGTCATGGCTACATATCTCGTCATATCCGTCAGTCATGGCTACAGATCTCGCCATGTCCGTCAGTCATGGCTACAGATCTCGTCATGTCGTTTATCGCGTATTAAAAAAGAACAAAGAGTTCAATTCCGGAATTTCGTCGATATTGGCTGTGTCAATACCGGAACTACGATGTCGAAAAAACCGTCCGAGTTTCGAGATTCCGGAATTCATGTTATTCACGCACTTGTGATGTCAAACTGCAGTTCGACGAGTGCAATTGTACTTGAAGTTTGGTCCTTGAATTCGGGATGTGCGGTGTAGCCTTTTAACTCATAATTCATACTGGAGTTGTCGCTCGGTATGAACATCGCTTTAGTGTCATCTCTGTAACAAACAATAAGATAAATAAATAAAATAAAATAAAATAAGATAAAGTTACTAAACTAGAACCTGGCTACGAAAAAATGTATTGTTTTCACTTAAAACGTCGCCTCTCATGCTGTTTTCATTGGTCACAAAGTAATACTAAATTTTTCAGGTATACTTAATCAGGTAGAAAAATGGTATCTTTTCAAAATCAGTGCTTGCTGCAGTGCAAACTTTTAGAGCATGAGAAGTGAAAAACATTTATTATTAGAGTCACTTCCATACTAGACATACAGTAAGTTATATTGAAAATGCAGATTCATTTGCGGACTGATTCCTGCAGTCAAACTGTTCTAACAGTTTTGCAGGGCGTTATCGTTGTGCCATGTTGATTGTACTAATAAATAAATAAAAAAACACATGAGTACTTAAATATATAGAAAACATCCATGACTCGGGAACAAATATTCGCGCTCATCACACAAATTTGCCCATACCGGGATTCGAACCCGGGACCGCTAGCTTCGTAGGCTGAGTCACTACCAACTAGGCTAACCGCGTCGTCAAATAACTAAAGGTAGCGTTGCCACCAGAACTGTGCGACAGCTAAGCGTGTGCGAGGAAATATCCACCAATAGGATTACTTTATTTTACTAGCCTCACGCAGCGCAGCCATTCTATTGGTTGTGTTTATTTTACGCAACCGTGTAAATTAAATTAGGTGAACTGGAAACACCTTTTTTTACATACCTAAATATTTTTTTCGGTATTTTGATAATGTCTTCTGCATTTGCAATGGCGAATGCACTTGTCACTAAAACAGCGCCCGTTACGGCTGTTCGTATCTTAGCGCCTTCATCTGCAAACAAATCGAGATTTGAACCCCCGACGCGAAGCAGTGTTATAGGTTTAACGCGTGTAGCCTCGACACAATCGGGAATCGGTTCTCTATTGGATGGCATAAAATTATTTGTAATAATATTGTTACGCATAATTGCTTTTAGCCTAAATAGCGATGTGCATAATCATCTTTACGCATATATTTTTACGCATAAAATTAAAAAGCATAAATACAGAAAGCATAATCGTCATCAAGACTAACGTCAAATAGCATAAATACAAAAAGTCATAATAATAAATTGGCATCATTGCAAAATGCATAACAGTATTGTGATAAAAAAAAAATATTGGAACTAAGGCGAGGTCGACGGAGGTCCGCTTCGCGGACCTCCTATTCTGCGTTGCTTGGGCGCTTCGCGCCTGGATATCATACTAACCTAACCTAACCTAATGTACCTAACGTAACTTTACCTAATATTTTGTTGTTAATTTTGTAGGTTCAATTAGCCCAAATAATAATTATGCATAATGTGTATTAGTCAAATACAAATTAGTCCAACTAAAATTATTCTAAGAGCCTAATATGCTAAAAAAGGAGTATGCTAAAGTATTATTATGCGACAGTACAATTATGCCAATACAAATTATACGAAAACAATTATGCGAAAAAATATTAGTCTAAAACACATTATGCGATCCAAGGGGATCCCTTGGGAATCATCATTTTACTTAAGAGATAGCCTCTTGTCGGTGTAGTAATTGTCACTTTTCTCTGTTCTCCGCTTAGTGACATTTCCATTACTCCTAAACACATATAGTGCAGTGGTTTCCCAAATTGCCTTCCACACCGCAGTCATTATAAGTTTGACGCGTGTAGCCTCGACACAATTGGGAATCATCATTTTACTAAGAGCTAGGCTCTTTTAGATGGAGTAATTGCCACTTTTCTCTGTTCTCCGCTTAGTGACATTTCCATTACTCCTAAACAGGGAATATAGTGCAGTGGTTTCCCAAATTGCCTTCCACGCCGCAGTTTAGGGTGAATTTCAGAGCGTTTCAACCGCCGTCGTTAGTGTCACCAAATATATTGACGAAATCAATGACACTACAGCAACTTCTGATGCTGATAGAAACTACATCCCCGGTTCTGCTTCTGTTTCAGGAGTTGCTGGTAGGTGTCATTGATTTCATCAATATATTTGGTGACACTACTTAATGACGGCGTTTGAAACGCCCTGAAATTCACCCTTTAATGGACGATTTGACTCGCCAACTAATATCTAGTCAGAAGTCCTTCCAGAACCCGCTTCTTCGGCTAATATATACAGGGTGTCCCAATATCAATAGACCACATTGACACTGGAGGTAGACCAGCCTAAGATGGACCGAACCGGACACTTCTTTTTTGTTTTTTGTTTTTTTTTTTTAATTTTAGTTTTAATTTTTGATTTATTTATTATTTTTTAACGGAGTGGAAATGCGTTACGCATTGTCCCAACACTGAACCAGCCTAACATGACCTTAGTAAATACCGCATGGTTTTCAAGATTTGACAGTTTAAAGTTATTTTCAGTACAAACTTTAAACTGGCATGTGACTTTTACTGAGGTAATGTTAGGCTGGTTCGGTATCTCTTAAGCTGATCTACCTCTGGTGACAATGTGGTCTATTGATATTGGGACACCCTGTATATCTTCTTCAACTGGGAATATGCATGAAATTTTTTTATCGCATTTCTTAACAAAATATGAAAATACCGTAAAGGGTGAATTTCAGGGCGTTTCGACCGCCGTCATTAGTGTCACGAAATATATTGACGATATCAATGAAACCTACTAGCAACTCCTGATGTAAACAGAAGCAGAACCGGGGATGTAGTTTCTATCAGCATCAGAAGTTGCTGTAGTGTCATTGATTTCGTCAATATATTTGGTGACACTAATGACGGCGGTTGAAACGCCCTGAAATTCACCCTAAAAGAGATGGCAAGCGGAGAGAAGCGCCGCAAAAAACTCAACAGTCATTCCTTAAAAATATTACTTACATAACGTGACTCGTATGACGCCGAGCCAGGGAAACCGTCTCACCACTCCTTGGCGGCCCTCCATCTTAAACGTGTTTCTTCCCATATCACATTCATGGGGAACGATGACTTTAACTGAAAAGTAACCAGTATTTAAAAACAGGCTTAAGGGCCTGGCCACGAGCTTGCGCGACCGGCTGAGCGGCGAGAGAATTTTCTAATACATTGCGTGTAACGTCAACTAATCGCTGCGAGGTGTGCGTCTCCACCGAGCAATGAACGAGCAGCAAAGACAATCTGCCGATTTAGGACTGTCAATTCATCGTATTAGAACACAGACTATCAGTTTACCCCAAAGTGCGGCCAGCATGGCCCCTTAACATGCAAATACGAGCTAAAGTTTGACAGGTGCTAGGGAAATAAATTCATCTATTCCATATTCTAACGTAATACTTAACGCTTAAGGTTTAAAATAAAAGTGTCCCATCTTGATAGAATCGCTATTAAAATGTGAAAATCGCAATTAAGTACCCTACTGTACCCGTCGCACGAACCTAAAGTGTAAGTTCAGCATACTTTTTTACACTTGAAAATAGACAAGGAGAGGGCTATCTTTATTTGACAGATGAATTTACTTGCCGATTGTGAAATAGGCACAGGTCAAAAGCTTTATAAGTATATAGGAATGTACCAGATAATATTTTGGATAATTGGGATAAATTAATATTGTCAAAACAGACCTAGTCATGATAAAAATAATATCGCAATTAGACAATTTTGAATAACGAATTTAAAATTTTCGTTCAATTTATTTGGCAAGAGTCGGTACATTGATGTATTTTGTATACAATGTCAACAATCACTATTTAAAAATGTTACAATTGAATGTGGACTTATATTTAATGTTGTCTTTTCCCCCATTGTTACAGTATTGTTTACATTGTGATGATCTTATTATATTCACACTTTCACAGTAAAGGCGGTTGAGTCGTTGCTAATAATTTGATTGCAATAGGGGTAAAAATACAGTGGAATAGAGGTCCAGTGAATCTGAATGCCGTTTGTTTAAAAAAAATGGTGCATCCTATTTAAATATATGGTAAATCTAGCAATATAATGGTGTCACGCTCCGGACTCGTTCGTTGTTTGATCTTAATAATGTAGATGTACAAATGTACATTTGGCAATTAAAGATTGTTCCAAAAAAAATTAAACTTATTAACTTTTATGACAACACTATTTGTCAGATAAATTTTAGCTTTGTCGTTTTCTTTCATAACAGAAAACTTATTAATACAATAACTTTGTCAGAAAGATAATTTTATTTGAAGCTTGGAAAAATAGGCCTTTAACAAGATAAAAAACTACTTAATTATCTTACCTCATAATAGTTAACAAAACTTACCTTGAAAACTAAAACTAATTAAAACTAAAACCCCTATTGTACAACGACATAACATTTCAAAACAAACACCAACACATCTTGATCGATTGGAGAAACAATATCGACTGCAAGTTGATTATTGTCTCCGATGGCTTATTAGTATTTTTATAAGAATAACAAAACACTGTAGCAAATATCATAACTGTAAACATTAAAATATTTGACTCAGTTGTTGTGTAACCAGAGGGGTTATTGCCTAACGAAATTTTGACAATTGGTATCCGAATCAACTGTCATAGCCCATACAAAATCATGACAACTTGATTCTGATTCCGAGCGTCAAACGCGTTAGGCAATAAGGGGGCTGGTCGGCGCATATCCTGTTTTTATACCCGAATGGTCTAGAAGTGTTATGCTACAGGCAAACAAAATTTAAAAATCCGGCAAGAACTTTGGGGGAGGCCTATGTCCAGCAGTGGACGTCTTTCGGCTGAAATGATGATGATGATGATACAATGATGCCATTATAATATAATTTCATTCTTGTTCATTCATTTATTTGGTTCGTCATTAGATGTTAGTGATCGTGATCGAAAAGAAGTTAGTTAATTTTCCATAATTCTATTGCTTTAAATATCGACTTAAGCCGTTACTTGTTTTTAAATAAGTTCCTATCAATCTATGAAATAGTACTTTCGATATGTTAGCCATTAATATACATCAGGCGCTTCGACGGGAAAGTTAAAATTCAATATCTCGGATACTCCATGAGATTTGCAATTGATATTATTTATGGCGATAGAAATAAACACTAGCAATCATTCGCAATAAAAATTAAGTGCAAAACCATTAAGGCTAAAAATTAAAAAAATAAAAATGTAAAAAGGGTTTTTTGTAAATTTCTTTGACTCTATCAACTATTGACGCTCGTTTAATTGCTCAAAAAACGCACAATTATATGCATTATCACATGATAAATTAATGCCCATTAATAAATCCACAGTAAAAGAAAATAAGGAATTTTTCCGTTTCAATGCCTACCGGAAATGACCAACTTGAATTTTTTTTCCTGTAAATCTATAAAGAATTGACCAGGGGTCACTTCTGGACTTTTAATTAGAATATTGAACTACGTCGATCTGCAGAGTCAGCCAAAAATGTCCGGTCCCAAGCGTTCCTGGAACACTGTATTGCTTTGTGTGTGTGCGGGACGTATAAATACTGCCTTTACGAGGATCTCCACAATGTTTTGTAAGTGTAATTCTTTATGAATATTCTATGATGTTAGTTAACGCTAAACGAAATCCTGACGCGCTGGGTTTTTGTTGGATTTGCATTTGTTCCGTACCAAATTGGCAAAACTGTACGTAGGTAGGTACATTATTGTCGTGGCCCGGAAAATAGGAGATTGCCTGACGAGTTAGGTACGTAAATGTGACGTTCTCAATATAAAGGGACTTTATGGAGGCAGGCGGTTACGCCGTTATTAGAACTGTTACTATAGTATTCGTATAGTTACAAGAATAAGAAGAGCGTAACTGCCTTCCTCCATAAGGTCCCTTTATATTGAGAACGTCACAAATAGATAGTTAGGTAGGTAGATACGAGTCAGGCAATCCCCGATTCCGCCGAGGCATGCTTTTCTCAAACAATTGAAACGACACAAATATATTCCGACGAATTGAGACTCTAAGTCGGTTGAATAGACCGTATCGCCACCACCATTTATTAATTTTTAAATTTTGTTTTTTAATCATTAGACAACACGCCTTGGCTGTATGGGATTTTGGTCTTGGTACGTTTGTTTGAGTGTGTATGCAATTGACAGCGTTTAAAAAAAATCGCAGCGGACAGAAATAGGTTTTCATAATTTTATTTTACTCCTAGGAATAAAACGAGGTACTTCGCGTCTTCGTTTTTCAAAGGGAAAGGCTTCACTTCCGAACATGTTTGAGAAAAAATAGAAGGTTGTTAACCTAGGAATTAAACTAATGAGTAGCGCCTAGCGCCCAATGAGGGCTATCGCGTGAGAATTTGCTGCTAGAGGCGCTAGTGTAGCGGGCGGGAGGCCTCTGAAATGTCAAATGTCACTGTGGGTGGGATATGCATATTGTTTGTATATTTTTCAATATTATGGCAAATATGAGTAACGGGTCAATGAATGTCAGTGCTTTATTAGCGGTGCTAAGAAAAAGAGGTGGAAAATTAAGCGGGCTGAATAGAAAACTAATTCAGAAGTTAGTTTATTTACTGTTTTTAATATTATAGGTATATTTAAGGTATTAAATATGATTTAAATGTATACTGTTTTCACGCCCGTAATAGCCAACTTTGAAAGCTAATACTTCAGGACCTTACTCTACAGTGGCGCCAACTGGTGGGCACTAAAACGAATAGCCCTCATTACAAGAGGTAGCCGCGCGAAGAGCTCCAATAGGTATTCACTGAGTTTTCTTTCTTTCAAAACACAACCGTACAAAACCCTCATAAAACAAACAATGATCAACAAGCGACTGAAATACAAAGACCTTCAGCTACTAAAAAATTAATACATACTCACCATTTCCCATAAAACCAGATAGTTCAAGTAAAACTGGTCGATTTTATCACAAACATTATTATAATCTTATCAACTTATGAAAGATCGCCAACGTGTATCAGGTTCATGTTAAGTGAAAGTGAATTTTAAAGTATGGATATTAAAGTCTTAATTGATTTGAGATTGTTAGAGGAGAATTTGGATTATCAAGGTAAACAGATTTCAGTGTTTTTCATCTGACGCTTAAATGACACTGAGTTGACACTGCACAGCTCAATGCTGTGATGGTTATATTTCAGGGTCGTTATCGTATAAAACTGTCAAAGTGACCCAATAAACATCGTAAAATGTCTCTTATAATTGTGTGTTGCGAGGAAAATTCCGCCAATAGGATTACTAGTCCCAGACGGCGCAGCTAAGAATAAGAATAAGAAAATATTTATTGTGAACTGTGTACACGTAGATGGTTTACAACAAACAATAGTTCCAACAGTTGCCCGTTCCAGGCATACAATATAATTACGGCTTACAGCTAAACGTTATGAATTAACTCATACATAGTGACTATTTATGATTGACACCGTACATAAAAAAAATCACTTAAATTATAAAAAACCTTTTTCATACAGCCACTTCTTCAGTTTGAGCTTAAATTGATGTCCCTCCAGCATTTTCAATTCTTGAGGAAGACTATTAAAAATACGTATCGCCATAACAAATGCACTCTTGCTGTAAATTTTGTTACATGATTTAGGACACACTAAATCTAATTTATATTGCATCCGTAGATTATTTTTTAATGTAGATTTTTTTGCGAAGTAATTTACATTATTTTTAACGAACACACACAACTCAAATATGTATATGCCAGTAAGAGTAAGAAGATGTTTTTGTTTAAATAGCTTTCGCATTGGTGGAATTTTCCTCGCAACACCGCTCCGCTGCCTCGCTCCGCTCCAGTGGACAGGCAGCCTAAGGCTGCCTTTCCATTGAAGCAGAGACGAGCGGACCGGAGAGGAGCTGTGTAGGAATCGATCAATCACATTGGTTGTAATCCACATCTCGTCTCCGCTCCGCTTCAATGGAAACAGTCAAGCGAAGACGAGCGGTGCGGAGTGGAGCCGTGTAGGAATCGACCAATCGCATTGGTTGTAATCCACATCTCGTCTCCGCTCCGCTTCAATGGAAACAGTCAAGCGAAGACGAGCGGTGCGGAGAGGAGCCGTGTAGGAATCGACCAATCGCATTGGTTGTAATCCACATCTCGTCTCCGCTCCGCTTCAATGGAAACAGTCAAGCGGAGACGACTGTATCTTTGTATAGTACGCCACTCATCCCCGCTCGTCTCCACCTCAGTGGAATCACATACCTTTTTTCACGGCTCCGCTCCTCTCCGCTCCGCTAGTCTTCGCTTCTATGGAAAGGCAGCCTTAGGATTTGGTTGATAACGTCTCTTTGACATTTTCAGTAGTTCAATACTATAGTGGCCTGAAAATCTATTTGGTTGACTGTACTGGCGCTTTAATTTTAAAACGGCATGTCGGATTAGATAGGGTTAAGATTGCGGTTATAATGGACTGACAGTTATTGCTGTCGGATGAATGAAACAAATAAAGTACAGCGATTATAATTCGTAATAAGATAAAAATGACTCCTTATAAATAAATAAAAAAAAAATATTTTCAGATTTTTCAGATCCATAGTTTGTTAGTTACAGAGTTACCTTACCCCTTTACACTTACCTTATTCATAAACGCAAAACAAACCTATTTTAGTAAAAGTATGCTTTATCACTTTCTGTCAGATTCAAATGTCACAATGAAAGATAAGGTCACAGAATACTCCAAGCATACTTTAGTTATTGTGCGATTATAAATAAGAGGGTTAGCGTTTTACTCTAACCGGGAACGTCCTTATTTTTCAAGCCATTTTATAAGTCACAGGCATTTCTTATAACACTAAAACGGCAATGTTTAATTATGTATACGATGACGTGGTATTTCGGAAAAAAAATATTTTTAAACATCCTAACCAATATCTCATACCCCTTGTGGGTGTACCACAGCATGCATGGTATGAATCATTGCCACACAATCTCTGATAATCCACCATATTGAAAACTAAAACCCGACCAACTTGAAAAACTCACATTTTATACAACAAATTATACATCTTCCAACTATACAATTTGTTGTCATTTCATTTTATGAGTTTGAGTCGCTCTCTTGTTTTATAAAAATGTTTCTCGATGAGAGGGAAATCATTGTAATTTTATTTTTTGTTGTAATTCTGTTTTTATTGTACTCGTATTTACAAATGTGTGATTTGGTTATCGGGAGGTTCATCTTCAAAGTATTCAGTGAGTATTTTATTCTTATAAAATTGTAGAGAAATGTCACATTTTAAGAACAGTCTTTCAATAGCAGTGTCATTTAGTTTTTTCTGAATAAGTGTTATTCTTAGATTATACTTAATTTCACAAATTGGGTAAAATCAATAAATATATATTAACTCTGCGCATCAGGTGTATAATGAGGGATGCGGTCAACAAAGAACAGAATAATAACAAAAGAATTTGTCACACGTTCGTCATTGCGGCGTAGGATTCGTCATTTACTAGGTAGTAATGGAGCAGCGACAGTGGCCAAATATATCGCAACCTTTATTACTATAGGAATAAGAACGTGTTGCGATACATTTGGCCATTTTTACTGCTCCTATCTATTTGATGCCGACTGCACCTTAAAAACCGCCCTTTTTTCATGACATGGAAAAGGAAGAGTTCACATGCTCCTGATGGTTAGTTATGGGCTCTGAAAAAAGACCGACCAACCAAAAAAATCCCTAAAGGGCCGGCAACGGACCGACAACTTCTTGAGTTGCCGGTGTTCATGGAAGGTGGTGATTCGGGTTCACTAATTATTCAACCGCAACCGCAACCGTTTCATTTGACCAAAAGCTTTTTGTTCTGAAACTGTAAATATTTCAGGATTTTTATAAAACTAACCTAACCTATAGGGTTCTACACGATGGTCCTGAAATAAATCCTGAAATATTTACAGTTTCGGAAAAAAAAGAGTTTGGCCAAATGAAACGGTTGGGAAATGAAACAGTTTGCGAAACGTTTTTCGCCCGAATGGAAGGATTCCAGCGATTAGATACTTTCCATCAGGTAACCCGCTTGCTTGTTTGCCTCTCTTATAAAAGACAGCTACTTAAAGGTATTTGTCTTATTCCATCGGAACATACTAATGTGAACACTGCTGATCGGTAACAAATTAGTGGGTAAAATGGCGGCAGCAATGCAGGGGGACACTGCGCTGTTCTAGATACTGTATTCCAATTCTTACTAATAGCTCTTGCAATTCACGAAGCCGAGTAGGTTCTATTGGTGTTGAACGTGTACATGTACATTGCGGTAGTGTGCGTGTCTGAGTCGCTCAAGTAACTTGTGCATATTGTTTCCGTGTGTGCGTGTACACGGCGCTGTATACAAATACGTGTTTACCACAAGTAAAGCCCACTCGCCTCGTGAATTGCAAAAGCTATAGCGCTAGTAGATTTTATGTGTTAATGTGCCCGTATGTGTGTACTGAATATATATTTTTTATCTTTTTTATGGTTAATTCTTCGCTGATTTTTACTACGAGTACATGCAAAAGGTAACGTCAAAATTTCGCTTTAATTTAACGTATGAATAATCATTTTTGATTATTTTTATCATTGTAATCCAATATTAATTACCTACATGCCTTATCACCGCTTATCTAAACGCTATCTGAAAGAATCTCTGATTCAGCAATATTCAGCATATACCTAATGAGTCATTACTAATGACGTACCTGTAATAAGAACAGAACAATGTACATAAGGCACAATAAAATTACATTGTGTAGTCCGCCTAATGCGGTGGCCGCACCAATATATTTAGTACCTAAACTCGAATCGAATTCCGTGACTCGCTCAACTCCGTGGTAGCAGTTCTATAATCCGCCATAGAACCCTGCAGGTCGAACCTGGGACCTTAAGTACACCCTTTATTTATTTGCCTTAGCCTATTCAAAAGTCCAGGGTCATATTTCAGTTCCTAGATTCTATTAGCAGCGTTCTATGGCGGATTATAGACCTGCTACCACGGAATCGAGCGAGTCACGGAATTCGATGAGTTTATACCCTAGTTAAGTTAAGAACTAACATAGTTACGTAAGCAAAATGTTACTAACAAATATGTATATGGACCCATGTTGTCTGAAATTTATTATTATATCGACAGTGGAAAAGCAAAAATGCTTAAGCGCCATATGTCAATATGGCGCTTAAGCATTTTTACTTTTCCACTGTCGTATTATCATTAAAGACCCAACAGGTCATGATATTGTAACATGCTCTCTATGGGGAAAAGTTATAAAGTTATCACTATCATCACTACATAATATTATAAATTAAAGTAAATGATTGTCCGGTCTAATCTCAAAATGTACTGTACGGATTTTCATATGGTTTTCACCAATAGAAAGAAGGACTATCTGGAAAGATTATACTTATGCTATTATTTTATGAACATTGATCCTTGCGAAGCTAGTGTTATTAAAGTTATGAGGGTGGAAAAGGAATGACCTGAATGAGTTAATAAATATACACACTACAGTGTCGCTCGGCTTTCTCATCGAACTTGTCTGGGACACTACCGTGTAGGTATCTAGTGCGATGTCAATGTTAATGCCATGTTGCCAGCACAGTTTTTGTAATGAAATGAAATGAAATTAAATGAAATGAAGTTTGAAATGTCCTTATGTTTAATCATTTATAAAATACATTTAATATATTCCATCGCGATTTAAAAAGTCCTTTACAGTATAAAAGCAAAGAATCTTAAGGACTATTTTGGCAAAGCGGATATAAATCTGTTATAGATAAGGCATTACACTTCGTTAGCAATATCCATATCACACGTATTTTTATCTCAGTAATTAAATCCTATCGAAGATAGCCGTATCATTTCGGTTCGTCGATGATTTGAGCTAGTCGATGGAAAGTGTTGGATCAATCGATACCATAGAACATTAATAAAAATAATGGAGTTGTCGACTGTGATGTTTTTGCCATTTTTTATGATTGTGGGATTATATTCTGTGACGTGCGTGTGTTTAAGGTGCTATCAGCTGTGTGGTAAGTGGAAAAGTTAAAAGAAATCTCGTGACTATTTATAAAATATACTAAAAGTGATTAAGCCATGTGTCGGTTTTTAAAAAGCTATAATTTTATTCAGTTAATGTAAAATAAGCCTGCGACAGCCATAATTTGTAATTTCAAAGCAAAAGCAAAGCATATAAAATGTGACGTTCTCAATATAAATGGACCTTATGGAGGAAGGCAGTTACGCTCTTCTTATTCTTGTAACTATACGAATACTATGGTAACAGTTCTAAAAACGGCGTAACCGACTGCCTCCATAAGGTCCCTTTATATTGAGAACGTCACAAATGAGGTGATTAATCATTAAAATCATTGACTGTCGTCGCAAGGTTTGTATCAACGTACTTATTTATCAAAAGTCAACAAACTTTTATAATGATGAATTTTTATAAAACTTTTGTTTACCTATTATCTGTCACAGGATCGTCCTTTACAGAGCGCTGCTTAAATAAATAGCTTCACAAACCAAACGAATTTTTGTTGCATTTAAATTCGAAACGCTAATTTAACGCTATTTACTTTAAAATTAAACTACGAGTATGTTTTTGATTTGTGACGGTTTTGTATTCAAGCAGTGAGAAGTAACTAGGTAGGTGTAGGTAGGTACCGACCTCATTGAGTTGATATTTTTTTTAAATCAGGATTTATTATAGAAATATACATGTAGCTTTAGTAACCACCTAACGGCCCGCACTCAGAGACGTCAATTAACTTTTAAGTTTCAATAAAGTTGCTGCTGTCACTTTCTTTTTAGCAATATAATAAGACGCAGCCACTTTAATGAAACTTAAAAACTAATTGACGTCTCTGAGTGCGGCAGTAATTAAAGTAGACTTATAATTTTCGTACAATTGGCCCTGTAAATGTAAATATTTTATATTTAAACCTGAGCTTTTTGTTGATATGTTACAGCGCCCTCTAATGGCGAGTAGCAAAACTATCATAACTAGTTTATAAATACATAGTGGGTAACTTTCCATACTCGTTAGTTTCGACGTTGAGTCACAGATGGCGTTTCAATAAATATCACACTAATAATAGGGGAAACGCCGCCTAAGAAGTTTCACTTCCAAAATTGACATTGATACGACAGCTTAGGGGATCTAAATTAAGGATAGTTGGTGGTGTAGGCATACTTAGGTATTAAGACTTCTACGCGGACAAAGTCGCGGGCAAGAGCTTGTACTACTGTTATAAATCTAAAAAGCGTTATAAATCCCTCGACGTTTTTTATGCGATTAGTCCCTTTTAGATTTAAATTAACAGTATCTATGTGTGACCTTCGTGAAAGTTTAAAAAAACCGGGCAAGTGCAAGTCGGACTCGCGCACTGAGGGTTCCGTACACATTTGGCTGGTTTTTAGTATTTGTTGTTATTTGGTATTTGGGTTTGTCCTATAATCATACCAATTTTGACGCTTGCGTGTTTTACCGTGTTTACGATAAAACAAAAATAAAAATACCTTGAAAAAAAACCTTTCTTGTTTGGGGACCCCCTTTATTAATTCACTTTTTTTTATTTGTTAGTAAATCCGCCGTAATAACACATATTCTGAAAAAAAAACAACCCGCTATCTATTACGGTTCAAAAGATACAGCTCTTTATAGTTACGACAGACAGACGGACGGACAGCGTAGCATATTAATAGGGTCCCATTGGGCACCCTTCGGGTACGGAACCCTAAAAAACAAACAAATATCATAATTACACCCACCACCCACATTTGATTTGTCTAATCAATAACCTTATAATAATATTAATATGAAAGTAAATTACCTAAGTAAATTTTTAAAAAGTGCTGTCACCGCATTCGGAACGTACCTATTTCATAGAAAACCATACAAACCAGTAGTGCCAACCGCAGCGAAGCATTGCGGTCGGAATTGGAATTACCCTTATGATTGAATATTACAAGGTAACACATAATTTCATCATAAAATGCTTCATTTTATTCCATAAAATTTATTAAATGTCGATTAAATCCACCACAATTTCGGCAGTAAAAATAAGCGCCATTAGAAAAAAACGGACGTTCACAGAATCCGATCACGCTTGACCTCAGCCCCAAGAACGCAGAACGGTGAAGGTTTGTTTATCAATGAAATAATCACGTCACTCTACTCTAGGCGTCGCCGTAGATTTGTTACTTAATGCTCTCCATTCACGCCGCTAATACACGTAGTATACTCTTATTTAATCTGTGCTATACGTTGAAATGGCAACCCGCGATAAATTTGCTGATAATTAAAATTTAAAACAACGACTCCTTGAACGCGTCTGCACGTTTCAAAAGAGAACAGATTTTAAATATTTGAAAATAGAACCGGCGCGAGTGAGTAAAAAGTTCAAGTTGCCAGTGTCTTTAGTGATAGTAAAAAAATGGAGGACCATAATAAAACTATTGAGATTAAAATTGATGAAGATTCGGGAATGGATTACAGAACAGAGTATTATGGTCTTATTCCAGTTGGTGTTATACTTGTTATTGTTTTTGTACGAGTGTCATTTGTTTTATGCAAAAGTTATGGTAAGTTTTTTTTTAATTACTCGTTGTTACCTTTAATTAAAAAATGAGAGCATAAATCAAGTTATTTTTTATTCGATTTACTTACACGTGGTTAGATTTAGAGGTCAATAGGTATAATAGGACCACAAATATTATGTTACTTACATGGAAAATATTTTTTTGGCATACGAATCAAGTAACTTAGGAAGCGGTGAATATTAAATATTTACTGAGTAACCATTTAATATTCATTATTATTTGCTTTGTTTAGTGGACATCACTTTTTTCTTTTCCATGTAACTTATATTTTGTGGTTTTACTATAAGTACAAGGTCGTATGACAAGAAAATGCCAAACGATTTTAAGGCATATTTTCCTATTTATATGACATTTTGTTTGTATTTTTTTCTTAACGTTGTAGCTTATTAACTTAACAGTAAAGAGAGCCGTAACGTAAATAATCAGATAACATGGCTCAAGTGCTTATGAAATTGTATTCTTTAAACGTTTACGACTGCCGACAACAAAGAATATGTTTAATTGTAATTTTTACTGATTTCGTCAGTAGTTATCCGTTCCTGAACGTATCTTCGCTAGCTCTGCCTTTCTTTAAATAATAGAACACAAGACTATCACGGTTAAATTTCCGGGCATTTCATCCGCCGTCATTAGTGTTTTCAATATATTATTATTGACGAAATCAATGACACCACAGCAATCTGACAATCTACGGAAACTTCTGATGCTGATAGAAACTACATCCCCGGTTCTGTTTTTCTGTTTACATCAGAAGTTGCTGTAGTGTCATTGATTTCGTCGATATATTAAAAACACTAATGACGGTTGAAACGACCGGAAATTTACCCTCCGTTAGTTTCTCTTACGATTCCAAACTGTTTCTTCATAGATTTCGGCCGGCAGGCCACCTGACAGGCTTGAGACTGTCAGTGGACTGTTAGCCTGTTGCAATTAAAGGTCATCTTGGCATGTAGGTAAATACTTCAACTTCCACTTGCACTTAGAAAATACAACCTTTTTCCACGATGTCGATAATGCCATGCTAACGATGACAGCATCTCCCAATTTTTTAAACATTTCGTGCCCTGAGGATCCTATAGGATACCATTTTCCCGGGAACACCCAAATACTCCGAAATATTTTTATCCGAATATTCATTTGTCCGAATTTTCATTTTTCCGAAATCTATGTTATGCTGGAGCTATTTAAAATTAAAAACATGTTTGAATTGCTATACGTTGGTTAGGTTAGGTTTTATTTATGTGCTATATCAAGAAATAAAGCCTTCATGAAAAAAATTGCATTCGGAATTATAAAAATTCAGGATTTCAATCAATTCGGAATTATGACTCTTCGGAGTTATGTAGTGTACCCCATTTTGCCATCTAATTTATCTAATCTAAATAGCCTTTCGTGTCTCACTGCTGGACAAAGACCTTCCCCTCAGTCCTCTACTCCTCTCTAGATTTAGCCAATCCTTGCCAAATCGTCCCATCTTCTTTTGTGTCAGCCTCTAATCCGGCTGCCGTTACGTAGGACCCAGTTGGTTGTGGTCTTGGCCCATCGATCCGGATGGCAGACATGTCCAGCCCAGTCCCATTTTAGTTTGGCGGTCTTCCTTCCCACATCTATTTTCCTATACCGCATTTAATTTTTCTATGGCC
The DNA here is from genome assembly GCA_963241965.1 of Tortrix viridana. NCBI lineage: Eukaryota > Metazoa > Arthropoda > Insecta > Lepidoptera > Tortricidae > Tortrix > Tortrix viridana. The sequence continues at coordinate 2,147,447 of OY725195.1, read as the reverse complement.
AATGCACGTATGTAAAATGACCTAATACTTAGTGCTGCGGGCTTAGCATGCATACATCCCCCTCTTTTTTATCCCACTAATATTATAAGTGCGAAAGTTTGTGTGTGTATTAGTTTGTTACTCCTTCACGCTGCAACGGCTGGACGGTTTTAGATTAAATTTGGAATGGAGATAGCTTATACCCTGGATTAACACAAATATTACTTTTCATCCCGGAAAATGTGATCGTTCCTCGGGAAACGCGATAAACGACTACGGACGGAGTCGCGGGCGAAAGCTAGTTAGGTATGTTTACAAGTTCTATAGGTATCCATAAATAATTAAATAAGACCGTATGAAAAACCGCACCTATACTACTTTAGTTTCTAAGATAGGCAAGCCCGAACGCACACCAATTCAGCGCGGCAGAAGACTGTTATTTATACTCAAGTAGCACACAAGCTGTATAAGAGCTTATACATCCCTTAAAATGCTGAAACTAGAGTTATAATGGCTGTATAAGCTCTTATACAGCTTTTGTGCTACTTGGGTAGTAATGAAGATGATAGTGATGAGTGAAGAAGTCTTTATATTAGGGATAACTGGAAACATGCATTTTATCACGAAGAGTAAAAAGGAAAGCGCATACGTTTTCGTTTGTTTTGTTACATTACTTATTATTTGTTATTCCTTGCTTATGCGTCTGCGTCCTTGGCCTGAGCGATGTTTGTCTTCTTCATTAGGGTTACGGTAAAAACAAGATGGCGTCGGGTTGTTGCATTTAAATAAAGAAATAAAAATTACTCATTGCTACCGGATGTTTGATTTTTATTATTTAAAATTTGATCGTCTAACTCTTTTTAAAACGAGAAATGTACGAGCAAACAAGTGTTCTTCTTTTACAACAAAACAGGAACATAATTAATACAAACAGAACAGGATCAGCCGTATCGACATGATTTTTTAAACATAATTCGACAGTGGAAAAGCAAAAATGCTTAAGCGCCATATGTCAATATGGCGCTTAAGCATTTTTACTTTTCCACTGTCGAATATAGAATACTTGAAAAAAATCCTCGTGCAGCACTGTACCTACACGTGATAGAAGTGAAACTTAAACGCTTCCGTGGTTCCGGAATATATAGCTCTCTTTCTCTTTCTCTCTGGACGTCATATGTTTCTTCTCTCTCATGTAACGAAACGTGCCTAACCATGACGCGTCCTTAAAATTTCACTCTCAATTCTCGTCCACTTATCGATTATCGAATCCCCGCCTAAGAAGTTTCACTTTAAAAAAGAATAAACTACTATTTATCCAAGAATTCTTTTCGTTGACAAGTCGTGGGCATTTCTAAACTAACATCAAACATCTTTGAAATTTGTTCTAGAAGCAAAGCCATTTCCATCAATGTCTTATTTTAAAAGACGGAACTCTCAAAAATGAACACGGAAAAAGACTATTTACCTACCAAATCGTAAAACATCCGTAAATTTACAATTTCGTGTTTTAACTCATCTGATTAAGGTTTACTTTAGATTAGATACCGTTTAACTCTATGTTGTGTAATGTTTGAGAAACTATTAAAGATGTCACATCCCGTTTGTTTACAAAAAGAGCGACGTATCTCGAACTGTTTCAAAGGAAATTCAATCTTAAATTTATAGCTTACTAGTTTTAAATGATGTGGCGTGATATTGTGAGTTGTGTTACCCTGTCTAAACACAAACAGTTTGTTTTGTTCTTAGTTTCTTATCTATTACCTCATACTCATATCTAATTCACCGTATCACTAGAAGACAATACCAATTTTTGCAGCCAGCGGAGAGTGATCTAATACTTCCATGACAGTTTTAAAACACGCCAGACAACAATAGGATATTATAGAAATATCGTAGATTAGAAAAAATAGGAACGTATCATGATGAAAGACAATAGCTTTCTTTTATCTTTTAGCTTTATTTTATAAGTGGCATAAAACAATAACCTAACCTAACCTCAAAAACTAAAACCCGACTGGTGCTATTGACGAACTCTTATAATTTTTACATAGCCTATGAGCTATGACACGTTTTTACGAATCATATTCTTTTATTGTGCAAATCAGAAAAAATACTAAAAACTTATTTCTAATACGCTCCACCGATATCTAGTAGATACCTATACATACCAGAAACTACGCAATAATTAAATAATATCTTAATGTGTCCCAAAAATTTTTGTATGAGAAATTCATTGTTTGTTACTCAAATTCATACGTGTTTGGTAACAAGAAAGGTATTCTCCATACAAATATTTTGCGACACATTAGAATATTATTTAATTATTGCATGGTTTCAAGCACCTACTCTAACCTCTGCCATTTTTTTTAATCTGGACATGTCACCCAGTGTCCAAAATTGTGAGAAATGCTTATTTATTAACATCGGTCCCAATAGTTTAGGAGCTACAGTGGAATATCCAATTTAGTCACATACATATTACTTCGCTCAGTCGGTTTAAAACTATAATAAATTATATTGAAATAAGTGACGTAACGGTATTTTTATTAGCCTGCCCAAGAAATGTGTAATTATTTTATGATATGTATATATGTATCGAAATATCAGTTATGGTTTTGATGTTATTAAGTATCATGTTATATTAATTTCTCGTAACAACGAACATAAAATTGATAAACACAAACATAGAATTGATGTAATTGATATTAACCACAGTAAATATAATTAAACAACTAAAGAAAACCGACTCCATTATCTTAAAGGGAAATCCCGTATCTAGGAAGTGAAGTAGGTACCCACTCTATGAAAGCAAACAAATTTGAGTGATTGTCTCCGATTACATTTATGAGTAAGTACCTTTTAATGAAAACTAAACCCTTGTTTATTATGAATTTTGTTTTATGGTAGGTAGTGAACCTGCTCACGAAGCTACCAGTTCCGCGTTCGAATCCCGATATCGGAGGATATTTGTGTGATGAGCGCGAGTATTTGTTTCCGAGTCTAAGATGTTTAAAATGTATTTAGGTATTTATTCTCTAAGAATACGTAACGTTGTCTAGTACAGAACTAGCAATATTATTATCCAATATTTGGTTCAGAAATATCTGACACTTCTCTATTACTAGAGGCTTAGAGCTTGTCAGATATTTTTGAGCGTAATGTTGGATTGTATATATTTGATAATGACTGTACAAGGCTAGAGCTTTTAGTAGAAAGGATGAAAAATACATACTTACACATATCAAAAAGCGTGGTCAAGCCACGATATGGACACTTATAGGTTATGTTAGGTTAGGCTAGACTGGGGTGGAATCACCCTCTTTTAATCAGCTAATTAGCAGACGGAAATCCCTTCCCCAATATACATTTCTATCGAATATAAATACCCAAGTTATAATTAAAATATAATTACCCTTATAAGAAATAATTTGTCTTTAATGTATAATCCTGTTAAGTGGCATGCCAACTTAATCATTAGTCTATTATTCATTAGGTAATGTATAATAAATCGAATTGCATGTTAATATAAAAATATCCTACAACCTGTTTGTGCAGTGTTTGGCGAAGCATTGTTTATGTACAGCCTGTTTTGCATAAATAAATGTTTTTTTTTTTAAATATATTATTATAGACGTATATATTTGTGCGTGAAAGTAAAAAGAGGCTATAAAATACTGCCGACCTATAAAAGTATTTGATTAAAAACTGTAAAAAGCCAACTTCTAGGTTAAAGTTCTCATATTGGCACCATTAATTTTTTTCAAGGTGATAGAGGCAATTTTAGTCACTAGGTGCCAATAACGGGTATTTTGAGTACCAAGTGTTTAACTTATGTCGCTTTTAATTTCTTTTGACGATGCGGTTAGCTGCCTACGTAACTAGCGGTCCCGGGTTTGGTTCCTGGCAAATGTAAAGTGACGAGCGCGAGTATTTGTTCCTGGGTCTTGTATGTCAGTACCAACTAGGCTAACCGCGACGTCAAATCGTCAGAATCGTCAAATAGTCGTTAAATGTAGGTAATTTAAATAATCCAGCCTATATACGTCCCACTGCTGGGCACAGGCCTCCCAACGAGAGGGTTTGGGCTATAGTTCCCACGCGGGCCCAGTGCGGATTGGGAACTTCGCACACACCGTCAAATTGCTTTGCTGTGTGCAGGTTTCCTCACGATGTTTTCCCTCACCGGAATGCTCATGGTACATTTACAAATTATATTTATATTTCGCAATATTTACTAACTGAAATGTAATTTAAACGCAGTAAGCACGCTTAATAGACTAGCAAACAAAGTAATTAAAAAATATTATTGTTTAAACTAATAAGATATCATATCAGTCGTTGAACACTAGGACGTTGTTCGATATAAAGTTGCTGATATTTATAACAATAACGCCCACGAATACTTAAATATGTAGAAAACATTCAAGACACAGGACCGTACTTATAAAATTAAAAACTAAGCTGTATAAGAGCTTATACAACCCTTAAAATGCTGAAATTAGTTATAGTGACTGTATAAGCTCTTATACAGCTTTTGTGCTACTTGGGATGCGGCCCCTAATTTCAGAGCTGATAACTTTTGAGGGTAATTCTTCGAGCGTTTCAACCGCCGCCGCTTTGCATGTTATTTTTGGTTATCTTTTAGAGTGCCCTGACTTCTACAAAATTTAACTGAAAATGCTTCCAAAGCTACAAGAATTTCGACTACAATGCGGTCACGGGAATAACGGCGGTTAAAACGCTCGAAGAATTGCCCTTGAACTCTTATTCTTTGGAGGTCACCTGTGACTGGAGTTTCCAGAAATAAATAGCGTAAAGTTATGGAGCGGTGGTAGGATCTTGGGCATACAGGGTGCCCCAAAAATGGTACGTCACACGACACCGGAGGTAGACCAGCCTACTGATAACCGGTTAAAGGTTAAAATGTATAAAACAGCTTATTTCCAATCGAAACTTGTTAGTTCTTTTTTTATCAACACAAAAGCTTGTTTTAAAAATTTTCTTAAAGTTTATTTTCTTCAAATCTACTTATTTACTTAAATACTGGGTTATACTAACGAGAGATGTCACGTGAATTACTGTCCTCAACTGTAATCCGGTATTCGAACCCACGACGCAGTAGGTACACTACTACATCATTCAGTTGGTTGGTTATACGAAGTCATCACGTGCTAGTCAATAGAAGTGTTTCACAACCAACCTTGACTTGTCTTAGAACCGGCTGACTGCTTGACATTGGGTTGTTCTTTCGTCTGTCTGTGCACCGTTCATCTGCATATATATTCTATTTGACGACGCGGTTAACCTAGTAGTAGTAGCTGCTACGAAGCTAGCGGTCCCGGGTTCGAATCCCACTATGGGCAAATATTTGCGTGATGAGCGCGAGTTTCTCAGTATTAATGTAAGTATGTAAATAATTTATGAGATATTATATTGTACGGTGTTCCGTGAGTCACAGACTGGCTGAAAATCAATGTTGTGCATGGTGTGACACCTCAGCATGATGCTGAGTCAGGTGTCTGTTTCGTGACCTCGAGGCCACACTTCGGAGGCTTTGTTTTTTTTTTTACATTTGCCTTTGTTATTTTCGGGTATTTTCCATGTAGTGTATATGTGAGGGTTTTTTTCTTTCTATGTATTCTCCCTACCAGAGCTGCCAGAGCCAAATTGCTGCTGGCAGGATGGATCTTTTGCAATGTCCATCTGGACCTCTGCTACCATTTTATCCTTTTCAACCTACGTATATATTTTTTGACATACTAATAAGTAAATAAAGTGTGTGAACAAGAAGGTTAATTAAGGGTACCAAGTATATATTTGGGTTTGTTGAACAGAACTTGTTTAGACTTGCATTTGGCACCGTCAAATGCGTCGAGACCGTAAAGCGCACGTGGATACCTCGAAACTGGCCGGACTTTGTTACCAAGGGGGAATAATGGTTTCACCAAGGTGAAGCTAGCCTTACAAACTAGTAAAAGTGTGTGAGCGAGACAGCACAACGTGGTTAAGTTAGGATAAGAGCGAGAAGGAATATACCGACTTCATAAATGGCTTCCGTATTTTAATTAGCACCTTACACACCTTTCTATAGGTTACAATTTGTTACTCAATATAAGCAATGAACTGTTCCCTAATTTCAACACGTATAGTCCAGCTCCAAATGTTTGCTAAGTGAAGGACTCCCTAAGGCTTCTCAACAGAATTATATTCAGAAATAGGTTATTTAAATCTATCGATTGACTATTGATTCGACTTTAAATGATTTGTGATATCGAACTCGAACTAGTGGAACCATTCTTTGTTTTTAATGTGACATCTTAGTTGTGTACCTAAATAGAGTTCGTGAACATTTAGGAAATTTCTCATCCAATAGGACGACTTGATTCCGCATCTCCAAAGATCTTCCTGTTAAGATTTTCCCGCTTTCCAATAAATTTTCAACAAATATTTTTTAAAGAGAAGGATCTGGTTTTACTTATACGTCTGTAAGGGGAAAAGGGGGATAGACGGAAAATCTGTTGGTTCATCAACAAACTTGTATATATTGCGCAATTCTGTGGACCCCGTGGAGGTCCCAGATGTTTATAGAATAGCCGGGACCTCGCTAGGCCTTGTTTCCTACGGGAGGTATTGATTCACTGTATGCAACTATCGCTTCATTACTTAAAGCATCAAGTCTTTCCTCAATGTTATCTTTTCTAGCCAGTTGTCTAACCACATTAGTTCTGTTCCATTGCTGAACAAAGTCTTTCTACCCCCTCCTTAGATCCCTGTTAATGTGTGTTTAGTTCCACGAACAAACTCGTTTTGACCACAAAGGGCCCAAATGTGTACTTTTTCACATCAGCAGGCTTAACATACAAGCACGAGCTAAAATTTGACAGGTGCTAGGGAAATTAACACGTATATTCCATATTATAACGTAAGACGCTTAAGGTAAAAAATAAAAGGGTTTCATCCTGACTTTAGTAATAAAAGGTTACCTATTACCTATAGTGATTTTTAGTTTTTTTTGAAGCGATTTTACCAATACGGGACACTTATTTCAAACCTTAACATGTTGATAGGTGTATTCACATACATTTTTGGAGGGAAAGAGACAAAACTAAGTACCAATTTTACCATACGATGTTAAATGTTAATCGACTGTTAGTTTATACATTTTGACAGCTGTTAACACCCTAATCATCTGTTAAGTGGTTGGTGAAATCCGACATAAGTCTGTTACTTAATTAACAAACATATCCGTTAACTGCGCAGGGCAGGAAGCCTCAAAAGCCAGGGGTGTTACTACTATGACATCGTTTTGCTGTTCAATTTCCGGCGAGTGTAAAAGACAGAGCTACAGCAGTTATTTATATGGTTGTCCTTTTTTCTCATCCCCCTTCATATTAACAGAATATCTGGAAGCTGGTCGGACATGTTTCCTAGATGAGATATTGATTTATTCGCGTTAGGTTACAATTGGGTTGTCTACGTCATACGTTTCCCATCCAATATTATTTCTCCAAATAATTTGTAAAAATTTAATATCGTTTTTTGTGACAAACCGGACCAATCACAAGGCAGATCTTTAGGAAAGGCCTTTACAATCCGTACATACTATAAAATTAAACATCACATTACTCATCTACTTCAGGGTTAGCTGGAAGAGATCCCATTTAGGGATAAGTTCGCCTTTGTACTTTAACTTTACGATGTCATTGTATTATTTACTTATACTTTTTGTGCAATAAAGAGTTTACATACGTACAGTCACACCACGGGATTGTTGAGCCACTTGCTAACATTCTTAATTCGGTCGGGTTGTCAAATCTTCAAACTCCAATAGTAATATACCGTGTACGATTTGACAACTCGACCGAATTCAGTATGTTACATTCAGTGTGTACATACCCAACATAAAGTCGTTTTCCGCGTCTGTCTGTGTCCGCTAAGTCCTAAACCACGCAACGAATTTTGAGGCGGTATTCACCATCATTCAGATAATTTTTCACGGAAGGTTTATGTATATAATAGTACCCGGAGCGAAGCGAGGGCGGGTCGCTATTAAAAATTAAAACCAAAGTCGCGCTAACGGCTACCAGCCCGACTCGCGCTTGACCGGTTTTTTATTGTTAGAGTAGGTAGTAACTTTGAATGATAGTTTTTTGTGTTATACATATATCATAGATATCAAGTAGATAATCTGTCATGATTCAACATTTTTCCAACATAATAATCCGAACCGATAATCCGAACAAGGGTTTTGAATTAACGGTATTGTAATATAGGGTGTTCCAGAACATTGCGTTATTATTGCGGAATCAGAAATATCAAGATTTATGTATTTAACTTTTAAATAAGTAAGTGTAAGGTGAAAGGAGTATATACTTACTCTTAATTTACATTTTAAAATAAAACATCTCTATTAATACGACACTCTACTAAAACTGTTAAAAGTAATAAATAAACCAGACCAAAATAAGTTGGGGAACCGCTTAAAAACATTAGGCTGATGTTTTTTTAAATGATTTGTTGTTTTAAAGTGTGAAGCACCGGATTAGCCATTAAATAAAGTACTTACGCAACTAAACGAGGCATCACGGGTCAGAGGGCACCACAGACAGGGGGCACCAAAATGACAGATCAACATAGTCACAACAAATTGACAAACAGACACAAGCCGAAATGTTTAGGGCACTCCTGCTGAAAATAGTCTGCGTACGCAACGCATCAATTCTCTTTTCTTATGCGTAAAACCTGCACACACCTGCAAAGCAATTTGACGGTGTGTGCGAAGTTCCCAATCCGCACTGGGCCCGCGTGGGAACTGTAGCCCAAACCCTCTCATTGTGAGTGGAGGCCTGTGCCCAGCAGTGGGACGTATATAGGCTGGATTATTCTATATTATTATATGCGTAAAACAGCTATTTTCTATAGATAAAATGCGAATCAGTGCTAATAGATGTGATTCAGGCATTAGGGCGTTTACGCACCGCGTCCGACCCGAATCCAAGAAACATCGGTCCAAAATACTGCCCTCGTAAGAAAAAAGGGCACATCTGCGAATTATTCACAGAAGTATTTAAAACCCTGTGTAGGTTAATAAAGGTCGCATGTGCAATACCAATTCGTTTGCACATGTGCCTTTTCTTCTTATGAGGGCAGAATAGCAGTAGTACTAAGTATTTGTAACCTTACATTTGTCATGTTTTTAATTGTGCTAGTTCTAATAATTCATATTTGTTACTTTATTACCTTGCAATGTAACTTACTTCAGGTAGGTACTGTAACTGTAACTTATTTTTAAGTATTGTTGTATTTTATGATTGAAAAAATGACCTGCTGGAGTTTCTTGCGGCGCTTCTTCTCCGCAATGATGGTCTTGTCCGAAGCGCTGGTAGATTCACTCTATATTACCGACGTGTAAAAGAGCCCGTATATGGTCAATTTACTGAATAAATATTTTGATTTTGTATGCTAAGTTGCGCAGTAGATCCGAGTTCCGTCATCCGATTTCTCATACAAATAGTACTTCTACACGGACCGACACTTCTCGGGTTTGGATCGGACGCGTGCGCAAACGCTCTTAAGGGGACTGTGAACCAACTGCAAAATCTAGCCTTTTCATACAAACGGCGATAAGGTTTTCCACCCCCTAAACGTTAACCGGATTCGACCAATTTTTGATATGTGGTCAGTCGGAACAAAAACTATGTCCGTACGTTTCGTTTTTTAAAATATTGATTAGTTATAAAGAGATTATGGCCGAAATTACTTTTGTATGAAAACAACAAAACGGGAATAAATCGAAGTTTATAGATAATATTGAAAAAAACGAAACGTACGGACATAGTTTTTGTTCCGACTGACCACATATCAAAAATTGGTCGAATCCGGTTAACGTTTAGGGGGTGGAAAACCTGGCAAATCATAAATTATTGTTAAAATTAATTTGGTCCAGAACCCTAACAATCAAAACCACGCTGTATCTAGTTACAGGCTCCAGTATTAATAGCTTTCTAAAAATAATCATGCTGTATTAAGTGTATACTAATAAACAGAAAGATAAAATTCGATAAAAAAAATTCAGGTGTCAAAATAGATCCCAGGAATTTTATCCATATTTTTATTGTAAAAATGTGTACTTCCGAGTGTAAACGTGACATAGACGATTTAGTAGTAATTTCATGGGTAAAACTGGTTATTGCGCCTATAATTATAGCTATTTTCTTGTTGCTGTGCGTTATTTGGAAATGCTATAAAAGTAATAAAAAAATGTGAGTATTAGCCAAGATTCTTTATAGTTAAGGAAAAATCTATAGATCATTTTTCACTGCGTCTTAGAAAATCGAAAGTCGAGGTATTGATGTTTCGTTTTATATTATGGTCACCGCCGCCCACAACCTATGAAAACCGGTAAGATGGGTCGTTAAAAAAAATGTAAAGAACTTTAGGAGAAGGTAGTAAAACAAAGATAAAAGATATTTATTCAGTAAGTAGGCCGCACGGGCACTTTTACACGTCAAAATCTACCAGCGCTTCCCAAGAGGAGACCACTGCTGAGAAGCGCCGCATGAAACTCAACAGTTAGTCATTTTTTAAATAAAAAATTACAATGATACTACTTATTCTAGCATTATATAAAACTGTAAAAATAATATAAAATATCTGCGTTTTGCAGGAAAACATGTTTCGACATGTCTTTCTACATAAACCGTGTCCCTTAGACAAGATACAGCGTTTAAATGTAAAATAAAATAAATTAAGACAAAACGACACTTAATAACATTTACTGAATTCAAGTCCGAATACAATCATGACACATAATGATTAATTGTCTGTTTACAATTTTAATGTTATATGATATGTTATATAAACGTCAGGGGAACAAAGGTAGTTTACCTAACCACGTATTTAACTGCGAAACTAACATTTAGGCTGCCTTTCCATAGAAGCGGAGACGAGCGGAGCGCAGAGGAGCTGTGTAGGAATCGACCAATCACATTGGTTGTAATCCACATCTCGTCTCCGCTCCACTTCAGGCAACAGTCAAGCGGAGACGACTGTATCAAATTTGTATAGTACGCCACTCATCCCCGCTCGTCTCCGCCTCAGTGGAATCACATACTTCTTTTCACAGCTCCGCTCCTCTCCGCTCCGCTCGTCTCCGCTTCTATGGAAAGGCAACCTTATACTTATATGCAATTAGGGCTTGTACACAAAACTGCGATACGACGACCCATCGTAAAAATCAACGAGCTTCCTGGCGCAGCGCAGTTTTACTATGCAGTTTTCTGCGTTGCGAATTCGTATTCCGATTCGCAGTTTTGTGTATAAGCCCTTAACCATACAACCTGTTCCATTTGAGTAGCCGAAATGATAGTAATGATGTAAACATCAAGAAGACAAAAACAGGTATCTTACCACGTATCTAACCACGCACTTAACCACGTATCTAACATTTATATGTAATTAACAATACCATTTGAGTTACCGAAACGATGCGAAATAGTTAAACATCAGGGGACAAAGTTATTTATTTATTTATTTATTTTCAGGCTACTAGGCCCATAGATAAATACCGTACTGACTAAAATACATATATTTATAAACTTAACAATATCTTAAACTATTTTGGCGACAAAACAGCGTCGCTCTGTTGAATCGCAGCGCTCGAAGTCATGCTCGCTGGCAGGCCGCCCCGGAACCGCCGGAACACATCTTTTGGCCAGAAGGCAGGCGACTCGACCGTCCCCAGCAGCGGCCGCGGCACTCGCACCACGAATGAAGCGAAGTGCACATAGCGCCGCGATTGCAGCTGGAACACCCTCAGAGTGTAGCCTGTCTTCCGACTAACGTAGCCCACCATGTCACCCACCGATGTGGAGTGGTGCAGGCGCGACACGTAGAGCGCCGTATTCGGTGTGGCAGCTTGCAGTCCGGAATTGGGGTCCAAGCTAGCGGAGCCGCACTGACTCTTACAAGGCTTCCTACGAGCCTTATTCCTTTTTTGTACCAGCGTGAATCCCTCCTTATCCACGCTCATACTAGGGCGCTCGCCCGCCCAAGCAGCACGCAAGCTGTATAAGAGTTTATACAGCCATTATAACTCTAGTTTTAGCTGCATAAGGGCTGTATAAGCTCTTATACAGCTTGCGTGCTGCTTGGGCGATGTTGGTAGGGCACCTTCCTTATTAGACCAGAGTCCAACGGTCTAATAACCAAACCGTATTAACCCAAGTAGCACACAAGCTGTATAAGAGCTTATACAGCCACTAAAATACTGAAACTACAGTTATAATGTCCTTTCACAATGGTTTAAAAATCAACAGAATTGAGTGATAGGTTATTAAATGTGTTCCAAATATTTTTAAGTCACATGTGTTTATTAACGATTAACGCCGTCGTAAAGTATTGATGCAGCCATTATTTTTTCAGAATTATCATAAACAAACCTGACCTAACCCACCGTTTATTACCTTACTACGGTAGGTTAACCCCCCAGAGCCCTTAGCCAAGATGCCCATCGCTAACTAGCGTTTCTATTCGTTTCGTTTTTAAACCAATCGCGTCACTGGTAGATCACGTCATACGGAGAGTCACGTGATCTACCAGTGACGCGATTGGTTTAAAAACGAAACGAATAGAAACGCTAGTTAGCGATTGGCATCTTGGCTAAGGGCTCTGATCCGCGCTTGAATGAAAGTGTAGAAAAAAGTGACAGGCGTCAAAACGGGCTGAGAACGAGTTTATGTAATTTTTTTTTGATATTCACCAATATATGGCTACTAGCATTTGCCCGCGACTCCGTCCGCGTAGAAATCGTTTATTGCTGCTCCCTCGGGAACTGTCAATTTTTTAGGTATAAAAAGTAGCTTATGTGCTATTCTAGACTAATCTATCTCTGTGCTAAATTTCATCCAGATCCGTTCAGCCGTTCTGGCGTGATTAAGTAACAGACATCCATCCATCCATGCAAACTTTCACATTTATAATCTTGGAATAATAATGCATAAGTATTATGTAGAATGATAGTTCCCCACAACCAACCCGTCATAAGTGAAGCACAAAATGGATTCATGTAGGCGTAATCAACGCGTAGGTACTTATAAGGGTTGTTACGTCCTATGTAATTCATAAATTACTAGCGACCCGCCCTCGCTTCGCTCCGGGTTCTATTATACATAAACCTTCCGTGAAAAAATATCCGACGCTGTTGACGCTGTGTGACGTGATTGCCGAGTATGCCAAAATGGTTTAGTTTAAGTGGTTACACATTTAGTGCGCGGTCTAGGTTCCTAAGTTCTAAGTTTATAATGCTAAGTTTATAATTCTAAGTTTATAATGCTAAGTTTATAATTCTATGTTTATAATTCCAAGTTTATAATTTCAAGTTTATAATATTAGTAGGATGACGTAGTTCGCCATTTTCAGTTGACCCGATAGTTAACTCAAAGTACCTACTTTCCTAATCCGATTATTTAAAGAGATTAGTCCGAAAACGCTACAGTAAACTTTGAGTCTAATACAATTAAGGGCCGAAATAGCCTGTAATGTGCTTTGTTCGCGTGAATGATAAAACCATTAGCTAATTAATTTACGTACTATTAGCGCATCGCGACTTTACCTTTGGCTTTTAGAATAATTTATATTTAATTATTTTTTTTACGTTATTGCGCAATATACAAAGTACTTACCTAAGTACCTACAAATGGCGGACTTAATGCCTTAAGGCATACTTTACCAGTTAACTAGTGGGCCAAACTGAAACAGTTCAAGGTTGATACTGAGGTTGGACATAAAGATAAAAATAGAGAATTATTCACAATTAAACTAGGTACTAAATTTATTAACATACGTACCTATTAAGTATTGGGATGACATGACTTGATTTTCAAAACAATAGACAATTTTAATATCCTAATTATGTTAATTTTGTGTTTGATGTTTTTTGACTTTTTCTTTTATTGATAAAAAAATCAGGGGATAAATAATATGTGCTCGTCCATTTCAAAAGGGCCCTTATGGCGGCACTTACGCTGTTATAGTTTTCATGGCCTTATTATTCGCATCGTGGTTAGGTGTTGGCGAAATACAGCCAGTGTAATCTAGCATAGAGGCATTCCAGCTTAGTCCAGTTCTCTGGGTTGGTCACTTACTCCATGTCATAAAAAAAATTAATAAGTATCTCGGGCCAATAGAGACAGGGTTACTGTGCAAGGCCATACCAAAAGACGGCCTTTTCGGGACTATTTTATGCGCGCTAGTCCCGAAAATCCCAAATTATTAAGTCTTGACGCTGCAAGCCCTAACCAACAGCAATAAGGAAAGTAAGTCGAAGAGTCGGGTAAAGTGAGTCTTATATGTGACATTCTCAACATAAAAGGACTTTATGGAGGCAGGCGGTTACGCAGTTTTTAGAACTGTTACCATAGTATTCGTATAGTTACAAGAACAAGAAGAGCGTAACTGCCTTCCTCCATAAGGTCCCTTATATTGAGAACGTCACATATACATACGTTATTAATTAGTTTCATTTCAAATTTTGAAAAATTTGTGACTAAAATATATTTTTTCCGGAAGTTATTATATAGTTATTTAAAATACAACACCGTAAGACAAGGTAATTCTATGACACATAAGTATTACACCTATCTATACTGTTACATCACTAATTTACTTTGTTAGATACCGCAGTGTTGTCAACGTCTCTCTAAATATTACGTTCTGTTTAGTTATTTACTCTGTGATACTATGTTCGTCCATTTCGGATCGCGTGTCAGTTTTGAAATTTGAATTAGGAACGTTAGTTTTTTAAAATGGCGTCGGAGTTTATTGAGATTATATGTGTAGTGTTTATTCCTGTGTTTACGTATTTTTTATATTTGGCGCTGTTTGGGATAATGTATCTGTCGAGGTGTATATTTATGAGTAAGTCATTGTGGGTTTTATTCATTTATACTGTTATGTTAACATTATTACGTAGCGTTCGGAACTTCGAATCCTTTAAAGAATTTTCATTATTTTTAATTCGATAACAAAAAAACAAGGAATTAGGCCTGTAGTGAATGGCGATTCCAGTTGAAAATTATAACAAATACTAATACAAAGTAGCCTCTTCGAGGTGAATTCGAACAGAAAACATCAGCGGGTGCAGAAATTGAAAAACATTTACTGGAGGAGGAAAAAAATAATTATATTAGTTTCTAATCTTTTTGTCAATTTGTTTGTCACTACCGACCTTATAAGGTATTTGAGGTTATTCATAAGAGTAGAGATATTTAGGATTAAAAAGAACTTAAATTTTGGCTATATTTAATAGTAATCTAACTAATATCACAAAGAGGAAAGATTTGTTCGTTTGTAATCAATAAACTCTGAAACTATTGAACCGATTTTAATACGTTAATTGACGTCTCTGAGTGCGGCCGAAAGTCCTTAACTTTCTGGAACAGGAGAGACAACTTTCGTTTCTGTGACTGTTTATGACCCAGATGTCTGTATATGTATATATTGTAAATTTAATTAACAATATTATACAAAATTCTTAATAGGTATTTACTCCAGGAAATATACGGACGCTAGTATGGTGAAACGGAAATAATTTATAATAGCTGATTTTTCTTGTGTATCGGATATATTATAATTCTAGTAATTAGGTAAAAACAATAATCCAACTTATTATGAGTCAATAAGTTATTAAAAAAATAAATTAAAAAAATCCTGAAATTTTGTTAAAAATAATTATATATATATATATATATTTTTTTTTAATATTGCTTACTTAATATTTGATCTATAATATTCAAGATGAATCGCACAAAAAATAATTAAGGATGTCTCATTTATATTTGATTAGCTAGAATATTGTTTTCATTTTGCATATTTCCGTATTTAAAAATCGTAATTGGCTATATTTTTCTTCATTCCTTGTTGATTATAATAAATATAAACGTTGCAAGCAAATCATATACAAAATTATACAAAATATATGATTTTATGGTGGTAAATAATAATTCCCTATAAAAAAATACAAATTGATGAGTGTATTTTAACACTTATAAATAGTTTTATGTAATTTTTATCAAAACACTACTTATTACTAACTTTTTCTATCATTTAAGGGGATATATAACCGGAGCCATGTATTTTGCTAATTTAATGGCTTTCCGTGTAAATATTTTGTTAGATTTCACCTTCTACTCATTATAGACAAAAATATTATTATGCTTAGACACAAAAATTACAATTACGATTTTTAATTTAAAATTAAAAATCGTAATTGTAATTTCGTAATTGTAATTTAAGTAGGTATATACCTACCTACTTCCGGCTGGAAAGGTTGTTGGATTCATGAATATAGTGTCTTAGAATTTCTTATAAAAATGGAGTAAAAAAAAAATCAGGCTATTATAAATTAATGTTTTAAAAACCGTAACTTTCCTGAATTGAAGAAAATAACATGTAGGTATAAAATGCAAAGATTAATATTTATCTACGCACTCTAGCGGCGAGTAGTTGAACTGCATGTTATTATGTACAAAGCGCGTGATATCGCGTAGTCGGATACGTTTGTTTCCTATTTCTGGTACAGATGGCGCTATAAACTTGACGCGAAAACTTATGTGAGAATTCAGCATCCATATTTCAGCAGCTGGAACCAGTAAGTAGGTTCTAACATACAGGATGAGTCTTGGCACGAGTAAAGTGCACATATTCAAATCTTAATAAAGAAATCTCATTGCTGGCATCAATCACTTACGACTAAGGAGTTCCAGTGGTCATCTCTGGTCTTTATCATCAGTTCCTTTTCACCAAGAGGTGCTTTTAGAATGCAAATTATTAAGGTCTTATAGACCAAAATCGCTGTATATATGTGCTTGTAACTTTTGAGGAAATCCCTCGATTCGTCATAGATTCCATCATCAGATTTTGACTTGGTGACAATGGGACCACCTCGGAAGTATACCCTTTCAAAAATAGAATTTTTAAAATCGGTCCACAATTGACGGAGTAATCGCGTAACAAATATAAGTACCAAAAAAAGCAACATACAGTCGAATTGAGAACCTCCTCCTTTTTGAAGTCGGTTAAAAATAATTAATAAAAATTACTATAATTATCTTCAATGAAATTTTTATACTTATTTAAGCGATTGATCAGTTTTGCCAAAAATATCTAAAACCTAAGTTAATATTTTAAATTACCTAACACTGATCTTTGAAAAAAAAAATTGGCAAAATTAGAAGTTCTATAATATTAAGTACAACTGCACTGTATTTTGTTTATTATTTATTTATTTAAATTTTTCTGTATTTTTAAATTACGAACCATAACTAGGCACTAGAGATAATAATACCCTGTGGCATATATACCTACCTACCTTTTTATGTCTGGGCGAGACTACGCATTGACGTCAGAAAGCACTTTTCAAGCTCACATAATGAGCTTCCTGATAACTGATTAGATAAACTTATCTAAAAAAGTGGATCACAAAATATCGACCAGTGAAATGTGATTCTTAATCATATTACTACGTTTTGGAACGGTTTCTCTTTGCGCCCAAATGTAATTCAAAATTAGAATGTGACGTTCGAATTTTTAATTCGAGGAGCGCGTTCGATTTTGACGTTTTAGTTTTCGCGGTATCATCGTGTTGGATTTTTTTGACGGTTCAGTTGTGTATTGGAATACTTTTAATAAAGTCATTAGCTAATGGTCGCTCGCTATTGACCGATTGGTGTGAAAATACTGGTGTGAAGTTAGCGGTCTAAAGTTAGCCCTATGTTAACCCGACCAAATTAGGTAGTCATATTTATTGCAAAAACACTTTAATAAATATTACTCCGTAATTTGGTCGGGTTAACATAGGCCGATAACTTTAGGCCGCTAACTTCACACCACCGGAACTAAAATTGGAATTGGATAAATATTGTTGTTAATTATGGAGCGAGGAGTGTTGTTATTTTTCCTAGGAGTGTTTGCCGTGATTTTGTTGACTTGTGCGGTGGTACGCTGCTGCCTTCTTCACGGGAGTAAGTTTTTTACTTTTCCTTTTAATAGTACTCATAATAACTTTGTTCTTAGCTTACAATGCTCATTACTCGATATTTTTTCAATGACTGCATGAGGAAAATTGGACTTTTGTTGCACACTAGGCACATAGGTACCTACACAATCGTATGAGTTTACTCGATAGTCTAGTTATTTTTTGACGTAATAATCAAAGGTTGCAATTCAAATAATGCTGTTCTTTTTACCCTCGAAAACTTAACAATATTGAGTGAAGCAGACAGGTATAACTAGGCTGGCACGATTAAAACATTGGTCTCCTACACCTTGGTTTTCCCATCGTACAATAATATACTTCGCCTGGTCTTCCGAGAAGCAGTGGTCACGGGGTGGACTCGTACTACGTCATATCCGGTACCAGAAGCGCTGATTACACATTTTTTCATTAGTCACTTTCGAGAGGGACGCCGCAATACGTTGGAGTGAGATGGACATATCTCCATGCGTATCTAACGTATTTATATTCATACATAATATAAGTATTTATTGGCGTCCCTCTCGAAAGTGTATAATATAAGGGACGATGTCCATCGACCGGACGGCAACGGACTTTATAATCTTTAAAGGAAATTAAACTGTCTACACAGTAATTAAAGTCTATATTACAAAGTCGCGCACAGGCACAGCCTTTTGACAACGGGAAGATTCCGCGTCACACTGTCAAACGGGCTTGGTAATATAGACTTTAATGACTGTGTAGACAGTTTAATTTCGTTTACAGTTGTAAAATCCGTTGCCGTGCCGTCCGGTCGGTGGAGATCGTCCTTTAGTAAGGCGTAATTAGCGCCAAAGATTTCCAAACTTTAAGTTCGGAGTAATTTCTAAATACTTATTTGCTAGTATATATTAACTTACGACTATCGTTGTATATATAGGTATTTACGTTTTGACCATTTACTGTTCTCTATAAAAAAATAACGTCAATACGTTGCTGCGTTATATACGTATAAAATGTACGAGCAATGTGCCGTGACTACTGGCAATTAAATGTTGAAAGTTTAATAGTAAATATACCTACGACAAAATAGTGAATAAGTTCTAAATATTAGGGCTATGGATTATGGGAACTTGAATATTGATAAGCGCGTTATTAGCGCTTCCACTCCGCGTATTTAGGAAAATATAATGTTTTTCAACACGCTTGTAAATTGGCCCTTATTCCAGCGTCTTAAGGGTCATAATGCAGCATATTAAACACGCATGCTTTTTACTTTACACTTACCACACTAGTAATTTTTTAAATCATGGTTTTTTTTTTTATCTTAGCTGCGCGCGAAAAAATAAAATGTCCGCCGCCATGTTTCACCCTAAGTGGGTATTTCATCATTTTATCGAATTTCACTTCATCGAACGTATCATTTCATCGAATTTCATTTCATCGAAAGCTAATTTCTGCTGAAACCTTATTGTTTTCAGGTTATCTTAAGCATGGGTTACGTAGGTTAGGTTAGGTTAGACCTTTGACCACCAAAAAAATATAACTCCTGCACGTGGAAATGCCTTTCGATGAAATGAAAATTCTGCGAAATGATACGTTCGATGAAAGGTGTTTCAATAAAGTAATAGTTACCCGTTTATATGATATTTTATTATTTTTTCCTCGCAGTTGTGTTGAAAAACGTCGTATGAAACGCGTGAACATTGGTCATTACACTCTCGGCTCCATTAGGCCCTTGCTTACAGCTCGAGCTTGCAATAGTTGCAATTTGCAATCCCGTCTCGACTTTAATGACCAAATTAGCACACTCGTATAGTAATGTACTATTATGATCCAAGAAATTACAACTATAAAATATAATATTAAAATAAAACACTTTTTCATCGAGAAAGTTTATTGAAGTGAAAAGTTGCTACAACATTCTTTATCTAGTCTCATTGGCCGTACTCTAGTGAAGTGATTAAGACGTATGTACTTACATAAGTAATTCATTAATTATAAATAAGAAACTGTTATGGGATACCTGTCACACAATACACAATACCTACCTATCAAACCGTTAGAAAAGCTCGATGTCTGAAATTCATCTCGATCTCAATGTTCTTGAATATATTTTGACTTTTGTTATTACATAGTATGATACTTTTTGAAATTTTCTTCTGCATTTCTTTTGCAATTGATTGCAGACAGTGTTTCTATTTAATTATCTTAATCCTATGTAAGTCCTTGATCTCACTAAACATAGTTTGCGATTTTAGGATACCGAACTCTTACATGATTTTGCACAATATCTGCCAGCCTGATATATGCCTAATAAATGTTACGTACGACTTTTACCGCGACAGTTTGAAAATCGTTGGCGCATCATTAGCGTAATGATACCGAGCGAGAGCGGAATATATTCCCTAGGTTCAAATAGTATGACGGGAAACGTCAAACTGACAGATTTGTAACCGGCCAGTTTGATCTGGTGAATCCGGTGATGCCTGTAATCAGGTTGTATTTCCATATTGTAACGTAACCTTTATGTTTAAAAAACTCCCTGTTATTTTCATGCATAAAATGCATTGATAATGTTAAAATAAAACATTAAATTAAAGTAAATAACATGAAAAATGATCTAAAATCAAATTTGTACATACTTTTAGGTAGTGGTTAACCAAGTGACAAGTTCTTTGTGATGACGTAGAAAGTGTCCCTTTCAGAAGAGAAGACCTGTATTATTAGGCCATGGATTTTCCTTAGAGATGATTAGAATGGCAGATGTCATACTGACTTATTAGAGGGGCTCTAACCTTAAAATCTTAATCTTATGATCGTATCTATTAATTGTTTGAACAATACCTACTGTCTTTTAGGGGTGATTTTATTTTTCTTAGCATTATTTCTACGGCATTAACAAGTTGCATTTCTTTATAAAGTGACATCTGTCATTCTAATCATCTAAGGAAAAGCCAAGTATAGTCGGTATGAACATATTCACATTATTAACTTAATAAAGGAGCACTGATGTAACGCTCCCACCCGAGTCATAAGTCAATTGAATAATGACTATCCTGTTATACGGGGGACATAGAAAACTTCGTTACGATGCGACAAGAATATTAATAGTGCTTACCCACAATGTCCGATTTAAACCGGGAACATACGAATCGATCTTTTTTACGGTCACGAACTAGTACACGCAAAAAATGTAGTCAATTATCTTTAGTTCATGTAAAATATTTTGAAAAATCATTGACGGTAACTGGCGTCATTATTATATAAAATTATACTAGCTATTGCCCGAGACTCTCCCTCATCCGTGTTAAATTTGCCACGATCACTATATAAATTAGTGTATATGGACGGCTAGCACAAGTGGTCCGCGACTTGTTTGTCGCTCGGATCTCCCTTTTTAACCTGTCTGTAGCAATAAAGACACACTGAGCGATGAGCGAGAAAATACAAGGTAAGCTAGCTGCTCTGGGCTTTTGAAACTATCACTGTAGGTACCAAAGTTGATGGGTTGAGGCGTTGAATCGTGAAGGAGGAAAAAACCGGGCAACTGCGAGTTGGAGTCGCGCACTGAGGGTTCCGTACACGTTTAGCTGGTTTTTAGTATTTGTTGTTATTTTATAGGGTTTGTTCTATAATCATACCAAATTTGACGTTTGTATATTTTACCGTTTTTACGATAAAACAAAAATAAAAATACGTTGAAAAAAACGTTTCTTGTTTGGGGACTCCCTTTATTATTTCACCTTTTTTATTTTTATTTGTTAGCAAATCCGCCGTAATAATACATTGTTCTGAAAAATAATCAACCCGCTATCTATTACGGTTCGAAAGATACAACTCTTTATAGTTAGGACAGACAGACAGACGGATGGACGGACGGACAGCGTAGGCATATTAATAGGGTCCCGTTGGGCGACCTTCGGGTACGAAACCCTAAAAAGTAACCAAACACTTTTTTGCATTTTTAATATTAGTAAGTATGAAACAGTATTATTTCGTCGACATGGTCGTAGTCACTTGACGACAAACTTCGCTAGCCAGAGTAGCCAGTTATTAAATGATACGGCTATTTCACTTGTATAAACGTAATTTATTTTAATAGGTTAATACCAACACTAGCAACACTTGAGTTAATAGTTCTAGGAGTAATCTCACCATGCATAATGAGTATAATGATGTATTGCATTTTTATGTAGCTCTATATATTTATATTATGTAGCGTAGAAACATCATCGGCTAGAACAAGAGCAGATAAGAAAATATTAGGTTATTCCTTGGTAATTAATTTAACTACCTACATACATATGTTATATACTCGTATTATTAACGCATCTAAATTGGATCATTTGTGTGGCAGTCTGCTTTGAAAACACTTTAGTGGGTAGATATTTTAACTGTTCTCCATTGCCACAAAATGTGTCGAAATGTCGATATTTTCGGCATATTTTTGCTGACCTTTATAAATATCAAATATTGTAGAATAAATACAGATAAATTCGACTTTTTATTTGAAATGACGCTCGCTTGAAATAGAAGTAGAAAACATTAATAATCCTAATAATTCCTTCTTAAAAAAGGATACATTATTTTGGAACTGCTACGACATTTGCGACTTTTTTATGCAGAAAAGAGAATACAATTAGCTTTGAATATTAGATGCAATATACGCCTTTTTGATATGTAAACGTGAAATATTGTAATCTTATCGACATAATTTGAGTTTCCGCGAGATAAACATATAATAGCTATTTTCCTGGCGATTCTCATTACGGCTAGCGGTTTTTATACTGTAATATTGTGAAATTAATCATTATTTTTATTTAAATTATATAAAAATATAAATGAAAAGTGCTTTAAAAGTGGCATGAATGAGACTGTTTTATTAATACTTATTACAACGATACCTGCAGTTATGATTTTGTTGCTGTTTATTTTAATCATGGTGATAGTGTCAGTCTACTATACTTATATTGGTAAGTGTATACATAAATTTCTTCTTACCGCTAAGTTATCCAAATAATTGCTTCATTTATTCACAATGGTCTTAAAACGGATGACCAAAGGGCCCAAGTTCTCAAATGGTGAAAGAGCTGTTTCGACAACGAAAGGTGCGGCCAACAATACTAAGTATATCTCTGCCTTGTGGCGCTTTTATATAAGGTCGGTCTATGAAATACTATACCATACTTTGTTTGTGCGTATCTACGCGTAGAAGGGGTGTATCTATAATTAATATATCATAGAAGTCAGTGACCAATTGCGTCAACCGCATTCGGTTTAGCTGAATTAGTTACTTACTATGAATAACAGTTTACATTAAGTCGTTGACCGATTGCAATTGAATAATGAAAACACGCCATTAAAAGCGTATTTGCGACTACTAAAACTTTAATTAATTCTTCAAGGCCCGATTTATATCAAACCCCCCAAATGAAAAACCTGTCAGTTAAAGTTATCACTCTCTTTTTCTCTGTAATGTGAAATAAATGGATAGAGTTTACTGAGTCCTAGTACGAATAGTCTCTTGTAAAATTAAAACCTTTATTATTTCTACACAGCGTGACTTACTTTTCAAACGTGTTCAGTTATCCTGAAGTACTATATTGTGCCAGTATCTGAAGTGGATAGATAACCACTACCTTAGTTATTTAACTCGTTACTTTCTCACTTATAGGAAGCCAAAGGTAATAATGAGTTTTTCTTTTATGTATTATTGTTCTTTAGAAGCATGTAGTCTTGTTACTCTCTGCTAACAAGACAAAGTTTATTATGAAAATGTTGTTGTTTGAAATATTCTAAAAATCCTACTTTAAATGAACATTTTAGTTGATACCGGTATAGATTGCCTTTCTTGGTCATTTTACATTAAGTTTTTTTCGACGTCAGGAAATATATCTTAATTTTCAATTGAATGTGTTTAAGGGATATTAATTACCCATTTTTTATTTCTAACGACCACTTGCTACAACCGAGTTCGAAATGAATTTAAAATGGTAGCGTATTTGAACCATAATAATGATTATAAATTATCTACAACATGTAAACACTCTTTCATGCAGTTATTGTGTAGATATTATTGTGACAGAACACATTCATCCTGGTGTTTCATGAAGATAGCGTGCTTTAAACATCAATAAAGCATTTCATCATGATTTAATCAATCTTTAATGTTAATTTAATTTAAAGCTATTTTTGTAAATATTTATTAGTTAAACTTTTAATACGGATTTTTACGTGTTGATCGTATTAAGTGTTGTCATGCTAACAATGATTTGGCATACACCTACGATTTTGAATATAGCGGTTGTGACGCCTGCCGTGTGTTTTTTTGTTTTGATGGCAATATTTTGTTACTGTGTGATTTATCAAAGACGTAAGTACTTGCCTTTTGTACTGATTTCATCATCATCATATCAGTTGATAGAAGTCCACTGGACATTGGCCTTCCCAAAAGAACACCACGATGATTCCTACAACCTTTATCATATCTTCTAATTTAATATATTTTAATTTTTTTTTCAAGTTTTATCATTAAATCAGCGACCCACCCTCGCTTCTCTTGGGTAAAATAAGTTAAAATGTAGTTTTTTAACTAAAATATAGCCTTTGTCACTTATGGATAATGTAGCTTTCTAATGGTGAAATAATAAGGGTACAATCGGTTCAGTAGTTTCAGAATTGATCGGTTACAAACAAACAAATATTTCCTCTTTATAATATTAAGTACATATAGATAAGTAGAGATATTCATTTTCTACATTATCTGTAGAGCTCTCGGACGCCACCATTTTTTACTTAAATAAGTTTAAACAAAGCATAGTATTTTTGGGTTTTCTTTTACTGATTTTTATCTAATAATCTCTATCTTATCCACAAAGTTACGACTTCAAATTATCTACAGCCATCTTCTTAAAGAAGTTTATTAGTTATTGAGTAAGAAGCTAATTTTATTTTACAGTAATTATGTACTTTATGGACATGCAATAACAATAGCATGCAATAGCAATGGAATAGCATTGTTTAACGAAGATATGATTTTTAATCTATAATGACTCAACAGACAGAAGTCCAGTTGATTTTCAGGTATAATACTTTGTACACGTTCTTTTTTATACTGATGAATAAAGTAATTATAAAATATTTTAACGATTATTATTCAGTTTATGAGAGCATTTAAACTTTAATTAAATTATTATCTTTATATCATAAGTGAAGATAACTCTTATTGATACTAGCGTGATAAAATATAATGAATAGCGGTTTTAATCCGTGTATCTGTAATTTGTTTGTTGTTTTTAATAGCCATACTTATTGCGTACTGGCATAAGCGTAAGTACAAATTTATTATTTTATTTTCAAATTCACTTTAATTTTATTAATCAATTCGAAAGTCACCGACAGCTGCGTCCACTGGCGCAGCAACGCGGAGTCCCAGCGGCCCCTGAACACGTTTACATTCTTTGATTAAACTTGAAAGTACGGATGAAGTGACACGTGTTCGGGTAAAAAAGCGCTTTAAGCAAAGCAAACACACCGAAGAAGTCGTCACGGTCCTTGGGCAGTCAGGTAAAAAAAACCTGCGTTGGTTAAAATGACTCAAATATAAGTAATTTTATTACACTAATTATTCCGACACAGGATTCCCCAGTGGAGAACACATTCATTCATTCAACGCGTTGTCGTTCGCTCAGTCGTTTCATTCGTCTATCGAACACTTTTAAGAATGTAGCTAAAGATAGGGTTGGGATAAGATAAGCATATCGACTTACAACTTATTAGTGTATTAGTGTTGCGGACAATATTCGAGATGGACATAGTGTCTAAATTGTTGACAGGAGTGTTTTTGTTTATGTGTTTGTATCTGTTTTGGTTTTGGTTTTGTTTCGGTAGGTGTGTTAAGAGACGTAAGTTATTCTGTTTACTTCCTATTGTTTATAGATTTCTACTATATATTTTTTACAATACATATTTAAATGTAAAAAATTTCAATACATACATTAAAAAATAACATAAAAACGGATGTATATCACTACATACATACTAGTACAAAACAAAGTCGCTTCCCGCTTCCCGCTGTTTGTCCCTATGCAACGGATTTTAATGCGGTTTTCAACATCAGTTAGATAATTTTTAACAGAAGGTTAATGTATATAATAGTACCCGTACCCGGAGCGAAGCGAGGGCGGGTTGCTAGTATGTAAGTAAATAAATAAATCGATTTTAGGTAGAAGTACTTTTTGGGACTTTATATTGATTTTTGTCACGACTATATTTGTAAACTGGATACCTACCTATTGACAGAAACCGCTTTAAAATATGTAAATGCAAAAATGTATTATATTTTATTGGCCATAAAATACTTGACACAATATGGGTTTATTGGTGGTTTTAACGATTTTTACGGTTCCTTATCTCAAAAGGAATAATGGAATCCTTATGTCTGTCCGTCAAGACCCTTTTTCTTAGGAACGCGTGAAGGTATCAAGTTGAAATTAATATCAAATACTCAAGTCCGCAGTCCTTTGAAGCTGTGAAAAAATCATACTTCTAAGTCAACACAATCAAAGGATACGGCTGTTTATGCCGCATATTTTGACACTCGCAAGGGAATCAAAACCTATAGGGTACTTCGACTTCCCATTGACCTCGAATCACGAAATTTGGCAAGAAACAATGGCTCATAGCACGAGTAAAGGGAAAAATCCAAGAACCGTAAAGTTATATTACAAAAAAAAAGGCATTACAGGGACAATTTTAACTTTGGTAAACTGACTGCGACCTATGTCAATGTATGTCCCCATAAAAACAACAACGACAATCCCATTTACCTTTTCGTCAGGGCAATGTTCTGTGGTTTCATTATTGTACATATGTATGTGACGTTCTCAATAGGTATAAAGGGACCTTATGGAGGAAGGCAGTTAAGCTCTTTTTATTCTTGTAACTATACGAATACTATGGTAACAGTTCTAAAAACGGCGTAACCGCCTGCCTCCATAAGGTCCCTTTATATTGAGAACGTCACATATTTGTCATGGTGACGGAACCCTATACAGAGCATTGCCCGATATTATCTTGTCCGGTTTTTTCTTATCTTTAGATGTATTATAATTTAATTATGCTTTTACTGCCTTCGCCCACGACTTCGCGTAGAACTCGTCCAATATTCTATTCTATTCCGAAATTAAAAGTATAGCGTTAAGCATTGTATTTATGGGAACCATTTTTTTATTTTTTATTTATTTATTATAGATCCGAATCTTATAAAACATTCGGAGTTTCAAATTTAAAGAACACAAAAGCCACAGTGGTTATGAGAAGTCAGAGAGTTCGATAGTAGAAGCAGAAGTAGTATCATTGTTATATTTTTATTTAAAAAATGACTAACTGTCGAGTTTCTTGCGGCGCTTCTTCTCAGCAGTGGTCTCCTCTTGGGAAGCGCTGGTAGATTTTGACGTGTAAAAGTGCCCGTGCGGCCTACTTACTGAATAAATATATTTTATCTTTGATGTAGGTAGTAAAGGGGTCAAAATCTTTTTCGTTACACTGAAATTCTCCACTCTGTCACGTTCGTAATTTTTTTCTTTATATACCTATATGAAAATACTATCTAAATATGTTTATTTTATTTGAATCATTAAAGTATTGTAATACATCGTCAAACGAAATAAAATATTACTTCCTACAAAAACAACCACTCTGTCACATTTTATGGGGACAAATTGCGACGAAAAATATTTTAACCCAAATATGTTTCAGATTTACTTACAATGCCTATACCTATAATTAAGTAACACAAGGAGAGTTAAACTAAGAATGAATATGAATATGCCAGCCCTAATGAAGGATACGAAATATACGTGTGCTTTTTATTCAAATCTGTTCAGTTTCATCCAAATATCTAGTATTTCGGGTATTTCAATTTGACACGCCTTTGTGGATTGAAAACACTGCTCAGATTTATAAATGACTAGCTTTTGCCCGCGACTTCGTCCGCGTAAACGGTCGCTTCTAAACTAACAAATTTTCCAGAATTAAAACTATCCTTTGTGTCAATTTAGGAGAAGAACTGACCTCACAATCGAAAAAACTAATCAAGCGAGTCGAAACTTGATGGGCTCCTATTAGCCATTGAGGAGCTCCTCCATCACCTGCCGTCTCCATCATCGTAGGTACCAGCTCGATGGTACAGTCAGAATCAAATAGATTGGAGCAGTCATAATGGCCAAATATATCGCAACACACTTTTATTCCTATAGTAATAAAGATGTGTTGCGATATATTTGGCCAATTTCGCTGCACCTATCTATTTGATGCTGACTGTACCATATTATTGTATTGTTATTAGAATTACAGTAATACGTAATTTTTTTATCAATGCGACGATTACAAGAATGTAAAAATCGATTATCAAGATAAGTAGATCGTTAAAATACGTAGCAAATTGAGTTGGTACACCTACATTTTTTTATTTGATAGGGTACCCGCTACTATTTGAACATTCTAATCATCTACCAATTATGGTTTAAAAGATACAACTATTTAAAATGATAGGACATACAGACGGACGGTAGCGTAACATAGGCTGATAACAATTAATGTACCTACCTATTTCTCGTAGAACTGGTCTTTCCAAAATCTTCAATTGTTAGTTAGTTTTCTTAGTTTTACTTGTGTTTTTATAATGATACATCATTTTAGTTTAAATAAAAAAAAAAAAAAAATCATTTTAGTTACACTCATTGCTCTGACTTCATTTTGCACGTAATTTCTTGAAGATGACGCATTTACAAAACCGTTTTGTGTGGTATTACTAAGCTACAGTGTTCGCACTGATGTTTCGGTGTGGGGTACCTCCTACAAAAAATAACAAGTGTTTGCCACCATCCCACCCTCCACCATCACACAACACTTATTTCAATAGGTATAGCCTTTTTAAACAAAGTTAATACGTGTTTTGTTTTAATCAATATTTATAATTATCTTCGATAAATATAATCAAGAACCAATTACTTTACAATAACGACAATAAGGTCTGCAATCCAACAATGTTCTCACTGATAGCTAATCTTTTAATCTATGTAATGTTGCCAATAATTTTGCTCGATAAGACCAGTTTCATATTAGTTTTAATAAACGAAAGTCAATTTTTCTTTTGTCTGTGGCCAGATAGCGGACATTTATAAAATGAACGAACTAACAGGCATTCTTGTTTTCATGGGACTAAATATTTTGTTGTTTTGGATCATTTATTTTGTCATGGTGCGATATTTTGGTAAGTATTTTCAGCGTAAATGAATTTATCGTAAACAAAAGCGAGATAACACGTTGTTACCAGAGTCAGAGTGAAGCCAAAATAAGGGTGATGTTTTTAACAGTCTATGTATGTATGTAACCACCACTGTAAATGATTGGACCGATTTAAAAAAATTGGGTGTCAAATGATTCGTCAAAAACGAGCGAGTGTCATAGACTATAAAAAAATTGGAAGGGCGCGTCATATACTAGAAGCTAATCGGGGTTTTGTTTACAACTTTTTTTAAGAAATATACGTAATTTATTGAACTAAATTACTTCGGCTTTGGCTTTGCGTAATATGTGTCAACTCACACAATGAGCATGTAAAAACATTTGACAATCGTAACTGACGTTTAATCTCACATAAACACCGTGACGTTTGTGCGTCAATTTTTACCCTACTTCCGCAGGAGGGTCTTGTATCCAGTATTTATATATGTATGTAATACTCCACCTATTTATTGATTAAGACTTTCTTTCTGCCTTCATAAGAAGAAAAAGCATATTTGTGACGTTCTCAATATAAAAAGACCTTATAGAGGCAGGCGGTTACGCCGTTGCTAGAACTGTTACCATAGTATTGGTATAGTTCAAGAACAAGAAGAGCGTAACTGCCTTCCTCCATAAGGTCCCTTTATATTGAGAACGTCACATTTGCTTAGCTACGACTCGCCCCGTCTTCGCACGGGAACTACTAATTATCTATTATGTTCATAAATGTGACGTTCTCAGTATAAAGGGACCTTATGGAGGAAGGCATTTACGCTCTTTTTGTTCTTGTAACTATACGAATACTATGGTAACAGTTCTAACAACGGCGTAACCGCCTGCCTCCATAAGGTCCCTTTATATTGAGAACGTCACAAATTATAGCCTATAACTGTATATAAATCCGTACAGTAGTTTCGGACTTTAATTTATAATATTATACTTACTGCCGCACACAGAGACGTCAATTAATTGATAAGTTTCATTAAAGTTGCTGCTGTCACTTTCTTTGCTATAGCAATAGAC
This sequence comes from Tortrix viridana, assembly GCA_963241965.1. NCBI lineage: Eukaryota > Metazoa > Arthropoda > Insecta > Lepidoptera > Tortricidae > Tortrix > Tortrix viridana. Next base: position 2,117,161 of record OY725195.1, on the reverse strand, counting down.
GCAGCAACTTGAAGTGCGGCAGTTAGTGATTATGTCACAGTATCAATCGCACAGAATTTCAAATTGTAAGTAATTGCATTGAGGTCCACAGAAATAGAAACAGAAATAAATTATAAATATTTATATGTAATAAATGTATATTATTTAATTTACAAGATATCATAGTAACAAATAAAACACAACTACAAGAAACAACTAGGTATATCGTGTTGACACTACTACTACGACCATTCAAAAGTCTAGATGGGTGATTCCACAAGCGTTTCAACCGCCATCAGTCCTTAGCCTTAGATCGAATTAAAGTCGAAATTTCTGTAGCTTTGGATGAAGTCAGGGCACTTTATAAAATAACCGAAAATGGTATCCACAGCTACAGACATTTCGACTTTAATGCGATCAAGGTACTGACGGCGGTGGAAACGCTCGTGGAATCATCCAGATGTACCCCCTTACTAATAAACGTTGAGTAACGGCTGAGTAGTTATACAATGCTTTGTCCTTATCTGTCATTGTGACATTTGAATTCGACAGATAAGGACAAAGCATTGTATAACTACTCAGCCGTTACTCAACGTTTATTAGTAAGGGGGGTAGAATAGAAATCCTTAGTATAAAATAAAGTCGCTTTCCGCGTCTGTCTGTATGTCCGCTAACTACTCCTTAATCCTTTTGATGCGGTTTTCACCATCATATAATTTTGCACGGAAGGTATTATAAATTATAATACCGGAGCGAAGCGAGGGCGGGTCGCGAGTTCTTAATAATATTAGAGTTTATCTATTGTTGAATTACTGTTATCTGCTGCGGTCAGCTATCAAAAGAATTAGGAAGTGAAACTAAATAAACACTTCGAGCTAAGTACCTATCCTTTAATTGTGTTATCAAAAGGATAAACGTTTTCAGAATGTTCTAGGCATTAAAAACAGATTATGATGCAGTTGGAAATTATATTTTCGTTAATTCATCGACCTATTGACCAGCACAATGTTATAAACATGTAAAATTAATAGTTATTAAGCTTATAAGTAAAACATTCCCGTTACTGACTTACTGACCAATGTTTGTTCCCAATATATCCCTACTATAATATTATAAATGCGAAAGTAACTCTGTCTGTCTGTCTGTTACCTCTTCACGCTTAACGCATTCACTGCCGGCAACGCATATAAGCGTTCTCGAGACTTACACCCAGGGCCTTGAACGCATATATGCGTTTTTACAGATTTTTATATCTATTTATAGTAATTATCAAGAAACAGTGTATAAACGTAAACGTGTGATATCCTTGATCCACACCGAGTTATTTGTACCCCGGGGGGGAATCCGTAGGTAAAAAATGTATGTATAGGCCTTCTTAACTTTCTATAGGAACTTGTATTTTATTCTGAGTGTAGTATAAATTTAAAATGCCCCTTTTCGACGCCATATCAAATACAAAAGACGTCACACGCCACTGACACCTAAATGCTAGTCCTAATGTTAACCTTACCTCATAGAAACTCAGGTCTATTTTGCGCTGTCAACCACGACGGAAATATCCGTCGTTTGCGTTGAAGTGGTGCCGATATATCCGTCAATGGCATTGAAAAGGTTCAACTAATGCTCTTCTGCTGACAGCATAATAATGTAGCACTATCGAGTTGTGCAGCAGAGGACCGATCGTTGTGGAAAGCCTTGGGGAAGGCCTTTGTCCAGCAGTGGACGTCTTGCGGCTTATGATGATGTTGATGATGATCGAGTTGTACGATGATTATTGATGATAAAGGAGGCCATAATACTTCTTTAAAGATCAAGTCCATCAAGTTTGGATTTGGACTTATTTAACAAGTGCGATTTAGCAAGTATTTGCGAAAAGAACGCTTAATGAAAATGCTAATTTTTAGAATTTACTGAACTTAATTTTATCAAATGTAATTATGTTAAGAAGTAAATTTGGTGAAAATGCCACCAACATTATCAGATAATGACCCTCTTATCGACTAAACTGATAAAAACGAATTGAAAGTAATATTATTTGTGTATCAAATCATTTTTTGATACCAATTAAAACAGCTACGTTGTGTGGATTGAAATGGCTTATTATATTTTGTCCTCGAGTTTTTTCTTATGGATAATTTTCTTCATGATTCTCTTGGTGGCGATCTCCTTAGCTAGATCCTGTAAGTTCTTTATGTTATTTGTCATTTGTTTTGAAATTACCAATATATCTGTGACTATTTCCCGTGGTTATGTTCATTAAAGCTTAATAAAACTACATCGCTTCTATCATGTATTTGGATAAAAGTGTGAAAGCAGGTCTGCCCTGCTTAGGTAAAAGGCAGTATTTTACATAAAGCTACTGTAATAATTGCAACCTCATTACTGGGTAATAAGGTTGCAATTGCTACAGTAGTTTTGTGTAAAATACTGCATTTTACCTAAGCAGGGCAGATGTACAAATAAGACAATCGTAATTGATGTTCAACTAGTACCAAGAACTCTGAATTGAATTTTGTGCATCAAGTTTAGGACTAGGTTAATTTGTGTGAGATTGTCCCCTCTGATTTTTTCTGAACCTTGTTATGTGTGTTTACCGCTACTGATAAAAACGGCATCATTCCTGTGATACTCGTAGTAGTCATTAAACTAGTTATTACAATGGATGAAATTCGATGCAATGAAATTCTGCACGATAAGACGCTTTCACAATTATGTGGTGTTATACAGTTGACTGCTTAAGCTTAATCCATTGCTTTTTCTGACGTCGTCATTTGTTTCCAATCATTTATCTTTTTTTCAATATCTGTACCGATGTCTTCAATTTGCTTGGAATTATGTCTCTCCAAGTAGCCACTCACTAGGTCTGCATGGATTAGTTTGTGCAATCTATTCGATATCATCGAACGCTTTTGACCGATAGAGAAGTCATTAGCATTTCTACATCTTGTTATGTTTATTCAAAAGCCAGTTCTCTTGTTATAATGATCTGATTTTAGTCATGCCATGTTAGAAATTGAAGAACAAATTGTTTTGAAATATCGATTGATTGTTATGAACAACAATAATGTAATTGTGAGGGAATCTTATATATTTATACCTTAATCTATATCACATGACGTAAAGCTATCTAAAGACTGATTACCTCGATTAAAAAACGATAATGGTTACCACCATCGTGTACGAAAATAACAATCGAAATAAACAAAAGATTGATAACTTTACTTCGATAAGTTTAATCAGCAAATCATGATAAATATAAAAATAAACTAAATACTAGAACTTATACTTACTGTTAAATTAGGTCACGTAGTTAATCATTACTGTACTAGTACCTGGGAACTTTAATTGCTGAGCCATCATAGAACCCTGTCATAATGACAGTGGCAAGCAGGGACCGGCCCGCTATCCCTTTCAATGGGTTTTGTATGGGTTTTTCGTAAGGATTTACTTACCAAACCCTCTGCCCGTCAAAACCCTTTAAATGTGCTTTTAAAGCGCTATTTCCAAACGATAGCCCATTCTATTAAGCGCTAACCAATACCCTTATTAAACCGTTTAAAAACGGTTACTAGTATATACGCAATTTAAGACCTTTTTTAGACTTCATAAAACACACGTTACCTTGCGTCCCGTTCGAAGCAAGTAAATGACAGCCCATTCAACTAAGCGCTAACCGAATACCCTTATAAAACCCTTATTATACGTTACCGACGGCGTATTGTTTGAAGTTACCGCGCGGAGCGGCAAAAGATCTAATACGGTTCGATTTTCTATGGCAAACGTTTGTGATTGGCTCGTACATACCTTCCACAAAAGGGAAAGCTTTATAATAAGCGCTTAAACGTCAGGGAAACCTTTACATAGGGATATCAATGTGAATCAGTTAACGGTTACCAATTTCAAAGGGCTACCCTTATCGTTAGGTTCTTCATTCGATAAGGGAAAGTCAATCGAATGGGTTGCCAATTGGAATGGGTGAGCAAATCCACTGGGCTAGCTGTTTCAATGGGAAGCCCTTTGAAAGGCTTTTCCCGATGAAAGAGTTGTCCGGTCCCTGGCGGCAAGTGATGAGAAAGAAATGACGTCAAAACGAATATTTGGAATTCTGCTATAGGTTCTATGGTGGTTCAACATTTAAAGTTGTTGATAGTAAGTACATGTGATTGTGGTGAAACTTACAAACGCCTTATCTTCTGGAATTGCAAAATCATAAATGTATAGTTTTTGTTCAAGATTTTTCCTTGAAGCGCGACACAGTCATAGACCGGCAAATATAAAAGTGGATACCTATTTATCTCGGGTATTTACCTAGTAGGTACATAGGCATTTCACCTTTCAAATTGTTTAAATACTTCTACTTTATGCTCTTCTTAGCATCTTCTTAATATCTTAGCTTCTTCTTAATATCTTTGAACCGTGAAGTTTTACCATTTGATTTGTGTTGTTTAAGATCCTGTTTTGCACTCGTACTGATATCAAGACGATCGTTCTTATAAATCTCTACGTGTCAAACGATATCAACTAAAAGATAACCTTAGATGAAACTGTGCAAGCAATAAGAATGTATATTTTTACTAATAACCAAGCATTAAAGGACAAAGTTCTGTACATTTACATATATTTCTAAATATCTAGGATAATACGAGAATGTCGCGATTTTAAATATTTCGCAGTATGCACTATCATTGTTTGGAAACCTGACGATTCACAATGTGAATATAATGCGGAAGTAGAAAATTTTAAACTATTAAAACTATATAACAAAGTGCAGTTTAGAGGACTTTAACTATCGAGTTCAAGTGCTTAAAACATATAATTAACAGACGAAAAGGAACTTGGATTTGTTTTTAACGAAAACAATTCTAAAAGTTCCGGAGAAAACAAATATGTCGCTGCTTCAATTATTGAAACAGTTGAACATATAAAAAAATACAAGGAGTGCTTAAATCAGTGATTTAAAATACAAAATGGTTCCTCGTTTAGAATTTGAAGAAGAATTTACAAATATGGTGAATATTGTTGAACAACCAACAGACCCGGATAGCATAGTAGCTGGATCGACTATGTCTATGGGCGCAGCCGTATACTTGTCTATCTTCTTCACATTGCTGGTTATGTCTTTCATGATTATGTGCCTGAAGATCTCATATTTAGGTAAAATGTTTTTTTATCACTATTACTTTTACTCAACTAAATACTCCAATATTTTTAATAGCGTTATTAAGGACGTATTTTAAGTACCTATTAATAAATTATTGTTTTCATCGGTAAATAATTCATGAAATCATTGCTATCGCTCTAGTATCGTTTTAGAAGATAAAGATTAGTTCATCGGATCTGATATAAAACATCAAAAAAGTAAGTCTACGTGATACATTTTGCTAGCTTTTGCGTGCAACTTTATAGTAGAATATTATTATGTACAATTTCAAGAATTTGTGTGTACAAAATCAAGATTTTCTGTTGTTCTGTTTAAACCCGAAAGAAGTTCAGATAATCGGTTTTTACTTATTTACTAAGTTGTGCATGTTACTAAGTTATGTCAATCTGTCTTATTCAAAATTGATTCATTCGCTATTGATTCATTACGTTTGTATTTGATGCCATCATCTGCTCAATTTCGAAATCGATTGTACAAAACTGGGCACCTAATCTCGAGATAGATCTTGTCAAGTCGTCAAACTGATATAGATATCCCCAAAACTCGTACGTTCTTAACATTATCTCGTAGTTCTGTGTCCAACGTGCCATATTTTAGTGCGTTAGAACAAAAATGTAAAAATAAGTGTTTAGTGAAAGTAGTGTTTTAAAAATAATTTAACATTCTAATAATTTGTTCAGTCAAATTATTGTGAGTGTAAACTAATGCTGACAACTCAGCCGTTTTTAAATAAACGGTCAAAAGAGATGTTATAGATACATACTTATTTATTAACAAAATGGCTCCTATGTTTGGCGAAACGAATTACTTTTGGTATAATGAAGAAACTACAGACAATCCTCCAGGAGAATATGATCGGATTGATGATGATACAGAGAGAGATGGCCTAAGAGAAATGGTTATTTGGTATACCATTATGCTGGTGCTCATCTTCTTGATTTGGCTGCTTGTCTTCTTTTGCCTGAGGATTATTGCTCTAAGTAGGTTTCACATGTTTTTTTTCTATAATTTCCAATTTTTATATTTTTATATGACCCACTCGAAAATTGATCTTCATGTTATGTTGCTGTATTTTGTTGAACGTCTTGAGTTACCACAAGTTTAAATTACACCTATTTTCTAGATGTTATAGGTTAGAAACTAAATTTTGTCATGTTTTATCGTCACTGTGATTATCAGTACTATCTATATACTTATAGATTTTATGATTATGAACTGGTGCATTTTGAATATCATGACTGTTTGTCTAAATATGTGTCATGTTCATCACAAAATGAGAATTAACAGCGGTGATGCATCTTACATTACTGACATTAGGTTATTAAGATGGTAACTAGTGACCTGTAATTATTGCACCTCTGTTTAGTACATTATTATTTCTATGGACTTTATCTTCAGAATTATTATTGGCTATTTATCTTGCAGCATATCTAACTATCTTATCTATGCCACAATATAAAATTACTTTTCTTTCCACTTCCTTATAAAAGTGGTGCTCAAAACGCTGTTGACGACGCCGTTAGCCTAGTTGTCTCCTGATATAAAAAAAAATCCGAAGAACATTAGTAAGCAACTACGTAGATTCATTTAAGTATATCATATGCAGTTCAATTATCTGTTTCACCTTCATCACCATAAAAAAAAAAATATTAAAAAAAAAAACATCACCTTACTACTGGCTCTGAACAGCAATTTTTGCTTCGTTATGGTCCGGTGTATGTACCTACTTATAGGTACCTATTATTATAGATTTACTAGCGTAGAATTCCTGGTGCGCACGATTGGCAAAGGCTTTGCGATAGTGCCTATTGGGACAGGGAAGAACTTATGTAAGTAATATTTGGAGGACTGTTAGGTCATCGGCCTCCTCGATGCCTAGAAAACAGAATAATGACAAATTCAGCTAAATAATTTATTTTTACTTTATATCTACCTGATATAAAGTACATTTTGACTCGAATGTCCTAACAAAACCACGGAAGATAATAAGATAAAAAACAAATGGATAAGCAAATGAGCATCATAAAACGCTGACAATATTTATTATCCTCGTGTTTTTCCTGACAAAGCTAAAAACAGTCTTATTGATAGTTAACACAGGTGAGATTTACTTGCCAGCGAGACTTAATCAATTTTTAGTACCTATACAATTAGATAAGTATTAAGTCAGTTAATCTTCAGATAAACACCCCACTAAGCGTGAATTAATACTTAGGTTATTGGTAATCTGGATGTTTGTGGGAACAAACGTTACTAACGCAACGTAAAATAACGTTATTAGTTATCAGCGTGAAGTGACGTTTAAAATCGTTAACGTTAAATTAATGGATCAAACGGACGTGATTGAAGGTTATTTCAATGACAGTGGCGAAGACTCTAACGGTTCTGTAGCTCTTAATGAGTTTTTACGTTATTTATTACTATTAGTGATGGGTTCTATCGCTATTTTGTTCTTTTCTGTTATCGTCCGGGTTGCGCAAATAGGTAATTCATTATTTTGTTATTTACTTTGTATTTTTCTTATAGGAAATTACAATCATTTATGATTGCTTGTCTTGGAGAAAAGGCAGTAAAGATTTCCTTCAACAAAAAAAACTGTATTATTTTACTTTGAATTTACTTGTCTAGTAACTTAGACTAGTACCCATAGCATGATGTACAATCCCAGAACTTGATTTAGGCTGCCTTTCCATAGAAGCGGAGACGAGCGGTGCAGAGAGGAGCTGTGTAGGAATCGACCAATCACATTGGTTGTAATCCACGTCTCTTCTTCGCTCCGCTTCAATTAAAACAGTCAAGCGGAGACGAGATGTGGATTACAATCAATGTGATTGGTCGATTCCTACACAGCTCCTCTCCGCACCGCTCGTTTCCGCTTCTATGGAAAAGCATCCTTAGGACTAGGTCAATATGTGTGAGGTTGTCTCCTGATATTTACTTATTACAAAGTGTAGCGTAGTTAAAACTGTGTCATTACAACGATAATTGTGTTTTTGTCATTAAAGCAATTTGTCGCTATCAATGTCTCACTCAAATATATTTTAACGATAATTCAAGGATCTTATTTTCCAACCGCTCTGATTTCTTCGGCTCATCTATATGTGCGTCCAACAACTTTTCGCATAATTTATTTTTCACAAAAACTAAATCATAACCCAAATATTTAGCATTAAGATTTCTAAAAATATATAAATCAATAGATATCATAGAGCATAGAATCCCCCCTGAGTCCCTACATCTCTTCTGCCCTGCTAAGGTAAAAGGCAGTATTTTACACAAAACTACTGTAATAATTGCAACCTCATTACTGGGTATTAAGGTTTCAATTGCTACAGTAGTTTTGTGTAAAATACTGCCATTTACCTTAGCAGGGCAGTCTTATAAATTACAAAATGTAAAAATATTATGAATTTAGAAATAAATTCTAATATTATATTATTATAAATTATAATATCTTTAATATCCCTTCTCAAAATTGAAGACCGCTCGTCTCCTGTTCTTCTTGACGTCGTTTACAGCGCCCTATTTCTTCAACTTGACATCGTCACTAATTGAGTATACAGCCTGGGCCTCACCAGGTGCACGTCTACGCCACGCATCCGGTGTGGCCCAGGCTTACATGACGTAGCTTATATGAAGCCTAGTGATATAGGAACTAGTCGAATTTACAATGTATATCGAATTTAACTTAGCTGTGCTTGTGGCATTGCTGACGTTTACCTATGGGTGACGGTGACCGCTTACCAGGACGGCTAGCACAAGTAGTCCGCGTCTTGTTTGTCGCTCGGGTCTCCCTTTCTAACTTGTCTGCAACGGTAGAGACGCACTGTGATAAACGCTCAGGTCCATCTGCTCGTTTGCCTTTAAGTGACTTCAAAAAAGTCTCTTGTCATCAGAGCCCTTAGCCAAGATGCCCATAGCTAAGTAGCGTTTCTATTCGTTTCGTTTTTAAACCAATCGCGTCATTGGTAGATCACGTCATACGGAGAGTCACGTGATCTACCAGTGACGCGATTGGTTTAAACACGAAACGAATAGAAACGCTAGTTAGCGATGGGCTCATGGGCATCTTGGCTAAGGGCTCTGTAGTATTACCGTGAAATATTCCTGATAACGTGTATTAATTATTATGTTTTCTTTGTTTCCAGGGCAGAAAACACGCACGCCTGCGCAGAGGCGGATGTACGCAGGGTCCCGGGCCCGCCAGTCCCTCTCCCAGGTGGAACCGACCATCTACGTCAGCCCGGCCAACTTACCCCCACCACCTAAATATGGTGAGTTACTTGCAATATTTTTGCCCGCAACTTCGTCCGCGTAGAAGCCGTTTATCACTGCTCTCTCGGAAACTGTCCATTTTTTCGGGATAAAAAGTAGCCTATGTGCTATTCCAAACTATAATCTATCTCTGTGCCAAATTTCATCCAGATCCGTTCAGCCGTTCTGGCGTAATTGAGTAACAAACATCCATCCATCCAGACTTTCGCATTTATAATAGTAGTAAGATTATCACGTGTTGAAGGCCTCTGTCCCAGGCGGAACCCACTAGATAGTGGCTTAGGCTCGGGGTTCTCTGACCCAACCCGCCGCGTGCTACGGGCGACGGACGCGGGCGTGTTGCCGTTACATTGCGCGCTCTGTGAGAAGGCCTGTCGGAGAATGCGTGTGTATTACAACCAATGTAACGGCAAACGCCCGCATCGCCCGTCGCAGTCGGGTCAGAGAACCTCGGGCCTTAGATACGTCAGCCCTGCCAACTTACCCCCACCAATCAAATATGGTAAGTAACTTGTCATTATTATGCCGTATCATAGTTGCCAAAACCTGTAAAGTTCTAAACAAATGATAGAGCTACATGACTGATATAACTTGGCAGTTTTGTACAATTCATATCGGCCTCTGTTTTATTACTTCGACTCTAAAGGTGACAAGACCTAAGGACGATAAGAATTCTTATACTTTGTTCCCTCAATGATTAGACACGGAAAAATTACTGATTGGCGTCATAATTATAAACTATCAGTGTTGGACAATAGTATTTATCAATTAAAGGCATTTTAAAAACGTTAGAAGAGTTTGAACCGATTTCAACTATTCTCTCTTTGGCCTGGTGTTTGATTGGCAAAGGTTATTTTTTACTTTTGTGCCAATTTGCCGCCATGTGCTACATAGTGTATTAATGTAATAAATAGTTAATACCGCAAACACGGGTTACTTTAGCGCTGGGGGGTAACAATGCCCACTCCAAAAAAAACACTTTACTGTTTTATTTTTATCAAAATAGATTATACAGACTTTCACTACGTATTCTAAAGAAAGTAATTGTTACTTAAAATTGTAAAATATACAAAAAAAAGCTTGAAATATAGGGGCGGACAATGTTACCCCCCAGGGCTAAAGTAACCCGTGTTTACTGTGCATTATGTTATATTTCATTATCATTCAATTTTGTAGTTTTAAATTTGTTTCGACTCCTTTGTAACCTCATAATTTTCTCAATTCCAGAATGCCTAGCGCCCCCGAGCTACGAAGAGGTAGTGGGGATCCACTACCCCCAGTACCAAGTCCAGCCTATCACTCAGCCAATCACAGCCGCTATGGCTCAGGGTTCAAGCAACGTCAACGTCAACGTCACCAACGACGTGCCGTCAACCGTCATCACGGTCACGTCCGAGCGAAGAACGTCGGTGCACGTCGCGTCATCGTGACTTAATAATCCTGACGCCGTTATTGGACGTTAATAACGTTCAAAAACGTTATGAGTCGTTATTAGACCAACGTTATGAAACGTTATTAAAATAACATTTACTGGGATCGTTATTTTTAATGATATAACCAGATACCAAATAAAACTACAATATTTATCAAAATGTTAACACGGATCACTTTTATAAATGATAAAAAATACATGTAAGTATCAAAAACATGTTAAGTAATGTATATACCTAATTAAATTCCTACAAATACCTCGTTTACAGTATTAAACTAAAATATACTGCTGGTCGGTAATAAAAACTATTACAAATAACCATGCTCTTATATCCAACGATTCCTGCGTTATCTTATCATTTATAACATGTAACAAAACTAATAAATAATTTGTGATATACTAGTGTGCCAAAGTAAATAATATTACAAAAGTAATTCAATAAAAATATTTCAATGAATGTAAAACGAACGAACTTTTACCTAATTAATCATTTTATAAGAGGACGCATTTAAAATCGGTTATTTAGGGAAAAGTAAATAAATAATCTGTTAAAAAGCTTTAATATTTTTCGAGAAACGTCACCTATTTTCTTATATATTTATCAAAAAATAACAATTTTACAAAATAATTTTGTCTGCCAAACTGCATTGCAGTTTGTTGGCAGTTGGATATTGGCAAAAATACCACCTATAAAATAATAGTGTGGTTCGAAGGCTAATTTTTCATTCTCCAGATAACACTATCTGTCAGATAAAGTTGTAGCTCTGTCCTTTTCTTTCATATGAGAAAAAAAGGAAAGCGATAAATTTAACTGTCAGATAATTTTATCTTGTAAGTAAAGGTTGGGTTTTTAGTCCTCCCATTTCTTTACAAGCTAACATACATCAGAAAAAAACCTTCCAAAGAGTATACTTTTGTCAGTAACTTTTAAAATTACTTTCCAAATAAATTTGTACAGAAAAATACACAAGATGTAAATATATTTTATATAAACATATTTGTACGATTGTACAATTTATTTTAAGTAGGTGAAATAATTGTTTTAGTATAAGATTGTTTTTATGTAAATACCTAAACTGTGGGTGATGCTTAAAAAGACCTATTTATAAATAAATAATAAAAGGTATTATTTATGACGTGTCATTTCTTTTATACTAGCGACCCGCCCTCGCTTCGCTCCAGGTACTATTATATACATAAACCTTCAATGAAAAATGATTTAACTTATGGTGACAACCGCATTAAAATCTGTTGCGTACGTACGAGTAGTTTGAATGATCTAAGCGTACAGTACATACGAAGGGACAGACGGCGGGAAGCGAATTTGTTTTATACTATATACTACTCTGTCAAGAAAGTACCGGGAAAAGATCAATAATACACAAACTGTTTGTTAATCATCCAAATTTATTTTATCACCTTCAAAGTATGCTCCTTCAGAAACGATACACTTACGCCAACGAATAATCCAATCATCAAAACATTTTTTAAACGCTGTTTCCGGAATTGAATTCAGTTCTCGGCGCGAATTCTCCTTTATGTCTTCTACCGATTGAAAACGGGTGCCACGAAGTGGTAATTTGAGTTTAGGAAAAAGAAAGAAGTCGGCAGGAGCCATATCTGGTGAATATGGTGGTTGCTCGATGGTATTTGTTGAGTGTTTGGTCAAAAATTCTTTCACAATGATGGCCTTGTGCGAAGGCGCATTATCGTGGTGCAAAATCCAAGAATTTTCATTCCACAAATCTGGCCTTTTTCGTCGAATTTGCTCTCTTAAATGCCGCATAACGCTCAAATAATATTCTTTATTTACCGTTTGACCTTCCGGCAAGAATTCCGAGTGCACAACACCGCGATAGTCAAAGAAAACAGTCAACATGACTTTGACTTTTGATCGACTTTGGCGTGGTTTCTTCGGTTTCGGTTCAGTTGGAAGGCGCCACTCCGAAGCTTGTTGACTAGTTTGCATGTCAAACTCGTAAACCCACGTCTCGTCACCAGTAACAATGCGTTTCATGAATGTTGGGTCGGAATTGACTCGTTCTAGCATGTCCTCAGCGACTCTCATGCGATTGAGTTTTTGGAGAAAATTCAGGTCTTTTGGGACTAGCCGAGCGGTAACATGTTTCATACCCAAATGATTAGTTAAAATAGTACGGATCGACTCGTGAGATACAGAAAGTTCGGCGGCTATCTCTCTCAAAGTTGAATGAGGATTTTCAGTCACTATTTCCTTCACTTTTGCGATGTTAACTTCAGTTGCAGACGTTGATGGCCTACCAGAGCGAGGCAAATCTTCCATCACATCTCGACCGCTTTTGAACGCTTTGTACCACTCATAAACACGTGTTTTTGATAAAGTCGAATCACCGTAAGCCTTCTGTAACATTTTCAGTGACTCCGAACACGAAATTCCATTGGCGATGCAAAATTTAAGACAAACTCTTTGTTCAATGTTTTTGTCCATTATGAAATTCGCAATACACACTAGATATGATATAACTAAAAACAGCACTGTATTTAATATAAATAACAGATGCAACTCAAACTCCGCGCCAAAATAGAAAACAGTTGTGCCAATCTAACAACAACAAAAAAAACAAAAATTTGAATTTGGAACCATAAACAAATCATCCATTCCCGATACTTTGTTGACTGAAGGTAGTGATTATTTTTATGAAACAGGTAATCTGTGGTTAAGTATTTAACAGACTAGCAACATTACAAGATTAGAGGCCTGTTTCACAATAGACAAGTAAATTCATCTGTCAAATAAAGATAGCCCTCTCCTTGTCTATTTTCAAGTGTAAGAAAGGGAAAGGGCTTAATTTATTTGACAGATATGCTTTACTTGACGATTGTGAAACAGGCAGTAAGTTTGAAGCAAAGTCCAAGTAAGGGCCTGCGCAAACCGGCGGAGCGCAGCGCAGATCACTTTAAATTTATCAATGTATATTCTTCCCTATTTTAATTACAATAAGGTATAAATTTAGAGCCGCAGCCGCAGAGTAGAAATCCCCCGTGATGCTCCGAGGTCGGTCTCAGAGCATTCAAATTTATACCTTATTGTTATTAAAATAGGGAAGAATATACATTGATAAATTTAAAGTGATCTGCGCTGCGCTCCGCCGGTTTGCGCAGGCCCTAAAACTACTATATCCATGCCCATTATTGGCAGCCTACTAATTATTGAATGAATAGGTATATACATTTTATTTATAATTAATAGAGGCGATATTTCTATTATCACTTTAGGTGCCACAAACTGTGTTTTACCCTACTAATGACTCGTTTAAACATAAGTGCGGTACAAACAAGGGCAACAATGAATTCGAATATTTTAAAACCATGACTCAAAGGATCTTGGCAGAATGCCAGTAAAGCTTGGCCTCCAGTTTACAAATACAATCGCTAAGTTAATCCTTACAAGAATATCTTTCAGAGAAAAGGACAAATTGTGACGTTCTCAATATAAAGGGACCTTATTGAGGCAGGCGGTTACGCCCATTTTAGAACTGTTACCATAGTATTCGTATAGTTACAAGAATAAGAAGAGCGTAACTGTATTCCTCCATAAGGTCCCTTTATATTGAGAACGTCACAATTAATCTCGAAGAGTATAAATAATAGTTCACTGACCTGCGGGCTGAGCATGCATACACGAGATAAAATTTCACAGGTGCTAGGGAAATACATCTATTCCATTCTAAAGTGTCGTGATAAAATCGCTTTAAAAAAAGTTAAAATCGCTAGGAATCGCTATAGTCGCTTAGTAATTTTATTAATGTAATAAAAGTCAGGACGGGACCGTTTTATTCTAAACCTCAAGCGTTAAGTCTTACGTTAGAATATGGAATAGATGTGTTCAAGCCTGCTGATACATAGGCCAAGATGCATTACGCTAATTCAACAAACGAAAATCGACAAAAGGTATGGAATTGACAAACTCGTAACCGGCTGACGCGACTGACCGTTAGCTTACGTCAATTTGATTTTCTTTGATTTAGAAAATCAAGTAAGCGTAAATTCATATCTGCTAGGGCCTCAGAACCAAAAGATGTTAAAATAGTAAGAAAACCACTTCCTTTATGTCGGAAAGTTACACCGGTGATTTTGAAGGAAGTTTGAGAAGGAAAGTACCAGATTTGAGATGGCACCAGTGTTGGACACTTTAAGCTGACAGGCACCAATAATGGACACTTGACTCTTAATTCAAAAATCATATGGTTATAAATTGATTGTTGCAAAATAAATATAAATATAACCGTTATCTTCTTCAAAATAAGAATCATGTGTCCATCATTGGCCCTTGTCCATTATTGGTGGCATCACCTATGCCAAACTATTTGAGGCATATTTTTCTTCTCATATGTTTTATTATCCCGTGTCATGAAGAAAAATGTTGCTCCACAAAAAGTTACTTCGGTGTGGGTATAAGTATAGATATAGCTATAACTAACTAGTTGAGGATTTAAAAAAATCATTTTTTAATTATTTATATTGGTTCTTTTGCAAATGCTCGCCCTGTATATCCTGAGTGTAATACAGACAAAGTCGCAGGCAACATTTAATACCGACATATTCTAGATGTCTTGCGCAAGCGCAGGTATCTGAAGCGCGTGTCTTGCGCACCCTAATGATCGATTTGCCCGCTTAAGGCGTAAGGGCACAGTTATTATCGATTTGTGCTGATTTATTGATAGAAATAGATCAGATGTTTATCTGTATTTGGTATTCACGGTAATGTTATCTAGACTGGTATAATTATTGGTTTTTGCTCGCTGCTTACCTGACAGATGTGAGAATTTTTGCTTCAGCAAATAAGTTATTACTTCTATATATTTATGAATTACCTATTTACTGATATATATACTTATCGATTTTTTTTCTATATTATATTATGATAAAAGTTGTTACATTTAGCGAGAAAAAATGGCATGACAAGAAAGATTTTTTTTGCGTTTTTGTGCAAAAATGTGAAGTATCTCCCACGTGTTGATGAGCAGGACCTCTACAGCATCAATTTAGATTAAAGTTAAGGATGATAGCTCATTATTACATGACACTCCATGTAAGAGGAACAATCCAACAATAACTGGCAATTAAACAATCCGTCCAACAGTTTACGGGTTAATTTAGAAAAATAATTAGTCATATAATCATATGGTTCATTTTCTTTAAAGAAAGGAAGACATTCGCGGATTTTTGAGTTCTTAACTCTAACTAGTCTTCCTAGTTACAAAGATATGAATACATAGATATGTACATGCTCTTACACCTTAAAACATTACCCCCTCCCCCCCTCCTTTTTTGGGCAATCAAATATTATCAAAATGAGTTTTCCTTGTTTGACAACAGAACCCTAAAAAGGAAAAAAAAAGATTGCGAGCTTAAGACACCCATAATACCTGCCAACATTGAGTAACATACATACATATTTACGTCAATATTTATTACCAGTATAGTATTCAAGAACCCTTGATATTCATACATTAACTTGTAAGGCTATAAGAAATGTATGGCTAATACCGCACTCCGCAATTATTATAATAAGTTTCCAAGTCATATATTATGATATCTGTACCAACTTAATATTTCATCGTTCAAAAAACATATAATTTTAATACTAGTAAATAAAGTTCAAAATTGAAGAGGTTTTATTTTTGAAAGTGAATGTTTAAAATGGTTTTTCCATATAAAATTGTGTTTTGATTGTGTGTTGTTTATGTATTTAGAGCAAATATTATTTTATTGAATTAACGTGAGTTTTCTAATTTGTCGCAAGGTTGTTTATTAAAGCATTCAGGGTCTGTTTGACATTGATACAAGTTTATGAGTATAGTATATTATATGTGACGTTCTCAATATAAAGGGACCTTATGGAGGCAGGCGGTTACGCCGTTGTTAGAACTGTTACTATAGTATTCGTATAGTTACAGGAACAAGAAGAGCGTAACTGGCTTCCTCCATAAGGTCCCTTTATACTGAGAACGTCACATATATACATAGGTACAAGTATCTATATAGATATACGAGTACGTGTATGAGTTTGACTGAACTGTGTAGGTGTACAGTGTTAGTAACTTTTATTGCTTATGACCTATCGATATCCAAATAGAAATAATGTAAGTTTTATTTTTCAATACGACCGGGTTCGATTCCCGAACTGAGTAAAAGTTTTTTTAAATCTAAGTATGCAGTTTTTCCTGTCACTAAAATCGCTGACATGGTTCCTAAGAACAGATCTTTGTACGTCTTATAGTCACAGATCTAAATGTGCCACACTGTATAATTTTTGAAAACTTCGTCCTAAATACTTAGTTTAGATACCCTGGAATGGTCATTGGTATTAATCATTTGGATAATTTATCGTATGGCTTGGTTCTCTACATATAATTTTAATAATTGGATTTAAGTACATAATATTTTTTTTACGGAAAATTTTGCTTCGTAGTTAGAGTCATCAATCAAACGCGTCGTTTGACATTATTTTCGAACTACTTACCTGCTATCCACGGTGTCCCAATATCGGTAGGCCACATTGATACTGGAGGTAGACCAGCCTAAGACGAACCGAACCAGACACTTTTTTTTCAGAATTTTTTTAACGGAGTGGAAATGCGTTACGCATTTTCCCCACACCGAACCAGCCTAACATGACCTTTGTAAAAATCGCATGGTTTCCAAGATTTTCCAGTTTAAAGTTCTTTTCCAGTACACACTTTAAACTGGCATAGGGAAAATAAATATAAAAATTAAGTTAAATTTTAAATCTCGAAAACCTATGACATAGGAACAAATACTCGCGCTCATCACACAAATTTTTGCCCATACCAGGATTCGAACCCGGGGCCGCTAGCTTCGTATGCAGGGTCACTAGCAACTAGGCTAACCGCGTCGTCAACACCCCTCTTTTTGCGTCGGGGGTTAAAAAGAGACGAATATAAAGGCGATTATTATAGTCTACAGCTATTTAATGTTATCATACACGATACTGACCGTACGTAGTACGAGTATGTTACCGTTAATCAATATGGACAACCGTGACATATTAATCCAAGAACTGGTCTAGTCGGCTCTAACTTGCTGGATTAGCCAAGGTTACTAACCAAACCCAGCTTATATTGGCCCCAGGGTTGATAGTGAATGATTTAATATAGAGATCTAAATACAGGGTGTCCCAAAAGTCACTAAAGACGGACCGAACCAACCACTTTTTTATTTTTTTACTTCATCATCATCATTTCAGCCGAAAGACGTCCACTGCTGGGCATAGGCCTCCCCCAAGGTTTGCCACAAGGACCGGCCCCGCAATCCACCTTGTTGGAGGTCTGCCCACGCTTTTGTTTTAACGGCGTGGAAATATTACGCATTCTCCCCACACCGAACCAGCCTAACATGACCTTAATAAAAATCGCATGGTTGTCAAGATTTGTTTAAAGTTCTTTTCCAGTACAAACTTTAAACTGGCATATCTCGAAAACCATGCGACTTTTACTGAGGTCACGTTAGGCTGGTTTTGTGCGTCTAAGGCTGCCTTTCCACAGTGGCGGAGACGAGCGGAGCGGAGCAAAAACGACCAATCAGATTTCTCTAGTTTCTGTGTGCTATGCGTTAGTGTGGATACTGTACAAGGTGATTGGTCGTTTTCGCTCCGCTCGCGCTCCAGTGGAGAGGCAGCCTAACCCTGGTCTTCGGTACCTGGTGACGTGCGGCTTATGGGACACCCTCTATGTTGAATGCCAGGGAAATAAGGATAAGGAAGTATTTTTTGAACTCTGAAAGGATTATTTTGGTCGGCTTACTTCGCTGGGAAATTCTTCGAACGTTTAAACCGTCGTCATTCCCGTGGCCGTTTTAATGTCGAAATTCCTGTTGCTTTGGAAGCATTTTCAGTTAAATTTTGTAGAAGTCAGGGCAGTCTACAAGATAACCAAAAATAGCATCCAAAGCTACAGGAATTTCGACATTAATTCGACATTAAACGCTCGAAGAATGAGCCCGCTGGTCTTATTCGCGTCGGAGCGGATTTGCCAACGGGCTTAGCCAGATGGGTCATACACAGAGATAGGTTCAACATTGTCCCAAGCCCAACAGTGTTCCTAAAAGTTAACGACGTGGGAGTTTTTAACTCATATACTTTTGATATAAGCCAAAACTACCCCAGACTCCCATTACGCGGATATATCCTAACCCGAAAAATGTGACGTTTTCAATATAAAGGGATCTTATGGAGGCGGGCGGTTACGCCTTTTTTGGAACTGTTACCATTCGTATAGTTACAAGAATAAGAAGAGCGTAACTGTCTTCCTCCATAAGGTCCCTTTATATTGAGAACGTTACAAATTTGGTTTCAAAGTCCTTAACTTTCTGGAACAGGAGAGACAACTTTTGTTTCTGTGACTGTGTATGACCCAGTTAGTATAGAGAGACTGCCTATAAAGCTAGCGCTCCAAATATCCATATAAACTTATAGGATGACTTGGCTTTAGCACTTCCTCTCAAATTTGTTCCTGAATCTTGGATGTGTTCTATCTATTTCTCTACTAGCTTTTGCCCACGACTCCGTCCGCATAGAAGTCGTTTATCTTATATCCCTCGGGAACTATCAAGTTTTTCGGGATAAAAGGTATCTTCTGTGTGTGTAATCCAGGTGCCAAATTTCATCCAAGTTTAGTTTGGGACTAGATCAATTTGCGTGATATTGTCCCGTGACATATATTTATTTTTTATTTTTACGACGCGTTTAGCCTAGTGCGTAGTGACCCTGCCTACGAAGCTAGCGGTCCCGGGTTCGAATCCCGGTATGGGCAAATATTTGTGTGATGAGCGCGAGTATTTGTACCTGAGTCATGGATGTTTTCTATGTATTTAAGTGTGTCTCTATATAAGTATGTTTATCGTTGTCTAGTACCCATAGTACAAGCCTAGAGCTTAGTTTGGGACTAGGTCAATTTATTTATTTATTTATTTATTTAAAGGCTCACAAAACAAGTTACAGTCTTTGGTACATAATTACAGTAAATTTAGAAATATAAAGTCTGGACTATAACTCTAAACTATGTGTGCACAGCAAGATATACATTTTACGTTGATTAATTTAGATCGTTAGAGGGCTACAATGAGAATAGTATAGTGTTAGTATATTTCGTGTCAATTACTATTGGGTATGTACGTTAACAGGTTAATTGCTGATCTTTATATAAAATCTTTTGTATTTTTCTTTTGAAGGTGGGAAGCTTACAACTAAATATGTCCAGAGAAGAATGCTCGGCAGTGATTTCGTTATATGTTCGGCACATTCTTACGATGGGATTATAAAATGATGTATTATTTTTAAATATTTGTAATTGAAACAATTTGTTGCTTGGATTACGCACTTTGTAGCGTGTGATAAGGTTAAATAAGGCAAGCAAGGAAGAACAATCGATATGTGAGTGGAGGATTCTATAAAGGTATACTAGTTCACTGCATTTTCGACGAGCAGCCAATGTCGGCAGTTGAAAATGCAGACGTCGACTCGCATATGAACTGAATTTACGTCCAAGTCCAAGTCTATAACACAGAACGTTTAGAATTTTTTTTGTACACGCTCTATGCGGTCACTATGCACCTTGTAATATGGGGACCAAATAACCGCACCATATTCAAGTATACTTCTAACTAGGGAATAATATAGATATTTATGTGTTAGGATTGCGAAACTCCTTTGTGGAACGAGAAATGAAGCCGAGAAGCTGAGTACACCTAGATATTACATGATCATAGTGAGGGCGGAATGTTAGGTGATCATCAAGGTATACACCAAGGTCACGAACAACAGTCACCCGGTTGAGAGTGCGACTATCCAACGAGTAGTTGAATATGGTTTTATGTTTAGACGATGAAAAGGAAATGACAAAGCATTTATCTATATTTAATGACATCAAATTAGCGGTGCACCACTCAGCCACGTGGTCGAGATTCTGTTGTAGGGTCAGGCAGTCACTAGCATCCTTGATCGTGGTAAAGATTTTTAGATCGTCCGCGTACAACAGGCAGGGGCACGTGAGTGAATCCACCAAGTCATTGATAAAAACAACAAACAGAAAGGGTCCTAAATGAGAACCTTGAGGTACTCCTGATGTTGTTATGACTGGTGTAGAGAGGTGACCTTTAATACTTACTAGTTGACTTCTATTGTACAAATATGACTTCACCCATCTTAACAAGTTGCCGTGAATACCGTACCCCTCCAATTTTTGTAACAAGATTGAGTGATTCACCTTATCAAACGCCTTTGTAAAATCTGTATATAATGCGTCTACTTGAGATCTTTTGGCAAAAGCGCTGCAGAGATAATTTTTGTATACCAAGAGATTACTGATGGTGGATCTATTTGCAACAAATCCATGCTGATCGGGTGTGATAAACTTTTTGAAGTATGAATAAAAACTGTTATAAACAACGGATTCAAATAATTTAGCAAATCCTGACAAAATACTTATAGGTCTATAATTATTACATTGATCTCTGTTACCAGATTTGTAGATAGGAATGACGTGGGCCGTTTTCCAGGAAGAAGGAAATACTCCCGACCTGATAGACTCATTAAATATAATGCAGAGGGGTAGACTGATTTCATCACAACATTTAACTATAAATAATGGGGGAATTTGTGTGAGATTGTCCCTGATATTTTATTTATTTACTCAAATACTACCACAGCCCTATAAAGAACCTTTACTAGACTTATGTCTCAATTTAATTGGCTGAGTTAATAAATAAGTCAGTAGCGCCTTTTCTAACGCTTACATTTACATAATAAATATTTTAACACCTGCAGAGATAAATGCCCATATTTGGGTATGCTTATCTTATATCTATCGATTCGTGTAAAATAAAAATAGTCAAGAGCATGTCTGGACACGTTTAATCGAAAATATATAAAACAAAGTCGGATTAGTTACACAATTTAGGGTGAAGCCACACGAGCGTAATTTTGTGAGTTGTGTTGTGAGTCACGTAAATATCGAAATTCAATATACAGTCGTGTTGATAGTGTTGATTGAACCTGACTTTTGTACGGAATTTCGATATTTACGCGACTCACAACTCACAAATTACGACTCTTAGAACTCAAAAATAGCTTGACCGATTTTCATGAAATTTGACACACATATTTTATTACCTGGATTAACATATAAAATATTTTTTTCCCGAAAAATTTGATAGTTCTCGAGGGATAAGCGAAAAATTACGCCTACCTGAGGGCCTAGTGTAAGTTTTGCAACGTTTTTTACGTCTCGATCGCGTTTGCGTTTAGTCTCAATTAGTATGAAAGTGTGACAGCGCCCCTCACGGCGCGTATTTGAAACATTTGACAGTTCCATACAAAGTGACACTTTTACGCAAACACGATCGAGACGTTAAAAACGTTGCAAAACTTACACTAGGCCTTCTGAACACTCGCAGGTTTTTGACAAATCATATGACACCCCATTTATTAAATCCAATAAATGTTTAAGAGCTAGAGTGGAACATCCCCGACATTTGGTCACAAACATACATAGACTGTTTAAATCGTGGCCTAGTGGCTAGCGGTGTCGACTCATGATTGTCAGGAACTGAGTTCGACACGTTGAACCCCCAAGCACGGCCCGGCATGTACCAAAGAGTTTTTCTAACTTATGTACATTACCTGCACGGTAACCGATGCTCTTACGGTGAGGGTTGTGTAACCCGGCAAAATACACATTTTGCAGGGTTACACAACCATGATTCAATTGGTTTAATTCAAAATCAAACAATTTCAAAATGTAACCTTACTGTTAAACAAAGGAGGTAGATTCTCGTTGTATTAAATACACATTGTACCCTTTTGAATTAGAAAAGTGGAATGAATCTTCATTGCCGGCTATTAAGCCAGAGCCACACGACCGTTCCGCGTCGTCACGCTGGCTCGAATACCATGAAGGTCACGCGATGTGTTAAACCTATTTATGTTTCTAATTATTGTTTTTACACTAAATATTTATAGGATTAAAAAAAAGTTGGGTTGGGGTTTATTATCGACGCTTCCTAGTTAGTAGTGACCCTACCAAGCTAGTGGTCCCGTGTTCGATTCCCAACATGGCAAATATTTGTGCGAGTATTTGTTTCTGAGTCATTTTTCTGTCCTGTTTCTCACACAACCGTAATACTTCGTCCCTTACGCTTGTCCATGATGGGCGATCGTGGAGAGTGGCTACGCATTCTCTTATCTCACCGTTAATTACATGTACCCTTAATGCCTGTACTACGAGTATCTCCGATCCGCCTTGGAAACAATCTAAATAAACACGAATAACAAAAAACTGAGACATGGTCGCTTACAATGGGCCTCAAAAGAAGGCTCAAGATCACTCAAAGGGCCATGGGAAGAGCTATGCTAGGTGTCTCCTTGCGAGATCGAATCAGGAATGAAATGAGGAGATCCGCAGGAGAACTAAAGTAACTGATATAGCTCACCGAATAGCAAACCTTAAGTGGCAGTGGGCGGGGCACATTGCTCGTAGAACCGATGGCCGTTGGAGCGGAAAGGTTCTAGAGTGGCGACCGCGAACCGGAAGACGAAGTGTCGGCAGGCCATCCACAAGGTGGACCGACGATCTGATAAAGATCGCGGGAAACCGCTGGATGACAGCAGCAGAGGACCGATCGTTGTGGAAAACCTTGGAGAAGGCCTTTGTCCAGCAGTGGACGTCTTGCGGCTGATAATGATGATGATGAACAAAAAAACAACGCGAATTAACAATAAAAATCGCAAATCGAGGAAAAAGACGCATCACTAAATCAGATGGTGGAAGTGGAAAGTAAATTCTTTTAGTACAAGAAGGAGCAATTAAAGCGTAGACTACTTTCCAATCATCAGAATATAAACGACATCACGCTACATTCCTGCGTTTGAAACGTAAACGAAAACAAAACCAATACGGGAAAATGTATTATTATTCCTTTTTGTAAAATAAAAATCATCAATTTAACATAAATATTTTCTCGTGTTTTCCTCGTAATACAAGGAAACCTTAACGACTTTGAAGCCCTATTTCAGTAATAAAAAAACACACGTATATTATTGACGATGACTGAAACTTTTTGACACGCATCAAGACTTCCCATCATCGAAAGTGTGCAATTTGCGCGCCAATATACTTCTGAAAAAAAAAACAAAGCGATCGTCGATTGTCAGTCCAGTTTTATACCGCGATCGTTGCGAAAGCACGTGTGTAGTTGGCGTTATTTTCAATTTTGAAATTCGTATATTTGGTTATATTGGGAGAAATTTTAAATTTTCAAAATATAGTGGCCAGTGTTGTTGAAAATAGTTAAAAAATTTAGAATGTTTGGATTTTGTCTGTGATGGTTTGTGTGATTTTTTGACCGAAAAGGTAAGCTGATATTTAATTCTATAGTGATTAGATAACTGCTCGTAATCTTTAGTGTTTTAGGTTAGTTAAAATATATTTATTGGCACATCCTAGAATGCTGGGAAATTTACAAAAAGTAATAAACAGAAATTACAAATCAAACTAAAATAAAACTAAAACGAACTGCACCGTTAACTTTCCAAATTCTAAGTGATATTAGGTACCTACCTACTATCTGCACAAGTTCTAAAATAGATAATCCAACTCAAATTGTCACGGTAGTAACTACTTTTTGTGTTAAAAAAAAAACAGGATAAAAATCAATTATTTATTACTTTGATTAAGCTCAGGTTTTCAAAATAAAACCATATTTATATTTATTTGACAAGATACTGCAAATAAATGAACAAAATTACATACTTATAAGCCAACGAAAGTGTTAGGCACTTTAGTGCCTTGTCAGTATGAACTTCTAACCGAGCATCAAATGACGAGCATGGTAATGACAATCACAGGCACAGTGACAAAGTTCTAAGTATGCTCAACATTTTTATTGGGTGACTACGTACTCGTAGATAAACTACAGCGGAGAGAGAACCCCAGAGACAATTTAAATTAGTCTAAATTATACTTATTATTAACGGAAGCTTTCGATCAATAAAACCATTCGATGTTGTGTCATAAAGTCGTCTCAATTATTAACCGTTTAACAACGCACGCGCAGTTGATTGATCGCATCACGACAGCCGAGTCACATGACGGGGAAACATGTGGTACGAACTGTGATAGCGTACACAGGTGACTGCTATGTTATTCTGTTAACGCATCGTCGTTCAGTTCTACTCAGTCGATGAATAGCCGGCGAATTTACGTCGCCCGTCAAGGTGGGCAAATGACATTCAACTGCCTGCACATTCATTTAGACGCTGGTTTCACAGACGACCAGCTGTCAAACCAGCGACTAAATGAATGTGCAGGCAGTTGAATGTCATTTACCCACTTTGACGGACGACGTAAATTCGCCGGCTATTCATCGACTGAGTAGAACTGAACGACGATGCGTCAACAGAATAACATAGCAGTGAATGAAATTTAAAAATTCAAAGTGAAGATGAGTTTATTGATACGACCCTAAGGGCCGTATTAATGAACTGATCTCGGCTGAGAACCGCTCAGGACACATCAGGATCCGTTTTCTGTGACTTCGTTGCAAATTCGTTGCTATTGCCAACCCTGAGGCCGTATTATAAGCTGTCGGAACCCAGCCTGTTTTAGGCATTGAAGGGGACAGCGATATGACTCTAACATGACTCTAATGACTCTATCCTCTTCACTTTGAAACTTGACAGATTTTATCAGCTCATCATACGGTTTTAGAGAACTAAGATGGAATGCCTTTATGCTAGTCATTTTACCGACTGTCTTACGGTAGGTTAAAAAATGGGATCATGAGACCACCACTAATATCTCTAACTAGACTAACAACAGTAACACTAAGTAGTGGCTCCGTGAGCAATAGACTTCGCGGCAACTTAACTTTGCCGTTGGAAAACTGTTATCCCCATACATAAACATAGGTCGCGGTCAGTTTACCAACACCACAACTAAGTTTGTAATCGTAAAAATCCCCATATCTCCGCCATATTGAAAAAATTCGAAAAACTGAATTTACAAAAAAGTCCATATACCTAATTATCGAACTGCTCACAAAATTTCACGAGAATTGGTTGAGAAATGCGACCGGTAGAGGAGAACAGCCAGCTGGACATACGAAAGCATTTGTGACGTTCTCAATATAAAGGGACCTTATGGAGGAAGGCAGTTACGCTCTTCTTATTATTGTAACTATACGAGTACTATGGTAACAGTTCTAAAAACGGCGTAACCGCCTGCCTCCATAAGGTCCCTTTATATTGAGAACGTCACATTTTTGCCCAAGCTGACGGAGACGCTTCACGCTCGCTCGGTCAATTATTGATGATAATGAAAATGATCGCAAGGTTGAACATATCAATAACATATACATTACTTATGTAATGATATAGACCATGTAGCTCGTATGCATATTGTACATTTATTTTCATGCCAGCACGCCATTGAATCTATATGATATTTAGGTAAACATATTATATTTCCCAGCATTCTAATTCTGGTACAGCTGATCTATCATAGAACCCTGTCAATTACAGCGTCACGCCATGAGAAAAAATACGTCGAAATTATAAATATTATAGAAAATATAATTATAAAATACAATTACATTTTTTTATACTTACGCGGTTTACATTAATTATTGCAGAATAAACGTCCTAGTACTTATACAGTTTTAAATTTTGATTAAACTATGTATCTAAAGTAGACCAGCTAGGTATGTAAGTACAATTATGTATAATTATGTCTCATACAAATCGCGCAAATGGGCGTTCCCGCAAAAACTCGTCGATAATGATCCGCTAACCCGTCACTAGTCTGAAGGTAATGACGAATGACGTGTATTTATTACTCGCATACGGTGACACTCATGTGTGTCAAACTTACATACAAAATGCAGTTGGTTGTAGCGAATGTACACTTGGTCTCAATATGAATTTGCACTAGAGAGATGGTCACCTTTATCTTTAAGTATAATTGTTTTTTTTTACCTGATTGCGCGAAGTGAAGCCAAAAGATGGTTAATAGAATATAGTACCTAGGTATTATGTATGAGATCAAACATCGGATGTTCCATTCTCCTGTTGATCCTGCATTTTTTTTGTATGTTTGTTACGCGATTACTCCGTCAATTGAGGACCGATTTTGAAAATTCTTTTTTTGTTTGAAAGGGTATACTTTCGAGGTGGTCCCATTGTCACGAAATCAGAATCTGATGATGGGATCCATGAGAAATCGAGGGAACTCCTCAAAAGTTATAGGCACACATACAGCGATTTTGGTATTACCTGCAAGACCTTAAAAAATTGCATTACAAAAGCACCTTTTGGCGACGAGGAACTGATGATGAAGACCACAGGTAACCACCGGAACTGGCTTAGTCGTAAGTGATTGACGCCAGCAATGAGATTTCTTTATTAAGACTATGAAGCTATGAAGCTAGTTTTATACTCATTATAACACATTTGGTGAAGTGCAACTGATGGTGAAGTACCTGGAGAACTCCTCAATGATTAACGGCCCTGCATCTTGGGCAGCGACATTTTGTTAAGGGTGATGAGAGATTGGTTATTGTTATTAGGTTGTTATGTTAGGCTATTGTTTCTTAATGTGATGTTTATGTGCTTTAGTTTATCACATAATAATAAGAGGTGCATCACTAAAAAGCGAAAAAAAAAAATTTTAACAAAAAAATAAAACCGTCTTCAAAAACCTACTAAAAAGCGTTAAATAAAAACCAGCCTCATAGGAGTCCTAGGAATAGCCTATTTAGTGCCGAATAGGTACATAGAATATATCGAAGTCGGTGGCAAGAATCATGGTGTCATTGCTACTGTGTATACCTACTTGACACCGGCATGGATATATTCTATGTACCTATTCGGCACTAAATAGGCTATTCCTAGGACTCCTATGAGGCTGGTTTTTATTTAACGCTTTTTAGTAGGTTTTTGAAGACGGTGTAATTTATTTTCGAAATAACTTTCATCGAACGTATCATTTCGCAGAACTTTCATTTCGAAGCATCATCTTCTTCGTAACGTTACTCCTTTGTAAGTATCTAATGAATGTTTAAGATAACCTAAAACTACATGGTATTAGTATCAAATAGCTTTCGATGAAGTGAAATTCGATCAAATGATACGTTCGTTGAAGTGCAATTCGATAAAACTAATGGGATACCGTCTACTAGCGCGTGGGACAACTTTAGTTTGCTGGTGAATACTTCAACATCGAATTGAAAAGTAAGTTATTTAAGACACCTCTGATGATCTCTGTGTGTGTGTGTGTGCAAAAGTAACCACAGCAAATTGCGATGATCATGATGATATATCTCAAGAGTGACTTTAAACTATCAAGACAGTAATTTTAATCATAATCCACCGGGCATGACGGCGGATCGTGACTACGTCAAAGATGGCCGTCGTTTGACGGATTGTTTGCCTCATCCATCAGATTTTCCTGAAGCAATTAAGATAAGGATTATACCTATCTGAATCGGTAGGAACGTGTCGTTTTTTGCACGGAAGGTTGCGAAACCTCCGGTAGATGTAGTCTTGTTAGAACACCTGATTCTTGTTAACTGTTTTCACATTATGTGCTCGTATGTTTTGTTATTGTGATAGGGTTCTATGGAAGATCAATAATTAACTTCAAAAGCGGTTGTTGTGGTCAAAAATGCTGCTGTACCAAAAAAATAACACCACTATTTTCAATGTCATGTTCACAATATATGTGAACGACTAAAATACCAAATAGTTCATCATTTACTTTACACTTTAACTACTTACGTAGGTAGCGCGCACAATTGTTTGTCACCTGACTCAGGAGAGTGACGAACTGTTTAGTCCCAGAGCGGGTGACAATTTTAAGGAGGATATTTATGGGGCACATAATTAAAAAAAAATTGTTTATTTATTCATTATAAAGAGATTATAACTAAAATTACTTTTGTATGAAAACAATAAAACGAGAATAAATTTCAATTTATTGATATTGGAAAAAACGAAACGTATGGACATAGTTTTGTTCCGACTGACCAGATATCAAAAATTGGACGAAATCGGTTAACATTTAGGGGGTGGAAAACGTTATCGCCGTTTGTATGGAAAACCGTCAACTCACAATCCTCTTAATTGGTAGTGAATCTGGAATAATGATTTTAGTTAAGGTTAAGTGCCTAACTGTCCCTACGTGTGTTAAGTATTTGTTTTGTTTTTACAAAGTTATATGCCGTATAGTATGTAACATCAGCATCACCGCAAACATATTGCGATGTGCACAATTCCAGATTTACTGCCATTGTTATAGACCGCTTTTGCAGACAAGGTCACTACCAATAAACAACCAAACCCTCAATCAGTCATCTAGGATATCTAGACCTCGTCATTTGCGTGCCTAAATTACCTCCTCCAAATCCGTCACTAGCTCTTCAACTACTTATTCATACTAAAGACCTTTGTGATCTGGTTTGTATTGTGTTAGCAATGACCTTCAATAGAGCCTCTATTGTGACCGGGTGCTCTAAATTTATAGTTAAATTACTCCAGCCGTGCGTCCGCATAATTATTATGTGTAAAAACAAATAAACAGATGACAGTGGATATTGATACACCAGAATTTTTAGGGTTCCGTGAGCAGGGCTCCCGACACTCTGCCGTCCGTCCATCTGTCCCTCTGTCCGTCCAAACGTCACGGGTCTCTAGCTCGTAGACGAAAAATAATTTTTAAAACAGACACTGGAAAAAAATATTTACTTACAATATAGTTTGTAAGCTATGAACAAAAACACACGATAATAAAAACCAGCATATTTTGAACTCTGATTTCAAACATTCTCTACTGATCCGGAGGTAAGTAAAGGCAGGCAACACCAGCACCTTTACCGCGATGGATAAAGTGTGGATAAAGCATCCGTCACTCTCTCACTTTCCCACTGAGGCCCTAGCCAAGTGTCACACGCTCCGTAGCGTTTCTGTTCGTTAGCGTAATGTATCTTGGCTAAGGGCCTTGGTCAGATAACGACAGATGTTTTATCCACGTTTATCCACATGGTAAACACGACCATAACAGGACGGCTAGCACAAGTGGTCTGCGACTTGTTTGTCGCTCGGATCTCCCTTTTCAACTAGTGTATAACGATAGAGACGCACTGAATGACAAGCGATAAAATACGAGATCTGCTAGCCGCTCGGCCCTTAAGCGGCTACCACACGCGCAAGCTTCACCACAGTTTTGCCTGCGCAGGCCGGTTTGTACACGGAACACGCAGCGTGTGGTTGGTAAAACTCTATAGACACGAAGTGTTCAGTTTTGGCTTGCGCAGGCAAAACTGTGGTGAAGCTTGTGCGTGTGGTAGGCCCATGCCAAGATACATTACGCTAACTAGCGTTTCTATTCGTTTCGTTTTTAAACCAATCGCGTCACTGGTAGATCACGTGATACGAAGGCTAAGGCAGGCCCGCAGAACGGGTAGCACATCATAAGTATATTTTCTCGCTTGTCATTCATTCATTCATTTCATTTCATTTATTCCATTAAGAAATACATTTTGTGTCGGAAATTTTACAACTAAAACTAAATAAAAAAAATTATAACATGCATATACCTAGTTAATTATAATTTAATTGCTTATTTATTCTAATTAACAAATTCGTCTATATCATAGAAGCATTTCTTCAGCAAATAGTTCCTGAGGCGGGTTTTGAAAATAGAAAGACTAGATATGCTTTTAACTCACTAGGCAGGCTATTAAACATTTTTACCGCTTGATAACGAACACTGTGATGTATCACTCTCAGTTTGGGAGCTATCAACACAGACATGTCGCTCAGTGCGTCATTATTGTTACGGACTAGTTAGAAAGGGATATCCGAGCGACAAACAAGTCGCTGACAGCTGGCGCTAGCCATCCGGAGAGATCACAGATACGTCGCCATTGACAAAAGAGCGGGGTCTCTTGAACTTCAAGACTTGAAGGCCCTAAATAAAGGACGATCTCCACCGACCGGACGGCACGGCCACAGACTTTACAATATTTAAACGAAATTAAACTGTCTACACAGTAATTAAAGTCTAAATTACAAAGTCACGCACAGCCTCTTGACAGAGGGCAGATTCCGCGACTCGCTGTCAAGCGGGCGTGGTAATATAGACTTTAATGACTGTGTAGACAGTTTAATTTCGTTTAAAGATTGTCGTAGCGTCCGGAAATACCACCGCGTGTGACATGTGTACATATTGGTCTGAATTGATATGTAAACCTCACTTAATGCAATGCCACCCAAATCAAAAAGGCTGTATGCGCTTATGGACCTCATACCCTTATAATGCTGTTTGGACGGCGGCAAAAGTGTTTGTATAGTGACATTTGCGAACAGACGGCCTTACTTGTGAAGTTATTGTTTGTTACTCCCACTTTGTTTATTTGATAAGGAAGTTATGAGAAATCGTAAACAAGATACAGGGTGTGAAGAGAAAGTCACAGGTAAGATAAAATAAAATAAGGTAAGATAAGATAAGCATTTATTGTCAAACTGTGTTAAATTGTCTTAGTAATTATAAAAAAGCAAACTCAATGCAAGCTCTCTGATATTTAGATTTTTCCCGCGAGAAATCCTTCGGGAAATGCCCGATTTTTCGGGTAGTAGGTAACATTGGCTTTACCACACATAAAATAAATAATTAATTAAACATCAGACAATCTCACACAAATTGGCCTAGTTTTTAACTAAGCTGAGCTACTATATTGGTACTTAAGCAACGATAAACATACTTATATACAGGATGTCCCAAAAATGGCACGATACATTGACACAGGGGGTAAACCAGCCTAAGACGAACCGAACCAGCCTAGCGTGGTTTCAGTAAGTCACATGGTTTTCAAGATTTTAAGCTGAAGAAGTTTAAGCTGCCAAACAACTTAAACTTAAAACTGGAAATATCTTGAAAGTCATGTTAAGCTGGTTCGTAAACAGCTCATTTCCTCTTCGTCAAAAAAAAATGGCTGTTTCGGTCCGTTCGGTCCGTCCTTCCGTTTGGTCTAGGTACCTCCGGTGTCAATGTGACGAACCATTTTTGGGACACCCTGAGTAGAGAAATACTTAAAAAAATATGTACAAATCATTCAAGGCTCAGGACGGATTTATTCGCGCTCATCACTTCGGAATTGAACCCGAGACCGCTAGCTTCGAAGGCATGGTCACTACACATTACGTCGTCAAAGAACGCAATTTTAAGTAACTAGCGACATGCCCTCGCTTCGCTTCGGGAAAAGTTCCCCCTCCCATTTCCCTCCCTTAAAGTTGAAATATCTAAGTATTCTCTTCATAAGAACCTTCCTCGGACTACAAGGCATATTTGAAAAAAAATATAGCCGAATTGGCCAAGCCGTTCTCAAGTTATGGCATGACCAAGGGAATTGGGGATTCATTTTTATGTAGATTTGCCTTCTATACAAATTCTATAGACTAATTGTCTAGAATAATCTAGAATAACATTAAGATTAAGTTAACGACTTTCAAGAAAACTGGCACGGCTATCGATATCGCACGACATTAACCTACTCCTTATAAAATCTTTAACGAACCAATTAACTTCGATTATATAGGGTGCCGCTAAAATATATACCTATATAATTCTTTCTACGAGTTATGTTAGAAAATGTAGCGGACAATAAATTGATTATGTACAATTATATAAATACAGTAGACTTTTTATATTCTTTTTTTTTACAAATAATAAATAAATCTGTTAAAATTCATAGATTGACACTTGCAGCGGTAACTTTAGATTTATTAAGAGAGCCCGAAACAAACCTATTTCTTTTGTTTTTTCCTTGCGTTATTTTGCATAGCATTACTGGTTAAAGATGACCTCCCCTATCTATACGAGTAAATGAAATAAAATAACCATTTATGTCACTAGTTTCCTTAGACGATATTTTTGTAGCACCCTCTATGTAAATATACAAGACAAACTTTATTAAAATCAACAACTTCATAAAACAATCGATTAAAGAACACTAGACTTTAACTCAATAGTATAAAGTCATATAAGTAGTTAGAGAAACATAGCCTAGATTAAACTGCTTTGATTCTAGATAATCGGCCTACATGTAACGTACCGTGGGGCGACATGTATGTAAATGGATTAATAGAGATAGTACTCGTTTATCGTATTTAATTAGAACATGATGTATAAGATTAGATTACAGAAATACTCGTAATAACAGATGAAGAGTAATTTTCTTATCATTTAAATGTTTTGCAAGCGGATAGAGAAAGTAACTATAATTTCTATTGTTGCTAAGTTTAGTACTGTAGAATTAAACACTGCTTCTTTCTTCTGATATTTGCTTTTATTTAAATGAAGATACAACGTGAGATGTTCACACCTCGAACGGCATGAGGCGACTCTAAACAAAACTACCATTTGGTTTTCTCGTTTTATTCTTAATTTCTTTATTTGATGTAAAAGAATTAAGAATAAAACTGCCATACATAATGCAACAAGTTCCAAAACTTTAAATAACAAACTACTTATTGCATTACATCTCTCGCCTCTCTTGAAAAGGCAACGCCTAAACACCCTACTTATGGTGGAGTTGTAGATTTTACAAAAGGCCAACTGTTCCCAGCTAGGGAATAATTTCCTGTAATAGTTATGCCATATTACTAAGGAATAAGAAAATACTTGACAGGCATTATAATAATATAAATCTTAAGTACATACATAAAACATAAAAAGTCGGGTTTATTACCTGGATTAACACATATGATACTTTTTATCCCGGAAAAATTGATAGTTCCCGAGGGATAAGCGAAAAATAACTACTACGCGGACGAAGTCGCGGGCAAAAACTTGTTTAAAAATAAATAAGCACTTAATTGGCGAATAACGTAACGTACTGTCACATTACACTATATTTGCCCGTGACTCCGTCCGCGTAGACGTCGTTATCGTGTATCCCACGGGAGCTATCAAATTTTCCGGGATAAAAACTATCCCATGTCCTTTAAATTTCATCTAAATCGGTTCAGCGGTGTAAACGGGAAGAGGTAACAGACAGACAGAGTTACTTTCACATTTATAATATCAGCAGGGAGTAGGGATTCTGTGTAAAATCCACAGGCTTTCTTTTACGTTATAAAAGATAGCTTTCCGCCCGCGACTTCGTATGCGGAGACACAGAACTTTCGTAAGCTAAAATATAGCCTATGTCCACCCTGAAAGTCCATTCTAAATGTAGATTAAAGAATTTTTGAAATCGGTCCAGTAGTTTTTGAGTTTATTCGTTACATACATA
This sequence comes from Tortrix viridana, assembly GCA_963241965.1. Classification (NCBI taxonomy): domain Eukaryota; kingdom Metazoa; phylum Arthropoda; class Insecta; order Lepidoptera; family Tortricidae; genus Tortrix; species Tortrix viridana. The sequence continues at coordinate 2,082,968 of OY725195.1, read as the reverse complement.
CAAAAATACAAATCTTTCCTCTTTATAATATCAGTGTAGATTTATCAAATTCTGCAGGTCGAACATCATTTACACAGGAATTATTTGAAATACGTAAGGTTGGTAACAGCACAACCGTGGTTTCATTATTCTGTGTGTTTACACCAACGATCGCACACACAACGTTGTGCAAATACACACAGAATGGCATGATCATTGTAGTATCACGAGCTATCTCTGAAATCGTATGACATTCCTCGGATAAACACCACGCCACCCCGCGCTTCAAAATCCGTCAGCCGCACTCAGAGACGTCAATTAAATTTAATGCTTGTCAAAGTGACGTGTTGTCTTATTCCATTGCTATAGCAAAGAAAGTGACAGCAGTAACTTTAATCAAACTTAAAAGGTAATTGACGTCTCTGAGTGCGGCAGTACGTACCATTTTAATATGTATAGGTACTTAAAAAAAAACATTAACCTTATTTCTTGTACAGTTGGATAAGATAAAATATAAAAGATATTTATTCAGTAAGTAGGCCGCACGGGCACTTTTACACGTCAAAATCTTAGCGTTTCTCAAGAGGAGACCACTGCTGGGAAGAAGCGCCGCAAGAAACTCAACTTAATGACAATGATACTATGTACCTACTTATTCTAGCATAATATAAAACTGTAAAAATAATAATTATAAAACATCTGCGTAGTTCTGCAGGAAAACATGTCAGAATTATTACGAGACAAAAAAAATGTACATATTATACATATATATCTACACATATTATACGTGTAAGATAACATATGGATTAAACAGTCTTATTAACCTCTTGATACCCGGTGGCTACCTAGGGAGTCAGTGTCAAAATTACATTGAATTCTGTCTTAACCTCGTACGGCCCCCTGTACAAAAATTTGTACATAATACGGCCATTGGAATAAAGATCCATTGCATAGGAGATAAGGTGGAATTTCTTTTGTTTTTATGACTGATAATCACATTAGAAAATTGTGTCTATTCTATTTAAAATAGGATCATCTTCCATTAGCAAATTTCGTTGTATAATGGGACTTAGGAGGTTATGATTAAAAACGATTCAATTGTTTTTCTTGTATGTGTTAGGTTTTGAAAGGTTAAGCCAGAAAAAGTCGCACAATTTGAATGGATTTCCGCGCGACAAAAATACATTATTAAAATAAAATAAAAAAACTGCATTTTTTGCGCGAATCGTCGAAGAAAGATCGTTGTTACAGTTTTTATTATGATCGTATTACTAAGTCATTTCCGTAGGAAACAATATCCAAAGTCAAGGTAAAGCAATAAATATCAATGCCGTACTGAGCGTAATGACTAAAGCCTTTAACTCTCGTATTATGTGTCGTTTACAAGATTAAGGAACCGATTTTATTATTATAATAATATATCTTGGACACTACACTAGCACCCGAGCAGCACATAAGCTGTATAAGAGCTAATAGGCCCTTAAATTGCTGAAACTAGAGTTATAATGGCTGTTTAAGCTCTTATACAGCTTTTGTGCTACTTGGGCATAGAAGCATTTTCATCTTTGTTGTCAGGGTTGAGCATTTTGAGATTGCAAATGCCTCAGAGCCCATACTCGTACCACCAAAAACATACCTACCGTGGGACTGGGGGATTTGGTCCGTCGAGGACAGAAATATATGTACACTTTTTGACCTTATTCCATTGTAATAAGGTCCAAAAGTGTATACATCTTTCTGACCTCGACTGGTCAACCTACCATCTTTCTATCTTCGGACGTCCGGGGAGAGAGCAGCTTCACCCTTATCAGGGATGATGGCTGGGTAAATAAAACGAAATTCTATTTAATCCATCAGTTAGATTATCAAAAAATATAGGACACGTATTTTTTCTTTTGTCAATCTCTCAAAAAATGACAAAGATAAAGCGCGTCAAAGTTCGGGAGTGGGGGCTCGTGACGTCACTTCTGTGTAAAAATTGTATTGAGACATGACGTCATGCGACATTTCAACTCAATATCTCCGTAATTGTTTGATAATGTGAAAAAAAAATACATGTCCAATACTTTTTGATAATCTATCTGATCGACAAAGAAAAAAAATAGTCATAGTCTATTGCTGTCGAAATATCTAGGATACCATTCGTTCGCACAAAGCAATTCGCTGCTTCCTTTTACGACGACGCAGTTAGCCTAGTTGGTAGTGACCCTGCCTACGAAGCTAGCGGTCCCGGGTTCAAATGGGTGGGCAAATATTTGTATGATGAGCGAGAGTATTTGTTCCTGAGTCATTAATGTTTTCTATATATTTAATGTATTTATCTATATAAGTTTGTATATCGTTGCTTGGTACCCATAGTGCAAGCCTAGAGCTTAGTTTAGGACTAGGTCAATTTGTTTGAGATTGTCCCTGATATTTATTTATTATTGTTTATTAATTATTTTATTGTGAACTGCTAAAAGTGAAATTCGCTTGCTTCATCGGTATTTCCAGAAAGATATGCATACTTGGGTATCTTCAAAACAGGAGTGAATAGGTTTCTACCGAACCAGCGAGCAACATCCTAGACCTCATCATCACGTATTTTATATCTTCGGCACCGAAACTCTTAAATTTATGCAATATTTGTCCTAATTTTAAAAATAAATAAACGGTAACATACTGTTGGTATTATTTATACAAGTGAAAATTAAATTGGGTACTTACTTAGTAATTATAATAACTCAGTAAGTTACAAGTTTTATTGCACGTAACTTTGAATTTAATCATGTCATTAATGTAATTATTGTCAACATTCAAAACAATCAATAATAAGGTAGTCATTATTGCAGTTTATATAATTACGGCCAATTTTTCCAATCACCAGATTAAATTATCTGACAGTTAAAGTTATGGCTTTGCTTTTCTTTGTCACGTGATAGAAATGGACGGAGCTAAAATTTATATGACAGATAGTGTTATTTGGAGATTGAAAAATCGGCACTTAGCTTAAAAAATGAAGTACAGTCAAGGTCATAAATATGTGTACATGTTTAGTACCTTGTCACCTTAATCGCTGTGACTTTCATATATGGCAGTTTAAACATGACATTAAATAGACAAGATATACTAAAATGTACATAATATTTATGACCTTGACTGTACAGTCAAGGAAGGGCATTAATATCTATACAGCCATCGCGTCAAATATATGTATACATGGACCTTATTGCCAGTGGCATAAATACGTATAGATATTTTTGAGATCTTGGGAACGTATATATATTTATGCCCTTGACTGTACCTGGGAGACCGAGCGTCGTCGCTAGGGTCAAAAACAAAAAGAAAACAAAAAAAAACGATCCATAGCTGGGGTTCGAACCCGCAGTCTTTGTGCAGGTAGGCCAACGCTCTAACCATCAGTCTACTCAGGCGGCTGCGGCCGCCACGAAATTACGAAACGTATTGCGCGGGGAATCTTTTTGCGTAAAAATACGGGGAAAACGAATTTTCCCAGATATGAGACCTAGCTAGATCTAATTCTCGCCCCCGTAAACCCCCGTGTCGTAATTTTCATCGAAATCGTTAGAGCCGTTTTCGAGAACGCGAGTACAAATATATATATATATATATAAAATGTTTCTCGTTTAATAAGTAGGATAAGATAAGATTTTTTGTAAGGATAGTAACAATATATTTTTTGTAAAAAATTGCTCTTCACATCGGATGTAAAATTTCAAGAAGTACAGTTTATTGTGTCAACACTTACAAAAGAAATTCGTTCGTGAACTAAATGTCGTAACGTCCATGGGGATACCTAAGGCCGTCGAACCGTATCGGACGAGTTTCGATTCGAACGCCCTTGCGCCGGCGCATTGCGATGGATCAATCGAAATTAGGCCGTCCGCAGACTGCAGACAAACTTATGCTTTCAATATGCTGTCCTATTATGTTATGTGTGCATTTCAATTTGATATAAAGTTACAAAGCATATTTCTTATGCGCTTATAAATAAAGGGGTTAAATTGTAACTTTTTTTTAACCCTCGACGCAAAATTCCCTTTGTCTCCCCTAAGTTTAACGGGTATCTGTGCATCTGTCTGTAAAGATAGATATAAACTAAATTAAACATGAATCCATTGACGCGTTTAACCGTGAGCACGGAACAAACTCTTTAGCATTCAATAATAATGTACTAGTGATCCGCCCTCGCTTCGCTCCGGGTACTATTATATATAAATATATATATATATATATAAACCGTCCGTGAAACATATAACTGATGGTGGCAACCGCAATAAAATCCGTTGCGTAGTTTGAAAGATCTAAGCGTACATACATACAAAGGGACAGATGGCGGGAAGCGACTTTGTTTTATATTATGTTTAGATAGATTTGTAAGTAAGAATGACGACGCGCGTTACTCATGCAAAAGGGTATGTACACGTTATAAAAAGCGATAATATTACAAATACCGCGTAATAAATAATAATTATGTATAGGTAATATGTATGAAATAGTTTAATCGCATTTCTTAACAAAATATGAAAATACCGTAAAATAGATGGCAAAAAGTAAAATTAAAATTAAAATCGGCCAAAAAATACGGATAATAGAAGCATTTAAAAAACTACTAATTAAACAGAGATCCGACATGAACTGTGACGTCAGCCTGCAGGCCATATAAACTCTATGTTAAATTATGTTTTGCTAGAAAGAGATAGAAACAAATATTTAATCGCTTATATCTGGGTCATACACAGATTTAGGTTCAACATTGTCCCTTTTATTCCTAAAAGTTAACGACGTGGGAGTTTTTAACTCATATAATTTCGATACAGGCCAAAACTACACCAGACTCCCATTACGCGGATATACATATATCCTAATCCGAAAAATTTGGTGTCAAAGTCCTTAACTTTCTGGAACAGGAGAGACAACTTTTGTTTCTGTGACTGTGTATGACCCATCTTGGATATTTTTATAGTTATTCGAAAAATATTTTTTCTCTTACTGTTTGTTACAAGAATGAGTTTTATTAAAAACAAAAAAGAAATATTCATATTCCCTGTTCACCTACAATCTACCAGCAAAAGGAATCTTGTGAGTCAACTTTGTAGTACTATCAGTTATCACTAGAGATTGGATATTCGAGCGCTTATTTGCCTGTTCGCGTGGTGTTATTAAAAGATTCTTAAAATCAATTATTGTATGCAACATGTCTGAATTTATTTTTATTTGATGATAATAAACTAAGCCAATTAACCCATTTTCATTTTTACCATGGTTTATCCGATCGGTACGTATAATAAGACAAATAACTCTAATAAGTCAGTATGGAAGTAAATGCGACATCTCATAAACATTTATACCAAATATGTAACTATAATAATACTTATAATATAACCTTAAGTAAGTAAATGTGTATTTAATAAAGATTATTCGTCGAAATAAAAAAAAAATGAACAGTCCGCTTCAACACTGCCCTGCTAAGGTAAAAGGCAGTTTTTTTACACAAAACTACTGTAGCAATTGCAACCTTATGACCGAGTAATGAGGTTGCAATTGTTACAGTAGTTTTGTGTACAAAACTGCCTTTTACCTTAGCAGCAGAACAGCAGCGGTAACACGGTATTTCAGGCAAATAAGCGCCCGAATTTCCGATCTCTATCACATACTAATGAAATGACTCAATCGCAAATAGTTAGTATGCGAGCAGCCTAACGTACCGTCGACGCATGCGCAGTGATTGACAGTTACTTACCACGGATCTGGGTTGAATAATTACCGATCAATTTTAGAACTTATCGTATTGTTTTAGGATGCAGTTTAGGTGTTTATAATGTTTGTTTGGTACGTTTCAGAGAAATGATGAGATTTAAATGAATCCTTTGATTTTCTGATTGAAAAGTGAGAAGCATGTTTTAGGATTTAAAGGAGAAGCGATAAGCGATTTTGTTTTTGTGATTAGTATTGAGAAATGGGAACATAAAGACACGGTTTTTAAAGTGACAGTTTGTTTTGACATGATTGTTTTTGTGATATATAATCAATCATGAAAGGCTTAACGGATTAGTATTAAATTTAGCACTAAATAGTCAATGTCGTAAATAAAGCGTTTTTTTATATTTGTAAAGAATAGGATTAGGATGTATAAAGTGAGATATTCATAAAATTATAATATTTTAATGCAAATTATTATTTTATTATTATTATTATTACTATTATTTTGTTTTTAAGTTGTTAAGGAATAAAATAAAATAAAAATACATTCAATATACTTTATGGAGGGATAAGGTACATAATCATTGGATTAATGTTTAAATATATAAATCTTCACTACATAGTACTATCAAATCAAATATCTCATTTTAGTCTATCACAATTTTATATCATTATTATATTTTTCTGTTTCCTTTAAAAGTAGAAAGTAGAAAACAAGCGAAATACCTTTTCATGGTAATCCATACTTATATTATAAATGCAAAAGTAACTCTGTCTGTATGTCCGTCTGTAACACTTTCACGGCTAAACCTAAACCGATTTCGATGAAATTTGGTAAGATAGTCTGAGTCCCGGAGAAGGAAATAGGAAAGTTAGACAGTTCCCGAGGGAGCAGCGATAAACGACCTCTACGTACACACACACGCGTACACAAGTACGCTGATATTTCACAAATGGGCCACCTAGTTCGAGGGGCTTTCCCATACTGAACATGGCAAACGAATGGTATCAATCATTAAAGTATTCGTAGTGTGGTATAATAAATAAGCGAAAGTGATTTAACGCCCATGTTCACTTAGGTCTAATTTATTAATCTCCTAATAAGGGTATTCCCTCAGTTGATATAACCACTTTTTGTCTAATTTCTCTTTGCCTAGCAACGTTACGTATAATTAACCATTTGTCGAATATCACTTGTAATACTTTTTATTTAGGCTAATAATAATTTGATCAAAATACATTTAGATTTATTAACATTTTATTTTATATAGTTTTTGTTTATTCTAATTTTCTTGTACCGAATGATCATGTTAACTAATGCTTGTTTATTATAATGTTTACGTGATATAAAATGTTGTACATAAGTTTATCAAAATATTATTTTTATACTGTAGTCTGAATAAACGGAAACTAAAAGTTAGGTGCGACGACGAGCGTAGCGATGAGGAGCGTTTGGTTCCATCGTGTCCACCACCGCAGAGCCGAATTCTTAGCATTTTATAAATAACTTGAGAATTGAGTTTTCAGAAACACTTTTATACATACTTAGACAAATAGACGATTAGACAATATGGATATAATGCAAACTGATATTATGTGCAATTAAAATTAGACTAACTGAATTTAATAGTTATGACAATTAGTTTCAGACAAACTGAAATTATGCTAGTGGCAAATAGATAAAAAGTTGTTATACGAGCACCAATCATTAGACTACCCCAAATAACAATATCTGATTGAATAATTTTAGCATATCCTCTTCTGTCAAGTGAATTGGATAAATCGAGTCTTAAATTATAAAAAATAATTATCGATCGGTACAAATAAATTGCTGTCATTGTGTATTGCTATTGAAATTTGTAATAATAAATAATATATAATAAATTTGTAAAAAAAAGTAATGGTCATTGTTGGAATTCTAAATGTACGTTGATTGTATTTAAAATGAAATATCTATCGGGTGATTAAAGTGATAGTATAATATATATCTGATAAGCGTGAATTAAATAAACTTATATGAAACCTCGTGTGTAGGTATGATTTTGATGTTAAAACAATAAATAAGTTATACGCATTCTGCTTGGTGAAAGCCAAAAAAACTTGAGTTGGTATGCAATTTATAAATCAAATCCGGCTGTATCTTTATTCAGTTATTTAATAATTAATTTTAATACTTACATTTAATATATAATATCATAGAAAAACCTGCAATATTCTAAGCGCTTGTCGCTCACGATATAAACATAGCAAAAAGCATCAATATATCAACACATTGCTGCAGTAAACGGTAAAACTAATGGATATGATCGTAAATGTAGATTTAATTTTGTAAAACCTTACCTGTGTTAACAATGTATTTTAATGTAACACTAATGTCAAATATCATTAAGGAAATAAATGTTTGTACAACACAATGTACTACGGGTTAAGAAGAAGCCATTATAAAACAACACAACGCAACGTCTTAAAAAATTCAATACTTTATTCTAAAAACACGTTTTGAAACCCCTTTAAACTGCGTGAGCACTGAGTGATTTTTATATTCCGCTCTTAAAATAATCTTAATGTCTTCAACGAAATTAAAAATAATAGTATTGTTGTCTATTTTTATTAAGTTCTACGAATACGAATTCGATTAATTCTATAGATAATCTTTGATTACCAATTACTTCGAAGTATAAATAAGTAATGTTTATTTGTGCAAACGTTTACATTTAATTTATTATTTATTCAACATGTATTACACAAAATTACACTTAAAAGGAAAACTTTATGTCGTGAGGCATCTCTGCCTGATTTTCATTTTCTGATCACCTTAAAATTCCTACAGCATTCAAAAAAATAATCAAGTTTACGCAAATCTCCGGAAAACCATATCAAATGGCAACCCTTATTGTTTAATAACAATAATATAATTATTATGCTTACCACAAAGTCTCCCTAATTGCCAAACATCACCGAATCCGGTCTAATGACCTCTGTCCATGGTCGCCTATCACGGACCAGGCGTAAGGGACGAAGTAATGTGTAAAAGCTAGATACAAGAACATGTTGCTCGCCCTGAGGTGTAATGCGTCCCTTGCATAAGGGTGTTCTTCCACAAGAGATGTGCGAGGTAGCTAAACGGTGAGCTAGGTCAAAGCTTCCCATTTCCATAAGTGCTAAACTAAGGTCCTAATTACATACCAACACATCCTTAGCTATAGGTGTCGGCACGAGAGTTGATATGAATGATAACGCACACAGCTACATGCAACAAAGGTAGTGAATGAACGAAGGAGTATATGTGAACAAAATTTCGCTGTCAATACATGACATGATGTGTGCGTGACCTCAACTCTGGTGCCGATACCTACACGCAGCTTAGCACAGCTCTGATGGAGAAGCAGCCTTAGCATATGTACTCGTATTGTGAAGAAGGGCCATATACTTAATCCGCTCCCCGCTCTTCCCTTGAGCCTCAACTTATTGTGCGTGAATCATTCCGCCAGATGACTAGTCGCGTCCTGGACACCGAGCGAGTCACTGGCTCGACAAGTGTTTAGTCGAGTGTTTAGTAGTTAGTGTGAAGTTACGCCCGAAAGTGAAGTGAACACGCAAGTGATTACCGTGATTATTTTTGTAAAATTAAATAAGAAAGTGGTTTAGAAATTTTGGATTTGATTTTTAACAAGGTAGGTAGGTTGTTTTTTTAGATTTTTACGCAATAATATGAGTAATTGTGAGAAGTTAAGAGATGTTTTTTTTTCTTTATTACATTAAATGTTATTAAATTTGTAACAGTTTCATGGTACTTAATAAATTAATTGATATCACAAGGTGAAAATATATTATACCTATAGGTATCCAAATAATACAGGAAGCAAGTCTTTATTAAAAAAATATGTTTCAGTCTTCAGACTAATATTATAAAGAGGAAGGATTTGTTATTTTGTATGTTTGTAACGAATGAACTCATAAACTACTGGACCGATTTCAAACATTATTTCACCACATTTAGAATGGACTTTCAGGGTAGACATAGGCTATGTTTTAACTGACAAAAGTACTGACTCACCGCAGACAACGTCGCGGGCGGAAAGTTATTAATTATAATAATATGTTAATCATAAACATTAAAATACACATGTGAAATGTTTTCCTTAATATGTAGATTAAGGAAAGTTAATGAATAAAATTATGAATCTCAACAAATGCAATACAGTTTTTTAGTTTTTTATGGTTCCGTAGCCAAAATGGCAAAAAAGGAACCCTTATAATTTCGTCATGTCACTCAAACACCACAAGGTTGATGAAATTTGGAGTATAGGTGTCTTGTATAAGCCGATACTTAGTAGTTAAATAACAAAAATAAATATTTCCTGGAGTTTTTTTCAGCAAACATCAACCTGTAGCACATATTTCGACAGTTCTTTTAAAAACACTTACTTAAAGGTTTCTGAGCAATTTTTTTGATCAAGTGAACATTTTCGGAATTTTCATAAATTGTGTCCCCCCTTTATCTTTTAAACGGTAGACTTAATAAATACTTTCAACCAAAATTATTATCAACATGATCGGATATACAGTTTTTGAGTTACTGCCGAAAAACTGCGCTTCTCAACAAAAGGACGTAAGTGCCATGAAGATACGCTCTTTTGCTGGTGCACTTTAATTGTATTTGTAGTAATGGCGACGGAACCCTACACTGAGCGTGGCCCGACATGCTCTTGCCCGGTTTTTTAACATATTTTAATAAGTAAGTACCTATTCTATATTATAAATTACAATGAATTTCCAAAAACTCCAAATGCACAATATTTCTGTTTATCTTTTAACAGTGCCTAAATAATAAGAAAAAATGTTCTAATACGAGATCTGCGTAAACTAGGTCTGTGTGTGTGTCTAGGTTTGTAGCAAATTTCACGTGTATCGGTTCGTTCGTTCGTTGAACCTCGGAGGCGAAACAAACAAACTAACAAACTTGTCTTTCTCATTACTGCCCTGCTACGGTAAAAGGCAGTATGTTACACAAAACTACTGTAGCAATTGCAGCCTTATTACCCAGTAATGAGGTTGCAATTATTACAGTAGTTTTGTGTAAAATACTGCCCTTTACCTTAGCAGGGCAGATTAATATTTACTACATTCATTCTACTTTATTTAGCTGTAGGCCTCCTGGTTTTTTTTAAACACTAGAAGAAAAATATTTTTACATCTCACAACGACGTATTTTGAGTGCTAAAGAAATAAACCGAGACGACGTAATCTGCCCTCCTAAGCTTAAAGGTGATATCTCTAATTCATAAGCCAAAGCAGATTCAGTCCTCTCCTGTTAGTAAAAAGGTAGCAATTGCTACAGCTGTTTAGTCTGAGATATCGCATTTTAGCTTAGCAGGGCAGCATTTCATTCTATTCACCTTATATTTTTAGGTGTTTTTTTTAAATAACCACACAAATAAGTCTGAATATTGATAAAATTATTAGTCGTTAATAAAAAAAACACTCCGTTACGTAATTTTAATGTTACAGCACTCAAAGTCAAGGTTAATACAGATATGCATATGTAGGTATTGGTGTTACAACGGATACAGTAACAAAAAACAGATCGTAAACCGGTTATTTTTAAACCAAGGCGCAAAAGGCGAGTAATTACGGAGTTAAAATTACACGAGTGTGGCAAAAACAAACCCATGTTCTGTATTTAGCCAGTCTGGATGATGCGCCACTATACCACTCACTCGCAAAAAGCCAAAAATGTATTCTGACGTAATTACCTTTTCGTGACTTGACGCTGTCATTATGACAGGGTTCTGTAGTGGCTCGAATTAGCTAATTTTACTTAAAAGATAATTTATTTACTTAATCCTTTTTAATAATAATTAATTGCATAAATTTTTTGACAATTTACTGAATCGAGAATCAAACAAATCAGAGGTGACAATAGACATATAATTTTATGGCTGATGGTAAATGGGTCATACACAGAGTTAGGTTCAACATTGTCCCTTCTGTTCCTAAATGTTAACGACGTGGGAGTTTTTAGCTCATACATATAATTTGGATGAAGGTCAAAACTACACCAGACTCCCATTACGCGGATATATAACCTAACCCGAAAAAGTTGGTTTCAAAGTACTTAACTTTCTGGTACAGGAGAGACAACCTTTGTTTCTGTGACTGTGTATGACCCAATTATGCTCTAAGGCCCATAAAAATACATAATCTCAAAACTGCTAACCCAAGACTGCAATGTTAAGACTACAAAATGCGTTGCCAACACTCTTGAGGTCTATGATGGAATGGAAGCTAGTCGTTTCACCAGTGGCCTTATCCCCACACCTAAACATAACCGATCAAAAGGGTCATTGATGTGGCCATTTTACTCTAATTAAAACAAACCAAGTGGCCAAACCATTATTATTATTTGGCCATGTATTGCTATTAATTTTTTAAGCCTTTGTTAAGTTTATATGGCATTCGTTATTTCCACTCTTTCCAGCCTCATAAAAATCACTGTCATTTGAAATTAGAATCTTGTTGGATTAGTCAATTCAAGCACAAATAATAATGAAAAAGTAATTAAAGAAAATAACTATTTTTACTTAAACATAATTATGTGTAATTATTTTAAGTGACACGTTGTGAAAATGTGCTTGGAAAAAGTTCTAATTTGCATGCGTTATAATGTCTTCAATGTACTATAACTTATTTTAAACAAGTGAAATTTAATTTAAATATAAACGCGTAAATAAAAATTCCAGCGATACGTCAAATAATACTAAATTAATACAAACAATAAGTAATATTGGATATTCCGGTTTCATTTCTATTATTGACAACCTTTCAAGTCATAAAGGCACATCTATAACAGAAGTACCAAACTAAATTTAACCTTCTTCAGTTCGTTGATATGGTTTCATTTGCAATACAACTTATGTAACAGATGGACTCATTTTTCTGAGGTCAACGGTGGTTTACGTGCCTAATGGCAGGTTTTGATTTGACAATTACGTCAACACTACTCTGCATTAATCTATACATAGCTATGTTACTAATAATCGTATTAGTAACAGCTTTAAAGTCAGGATATTGACGGTTCAGTGATAGATTACCGCTAGTGTTGTACAAAAATTGATTTGCTTATTAATCATTTGTAAAACATTAGTAAACCACATAGTCTTATTACGAATTTCTGTTTCTAACTTTTAAAAGATGACCAACATTCATACAAACTTCCACCTCCATTGTCTTTCGGGTTGATTTTCGATAAACCCTTTTAATTGCTCTCAGTTAAGAAATAAATCGTCTCCAAATTTTATGTTTCCTAGTTCAATTAGTTGTGGTTTGTTCAATTGTTGTTTGTTTGTGCAAATATCTCTTTATTATTATATTAAAGTAAAAAACTATTAAAGGGAACTAATTTGATAGATAATGTGTTGTTAGGTAAGTAAGAAAATTAATAGTGATGAAGATAATTCGATGATTCAGTATCGATTTGCCCAACATGCACTGTCGAGTCTGTATTACCTACACTAATCAATACTATATTATTTATCGTCAGGGCCCTTAGCCAAGATGCATTACGCTAACTAGCGTTTCTAATAGTTTCGTTTTTAAACCAATCGCGTCACTGGTAGATCACGTGACTCTTCGTATCACGTGATCTACCAGTGACGCGACGCGACTGGTTTAAAAACGAAACGAATAGTAACGCTAGATAGCGTAATGCATCTTGGCTAGGGGCCCAGAAATATCAAATTAGGTAACAGTAACAAACGGGTAAATAGTCGGCATTTCATTTTAAATATTAAAAAACCGTAATTTCTTAACATTTGTGACGTTTTCAATATAAAGGGACCTTATGGAGGAAGGCATTTACGCTCTTCTTGTTCTTGTAACTATACGATTACTATGGTAACAGTTCTAAAAACGGCGTAACCGCCTGCCTCCATAAGGTCCCTTTATATTAAGAACGTCACATTTGTGCATTTCGGGTTCTACTTTAGAAATGCATATATGTGGCTTTATTTCAAAATTTGCGTCTAAACGTTTCCTTAAACTGCTGTTATCAAATCTCTGCATTATCTAGTGAAGACAGTAATGGCGTCCAGGCCCAGATTAAGAGTAAATCTTATCAGGCCTGTTATCAGTGACAAGAGCTCATTGCAATATCAAATGCAGTTATTTTATCACTTGAGTCGGGTTCCATTAGTTGAGTTGACAATGGGTCTTTGTTAACCCTAATGACCTATTTGCTGTCTTTTTAATTTCTCAAGACAATGGAGTGACTATAGCTATAAAGTAATTAGGTAAGTGTAAAATACATCATCTTATTTTATATATTCAACACAGGACGCGGTCTCATAAAAATTAACCTAGTACCAAGCACCTTACACTATGACGGACATTATTAAACCAATGACCATTATGTAAACTCACTCATGTTTTACAAATAAATGATCTCTTATCTCTTACATTTGGGTCACTAGTACCCAGGAACCAGGTACTATTTATTTATTAACTCTAAAGAGTAAAAAAAAATAATTGCACAATACAAATTTGAGTACAAAAGGTGAACTTAATGCCTGGTAGCATTCTCTACAAGTTGACCTAATAATTGTGTCAATCTAGGATGATCCTATAAACACATATTACACTTATATATAATAATATAATATAATATAAAAAATAATATTTCTACTTTACCAAAATAATACATTAATATCAACCTTGCGAAGACACGCTCAGCGGGCTTAACATGCATAAAGAGATAAAATATGACGTTCTTAATATAAAGGGACCTTATGGAGGAAGGCAGTTACGCTCTTCTTATTCTTGTAACTATACGAGTACTATGGTAACAGTTCTAAAAACGGCGTAACCGCCTGCCTCCATAAGGTCCCTTTACATTGAGAACGTCGCAAATGTGACTCAGCAAATTAAAGTTGTTGGCCGTATATTCATTGAATCGATTTGATTCCCGGGAACTAGTACATCAATGACTAACTACGTGACCTAATTTGACAGTAAGTACAAGTTCTAGTATTGAGTTTAGTTTTTATATTTGTGACGTTCTCAATATAAAGGGACCTTATGGAGGCAGGCGGTTACCTTTAGTATTCGTATAGTTACAAGAATAAAAAGAGCTTAACTGCCTTCCTCCATAAGGTCCCTTTATATTGAGAACGTCATATTTATGATGATATGCTGATTAAACTTACCCAAGTTATCATCCATCTTTTGTTTATTCCGATCGTACACGATGGTGGTAACCATTATCATATTTATCATCTTTTAATCGAGGTAATCAGACTCTAGGTAGCTTTATGTCATGTGATAAAGATTAAGTTACAAATATAACAATCAATCGATATTTCAAAACAATTTATATTTCAATTTTATAACATGACTAAAATCAGATCATTATTACAAGAAAACTAGCATTTCAATAAACATAACAAGATGTAGAAATGCTTATTACTTAGTCTATCGGTCAAAGGCGTTCGATGATATCGGATAGATTGCACAAACTAATCCAAGCAGTACCATTACCATGAGTTTACAGTGACCGCACTCGCTAGCGACGGCGTAAACGATTTGTATGGAGAATTGTACAGCTCCTCTAGCGGTCACTTAAAGAACTAAAGATCGCTAGTATGAGTACAACGGTAAATTACCTATCGAAATCTATTCGTTAGCGACTAACGTTTTGTAACCGTTGCCGTAGAACATCGGTACCATGAGTCGTAAATTTGACAGATGTCATCGAAAAATACCGTATCGACTGTAGTTAACTATTTCACTAGCAAATTGGTGCGTGAAAACTTAGAATTATTGTTTAATACGTTACTCCAATTATTTATCTATCCAAATAATATCGGCAAGACATTATTTAGCGTGGAATATGTAGGCTTATGAAGACGAACGACGAAAACAAGGAGGATTTCAAGCTGATATGAGAAATATTACGTTAAGAAATCCACTTCAAAATTTAACTGAGAATAAATTTTATTAAAGGATATAGGCTCAGTAAGGAAGCTTTTGAGAATTTGTGCTATTCGTTAACGTACTACACGGATTTGAAATCCACTCACAAATATAATGTTCCCGATCCTGATGACAAGGATATGTCTGAAGAAAGTCAAGGTATTTATAGTGAAAGATAATGATTATATATTAACTTTAATACTAAATATGTCCTTATCTTTATTATGTTTGTTGTAGGTACCTACTATTTTCAGAACTATTTGAGGGCCAGGAGTTAGTGTTGGAAAATGAAGGCACCAGTGATTTATTAATGGAGAGAGCACCGCGGGATCAATTAGTTAGAAGACTTGCATCAATGCATTATTTCCAAATACTTGTACCATGTTTTCTGTTTTTTGTTTAATATAAAAATAAAAAGTACTCATACATCACACATAATCTTTATTTATTACACAAAATCTTTATTTATTACACAAAATCTTTATTTATTTGCTAAAGTATCTACAATTATATTTCCTAATGCTAAAAATTTACCAAATAAATCTAACCACCGTTCTTGCATTCTAAACTCTGATTCCCTTAACCTATTCCTCTCCCGCTCCACTTCCTGTTTAAAAGCTCGCCATTCACTGTCAGCTCTGACAAAGGCTTGCCTTGCCAAATCTGACTGTCTGGGTGCGAGTCCTTCTGTAGACAGGAGATTAGTGGTTTTGCACCTGACGTCTTCGCCACTGACGCGGTGTGGGCGGTAAGAGCTTGGGGCTCTGCCACCTGGCATTAGCAGCTGTTAATGCTGTTCTTGTGACCGCAGGCTCACCACCGTGCGTTACTCCGGTCTCACTCCCGTCCACCTCGGGCAGGGCTGTAATGGATAAAAAAACGTTTACAGTACTATTTTGAATTCTTAATTAACTAATGAAACTAGATAGGTAGGTACATTTTACTCTAAAATGTGATAATAACAGCAAAATTTATTGGAACCTATTTCTTGAAGAGCTGATGGAAATTGACTGTCATTGCAGTCACTATACCTGGGCTGTTAACTGTTTCGGGATACTCTCTGTCCACCAAGTCTTGTTCACTGCAAGTGCTGTTAGCCACAAGCAATGGTGGAAAAAAGGAGGCCTGAGCTGATGTCCCTGGTACAAGTGGTACAAGTAGATTCCAGTCTCCAACGCCTGCAGTGAAAAAAAACACATTGAAATAATCTTTCCTAGGACATGAATTAAATGAATTTTTATCTTAAATATATATAATAAATTGTTTATTTTATTTCAATAGTAACAATGATAGGGAAACTTACTGGAACAAGTTTGTTGAGCAAGTTATTCATTTAGCAGGAAAATTTATAGGCTGTCATTTGTTTCTAGTGCCACTTCAGTAACTTCTTCCTGTAAAGCATTTTTTTAAAAGAATGCCATGAGATATGAAATTAATGACTTATATGTAAGTATATTATAACTTTCGGCACATAAATAAATAAGTTTTTGTCTAATTTGACTATACACAGACGTATGAATGAACTGTCACATTGACAAAAAAATCAAAACAAATTCAAGAATCACTTACACTTACATAGTGACACTGCTCTAGGGCACTTTTTTAAATTAGCAGGGTTATTTCTATATTTTTAAATGGATGACATGGATACTTATCTTTTAGCCCAATATCATCCTTACTCTGTCTTTTTATTGTAGTTAGAAAGAGACAACTTTGTTTGGTGTGAAATTAGGCACACGTAACGATAACTACACGAACTATCGAGTTAACGTTAGCGAGAATAGTAAACGTTTATGTGACTCATGGTACGAGTTTAATCAAAAACTATTCGAAGGACGTTTACTCGCTATCGACTGTAGAACGTAATACGAGTTTTCGATAGCAACTCATGGTAGAGGTACAGACCTAGTGAGTGGCTCCTTAGAGAGGCATAATTCCTAGCAAATTGAAGACGTCGGTAAAGATACTAAAAAAAAATGGAAACAAATGAAGACGTCAAAAAAAGCTACAGATTAAGCTAAATCAGAAAACTGCATATCACCACATATCTGTGAAAGCGTCTTATCGTGCAGAACTTCATTGCATCGAATTTCAGCCATTGTAATAACTAGTTTAATGACTACTACGAGTATAAGTATCACTGCGGGCTTAGCATTCATGCACGAGATAAAATGTGACAGGTGCTAGGGAAATGAATACATCTATTCCATATTCTAACGTAAGACTTAACGCTTAAGGTTTAAAATAAAAGTGTCCCGTTTTGATAGAATGGCTACAAAAATGTGAAAATCGCTATAGTCGCTTAGTAATAAAAGTGAATAAAAGACAAGACACTTTTATTTTAAACCTTAAGCGTTAAGTCTTACGTTAGAATATGGTATAGATGTATTCATTTCCCTAGCACCTGTCACATTTTATCTCGGTATGCAAGTAATCAGATTAATCACCCCTTTATTTTTAGTACCTAAAGTTTGAAATTACGAAATTGACTAAAAAAAAACATTCAAGATTCGGTAATAACTAAATAATATTAAATTTGTAACATTTTACTTGAACCCCAGAGTAAGATTTTCACTAGTAGGCAAGTTTTGCGCCAATTTTTAAATAAAAATAAAATAAAATAAAAATCATTAATATCAAGTTATTCACCCAAAGTAAACAATAATTGAAAATTGAAATTAGAGATAAAAAATACATAAACAAAATAAAAACAAAAATAATCCAAATACATAATCAAAAATATAAAATTATTAATAAATAAATAAATATCCTGTCCAAATCGGTTTAAAGGTTTTTAAGTCAAAAGTTAATATCCGATTAATACAGTCAAGGTCCGCTTAAAGTTGTTTTTGCCTTTTGTATTATTATCAAGTCATTACTTATTACAATGAAGTTCCAAGAGCGTTCATTTGTTTTTTTAATGACTATTCAGTTTCTTGTGGTGTTTTTTCGTGAATCTTTGTTGTGTGTTAGCCCGTGAAATTATTCAATTCCCAGGTGACGACGCGGTTAGCCTAGTTGGTAGTGACCCTGCCTACGAAGCTAGCGGTCCCGGGTTCAAATCCCGGTATGGACAAATATTTGTGTGATGAGCGCGAGTATTTGTTTCTGAGTCATGGATGTTTTCTATGTATTTAAGTATGTATTTCTCTATATAAGTATGTTTACCGTTGTCTAGTACCCATAGTACAAGCCTAGAGCTTAGTTTGGGACTAGGTCAATTTGTGTGAAATTGTCCCCTGATATTTATTTATTTATTTATCACTACGTAATGTTATAAAGTCGTAAAATGGTGTTAAGGATAAAATGGAGTCAAGGAGCTTTCTGGCGTATTGGTGTATTATTTTTTATGGAAGCCATTCTAGATGTTAATTTTTCCTTTCTATCAATTTTTGACGCGACCCGGAAAGAACATAACGTGTACTTTTTTCAATATTTTCATGATTTTTTTTTCTTTAGCACTGCCGGGCAAAGGCCTCCCCTCTTTTCCGCCATTCGTTCCGATTGAGTGTATGCTAGCCACTCGCTTTGAAAACCGTCCTTTAGATGAATTGCACCTCAAACAATATTAAAATAAATTGAGAATTGTAGAGAATTATGTGTCAATATTGTCGGTTAATTTAGCATAATTTTCAAACAGACTAAAACAGGAAGAATGTATATTATGCCCTTTTACGTATGTTTAAAGTACGTCATAGCTTCATAAGTCACAAGTAAACAAGTATGTGTAGAATAAGGACAGCCTATTGTTGTTGTATTGTTGTGTGTACCGGGAAGCACTAACTTAGTTGGAGGACAATGCCAATTAAATCTAAAAAGAGCTTATGTACATAGAACAAACAAGATTATGTGCCCTTCTAGATAACAATGGGAAAATGCATTTATGCATTATCATAATAGACGATTATAACTGATAAGATATTAAAATAATTAAACTGATTAATGAGAAGGTATAAAATACTAATAATACAAAAGTTGCTAACTAACTGCCGCACTCAGAGACGTCAATTAAGTTTTAAGTTTCATTAAAGTTGCTGCGTCTTATTCTATTGCTATAGTAAAGAAAGTGACAGCAGCTACTTTTAATGATACTTAAACCTTAATTGACGTCTCTGAGTGCGGCAGTTAAACCTTAACGTTATTTAATTCTTACTAATGTTTTAAATGTATGTGTATTTTTAACTGACTTCAAAAAAGGAGGAGTTTGTATTGGATGGGTTAAATTTATACCTCAGCGGGCTTAATATGCATGAACGGGTAAAATTTGACAGGTGCTAGGGAGATGATTTCATCTATACCATATTCTATCGTAAGACTTAACGCATAAGGTTTAAAATAAAAGTGTGAGGATCGCTATAGTCGCTTAGTAATAGAAGGTAATAAAAACAGGACGAGGCACTTTTATTTTACACCTTACGCGTTAGTCTTACCTTAGAATATGCGGGAGTGGTCCAATTAAAATTTTTCGTCATGATCAGGTCATGGAAAGTATGGAAAATCAACGGAATTCCGTAAGTGATAATTTGGAATCGGTGGCTTATTTTTTAAACATTTATTCTGTCTGTTTGTGACTTGTTCACAAACTGATTTTGATGAAATTTGATATGAAAATAACTTGAGCTCCAGAGTAAAATAAAATAAAATAATTCCCGAGGGTATCGCGAAAACTAAGTTCTATACGAAGTTGAGGGTACGATTTAGTGTTGAAGTGTGTTGCAAGGCGATGGCTGGTGACAATCTATTTGTCATTGCATAAGCTAAGTATAATACTGTTGTTACTTCCACGTGTTTTATAAGACAAGTAAGTAAGTTGAACGCACGTGTACTATTTATTATTACATTATAATAATAATAATAAATTCATCTGTCAGTTAAAGTGACGATTGCGAAACAGGCGGTAAATATTATTTCAAGCAATAAAGATTTTTATTTAATAGGTTCACCTATGGTCGTTTATTGATGTGGATAAGCGTACATAAAACTTCTGTCACTTTCTGTGTACGTATGTGTGAGAGAGATGGATGCTTTATCCACATTTATTTACCGCGATAAAAGCGACTAAATAGGTATAATATGCGGAGAGTGTATGAATGTGCTATTTTTAATAAGGCTGCCTTTCCATTAAGGCGGAGACGAGCGGAGCGGTGCAAAAAGGACAAATTACCTTGTACAGTACCCACACTAACGCATAGCACACGGAAACTAGAGGAATCTGATTGGTTCTTTTCGCACCGCTCCGCTCGTCTCCGCCTCAATGGAAAGGCAGACTTAGGATAGCTTTTCGCTTAGTTGATAAAATTAACTTCGAAGCAACTAGGTCAAACATTATCAATAAGATCTAACCCAATATCCTTCTTCTAAAACTCAATATGCCACAGTGAACCCATTGTATGCAAATATCGACCTTACGGGCAACCTACTTTGCAAAAGGGCAAGGCAATGATAAAGGACTATTAAAAGTCATTAAGCACTTAAAGCTGTCATTATGAATTAATCCTCGACATTTAGTATTAACATTGGGCGCCAATCATCCGATTTAAATACAAAATTGGAGTCAATATAATGTGCTTGGTATTGAACGTCGTTCTGAAGAATGGTCTTTAAATAAGTATTTCTTTTCGGGTCATATTTGCCGCGGATGTACACTAATACGGATATGCAAAAGGTGACATAGCACATAGCCATACAATTGTTAAGAGGATTGTGAGGTGACGGCTTTCCATAATTAATAAATTTCGATTTATTCCCGTTTTATTGTTTTCATACAAAAGTGATTTCGGCCATAATCTCTTTATAACTAATCAATATTTTAAAAAACGAAACGTACGGACATAGTTTTAGTTCCCACTGACCACATATCAAAAATTGGTCGAATTCGGTTAACGTTTACGGGGTGGAAAACGTTATCGCCGTTTATATTAAAAGGCTAGATTTTGCAGTTGGTTCACAGTCCTCTTAAATAATTACCCTCTTATTCATAATGGCACAATTACTAAAGTATGCTTGAAGTATCGTTTGTCCTTTATCTTTCATTGTGACATTTGAATCTGACAGAAAGTGACAAAGCATAACTTTTACTAAAATGCTTAGGCTATGACTCGTTTCCACCTGCACGAAATTGGGAGAAACGGCGGACAGTGCTGACCGACAGTGCCTATGTGGTAGTTTACACTTGCAAGTTGCAAGTTACTGTCGGACAGTACTGTCGGGACATTTCTCGCTGCAATTTCTTGCAGGTGGAAACGCGCCCTTGTTATTTAGCCCAGTAGCGATACGTTTTCGCTGTATGGAGACACAACAATCTATAAAACAGTAGTATATTTACGTCAGTACAGTAGTATATACCGCAATGTCTCAATTAAGTCGAAAGTCTTCGACCAGTGTGTGTTGCCAGTGATGACTTACGGTACTGAGACGTGGGCGATGGCGATGGGCGTCATAAGAAAGCTCAAGATCACCCAAAGGGCAATGGAGAGGGCTATGCTCGGAATATCTCTGCGTGATCGAATCAGGAATGAGGAGATCCGCACGAGAACCAAAGTCACCGACATAGCCCTAAGAATTGCTAGACTTAAGTGGCAGTGGGCGGGACACATCGCTCGCAGAACAGATGGCAGCTGGGGCCGAAGAGTTCTCGAATGGCGTCCGCGTACTGGAAGACGCAGCGTGGGCAGACCTCCAACAAGGTGGACCGACGACGTGGTTAAGATTGCGGGAAACCGAGGGATGCAAGCGGCGCAGGACCGGTCCTTGTGGCAAACCTTGGGGGAGGCCTATGTCCAGCAGTGGACGTCTTTCAGCTGAAATGATGATGATGATATTTACGTCAATAATTTGAGGGTAGTTTATAATTATATGCCTTAATAATCCAACTAAACTTATGACAGCGACGGTTAAAAAAATTCAGTAAACCTTTTAAAATTCCGTAAATAAAGGGCGAAAATTGTAGAAGTAATATACTACTAATCTTCTTATTTTTATTCATTTAACACAATTATGCTAGAATAAATGCTTCAGGTAATATTCAACTACATATTTTAAAAAGATTGCGTAATCAGTGCGAAAACCAAAGCTTATATTTCCATTTCATATTTTTTGGTTTTTAGTTGCGATCCTTTAACCATAAATATAACAAAACATTTTCACCGGAAAAATAGTTATAGCATATTTGCTACAAAAATGTATTATTTTTGGGCACAACTTTTTGTAAGTACTTTCCGGTACGCCAATTCAGTGGTTTCATAAAATCCGTAAAAATGTTTATCCTGATATTGAGATTTTTTCTACTCGTTTCTAATCGTAACTTTCCTGGGCTAATTTTAAGAAGTTTTTTAATTTGTGTCAGCTGTATGCGAGTGTCATAGGACCGACCACGGTGGAGATCCTCGGAAAAGGTCTATGTCCAGCCCAGCAGTCTATGTCGGCTGGAGATTTTTATTTATTTATGGCATTTGCAATTTCAAGTAGGATTGCGTTTATAAATCGGTTAGTAAAATAATGAAGCTCCAACTAGGAGCAACAAAAAAAAAATTGTTTTTGTCTCTCCTAGTTAGAATTTCATTATTTTGTTAACTGATTTAAGTAGATATGTGACGTTCTCAATATAAAGGGACCTTATGGAGGAAGGCAGTTACTCTCTTCTTATTCTTGTAACTATATGAATACTATGGTAACAGTTCTAAAAATGGCGTAACCGCCTGCCTCCTTAAGGTCCCTTTATATTGAGAACGTTTTAATCGAAATATGTCGTGTAGGAATAAACTTCTTGAATATAAACGACGAAGTTAATAATATAAATAATAATATAATTTAAAACGTTTTTTGAGAACTGCCATATTAGACTAGATATAAATAATTTTTTTTTTATTTAATTTATTTATTCCTAAAAAAGCGTGGTACATAAATATAAATATTCGACTAATTTCTTAACTATGAGAAAGTATTACACAACTTTTCTATTGTTACAGAAATGCTGAGTTAACTTCTTACAAGATCAGACCCGACATGTAGAGAGACCAGTCATCATGCTGCTTAATCTCTGCAAATCATGCCAATAGTAAGTAAGATCATGCCAGTAGTAAGTAAAATCATGCCAGTAGTAAGTAAAATCTTGCCAGTAGTAACTAAAATCATGCCAGTAGTAAGTAAAATCATGCCAGTAGTAAGTAAAATCGGGGCCAATAGAAATGGCCAAAGATATAAACAAAACCAATTATCATATTTACTCCATAATCATGTACTTTTCAAGATCTAGGTCATTTTCTTGACCCACTTCTATTTCGCGATTTTCATAAATCCTTTGTAACCGCATTCTCAGAAACGGCTCTAAGGATTTTGATGAAAATCGCGAAATAGAAATTGGTCAAGAAGTCGATCTGCCAAAGTGTCGTGTTCAAGAAAATTCGGTTTTGATCCGAACGACGCTCGGTCTACTAGGACGGAGAGCACAAGTGGTCCGCGAGTTGTTTGCCGCTCGGATCTCCCTTTCTAACTCGTCTGTAACGATAGAGACGTACCGAGCGATAAGCGAGAGAGTACAAGATGTGTTAGCCGCTTAGGTACTTTAATAAAAGTATGAAAACAAATCAAACTGTAGATATAAGTTATTCAACCATTCAACGTCATGCTTCATATTATAGAATTTGTAAACAATAACCTAGGTATTATTAGTTATAAATAAGTCAGTTACAAGTAAATGAGATATAAACCGTGGTAAATTGTTAATAATAACCTACTATCAATTTGCAAACTTCACGTCCAAGAAAATAACAATGAGGCAAATTAATCTACACGTTTCTGAATTCGTCACGCCATGATAAAATACAAGTGACATATGTCAAGATAAGTGACAGGTGACAAGCAAACTTAAATTTGCAGTTTAAAATGGCGCCACTGTTAAGGAATAGAGTCTTATTTAGTTTTAGATGGGGTTAGTGCAATATTTATCCGGCGGCACGGATAAGTTTGTATTGTTGTAGTGGAATATACAGTCTTTTAGTAGAAACGCGGGTAGGAGGACATGTTTAACATTTTATTGGCGTTTTTTACTTTTAATTAATATGTAATTGTTCGTTATCTGTGCATTAGGCAGTTTTAGTTCGGTTTTTAACATATTTTATGTTAATTTTATTGAGGAAAAAGGTGTTCTGACAAATTTTGCCCTAAATGTGCATATAATATTTTAACAGTGCAGTGAAGTGAATTTTGTGTTTCTAAAAGGACAATCCAAAACATTTTAATGCTGTTCCTGATAATTCTGTTGGTGGTTATTCTTGGTGTTCTGTAAGTTGATCATAACTTTTAGTTAAACTGCCTAAATTAGTAAATACAGGGTGTCCCAATATCAGTAACCCACATTGACACCGGAGGTAGACCAGCCTAAGACGGACCGAACCAGACACTTTTTGTTTTTTTGCTTTGTTTTTTTTTTTTACTTTTGATTTTTTTTTAACGGCGTGGAAATACGTTACGCATTGTCCCCACACTGAACCAGCCTAACAGGATCTTAGTAAAAATCACATGGTTTTCAAGATTTGCCAGTTTAAAGTTCTTTTCCAGTACAAACTTTAAACTGGCATATCTCGAAAACCATGCGACTTTTACTGAGGTCATGTTAGGCTAGTTCGGTCCGTCTTAGGCTGGTCTAACTCTGGTGTCACAGTGGGTTACTGATATTGGGACACCCTGTATATAAATATATACAGGGTGTCCTACGTAAATACGCCTATACGCTGCTATAGGTCATACGCAGCGCAAGGGCACGAATCCAGCGACAGATTTTTGAAGTTGCAATGTTATTTTTCTCCAACGTGGGCTCATTATCTGATACGCTCCAATGTCTCGTACAGTCAACATCAAAAGTAGATACACACTTTTATACCTTATCGCTATACAGCCTCGTTAGCAATTTCAAACAAGATTGTCAAGTTAATACGTTAAAGTACAAAAGTGAGTACGGACTTTTGACGTTGACCCTACCTACCTGATAGAGGCTCAATTTTTATTTAGCCATAGGTGGCGTAGATTTTATTTAGACGACGCGGTTAGCCTAGTTGGTAGTGAACCTGCCTACGAAGCTAGCGGTCCCGGGTTCGAATCCCGGTATGGACAAATATTTGTGTGAAGAGCGCGAGTATTTGTCCCTGAGTCATGGATGTTTTCTATGTATTTAAGTATGTATTTCTCTATATAAGTATGTTTATCGTTGTCTAGTACCCATAATACAAGCCTAGAGCTTAGTTTGGGACTAGGTCAATTTGTGTGAGATTGCTCGTGATATTTATTTATTTATTTTATTGCTGGTAATAGTACGGTAAAGTAAGTACTAAACTTTGTGTACATTAATGACAATTATGTGTACACCGGTGAAAATGCCGTGGTAGCCTAATGGTTTGACCTGCTGACTCTTAAGCAGAGGGTCGTGGGTTCGAATCTCTAAGTTTTTCGGAATTTATGTGCGAAATATAATTACCATGAGCTTTAAGGTGAAGGAAAACATCGTGAGGAAATCTGCACACACCTGCAAAGCAATTTGACGGTGTGTGCGAAGTTCCCAATCCGCACTGGGCCCGCGTGGGAACTATAGCCCAAACCCTCTCGTTGTGAGTGGAGGCCTGTGCCCAGCAGTGGGACGTATATAGGCTAGATTATTATTATTATTATTATGTGTACACTTAGAATTAGTTTTATTGCGATTCTGATTACCATTTCCATATCGGTTTTTAGAGTTAGGTGTCATCTTGACGGCATCGATAAGCAAAAGTTCGGATGCGATTTTAGTCGACATTTCAATAGTATCCCACCATTTACTGCAACTTTGCCGCTGGCTTGGGGTTTAAATATATTTGCTATATTTGCCCTGATTTGCTACAAAAAATAAATTTCTGTTCCATCCAAGATTTCCAGGTTAGATATTAGGTTATTCTGGGAGCCCTTCCTTCGCCATAATTTAGTTTGTCATAATCGTTTCATTTACCATAATTTTCATATTCTCGGAGATTTTTTTTCTAAAGAACATTTCAAGATTATTTAAAATATCTTTGTATGGAACTCATTAGGTTAGGTTAGGTTTATTTTATAACAATCCTGAAAATTATTCGGTTTCAGAAAAAAAAGGCTTTATGTCAAATGATGATTATGACAATGATACATTTGGCACATGAATTTATGACAAACAATAGAGACCCGGTTATTCTATTTGCCGGATTGTCGCACCAATATCGCAAGAGGCATTTTTTTTTACTTAAGACTGAACAGTGATTGACCCCGATCTCACCTGATGGAAAGTGCAGATTTTGCCCTCTGACACATATTAATATGATTAATTTCATATTTATAATCAACACCAAAACGAGGTCTATCTGGATACAACTTCTGTCTCAAAAAATAGCATATAGAACTTCCTAATAATAAGTAGTGCTTCGTTAACAAACTAGCATGCATTTTATTTTTGTAAGTAAAAGTTTCTACATTATCTCTGTAATAGAGTAATTATTTTTAAAGGTCCTAATAAATAAATAAATAAATAAATGCAGTTCTACAGTGACCTTTACGGATCTTCGTGTTCTTGTTTCACGTGACTCAGTAGGTACTCATGAGTGATTCAGTCGTCGCCCTTTGCGGAGTCATCCGAAACGTACCTAATCGTGTAAATGTCCTTTAAAGGTCTAGGAAATCCGGCACGTTTATTTGCTCATAAATATTAATATATGCAAGGAGAAATTTTATGTATAATAATAAAATATTTTAGAATGCGTCTGTTTGTACGCGCATGTTTTTCCTCCATTTGTAATCAGCGCACTTGTTTTGTTTTGTGTATAAATTTTAGGGCCGATTTTTGAATATCCAGATAACAGTATGTGTCATAAATTGTAGCGCTGTCTTTTTATATTTATTGTATTGACTCAGTGAACATTAACTGTCAGATAATTTCAGCCCTCAGATAAGTAATTTATTTGGGTTAAAATCAGATTATTTGTTCCTATTTTTTCCTGCATAAATATCTTTTATATTTCTTTTATCTTTATCTCTTATTGAAATGTAACGCGTCTTTACGTATAATTTTGAATTGGTCTCGCACCTTTTCGGCAATTTTATCTACTAACCTAACCTAATCTTTTTACACGGTGATATTTCTAAATTTAGAAATGTATGTGTGATGTGTTTTGACAATGAGTAAAGATGATTAAATGCTCAATATTACATTATTTAATGACGAAGATACGAGTAACGTCTTTAAGGTCCGAAGTTATTTTAAACTGGCAACTTGCCCCGGATTTACACGGGTGCAATAATCAAAAAAAATAATTCATACAAACCTTGTTCTGACAATTTTATTACGAATACAACAATAAAAATCAGCCGCGCCTCTATATTAACCATGACTCTTTACACACTTTTAGGAAAATTATTTTACCCATCTGCTGACGATCCTCCGCTTTGTTCTCCGCTTTGTTCTTCGCTTTGCTCACCGCTTTGTCCTTCGCTTTGTCCAATGTATGTTTATTTTTGGAATAATAACTTAATTAGAATGTGTAACTATTTAGCTAAGTTGATGTACACTACGCATGCTGAGGTTACCTATAATTAGGGAAACAATTAGCTCTAAAAATGTAACATGTGCCTATACATTTATCAGCACAAAACCATTGTATTCTCTGTTGGTAATCCATAATAAATAAATAAATTAATTAATTCGGTAATTGATTTTTATTTGTATAGATGTCCAGTACTTCCAGTTTCTTGAATTTTTATAGCTATCGGCGATCTTCGGTTTTATATGAGGCAATGAGTACTATGACACACGAGTGACGAATATACGAGTATCTACTGTCAGTTCCGAGTGCATGCGTGATAATACTGATAAAGATAGCCACCCGAACGTTATCAAGAAGCTGGAAGCACTGTTCTAACTTGTTAACCACACAACAATTATAATTTAAAGCGCCAAATTGAAACAAATACATCATTTATACTGGTCAATTTTGTTACAGCTGCCTGGAGACGCTGTATTGGAAATGCTGCGAGGAACGATATTGTTTTGATAAGAAAATTGCCTCTTTCAAGTAAGTTTCCACTTCTTGCAATTTTATCGACAAGCTCAAATTAACCAATGACATTTAAAATGACAGGGTTCTAAGCACGATTGTAGCTAGACACACGGTAGAGTGTCCGGCAAGTTCGAAGAAAGGCCCGAGCGACACTGCGGTGTGTATATTTACTCGAACTCTAACCCATTCAGGACTTTATTATTAAGCGATTTTATCATTTTGCACACAAGTCCACGATACCCGACGCTTGCCTGACAAGATGTTAAAATTTACGTAAACCCTCTTCATTTCAGATTAGATGATGACCGCTCAAACGTATACTCCAATGGCTACGCGAACATGGGAGCCAGCCTGGACAGCGTGGTTACTGACCAACCGCTGAACAACAACCATCTACCACCGAGAGACATCGCGGGCCGGCAGATGAACGAACTGCCAATACACGCTGATAAACTATATGAGGTAAGTTTCACCACCAATTTGCTGAACAGATAAAGAAAATAAAGAAAAGAAAATACATGTAACAGTTTAATGGTGATAGGACCTTGTGCTACCACTATGTTATCCTAACCTACAGACAAATAAGTGTTTGCATGGTTGTGTTCTGGTGCGGGGATAAGAGAACCAATCAGTCTTATTATATTGCTATAGCAATAGCAAGCTTGTTTGCTATAGCAAACAAAGTGACAGCAGTAACTTTTATAAAACTGAAAGTACGTCCTCAGGGTTGGCAACGCATTTGCAATCTTAGGACTACGTCTCGAGATTGTAATCTTGAGGTAGTTATTAGCTAGCCCTAGACCTATTAGATAAATTTAAAAGTTCTCCTTGACTTCACGCTACAGCGCAACGACTCTAAATTTGCTCTGAACATAGTTTGTTTTAGTTAGTATGTCTGTTGTGTTATAGTGTGTATTTGCCAAATAAATGTTATGAGTTCATTTTACATTCATACAAACTTTCACATAAATAATATTAGTAGGAAGAAGGATAACATCAACGCCATCTAGTTGTAGCTCTACTACATTTGATGTAGTGGTGGCAGAACAAAAACACAGTTAAGATGCAATGGATCTTAATTAGCTAAAGACACATTTTTTATATTTATAACACTGACGACATAAGTTTCAAGAGAAAGATGACTGACATGTCC
Source organism: Tortrix viridana (assembly GCA_963241965.1). Lineage (NCBI taxonomy): Eukaryota > Metazoa > Arthropoda > Insecta > Lepidoptera > Tortricidae > Tortrix > Tortrix viridana. The sequence continues at coordinate 2,053,115 of OY725195.1, read as the reverse complement.
TTACATGCAAATTTACATAAGTAATTGACCGATTAGAGATGCCACTGAAAATCTTCAAACAGCACATTGTGCGTTGTTCTTAATTAGTTATGATTATTATCATCATTTCATAATATTAAGTCCTTACTCTGTTTCATTTTTAATTTCAGGTTTTCTCCAAGTCTCTGATATTTAGAGACGATTGCGAGCTAAAATCAAAAGGCAGCAACGATTCACTTGACGAAGTTGAAACCAAATCAGAACCAGACTACTTATCAGAGAAGCCAAACCGAACAAAAGTGTATTTTGAAGACGAAGTCGATTCTCCTGTCACTGACTTTGAAATCATGTTCAAAGATGAGTTGCTGGCAAGCCATGACATGTTCAAAATTGAAGAAGAAGAAGAAGAAAGCGATAGACAAAGTCAAGATACTGAAGAAGGTTTAGTTATGAGTGTTGATGTTATAAAACAAGACGTTGTTAAACCAAGCACAGTCACAGTTAAGGATGAAGAAAAAATAACTATTCCACATTCAGTTTACAAATATGATCCTGTTTCTATTGTATCTCTGCCGTCATCGTTATCACTGCCTAAGGTGGAAAATGTTAAAGGTATTTTAAGGATAAAAGGGGAACATATGCCTAGAAGTTTTAGTGCTAAAACTTTAGAAAGAGTAGACAGTGGAAGCAAATTAGTAAGACCAACTCTAAACAGAGTTGAAAGCGTGAAAAATATGGATCCCGTAAAACTCAATAAAGTACTATCTAGAGTTCCACATAGAAGCGCATCTTTCTTAAACATACCAGCTCATTTGGTTCCTGAAAAACCTCCTCTAACAAAATCTAAATCAACAATAGGAGTAATATCTTTAGATGATGAGATAAGAGCAGAAAGGATACCTGATACTCCTATAATAAAATATAATAATATGCCGAAATTCTTTGCTGAAAGTCCTCCTATCCCTGAATATAAGCGAGAAACTAGTTTATTGAGCATCCAACAGCAGTCTGCTGTGGTGTTACAAGAGGATTTAAGTATGCCGAGGTACTACGGAGCACCGATATCTTTACAACCAATTCCAGTTCATGAAAGCAAGTCTATGCCAGATCTAAGGAACCCTACTTCTTCAGGTAAGGTGAGTAAGAGGTTAGTGAAATTGAGGAGCAAGTTAAAACCTTTGGTTATTAGGAAGAATTCGGACGAGAAGTTATAAGTGGTTGGTGCATTGATTGTAGCAGTTGATTTATTTTAGAAATTATAAAACGATTTGATTATTTTGTTTTGTCACAAGAAAATTGAATTTTACGGAGTTTTGTTTTGTTATTTGCCCAAATATGGTCTCTGATATTATTTCTGGTATTAACAAAATATTATACGATTTCGTTCAAACTTCATCACACCACTCACTTTATCTTTCTTTTCGTTCACACCTTGTTATGAATAGGTTCCTTATAACTTAAATAATACCATAAATATGTTTGTTTTCCAAATTAATTGCAGTTCTTGTGCAAATCTAATACTTGATTGTGATTTTGTGATAATTATTTAGTTTAGATTTCATAATATTTAAGTTGCATCATTTGCCATGTTTTTGATTCCTATACTTTGATAATTATATTAAGTCGCTCAGTCGTTAATAAAAGAATGTGAATATAGATATATCTAGAAGTTAAGGTCAAGTGGGGCAAGTGCGCCTAACCATCTAATTTCTCCTCTAATTGGATGGTTTGACGCACTTGCCCTATAGCCGCACTTGCTCCACCTGACCTTACAAACTCTTGATATTATAATTTGTTTATAATCTTTATTTTGTCACGTTGTAGTACATCTTGCAACGTCAATTTTGAATTTAGAATATTTCCGTCTTAATTTTATTATAAGTTAAACACAGTCTCCGGGGCACGCAGGCGACGTCTATGCGCAATTGGCTTGGCGGCGAGCGAATTCTGGAATACATTGCGTGTTAAGTTAATTAATCACTACACGGTGAGCGTCTCCAGCGTGCAATGAAGAGAGAATTCGCTCGTTGCCGCCGCCGCTCAGTCTTGGCTGGGCCATAATTGAGATAAGTCAGTATCTGTCTATGAATTGCGGCTACTTAATTTAGTAGTTACATTTTTTTATATTGTTATCACACCTGTCATCGCGTAAAATATGTAATTGTAAAAAAATTTAATTCCAGAAATGTAAAGTATTATTAGAATAAAATTGATCAGTATTTATTGCTCAAGCTAAGTAGGTACGTAGGAAATTGTGATTGAATTTAATTTGAACAAAATAATGAATTAGAATGTTGATAACTATATTTTTATGTTTAGAAGATGAATCAATTTTGTGGGTATTAATTTATCAAAATACCTTTCGTCAAACGTATAATTTCGCAGAATTTTCATGTCAACGAAAAGCATTTCGCGCCACAGAAGTTTTTTTTTTTTCATAGTCACAAGTTTCACAAGTTTCACCTAACCTAACAACGTAATTAATGTTTAAGGTAACCTGAAAACAACATAGTTTCAGCAGAAAATAGCTCTCGATGAAATTAAATTCGATGAAGTGAAATTCGATGAAATGATACGTTCGATGAAGAGAAATTCAATATAATGATAGGATGACCCGGTTTGTAATAATATTTAATAATATTTAGACATTTCTAGTCATCTTTCATCTATTAGAATTATTTAAAATAATATTTTTTGTGTTAAACTGATCAAATTGTAGTTTGACAGATCTGCCTTAATAAAGTTTACTTACGTTAAATACTTAATTAAATCAACATTAAAAAATAAGAAAAATTGTGTGTTTTACTTAAAAGAAAAAGGTTTTGAAACCCAACGGCAAATATTTCGGTATTTTCGTGTACCTAATTATTAAAGATTTTCTTTCATTAATCCGTTTTAAAGCCACTTTGTTTACACGATGGAGTTGAACGAATGTTACGAGTCTGGAAAAGCTCGTACAGCAAAATATTAAATATATGACGGAGGAGGAGGTGTTTATCTATTGATAGTATTGGTACTATTTTTATATTACAACAATTTAATGTCTTACACACTTTAATTACTACACTATGAACTACTTTATAATTGTCTTAGGTAATTTAATTTAATTACCACTATTTTCTATCAGCTACTGAATTATGAATTAATGGACACTACGAAACGTGAGACAGTTCCTCGGGTGATCCAGTCTTGAACCGCTACTGCCTCAGTGGCCGTCCGAGACTGCCGAAGCAAGCAACACATAGCTTGATGCATGATGTTTGCGTTTGTATTACCATGACTTCTCCGACATATATATTATTTTGTTGTAGATACCGGAAAGCTACAGCTCTTAAAAAGGCCAAGGCTTGTAGAGCGCTTTTCTCAAACACTTAAGATAGATTTAGAAGAGAACAGCAGCTGCTAGTAATGAATTTTCATACTTATTTCCTGGCCTGGAGTCGTGAAGGTGCGTGCGTGTGAAGGCGCGGGTGGTCACGGCTATCTCACGTATCTTTGAAAGAGCTGTTTCGAGATAAACGACCTTGAAAGTTACTAACTAAGGACTAAGTACGCCTAACTGCTGTATCTTACGATTGGCGTAACACGGCAGTGGAGCTTGGAGTCGTTTAAGTCGTAAAAGTTGTTAGTGTATATTTGTTATAAACAATATCTTAATTGGGCGAGATTGAGTAAATAACAATAGTTAAATTAGGTCTAACGATTATTTTTATAAACTATTTTTGGAAATTTATTATTTTAGTTACTCGGGATACAAAATGGTTATCATTTTAGTTACTGAGGAGACAAAAAATACATATGTGGGTTGAAAATGTAGTTTACCCACGGTCGATATAAAGATATTTAGATCAAAATGTAAAAATGGTTTACCCTTGAATCACCGACACTCATTTCATATACCTAAAGTTTTACTTCGCCAAATTTTCATTTTATCGACAGGCTTATCACTTACAGGAGTTATAATTTTTTGGTGGTCACAGGTCTAACCTAACCTATTCTACGTAACCCATGCTTAAGATAACCTGAAAACAATAAGGTTTCAGCAGAAATTAGCTTTCGATGAAATGAAATTCGGTGAAACGACACATTCGATGAAATGAATGTCTGCAAAACAAGGGGACACCTGTATAAATCCAACTTAATAAAAAAAATTAAAGAATGTACAGATACAGCTGTAACAAATTAAATAAGGTTTGTGGTTTGAAATTACTTTTGTCTCCTGCGTTACAGGATAAAATTGTGTGTCAAAAAATAAAATTGGAGTACATTTCAAAGTATCTTTTTTCTTTAAAGTTCAGTTCAGTTCTTATGTATTAAAAATAAAATACTGTTTAAAAAAGCGCACAATTTTAATACACAATCACTATTTCATACAATTCTGTGTACAATATTAAGTTATATATTTAAAACTCCAACGGTAAAATTGTAAGAAATATTTAAAGTTTTAAAAACAGCCACTAAAATGACCTTTGAAAAGTGAAATTTCTAATAATTATGTATTGTTCTTCATAATTTTTGCTAGTTTACTATTTATTATTCTTAACTAGTATGAACAAGGCTTTTTTATATTTTAATTGCAAGAGACGAAACAACTACGATGAAATATTACTTACATAAAGCTTAAGACTAAAATACCAAAACCTAGGTACTTACGACTTTCTGTTCCCTAGGATTTCCCAGGATAGATAACTAGAAGTGAAATATTGTTTATATCACAAAGGACTTAACAATTATCACCTTGTACTAATATTGCAGAACTACCTTAATTTAAAATATGTTCACAGTTTATTTTATATATTTGGAACTTTAAAAATGCATTTTAAACAATACATAACGTTTTAATTCTAAAAACGCCTAAAAACAAACTTTTAGCAAACCTCCTTTACCTAATATTGTTATTTTTGCTACTTCGGAGAAAATAAGGATAACATATACAAAATAAATACATTAATTAATTAGGAATAAAGATACATTTATATTTTTCAAAATACGAGACCAAATAAAGAAGAATGTGTACTAAATATATATATTCCGTGGTTTCACCTGATGGTTCCAACGGAAGACCAGCGCCGACTTTAATGCCGGCATTACGCTGAGTTGGGACCATTTCGTGACTACATTCTTACTGTGTGTATTTTTTTGTCCTTTGCTGATATTGGTCACGAATAAATGTTTTTCTTTCTTTCTTTCTTTAAATGATACCACTAAAACTGCAAGAGTTTCAAATTGAAATACATATGAATAAAGTCGTGATTTAAATGAAGAGTAAATGCATATTTTATTTTAGTGTCTGAAACTTTGTGTATGTGTAGGTACTTTAAATGTAAAAAAAGGTTTTTTTAATGGCTTTAGAACTTGAGATAAGTATTATGTAACAGTAGCGTAAACATCACGTGGTACATTTTATCGCAATTACACAAGAGAATTTTGTACATGCATTATAGATGCATTTGTGTTTTTGTTACTTTTAATTTTATACAATACAACAGTTTGTCTCATAATTTTATCTACATGTTTTCTTAAAATATTACATTCCCATATTTCTACTCTACTATTTTGGACACATGTTTGTAGATCGTTGACGTTTCTTAACTATTATTACAGAACTAACGTCATCCTATTAATGAAAAAAAAAACACTTACTAAGAAAAATGTAAATATATCAAAATCAATCAAGAAATGTTCCTAGAATCATAAAATAATGTTGATTTCACCTGGATCCTGACCACACATTTCTGAAATGCGTTCAAACTAGATTGTACCTATACGAAATCCTCAAAATTGATGGCACCTGGAGTATGTTTTCTTGTTTTTTTTTTTAAACGCAGTTAAATTTCTAACGCTTTAGACAAGGAATTGGTAAATTTCAACGTCATTTTGACTGTTTCACATTTACGCTCAACAGGGTCACAGTGTAGGTACGGAATTTCATAAGTGACCCGATTTATGTGTGCACCTTTTTTTAATATTTTAACAGATTTTTCTCTACGACAGGCAGCATATAAATGATCTACTTACGTGCTTTAATCAACATTTCTACTTTTCATTTCTTATTTACGATAAAAATGTATACAGGGTGTTTTTTTATTCGTCTTAAACATTTTGAGGGGTTAAATCAGTAAGTCATACTCACCAACTTTCACTATGGGACCAACCCCGAAATTGCGAAAAAAAATTTGACCCTTCCATACAAAACATCGTCAGCTGACTAGCCAAAATGTATGGGATGGTCAATTTTTTTTTCGCGATTTCGGGGTTGGTCCCATAGTGAAAGTTGATCAGTATGACTTACTCCCAAAATGTTTAAGACGAATAAAAAAACAACCTGTATAACTGCTTAACTGACCGGTTATAAGCAATCTATTTTTGCTAACTTCTGGATATTACGAAGGTCATTTACTTTAGAATTTTGATATATATCTAATTATTATGAGACGTTATCACAAGTATATCAGTGACGCAGCGTTAACATAACAAGTATCCGTTGTAGTTTCAAACCATTAGAATCCTCAATTTTCACCTTAAGGTGCTAACTACCATATTTTACCTTCAAATACAATTTTTTTACATCTTTAAAAAAAAAACAAAGTACTAAGTAATGATTTGATTTTCGTATTTTTCCCCAATCAGGTGTATAGTTGAATTTATTTAAAATGTCGGAATCCACTTGAGAGCTTATCTTCCTATGAATGGCTTTGTTATCTATTGTGAAGCCCGACCGCTAATTAGCAGTGCAAAATGAAACGCACAAATAACAAAAGATTTCATATGAATAGCAACTTTACCGCTTAAAGAAGAAGGTTCATATTGCAATGGCAACGCATTCGAGATAGTACTGTTTGTACTATTGTTTGTACTGTACAAACAAACTTCCCGGCTGCCGCTTTCAATTTCAAACAGTACTATCTCGAATGCGTTGCCATTGCAATTTGAACCTTCTTCTTTAAGCGGTAAAGTTGCTATTCATATGAAATCTTTTGTTATTTGTGCGTTTCATTTTGCACTGCTAATTAGCGGTCGGGCTTCACAATAGATAACAAAGCCATTCATTGGAAGATAAGCTCTCAAGTGGATTCCGACATTTTAAATAAATTCAACTATAATACCATATTTTAAAGGAGTGGTATGAAAAAGGACAAAGAAATGGTTTCGATGAACAAAGGAATAGTCCAAAGAAATAATTTCTTTGAAATAATTCAACGAAAAATACACGTGGTTTTTATGTTGTCAACAAAAACAGACTAGGTTAATAAAGTAGGTGGATTTTTATCGAGGTTATGAGGGGCACTGTTCAAACTTCGTTTCACATTGTATTGTATTTTGTTTTATCTACACTTATATCGTAAAACCTCTACAACGCGTTCAGAAACTGTGGGTTATAACTATATTTTTTTTATCATAGAGGATTTATAATATGAGTGTAGATAAAGTATTGTACGCGACTGCCATTACGCAGCCGTCACGTAAACTACTATTACATGTTCTGTATACACTGCCACTGATTTTTATTTTTTTATTTACAAAGCTAAAGACCATTATTATTACTAAAACTTATATCTATAATACAGGTTCATGTCAATTTTAATAAAATTAAAACACGCAAATCCATCGTCGTATATAATCTTTGCTGTCGTGGTTGTGACCTAGCAATATATTAGAAAAGGCTATCAGGACTATTAAGTTAATAAAAGAGAAGGAGGAAGAAAACATGCCATGACTATCATGAGCATTGCACTTACTAAAGTCAAGCCCACTATTTCATCAACCTGAAAACTACAGGTGACAGTGATCATTCGATTTTACATCGCTAAGTTCACCAGTTCCTTGATCACTGGGGTTCTAATGAGTCCTGCAATGTACATAGAATTGTCACTTGTCATTGTCAGGTTCTTGTATGTTATACGAGTTTAATAAATGAATTTGAATTTGTAATAGAGGCCAGCGCCATCAAGTATTAAGCACTGATCAAATGGATACCTATTAGAATAAACATGAACGTATATACTTATGACATGACACTAACTAATTATTAAGGATGAAAACTTTTTACACTTTACAATGATTTAGAATAATACTACGCAACCTTTATAGTAGTTTAACTGGTTTATATTAAACAGTCTAATACACCGTTCCGTTATTTGACCATAAAATTAACCCTTTAAAATGTGACGTTCTCAATATAAAGGGACCTTATGGAGGCTGGCGGTTACGCCTTTTTTAGAACTGTTACCATAGTATTCGTATAATTACAAGAATAAGAAGAGCGTAACTGTCTTCCTCCATAAGGTCCCTTTATATTGAGAACGTCACAAATAATTTATAGTCTAGTTTAAAGATAATTTGATGTGTAATCGTCCCGCAGGGTACAAGAACGTCATTTTGGCTTTGTGTTGGATTTACTACATCAAAAGAACGTAAGCCAAACTCACCTAGAACTAGACTATTTTTTATTAGGTACCTACGGTAGCAGTCACAGCACGGCGCTATGTTCATTGACATATATGTGATTAAGGATTTTAATTATTTATATACCGTTGGCACAGATTCTAAACAACGACTGAAGGTATATGGCATTTTATCATCTGATAATAATTTTACTTTAAAATTTTAATTTTGGTTTTCAAAATCATTCATACAGCATCATGAAACTTTATCATATTTAATGTTATCCGCTGAGTTACGTTAATTCTTCAAATGTCCACCGTGTTATAGAATTTTTTGCATTGATTTTGCAATTTACATTATTTTACTTTTACATTATTTTATTTTTACTTTATAGCTTTCTAGCGATAGGTTTGAAAGGCATTTTTAGATAAAATGATTTTATTTACTTTGAAAGTTTAATTTTGATTTTCAAAAGCATTTATTACAGCATCAAAAGACTTTGTCATATTTGATGTTGTCCGCTGAGTTACATTAATTCTTCATTATGTCCACCGTGTTACGTAAATGTTTGCATTGATTTTGCAATTTACCTTATCTTACTTTTTTTCTAGCTTTCTAGCGATGGATTTATGCCCTAATAAAGTTCGAAAGGCATTTAAAAAAAATGATTTAGATCATTAGAGGCTTCGTAAAAAAATAGTTTCATGTAATTTAAAGAGAAAACAAAACAAGGTCCATGTCTAAAGAATTTTTAATGATAATTTTACTGCATTTTTATTGTTACTAGGTAACTTGATAACTTTTAGACCCACCTAAATGTACGAATTAAATAAGAAACAAAAGGGACTAAAAACTCGGAGCAACTTCTAAATTATCCGACAATATTATAAATGTTTGCTCTTAGGGCAAAAAATATGGCCCATATTTTATAATATTTTTATTATTTTACTCATATTTTTTGCCTTTAAGAGGTACCCACAGTTTGCTAAATTATTCATAATACTGAACGACACAGCTACAAGCAAGGGTTACATCGGCCTTGCATTAAACCTAGATTACTCAGATCGTAGCATTGTATTCGAAATACTGATAACCTAGTGTACCTACTTATAAAGTAACCCTAAGAGCTAAAAGGCCAGATGTTAGCAATAAATTAATGTCTCAGTATACGACACTATTTTTAGTAACAGCATATTAAAATGACGTATTCCATTTTTGAATTATTATACAGCATGATATTAGACTTCTATGTTATAAAAATATGCTATAAGACTTTGCTCCATGAAATGGCATAGTCAAATGTTTAGAATTAACATTGGTACACAAACATTTGTAACACAAACAATTTTAAAATAGGTAGAAATTAAAGTAAGAAAAATTGTTTTACAGGATTTATTTTAAAATGTTATAATGAGAATTAAAACATTTTTAAATGTTAAAACTGTGTATTGTCAATCCACTTCATGAAGTTACATAATTTTTGAAACAGACGCCCATTAATTCTAATTTCATTTGCTATTATTAAAAATAAAATCTATTATTTAAGGTTGCCATGTTTAAAACCGAAAGTTTTTAGTTTTTTTTTAAGGAAAATAATTTGAAACCATTAAAAATCTATCCAATTCTACCATCAACTGATCGAATTACTGTGTAAACCCGTTTCAGTAAAAATATTTTGAATATAATACTATACTAATATTTTTTTTTTAACCAGGCTTTTAAACAAATTTCAAATCAACTTATTGTAATTCAATTTAAAGATCACCTAAAACAGGTTTACTTTTATTTGGATACAAGCGCTAAACATAACTAATACTCGTAATTTTGGCAACCCTAAAAACCTTTGCACTTATTACCTAACTATCTTGAACCTTTTGATTTTAACGCTGGCTTTGTTGCCGACTAGTTTCAGGGCGGTCGCTGCCGCCAGGTAGTCACCTTTCGACACGTCTTTGCCGTCGACGGACAGAAGGTAGTCCCCTTTTTGGAGACGGCCATCTTGTTCCGCTGGGGAGCCTGGTAGCTGTGGACGAAAAGTCATAGAGCCTCATTGGATTAAAGTTATGAAATGCTTGACTAATTCGGTATTTAACGACGGTCCCGGGCACAGGGACAAATACTCACGCTCATCACAAAAATATTTGCCCATACCGAGATTAAAACCCGGGACCGCTAGCTTCGTAGGTAGGGTAACTAATAACTAGGACAACCGCGTCGTCAAGTTGATTGCAGATTGCGTAAATAGAAGACACACAACTTGTATCTTTAAAGTTACCAGGACGGCTAGCACAAGTCTTTCGCTTGTTTGTAACTAGTCAGTAATGATAGAGACGCGCTGAGTGAGCGAGCGAGTACATGCGCCAGCCGCTGTGGGCCCCGAGCCTCACCGGGTCCCCGAGGTAGGCGCCGGCGCCGTCGGCGGGCGCCGCGCCGGCCAGCCCGAGCGGCTTGCCGGGCTTGCGCGCCAGCTCCACTTCCACCTCCGTGAAGGGAATCGGCTCGGGACGGAATACTGTCAGCTTCAGCTGGAACAGAATTCTTGCCGTCAGCAGACCTAAGGCAGGATCTGCCAAATTCCAGGCAGTTAAAGGGATAATGATGTTTGAATCTGCCAAACATCGGTTACCTTATACTCTCTATTAATCGGATTTAATAACTATGTAAACAAACGGGTCCTAAACTTGACCATGAATGGACTGTGTGATGATAACAAATTGAGTTAATAAAAATACTACTATTATTTTGGCTACTTATTATGAATGGGATTCATAATCTATAAATTTAAAGATGCATGTCATTAAACAAATAACCTCACTTTAGCTTTATCGAAATTGTGATATTTTAACGAACACTATAACAAAATAATGAAATATCCAGTTGAAACTTTCGAAACACATATGAATATATTTCTAATTCCATTCGGTGAAAGGTTATGTTAGAAACTAAAGAGAATCGATTTGTTTACATAACTCTAGACCATTTTCCAAAAGACAAACCTTAGGCGTTCTCTGCTTGATTGTCATCGCGATTCTCTCATACGTCATCTCCTTGGTGATAGGCACTCCGTTACACTCCGTGATCTGGTCTCCGACCTTGAGCCGTCCGTCCTTCGCGATAGCACCGTTCTTGTAGATGTCCAGGATCACAGCTGCTGCACCCTGGAACGAGATATTTCTAACTCGATGACTTTGCCTAGTTGGTTGAGACCGTGCCTACTGTGCAAGCGGTCCCAGGTCAGATCTCCGGCAATATGTGTGTATATTCCCGAGTCTTGGATGTTTTTCTATATGTGTAAGTATTTATTTCTCTAGCTTAGCGTGTTTATCGTAAAATGCAAGCCTAGAGATTTGGATCTAGATCAATTTGTGTGGAAGCGTTAGCTAATATTTCAATTTTAAATCATTTAGTGCACATCACATTATAATATATCACATTAATTAGTTAGTTATAATTTTGGAGTATGATGGTCCACACAATTCCAAAGGGATTTTCTTCAGGGAGAAGTAGTAAAGAGAGTATTGAATGAATGGTCCGTAGTGTGTCTTGCAACTGACAAGTTACACTTTCATTATTACCAGCTACCTGATGGTAAGTCTTGAGATTACCTCGTAGGCCACTTACCATTAGGTGGCCGGTGACCTTTTGCCTTTTCAATGTCAAAAAAAAGGAGCAACGTACATTAATTAAGGTATCGCTGCCACCCAGTAGCACGACGCCGAGGATCTCGTTGTTGGAGTTTATTTCTATCACCGTGTCGTGGTTGCTGGCCACGGGACACGTCGCGGGATCGGGGGGAGGTTCCGCTGGAAAAAGTTCAAAAATAACAATAAGTAACCTCCAATATTGCACCAGTTCGGAACGGCCAGGCAAATGGCTGAAAAATGTAATACATTGTGTAATCCTGATGACAATACAACAATTATGGTGTCTAAGAGTTGATCTGACGATGCAGTCTGAAGACGGCAGCAAGATATCTGCGGTACTTGACGTAGACCCATCCAGTTTAGACTCGTTAGTTTGTTTTCATTAAGCGAGTGATGTCCATGCCATAAAAAAGGTACAATTGGCAGCAAAAGCTTGTCTTTAAGTGTATTTATTTAACAAAAGCTTCATTTGCACGTGTCATTAAAACATTGTGTTTGTAATTTGTATGTTTTTGATGTACCTCGTTGCCATGGTTACGTCTCTTACTCTTTAAAACTATAAAAAGGATATAAATCAACACTACATGATTTTTTGTGACAATAATAAGCCCATTCTTTTGTAGGCTTTCTTTTAAGCATGTCAGTAGTATATATTATAAACATCTTTCTAAGAAACACTATCACTGTTGTCTCCTATGTTACGGGACAGAAAAACAACAACAAAAAGTTGATCGACCCATTTGTCACTGTGCCTTTGACAACACCACTTTGTCGTAGTTTCCTCATGGCTAAGGGTTGTTACCACCACAAGTAACTGCTCCTAAAAAAAACATATTATATGCAATAGAAATCCTTAGGCACATGCGACCTTATCATAAACCGTAGAGGGTTTAATGTTATTCTGTGAAGTGCATTTTTCTTAGGGCGGCAGTATAATGACCACCAGAATAAGAGAATGGAATCCCCTGAATCCTTACCCTTAACCGGGGAAGGAGCTGGTCGTGGGGTGTGCGGCCGCGATGCTCCACCTTTGCCAGGGTCTGGGGTTTGATTCCTACTCGCAGGCCGGGACGTGGCGTTAGCTGAAAAAAGTTAACAAAGGTTGGTTTGAATTGAAAACACTTTTTAAGATATAGTCGGTGGCATTGTGAGATTCTGTCGACTCGGGATCATAAGGAGTTCTAACCCCAGCTCGACGCCATAATATGTACACAATGCCTATAATTATTAAGTCACTATAGAACCCTGTCACTGACGTCCAATGATATTTTTTACGGAATTCCTTTCTCGTGACTTGGCGTTATTATTATGACTTCGAAAAGCCAAGAGGGGTCATTGCACAAAAAGTCCAAAGCAGTGGAAGTCCTTCGACTGATATAATAAGGTCCGTCCGGAAAAGGTATTCGTAGTGCTAATTTATTTATTTATTTATTTAAACTTGCATGTCTATTCAACAATGTAGGTATTTCCATCTCAATCACGTATGAATTAACATGCGTCAAGTTTTGGTAAATACTACGTATTCGGACCACTCATGATGATGAAGTAGGGTAAACTCATCGAATTCCGTGACTCGCTCAATTAATTCCTGGACTTAGACGTTTGATCCATGTAGGATGATTGCCATACGCAATGATGATGAATTCCGTAGTAGCATTTTATAATCCGCCATAGAACTTTGCTAAATATAATCTAGGAACTGAACCTTAGACTTTTAAAGAGTAAGGCAAATAAATAAAGGCTGTATTTACGTTCCAGATTCGATCTGCAGAGTTCTACGGCGGATTATATCTGTTTAGGAAGTATTTAACTTACTTGCAGCGGAACTGCTCGCATCCTCAGCCTTGTCGTCCTTCTGGTTGGGGCTGCACACCGTCAGGATGACCACTCCCTCCGTGTGCTTCAGCTTCGCCGCCGCCTGGGACATATAGTTATCAGATGAGAAACCACTTTTTTTTTATTGCCTTAGACAGACAAATAGGCAGACGGCGGCCCACCTGATGGAAAGTGGTCACCGCCGCCTATGTACATTTGCAACACCAGAGGCGTCACGAATGCGTTGCCGGTCTCGAAGAAATTTAACATATTTTATTTTCTTAATTGTCTTATTAATACATTTTAGGGTTCCGTACCAAAAGGGTACTAACGGAACTTTATTACTAAATCTCCGCTAGCCGTCCGTTCGTCTGTCTGTCGTACCGTAATAGGTAGAAAGTTGAAATTTTCACAGAACGTATATTTCTATTGCTGCTATAACAAAAAATAATAAAAACTTGTGGCGCTTCATCTCAAAAGTAGTAGTTGGGAAGTGCTGGTAGATAGTGCTTATAGAGCCTACTTAGGTACAGTATACATTTTTTAATTTTAATTTTCATAAAGTAGACCAATGTATACTTTATACATGTGTGTGTGTGTGTTCTGTTATTAAAGAGGAAGGGAATAAACCAACATTATTTTCGAAAAACGTCGGATTCATAATTATGCTTAATTTTTTGCCCTGGCAGGTTGAATTCGTAGATGTTCTGACACCTACCATCGCTATCCAGTTTAGGAAAAGTCTAGAAGGCATAGAGGCTCTTTACCATCATCTAGTAATTATATCTATGATAAGGAACTTACTGCGTCGTAACTGCAGGTTAGGAGGGAGTCTCTGTTCACGGCCAGTATCATGTCGCCTATTTGAAGGCCTCCCTGAAATAGGAAAGATACAATTATTTCTTGTATTTTTATTAGAATTATTATTAAAAAAAATAGTAACTATACCGTAACAGACAAAAATAGTTTTGGTCATAACAATAACATTATTAATTTCGATTAAAAAATATTGATTATTGTCTGTGGCCGGGAGCCTTCCTTCCGGCCATTCTGACAGCCAATGGGGCGACATTAACTTTATGTACTAAAATCTAACTGCCGCACTCAGAGACGTCAATTAAGTTTTAAGTTGCATTAAAGTAGCTGCTGTCACTTTCTTTGCTATAGCAATAGAATAAGACGCAGCCACTTTAATGAAACTTAAAACTTAATTGACGTCTCTGAGCGCGGCAGTAAGACTAGAATATTGCGGATTGTGAGTTGACGCTGAAATCGAGTAGCTGTCAAAATGTTTCCATACAAATCTTTCTCTGAGCGGTAACCCCCATTGTACGTTTCTATTTCTTTTTTTTAAATTGGTAAGTAAAATATTTTTTTGGAAAGGAAAACGTAAAGGCGTAGTTTATCATAATAATATCTACAACACATTCAAAAATAGTAAATATCGGACTAGGTTTAAGGGGATAGAAACATTACCGCGTTATGTATGGACGTTTTCTGTCTCACAATCCTCTTAATACAACGTGTTTATGTAAACCCTCAGCGGACTTACCATGCATACATGAAATAAAATTTGACAGGTGCTAGGGAAATGAATACACCTATTCCATATTCTAACGTAAGACTTAAGGTTTAAAATAAAAGTGACTAGTCCTGACTTTTATTACTTTTTAATACTAAGCGACTATTTTACAGCGATTCTATCAAAATGGGATACTTTTTTTTAAGCCTTAAGCGTTAAGGCTTACGTTAGAATATGAAATAGATGTATTCATTTCCCTAGCACCTGTCAAATTTTATCTCCTACATGCATGCTAGGGGGCCTGAAGGTCTCCACGACATCTTTTATTTATAAAATACTTTTTTTATGTATTATTTGTAAAGAACTAGATATAAGTACCTGTTCCGCGGCACTGCCTTCCTGGAGGTCCGACACGAAGATGCCGCGGCCTGCTTCTGTGTGCCGGCCTTCTATTATCATTATGCCCAACCCCGACGGACCCTGGAACGTGGCATCATGGGATTACCAATAATTCTATAGTCAGGGTTCTAGTCAAGATGCATTACGCTTTTTGAAATCAAAGAAAATTAACAGGATTTATGTACAAGCTAACGATCAGGGTTAAGTAGTGGTTTTATTTTGACTACCTTTTTGATGGTAATGTCGCGGACCCCTTTGTAAGCCGCATACTTGTCCTCTGTCTGTAAAGAAAGAAAATAAAAATAAGAAATTTTTAGACAAAACTTAATTAGGTACGAATATAATAAAAAGTATGATATTTTTTTATCAAACGAAGAAAACTGACAGTTCAAGGATGATGTTTTAATAATACGCACGCTTAATAATAAACGGCTCAAGTTGAAATAAAACTATATTCCATTTTCAAGCGTAATTAAAAGCGCTTTAGATTTAAAATCAAACTGCCTTGTCTCGAGCCCCGGTTTATTACTAAGCGTACGAATAGTGTCGTATAAATTCTAAAAGTAGGTACAATACAAATATAAAATACAAAAAATCTTTACATACTCGTAAATAATGGTTACAGAGCGGCTAGCACATCTCGTATTTTCTCGCTTGTCGTTCAGTGCGTTTACCTTTATAAGCTAGTTAGAAAGAGAGATCCGAGCGACGAACAAGTCGCGGATTACTTGTGCTAGCCGTACTGGTGTTATTTATTATATTACAACAAATTTCAGGTACAAGGTAATTATTTTTTTCGGTAAACTATCACCAAAATAACGTTGATCGATTAAATGAGCTTCCATAACGTTAATAATTATGATAACGATATGGTTCAAAATATAGTCTTCTTAAATGTATACTTTAACTTATTATTTGCAATTAAAGTTAACCAAAAATAGATTTAAAACCCGGATAGTCTTGCCTTTTAAAGAAGTTTAAGTAGGTTAAAGGTTGTTCTTGCAGTAATTTAAAAGATTTTAAACCAAATGGTCAATAAAAATCTAAATTGAGACAAAAAAGGTCCAGCCCAGTGCTGACCTTTAGGTTAAATTTAAAATAAGTTTGCGGCCTACCAGTTCAGAGGAACAATGTGTGAGATGTTAAAATCGACGGTGGAAAGGTAAGACCCCTAAAGTTAGTTAGTAATTTATTATTGCTAAATTACTATTAAAATCTGGACATTTCTCTAGGAAAATAGTGACAAGCAAATTCAACATGGGTATAATGAGCCAGCGACTTATTTTATTTGTTTTTAGGGTTCCGTACTTCAAAAAGAAAAAAGAAACCCTTATAGGATCACTTTGTTGTCCGTCTGTCTGTCTGTCTGTCTGTCTGTCTGTGTGTCTGTCAAGACCCTTTTACTTAGGAACGCGTGGAGGTATCAAGTTAAAATTAATATCAAATACTAAGCTCTGCAATCCCTAGGATCAGTGAAAAAATCAAACATCTAAGTCATCGCAATCAAAAGATACGGCCGTTTATGCCGCATATTGAAGGGAATCTCAAGGGAATCAAAACCTGGGTACTTTCCGTTGACTTAGAATCATGATATTTGGCAAGAAGCAATGTCTTATAGTACAAGTAAAGGGAAAAATCCGAAAACCGATAATTTGTAGTTACATCACATAAAAAATAAGTCCAGTATAAACTGACACTCACTAAGTACGAAAGTGCATACTTATTGCGAGTCAGTTTATACTGGACATTGTTTATATTGTATATTACTCAATACTTAATAATTTATTGCATTCATGTTTTACATAGATCTTACTTGCTAGCTTAGAAGTTAACACTAGAATAGCTCATTATGAACCCTGATGGGCACCGCAAAGATGATTTACGAACTATTTACATACCTACAAGTTTGTGCGGAACCCTCGGTGCGCGAGTCCGACTCGCACTTTTTTTTTTATCAAGCAACCGTGGGTGTCGATTAGTTTAGTTATTTGACCGCTTATCAGAACGTCCTGTGTTTTTGACGATTAGCAGCGATAATTTAAAAATGTTAACCATTTAAACAAATAATTCAATTCAATTAATTCAATTCAATAGGTATTATTTTTATGTGTTTAGAAATTAGTATTTACTGTGGGCTTAATATGCAAGCACGAGATAAAATTGGAAATTAATAATCTATTCAATATTCCAACGTAAGACTTAATGCTTAAGGTTTAAAATAAAAGTGTCTCGTCCTGGCTTTTAATACCTTTTATTACTAAGCGACTATTGCGATTTGCGACTTTTATTTTAAACCTCAAGCGTTAAGTCTTACGTTAGAATATGGAATAGATGTATTTATTTCCCAAGCACTTGTCAAATTTTATCTCTTGTATGCAATGCATGCCTGGGCCCCCTATCCCATCTCTAGCCAATCTCAAAATCAGTATCGTTGAACTTAAGAGGTTCTTTTTATGCCCTTATTAAAGGGTATGCAGGACCAGAACTACGACATTCATACCTTAATAAAATGTCTTTTAGTTACTTTCCCTCTGCAGTTTTGTACATGAAGTCATAGTCAGAAAGCCAAGCACCAACGATTTTTTTTTTGGATTCCATACCAAATACTGATAAACGGAACGCTTATAAGATCACTTTGTTGTCCGTCTGTCTGTCTGTTCGTCTGTCCAAAAGGGAGATCTAAAAAGGGGTATAAAAATGAAAGTTAAAAGCGATTATAACAAATCGAGGTTGCATTTTATGTGCACATTTGAAAACTATTTTTTTTATCATTTAGTTTCGGATTTATGACTAAAAATTTACAAAAAATAACCTGTCTCCTGTCTCTGATGTTTACGGACCGAAACACCTGATTGCAAATTTTCAGTATTCGAAATCCGAATTCAAATCTTTCGGCAAATTAAAAAAAGTGTTCTCTGAATCTCTCTCTCTGCCTGAGTCTATGGAACAACGTTTCTTTCATTCGCTGGACTATTGTACAAGGCACAAAAGTAACATAACTATGCCTATTTCTGCCTCACATAAATTATATTTGCTTTGTTTGGGCAGCAGTCAGCATCGGAACGGAATTAGCGTTGTTAGCACAATCGTATACCAGGCACGCTGTATATTTCTGAATATAACGTAACATCATCGAAAGGTATTTGTCATATTAAGGACTGTTAAGAATTTAAGTTAAGAAACGGTAACTTTTTCATTTTCGTAACAAAAATTAACGATACAAATGTATGACTAATTTTCGTAACGAAACTGAAAAGATACCGTTTCTTAGCTTCAGTCCTTAACAGTCCATTGCTTTTTCAGTTTCGTAATGAAAATTAGTCTTACATTTGTATCGTAAATTTTCTGTTCGAAATTGAAAAAGTTACCATTTCTTAACAGTCCTAACTACTTACACCTTTTTTGAAATTCACCCAGTCTTCGGTCTAACTTAACCTAACCTACGTGATAAATGTTTAAAATAACCTGAAAACAACGTGGGTTCAGCAGAAAATAGCTTTCGATGAATTAAAATTCGATGAAATTATAGCATACCTAACTGATCATTAGTCTAGCCTCAAATCGGAAATCCTTGAACTACATGTAGGTACTTATAAATCTCGGGGATTTCAAAATATGCGGTGGTTTTCAAATAGACTTAAAAAAATAAAGTATGCTATTACTTGTCGATTTGTAGCAGGTTGATTAAAATTTGTTCAAGTGTGTACCAGGTGCGCAAACGGCACGGGTGTTTGTATAGGGAGGTGGAATAGTAACATATCGACGGGTCTCTAACTCAATCTCGTATATGAAAATGTATGAAACTGGAATATCTACTTTAGGACGTGTACATAAAGTAGATATTCGGATTTCGTGGAATTTCATATACGAGGTTGAGTCGGAGACCCGTCGATATCTTAACACATAGTAACAAGAAATCGATGTGGAGTTCATTCTATCCACCTGCAATTAACGTAATGTTTTTAATCCGGTATGTATGTGTACGTGTCAGAAAAATGCACTCCAATGCAATAAGGTGAATAACTATACCTATTCTCAAAGTTGACATAAATAGAATAAGCGTAGTGGATGGTGTAATTTTCATTGATTTGGATTGATATTAAGTTTTTTCAATCGGGAATGAGATCTGCGTACGAGTATCTACGCAGCAACACTCAAGTTACTGACATAGCTCTGCGAATAACCTTCAACGGGCCTTCATGCTTGAACGAGATAAAATTTGACAGGTGCTAGGAAAATGAATACATTCTATTCTATATTCTAACGTAAGACCCCTTAAGGTTTAAAATAAAATCGTCTCGTCCTGACTTTTATTACCTTTTATTACTAAGCGACTGTTGCGATTTTTATATCGATTTTATCAAGACGGGACACTTTTATTTTAAACCTTAATCGTTCATTCATTTCCCATATTCATTTCCCTGACAAAATGTAATAGACGCAGGACAGCTGGATGCAAGTAGCACAGGACCGCGAGGGAAATCTTCGAGAAAGACCTATGTCCAGCAGTGGCCGTCGTGTTTCGGCTGACATGATGATGGCAGAGAAGGTGAAAGGCACTTGTCCCATCGCTGACAGTGAGCGAGAAGTCAGATAGTTTCGGCGTGAGTTCTGTCTGATCGCCAAGCGAACATCGAGATCTATCTTTGATAGTTCTTGTCGCTACGATCAACTAGCGGCGAGAGAGTTCTCGCCGGCAGTGTGAACATATATGTGTCTCTTTTATTGACGCGGGATCTATATCTTTTGTTTGTTTCTTGAGCGAGAAAATAGTCGATAGCTAATCGCTTCCTCGCCGGCGGTGGGACAAGTGCCAAAAGTTGGCAGGCAGACAAGGTAGACGTAAGAGTTGCAGGAAACATCTGAACGCAAGTAGCGCAGGAACGATCACAATAAGTTATTTTGATGCCATAAACTTGAAAACAAACAGTGTCCCGTGCCGTTTGCACCTGCGGCACACTTGTACAAATGTTGATCCGTCTGCCACAAGTTTGCAGAGAGCACACTTTTGTTAACTTGTTATTTGTCCGGCACAATTAAAGGTTATTTGTTTGGGTACGAAGTTAGAGATTACAGGTTTCTAATACGTTAACCGTTACTATAATTCTATTTTGGCTGCAACAAACAAGCATTTTCCTGGTTTCAACCTGTTATAAGCGCTATAGTTACAGTACAAAGCTTTGTTATAAACAATGATGAGGCACTTAGGGAAAGAGGGCGAAGTGACGGCAGCAAATTCGCTAAGATGATTTGGGGTGCTAGTAATTAATTTATTACTGCTGTTTGATTTGGGAAACTTGTCTTCTGTTATTTTTTTCCAAGAAATTGTCCAACTCTCAAGGGGAAGTAAAATTTCGCGGGTCGACGCGCGAGAATTGACGGGAACCAAATGTGACGTTCTCAATATAAAGGGACCTTATGGAGGCAGGCGGTTACGCCATTTTTAGAACTGTTACCATAGTATTCGTATAGTTACAAGAATAAGAAGAGCGTAACTGCCTTCCTCCATAAGGTCCCTTTATATTGAGAACATCACAAATAACCTATATAAAAACTTTGTAATGAACGACATTCTCTGCCCCCAACTGGCTGTTATAATGTAATTTGAACACGCGTGGGAACGGTGCCACGTATGTTTTTGTCCATTGTGACACTGATACAAAATCTATCAGATGCGTCGGATACGTTATCATTTAAAAGGTTTCATATCAACGTAATTCTACATGGTGACACTTGAAGTGACACTGTATTTAATGTCACTGTGCAGTACAGTGACATAGTGTGTAGCTAATCATAAATATTTTTTTCTGTGACATTTGGACAGTGGTATACCACCGAATATCGTAAACGGACCGTACATGACAGAATGTCAAACAGCAGTGCACTATCCAACCTCGACACTGGCAGAATCACCAAGCGTTGATGGTGCCAATATTTTACCAAAAATTTAATTGAATTGAATTAACGTTTGGTCAGGCAGCAAACGGTTTTGACTAAATGATAAAAGTTCCGTTTGTGCCTTTTTGTTACGGTACCCTGAAATGCAAAGTGAATGAATGAATGAAGAATGGGTACAGAAAATGATATTGATAATATTAACCAGCGCGTCTTGGTCCCTGCATCCGAATTGCTATCACAAGTTAAGGGTTCGAAATAAAATAGATATTAAATAAAGACGTAAGAACTTTAAAACCTGCCATGGTAAGCATAGAAAGGGATAGAGTGATATGACTGCTATCTGTCCCTCTTGTTCTTACGCCGAAACAGCGTGGTGTTTAATAATACGAGTAGTTCCGTGTTCGAGACGTAATGTTTGTTTATTAATCGAGATGGATCTCAGTGTGTGGGATTACGGAGAACATCTCTATGGTGGTCTATTTTAATTCCAGTCATTCGAGAAATCATTCAATCAGTGCTAGATTGTAATGATAAAATCTTAATTAACAAATTACGCAGAAAGGTTTTGTAAGATGTATTTGTACTTTTTTGGGAACTATGTTTGTTAAGATTTTAAAGGTTGAAAATAAGTTGAAAATAGTAACTCACTTATTTTTTTTTTAATTTTAGAGAACGACTAGATATCAACAAATTAAAAAGGTAAAACGATATTCTGTAAATTACGATTTACACGAGAGTACGAACAAAAAAAATAATAATCAGTTTGTATTTTAGACGAACAAGTTGTCATTATATGTGCCTTGAGTATATTATTAAAAGAAAAACAAAATTGCGGAATTAAAACAAAAAAAAAATAAGTTTGCTTTTAGATTAAACTAGCGACACGCCCCGGCTTCGCATGGATAACAGAGCATATACGCACCCAAACCTTAATGAATTATACACCTAAACCTTCCTCATGAATCACCCCGTCCATTGGTGAAAACCGTATGAAAATCCGTTCAGTAGTTTTTGAGTTTATCGTGAACAGACAGAGACGCGACGGGGACTTTGTTTTATAATATATATTGATTAATGGTTAGTTTGTATAAGAATCATGGATACCAGTAGGTACTAAACGTTCTGATTATACGTTTACCTAGATTAGCGTAGGTAAATAGAAAATGTGTTCATACAAAACCGAGGGTCCCCTCAAGGTTGAATTATAAATTCATAAGCTATACGCCGCGGTTAAAAATAAACATACAAATATGATATAACTAACTATCGGTGCTGAAAGTAATTTTACAACGGGTGCAAGAACACTCGGGAATCTTGTGATATTTATAATATAACTAGCTATCCGCGCACGACTTCATCTGCGGAGAGTCAGTACTTTAGTAAGTTAAAATATAGCTAATGTCCACCCTGAAAGATCATTGTAAATGTTGGTGCAAGAATTTTTGAAATCGGATGAGTAGTTCCGGAGGTTACCCCTTACATACAATCTAAACAAATTTACATATATCTCTTTATAATATTGTGATATATGTGGGTAGATATAAAAGCGCGTCATGTATTAGGTAGATTAGGTAGGTTAGATAGGTAGGTAGAAATTATTTATTCGTCTTGGATTAAACGTATCCTGAAACGGTCGTGCTGGCCCCAAGTACCAGATTCTTCAAATATTAGTATAAAATTATAATATAGATAATGTAGAGGAAAGTAAGGTTTTAGTGGTGTTCATGTAACAGCTGAAAATATTTCAACTTAATTTTTTAAAGAAGTTCTAAAGTTTTGGAGTTCTGCCCCCCATCATTTAAAACTTTACAGATGTACAATATGATGGGGGCCTTTTGAGCCAGGAACATTGCGCATTGTTTTAGGGAGTTGATGTGGAATGGGGTTTAATTAAATGTAATGGAGTGTTTTATTAAATATTCCAGGAAAAACGTATTCGTATTAGGTTTGTGTTTTTTTGTACAATCGTCTGTTTTGTTTGTGTTAATTTACTTAAGTTAATGTCTGATGTTGTGCTGTTTAAATAAATAAAATTGACGATATGTTGTTGTTGTTGTATGTTGTTGTTGTTGTTGTGTTGTTGTTGTTA
The DNA here is from genome assembly GCA_963241965.1 of Tortrix viridana. NCBI lineage: Eukaryota > Metazoa > Arthropoda > Insecta > Lepidoptera > Tortricidae > Tortrix > Tortrix viridana. Next base: position 2,029,384 of record OY725195.1, on the reverse strand, counting down.
TTGTTGTCGTTGGTTTCCCATAGAAATAAAGTAATTTTTACTGATTTGTATACTTTTAAATGAGGTATTTTTGTGGAATAGTGGGCTGCTAATACATTGAACTTAACAAATATATTTTTAAATCTCGCACTAAGCTAGAACGCCCGCTTCAGACGTCTGTTCAATATACCAAAAATAAAGCTAAAATATTAAATATAAAAGAAAGAAGTTAATTAATTTAAAAAAGTCCAAATGACACATTAAAATAATTGTGATAGTATTAGACTTTTAATTAGAATTTTATTATTATTTTTAAACTTCTGTCTGGAAACATAAGTTCTGTTTTGTATATTAACCGTCTCGACCTATTTTGATATCTGAACATAAAGTTTTATTTTTATTATTATTTCATATTGGCCAGTTCGGCCGGAATGTTTTTTTTCATATTGGCCAGTTTGGCCGGAATGTTTTTTTCAGTACTTACTGATTTTTTTCCCACACACAATTAACCTGAACCTGGAAATGTCCATTTCGTGCTAGGCCTAGGCCTAAACGGACGTGCATTGGTTCTGTTCCATTAGTCAGTAGTTTCTGTCTCATTTTACCAGCTATCCTTATCCTTAAAACTCCGCCCACATGTCGAATTTACACTAACAAACGCATATTGGTTCTTAAGCAGTTTTTATCTCACCTTTCTCTTCTTGAAAGACAGAGTCCGCCGCCATATCGTCCTCAACAGCGCCGTAGGTTTGTAGAGTTCCGAGTCGGCCCGCCGCGCGCAGGGCTCGCTCATCACCGTCATCACTGACTGATCACCATCACCGACTCATCACCATTCCATCACGCAATCACATTTCTTTCGGCAGTTGTGACGTCACTCGCTCCGAAATGGCGCACACTTGTGTTTAGCACTAGTTATCCATAGAATGATTGTGGTGCTTAATTTTGATTATTGACGTTTAATATTTTAACTGTTTAAATAACACTTTTAAATAGGTTGATAGCTTCAATTTACGTAAATGTCAAAACATTGGAATAAAGCATACGGTCTGAATTACAACTATTAGCACCGATTCGCATTTTGTCTATAAAAGTCTTGGCGACGGCAGGACCCTTATCCAAGATGCATTACGCTAACTAGCGTTTTTATTCGTTTAGTTTTTATAACAATCGCGTCGCTGGTAGATCACGTCATACGAAGAGTCACGTGATCTACCAGCGACGCGATTGGTTTAAAAACGAAACGAATAGAAACGCTAGTTAGCGTAATGCATCTTGGCTAAAGGCCCTGTAGGCCGGATACATTGACGACTGTACAATCGACTTGTGTCCAGTCCTTATATACAAACCGCGGGTAGATAAGATAACTTCAAATAAACTTAACACATGTTGTAAAAAGGGGTAACAACATTCATTTGATTTGTTTTATTGAAAAATATGAATCAATAAAAATCAAAAGATCCATTTTTTTATTAATTGTCCGCTTACATTTTCTTTTTTAAAAACAATTCTGATATAAATCGTTCCATTATTATTTATTACTAGATTTTGCCCTCGACTCCGTCCGCGTAGAAGTCGTTTATCGCTGCTCCCTCGGGAACCCCAATTTTCCGGAATAAAAGTATCCTATGTCCTTCCCCGGGACTGAAACTATCTTCATACTAAATTGTTTATACCTTACTTAAGAAATGATCGCTTCCCCATACGAATTTCCACCCCCTTTTCACCCCCTTAAAGGGATGATTTCCAGAATAAAAAGTATTCTATGTCCTTCCCCGGGATTCAAACTATCTCCATACCAAATTTCATCTACATTGGTTCAGCGGTTTAAGCGTGAAAAGGTAACAGATAGACAGACAGACAGAGAGACATACAGAGTTACTTTCGCATTTATAATATTAGTAGGGATAAAGAAAGAGATTTAATTTACACTTCGAATAAACCTGTGTATTCTTTTTGTTTTATAACTGTTATTCTTACCGCGTTGTTACGGGTATTTTAATTATCTTTTTACAATTACCACCTACACGTTAATTTGCATACAGCATTTTAGTTCATTGTTATCATCGTGAACCTTATATTAAATCCAATACGAGCGAAATTCACTTGACAACTTGTTATTTTTAAAATTTGTATGAATAATAATTAACCCGTTTTGCATGGTAATAAGTTTTAATTTTCCGAAGAAGTATTTGAAAACCAACATTCATGGGAAAGATTAAAATCGGTCGCACAAATATAATATTATAGAGTATAATGTATTTAGCATTCATTTATCTACATATATGTGTATCGTAGTCGCCATAGTAGTCATCTTGAATGAAATGTTACTTTTTTAATTTAATGAACTTTAGCAAAATTTCCTATTCACAATATTTAAAATACTATTTCCGGGGACCTTTAAACCTTTGTATAGGAAGACCTTTAAAAATCCACGGAAGTAAAATCTAGTAAGGCCTTTAAAATCTTCCACGGACTATTGTATGCTAATACTAATATGTACCATTATTCAATGTTATTGATATCATTCTAAACATATAATATTATCGAGTAGGTACACGCGATTTCTCACGGTGTGACATATGACACCGCGTATACATAATTATACCAATATATACCTATACTATATGTATGTCATTCAGACACTATGTACAGAATACTAGCTTTCCGCCCTCGACTTTGTCTGCGGAGTCAGTACTTTTGTAAGTTAAAATATAACCTAGTCCACCCGGAAGGTCCATTCTAAATGTCGGTGAAAGTTTTTGAAATCAGATGTGTAGTTCCGGAGATTCCCTTACAAAAAAACAAAAAAAAATGTGACGTTCTCAATATAAAGGGACCTTATGGAGGAAGGCAGTAACGCTCTTCTTGTTCTTGTAACTATACGAATACTATGGTAACAGTTCTAAAAAAGGCGTAACCGCCTGTCTCCATAAGGTCTCTTTATATTGAGAACGTCACATTTTTTTTCGTTTGTTTGTAAGGGAATCTCCGTTATATTGAGAATTTAACAAATAACAATGGAGACGAAAGGCCATGGCAATAGGATGGATGTCTTTTAGTTATTTAGCCTCCTGACAAAATTTTGCTAGTTCGAAACAGAACCTTATGTCATTCAACAAAAGTTTAAAAGTCATTTTGACAATTGTCCTATATATAGGACGTTGGGCCTCAGGAGGTTAGGTATATTTAGGTACTTTAATGTACATACCAAATGATTACGTGAATACTTAGAGTTCCTGTTTCATGAGGCAAAAACAATTTATTTTTTACTAACGTATTTCCCGATTTGTATCATACCTGTTACCTATATTCAAAAATTCAATTCAAAATGCAAATATTGTGACGTTCTCAAAACTCACTATGACTTTTTTTTCCAGATTTTATTACGCCACTTTATCAGCGTATTTAACATGTATATTCATAACAAATTACAACTTTTTACTACTACAGACAGACAGACGGACATGGCGAAACTAGAAGGGTTCGTAGTTTGACAACGGAACCCTAAAAATTATACATTTTTGTACAGCCCTAACGATAATAGCAGTGCCGGCCAATGGTGACCTCCATGGCGTTTAACGTGTTAATAATTCATTGACGAGAATTCGGGTGAGTTGTTGAAGAGAGACACTGCCTTGGATTCTTTTTACAAAATAATGGCGTTCACGGCAGTATCACGCTAACAATACGTTAAAAATATGTTAATTTTCACGAAGATATCCGAGTTTGCCGAACTTCTAGTTTTTGTTTGTTCGTGCCAGCTTTGATTTTAACCGTCAAGATCAAACTAGCAACACTACTAAGAAACACACTATTGCTTTTTAATAAGTTATTGTAGTTAATACTAAAATGTTAACTATGGCTAAGCCTGCCCGCACATTAGGCCACTAGTGGCCGCCACTAAACGCGACCACTAGTGGCTGCCACTCGGCCACAAGCTGCGGACGAGTTTTTTCATACATTTTGTATAGCATCGGCGCACACTGGGCGTTCGAGTGGCCGCGTCCGAGCCACAAGCGCCCGCGCTCGCTACTAGTGGCCGCGTTTAGTGGCTCGCCCCGCGCGCACACTCGGCTTCTCAGATAAACAATAGCCAATTAGTGGCGGCCACCGGTGGCCGCGTTTGGTGGCTGCGTCTAGTGGCTTAGCCGAACCACTAGTGGTCGCGTTTAGTGGCGGCCACTAGTGGCCTAATGTGCGGGCGGCCTAACTCACGGCTAGCTCCAAGTGAAACTTGCTAAAAATCTGCGGCTGCGGCGGCTAGAGTTAGTTGTAAAAGTTGTAAAAGTTCCAAAAAAATGTTCTCGCAAAAAACATTTTTGTAAAAAAAAAATTGCATGGTGTATTGTTTTTTGTATCCCCTAGTTTTGCAGACACTCATTTCATCGAATTTGTTGTTTCACTGAATTTCATTTCATCGAAAGCTAATTTCTGCTGAAAACTTATCGTTTTCAGGTTATCTTAAGCATGGGTTACTTAGGTTAAGTTAGACCTGTGACCACCAAAAAATTAAAACTGCTGCACGTGGAAATGCCTGTCGATGAAATGAAAATTCGGCGAAGTAAAACATTCTATGAAATGAGTGTCAGTGATTCAAGGGTAGACCATTTTTTTTTAACGGTGATCAATTGCTTTAGCAAACCGGTTCAAACTGGGTGAGTCTACGACAAGTAAGCAGTTCTAAATCCTGTTGCCACTAGACTTCATCATCAGATCAGCTTTTAGGTACCATAATATTGCGTTGTCATCGAATTTTCATACTATTCCAAATGTCAACTCAACAAACTAGCTCATAATTGACTATGATTTGAACTAAACCATAGTGACAAAAAAGAAAAACTACAATTTTTGTTACTGATTATTGTTGTATACATTTTGGATAAAAATTGGGTCATGTTGCCAATTTCATTCCGAACAGCGCTCCCATTTTTTCCAACCTCTTTTTTGCCAACCTATAAATTCAAAACTAGTATAACATTTTGTTTCCTAGATAAGTTTTCATTAATAATAGATTAGCAACAAGATATTTTGTACCTACATACATAACTTACTTGATATATTAGTGCCTGCCTGATAATATTGCCAATTAACTTACAAAAAAATATGTCACATTAACTATTTGTTAACGCGTATTTTCACCAATTAATTACTCGAACAACGAAAGTTCAAATGCTACATTGAGGCCGTTTTCAAATTCAATATTCCAATGTTTTGACGTGCTAACTAACCTCATTTATGTAGGTAAAACCTTTTAAAAAACACTGATATCTATGGTCTATCACTTCACTTGTTTCCACTCAACGTTTATTTTTCACGGTTTATTTTTAAACCATTTTTAAAATACGAACGCGTTTATATCGGCTCTAAACCATCTTCAAACTACAAACACAGTGTGTTTGCAATATGACATTGCTATGGAAGATAACATATACAAAAAAATCTCCTTACTCATACTACCGTAAACGTCCACCCAGCTATTTAAAAATAAACCTTACAATACGCTGCAAAGAATCGAAAATACATCGATTGAACTTGGTGTTATACATCATTATAGAATGTAAATAAAATGTAAACACTGAAACTTTTCATACCAATCGATTCCATACTCTCTATTACAATATGAATAAAGTTTGTTTTCAATTGGATTGAATTCAAAGGAAAATCATACGGATTATGTTAGCATTCGACACGCTGTAAGTGCGAGCGGGACGGTGATAGGCATCGACAAGGTCATTGTGAGCACTAATGTACATAATTTAAATAATAAAGTGTAATCTATCTTTTTTCGTAAAAGACTGGTTTTAATTAGTCAATTCGAAACGGATTCGAACTGAGTTTTTGAAAAATCATTTTGTAAGTGGCCAGTGTCAAATGTTAGACGTTTGTTAACGGTTATTAAATAACTGGTCAAGTGCAAACTCAACACACAAATTGTTGAGGGTTTCGTAGAAAATAAAACGTTTTGAACAGGTGTATTTTTTAAAGTATTAATGCAGAGGAATGAGGTTAATACGGATAAGTATGCTGGTAAATAATACCTATCTCAAAAAAATTACAGTACATAATTGTAAGCATGATTTATATTAAGTATCCCTTTGGGAAGTTAGAAGAAAATTAAGACACAGTTTGATCGACTTTCGGAGCTACAATGAGCTCTCACCAAAATATATGATGAAATAAAAAGATTGAAATAAACCTCCTCCTCCATGTTATTTTAAAATAGCTATCCAACGATTACTTCACATGATTTTCCTTCCTGGGTACCAAAATAGAGAGTCCGTCTACTTTATTGTTCCCGATTATTTTATACGTAAACCATTCTTAATTATTTTCTAAGTAATTTATTTTTCCTTCTATTCTCATTCTTATGATGTTACAAACATTAGTTTTTTTTTAAATTAAGTTACGACAACAGAATCACACTGCTGCTGCCTCGATTCGAGTCTATCTATACGCGTTTTTTGTTACGCTAAATGCCAAGTCATATTAACGTCTTTTTTTCTTTTACTTTATTTAGGTACTTCTTTACTTTCCAGGGGTGAAAAGTAAAGGCAAGGGAAAAAAAGTCTTAAATAAAACCATTTCAGAAATATGACGGTATTAATGATGGTGTTTCAGAAGCAAAAAAAAATCTTAAACTACAATAATACTTACCTCTTCTTCGAGAACCACCGGAAACTGCGTGAGAGGCTTTACAGCAACGTCTTCTAGTGCTAACTTCCGCCTGTTAAAAACAAAAGAATTTATGTTACGTATTTCATTTTATCATGGCGTAATAATGTGAATAAAGTTTTTATTCATCTATCTAAAATTAATTTTATTTGTAAATATCTAATAATACAATATACTGTATGTACATAAAACAAATAATTAAACACAGGGCCTGTCTTACATTCGACAAGTAAATTTATCTGCCACCAAAAGTTAGCCCTCTCCTAGTCTATTTTCAAGTGTACGAAAGGGAAAAGGCTTATTTTTTGTGCAGATATGCTTTACTTCACGATTGGAGAGGCGGTTAGACTTAAAGCTAATTAAATACTAAGAAAAAAAACTAAAACTAACTAACTAAGAAAATCTAAAAAAAAAACCCGTGGCATTGTGCCGAAGATACTGGCAGCATTTACTCTCTGAATAGCAATGGTTGTTCGCTGTGAGAGGAAGCTGCCAGCTCTTCGGTAACCAGTGGTGATGACTAGGCGCTAGCTTAATATGTGACGTTCTCAATATAAAGGGACCTTATGGAGGCAGGTTGTTTTTAGAACTGTTACCATAGTATTCGTATAGTTACAAGAATAAGAAGAGCGTAACTGCATTCCTCCATAAGGTCCCTTTATATTGAGAACGTCACATATAGTAACTAAACGTGCGCCAGGAGCCCGCGGACCGAGGGTCTCAACGCCGAATGCAACGAATGTATTTGCTCTCTTTTGAAAATTATCCACAAAATAAATAAATTCTGTCAAAAAGTCAAACTCAAGTCAAACAGTTTTGTGGGACAATGTTTTATTGCTATGTTATAACCATTTGTTCTTTAATAAATAAATAATCTAGTACATAATAAAAATCTCGTACTATAACTGTACGTACGTGCCCTGAAATTGGCCTGTCAAAAACCCATCGGGAAAATTCTTTTTGAAACCGAGTAACCATGGAATTCCCTCGTACTAGTTCTAAATATGACTCGTTCATATAATTAAATAAACGCGTCTTTTTCGTCTTCCTAACCGAAGGCTTCCGGGCCGAAGGCATGGCAGACATACATCTAACAAAAGTACAGAACATAAATAAACAAATGGACAAAAATAATAAAAACTGCACTAATGCCAGATGACGCAAAACGGGACTTTTGTGGGTGGTTTTTTTTATTTCGAAAATCATTCATAGGTAATTATTGACGCCATTACCCTAGTAACTAGGTCCTAGTTCATAGCGAGCCTACGAAGATAGAAGTCCTGGGTTTGATTCCAGGTATGAGCAAACATTTTAAGTGATTAGCGCGAGAATTTGTTTCTGAGTCGTGGAGTTTTCTTAGTGTTTGAAAGTTGCATTCTTCTTTATAAGTATGTTTATAGTTGCCTAGTGTTCAAAGTACAGTCACACCACGGGATTGTTGAGCCACCATAGAACTCTGTCATAATGACAACGTCAAGTCACTCAAAAGAAATTACGTCAAAATTTACCGTCGACTTTCTGTGAGAGGGTTCTATAGTGGCTCAACAATCCCGTGTTGTGACTGTACAAGCCTAGAGCTCGCGCGGCTGAATATTGGTCAAATCCCATTTGAAACGCCGTCGACACGCTAAGAAGACGAGCTTATTTAGTGACTATCTGCCGCACTCAGAGACGTCAATTAATTTTTAAGTTTCATTAAAGTTGCTGCGTCTTATTCTATTGCTATAGCAAAGAAAATGACAGCAGCAACTTTAATCAAACTCAAAAGTTAATTGACGTCTCTGAGTGCGGCCGTAAGTCAATTTGTGCGAAATTTCCCCTTAATTTTATAACATTTTGAGTATGACTATAATATAGAGCCCACTGCTTCGCATGAATTTATAATTCGGTAGCTTCATTTTCCACGTATTTGTCCAAAATATCGTGTCGAATCGAATAATAGCGTCTTTTAAAGGGCGAAGGTACGTTCAAATACGTCCCATTGTGCGAGTAACGAGGCGCCCTCTACCGCCGCGGCGCGACTCGCGCTTTGATCGCGCATTGTGCCGAAAGGACCCACTGGGATCTACTTGGCGATGAAGTGGCATATTTTGAAAATAAAAGGTGACGTTCTCAATATAAAGGGACCTTATGGAGGCAGGTTGTTACGCCGTTTTTAGAACTGTTACCATAGTATTCGTATAGTTACAAGAATAAAAAGAGCGTAACTGCATTCCTCCATAAGGTCCCTTTATATTGAGAACGTCACAAAGAATGTTGGTAAAAGTATGAAAGTAGTGGCAAGATTCAGGATGTTTTTCCTGTTATTTTTATTTTAAATATTTTATAACCATTTGCGGAACTTTATACTTACACGAAATGTTAAGTTTACACTTTTTTTGATTGAAATAATATGACCTCGTGAGTGAGTTAACAGAGCCTAAGTGCCTCGCATTTTTTTAAAGTATTTGTTTTACTGTTATAAATCTAAAACGGGTCTTTATCACGTAAAAATATTATAAATACCTTGACGTTTCGACCGTGTTGCAACGACCGTGGTCACGAGCAGACTCCCAAAATTCAAATTCCAGCGAAAGTTTTGAATGTTTTTGCTTAGACTAATATTTTAATAATAATTTATATGGACCTATTTTTGCCCGCGACTCCGTCCGCGTATTAGTTGTTTATCGCGTTGCCCGCGAAAGCTATCACATTTCCCGGGATGAAAAGTAGCTTATGTGTTAAACCAGGGTATAAGCTATCTCCAATCTAAATTTCATCCAAGTCCGTGCAGCCGTTGCAGGGTGAAGGAGTAACAAACTAACACACACACAAAAACTTTCGCATTTATAATATTAGCGGGTTTACTGGTTTGGTTTTATTACTATTTCTTAACAGATTCGTTGGAAAAAAAATCACGTAAATATATATGTACAAAAACTAATAGGTAAAAAAATAAGGTCTAAATAAGTAGCGATCTATTTATAAGTGTAAAATTTTTACTAAAAACGTATCTGCGTCCATTATTTCCCTAATTATTATTATTTCGGGGGGTTGAGATGTGCCTAGTGTGCCGCTTCGACCATTTCTGATCTATCGTGGCAGCCCTTTGTTTATAGCTCACCGCGAAGGCCCGTTGCGTCTAGGAATTTCCAGATGCTTTAGGCAGTGAGGAGTTGTATCTCTCGTGGGTCCATGATATGTCGCCCTAAAGTTAGCATCTTAGTACAGGTATTAAATTACTTAAAAAGAGGCACCAACATTTATGCACTACTGTAAGCTTTAGATACTGAATAAATCATTTTTTTTTTTTATAGTTCTTTTCAAATAGCTTGGGTACGGTGACAGCTGTCAATTCAGTACAAAATATGTAAATAAATAAATAATAATCCAGCCAATATATGTCCCACTGCTGGGCACAGGCCTCCACTTACAATGAGAGGGTTTGGGCTATAGTTCCCACGCGGGCCCAGTGCGGATTGGGAACTTTGCACACACCGTCAAATTGCTTTGCAGGTGTGTGCAGTTTTCCTCACGGTGTTTTCCTTCACCGAAAAGCTCATGGTAAATTTACAAATTACATTTCGCACATAAATTCCGAAAAACTTAGAGGTGCGAGCCCGGGTTCGAACCCACGACCCTCTGCTTAAGAGTCGGCAGGTCAAACCATTAGGCTACCACGGCTTTTTTTATATATACAATATATATACACAAAATATGTGTTTGAGGTTATATTTTGTACTGAGTTGACAGCTGTCACCGTACCCAAGCTATTTGAAAAGAACTATAGGTAGATACTTCTGTTGCGCATCAGTGGTCCGCATGAGCAGAGGATGTGCATATCCTCCTGAGGCCCAACGTCCTATATATAGGACAATTGTCAAAATGACTTTCAACTTTTGTTGACTGACATAAGATTCGGTTTCGAACTAGCGAAATTTTGACGTAGGCCTCAGGAGGATTTTATTAAAATCGTATCTGTTCCCATTATTTCCCCAAGGTCTCTTCCAGTATTTTTTCTTCTCGGGCCCATTAAGCGGCCCTTTCTACCGTTTAATATCCTTTTTATGTCCCTGAGACGTCATCAATTTATCTATGACGTCATAATAAGCCCAGAATAGACATTTGTTTGGGAAAAGGCTCTTTGCATTTTATTATCGTGATAAGTGTTTGTTTTTCTTTTTTTTTACAGGGCGGTTGAAAAATCAATGTTTTTTACTTAATAGGTTAAAAATTGGTCATTTGCAGTAAAAAAAGGTATGTAGTAGAAAGTAGACAATCTTGCATGAAAATGTTTTTTTTTTTTTTATCTTAGGCATTGTATACAAAATTAAAAAGATCGTACGAAATTAAAGTAGTAGTAAAATGTCAAAGTTACGTCTTTAACTTGCGTGATTAGAGACATAACTATAAGAAAATCATTAAGTATCTACATGTAAATATGAATGTAATTTATTTATTTATTATTTATTTTAAAATAAAGTAAAAACGTCCTAAGTTTGAAAACTGAATCCCAAATTAGGCTTTAATATCAAGCGACATCATGTTATAAATATCAAGCGACAAAATTATCAGGCCGCCATTTCAAATAAATTGACCTAGGCATTTAAATAAGCTCTAGGATTGTACTATGGGTACTAGACAACGATAAACATACTTAACTATATTGAGAAATAGATAGAAAACATCTATGATTCAGGAACAAATCGCGCTCATCACACGAATATTTGCCCGGGATTCGAACCCGGGACCGCTAGCTTCATAGGCAAAGGCCACTACCAGCTAGGCTAACCGTGTTAACTAACCTTAGCAGAATGATCTTGAACACTGGTCCGACGAGGCCCTTGATGATGGCTGATGCGTTGAGATGACATCGCCCATGCAGCACTATTCCGTTCACCTGCATCAAATAATAAACTTTCAATCAATTGTGAACTTTATCTGTAAGTACCCCAGAGCATATTTACAAGTGTGATGGTTCGTATACACGTTCAAACTTGCTTATAATAATAATAATAATAGTTCAGCCTATATACGTCCCACTGCTGGGCACAGGTCTCCACTCACATGAGAGGGTTTGGGCTATAGTTCCCACGCGGGCCCAGTGCGGATTAGGAACTTCGCATACACCCTGAAATTGCTTTGCAGGTGTGTGCAGGTTTCCTCACGATGTTTTCCTTCACCGAAAAGCTCATGGTAAATTTACAAATTATATTTCGCACATAAATTCCGAAAAACTTAAGAGGTGCGAGCTCGGGTTCGAACCCACGACCCTCTGATTAAGATTCGGCAGGTCAAACCATTAGGCTACCACGGCTTCAGACTTGCTTGCTTTACACTAATTCGAGCAAGTTTAAAGGGAGATCGGTCATCATCATCATTTTAGCCGAAAGGCGTCCACTGCTGGACATAGGCCTCCCCCAAGGTTTGCCACAAGGACCGGTCCTGCGCCGCTTGCATCCATTGGTTTCCCGCAATCTTAACCACGTCGTCGGTCCACCTTGTCGGAGGTCTGTACACGCTGCGTCTTTCGATACGCGGACGCCACTCAAGAACTCTTTGGCCCCAACGGCCATCTGTTCTGTGAGCGATGTGCCCCGCCCACTGCCACTTGAGTCTAGCAATTCTTACGGCCTGCCCACGACTTTGTGTGGCGGTGGCCGCGGTGAGCGAGTTCATCTTCATTGCACGTCAAGACGCTCTCTACACAACGGTTAACTGTCATTACACGAGAGTTGAGGTGAATGATTACGCACACAGCTACAGGACAAAGGTAGTGAATGAACGAACGAGTGAATGTGAAACGAATTCCGCTGTCAATACATGACATACTAGATGTTGTGTGTGTGACCTCAACTCTAGCGCCGATACCTATACCTACGTGCGCTGGAATCGGCGAACCTAGCGGGTGAGGGTTAAGTAATGTAGATAGCGGATAGCGGAAACACACGTCAAACTATAGATACAATTAAAATTAAAAACCACATCGTAAATACCTCATAAAAATCATGTAAACGCTGTATCTTGTCTAGGGGACACGGTTTATGTAGGAAGACATGTCAAAACTGTTTTGTGTGATATATATATATAAATTTTCTCGTAGTCATTCTGACATGTTTTCCTGCAAAACTACACAGATATTTAATATTATTTTTACAGTTTTATATAATGCTAGAATAAGTAGTGACATTGTTATATTTTTATTTAAAAAATGACTAACTGTTGAGTTTCTTGCGGCGCTTCTTCTCAGCAGTGGTCTCCTCTTGGGAAGCGCTGGTAGATTTTGACGTGTAAAAGTGCCCGTGCGGCCTACTTACTGAATAAATATCTTTTATCTTTTTTATCTTTTTTACAACGTCAAATGAAACAATGAGGCGGTGTTATTGGGTGGCAATAGTTTATTCTCTTCAATAGTGTCGATTTCCAAAGTAAATCGTTGCCAAAGTATTAACCAGCGAACTTGTTGTACTTTATTATTGGTTGGGTTGCGTAAGAATGAATACAAATTATATATAGAAAGTAGGTAGGTAATTTTCGTCTTAAGTATGACCTGAATCACTGGCATAATCTTGTTGTTTAATATCCAGTCCCTATAATATTCAAGCTGCGAATAGACACAGTTACACTCCAAATTTAAATTTGACAAATTTTGTATGTGGCAAATACTTATCAAAGTATTAAAAAAAACTTGAGGTATCTTTATATATCCACGGTTTGAATATAGGGACCGGGCATAAGACAAAGCCGCGTCGCTTATCGCTCCGCTTACCGCCACGCTCGGCGCCCGCGACACTCTATCCGCTTCCTAAAACGTTCACTTGGCGTGGAGCCAGGAAACCGACAGAAATCAAGAGATCAGTCTAATGTATTCGTCGATTCACACACAAACTTCTGTCTGTTTGTCCGTTTGTGGATACGAGTATAACGTCTAAACAAATGTCTAAGATTGTTTCAAATCCGGGATAGGGTGATGTCAGGTTAAATACTATTAGACCTATGTATACGTGAAAATAAATTGTATTGAAATTAATTGTTTACTAGCGACCCGCCCTCGCTTTGCTCCGGGTTCTATATATACCTTCCGTGAAAAATTATCTAACTGATGGTGAAAACCGCAATAAAATCCGTTGTGTAGTTTGAAAGATCTAAGCACACATACAGAGGGACAGACGGCGGGAAGCGACTTTGTTTTATACTCGTACTATGTAGTAAGATGTCTCACAAAAAACAAATTGTAACTGTTTTTTTCAAAAACGCCCGGTATTTTTTTCCATTAGTAATTTTTTTAATAGACAAAGGATGATGTTGGACACTTAATTGATTCTTATTTCAAAGAAGATAAGAATTCATTTATTTTTCAACAACCAATTTAATTATAAAATGTAAATCCGTAATTGGCCAGTGATGTGTAAACATAATACCTTTATTTAAATTACTGTACTTTGTGCTGTGGATTTTGTATCAATAAATAAATAAATAAATGACCTTGTAAGTAAGATTATTGGTGCCTGTCCTTTGACTGACCTTTTTTTTGCTGCAAATTAGCTCTAATTATCCCCCCTAAAAATATTGTACCAAATAACCAATCAACCATATCGCACCTTTAGAATTAAAGTGACCTAATTCCAATTTTTTTTATTTTAAATTACGTCTCTATAAATAATAATTTTTCGACTCGAAGTAGAAAATTTAACATTATGTATCAGGTCACTTTAAAGGTGCGATATATTTTGAAGGCAATCTTTTGTTTCTGTGGAAGCGCTGGTAGATTTTGACTTGTAAAAGTGCCCGTGTGGCCTACTTACTGAATAAATATCTTTTATCTTTATCTTTTGTATTTCTGTACAGATACAGTCATCATCAGCTAATCTAGTTCTAGACCGAACTAACAAGTCGAAAGGAACTCGGTCGTGGAAACTCTACTTTAATCTCCCGCGGCCGAAGGTCCTACCTATAGTACTAATTACCTCTATTATTCAGACCCACCTCTTTTATCAGTTGTGTAGTCATATCGTACCATGGTCCTACTAGTAGGACTTACTACAAAACCCGCCATTTTGTTTTCAAATTTAAATAATTACTAATATAAAGCCCATGGTCCTCCCTGAAGCACTGTATCATATACTAAATAAATATCAGGGGACAATCTCACACAAATTGACCTAGTCCCAAACTAAGCTCTAGGCTTGTATTATGGGTACTAGACAACGATAAACATACTTATATAAAGAAATACATACTCAAATACTTAGAAAACATCCATGACTCAGTAAGAAATACTCGTGCTCATCACACAAATATTTTTGTCCATACCGGGATTTGAACCCGGGACCGCTAGTTTCGTAGGCAGGGTCACTACCGACTAGGCTAATTATACACGCCCATAAACTATTGGTGCCATACAAGTACAATAAAATTTAAAAGAAGTGTCCTAAGTACTTGGGTCTGAATGGGTACAAAACAATAGTACTACTGGTAGGACCATGGTTCGCAGTGACAATGAGCTGTATTTTGCTTTGGGCCGTAGGAGGAGCCGATCCTTTTGCCAACTTCCAACCCCATCGCTGTACAGTCGAGGACAGAAACTTTTCAACCTTATTCCATTGTAATAAGGTCCAAAAATGTAAACACATTTCTGTCCTCGACTGTACATATTACGCCAAGGTGCTAGGCCAAAGGTTCCCAAAGGTTTACATTGGCGTATTGACCATTCTCACAGTCAGTCTCACAGTCATCCTTTGATAGGGTAACGTTTTAAAACGTTTATTTCTGACTTAGGTGTGTTTGGGATTCGCGGGACCAAATTTTCGCAAACGAATCGACAGGTCATTCATTCATTCAGCCCGCCCGTACAAATCGGTCTTTGCTTTTCGTTCCCTAAAATATATATTTGATTGGATTGTGCAACATTAACGAAAATCGTGCTGAAGAGATATAAAACTAATATTAACAAAAAAATACGATGAACTCAAATATAAGTATACAACATAAGATTTTGGACAATTCTAACACTGTTGAATCCGTACGCTTATTACGTAGGTTTTTGCGGCGTTATAACGCCTCGATCGCGTTTGCGTAAAAATTACAATTTGTATGAAACTATCAAATGCTTTAAATATGCGCTGCTAGGGCGCTGTCACATTTCCATTTGACCCTTTGTATGTAGATTAAATTGAATTGCAAATGTAAAAAATAAACCTGCTTAAAAATTGTGCCTAATAATAGATTGTGCCTAAGCAACACATGTGTGTCATGTACTGCGTGCAATATTGTCTAGACGTATTTTCTTTTGTTTCATAGAAGGCATCCGACAGTGATTGGTGGAAAAAGCAGCTTAGACCCGGAGAGGACAAATAATACTTTACATCCCAGAAAAAAGGGTTCCCGAGGAGATAGAAACAAACGAGTTCTATCCGAACGAAGTCGCGCGCAAAAGCTAGAATAAATAAGTATATGTATTGACTTTTACAAAATGGTTAGTTCTCCAGGGAAGAGCGATAAACGACTTCTTCGCGGACGAAAGTCGCCGGCAAAAGCCAGTTCTAAATAATTTGTCTCCAAAATGTTTCGTCATGCTAGACACTAATAGCATGAGATGGAGTCATTTCTGCAGAAACTTCTCACAAGTAACATTGTAATAAGGTTCCTGATATGAAACCTATCACATTTTGACAAAATTTCTAGCTATAAGAAAAATAAATAAATAAATAAATATCACGGGACAATCTCACACAAATTGACCTAGTCCCAAACTAAGCTCTAGGCTTGTACTATGGGTACTAGACAACGATAAACATACTTATATAGAGAAATACATACTTAAATACATAGAAAACATCCATGACTCAGGAACAAATACTCGCGCTCTTCACACAAATATTTGTCCATACCGGGATTCGAACCCGGGACCGCTAGCTTCGTAGGCAGGTTCACTACCAACTAGGCTAACCGCGTCGTCAAATGTAACGTGTTTTGTAAATAATATACTCTATAATAACAAGGTCAAGTAAGCGCCATCTATAATTTTCTTAGCAATTACGCTGACTCAAACATTGATATAAGTTCACGAAAAGTGATCTGGATTTTGACTTACAACGGCGTTTTTTTATAAAATGGAAAACCTTGACCATAAGGAGTAAGGAATTCACACAACCTTATCTTAGACTTTCACGAGAAAAAGAGATAGCACGAATTAAATAGAAAACTAGCAATCCTTGCAAACATTTCAATACTTGGCTCCATTCCACTTGGCCGTGATTCATGGACCAACAAATAATACAATAGCTTATCAGCTACACGACGTAATTCACACTGCATTCTTACAGAATAAGCGATTTTATCAATTACGCAGTAAGGTCGATACTTCAATAGATAAATAATTGCAAATATGCCTTTGTGTCCAAAGTATTCCCTTCTATGTTAAAATGATACATCTCCAATAAAAAGTTAAATCAGTTTCAACTTTACCGAATCGTCAATAAGATCGAATATGCAATGATTTTTTCATAACAAGTGCGTTTTTTTTCTGTATTTGTGTTTTTTTTTCAGGCGTTACCAGCCATTTTATTATTGATAGATGGCATTGATGTTTCTATACTTTAGAGCCAAAGTATCTCAAGTCCAGACGAATTCTTTATAAATTTGAAACATAATGTTTTAATTATAAGTGTCATAATGGCATGTAACACAAAATAGACTTAAAGCACTTTGCCCCTAAAAGGTTTATTTTCAGGTAGAAATTTATTTTCCATAGCGATTTGGAATGTTTCTAAAATAGATTTTTTGCTTCGAGAAAGTAATTTGTAATAGGCCAGTGGGTTTTAAACGTAAAGAGTTTGTCAATGAGCTCTACAATACATGTGACGTTCTCAGTATAAAGAGAACTTGTGGAGGAAGGCAGTTACGCTCTTCTTGTTCTTGTAACTATACGAATACTATGGTAACAGTTCTAAGAACGGCGTAACCGCCTGCCTCCATAGGGTCCCTTTATATTGAGAGCGTCACATATTGCTAAACGGCGATAGCTTTGCGTTTGCAAAAGTTGAAAGTATCACATGACACTTATCATAGTTACTAATATTATAAACGCGAAAGATTGTGAGTGTGCGTGTGTTTGTTGTTCCGGTGAAACGACTGAACTGATTTTTATGAAACTTGGAATAGATAACTTATACACTGTATTAAGTGTGTTTACCATGTGGATACGTGGATAATACATCTGTTACTTTCTGACCAGTATCAAAGTGCGAGAGGGACGGATGCTTTATCCGCCGCGATAAAGGCGGCCATAATACGGGTGCAGCTGAACAGTACTGTTACAATTGCAACCTCATTACTGGGTAATAAAGTTGCAATTGCTACAGTAATTTAGTGTATAAAACTGCCTTTTACCTTAGCAGGGCAGAATAGGAGTAACCATAACGCCAACAATATGGTAGGTACAGGCAGCGTGAAATAGATAGGAGTGGTGGTTAAATACATCGTAACACATCTTTATTACTATAGGAATAAGAATGTGTTTCGATTTGGCTATTTTGACTGCTGCTATTTGATGCTGACTGTACGATATGGAAGCAATATGCGTTATAAAGTGAAAAAGAAACCCAGATATTAAATCATCAGAGCTGGCTACGCAATTACTTGGCTACGAAACTAATGGGTCCGGGTTCTTTCCCCTATAAAGGCAAAATATCACACAAATACTAAACCTTTATCTATAATAATAAACATGGATTAGCCTACTTGACGCCTACGTCAAAATTTGGCTAGTTCAAAACAGGATCTTATGTCAGTCAACAAAAGTTAAAAATCATTTTGACAATTCTACCCTGCTTAGGTAAAAGGCAGTATTTTACCCAAAACTACTATAGCAATTGCGACCTTATTACTCAGTAATGAAGTTGAAATTATTACAGTAGTTTTGTGTAAAATACTGTCTTTTACCTTAGCAGGGTAGAATTGTCCTATATGTAGGACGTTGAGCGTCAGGAGGTTAGAGTTCAATGGTAACCGATAAAGCAGACACATTGTACAAGCCGCTTGAGCTTTTATATCGAGATCAAGAGCTTACAGAAATAGAAAGCTCCCGGAAGCACTCGAACGGGTAATTCTGGTGGTAAAGTCGCGTAGTTCACTTTAAGTCGCAAAAATAAAATAAAGTCGGGTGTACAAACCTCTTTAGATTTTAAACCAGCGTAAAAAATAGCAACAAAAAAATATAAAAAAGTGAATGGTATGGTACCTATGTATATAGGGTGTCCCGCGATAAAGTGCACAAACGAATAAGAGTGAAACTAGATGTGATTTGATCACGGGAATAAAACAAAGCTCCGCAGAACGCAAATTACCTAATATCGACCACAAAGTTGTACACTTAAATAGCAAAACGATTTGCTTTTTGGTCACTGTGCTACCTGGGCTAACTGCTTTCGATAAGATTTGACAATGTGCCATTCCCGGGCCTATTATGGCCGTGTTTATCGCGTGACAAAGCGTAGATAAAGCATCCGTCACTCTCGCGCTTATACACGTGTCAGAAAGTGACGGATGCTTTATCCACGTTTTGTCACGCGATAAACGCGACCATAATACGGGTCCTGGTATCAGCTTTTTGACATTATGTAATTTGGACCTTATGCTACCCAGACGGTGTCCTTTTCGGGCGAAAAACGTTTGGCAAACTAATATTTCATTTCACAACCATTTCATTTGGCCAAACGCTTTTTTTTCTGAAACTGTAAATAGTTTTATAAAAATCCTGAAATAACTATTTCAGGATTTTTATAAAACGAACCTAACCTAAACTAGGTATAGGGTTCTACACGATGGTCCTGAAATAAATCCTGAACTATTTACAGTTTCAGAAAAAAAAGCGTTTGGCCAAATGAAACGGTTGCGAAATGAAACAGTTGCGAATCATTAGTTGACCACCCAGACTTATATTTTGATGTTCTGCGTTATGGACGTTATGCGACTTCTTCCCTTGAATCTTTTCCGAAAGCGTATTTTACATTTATTGTAATAAATGTAAAATACGCTTTCGGAAAAGAATGACAAAATGTACTACGATATCAATACTTTTTTTGTAGATAAGTTTTAACTTAACATAATATTAAAAATTGTAAACTAATAATATTATCCTTAATTTTGTAATCATATCAAAATATATCTTTTTAAATAGTATAACTTAGGTAAATAGGTATCTTTAGATATTAATATTGCTACACCTTAAAATGGTCCATGTATAGCACTTTAATTATTCTAAAAGACCAATATTGTAAATACCGTGGATGCAATGAATGAATGAATAAATAAATAAATAAATAAATATGGACGTTATGTTAATTGGGCAAAATGCTAATATTACGCTAGACATTTCGCTTCTTGGTCAATTTGCGTCACTGGACATTTTGCTACATAGACGATTCGGTACTGAGCCATACAAACGGGAGTGGGATTAAAAAGTGATTTTATGTAAAGTTAAGAGAGTTTGTTTTAGAATAGTAAAAGGAAAATCCTGTCAGGAGCTCGGGCCTTGCGTGTGTGCGTACGTGCTTGTGCATGTGTGTGTTTTCCCTGCGAGCGCACTTTTCCCGTCTGAAGACACCAGACTCGTTCTTGATCATGGTTTTAGGGTTCCGTACCTCAAATGAAAAAAACGGAACCCTTATAGGATCACTTTGTTGTCCATCTGTCTGTCTGTCAAGACCCTTTTTCTCAGGAACGCGTGAAGTATCAAGTTGAAATTCATATCAAATACTTAGGTCTGCAATCCCTTGGATCAGTGAAAAAATCAAACACCTAAGTCAACGCAATCAAAAGATACGGCCGTTTTTGCCGCATATTGAAGGGAATCTCGTTGACGTAGAATCATGAAATTTGGCAAGAAGCAATGTCTTATAGCACAAGTAAAGGAAAAAAAATCCGAAAACCGTTAATTTGTACTTACATGAGTTACATCACATAAAAAATAGTCCAGTATAAAGTGACACTCACTAAGTACTAAAGTGCATACTTTGTTTCTATTGTATTCTCGTGATTTACGAACTATTTCCATGCCTACAAGCAGGGACCGGACAACCCTTTCATCGGGAAAAGCCTTTCATAGGGCTTCCCTTTGAAATAGCTAGCCCAGTGGATTTGCTCACCCATTCCAATTGGCAACCCATACGATAGACTTTCCCTTATCGAATGAAGAACCCAACGATAAGGGTAGCCGTCGGTAACGTGTAATACGTGTATACTAATAAGGGTTTTATAAGGGTATGCATATCAGACTCTTCTCTTATTATCTTAGCTATTGTAATTGTGTTAATATGTTTGTTGTTGGTGTACCTTATTTAATAAATAATAATAATAATAATAAAGGGTATTGGGTTAGCGCTTAGTTGAATGGGCTGTCGTTTACTTGCTTCGAACGGGACGCAAGGTAACGTGTTTTATGAAGTCTACAAAAGGTCTAAAATTGCGTATATACTATTAACCTTTATTAAAGGGTTTAGTACGGGTATTGGTTAGCGCTTAATAGAATGGGCTATCGTTTAGAAATAGCGCTTTAAAAGCAAATTTAAAGGGTTTTGACGTGCAGAGGGTATGGTAAGTTAATCCTTACGAAAAACCCATACAAAACCCATTGAAAGGGATAGCGGGCCGGTCCCTGCCTACAAGTTTATGCGGAACCTTCGGTGCGCGAGTCCGACTCGCACTTGACTGGCTTTTTTAAACTCTCTCTCTTTCTCTCTCTCGCTCTCTTTCCCAATGCCACGAACCTACCTCGAGTATCTCGTCGCCGAGCTTGACCGGCGGGCTGGCGCGGGCGGCGGCGCCGGCGGGGTGCAGCCCGCACACGAACACGGCCATGCGCGTGCGGTCCCGGTGCCCCGCGAGCGACAGCCCCAGCCCCGCCTGCGGCGTGCGCTCGAGCTTCACCACCACCACAGAGTCGCCGAGCGACGCGTACTTCTTGCGGATTTTGTCTGAAAGTTCGAGGTTTCGTTAATAGATGGCGCTGCCTTGCGTTGTGTGTAGAATTACGAACAAAAAACGGAACGGAATCATGTTACAACAAGTACTGAATTCTTTACGAAATCACCAGTTTTTGCTCGCGAGTGAAAACAGGGTGGGAAAACGAACGGGACGTGAAGGATGATCTATTAAATTTTTTGATTTTTACAGATTGAAAAAAACCGCCGAAAAGCAAAACATTTTTTTTAAACGGAACGTACGGACATATTTTTGGTCGAAATCGGTTTACATTTTAGGGGTGCAAAACGTTATCGCCGTTTGAATGGAAAGCCGTCTGCTCATAAGTAATTCTTTTAAAGTGACAAACCACAAACTCGTATGTGAATTAAGCTATATAAAGTATTTAAGGTTGCTCCCCTCCGTGTCCCGTTTATTGTCACCCTGTATATAACACTCCGAGGTATTACTCGGCAAATTGGCGCATTATCGGCCACTCCTCACACAAACCCAATTTTCTGGGACGTAGTAAGTAAAAGAGACAGCTATACAGTACGGGAAATCTATATTTGGCCCATTATTTTATTTCAGTGCCTAAAATAGATCCATTTTAAAAATTCACAGATTAGTTGCGAACATTTTGAAGCAGTGCCACGTTAATTCTCAACCAGATCTCACATTTTATTGTAAATTTACCCACTATTTTTGTTGTTTTTGTATATAAAACACGAATTTACTGCTCAAATTACCACTGCGTTACCAGTCCCCGCGTCCCCTTGCAAATAACGACCACTGCGTTACCATAGTAGCCTTTCACCCCGTCCCACATAATCTGCCATAAAACGTTATTTAGCAATGTCGATCAGAATTTGAAAATTGTGTGCATTTCTAAGATTATCCAGTTTTGTTGAAAACTATGACTTTAAATAGACGTTCGCAGTAAGGGACGTTTTATAGGCCCTAAAATAGTATAATGACCCAATTATATTCATATTCATGTTCATATTTATTTATTGCTTTATGCTGTACATATTATAAACTAGCGGCCCGCCCTGGCTTCGCCTGGGTGCAAAAAAAAACTTACATACAAACCTTGTCCTGACAATTACAAACACAACAAAAAAAATTTGCCCAATTGGTCGAGCCGTTCTTAAGTATGCGCGTACATACATTCGGCTATTGATTTTTATTTATATAGACTAGTGACCCGCCCTCGCTTCTCTCCGGGTACTATATTTATACATAAACCTTCCGTGAAAAATTATCTAACCGATGCTGAGAACCGCATTGAAATCCGTTGCATAGTTTGAAAGATCTAAGCGTACATACATACAAAGGGACAGATGGCGGGAAGCGACTTTGTTTTATACTATGTCCTAGGGATTTATATATACATACTGAGTGTTTTTTTATTCGTGTACAAAATTTTGGGGGTTAAATCAGTAAGTCATACTGATAAACTTTCACTATGGGACCAACCCCGAAATCGGGAAAAAAAAATTGACCATCCCATACATTTTGGCTAGTCAGCTGACGATGTTTTGTATGGGAGGGTAATTTTTTGCGATTTCGGGGTTGGTCCCATAGTGAAAGTTGGTCAGTATGACTTACTGATTTAAGCCCCAAAATTTTGTAGACGAATACAAAAACACCCAGTATATGGTGAACCGCATGTTTGTCTCTCCGTCTTACACAAGCTTTCTAGAAATTTACTGGACGATAAAGATGAAATTTCGAACTAATATACTTAAGATGCTCAAGACTTGTTATTAGGCAACGATAAAACTTATATTAAAATTAATGTGTAAATAAATACATAGTAAACATCCATGACTCAAGAACAAACTCGCACTCATCACAAAAATATTTACCGATTCGAACCCGGGCCCGCTAGCTTCGGTCACGACCACCAACCGAGTCGTTAAAAACATCCTAAAACAGACATTTCTTTTTTGCCAATGAGACAATCAAACTGAATGGATTTTGCATTTCTTCTAACATTACTCGCTACAATACAGCCTTCTGTATATCTTGCTTCACTGCCTTTCTCAAGTGAGGGTGCCATTTTTATATTACTTTATCCTCCCTTATTTTAACGAAATCTACTGTCCCCGCGACGGAGCGCGGTGAACGAAATGATCTTATAAAACCAATTTGCATACACACTCATACAAAGACACAGCATACTTATTACAAATAAAATATAAGGTGCATTGGGGTAATTCCGTCTGCGGGGCGATTACGTAAACAGGCGTTTGTGCCCAATCATAATGGCGTCACGCCACAATCTCTTTTAAAAACATAGAACTTAAAAGTTCCCCTGCTTTATCGACAGTTAACAACGGTGTGCCGTTCTAGAATGGGCAAAAAAGCCTGTTTACGGAATTGCCCCGCAGACGGAATTACCCCAATGCACTATTATGTGACGTTCTCAGTATAAAGGGACTTTATGGAGGAAGGCAGTTACGCTCTTCTTGTTCTTGTAACTATACGAATACTATGGTAACAGTTCTAACAACGGCGTAACCGCCTGCTTCCATAAGGTCCCTTTATATTGAGAACGTCACATATACCGAATACTTACACTGTGAGGCAATTTAAACACCATTACGAATAACATAAACCTAACGCATGAATGAACATGCGTCAAGTTTTGGTAATTTAACACTTTCACGTCAGCCGAAACACGTCCACTGCTGGACATATAGGCCTTCCCAAAGATCTGGTGATCGGTCCTGTTAGAGGACACTACTGCTGAGGAGAGTGCCACATTATTATTATTATTATCGTACGGCCGGGGAAAGCTATCCTGCGTTAATTATAAGGCTAAATCTAAATTTTGCAGCCAGTCCACAGCCGCCTCAGAACACTCGCTGAGCTCCACAATACCACCAGCAAAACGTCGGTTTGGGCACTCTTCCACGATGTGGTACGCTGTTTACTGTGGAGCGCCACAGTCACATACCGGCGAATCTTTAAGCCCCCACTTGTGCAGACAGTAGTTGCAACGGGCGACCCCCGTGCGGATGCGGTTTACCGTCGTCCAGTTTTTACGGCTGGCCTTGAAGCCAGGCAGTCGGGCAGTCGGATCTCCCACCAGTCCACCCGCAGAACACTCCTGGGACTCACAGTCAGCTGTCCAGGAGGTGCGCAAGTGGAAGCGTTGGCGAATGTCGGGATCGGACCAGAAAGGCCTGCGCGAGGGGAGTAGCTCCAGTATGTTTTTACCTAGGGTCCTGGTGATTGGCAACCTATGAGGGAATCTGGTGTTGACCGCTTTGCTCCATTCACCCGCCGCGGCTTGCGAGCGCCTCAGGTGCGGTGGGGCGATATTTGCTAGCACGGGGAGCCACGGGGTTGGTGTCGGGCGCAAGGTGCCCGTGATGATGCGCATGACTCGGTTGAGTTGTACGTCAACCTTGTGGGTGTGAACACTTCGGTACCAGACCGGAGCGCAGTACTCCGCAGTGGAGTACACCAGGGCCAGCGCGGAAGTTCGCAGGACATCGGTACGGGCACCCCACGCGGTCCCAGCCAGACGCCCAATTAGGTTCACCCGGGTCTTTATTTTCTGCGCCGAGGCTTCCAGGTGTTTGCGGAAAGTCAGCGACCTGTTCAGAGTAACGCCAAGGTATTTGGGGGCGAAGTTGTGGCGCACTCTCTCTCCATTAAATAATACTTGGAGCTCCTTGCCAGCCAAGCAGTTAGTGAGATGGAAAGCGGTCGCTTCAGTCTTAGATGGGTTTGGGCATAGACGCCATTTCCTGTAATATGAGCTCAGAATGAGAAGGTCTTCAGTGAGCACATCTTCCCCCTCCTGGAACTTCCTTCCTTGACATGCCAAGGCTAGGTCGTCGGCATACATGAACTTTTCTGCACTGGTCGCAGGCATATCACTCGTGTATGCATTAAAAAGCAGTGGAGCCAGCACAGAGCCCTGTGGCAGTCCGTCTTTGACAGTTTTGAAGCTACTTTCTTCTGCGCCGAGTATCACCTTTATCAAGCGGGGGCCCAACATACTTTTTAATAGCTTAAGCACCTTCTTGCATGGAGCTATGTCTATCAGCTTGTGAAGCAGGCCATTCACCCACACAGTGTCGTAGGCTGCTTTCAGGTCGACAAAAGCAGCAAAGGTTTTGAGCCCCTCCTGGAAACCGGCTTCAATATAGGACGTCAACGCCAGCACTTGGTCTGTGCAGCATCGGTTTGCCCTAAACCCAGCCTGTTCAGCGGGGATGTGGGGGTTGACAATCGGGTATAGCCGGTTGTACAACAAGCGCTCCAATAATTTATAGGTGACACTCAGTAGCGAGATAGGTCTATAGCTCGCGGGGTCGTTAGCGGGTTTTCCGGGCTTTAAGATGGCTATCACTTTAGCCCTCATTAGGATCGATGGGATGATACCAGTTTCGAGGATGTTGTTAATGAAGCTGGTGAGCCATCGCTTTGCACGTTTCCCGAGGTGAGCCAGGAATTCTGGGTATATTTCATCTTGCCCCGCCGCTTTGCCACACTTCGTTGACCACTGAGCAGACTCCAGGTCAGGAACGGAGAAAGGGGCGCCAAGGGACTCATGTGGCGGGAGGTCTCTGACCTTTTCAGTGTATCCCTTTCGGATCGATTTGGCGAACACTCTGTCCAGAGAACCACTTTTCGTTAGTTGCAGCAGGCGCTTTGCGATTTCATCTGAGCGCACTAGGCTTTCCATTGGCTTAGGCGCAGCAGCACCTCCCATTTTCCGAAGCAGTGTCCAGCTTCCTTTACTAGAATGCGTGAAATCCAGGCCTTCCACACTTTCGACCCATTTCCGTCGACGGGACTCATCCAGCGCATTCAGAATGCCGTGCGCCGCATCAGTGTCGCTAGTAGTTAGGTACTCCTGATACGCCTCCTCCACGTCCGCGCTCCATCCCGGGGTATACTCTTTTCGGCAACGTAATTACCTCCAAATCATTGGTGCATTGATAACTATTTATATTAATTCCAACATATTCATCTTAATAACTCATCACTTTCTCCAACAATATTCGTTTGAAGGTATTTTCATTTTATTTAAAAAAACTCGAGAAAAAGTTATTTGTTCAAAGAAGTTTTTATTGAATTATGAATGGATAATTTGATTAATTGAATCAGGAAATTCAATTAATTGATTTGTAATTGGATTTTTCATCATTAATCAGTCTGGTTGAATTATTGACCCGTTAGTTAATTGACATAATCATTAAATTGGATTGACACAGACTATAAGTATTTATTGCAACTCCTGGGGGGCTAGCACAAGTTGCCAGCTGTTTGTTTGTCGCCCTGAAGTCCCTCTCTACCTAGTTTGAAACGAAAGAGACGCACTGGGCTATTAGCGAGAAAATTGTGCTAACTGTACTGGGGGCATTATGGTCCTGCTTATCATGTGGATAAACGTAGATAAAACCTCTGTCACTTTCTGACCATTATGTAAGTGCGAGAGGGACGGATGCTTAATCGACGCGTTATCCACCGCGATTAATCTTTTCAACCTTTCCATGTCAAATAAAAACTAGAGCTAATGTCAACCTTAATTCATACATACTCAGGTTTATTTTGCGTTGTTAATCATGACGGATATTTCCGTCAATGGCGTTGACCATTCGTATGCCATGTTCCGTATCCGTACCATGACATATCAACTTTATATAAAATTGATATTTCAATAAATATATATATGTCACGGCATACGAAAGGTGCAACCATATTACGGGTAGGTACAGAATACGGCATTGTACGCTGAGTTGGGACCATTTCGTGACTACATTATTTCTGTGTGTATTTATCTGTCCTTTGTTGATATTTGTCACGAATAAATGTTTTAAAGGGGACAATCTCACACAAATTTACCTAGTCCCAAACTAAGCTCTAGGCTTGCACTATGGGTACTAGCCAACGATAAACATACTTATATAGAGAAATACATAAAAAAATACATGACTCAGGAACAAATACTTGCCCATACCGGGATTCAAACCACGGACCGCTAGCTTCGCAGGCAGGGTCACTACCAACTAGGCTAACCGCGTCGCGCGTTTCTTTCTTTCTTTCCTCGGGATATTTACCTATACCTCCATTAATTGCATCTCAATTGAGGCATGGCGTATCATTTTCATCTGGGCACAGCGCTTGGTTCTCAATAGCGACACTCGACCTCGATATGAACCCTCGTGTGGAGGATGAGGCCATGCTGAAGTAACTTTAACCAGGCAAAGCATTCTACTCGTAGACGTCAGAATGGCGGGAATTTGACCGTTTGTCATACGGCACGAATATGGGAACGAAAGGATTTTTTGATAAGTAAATAGAGAATTAGGTAAGTATATGTCTCGTTCTCAGTATAAAGGGACCTTATGGAGGCAGGCGGTTACGCCGTTTTTAGAACTGTTACTATAGTATTCGTATAGTTACAAGAATAAGAAGAGCGTAACTGCCTTCCTCCATAAGGTCCCTTTATATTGAGAACGTCACTAACTGCCGCACTCAGGGACGTCAATTAATTTTAAAGTTTCATTAAAGTTGCTGCGTCTTTTTCTATTGCTATAGCAAAGAAAGTGACAGCAGCAACTTTAATGACACTTAAAAACTAATTGGCGTCTCTGAGTGCGGCAGATATACATATAAAATGGCGCCTTTTTATTTATTTTAACAATGTCCGGAAAATTATAATTTAACTCTTTAAATAACAAAAAATAAATATTAAAACTCGTCAAGTGCGAATCGGGCTCGCACACGAAGGGTTCCGTACCATATTAAAAGACGAGAGATACAGCCGTTGTTAAGGTCGTCAAGCGAAACACGCTGAAAAAACGTTTCTTGTATAGCCTAGTTCGTATTAAAGACGATTTTTTTTTAATCTTATAGTACCTACTAATTATATTGCCATATCTCTAGCCTCAAGAATTCATTCCGAGATGAGTTATTACGGTTCATATGAAACTAACGAGGCCAGAGGAGATATTACGGCTATTTGACCGCCCATTAAATAATATAGGCGGGACATTTAAGGGTTATTGTTATAAACGAATAGTTTTCGCGATATATCCTCACAACAAGAAGCTTATAACCATGGAGAACAGCTAAACTGCCCTGCTAAGGTAAAACAACAAACAAATTGGGACCTCTGTTTACAGAGCTCAAGAAGTCATGACTCTTAGGGCCGTATTAATAAACTGATCTCGGCTGAGATGATCGTCACAAGATGCGTCAAAAATGACACTTTTCAATGGATTGACTTTGACGTGTCTTGAGACGGGGATCACAGTTGAGATGAGTTTATTAATGACCCTTAAATGGCATAACGGATTTTCACCAAACATAGCTAAGGATAATCTCGATCAATAATTCACCTTTCAAACAATAATAATGAATAATAATCCAGCCTATAATTATATACGTCCCACTGCTGGGCACAGGCCTCCACTCACAATGAGAGGGGTTTGGGCTATAGTTCCCACGCGGGCCCAGTGCGGATTGGGAGCATCGCACACACCGTCAAATTGCTTTGCAGGTGTGTGAAGGTTTCCTCACGATGTTTTCCTTCACCGAAAAGCTCATGGTAAATTTACATATTATTTTTCACACATAAATTCCGAAAAACTTAAACTTACGAGTCAGCAGGTCAAACCATTAGGCTACCACGGCTTTTTACAATATTTAACAATATTTAAAGTCGACATAGTGCGTAATCGAATGTGTATCGCCACCGCCAACACAGCAAATGGCTAAGTCGCTCGGACGACGACCAAGTGCGTAAACACCTATATAAACTATAGAAAGTCACAGTCGCCTAGTCGACAGTGCGTAACGGCTCTAACCTAACCTCAAAATCTCTGGCGGCTAGAGTATGACGCTCTCTTATAATTTTTATATAGCCTATGACACTTGCACGTTTTTGTCGAGTCACATGGCACGCCATTTATTAAAATCGGTCCGATATTTTAGGAGCTAGAGTGGAACATCCAACTTTTGGTCACATACATACATACCTACATACTGACTGCTAAATATCATAACCCTCTTTTTTCCTTCGCCGTAATCGAGTAAAAACTAAGGTGGTAGACATCCGGACCTGGTACTGTACAAGGTTCTATCCTAAACATAGACTCGGCTTTTATATTTGACGACGGACCCCTAAACAGTAATGTCTGGAACAATACAGCCTCATCTCGTGCCTTTTGTGAGGGGACAATGCGCAGGTCAAGTGGGCTGTCTTAGTTTAGGCCGCAGTAAATCGCTAATAGCAGTACGAGGCATGTATTTGTTTGACCTTTAGCCTAGTTGGTAGTGACCCTGTCTACGAAGCTAGTGGACCCGGGTTCAAATTCCGGTATGTTTTTTTTTATAATTATTTTTATGTACAGTGGGCCATCGATGTAGAAGCTTGTTGAATTTGCAATGTATACCGAATTGTCATATGTCACCTGTCAATGTCAGCTTGGTGAAATAGAGGGCTGGAAGTCTCATTAAATCTAAATTTACGTATATTTTCGCACTAATTTAATTTATTTCAAAGGTTACGTGTTATTTAATCAAAATACCGTCAGAAGCCTTTATTATAGATACCTGCCATTAAAAGTTTTAATGAGGGTAGTACGCTGTAATGGGCACCGCGGCACAGTATAAATATAGCTAATGCAGTAAAGAAACTACTAACAAACGTTCGAAACGTCGCACTCACACAGACTGCTCTACTTACATAATAAATACATATGATAGAAAGTACTGACACCTTAGTCTTGTAACCAAATTAGATTCAAATAGATTAGTAACTTAGCTTAGTACCTAAGTTAGTTTGTATAAGTAGGTATAACACAAAAATGATTTAGATTGTGAGCGCACTATTCGCCAACAAACTGCTCCCAGTTTGGCGAAATTTTTTGTTTGCCTACCACCTAAGATATTTTTGAATAAATAAAATAAACCATTCGTCTCCAAGCGACACCCGCCGCCACTGACAACACTGCCATGTCTGCTTAGGGGTCTCGTTGAGACGTGCGTGTGAGTGCGACGTTTCGAACGTTTGTT
This sequence comes from Tortrix viridana, assembly GCA_963241965.1. NCBI lineage: Eukaryota > Metazoa > Arthropoda > Insecta > Lepidoptera > Tortricidae > Tortrix > Tortrix viridana. Next base: position 1,998,742 of record OY725195.1, on the reverse strand, counting down.
CGTAGTTTCTTTACTGCTTTAGGTATATCTTATACTGTGACCGCGGTGAACGCGGACCACCGAACTTAAACGAAACAAACACGGTGCTAAACAGTTCTTGGAGCGCTAGAAATTTTCACGCAGTAGCGTTATGAAAACTTGTTATTATTCTAAAAATAATAATAAGTACCTCTATTTATGATTAAATATTAAAAAAAGGTCCTTGAGATTATAACCTAGATATCTATTTATTTTTAAATATGTACTCGTAGTCAAATTGAAAACCCCCTTTTTTGAATTTGGCTGAAAATGAAATTTTTGTCCGTGTACATCTTTGAAATATTTCAATCAAAATCAGATAAGTAATTAAGTAGTGAATTTTAAATCTAAGTTCAAATCATTGGTATATGTACCTATCGTATTTAAAACTGTCCTGTTCGAAACTGAAATCATTGGTCTATGTGTTGTATTTATGTACTACTAGCATTTCCCCGCGACTCCGTCCATGTAGTAGTCATTTTTCGCCTATTCCTTTGGGAACATCTAATTTTCCGGGTTAAAAAGTATTTTTTATGTTAATCCAGGTAATAAATGGCCGTTCTTGAGTTGAGTTATTATTTATTATTTATATTTATATTATTATATTATTATTATATAGATGTATGTGACCAAAAATCCGATATTATAGCTATAGAACTATTGTACCGATTTTAATAAATGGGGTGTCATATGATTCGTCAAAAACGTGCGAGCGTCATAGGTTATATAAACATTGTAAAGGTGCGTCATACTAGCCACCAGTCGGGATTTAGTTGCAACTGTTGAATTTCGTGATGGTTTTTGAAAGACCAGACATTGTTATCAGAGCCCGGAATTTTCATGGCAGTTTTGAATTATCATATTGAGTTCTCATTTATCGAGTTCCGATATACCTACATATATCGATACAATATACCTAGAACAAATTTTAAAGAAGATTAAAAGTAAAGGTGAACGTTTTTTTGGTACGATATATCACGGAATCTTGTTCTTTTAAAATCAGTTCCGGGTACTTCTCTCTATTTGCCAATGGTCTACTATCTTTTATTTCGAAGCGTTTTCAATTTGTACTCGAAGGAAATTGCAACAAGAATTGCCAATGATAGTAGGGCCTAGTGATTGACAGGGACATATGTACCTACTAATCAAAGGCCATCAAATGAATGCCAACAACAATCTAATTTAAAGTTTAATTTATCGATATTTACATTTAAATGTCGAGAAATGAGAAATCACTATGATAATTCAAACCTGCCACGAAAATTCTGACCTCTGATTGTTATAATAACTATTTCCCAAGTGAGATTCCAAGTTGCTGTCTAAACACGTTGTGACTATTCTTCAAATAGCTGTAAAGGCGATACTAAAATAGCTTGTTTATCCATATCTCTGAATATTGGCGCTATTAAACACCGCAAACGTTATAAATCTACAGTTGAAGCATATAGTAATCTTCAATGGGTATTTGGCCTACTTTGCAAAATCTTATTCGGTTGATATCTCTATACTTTGTTATTCTAGCTTTCAGCCTGCCGTCTAAAATCTATGAGGAATTTTATGAAACCATAACGTCGGTGATACCTACTGCAATACAGCGTAACTAACAAATTCAAGAAGGAGCAAAATGCACCTCACAAAGTACGTCAGTAAAGTGCATTTTACAACCTATTGAATTTTTTAGTTACGCGGTATTGCGGTTTCACCGACGATAAGGAAAACTGAAAGTTTGTGTTCTAAAGGGCAACACAGACCAAAAGTCCGCCGGCAGTCCTAAGTCTATCAAATTTATAGGTGGACATTCACGGTCAGTTAAAACTGATCAGTTAACTGACGTGCATCCAGAAGCTGACCTTGAATTCGTATAATTTCAACTTAAGATTCCACATTCACGGTCAGTTTTTGGATGTAACGTCAGTTAACTGATCAGTTTAACCGACCGTGAATGTCCACCTTTATGAAATCGTACGAGAAACTGATAGTCTGTGTTCTAATACGATAAATTGACAGGGGTTGCCCTCGGTTGATTAACTTTTACCCCCTTACTAATAAACGTTGAGTAACCGCTGAGTAGTTATACCATGCTTTGTCCTTATCTGTCATTGTGACATTTGAATTCGACAGATAAGGACAAAGCATGGTATAACTACTCAGGGGTTACTCAACGTTTATTAGTAAGGGCCAAGTCTGTGGGGCCCCTAATGCCTTAGTTTAGTTTGAGAGATCGCGAGTAACCGATATTAAGTCTAACCTATACGTTTTTAACCCCTGACGCAAAAAGAAGGGTGTTATAAGTTTAACGTGTGTATCTGTGTGTTTGTGTATCTGTGGCATCGTAACTCCTAAACGGAAAGATCGATTTTGATTTTTTTTTTGTTAGAAAGGTGACTTAATTGAGAGTGTTCCTAGCTTAGTTTGGTGACAATCTGTTAAGCCGTTTAGGAGTTATGAGCTCTGAAAGTAGTGGTCCTGATTTAGTCGTTTTTTTTAACTCGGTTAGATTATAGGTGATTATACACTGGCCCGCAAAACTAAGTATCACACTTTTAAAATTGCAATAACTAAAAATGGCTATTTTATTGTTTTATCTTTTTTTTAAGTTGAAAATGTTACTGTTTATTTTAGTTATAGTTGGAAAGAAAGCTTATAAAATTTGCTATAAAACGTTTTTTATTTTAAATCTCTTACTTCTATAGTTTAGAAAAAAATGAAATTTTAAAAGTGTGATACTTAGTTTTGCGGGCCAGTATAGTTACTTTAAAAGCCGTGGTAGCCTAATGGTTTGACCTGCCGACTCTTAAGCAGAGGGTCGTGGGTTCGAACCCGGGCTCGCACCTCTAAGTTTTTCGGAATTTATGTGCGAAATATAATTTGTAAATTTACCATGAGCTTTTCGGTGAAGGAAAGCATCGTGAGGAAACCCGCACACACCTGCAAAGCAATTTGACGGTGTGTGCGAAGTTCCCAATCCGCACTGGGCCCGCGTGGGAACTATAGCCCAAACCCTCTCATTGTGAGTGGAGGCCTGTGCCCAGCAGTGGGACACGTATATAGGCTGGATTATTATTTTATTATTATAGTTACTTTTGCATTAGGAGTGGTACAGTCAGCATCATATATATCGTATCAGCCAAAGTGCCCAATTAGTTCGTCACACCATAAAAAATGTGTTACGAATTAGTTGGTCAATTTGGCTGTTACGATATATTTGATGCTGACTGTACATAGACATATTACCGTATTGGGTAGCAAGGTAACCTAGAGTACGAAATATTAATTATATCGCACATAGCTGGACACCGTATTTGCAAGTGTAGTGATGTGCCGAAACTAGAGCATCGCCGTACTATGTATTATCGATGTTATTTATTATTAGACAAATTTATATTTTATCCCAATTTACAAGCATTTACAAGTCAATAAAAAATACTAAATAAATATTTATTGTTTTCTGCTAATCATGTGGTTGACTGGTAGAGAATGCCTTTAGGCATTAAGTCCGCCATTTGTACGTTTTACATTTGATTGTATTGTACAAAGAAGTTTAAATAATTAAATAAATAAATAAGCAACGTTACTATAAATAATAATAATACATAAATAAATATCAGGGGACAATCACACACAAATTGACCTAGTCCCAAACTAAGCTCTAGGCTTGTACTGTGGGTACTAGACAACGATAAACATACTTATATAGACAAAATACATACCTACTTAAATACATAGAGAACCTCCATGACTCAGGAACAAATACTCGCGCTGATCACACAAAGATTTGCCGATACAGGGTTTCGAACCCGGGACCACTAGCGTCGCAGGCAGGGTCACTACCAACTAGGCTAGCCGCATCGGCGACTTCCATTCATACGTTTAAAGCTTTGAAACTGTACGGTAGTATACTTCGATCCCTATTATTACATTGTCAATAGGAAATATGCATTATTTTTTGCATTAATAAAAAATCATTCATGTAACAAACAGTATTTTTCGAATAACTAAAAAAATAATAAGATATAAGCCATTAAAATTTTGTTCCTATCTTTTTCTAGCAAAACAGAATTTAACATACTCACATAACATGGAGTTTATATGGCCGTAGTGTACGCTGACGTTTGTGGTATGAGTTTTTAAATGCATAATATTATCCGTATTTTTGGTCGATTTTAATTGTAATTTAACTTTTTGCCATCTCTTTTACGGTATTTTCATATATTGTTAAGAAATGCGATACAAAATTCATGCATATTTCCTATTATTTAATTTCTATAGGTAAGAGTACTGAAGAGGAGTGGTGTCTCTACCTATGTAAAATTGTAAAATTGTAAAACTAAAGAAAGTGAGGTAAACCATATTTTTTTATTAAACCCGGAGGACTGAGATGAATGTCTCTATTTAAGTTATTCATACATAATCGATAGTAGTTATCGATATCTAACGGGCGATTATAATTCAATCTCTAAAGTTGCTCCTAAAATGCACGCCTGATAAGGTCTGCATGTGAATTATTAACTTGTCTTGCTTCCTTTCGCATTTTTCTAGATACCAATTAGGGTTAAATATGGAATATATAGCACGTATTAAACTTTATAACAATAAATCCATGTTTTTAGCAAACAAATAAAAATACCTGCTAAAGTTCTTAGTAGCAGATCTCCCAAAAAAAAATCCCGTGCGTCAAAAATATAATTACAAGTATTATAGATTGTCAACAGATGGCGCCACTAATTAATTAATTACGTCTAACAAACTGACAGCACAGAACGATGCATCCAGTCCTGCCATCCCTCGGGGCACGTTGAACTAGATAAATTAACTTAATAAAATTGCAGTTAACTTTAACGACGATAAATAACGCCACTTGAGCCTTGGCCGTAACTTACGTAACGTTAGAAAATGTTAACTATGTTAGAAGACATTTTACTCGTATCTATACTTATCTACTTATACTAATATTATCTTTATTAATGTATAAATGTGAAAGTATCTTTGTCTTTCACGGCGAAACCGCTAAACTGATTTCGATTTTTGGTATGGAGATAGTTTTGAGTCCCGGGGAAGGACGTAGGATACTTTTTACCCCAGAATATTGGACAGTTCCCGGGGGACTAAGTCGCTGGCAAAAAGTTAAATTTCCGGGCGTCTCCACCGCCGTCATTAATGTCTTCAATATAGTGACGAAATCAATGACTTCTGATGTAAACGGAAGCAGAACCGCGGGTGTAGTTTCTATTGGCAACGAAGTTGCTGTAGTGTCATTGATTTCGTCAATATATTGAAGACACTAATGACGGCGGTTGAAACGCCTGGAAATTTACCCAAAACCTAGTTATTGTATAAAGTTAATATTTCATGATTCTGGGTAATTTTATTAGAATTATACTTACTTGTCTTTGGCTACTAGGATAGCGTTTCTAATTCTCGAATACGTGGCCTGCGTCTATGGTTTGACTCTATACTGGTTCACTGGGTGTTTTTTTATTCGTCTAAAAAATTTTGGGGGTTAAATCAGTAAGTCATACTGACCAACTTTCACTATGGGACCAACCCCGAAATCGCGAAAAAAAATTTGACCCTCCCATACAAAACATCGTCAGCTGACTAGCCAAAATGTATGGGATGGTCAATTTTTTTTCGCGATTTCGCGATTTTTTAGACGAATAAAAAAACACCCTGTATTAGGTTATTTATAATTTTTTATGTACAAATTATATTATACCTGCGTGTTGTGTTTTCGATGAAATGCTAGGCTACATTTTTACAATAAAACGCTGAAAAATGTTTCATTCGTTCAGGTAGGTACATCTCTCTCTTACTTTAACTTAAGACAGAAAGAGCCGCTAATACAAAACTGCAGAATTTCGCAGATGTGTCGCAGACTAATAATTAAAAAAACATCCTTAAAATCGAGATGGATTGTTCGTTGCACAGCTTAATTCATGATTTATAGGCTATGTTATAAACATAGTTTTAATCGGAACCAATCCAATTCGAAACTGTAATCAATCAATCACTAAATTTAGAACTGTCAAAATATTAGCTTTAGTAACGTCAAACTCTATTCTCGTAAAACTAGAATCGATTAAGACGTTTCTGAACGTCTCTTTTTTAATTATAATAAAAGAAAAAGTGACCACCATGTTTTTTTTATTTGTGTTAATGTCGTCATGTTGTTTATATTAATTGCCTAATTTGCCTGTGTCCCGTCAATCAGCAATGTGTTTCGTATCGTTAGTTATATTATAAAACTATAGTTTTTCTTTTTATTCAATTTCCAATCTGTGATTCTTTTTTCTAAATAACGCCCCGCTAAATAATAAAATTAAAAAATTACCAAGCTCAAGTTCCGCCTCGGCATCCTCGGCGATGGTTTCCATGGTCTCAGCGCATGGCTCGAGGCTGCAGGCGCGCGCGCGGCTCGCACGCCGCGCGCACTCCGAGCACGCGTGCAACTTGCTGGCGTGCACGCACGAGGCGCAGACGCACGCTTATGCGTGCAGAACGCACGGGTCACAAATGTATGAAGCGTGCAAATTGCACAGATAAACGCACACAAGTTCCACTAGTACACGTATGCACGAACGGTTTACAGAGCAGCACAAATCACAATTATAAATACACTATGCGTGCACGCACGAACGGTAAGATCGCTATTACACGCACGAATCTAAACAGCACACTTTTGAGTATACTACGCATGAAATTAAAATTTAAAGTAACAGCACGTTTGAGTCACAAGTTATAGCTTAAACGCACGCACGGTACGCATGGATAGTAAACAAACACGCTAGGTTTACAGATGCACGCACGGATCACAAGACTACGCATATGCACGTACAATGCACGAGTGGTGAGGAAGCTTCTACACGGGTCACAAGTGCACACTGTTTATGGGTTCACGTTTGAACGCTTGGATGACTAATGCATGTGCACCAGAATTCACGGGTCACACGCACGTCTATGCGTTCGTAACGCACAGATATGTAATAAGTAATTTAAAGTGTAGTTAATTTGGAAGACACTTCAGCACATAATATTCAAATTGTGCATTGAATTAAGCACTAGGCATTTACTCGATTTAAATAATGCACTGCTTTAAACACAACCTTAAACAAGATTTTATATTTATTAAAAAAAAATCGGAAGAAAGGCTTTATTTATGCTTTAAGTACCTAGTAGTATAATAACATATTGTTATTTGTATATTTTTGAATAAGAAGTTTGTTCGTAGAAATAGGTTCACTTAAACGAAGACAACGTTAAATATAAATTAAGACTATTGAAGTTAGGTTAATGTCAACTATATGTACGAGTATGTATACTGAAGCTTCATGTAAAGATATACGGAGTAGAGTCTCTTAACTGTTAATATGACTGATGACATAAATATCAGGAGACAATCTCGCACAAATTGGTCGAGTCCCAAACTCAGCTCCAGGCTTCAACTATGGGTACTAGAAAACGATGAACATATCTACGTATAGAGAAATATAATGTATGCTTGAAGTCATAGAAATTAAAGACTCAGGAACTCGCGCTTATACAACAAACATTTGGCTATACGAGAATGGAACCCGGTTCCGCTCGCTTCGTAGGCATGGTCACTACCAGGGCTAACCGTGCCGTCAATAATCGGCAGAAATAACAAAAATGTTATCATTTCTTAAGTATTTGTTTGACTTGCGTCATTTTCGTTTAAAAGCAGCATTTTTGATTCACAACAAAAACACCGACAATGTATGTTTATTCTTATTAGTTAAAGATAAAAGGAACTACTTCTACATTACAGAGAAGTATTGAGTACCAGTATTTTTACTTGTTATTTTTTGGAACAGGTAAAACTACTCAGTGCCCCGACCGCCGCCGTGCAGAGAACAGCGGATAATACCCAATTGCCACGTATATTGTTCAACAAAATGACCCATTTTAGCAATGGCTTTCAAAGACGATCAAAACTTGAGATGTTAAAGTAGCACACAGAATATTGTACCTATTAAAGATTTATATCGTTATTAAAATTATAGTAAGGTTATTGAAATATGTTATTATTTGTAAATATTTACATTTAAATTTCAGAATTCCATTTGGTTTAGCTGAATTATTTAGTTCTGTTAATAGCGTGCAACGAGAGAGGTACACTAGGTAGGTCCAGCATCAGGTACACTGACACGGTGATGACGATGATGATGGTGTTGATGATGATCATGATCATACAGGCTCATTAAATAAATAAATATCTGGGTACAAATCACTCAAAACGACCTAGTCCCACACTAACACTTACATTGAGATCGTCAACATAAATCATCGTTATCATCATCATCACTATCGATATCATCATCATAATCAAAATCATAGCGAATGACATCCACTGCCGAACATAGCCTATGTTGAAGGACCTCCTCGTCATATAAATTAAAAAAGTCAAAAATTATTATTGCCATAATTCCCAAATAATATCTGTATGAATATTTTGCACGTTTCGTGAACTCATAGCTTACCTACTGTGACAATTTTATTTCTACATTTTTTTTATTATCATACTATTATGTTAATTGTTTCACAGTGACACAAGTATATTTACCTGGTATCTACTAAGTATCAACCTGTAAAATTACTCTAGTCACCTTGAGTTGTCACGAGTCATACATTAAGCGTAAATTATCGTGTGTCTGAGCGTTTTCTTGTGCGAAACTAACAATTCAAAATAGACATTATTCGTCAACTATATGGTTTCTTTTCGTTTGTTAGGTAACACTTTTATAATTGAATCCTTTGAACGTTGTTATATTTAACGCCCAGAACTACAAATGGGGTCGTTATTGTAAGGATTTTAAAACGACGGGCACTTATCGGCACTCGTTTGTTTGCGGGAAAAACGACGTAACGAGAGGTGAGATACCAAACAATTTTAAAAATTATTCGTATAGCACTTTAGTGTTAAATGTAATAGCGTCATATGTTGAGATGTGTCAATTATAAGCGAGTGTTAATAAACGTCTAGGTTGTCACGTTTTGTAAATTGGTTGAAATATGTCAAAGAACGTTGGAGGCGTTTCGCTTTAATGGTTTCGTCATTTGTAACGTCAATTTAAATTTCCGACTGTCAGAGACTTTTATAATTTAATTTTAAATTATATACAGGGTGATAAATCAACGAGGGAGACTTTGAAACTATAAGAGATCGGGTTTGTCTTTAGGAATCATGTCATCGATTTTAGAAGAAGGAAAAATAACTTTTATAGATTACCTAAAACTCAGGCTGGAAAAGCTTTAATTGTTCTTAGTAATATGTGACATTCTCAATATAAAGGGACCTTATGGAGGCAGACGGTTACGCCGTTTTTAGAACTGTTACCATAGTATTCGTATAGTTATAAGAATAAGAAGAGCGTAACTGCCTTCCTCCATTAGGTCCCTTTATATTGAGAACGTCACATATTAAATGCAAAAGTGTGTTTATTTGTTTTGTTTTCACGGCTTAAGCCGTTTACGCCTCAACCGATCGAAGATAAATTTTGGTACAGTTTAAAACGGACATAGGATACTTTTTATCTCGGAAAATTGGACAGTTTCCGAGGGAGTAGTGATTAACGACTTCTGGCTAAAACGTACTTTAATATTTATCTTGTAATTAATTACGTTTAGTTTTATTGGGATAATTTTTAATCAGTTTTTTTGCAGTTCGGAATTATTCATGCATTGTAAATCAATTCAATGTCGACGTTTAATTTCAGTGTAGCAATTTTTTATAAAAAAAAATAAAGAAGTTAATATTAATTCCCTTAGCTTTATTTTAGTCAGCTGTAAAAGATTTAGACGTATCTCCATTACACGAAGCAACAGAGCGAATAATTAGATGAAAAGTTAGCTTAGCTCCTGCAATTTTGTAGTTAAACTATACAATCTTACCTACGCTTAGATCTTTCAAACCACGCAACGGATTTTAATGCGGTTTTCACCATCAGTAGATAATTTTTCACGGAAGGTTTATGTATATAATAGAACCCGGAGCGAAGCGAGGGCGGGTCGCTATAAGCTATAGTTTAACTTATGTAACCGAAGCGAAGCAAGGGCGGGTCTCTAGTAGTATTATAAAACGAAGTCGCTTATCCCGCTGTCTGTCCCTTTGCATGTACAGTCAATGTTATAAATATAGATACGTTTAGAGTGTCAAAAATATGTAACCACGACCTTATTACGGCGACATAAGATGGTGGTTACATTTTTTTTGAGGCTTTGGACGTATCTATGTTAAATCTTGACTGTACGCTTTTAATGCGGTTTTCACCATCAGTTAGATATTTTTTACGAAAGGTTTATATATATAAAAGTACCCGGAGCGAAGCGAGGGCGGGTCGCTAGTAATGTATACAGCTGTACCGATACACTAATTCAAATTATGGTTTCTGTAATTAATTATTAACTACAATAGAAAGAAGACTATATTGGATCTTATTTCACGAAAATCATGATTTGTTTATGTTTTAGCGTTGCTAATAAGCAATGAAATATTAAAATAGCTCTTTGAAATATATCTAAAATCCCGTGGATAAAGCACGTGTCACTTTCTAACCAGTATGTAAGTGTGAGAGAGACGTGTGTTTCATCCACATTTATCCACGGCGATAAAAGGCGATAAAATACGGGTGCTGTTTCGTATCTATATTAAACAAAATTCTTTCGTAACTTTTCAAAATAAACTAAGAAGTTACGAGCTTTTGTCATAAGTCTTTATAACCTCCTAATTCCCACCATACAACGAAATTTGCCAATGGAATATGAACCTATTATGAATAGAATAGAGTCAGTTTTTTAATTTGATTGTCAGTCATAAAAACAAAAGAAATTCCACCTTATCTCCTTTGCAGTGGATCTTTATTCCATTGGCCGTATTATGTATAGATTTTTGTACAAGGCGCCTTAGGAGGATAATTTATGTGAAATTGACGGTAAAACATCAAAGTCGATGGTATTCAACGGCTTAATTTATACGTTTCTTGATCACAATATAATTATATAAAAACATAATAAAATCTGGCAAAAATAAAGACTCGTAGGTTCAGTGGAAGAGCACCTGACTGTGTGATTCAAATCCCGGTAATTAAATATTGTATTTTTACACCCCTTATCTCATTCTTATTTTGTACAGATGGGTCCTTACGGTTTCACTTTAACCCTTTAGGATCTTTTGAGCAAATAGGTACCCTCTCATTCAGTTGTTCGAATGTGCAGGTTTCCTCACGATTTCCTTTACCGTAGGAGCATCGGGTAATGTACTTAAGTTAGAAAACCTTATTGATACATATCGACCGCTGGGGTTCGAACTCGGTTCCTTACGATAAGGAGTAGAGACCCTAGGCCGCTAGGCCACCGACGCTCTTATCTGGGTGGCTAGCACAAGTGGTCCGCGACATGTTTTCCGCTCGGATCTCCCTTTCTAACTTGTCTGTAACGATAGAGCCGCACAGAGTTGGGCATTATTCGAATAAATTTTTAAATTTATTTTATATTTTAAAATTATTCAGCCACTTTTTCGAATAATATATGAATTATTCTTTATTTTATTCGAAAAAATACCACGAATAATATTTTAGTACACTTTCGAATATACATAATGTGTATTTTAGGAGTGATTATTTTATAAAAACAAGTCTGATTTCTGTGTGTTTTTAATTTCTGAGTTTTATTTAATACCCCTGTCGATCTTATACCCATTAACTTTTAAACGAGGATAATTTATTCGTAATATTTTATTCGCGAATGATTTAATCGTGGAAAAATTCATTCGTGAATTACGTACGAATATCATATTATGTACGAATAAGAAAAATCATTCGGAAAATTTATTCGTTATTCGCGAATTATTTTTTATTCTCAATCGTTATTCGTCATTCGAATAAATTTTATGTATCTCTGGAGTCGCACTCAGTGACAAACGAGAAAATACAAGATGTGCCAGCCTTTCTGACACATTTAAATAACAATCAACAGAATAAACAAAAGAACTACAATAGATCTTCTTAATAGGCCAGTTTTAATTCTTCGTGTTTAGTCATGCAGAGTGCAAATTCAATTGTGAACTGTACGCACCACTGACTCAGATCAGGTGTAAATAGGTCACCACTGGGATAGCGAAAATGAACCGTATAACCTTTAGTCGCATGAACTTTTTAAAATTTTGTTTACAGTAAAGTTTGATTCTAAAGTCGTAGGTATCCCACTACTATTACAAATGGAGAAGTTTGTGTGTGTGTTAGTGTTTGTTACTTGTTTCCGCTGAAACGGCTGGAAGGATTTTGATGAAATTTAGAATGGTGATAGCTATACCCTGAATTAATATCTGGATAAGGCCGTTCAAATGATCATTTATATGACAGGAGTAACACAATAACTTTTGTGATACCGTAAGGCAAGTGTAACACAAAGATACTTCTTTTTTTATAAAGCTTGTTTCATATTAGTATTAAAATAGTGAGTAAGAAATAATAATAAAAAAAACTACCTTACGTATTTTTTTTATTTTATTTTTACGTAAATTATCCAGATCTTAACTTCGGATTGCGATCGATGGGTATTTAACTAAATCAATCTCAATTTTAATCAATTTCACCATAATACAATTTTTTTTATTATTAATATGTTCTCAATCTGTATGAATCTTTACAATAAAATTGTTGTGTTTCTAGCGTAGTGTTACAAAAGCATAACAAAAGCACCAAATTTGTAAGATTTTTACAAACAATTTCGTTTATAAAACGGAAAATAAGTTAAACTAGACGCAATTTCATATTATCATTTACGCTTTTAACATAAACACACTAAATTATATCACACTAAAGTAAACTTCTAAAAACGGTTATTTATCTACTTGAGAAATGTCTAAACACATATTTTGAACACGCTATGACGAAATCGGCCCTCTTACTTGTGACGTTTCTCACAGACAAACGAGAAATGGCAGTTATTTTTTAAAATAATGTTGACGCCTTACGGTGTTGCTGTATAAAAATACAATTTTATCTTAGTTTTTTTTTTATATGTAGTGGTAATTATTTGTAACACAAAAAATAGTGTAACGAAAACTCAAACAACTAATCTAAAGATCAATAAAATACGCAATTTTAAGTATTTAAACACCGTAATTGCCTTTAACAGAGTGTAACATCCAAAATGTTTAAAAAAAACGACATGACATTTTCGACCAAAATTAGGGGGGTTTGATGAACATAATTACATAAATAAAATAACTAAAAAAACTTGTATTCACTATTCGATTTGGGGAAACAAGCTCATTAATTGCTTTACAGAATCAACTAAATTAAAAGGGCTAATTATTTAATTAATTAATTTTTGATGAAATTGTACTGGAAGTTTTGGTTCAGACAAAAAGTGATAATTTTGGCGGCCTTACTCATATAGGCTACCTTTTATTTATTTTCATTCGGCGACGCGGTTCGCTTAGTTGGTAGTGACCCTGCCTACGAAGCGGTCCTAGGTTCGAATTACGTTTAGACCAAATGTTTGTCTGAGCGCGAGAATTTGTTCCTGAGTCATGGATGTTTTTATATCTTTAAGTATGTATTTTTCTATATAAGTATGCATATCGTCGCCTAGTAGGTACCCATAGTACAAGCCTAGAGCTTAGTTTGGGACTAGGTTAGTGTGAGATTGTCCCCTGATATTTATCTCGAAAAATTACCGTGGGTTGGATAACGCGGATGAAGTCGTCGGCAGAGGCTAGTAGTCATGTTAACTAAGTTTATATAACTACTAGATTCTGTCCACGAAATCGTCTGCGATTAAAACATTATTATCATATTAATTTTAATTAAAATGTACGGCATTAATCGCTTTAGGACCAGGAACAGGACCGCGCTCAATCTACAAAAGTACGCGACTACGGAGTAACAATGCTAAATTGGTTTGTTTATTGTTTGATTATTTCTATTGTTTGACTAAATGCAAGTGTAATGGTTAGTGTAATAACTGACTCGTCTACATCAAGACAGAAGCTTAATTTACTTTCGAGACGTGTTTTTGGTACATACCAGATATTATAAAGAATAGGAATATTGTAAATTGTTGGTCTATTTTTTTGTGATACATGTTCACAAAAAATGAAATGTTCTTTCTCCTATTAAAACTACAATCAAAAAGAATTTAATTTAAAATTGTACTGTACATGTTTAAAGTTAACGATGAATAATTCAACTTAGAAACATTATCTTTTCTTGTATTTATTTTAAAATATACATTTCGTTGTTTGTTAAAATGAAACGGCTGACATCAACATATCTTTTTAACGACGATCTCATAACGGCATGACACATCATATATTTTAATATTTCTATTGAGATGTAAAGAATCCCGAAAATGTTTACAAACGAAGTCATAATTATTATTAATGGCATTAAAATGACGTTTTATAAAACAGCATACATAAAACCTACGTACTTACAAAATTAAAAAATAAACACTCTTTATATCCATGTACCAACAAAACCACAGCAAACAAAACCGTGTGTTAGCTAAACGACATAATTTCAAAAAAGGAACTTCTCAATTGAAATTTTCATCGCGATCGAGTGGACGCGCGAAAAACATCTCAACGACCATCCACTATCATTCCCGCCGCGGCACTGAAATACTAAACACGTGGTTGAAAATATACTGCACTGGCCGTAAAAAGACTCAATCGACTGTTAACCGCGATCCAAATTGCACTTGAAATCAACTGGATATGATTCAGAATAGAACGTTTCTTAACAAGCTAACGAAAAATTCCAAACAAAACAGCATCGCAACTGACGGGCGAAGAATTTTTTTACTATAAGCTTTATTACGACCCAGCTGAGATAGAAGATCCAATGTTCGGAACGGCTGTGTATTCGAATATGGAAAACTCGGTCGTTCGTGAAAATTCGCCGGCGCTCGGCTGTTTTCGCGTTCGTTACTGGGGTGCTATTCTCAAGGAATCTTTTGTCGACAAATTCACTGAGATAAACTGAAACTGATTGTTTGTAAGTGTTCTGATCATCCGTCATTGGACCAACACGCTATATTTAACTTAGCTGTAGCCATAGTTAAAGATACCGTCCGTCGCGTAGAAATAACGGGAATACGAATCAAATAATGATTCGTCGAGTTAAGTCTACGATGTGATTCTAAACAGAATAACACCCCTGCCCAAGCTTTTGAATGCAAACAGACGTCGCGAGCTCGTTCACACTACATGGATTTTAATGGTACAAACATAATATTTTCCTACGGCTAACGAGTTGACACGATTCCGCAAACGTCCTTGCTTTTGTACAAACAGAGTTTAGATTCGAATGAATGTGCGATCGCTTTTAGATTTGTCGGGTGCGGATTTAACTTTGTTATCTTGTAACGGGACGACAAATTATTTGGGTAATGATGTGAGAAAATATTCATGCATGTCAAATAAAGGACTGAAAGGAAGTTCGGGACGTGACAAACAAGGTGTTTTGTTAGCTTCCGACCTGCTCGACGAATTATACATTATTTCATTCTTATGCGAGTTGCGGGTTTTTGTACTGTTTCGAACATTTCGTAACGTTTTATTGTTATGTTTTAAACCTTTTCTGCTCGCATACTAATTAGATATCGTTATTGATATTACAACACCATGTCATGCACAGTTTTTCCAAAGCGTCATGGTGAACAGTTCTGTAATGACCGTTACCATAATAACAGTTCTAAATAGTATAGTATTGTTATTACCGCTAATTATGAATATCAATAAAGGCGTGAACAGTAAAAATTTCTTAATAGTTTTTGGCATTTTTTTTATGAAACACGAGTGACAAATAATTATGCTGCCAGTTGCATTGCGAGTGCAAGTGTGATAGCAATAGCCAACCGAACGCATTAATGTTGGAACTACACTTGTCTGTTGACAAGTATTTTGCATCTCTTTCGTTCGTTATGTCAAACGTAAGAGATGTAAGATGAATATTTAGAAAACACGGCCAAGTGAAGTGCCACACGAAGCTGGGAGTATTGTAGTGAACAATTGATATTGATATTCCAATTATGAATGTGACCGAATCTCGCCTAATGTGGTCCCTGATTTGTAGCAGGCGCGAAGTATCGGATTGTTCTGTTTCGTTCCAGAATAGAATAGGTCGCATTCCTCTTGCGTGTAGTAAAACACTTGCCTGGCGATTCGGGAGATAGAAATAAAGATTTGTTGGTAAAATTGAATCACAAATAAACATACATAATGTAAATAGTAGATAGCTATAGGGGAAAACCGGGATAGTTGCTCTACTTTTTAAAATCCCTCTATATCTCTCAGTACAAAAAGCAAAATACTGTATTTGTAAAATTGGCCGGTACTTTGGTTTTTTTATCTACAAATTTATGAAAATAAAAAAAACATCTTTAATATTTCCAGAGTATAAGCGATTTTTGCGGACCTCTATATTTTGGGATATCTATCCCACATAGGGGATAGTTGCCTAATCCATATAAATTACGTTAGGGATAGATGCGCCGAGAAGCAAGACATCTATCCCGCAAAAACTTTGATGGCATTTTGCCTTCCCATGCAAAAGCACAGAGATATGCGACACGATCAACTTAGTGTTCGTTGGAGAGTCTTTTGATAGATTCCTCCGCGACACTAGAGTAATTAAAATCGGGGCAACTATACCGCTGGGCCAACTATCCCGGTTTTCCCTTAGTGGTAGATAAAACAAATATTTTATCGACGCCGTAAGCCCAGTTGGCAATGACCCTGTCTATAAAGTTAGCCGTCGCGGGTTCAATACTTTAATCCCTGTAAGTGATAAGTGAATATTTAGACATGTAATGAGTAATATTGATTCTAGGTCTTTGATATTTTCTAATTTTTTTTTTTAATAATAAACTAACGGTCATATCTAATCATTGTTTACAACTAAATAGCATGTTCAATTAAACCTACAGTTTCCTAAATTAATATTTAGTAGGTACTATATTTCTATTAAGTACCTACTGGCACATGTGTAAAAAAATTTATATAAATATATAACTATATATATATATCGTTTGTAGTCCCATAGTTCAAGCCTAGGCATAGTTTGGGACTCGCCTAATATTAAAAAAAAAGACGTTAAAATTATGTACATAAGTTCTGCCACTTTACAAATTTAATCTTCATCCTTGAACTGCTGATCAAATTTGAATGAAATTCGGCACAACGAGCCTACGACCTGGATATTACTATAATCATTAGGATACTCGCTTTAGAAGTTAATATCAGGATACTCATTTTAGATAAAAAGGGTACGGTGTAGCATTAGATTTATCTAGATCTGCCAAGTTAGTAACAGAAAATAAATGGATAAGGGCCCTGTCCAGACCTAGGGTCTGAAAGTTATTTCCCAAGGGCTATATAAGATAAATTCATAGACAGCAGAAGATTCTACAATATTACAGTGAGATTTATTGTTTGCTTTAATGTTTATATTATGACATGAATGAGTTTTACTGTGATAATAAACCTATCCAGTAACTTATTTAAATTTTTACTTGTTTGTTGTTAGTGTAAGTAGATAACCGGACATTGTATTTTTTATTATTATTTTTATATAAGAGAGAGGCAAACGAGCATGCGGGTTACCTGATGGGAAGTAATCACCACCGCCCATGAACACCGGCAACTCGAGAAGAGTTGTCGGTACGTTGCCGGCCTTTTAGGGAGATGAACGCTCTTTTCTTGAATGCCCCATGTCATAACTGGCCGGAAATACCGCAGAAGGAAGTTGGTTCCACAGTTTCACCGTACGAGGCAAAAAGTGCCTGGTGAAACGCACGGTGGAAGAACACCACTCATCAAGGTGATGTTGATGAAACTTGGATTTTCGACGAGTAGTACGGTGGTGGAATTCTGCGGCCGGTAATAATTCGTGCAATTCTTGAGAACACTCCCCATAATAAATCCTATACAGCACGCAAAGCGAACTGACGTCCCGTCGGATAGAGAGGGAATCCAGTCGGTCGGAGATCACTGGGTCATTGACGATTCGAGCAGCTCTACGTTGTATTCGGTCAAATGGAAGAAGAAGATATTGGGGTGCCCCAGCCCAGAGATGAGAACAGTACTCCATATGCGGCTGAACCTGAGCCTTATAGAGTTGCAGGCAGTGGTCAGCCGTGAAGTACCGTCTCGCTCTACTAAGCACGCCAAGCTTCTTCTTAAAAAACAACAATTATAATAATAACAATAATATAAATAATAGTAAAAATAATTAATAATAATAATAATTTGACATAAATAAATGTGTATGAGTATGAGTATAGCGAAAAAACACAACCTAAACACTCTTCTTAATAAGTACGAACGATGGCACGGGGCGACTTTAAAACAACGGGGCGACTTTGATATTTTTTGAATCATTGATTGTGTGCTGTATGTTAGTTATTAATGAGCTATTTAATTTTAAATTGTTTCATATGCGAGCGCAAACTATAAATAGTTTAAATATTTTCAGTAAAGTAGGACATAAATAATCAAATTAAAAAAAACTTTTGACATGCTTCAGTATATTTTCGTATTGCAGGGAGAATCCAAATAACTCAAATTTATGAAACGAGATTTAAAGTTACGTATTGTTTTTTTTCTCCAGAGCCATGTACCGTGGTCCACCTCTAATTTGCTTTAAATTACTCCAAATTAGAAGTCGCCAATACAATATTTTAAATATTTTATTATGCGAATAAATACGAGATATAGGAGATTCATTTTCAAAATTCATCAAATTAACCACATTTTAAGGTGCCTTGTCGAGTCATCATTCATGTCATTCATGTAATTTTTCTTTCTTTCTTTCTTTAAAAGTGAAGTAGAAGAGTGGCTGGCGAATCAATCAATGAAGAGGGTCGTTCCGGTCATTCCGAGCTCACGCTTCTCAAAATGGCCCGTGCTTATTCGTCGACGAGTTACTTGGCAAGCTATTTACCGTAGGTAACTAGTGAAACCGTAGATAGATTTGGTTACAGACATTTATTATGCCAAAAAGTGTCAAAATTTAACCTGAAGTTACCAAAGCTATCCGCGGTTTAATAGGAACAAGCGAGATGGAATACGGCTGTTCCACACAAGTTTATTGGAAATAGAGCATTTCCCAAAGTCAAAGTCTTCCAGGTGTTACGTATTTGTAGATTACGGGACACACGGTTGGCAAGAACTCTGTAGCTCCTTTATAATATAACTCGATTTAGCTCAAAATAATTATCATCTCCTTGCCCTTATCCCAATGACTGTGTAAAGAAAACGAAATTCTATTTAGTCCGCCAGTTAAAGTATCAAAAAATATTGGACACTTGTTTTTTCTTTTGTCAATCGAACAAAAAATTACAAAGATAAAGCGCGACAAAATTCGGGAGTGGAGGCTCGCGACGTGACTTCTGTGTAAAAATTATACGAAGACGTAACGTCATGCGACATTTCAACTCAATGTGTCTCCGTAATTTTTTGTTGATGTGAAAAAAGAAAAAATCGTGTCCAATATTTTTTGATAATCTACCTGATCGACAAAGAAAAAAAAATTGTCAACATCCCTATTAGTTATTTGGGGTGCCGGCGCCGCGTGTCATGTCTTCCACACATCACTATCCTTCATCTCAGCATTCACTCGCTTCTTCCTCACATCACTCTTCATACGATCCATCCACCTCTTTTTAGACCTTCCCCTTGCCTCACAGATAGCCCTCCACATATTTAAAACTCTTCTTGTAACATGGCTTCCATCCCTCCTCCTCGCCATACCCTTGACAGTCTAATAAGCTGGCCATACTCACTAGGGTATGCCTGCGCAGTTTTGCCAGTTGTATTTGACACGAGTTGCCTGTAAATGCGTGGAAACTTGCACAGTTGTGTCACATACTCGCTCCGGTTTACCTGTGCAGTTCAACTGTACAGACAAAACTGCGCAGGCATACCCTAATGTGTATGGCCAGCTTTACGGTAAGTTCGCCATTTTTAACGTAAGTACGTAACGAACAGAAATAGTAAGGAGCCATGTTTACACCCAGTAGTTTTAAGCATTTTTACGATATAATAAAACATATTTATGTCCGCGTGTTGAGGTTCTGTAATATTTCTTCTTAGTGTTCCAGTTCCGTGCACACGTGTGATTTATGGAACGTTGCTGCTGTTCATTTTATTGTTGTTTAACAAAAAATGCGAATTCAATATTCTATGCAGCTGCGGAACGGCTAAAATTTATATAAAGTTTTATTTTGTTACAGATGTAGTGAATATGACATCTAATTAATTACCCCCCGATGCAAAACAATTGGGTGTTATAAGTTTAAGTGTAAGATTGTATGCGTACGTGACAAAGTAGCTATTTTCTATAGATAGAATGCGAATCGGTGTTGATATATAGACGTGATTCAGGTCATATCCTTATTACACAGAACGGACATAAGGCGATTTGACGCGTTTAGATGTAAGTTCGCACCCAGCACTCGTACTTTATCGCGGTGGATGAGTGTGGGTAAAGAATCCGTCACTCTCGCATTTATATACATACTGCAAGCTTAACATGCAAGCACGAGATAAAATTTGACAGGTGCTAGGGCAATACATATCTATTCCATATTCTAACGTAAGACTTAACGCTTCAGGTTTAAAATAAGTATCTCGTCCTGTCTTTTATTACCTTTTAGCGACTATTGCGACTTTCTCATTTTTATAGCGATTTTATCGAACTTATTTCAAACCTTAAGCGTTAAGTGTTACGTTATAATATGGAATGGTGTATTCATTGTTAAGCCCGCTGGTCAGAAAGTGACATATGTTTTATCCTCTTTTATCCACATGATAAACACAACTGTAACAGCAGGCGAGTATCGAACGGTATGAAAGTTTAACGATCCAATCGATGGCAAGGTAGCCGGTTCGAATCTATTTCAGTCAAGGCCCCCGTCTGTAAGCACAGGTGAATAACGTATAGTAAACGCCCATCGCAACGAGGATCGTATTTATTGTAGTCATACAAATATATTATACTGAGGCAAAATTGGGATGTTACTGGAAAGTTGTTTAAAATGACTTTTTTTTAATAAAGTTACTTGAATTTTTGGATATTTCATCATTTTATTGAATTTCACTTCATCGAACGTAGCGTTTCATCGTATTTCAGTTCATCGAAAGCTAATTTCTGCTGAAACCTTATTGTTTTTAGGTTATCTGAAGCATGGGTTACTTAGGTTAGGTTAGACCTGTGACCACCAAATAATTATAACTCCTGCACGTGGAAATGAGAATACTGCGAAATCATACATCCGATGAAAGGTGTTTCGATAAAGTGATAGCTACCCGTAAGTTTATGTACACCTTTTATTTGCTTTCTGTTTTGTTTAAAACTTATACGAATTCATGTAACATAATGTATCGCTGTTGATGCCCTAAATAGATAAACAATATTTTTACTATGTACAAACATCACTGTTAACTGACCACTATGAGCCTTATTGTAAGGTGACAAGATTCACAAATGGCCAGTTGACTGTGTTGCTGATGGTTTCATAATTCACACTCTTAGATCAAAACAGTAGCAACTCAAAATACAACTGTTTTAAAATCAACTTTCATAATAAGTTCTATGGACTTATTATCAAAATTAGGATGTTTTTGAGTAGCGATACTGTTTTGATCTAGGAGTTCGAATATATTCCAAAACTATTACGACTAAATTTCAAGTTTTTAAAAACATGTTTTTAAGATATTCGTATTTTCATCTCTGACTAAGTATGAGGTTTTGGAACCAAAAGACATCAACGGGCACGTCGTCTCGAAAATTAAAGTCAAAATGGACCAAGAGTTATTAATTTATGTTTATCCTCATTATATCAACAAAATGATAAGTGCGAGCAGGAGCCGCGCCCTGAGGGTTTCGAACTTAAATTATGTATCTAGAATCCTAGGAATCGCGAGTCTACGATTTCTACCTGTTTAAAATAGCTGATCATTGCTCTATCGAAAAGGTATGTAAGTAAGTCTGATTATAGGACTAACTTAATTTTCTTTTTGCAGGACCAACTTATCTTTGCAGTGGAAAAAAATGTTCTCCCATACATAAGTTAACATGACGGTCGATGCTCCAACTGAAAATTTATATTAGTAATACCAAAAAATATCATAACTTCACAAAAATAATTAGGCGTCATTAAAGAAGTTCGTAATGTTTGTAATGTCAAAAAGAAAACAGTCGATTAACATTATAAAGTTACAAAATAATAAATGATATCGAAAATACGTACGTTCTTGAAAACGTAATTCGGAATCTAATATTAACAATTTCGAGATTAGTCCCAGTGAATTAATTATTTATACAAAAAATCCAATTCCAATAAACATGATTTATTATGAAAATATGAAAGTGAACTTTTATGACTTTTACATTATTCATTTAAATATTTGTAAATGAAAATAGCACTGACGCAATGGTGAAAAGATACATTATTGTGTGTACAAGAATAAAAGAAAAGTAGAAAACCACTTTGTTGGTACGTCTCAATCATATAATGAGTTAGACATAATTATGAACAGGGTATTGACCGCGGTTACCTTTTTTCTATAGTACTATTAATAAATAGTACGAACTATATATTGTACTCGTATGAAATATCATGACCGCCGACCCATGAAATACCATATCAAGCCGTGACCGACTTGGCTGTTTATTTTTTGTTGTTCGTAATTGTCAGGAGGTTTGTGTTCAAGTTTTTTTTTTGGAAAAATTCTACGCCAGTTTTATACATATTTATATAAACGGTTTTGATAAAAACACTGAATAGAGGTATTTCTTAGATCAACGGAGTGTCTTCGGGAAAAATCGGTTTCGACCCGAGCGACGCTCGGTCTCCCTTCTTATAATTAAGTGTCAAACGTTATCGAGATAAAATATTGCTAATATCATTAGATTTGGGTGTCGTAAAAAACCGAAACAGCTGTGAAAACAAGTAAGAAAGTTGGCTAGTTTGGGCCGTTTGCTGCGAGTGCCCCCGGGGGTCCACTTGTTCAGTTCTGCCACTTTAAGAATGGATATATAGTTGACATCAAATAAATATACATATAAGAGCACTAGTACTTATATTAGAATCCGTCGTTTATGGTTTTTCCGCTACACTGCTAAAATAAGTGGTCAGCACCACCTTCGCGTGAGATAAAAGTAATTTTCTTCCTCTAAGTATATATGTTACGTTCTCAATATAAAGAGACCTTATTGAGGCAGGTGGTTACGCCCTTTTTAGAACTGTTACCATAAGAAGGGCATAATTGTCTTCCTCCATAAGGTCCCTTTATATTGAGAACGTCACATATTTGAAGAGTATACAAACGTATCATTTAATGTATAATGGCTTAATTACTAGTGGTTTCTTTAGAGGTAAAATAAATTTCTGACAGAAATTAAATTTTTGAAACAAGCTTTTATTGCCGACTGTACTTTGATGCTGACTGTACGTTACACAGTCATCATTGAGGAAAGTTCCTACGAGCACTAAGCCACGAACACGGCTATCTTGTTTAATTGCGGAGTTCCTATGGCCACATTCCGACTGGTTCCATCCCAAATAGCACACAAGCTGTATAAGAACTTATACAGCCCTTAAAATGCTAAAACTAGAGTTATAATGGCTGTATAAGCTCTTATACAGCTTTTGTGGTACTTAGAATATTATTTCATTGTCACCGAAGTTCCGTAGGTATACCAAACCTCATTCGGACAACGGACAGTGGTTGAAAAAAAAAAAACGGGCAACTTTAAATAAAAGCTTGTTATTACGATTTCACAAACTAAATGACATTAAATATATATAAAGACTTATAAACGTAAAGAGAGAAGCCTGCCGCATAAATATATCCCCGATATTAGTCTAAAAATATTGACTTTTTCTCTGAAAAACTGAAATATCTTGTTGCTCAAATAGTCTTTTTGATGATGTCTACGATAATTGGAAGGTATCACAGCGCCCACGCATTATTCCACTTTTAAGTTTAGTCGTTTGCATGTGTGCGCTTTATTGGACGGTCACCGTATTTGACGATAATCTGTGATTCTGAGAGTGTGTGTAAGGAAAGAACAGTGTACTTGTATCTCACTATATTTTCACATATCTGCCTATATGTATTCGTTGCATACGTCAAAATAATATTATATTCGTTAGTAGTCGATTCATACGACGCATTCACATAAATAATTAATGTTTATGAAAGTCAAAATAAAAAATCGAAAACTATTTATTTCATGTTTATCTCATGTATTTTTTTATTTACTCTTTGGCTGTTTAGTATACTGGTGATGAATTTTACTATAATTAGCGCTCTATATAACATCTGAGCTCAAACTGAGCTTGGCCAAAAAGACCGTCTAGGTTTTTGCAGAATAAAGACAAACTTAGTGGTCCCTGTAAAACCTTCTCGCTCTTTAAACACCAAGTTCATACAAACCGATTGAAACACCACGAAAACCGATAAAAATCACCGACTATGCTCCAAAAGGTACGCGTAGACATAAACGTGTATAAAATAGAAGGAGAAGTTGAAAAGCGTAAATAATGTATCTTTCCACTCACTTGTTGTGTAGCCGAAGTCGTCTTCTGCTTCTGGATCTGCCTCTTTCTCTTCTTTGCTGCGCTTGATTGCTCCGGCTGACGCTCGATCGATCTAGAAGAAGACATTTCAATTTAATTGTGTAGGTGTTTTAACAGCATAAGGGTGAAGTCGCTCCCTCCACCTGAACGTCTTATGATGGAATGATGATGATATTAGGTTACTGATCGATATTTAAAGGTTGATCCATGAAGACGTACCTCAACTCCCTTATCAGAATAAGTTCTTCCTTGCAATTCTCTTTCGTCTTCTTCGTCGTCACTACTTTCCGAGTCAGAATACACCGGCTTTGGTGCCGGCGCAGTTTCTGATGTCGATTTCTCTGTCTCTTTCTCTGTATCTTCTGATTCTTTCTCCACTGCGTCGGGTTCTGAAGTTACTGTTATCTGTGGAATAGCTTATTGTTTACTTACTTTCCCTCTTTATAATATTAGTACAGATAGAGAAGATAAACAAGCAGACATACACCATTTGATGGTAGATGAGGCTCTTGGAAGTTTGCAATTTATAGTTTTCAAATACGTTGTCAACCCTGAGAACTATTTAATCTTATCTTTTCTAAACAGACGTAAATACGTCACGGTGATTGTGCGAGTTTAAACGTCATTTTCAAATGTCTTCTATACACTAGGTTATTACAAACTAGGGTTACTCTATTTAAAAACCTTCATTTTATGAATCAATAAAGTAAAACAAAAATGAAATCTCAAAATAGCCTGACTTGTACCTTAATTTCATGTTCTGGTGTACCAACAGGAACTGGTATAGGAGTTTTTCTGGAGACTGATGAGTGGGTTGGAGATGGAGGCGGTGACGACGCTTCCACGTCTGACGAATCAGTGTTCTGTGGTGAAGAATCAAAATTAATTAATGGTCTTAAAAATGAGGAAGTATATTATCAAACTAAATAAGTCTATCTATTAACGCTGAGGAAAACCAAAAGCGGAAAACTGCGAGCAAATTTTACACAAGTACGTAATTTTACTGATACGCATTATAATAATAATGTAATAATAATGTTTGGTTGCGTCATATTATACGTAACCGCGTCTAATACAACTCGTCGAAACATAATTTTGCAGATTGTTGTGCTCAATCAAGGCCAGAGCTGTGGTTTATTATGCGATTAAGTTCCTTTTTATAGTATTAGTGTGTCAGAAACTCTCTCAAAAACATGCAGATATTCTAAGCTCTTGTCAGGAAGAGGTAAGAGTATTTTTTTAAATTCCCTTATGCCAATGCTCATATCCATATCATTAGACACAAATAGACTGAAAGGTAATCAAAATGCAAAACAGATTCCGTAACAATGTCGAAATAAAAAAACCCCAGCTTAGTAGGTACGGTCACTACCAACCAACTAGGCTAACCGCGTCGTGTTTGTTTTGTTTCTTAGTTGTTCTTTTAAAAAGAAAATTTTACTCCTGTTCTTTTTTCTTTCTTTAAATAAGTATGTTACGTACCCACACTGGTAGACTTTGCACTGTAAGAGTCACAGTGTCACCAGCTGCTTTAATCAGCTGTACAGCTCTATCATGCTGCGCATTTCTGACGCACACGCCATCTACTTCCAAGATGCGGTCACCGGTCTGTTGAAATTAGAAGGAATTTTCTAAAAAACACAAATCCTTTTCCACTGTTTTGTGTGCATTTTCTATTACGTTAACTATAACCACTTGACAGTCCAGTAAATAAGTGCGGGAATATAACAAGAAATTATTTAACTTTGAATCTTATTGTTACCGCCAATAAGATACTACGATTATTTTACCAACTGCTTTGGATATTATGGTCTGCAAGATGGGTAAAGAAAACAACTAAGAAGAATCGCAAGCGAGTTAGCGGTAAATTCAATTTTTTAAAGTCCATGTAGATTTGAAAACCTTATTGAATTTTACAGCAGTTATATTAAGAATATTATTGAGGATACTGTTAAAAGTGATACTAAACGAGGTGAATAAGTTAATAGATTTGTAGAAGACTTCATTTGACATAATGTGACATTAGGTATAATACCAACAAAAACCACCGCCATCAAGTTTGAATCATAGCCCTTTACTCAACTGGAATCTCTTTGACACAATTAGTGTGTCAAAGAGCACAATCATGTTTCAAAGATAAATAAATTATTACCTGTGAATATTACCTTCTTTTTCTTATATCTTATTTTAACAACTAGTGTCTTCTTTTTCTAAAATTCTAACTTACTATTAAAAGTCTATTCTCTTGTTGTCTATTGTCTTGTTGTTTTTGTTTCTCTTGTGTTGTCTTGTACACTTACATGTAACTCCCCACATTCACCAGCAGGGCTCCCTGGCACTACGTTCTTTATAAATATGCCAAAGATTGCTTTCTCATCGCCCCCTTCATCTTCTCTGTTAGCGATTATGTCAACCTGTGAAAGAATTAGTCAGTGAATTGATGTAAGTATATTTAATTGCTATAGATTTACCGTTGGCCACTTTGTATAAGGACGTAGTAAAATATTTTTGCAGGAGCAAATAATAACGATGTCAAAAATATTGTTCAGTGTACGCGTTGAAAAAAAAACACCCCGTATTTTTTTTTATTGGTTTTCAAAGTATGCAATTATTTTTTCTTATTTGTCGGTGTTAATGTTTGCCGTCTAGATGAAAACAATCATTTTAAATTACTACATTCTATATTACTGACGTGTAAAAGAGCCCGTATGTGGCCAATTTACTGAATAAATATTTTGACTTTTGACTTTGACTTTGACTAGGTATGAAAATAAATATCGAAATCATATTTATCGAGGATATCATATTTATAACATGATATAAGAAAAGTTGTAATACTTCTTGTAAACTTGTTTTGTTGGTTCTTGTAAAATTGTTTAATTATAAAAATATTTAAAAATGTCATGTAGTAATGTGATGTCAACCAATAATGTTGCTTAAAATAACATGTGCATGCTAGTTTCTAGCAAAATATTTAATAAGAAGAAAGAAGAAGAAGAAAACCATTTATTCGTGACAAATAACAGCAAAAGACAGATAAATACACACAAAAAGAATGTAGTCACGAAACGGTCCCAACTCAGCGTAATTCCGGCATTAAAGTCAGCGCTGGTCTTCCGTTGGAACCCTCAGGTGAAACAGGTTAATCGTACGAATGCTAACCAATTGTACCAAATTTTATTTTGATCAACAGTAGCGTTCTGTCCAAGACTAACAGACAAAATGAGCATACACTCCGTGCTCTCATACTGCCTTTTTCTTCTAGAAGGCAGTAGAACCAACCTTGCCTCCAACAATGCTGACGCCAAGCGGGGCCCCCGGCCGCCTGGTGAGGGTCACCTTCCGCGCCGGGCCCCACTGCTGGCCGGCCTGGTCCCTCCTCGGAGATGCCGTCACCGTCATCGCTTGAGGAACGTAGCTGGTGGCAAATGGTACATAACTATTAAATACTCTCACCGGAAAATTTAGCGGAACATAAAAAAATAAGCTCTAAGCTCTTTTTTTGGGTTCCGTACCCGAAGGTTCCCGTTCCGTAACGGGACCCTATGAATATGCCTACGCTGTCCGTCCGTCCGTCAGTCTGTCTGTCCTAACTATAAAGAGTTGTATCTTTTGAACGGTAATAGATAGCGGGTTAATTTATTTTTTTCAGAATATGTGTTATGGATGTTATCACGGCAAAAAGTAAAAAAAAAAATTGTGTATTTTTTGCGTTTCTTTTTCTTTATTTTTTCTAATTATTGTAAACCATAAGATTTTTTTCTGTTTTCCGTGATAAAATCACATATTGTTTCACCCTTATTCGTTTGTGCACTTTATCCCTGGTCACCCTGTATTTTGACCTTAATGGCAATTGAATTCAGAACCGCATTTTTCTTAAAATAAAAGTTCAAAAAACTTTAATTGGAACCCAAACCCGTGCCACGTAAAACAAAATCATCTGAACCCCACTTCTTCGAAGTGAAACCTATCCACTTCGGGACACGGCATAATGCACTTAACTTATTATATCTCATTTACATAAAACTAAAACCGCCGTAAACCGGTAAGTTGAGTTAACCGTAAACTTCGCTCGTCGCAATAACTCGCTTATATCGGAAAAATCAATAGATATTTGCTATATTACTCTAACAAATTTCTGCCAATTTTTTTTTTTAGGAAAAGCTTATGTTTTAGACACCATTGCTTATCAAATCAAATCCAACGAACCCAAACACGGCGGGGCTATCTTGTTCCTGTGGCCACCTTCCGACGGCATCATCAGACCAGCTCCATGTTACCATTACTGCATTGTCACATTTGTCGCCGAAGTTACGTAAGTATAACAAAGGTGGCTGGGTTTCCATAGTAAGTCGGCCCTTACATCAAATGGGCTCGGGGATTTTTCTGTGAGTACCTCTTGTAATGAAGAATACTTTAGCCGAGTATGAACATCCTACTTGAAATAGTTTTTGATTTATGATTTTTTCAAGTCTTTTTAATTTTTGTTTTTTCTGGATGTATTCAAGCGATTTGCTTCAAATTTTGAAATAATGTTCTTTAGATAGATTTGCATCGCCACCCAAAAAACGAATACTAGTTATCTTATAAAAAAA
Source organism: Tortrix viridana (assembly GCA_963241965.1). Lineage (NCBI taxonomy): Eukaryota > Metazoa > Arthropoda > Insecta > Lepidoptera > Tortricidae > Tortrix > Tortrix viridana. Next base: position 1,969,517 of record OY725195.1, on the reverse strand, counting down.
AGAATAAAAAAGAGTTGTTTATCGCATTATTTATCTGCTATTTATGATTTTAACTAGCGTAATTAGATAATATTTAACTGCAATGAATCCGTTTCATGGAAATAATAATAAAAAGTTGATAAATATCAAATAAAATCAATATAGTAAATATATATCAAATAAAGTCAATGAATAATGCCGATAAATAATGCGATAAATATCTTGCATCACGATGACATCAAGTTGTCATTAGCATTTAACTCTTAAATACGACCAACTGATAAGAAAACTCAAACATAATCGAAGAGTTTGAATACTACATTGAAAAACACCGATTGAACACACAACTTGGCCACACATTCTGGTGATTTTTTGTAGGAAGTACCGCCTGGAAAAATTTTATACTTAGGCAAGTAGTAGGCCAATGTATGGCCTATTTTGAGAAAAAAAATCTAGAGGTGTCACTACTTCAAAACCGCATAAAAAAAATGTTTATTTTTAAATTGGTCTTTTTTTCTTTTTTTTATAAGATAACTAGTATTCGTTTTTTGGGTGGCGATGCAAATCTATCTAAAGAACATCATTTCAAAATTTGAAGCAAATCGCTTGAATACATCCATAAAAACCCAACAATAAAAAAAAACTTAAATAAATCATAAGTCAAAAACGATTACAAGTAGGATGTTCATACTCGGCTAAAATATTCTTCATTACAATATGTACTCACAAAAAAATCCCCGAGCCCATTTGTTGTAAACTTACTATGGAAACCCGGCTATAGCCTTTCAGCTCAATCGTATGTCGTGTCGTGTCGTGTCGTGTCGTGTGTGCTCGTCGTGTCGTAGTGGTTCTCATTCAGCTTGATTTAACGTAAACAAACAACCAAATATTGCAAGTTAAATAAAAACTTGTAATAACTTTTTTACGCGATTATGACCCGTTTTAGATCTAAGTATAACAGTATTTCTTGAACTGCTATCAGATTAAATCTCTGCTTACAAACGCTACTACTCAAACATAATTATTTTCTTATGCAAAATAACAAAGTTACTTGTAACGTTATCGATCAGCTGTCTGGTCAGACAGCGCAAAGGTCGCTCAAGTGCAAAAGGTCATAACCTCTTTCACTTGTCAGTCTTTTCACTGGAATTACAACTATTTTATTCTGCGTCTGCTAAAGCAAACTGAATGCTCACGCAAACGTAAACGTCTCTATAATCGTCCTTGAATAAGTACTGTCGACGACAAAATACATACGATACCTAGTCGGTGAAATTAGCAATTCCGCTATGTGCATTTAAGCAACTTTATGAATTTGAATTCAATTCTAAAGGCTAATCCGTAAAAGTTAGAAAATCGGAAAAACGCACATAACGGAAATGTCAATCTCACCGACACAGTGGGCTTAGCATGCATGCACGAGATAAAATTTGACAGGTGCTAGGGAAATTAATACATCTATTCCATATTCAAACGTAAGACTTAACGCTTAAGGTTAAAAATAAAAGTGTCCTGTCTTGATAAAATCCCTATAAAAAAGTGAAAATCGCTATAGTCACTTAGTAATTAAAGGTAATAAAAGTCAGGATGAGGCACTTTTATTTTAAACCTTAAGCGTCAAGTCTTACGTTATAATATGGAATAGATGTATTCATTGCCCTTGCACCTGTCAAATTTTAACTTATTTATTTATATTCTTTATTTATTTAGAAGCTTTGTTCAATCATGAACATGTCAGCTCCAGCTGGCCTGAATACAACAAGACTTACAAATTATAATCACACAAAAATATCGCTAAATGAAAAGAAAACAAAGAAAAAAGGCTACCTTGTCATTAGACCTGGGCATTTAGACTAGTGAAAAAAAAATTAAATCAGCCTCTTTCAAAAACTCCTTACATATCTCCAAACAGTCCTGTAAAATAATTCTAAATATTAACACTAATTTCTCGCCCCAGCTCTCACTGGAGAGCAGAATATCTTTCACCTTCTCAAAATTTTAACTTGTCCATGCATGTTAAGCCCGCTGCATGTAAAATTATGCTATGACGTAATTTTCGTTTGCGACAATTGAAATTGACAGAATATGACAAGGATACTAATATTATTGTTTATTTGTCTGCTTTTTAATTGGTTACCGATTTCGATGTAATTCACACAACAGAAATAACTATGTTTAACCCCAGACGCAAAACAAATGGGTGTTATATTTATAAGTTTAACTTGTGTATCTGTGTGCCTGTGTATCTGTCTGTGGCGTCGTAGCTCCCAAACGGATGAATCAATTTATTTTTTTTGTTTAAAAGGTGACTTGATTGAGAGAGTTCTTAGCTAAGTATGATGAAAATCTTTTTTTTTGGGCCATTTAAGAGTAATGAGTCCCCCCACGTTAAACTAATAGCGCCCGTCTTCTTGCGTGGGGGGTCAAAAAAGGTCCCACAGAAGTTTACCGTAAATATATATTTCTCCTCACCAGCTCGGAAAGGCTTTCTTTGTCGGTCAAAATCTGCGCGCAAAAGCCCACTTTAACCGCTAGCGTGGACAGTAATGGTGCTGCGCTGTGCGCGGAGGGCGCTGCGCAAGCACGGCCATAACTGATGTGGCGCCCGTGTAATTGTTTTTCCAACATTTGTGTTTTCCTCGCTACGGTGAGGTGAAAAATTGTGTGTTTCGCACGGCAGCAAAGTTTGGATCTCGAGGGCTTCATTGCCTAGGCTTGTGGTTCAGTTTTAGTGTCCTCGCTAGCTCGGAATTCAATATTGGCTCTCGCGCCAAATAACAGCTTTGCAGCTTTGCATGATAAATAACTATTATTTTGTTTCGTATTTTTGTTCGCACCAGTACAGGATGCATATAGTTCAATCACTTAGCCGCGACGCGGTCGGGCGAGCGCGCCTGTTTGCAGGATAGGGCGGGGACGTGCCCAGTTTACATATTATAAATAATAATAATAATCCAGCCTATATACGTCCCACTGCTGGGCACAGGCCTCTACTCACAATGAGAGGGTTTGGGGGTTCCCACGCGGGCCCAGTGCGGTTGGGAACTTCGCACACGCCGTCAAATTGCTTTGCAGGTTTCCTCACGATGTTTTCCTTCACCGAAAAGCTCATGGTAAATTTAAAAATTATAGTTCGCACATAAATTCCGGAAACTTAGAGGTGCGAGCCCGGGTTCGAACCCACGACCCTGAGAGTCGGCAGGTCAAACCATTAGTCTACATAAGGCTTTTTTCACATATTTTATTTTAATTAAGTATAACGTGTTTCGACATGTTAGTTGAGTTGAGTCGGGTTGATGGCTGTATTGTAGCGAGATCCTCGTTATGATGATGCTGATCACAGCTCTTGAGAAAATTCTAACCAAATTTTCATAAAAATGTGGTACCAGGATAAATAAACTAAAATATAAATTTTTGATAAATTTCGACCTAGGTACACAATATGTCGGGTGTCACCAACCAATTTAACAGACTGTTTATTCTGTCGTCCTAAGGCAATATCTCAAATTCAATAGCCAAAGCTGATTCAGTCCTCTCCTGTTAGTAATGAGGTAGAAATTGCTACAGCAGTTTTGTCTGATCGCATTTTAGCTTAGCAGGGCAGTATTCTTGATCGGCTGTTAGTCAATATGTGACGTTCTCAATATAAAGGGACCTTATGGAGGAAGGCAGTTACGCTCTTCTTATTCTTGTAACTATACGAATACTATGGTAACAGTTCTAAAAATGGCGTAACCGCCTGCCTTCATAAGGTCCCTTTATATTGAGAACGTCACATATGTTTTGGCAGCCGTCAATTATGTAATCGACTGGTTCGGTGCATCATAGGCTGGTCTCACGGTGACGTGCGATTTACGAAACATCCTGTATGACACTAGATATTTTCTGCGACTCCACCTGCTCGTGCGTTTATTGCTTTTCCCTCGGAAACTATACAATTTTCCGGGATAAATTTTATCTTGTCTCAATCTAGGATAACGTATCATCCAAATCCCTCCAGCCGTTTAGGCGACATGACCATACAAACTTTACATTTACAATATTATTAGCATAAGAAATAACATAAGATTGAAAATGTATTGATACAGAAAACTATTCTACGTGTACAGGTTGATGTAAAAATAAATAGGTCAGATTAATTTTAAAATGAACTATAAAATGATATTCTGTATCAAGAAGTATGATTGTTACACAACCCTACTCTCTTGATTGCTTGTTACGATATGTGGGATCGAACAACAAACAGATATCGAAACCATGCTTGGTGTTTCTAGAGGGTTCCGAAAATATATAAAAAATATCGTAATATTAACTATGTAATGTTTTCTATTGTTAATAAAGCAAAATTCTAATGAGTATGAAGGAATATAGGAAGTCATTTGAAAAATACTGATTATGTGTATTTATGTACTTACATCCTGTTACGTCAAATTTATACATAGAATGAGATAAAAATAGTCTAGGCTTACACAAAAAATCCCTTTGTCGGTCTTTGTCGATTTGTCGTTGTTGTGTTTGTCTGTCTAGAGCCAGAGGGGTGATCCATTTCGAAGCAGTTTTTTTTAATGGTTGTAATTCCAAAGGCGATTCATAGATAGGTACTAATGTAATCGGTTAAGACCATCAAGAGGTTATCAGCTCTGAATAAAATAATATGACGATGTTCGTCTGAAGTTTTCGAGTTAAATTCGAGATTTTTTTTTAATTTACAACTACAGATTCTTGCTAAATACTAACTTTTATTGTAATTATTCGTAGAATCCTGTGTTAAGCTAAAACTAATCTTGGCTGTCATGACAATGTAAACGTCAAGTCATACAAGGGTGAATCTCAACTTTTAACTCCCCATTTTTCGAAATGTTTCACAAATTATATTTTTTTAGAAAAACTATTTATTTGCTAGCGTCGTGGCTTACACGTTTTAAAATTAAGACAATTAGACTAACATTTTGTTTTTAAATAGTACAATTTTAAATAATAGTATAGTTGGTAACGCAGGGGATGATGTTGTCCCCAGGTTTTGTATGAAAAATGTGCTTTTTCCCGTAAGTTACCAGAATTTTTTGAAAATTAAGAAATATGTGAGGTGTCTAACATGTGGGATCTGTAAATTTGATGGTCTGATTTTAAAATTCATAAATTATTATTAATCATAAGTCACAGGGAAAGTTTTATTGCATCAAAAGAAAAGGAGTACCTTAAAAGTTGATTCACCCACAAAACTGCCATTAACAGTTATAAAAATGAACTAGATGGTAAGTAACGTCTTTCTTTGATAAGGTTACATGATAGCTCAAGAATTAAAACCCAAGGCTGTAAATTTCCAATGAAGAGGCCAAGGTTTGATCAAAATGCAAAAAACGTTTTCTCACGAATCAATGAAAATGAAGTATCGCGAAACAATAGCGTAGGAACTAGATTATAATTGATGTTAATAACGCTAATAATTGTTTTCATAGAATTCGATTATATTACTTACACCAGTATTATTTTCATTTTGAGTTCAACCTGTAGATCGGTCTGATCATAATCAGAAGTCATATTTAACTGACGCTGATCTTTAACTAACGCTTTTGGATATAATTATCTGTCTCAATAGTCTGTTATGTATGATGCAGACTGAATAAACAGCGAGTGTCACGGAAAAAAGCCTATTGAGCAAAAAAGGTTTTTTTTTATGTTAGGGTTAAACAATTACTGCAACTAAGGAGTTTTATCTAATATCGGAGCGAGATTAAAAAAATATTCTTATTTTTCCAAAAATATAAAGTTATCAAAAGATATATATTTGCTTTACCTTTCTCGCAGCTCTTTAATCCTACTAAGTAATATCATAAACGCAAAAGTTTATGTGGATGGATGTATGAATATTGTTTACTGTTCACGCAAAAACTACTAAACAGATTTGGATGAAATTTCGCATACAGTCATCATTAGTGATCGGTCGCCGGTAGCATTTTATGTCACTCTGATAACGAAAGTATTACATGGATATGACTCTATTTAATTTCGTGCACAATTTATATACCTATTAAAAATGTATGATTTTTTTTATCGAGTCTTATTATTAATGGTCGGCGATAGGATGCAACTTTCCGACTAAATAATATTATAGATATGATTCTAATCAAATTTTGAGTACGATTTTTGAATTATAAATGTACGCATTTTAACTTTTAAGGCCAAATGTAAAAAAAATACCTAGTTTCTTATCAAATGTGAGGTTTTAATGCATAAATCTCGAAAAGAAATGTTGTTCTATAAGAAATGTACCATTATTTTGTGATACAAGTAATAAAAATAGCATAAGAGGCACTTTGATGTCGTTGGTTGTTTTCGTGGTCGAGTTTTAGTTTTAATTTTATCTTGTTTACTTTTACTTTAATTTAAACCATACCTAACATATCCATACAAGTCATTACGTTTGACGTGAAAGTGACATAAATTGCTCCTGTCAGCCGATCTTTAGTCATCATCCTGGATTAACACATAGGATACTTTTTATCCCGGGAAATTGGAGAGTTCCCACGGGATCAGAGATAAACATTTTCTATGCGGACGGAGTCGCGGGCAAAAGCTCGTTAAATAATAAATTAAACAAATATGTTAACGCTTTTTTAAACTTCGCTGTGGGCTTAACATGCATCGACGAGATAAAATTTGACAGGTGTTAGGGAAATTAATACATCTATTCCATATTCTAACGTAATACTTAACGCTTAAGGTTTGAAATATAAGTGGCTCGTCCTGGCTTTTATTACCTTTTATTACTAAGCGACTATAGCGATTTTCACATTTTTATAGCGATTTTATTTTAAACCTTAAACATTAAGTCTTACGTTAGAATATGGAAAAGATGCATTCATTTCCCTAGCATCTGCCAAATTTTATCTCGTATATGGATGCTAAGCCCGCTGCCCAAGTAGCACAAAAGCTGTATAAGAGCTTATACAACCAATAAAACTCTAGTTTTAGCATTTTAAGGGCTGTATGAGCTCCTATACAGCTTGTGTGCTACTTGGGTGGTGTTATAAATTGGATAAGAATTAAATGTTTCCGATTATTCCGGTAGATGGAGTGGAAAATGGCGGCAATGCAGTGGAAACCCTGCCTCTAGTCACGCGAGAGATGCAAGAAAAGCTCCACCCGATCTGTTTTAGGGCCTTATCACACTGGCGCGTCTGCGTCAGCGCGGCGGCATCGCTGCGGCAGCGCAACGTTACTGCCGCGATCTCTAGTAGGTACTAAATAGCGAGCTCGTTGAGCAATCGCGTCGCTCGCAGCACACTCGCAAATTGGTAGTGTGATAGCCCGTTAGGGTTTTTAAAGAGTTTAATTTATATTTATTTAGTAGTGTTTCACTTTTGCTAAACATCGGAGATTGTGTAGGTTAAATGTCGGTACACGTTAAAAAAAGCGTTTGTGTCATCAGAGGAAATCGTTATACAGGGTGTCACATTTTTTAAATCTCTTTTTTTACCGGAAATAGAGAGATCCTATTTTTTTTATAGTTACTCTAAGTCACCACAATATTTGTGCAAATAAATATGTCAGTTACATGGATTTGGAGGAAAAAAACAGTTTTAGCCCCTTTATCTTATTTGTTCAAATTTAATAAAAAAGTAGTGCCAACCTCGACTCCATTTGACTACTCCACTATGTTGCATATTATTTGTATCAAAAAGTCCGGTCCCTATACAGCCAACAAAAGACAGTATAACAGTGTGAAGGTCTATGCACTTACTGCCTTTCTGTTTCGGCCGGCGGTCACCTCTTTTAACATGACAACAATACTACAGCGTATTGTATCTACCTATTTACTATCTGTCCAGCGGAGTGAACTCTGCTATATTAGCCACGGGCCAATGATCTGGTGTCCACAGTGTCCAGTAGAAACATATTTAAAGCTAGTGTGAATAGGCATCTTCTGGGAGAGCTCGCTTCATCGTAGACAGAATCTTCGTCCTCCAAGAGTTAGTCAAGAACAAACCCAAAAAAAATCTAAGCGGCAACTCAGACTACACAGTACGTCGGCAGTCCCAAGCCTTTCCTAATACCTACTTCCATTGAAAAAGAAATACTACAATAATATACTACAGAAACAAACCAAGACTTAGGAACAATAATTATATCATCACATTTTTTGCCCTTAACGGGATTTATACGATAGCTTCGTAGGCAGGGTTGCTACCAACTGGGTTAACCACGTCGGCACACGAATTGAACAATTCCGGTACATTTGAAATAGGTAAACTCTCAGCTACTGTACAAACTTACGTATATCCTTTACGTCTCTAAGTTCAACGATATTTCAGTAAAAAAAGTAAAAGAAAACTCACCAAATTCAAAATAAGAAAACGAACATCCCACTACCAATTCTGCGACAGCGCCGATCACTCCCGACGAATCCCGGCGATTCCCGAAAACTCCCGATTATTCCCGACAACGGCCGATGAAAGCCGATAAACTAGCGCGATCTTCCAACGACGCGGCCGCAATGATACATTGAGGTCGGCTAACCATAATTCAATTATAAGTATTAGCAATTTTCTTTTAGTGAGGTGGGCGCTTGCGGTTTTTAGATATCGACAGTAAGATTAACGTTTTTAAACAATATTGAGATCAAAGCGGCCAATAAAATCTAAAGCAATATACCAATACAATAGGCATAAATAAACAAGGAAACTAAACTAACTTGGGAATAATCAATTTACCAAAAGGACATCATAACCATTGTCGATGTAAACACAGCATATAGAGACTTGAAAAAACTTTATTTTCAGACTATTTTATAGAACTGAATTCAGTGAATTTGTAGAATTGATCTAACATAAAATATTTGAGCCACTTAAAGCTCATGTTGTCCAATAATTTCTGAGCAACGAAATTGCAACGATTTCAAAATGAAATGAAATAATAACAACTATTTAGACAATTAACGAATAGTTAACTGTTTAACCAAACTATTGAGATCCCAGTACCACCACTTAAGGCCATCTGAACCAAATTGGCAAGAAACAAAGACCTTAAAAAGTGATTGATATCATGATCATCAATAGATGATGATAATGATGATGGTGTTCAACACCGAACCTTGCTAACTCCGGAGGTGAAAGCGAAGATGACTGGCGAAGCCAATGTTTTTTAAAGGTATGATATGGTACGCATGTATTACCAAAATATCGATACAATCCCCCATCACTAGTTGACGGTTCTTTAATCCCATAAAGCCGGCAGGGCCTAGAAGATTGTTTCTTTTTAATTACGAGTGCCTTTCTGCCTTTTGTGTTAGTTAATTGGAAGCGCATGGGGCGGGCTCAATTTAAACCAAATATGGATGACGCACAAATATATTGCCGTGCACAAGTATCGAAACATTTTGAATAGAAAGCCCTAAAAAAACTTTGCTAACTAAAACCCGACTGGCGGCTATAGTATGACGCACCCTTACAATTTTTACATAGCCTATGACACTTGCACGTTTTTTACGAATCATATGGACATCCCATTTATTAAAATCGGTTTGCTTGTCTGTAAAGTTTTATACTAGTGGCATAGCCTTGCTTCAAGTTTCCCTAGCTATATACGGGATGTCCAGGGATAAAGTACACAGACGAATAAGGGTGAAACTACATGTGATTTTATCGCGGAAAAAAAAAGAAAAAACTTTTTTTTGACGTGATAAAATCACTTGTAATTTCTCCCTTATTCGTTTGTGCATTTTATCCCCGGACGCCCTGTATGTAAATGTTTTTTTTTATGCTAGAGTAGGCAAACGAGCCAGCGGGTTACATGATGGAAAGTCACCGCCACTATTAACATATCTTGTAATTTTTTTTCGCTTGTCGCTCATTGCGTATCTATCGTTACAAACTATTAAGAAAGGAATATCCTATCGACAAACAAGTCGCGGGCAACTTGTGCTAGCCGTTAGGAGAGGAAGAAGGACGATGACTATTTTTTTTCTTTGTCGATCAGGTAGGTTATCGAAAAGTATTGGACACGTATTTTTTCTCTTTTCACATAATCAAAAAATTGTGGAGATATATGGAGTTGAAATCTCGCATGACGTCACAATTTTTACACAGAAGCGACGTCACGAGCCCCCACTCCCGAACTTTGGCGCGCTATCTCTGTCATTTTTTGATTGATTGACAAAAGAAAAAATACGTGTTAAATATGACAATCTAGCTGATGAACTAAATATAATTTCGTTTTCTTTACCCATTCATCGTCCCTATTGCAAATTGCTGGGCATTGAGAAGACAAAATTCTTGTCTCTTGAACGTCTCTTAGTCGTGTTGCTTTGCTACAGACATCGCGTTGGATAAGTATCCGCATCCGTCACTCTTGCTCTTACATAATGGTCAAAAAGTGACAGATGTTTTATCCACGTTTATCCACGTGGTAAACATGACCATAAATAGGCCCCCTGGGCCCTTAGCCAAGATGCATTACGCTAACTAGCGTTTCTATTCGTTTCGTTTTTAAACCAATCGCGTCACTGGTAGATCACGTGATACCAAGAGTCACCAGTGACGCGACTGGCTTAAAAACTAAACGACTAGAAACGCTAGTTAGTGTATTGCATCTAGGCTAAGGGCCCAGGTCCCACAAGAGTCGCCTGTGATAAATATACGTGGTAAAATATTTTTTATCCCAATAATAATCAGTTTCCGCGGTAATAATAATACTAATAGTGATAAATTACTTCTTTACGGAGGGAGTCACGTGGAAAAGCTAGTGTCAAATAAACTAAGCCTAATGCCCTACTTTCCGATATTGTTTCCAGTATACAATATGCTTATATTGAAGTAACTCCCGTGGGACGAAACCAATTACTTAACCACTTGGGCTGCACGAATTACCTTCATATAAAGCTACTTTTTAAAAGGAACTATATACCATTCCATTGCGTTGGATAACTTAGTCTTACCCAGTTATTAATAAAGATGTATTTGCTATGATTTTTAAGAGAAACGTTATTTTTAAGGTTCCGTACCGTTGTCTTTCTGTCCGTCCATCCGTCTGTATGTCACAGCAGTTTTTCTCAGCAACTACACAAGCTATCAACTTGAAATTTGGCATAGTTGTATAACTAGCTTGACCACATCTGTTTTTAGTAAAAAAAAATTATTATAAATCATTGAAAAGGGGTCTAGAATGGGGCGTTGAAAAATTTAAGTGATTTGATTGTAGCAAATGGAGTGTCATATGATATTTTTTTTTTTATAAATTTTCCGTTATGTACTTTTTGATTTATAATCAAAAATTTTCAAAAAATAACCGTTCCTCCCCCCTTATTTCTGAAGTTTATGAACCGAAAAATCTGATTTTTTTTAATTTATAGATAAGTACTTTTACGGGAAAAATAGAACGAAGTGTTTAAAATCTGTACTAAAATTTAGGGCAAGTCCAAATGGATCTATTGCATACAATTAAAGTACAAAAAAGGTATCTTTTTGAAATACGGACTTAAATACGGAACCCTCGATGCGCGAGTTCGACCCGCACTTGACCGGTTTTTTAGATGAAATAACTATTAATTATACGTTTTATTCAATAAAAACACGATGAAATTTTGAGGTTATGTGTCAAACAGTACTAATTTGTTTACATCTTTGGACATTTCAATTGACCCCGATTTTACAATGTCACGAATAGTCACAAGCATCAAACCTCAACTTGAACTTGGATAATTGTGTCGTTCTCAATATAAAGGGACCTTATGGAGGCAGGCGGTTATGCCGTTTTTAGAATTGTTACCATAGTATTCGTATAGTTAAAAGAATAAGAAGAGCGTAACTGCCTTCCTCCATAAGGTCCCTTTATATTGAGAACGTCACAATTTGATATTAAAAACCTTTGACGTAGGTATGCCAAAAAAAAACTCTCGTTTTCACTTTCAACCCAAACACAACCTTATGCCTTTTTAAAACGTAGAACAATCCTTTAAAGCTACAATGACCATATACAGTCACACCGCGGGATTGTTGAGCCACTTAATTATTCTTAATTCGGTCGGGTTGTCAAATCGTGCACGGTATGTTACTATTGGAATTTGACGATTTGACAACCCGACCGAGTTAAGAATGTTAGCAAGTGGCTCAACAATCCCGTGGTGTGACTGTACATGAGGTAAAATTACAAAGGATTTTGTATTGTATTTTCTTATAGAAAAAATTGATTGTTGTTTGTAGATGTGTAAAGAGAACGTAGTAAGGCGGCCTCAGTTCTGTGGCTTCATCGCATTAGAGTCACGTTTTTCAGGAAATCTTTCGTCAATGCATTTGTTTTTCTATTTATAACAGTACTATGGAGAAAGGTTTTAAATGTTATTCCTTAGCAAAGAGAATAAGCCCAATTCAAAAATGATGTGTCTTATTTTTGAAACGTTAAATTTGATTTTTGTCTAACAAAGATGTTTAAAGATTTAATTATATTAATAGGTCTATATATTTAGGTGCTTACGGTTTCGCATTGGACCCTGCAATTGTATGTTTTACATCTATTTGTGTTTTCAAATAGATGGACATGTTATATAATTAAGTGCGGATAATTTCAGGGTCATCATATTAAAAGTACCAATTTAAAAAATAAAGTTATTAATTTATACCTAATACTGCTGAAACATAATCATCATATGTATCATACTGACAAGCACCGTGACACCACCTGTCAGTGGTCAGACTAGCCAATGATATTAAGTTTTAATCACTGTTCTTATTAAAAAGGGATGTCGTAGCAAAGTTGTTTTCTTAAATTGGTCCAATAAAATATTAAAACTCATACCAAGTATCTTATCTGAACTTAATTTTACTAATTGTAATGAGGAATGTAATCAATCCTAAAACATCGTTGGCTAATGTCCTAGCACCTTGTAAAAATATAACTGCTTCGATGTTAAAAATATTGATACTCGATATCTACTTCGATTTTCGTACAAATATGACTTTCATTTTGACATATATGCGGATTGACGAACGTTTAAAGTTAAATATGAGTGTGGCCATGCATTGACGTCATACCTATTACTTAAGACACTTAGGTAATGTTAAATTTTGCTTTTGAATAAATAAAGTCGGTTAATTTATTCCCTATTCATATTTGTTGATAATATTTAAATAAAGACATAGTCGCATAAATAATAACCAGTAACAAAACAAAATAAATAAAACTTCAGAATAACAATAACTATCCTTTAGAAAATAAACAAAAACACTCACCTTGGTCTTCTAGAAGACACAAGAAACTTCAGTGGACCCGCAGACCTTCTCCTGTCCTTGATTACAGGAACCATGAGGAGGTCCTCTTCATCTGTAGTCGACCCTGCACTGTCCAGGCTAACAAAAGCGGGTGCAGACATCCGTCGATCAGAGAAAATCTTCGGGACATCAAGCATATCACGAATAACTTCACAAAATTTACACGCGTGCGCTTCAGCTATATAAGCCTTTGTTATAGCATAAGCGTAGTTTTCCAAAAAGCATTTATGACACCCAGGCACGTAATTCGTTTCAAGATCTGTCGATTCTTCACTCGGCTCCTTTATTTTCATTTGGAGTTTCTTCTCCATCACAGCTAAGTTCGAGTCCAAGATCTTCTTCTGTTCTGCCATGTGCATTTTCTCTTCTTCTTTAATTTTTTTCATTCGTATTTCTTCTAAACACTCAGCTTGATCGTTGTAGTATTCCACGCATTGTATGCGATCGCTTTTAGGCGGTTTAGGTTTGGTCGGACTCTTTTTCTTTTTCTTATGACTTAAATTAACATTTATAGGCTCAATTCTCAACGATTTCATTTGTTTTATTATGTGCTCTTGCACGCAAGGATTGTACGACACTTCGTCAGCTGAACTAGCAGTATTCTGTTCGTTAGAATTCTTGGCACTCGCATCGTTGTCTTTGTTTTCGACATCTATTTTATGGTGTTTACCTTCTGCTTTGATCTTGCGATCGCCGTTGATTTTATGGCCGTTTTTTACACTGCACTTGACTGACAATGAATCGTCATCAACGCAAGTTTCATAGCCATCGATCTCATGGTCTATGTACAAAAGTGACTGGCTATCTTCTTGGACGGATATTCTGGTAGTTGCATCGTAAAAACTAGCTGTGTCATCAGTAGGTGAATTTAGACATTCATTCCAACTTTCATCACTTTTGACCTTTTCTAATGTGGTTTTAGCATCGCATTCCTTCCAGTATTTCTCAAAACTTATTCTTTCTAAGCCTGTAGGTGTCACAGCGAAGACCATTTCATCGGACGTGGATATATCTTTACTCGGTTGTTTTGACAAACATCTATCTTTTTGTCGTGTGTCGACAAATTTTGACCTAATATCAGGGAGTTCTCTTGGCGTTATTAACACGTCATCTTCTCTCATTGTCATGTCATCATCTGGATCGTCTAATGAGTCATCTGACTTTGACATTTTCATGTCTGTCACCCCATTGACTTGTTCTGCGTTTCTGAGGTTCTCGTTTAGCGTTTCATCTCGTTTGATGCAGTCGTCAAAACTAAGGTCACAGAGGGCTGAAAGTTCTTCATCTTTGATGGAGGTATCTTCAGGTTCGAGACATATTTGAACTACTTCTAAACCTTCTCCGTATTCTTGAAGACATTCGTGAAATGAGTCCATTCCCGTGTGGTCGTCTGATGCCAAGGAGTTTATGCATTCCTGGCATAAAAAAAGGTATTGATAGTATTTTTTCTTTAGTGGACTTTAACGTTAGATTTAAAATTGCTGTATGAAATTGCAAAAAATATTATATACTAATGACGTTGCTTATTTTATCTTTGATTTTTCAAATTAGTGGACATTAATATTTTACTGCAATACAAGTTTTCAACGTAAATAAGCACCTATTATTTAAACGCTATAAAATAATTTCATAATAAGTAAATTTCAAATCTGTCGTTAAAGTGATACGATACAAAATGATTTATTTATGATAATACTTAAAATTCAGGTTAAATTAAACGCAAATATTACTTTTTCAACATTTATTTCATACAACACACTGATAAAGCATATACAAAGGTACAACACGGACGCCGTGAAGCATAAACATCGATATATTTATGATACAGTTCACAACAATTTGTTTTTAAAGCCTATTCTTTGACATTTAGCGCCTTAGCTCTAGATAATTGTGATTAATCTATTATTATAGTCAGTTAGGGTGTTTGGAATCAGTGGAAATCCGTGACAAACATTTATCCAAATGTTGGCACTGCTATTAGTAAACCAACCTTACTCTTAATCTGGAAGATTTTTGAGTTGTATATCTCGATATATTAATATGAATGGTAAGTCATCAATGTTAAAAATATAATTCTTAATTCAAAAGCAATTCCTATAAATAATCGTTAATAGTCATTCAATCACAGTCCCATTGAGGAATGAACCAATGAATCACAAAATGACTAACGTATTCACGTGTTATTTTCAAGGAAATACGCAAGTTTATGATTGTTTACGTCTCACAAATAGAAGCCAAAACAATGCCATTGTTGTTTTAAAATAGTCCACATACCTACACTGCTGTTCAAAAGAAAAAGGGAGTAAAAGAGTTTGAACTTTATATGCACTTAAAGCGTTTTTGGTTTGGTCGGCAGTATAGATCAAAAGAAAAACGATCGTTATGGCAGCTTCAAAGCTAAATCCAGAGAATGTTCTGAGGAACAAACAATCGTAATGTAGGCAGGATTATACATTTCTATGTATTTTAAACATTTAAATGAAGTAGGACATTTGAGCATTGAATAAATAATAAATAGTTGTAAATAATAAATAATTGCCGCATAGAGTTAGTTTATGGACGTATTATACCGGGTGTCCAGGGATAAAGTGCACAAACGAATAAGCGTGAATCTACGTGTGATTTTATCACGGAAAAAAAATTTTTTTTTCATTGGTTTTACAATAAATAATTAGAAAATATAAAAAGAAACAAAAAATTAAAAATTTTTTTTTTCTTTTTCTTTTTTTTCCGTGATAAAATCACATGTAGTTTCACCCTTATTCCTTAAATGCACTTTATTCCTGAACAGCCTGTATTCTACATACTAGGGAAACTTGAAGCAATGAAAATGGAACATTTCATGAGCATGTTCATAAAAAGCGTCAAGTTGAGAAATGTTACGTACCGTGGGCATGTTTTCCGACACGAGAGGTACGACTTACTGCAGCTTATAATGATGGGAAAAGTAGCGGGAAAGCGAGGTGCCGAAGAAAGAAATCCTGGTTAAGAAACATCCGCGAGTGGATCAGGGTCGCAAGCGCTGCAGAGCTGTTCCGTCTCGCGAAGGACGAGAATAAATATTCAGAGTTGATGGCCAACCTTCAGTAATTGAAGACGCACCAGAAGAAAAATAATAAAACGTGATAAATAACTACATATATCTTAAAAATATTAAGTTACATTATTATAAATGTATGTAATGTAACCGACAAAATAATCTGAACTTAACCTTTTCAATGCTATTGAGGGATACACGACAACCACGAGCACCACTGGTTCAAACGCCTATGACGGAAATATCCGTTACGGTTGACAGCGCAAAATACGTCTAAGTATAATTGACAGAAGGTGGAAATTAGCTCAGGATTTAAGCAGTGATTGAAGAAAAGGTTGAAATATGATTATTGCATTTTAATATTTTTTAAATTTGGATATTTACTCGTATTCGTGAAAGCCAAATAGTGCTTTTATTACCACTTTCTTCGAAGATAAGAGTAATTCCTAATCAAATAGATAATTAATTAAGGCAAAAGAGGCTCAGGCGAAGTTACTTTGAACAAGTGAAAGAGAATGTTAAGGTCGTGCCGTATCAAGATGTCAAGAACCTAGCAATCAATAGAGAGGAATGGCGGACACTCCACCGACAAGAGCATAGCTCTTAAGTTAGGAA
Source organism: Tortrix viridana (assembly GCA_963241965.1). Classification (NCBI taxonomy): domain Eukaryota; kingdom Metazoa; phylum Arthropoda; class Insecta; order Lepidoptera; family Tortricidae; genus Tortrix; species Tortrix viridana. The sequence goes on along the minus strand of OY725195.1, from coordinate 1,952,621 downwards.
GAAGAAGATACCAGAAGAAATATACCTCGCACATATCATACTAAACTATCGGAAGTCGCGAAATTCAAGGCACACTAACTGACTGTTAAGACCTTATAGCTATGATATGTCCAATAATTTCCTGTAAGGAATTCCAACAACCACTAACTTATTTAGGCCCACTAGGAATTTGGATGACAACTATAATTTAATCCATATTTTGACGGACTAGTTTGACATAGTTTTGTATGAAATGGCAATATGGATGAGGAAATGTCAATATGTTAGTTTCCAATCGACCTAGATGATCATCGGACCGAAGCGAGGACAGGTGACACTAGCATCAAATAAATGTAAAGATAAATTTATAATAAATTACAAATTACTTATTTCAATACGAATCAATGTCAAACAAACATTTCAACATTCAAGCAGGTAAACATTTTGGTATCCCAAGTCAAACTTTTTTGAAAATTGAAAAGAACAGCACTACCCATACCATACCATACCCAGTGGCAAAATTTGTGAATTTTGAGTTGTCAAACTTGTGCGTCAAATTATGGACGGGAGTCAAACATTGACCAAGGTAAGAACTAGTTGATAAAAATGTACAGAGAAGGGTAAAGGTAGCTGAAGAGGACAGGAATCTTAGCGTATACATCATCTATTTGACAGAGAAAGAGAAGGGAAAAATGACTTTGTAAAACATGTTTTTAAGTTGGCATTTTTTGGGAAAGACAGATCTATTTCACAAGATATCACATATGCTCTTCCCTGATAAAGCTCTTACTTCTATTTCTATAATTTTCAAGTCCATCATATTTCATACCTATTTTGGGTGGTATTTCATACTTCCAACAAGGCGTTTATACACTTTGCACAAGTAACTGATTTGACCTGTCCATCATCTAGCCCATTGGAATAGGTATCGTTCTTGATTTCACACACATTTTTGATAATGACGTCATCGTTATTGAGCCTCTTCTCTATCACAACAACTATATCTCTCATATTCTTCAACTGCTGCAACATCTATCACATCTCAATTGACATGAACTACGCACGGCTAGTGGCTACACAACCTTATTTACCACAAACTATCTGAACCAGTATGAAAACGTTATCAACAGCAAAATATTGGCTTTGGACAGTATTAACACATTGATCTTGGCAGAAAAGTCCGTCTCAACACACTTCAAATAGACTTCAATTCATAGAAAACTGTCATTTCGGACGTATTTTGAGACAGGCATCTCAGCTAGGATCAGTTATTAGGTCGTTATAACGGAAAAAAAATATGCGAAGTATTCGGTGCTTGCTTTGACATATTGTGCATTTTACCATTCTACTCCTCACAAAAATATGAAATCGATCTCTATTTGTCCAAGTTAATGCCAAGAACAGGTAAAAACACTGGATTACGGAACAGAAAACCATTTATTATAGCAACATTAGTCGCATTTTTTATATTATGTAGCTGGTTCAGATGTTTATGGTTAATTATAGCTACAATATAATATTTATATATGAATAGACATCAAATTTATCTGGCATCATTTATTTTAGTATTAGTCTTACAATAGCATTTCTCATGTGCTGATAAATTGTAATAATTCTTATAATAATTTATAATGACTACGGACAAAAAATATTCTCAAAACACGAACTTGACCACACTTTTGGAAAGCGTAAAGCTTTAAATGCTTGAATTCCTCATCGTTTCTACTTAAAACAATTCTCATAGTCACAGTGGGGCTTTCAATTTGGCACCAAATTTCCCTATGATTTAGTATAAAATGGGGTTTTAACATTCAAGTCAAAGGTATATTTGACCAAAATATAATCCATACAAATTTTCGTCTATAATACCCAATTAGAATGCAAACTTTGCGGGTGATAGAACTTTACAAAGGTCTTTATCGACCGGTTAACAATCATTCTACTATCTTACTTTGTTTCCAAGCAGTGTTTTCACTTGTGTTTTCCATAAAATGACTAGCATCTGATTTTCCACCTTCGTGCTCAAGAGAGGCAAAACCTTTGCTATCTCAGCATTTCTAATATCCAGGACTTCCTAGGCCATTTACCGCTAAGAGCCCTGTCAGCTAGTTTGTTTTCTCCATGCAATAAAATGCCTTCTACTCAGAATCGAATGAGCTCTTCTTTGATCGTTAAGTTTTAGCTTCAAATCTTAGTGTCACATTCCTCTCGTTCCGGTATCTCAACCGTGACGGTACACTTTAGCTTGTCCTCATGTCATTTCATGGATATCTCAGCTTTTATCTTAGGGGGGACCCGGAAAGGACTAGGAACTGGAGGGGTATCGACATGGTGAGCCTGCAGTTGTAGTTCCATGATGTCTCGGTGAAGAGACATGATGAGGCGCAGGATCTTCGTGAAGTATTCCAATTTCTATAAAATAAGAAAAGAGTTCGTTACGTTAAATGCCGTTGACACGTCTTGTTAGAAATGTTAGTTGGCGGCAGCGAATGTGTTAAAATGTTGATGATTACGAACCTAAGAAGTCTAATTTTGAGATAGCGAATACTATAAGTCCTAAATTTCTTACATTATAAATCAGTCGTATATTGACGACTTTTTAAGCGTTCGTAGTAAAAATGGCATGCATTTGAACACTAAATATTGTACACTAAAGGGAATAATTATGATTCTGCAACATTTAAGTAATTAATTTCGAAACTAAAGGTTAACGTTTTAATGTTAGAGCGGTAATTTTTCCCTTTACTGTACAAATTATAAACATAATTATTAAAATCGCATGCTTTATTTTACAGGTAAATAAATACTGCTCTAAGCATTAATAAAGAAAAAGCTGAATAAATCAAATAACTTACTTTTATTTTCCCCTCAGTGTACAATATCACAGACACTTGTAATTTTTCTACGTGAAAATGTTCTTTATAAGTACCGCATTGTTTTTGAAAAATTACTATCCCAAATTGAAGTCGTCAAAAGCGCCGTGTTCAATAAAACCGTAAGCAATTCATTTTCGTATTCTGCCATTCGGGTGAAATCTTTTTGGTATTCTACCGTAGCATTTCCAAAATTTTTATTAGTTTCCCAAACATATTATTTTATTTTTATTTTATTTCCAGGATACGAACCGCTTATTACGTTGGTTTAGTTCAATTAATTTCACCCAAACAGCAGATACCCGCGTTTTTTTGCATAACACACAGTTCAGTAGCTCTTAGGCTGCCTTTCCATAAAAGCGGAGACGAGCGGTGCGGAGAGGAGCCGTGTAGGAATCGACCAATCACATTGGTTGTAATCCACATCTTGTCTCCGCTCCGCTTCATTGAAAATAGTCAAGCGGAGACGAGATGTGGATTACAACCAATGTGATTGGTCGATTCCTACACGGCTCCTCTCCGCTCCGCTCGTCTCCGCTCCGCTCGTCTCCGCTTCTGTGGGAAGGCAGCCTTAGGCTGTGTTTTCACCAGAGCTGTGCGAGGCAGCTAAGCGGTGTGCGAGGAAAATACCACCAATAGGAAAGCCGCGATGTCTGACGCTAGTAAAATACAGTGATCCTATTGGTGGGTTTTACCTTGCACACCGCTTAGCTGCCTCACACAGTTCTGGTGGTAACACCTTAAGGGCCTTCGGGTTTGTACTTCTCTCTCGCTCGCACTCGTTAGCTCTCATGCCGGTCCAACCATCGGTCTAACCGATTACACCCGAACCCGAAACACTTTGTAAGAGCTACCTGCTCTGTTTAATAACAGCGTTATGCAGAAAACAGCCATCTGCCTTTCAACTTCACATCAGTTGGCTGTTTTCTGCATAACGCTATCCTTGTTATTAACATTTAAAACTTCATCCATAAAGGGCAACACAGACTAAGAGGTTGCGCACTAGATCCGAATTACATCATAAGATTTCTCATACAAACAGTACTGCTACCAACAATCTCGGATTCGGATTGGGCTCGGACGCAGTGCGCAAGCGCTCTAACAGTCCGCCGGCAGTCCCAACTCTGTCTGGCGGCCTGCTGCCCGAAATTAAAAAAAAACATACGATAAACCAGTGTTTCTCAATATTTTTCAATACGCGACCCCTTTACTGAAAAATTCTGGCAACCCTCTTGGGCCATAGACATAAAAAGTTAATAATTTAAAAGACTGTCCGCCTGTTTCACAATAGTCAAGTAAAGCATACCTGTCAAATATTAACCCTTTCCCTTTCTTACACTTGAATAGACAAGAGGGCTATCTTTATTTGACAGATGAATTTACTTGTCGATTGTGAAACAGGCCCTATGTCTATGATTTTCTCTATTTTGTAGTGTAACCTTGCCTTTTTCCTTTTGCCGGCGACCGCGAGACCCCCCGAGCAAGATCCACAGATTGAAAAACACTGCGATAAACTGATAATCAGGGGCGTTACTCTGAACTTCGAAATTCAAACTTCGTCTATTGCTATCCTTTTTGCTCTTGACGCGTAGCTAATTCGCAAGAAAGTGACGGGCCGATCCGAAGTTCGAATTTCGAAGGTCAGAGTAATGCCCCTGTGTTCTAACACGATGAAATGACAGGCCGAGATTGTCCGGCGGACTGTTAGTCTGTGCCCTTAAGAGCTTGTTTAAACAGTTTGTTTATGTTTTGTAAGTTTTTTTTTACCTGACTGCTCTGCATGCTATGTCCGTTTGCCTTCTGTCCTCCAACCACCGTGCTACAGGGTAAAGGTTTCGCCACGCCGATGGTAACGATTCCTGTAGCAAAAAAAAAACAGTTTATAAAATAGAAGAAGAAGAAGAAGCAAAACATTTATTCGTGACAAATACCAGAAAAGGACAGAAAAATACACACAGAATAGAAGATATTTATTCTTTTTTTTTTAATGGTTATGGCCTGGATGGTAAGTCCTTTAAGCCATAGATATTTATTTAACGCTCACAGTACACAGATAACAATAAAAAAAAATAACATTAAAAAATTGCAAGCTAAATCGGTCCAATAGTGTCCTACGCTAGAGTAGGATCCGATTTTTTGTCACATACATATATATCCTCCCAAACCCTCTCGTTGTAAGTGGAGGCCTGTGCTGTGAGTGGGACGTATATAGGCTGGATTATTATTATTATTGATTTTTCCCGCTACTTTATCCCTGTAGAACTGCATTACTGTTTTTCCTCAAAGTAATCTAGATCATTTATAACTTTTTTTTTACATAAGACTGAACAGTGGTTGACCCCGATCTCACCTGACCGAAAGTGCACATGAGACCAAAGATGAAGCTCACTGGTTCAGTAACTGATTCACTCTAGCCTTAAAGAGCTCTAAATTATAACTCCAGTTGCCTCTCAAATAAAATATCTCACACGCTGGGTGTTAAAACAAATATTGTGACCATTACATTAACGAAATCCAGCCAAACGTTCAGCCTCTACGAACGAACGATCAAACATACAAACACGCCAATAACATTACCTTCCTAACAAGCGGTTTTTTTTTTTTTTTCGTGATATGGATACTAGTCCTTCAGTCGAAATCATGTTAAAATACAGAGTATAATACAAACAGAAATTACTAACTATACTACTACTTAGTATATCTAATCTTAAAATGTTGAAATTTTTCCTAAAGTATTCACAATAAACTTGTATAGATTACAATCGGGTAATTACTGAAGTTGACCATATAAAAACACAAATATAAAGTTTTTATCATGAAATACGACCTTTTTCAAACTAAAACTTTTTAAATATAAAGACAAAATCGAGATCCATACTTCTAGAGCTCATAACTCTTAAACGACCCAACGGATTTTCACCAAACTTAGCGAAAACACTTTCGATAAAGTCACCTTTTAAACAAAAAAACTTACATCTTAATCAGTTCATCCGTTTGGGAGCTACGATGCCACAGACAGACACACAAATACACACATTAAACTTACAACGCCCCTCTGTTTCGCGTCGGGGGTTAAAAACTCATTACTTATACAATTTGAACTATTCAAGCACTCACTTATTTTTATATTTAACTAGCGACGCGCCCTCGCTTCGCTTCGGTTAAAATCCCCCCTAAAAGTTGAAATATCCAATTTTTCTCTTGATAAGAACTTCAGACTTCAAGGAATAATAAAAAAAAGTTAGCGAAATCGGTCCACCCGTTCACGCGTGATGCCGTGATTAATTTTTATATACATAGATTATTTTAAATTTATTTTATCACGGCGAATACGTCGACGACCGAGCTAACTAACGTATATAACGTTTTGGCATTGGCGTTTTATATTTTATATTAACTAATGAATTTTCCTTATTTGAATAGCCAGAATAATAGAAGACTCACTTGAAGGTTGCCGTGTTTGTGTGTAGTGGTAGAGCCAACACAACAATGATTCAGTTTCAGAACGACGCACACACGTCACGGTGCTTGTGAAGATGAGTGCTAAGGGCACCAACAGACTAACAAGTCGACCTGTGCCGACAGATCGCGGCCGGACAGTTCTACGCCTCACGGCCAATGATGTAATGTAAACCGGGCAAGAGAGGGACCATGCTCAGTGTAGACTTCCATTGCCATTACTACAAAGTCTACAAATACAAAAACAATCTGGAAAACCTATAAACATTAGCTAATTTTCTGTTCAAAGTTATCTTAGCCGATTTTCGGTAGTTATAAACATTTTACTAGTCTGTAACTAAAGAACCAATAAAGTCTACCTAGTCGTGATAGTTTTTCTTTTAAATTCGTCATTATGTACTTTCATTTCAGATATTTTCCAGGTTTTTAGTACCAGTAGTTTTGGCTGTAGGGGGTGGGAACACAAAAATGACACTTTTCGAGTTCAATATTTCCTAAACGGTCCTCCTAATTTAAAAAATGATAATGACATACACATAATGTTTTTTTAAGAGCTATCCAATGATACCTGATTTGATGTTATAAGGAAAAAAAAATATAAAAAATATATAAGTACACGTGGAATATCGTATAGGTAACTCTATCTACCTCTTTTTATATTACCTCACTCTCTCACACGCTCACGGCAAATTCCGCCATACACTTGCGGATGGCTGGTAGGCGGCCTGGCGATCGTCGCTTGTTCGTCAACATCATCAACAACATTAGGCACTGCTGGACAGACTTGGGACTGCCGGTGAACTGTTAGTCTGGTAGTGCCCTTTAATTAAACCTCTTAAGGCCCACGTCAAATTTCGCTAGTTCGAAACAGAATCTTATGTCAGTCAACAAAAGTTAAAATTCATTTTGACAATTGTCCTAAATATATGACGTTGGACCTCAGGAGGTTAGCGCGATAGTCATTTATTTGTACATGCTTACACAAGTTACACACACACGTATGCAAATATAAGTTGTTATTTAGTAGGTACCTATTAGATACGCGGTTCACATTTGATATTTAAAACGAGGAAAAAAATAAAGTTTGTGGGATTCTGCAATGACAAACTTGAGATTTCTTCTTTAAATGTTTTATTTAGTTACTACGACACAGCAAAAATACTAAGTACAAAAATGGCGAACAACCTGCGTTGATGGTGGCGCCAACTAGCGACCAAAATATACAATAATAGTAGGATCGAGTGTTGTTATTAAACTTTACTATTTAATAGAAAACAATTCAATTTAATAAATAAAATAAATCCTAGTGAAGGTAAAGTTGGAGTTTTAAAAAGCTGGTCAAGTGCGAGTCGGACTCGCGCACCGAGGGTTCAGCACAAACTTGTAGGCATTTAAATAGTTCGTAAATAACGGAAATACCATATAAACAAAGTCCAGTATAAAATGACACGCAATCAGTATGCACTTTGGTACTTAGTGAGTGTCAGTTTATATTGGACTTTTTTTATGTGATGTAACTACAAATTAACGGTTTTCTGATTTTTTCCTTTACTTGTGCTATAAGACATTGCTTCTTGCCAAATTTCATGATTCTAAGTCTACGGGAAGTACCCTATAGGTTTTGATTGATTCCCTTGAGATTCCCTTCAATATGCGGCATAAACAGCCGTATCTTTTGATTGCGTTGACTTAGATGTTTGATTTTTTCACTGATCCAAGGGATCGCAAGCCTTAGTATTTGATATGAATTTCAACTTGATACCTTCACGCGTCCCTGAGAAAAAGGGTCTTGACAGACACACAGACAGACAGACAGACAGACGGACAACAAAGTGATCCTATAAGGGTTCCGTTTTTATCATTTTATGTACGGAACCCTAAAAATAGAAGCAAAAGGCTAAAAACCTTTTAGTGTTTACACTGATATGAGCCTACTTACCTAATTATTATTGAAATTTGCCAGTAAACTTACTAAGCTTAGCGGTAGACTTCAGCGTATTACTAAACATTTTTAAATATCTAGGTACCCCTTTTCAAGTTATATTTACAAAAATAATTTCTTCTCGAGTTAAATTGAAAGAATTAAAAAAGAAAAAATAGTGAGAGCAATATAAATACTTCATTAGAAAATAAGAACAATGTCAAAAAGAGCAAACACTAATGATAAGATACAATTCATTATTTGCTTAGGTTTACTTGACTATCTTCATCAAATATTATGGCGCCCGTACGTAGATAAAGGCAGAAATTAACAATATCAAGGATGAGTTGTTAAAAGAGGTTGTTACTGTTAGATAATAATATGTTCCGTTACTTCGAGAATCTGCTTGTTTGGTTTAGTTGTCTAAACTAAACCGATTTCATAATCTAATGTCCTTCGGTGGTTGTCTCTAGAGTCTATGGTGACATGATTATGATAATGATAATGTTGAAAAAACTCTAAATACAAGGCAGAATAACCACAACCCCACTCCTAAACTTCACCGTCACTTATAAGGTAGAAGTCAGTCAGCTGATCAGTCTTATATAAAAAATCCAGGTGTGGACTGTAATCATAAGGCCACAAACACAGTTTCAACCCTAAGGTAGGTTCCTTAAGGTTGAAACTGCATTTGCGGCTTTATGATTACACTCTTGAGATTGCAAATGCCTATCTAAAATCCCAGTTACCGTCAGATGGCTTGTGTGGTCGTTTGCTGTCTGTTAGGCCCATACTACACGAGCGGTTCTCCCGCCGCGGTAATCCGCATTTCTTTTGTTTGGGAAACCGCATAGTGTGGATTGCGTTCTACAACGTTCATGGGTCATACACCACCGCAGAACCGAAAGTTGTCTCTCCTGTTCCAGAAAGTTAAGGACTTTGAAACCAACTACTTTGGTTTAAGATATAGCCTCGTAATGGGAGCCCGGTGTAGTTTTGGCCTGTGTCGAAATTATATGAGTTAAAAACTCCCAAGTCGTTAACTATTAGGAACAGACCCTTCTGCTGAACCTAAATCTGTGTATAACCCTCATAATCAATTGTGTCTGCTGCGATTTAAATGCGGATTCCCGCGGCGGGGGAACCGCTCGTGTATTACGGGCCTTAAGGTGGCGACTGACTTGTAACAATTTCGGTGTAATGTATCACTCGCCGTCCTTATCTAATGGGTGCGTTTAGATGAGGACCGCGAGCGGTACATTAAACTAGTAACAGACGCTCGAACTTGGTCCGGTCCGGACAACGGATCTGGTTCGGAGCGAACCAAATCCGTTGTCCTGACTGGACCAAGTCCTAGCGACTGTTACGGGTATTACACCGAAATGTTACAAGTCAGGCGCCACGTTTAGGTTGTCCTAAAGCAGTTGCCTGTACCCTTGGGCGCGCCCCGGATGGCGGCGACGGCCCGCGCGAGCGGCGCGCGCGCCACGTCCCGCGCGTTGACGGACAGCAGCCGGTCGCCCGGCGCCAGCCGCCCGTCCGCCGCCGCCGCGCCGCCCGCCACCAGCGCGCGCACCACGATCACCGAGCTGCCCGCCTCCGACGGGTCCTGCCAGACGCATACAACATACTTACGGCTCATTTTTCAATCTCCAGGATAATCTCTGTCAATTTCTATCATATGACAATAGTAGATTGTACAACAAGTGCATAAAACGCACCATTTTACGCGAGACGTTTATCCATCCAAGCGAGCTTGCGAGCAAGGATGAATATAAAGTCGAGTGTTAAATGAGTTTTATGGACGAGTTGTACCCTCTACTTTTCACTTCGATTGCGAGGAAATTAAACAGCAACATGATAAAAATAATAATAATAATAAATGCGACGAAATAAAAAAATTTAATTTATTTCATGAAGCTTTATTGTGTACTTTGGCTGTTGGTATCCTTGCCTTGGTATTAGAATACTGACGAAACGAAATAAAATAAAGAGGTTATTCTATGAAGTTAAAGTTGTTCGTGTGGCTGTTGGACTGATTGCCTAGGTCTTCGACGAAGATTTTACTTTATGCACTAGAGCAAAAGAAGCGACTTTATATCGCCTACGCACGACATAAAGACGAACTTTTAGAGCAAGAGAAATGAAAATAAAATTAAAAAATAAATAAATTATATTTTAAATTTAAAAGTCCCTAAGGTTTGACAAACCACACTCGCATTTATAAAAATCATCATCTTATACCGCTATACAAGCGCCGGGAAATAGTTGATATTCGGTACTACTTATATTCTAAATATTACCAGCGTCGTTGATTGCCCTGAGTTACTTTCTTGCGTTTCGTTTAATACGCTCACACGTTCTAAAAGGTATTACCTATATCACTTGGGTTAGCATCATCCAGATACAGGCAAAACGGATTTTTGACGCGAGATGGTAAGAGCTTCAATAATTTGGTTAATGTTTGGTGGTTTGGTTTCCAAAATAAATAAAATAAAATGAAATTGATAACTTTAACCGTAAGATTTTATCTGGGGATTAGACAAATCGCCCCTTAACCGAGTAGCAGCCTATTAAAGGTCGTAAGACACGTTACTTTCCTAAAATATTGTTATAACGAACAAACTCATAACATTTGTTTGAAAATAATAAATAAATAAATAAATAAATATCAGGGGACAATCTCACACAAATTGACCTAGTCCCAAACTAAGCTCTAGGCTTGTACTATGGGTACCAGACAACGATATACATACTTATATAGAGAAACACATACTTAAATATATAGAAAACATCCATGACTCAGGAACAAATACTCGCGCTCATCACACAAATATTTGCCCATACCGGGATTCGAACCCGGGACCGCTAGCTTCGTAGGCAGGGTCACTACCAACTAGGCTAACCACGTCGTCAAAATATACACTGCACATAATACACTGCAAAACAACAGACAGTAAAAACTCTAGTTTTCTCCGTCATTCTTTTTATTCCAGTCGCATATTTTGCTATTGGGGTTTCTCCCGACCTCAATTATTATTACTATTTGTAAATTGGTAAGTAGGTTTACGATATGTCCGAAGGGCCAAAGCACCCAGAAATAGGAGCTCCATCGACGCTGTCAAATTAATTTTGGCATGGGAAAAACGAAACAAAAAAAAATCGCGTGAGGGGAAAAACACAACACAACATAAAAAAAATTACAATTTATCTAACTAATAACTTAAATAAAATATAATAAAATAAATGAATAAAAATAAAAATTGTTTATTTACCAACTTAAAATAATTTTACATTAAGAATTACTGTCTCGTGGGGCCAGAACAGAGTTTCCAATTTCAAAATGTCGCTGCGCTTGTGCCGGTTAAGATAGCTAACAATCTTTATCTAACTAACATAAGAGCTAAGATTAAGTTTAAACTTGGTTAATAATAAGCATATAATTATTGAAAAAAAAATATATAAGCATCTAATTAAAACATGAACACGAAAAAAAGCAGAAAACTGTATGATGCTGATGCTAGGATCTGCTGGGGTTGAGTACAGAGGTGAAAGCATTGGTGGGTATAGGTGTGAATGTGATGTGAATGTGTGTGTATTTGTCTTAGTGTATGTGTGTGAGTGCAAAGTACAAGAGAAAAAGTAGTTAGCATCACTTTAATAATACTACCCTAGAGCTACCTTTGTAACTTGGAACTTTCGAAAATTATCCCCCTATATTTTATTTAGCTATCATTACCAAATAGTCAAGTATGGAGAAGCCGAGCCCACGCTCCTCCTTGAGGAGCTGGATGTACTCCACGCGATCAGTCCACATGGCCAGCCCGCTCAGCGGCTCCAGGGAGCGGGAGCGATTGCGGTCCAGCTCGTCGGTGCAAAACTCTGGAAAACAATGACAAATCCAACTTAAGGCAAACTTTGGGAAAATAAGGAGTTCTAATGAACGTGGTCACGACGATAAAGAAAACTAGTGAAAACCGAAGGCCAAGATAGACCATTTAACGATTAAAATACATGATAGGTCTCTCACACAGGACATGAGCAGAATGTGGCGGAATACTGGATAAAAAAAATTATTGTAAATTCCTGTCATAACCCATGTTCAACAAATAAACTATTTCATTCATTTCTTTCATGACTAACATTTTTAGCTCGGCAGAAAAGAGTTTGGAAAAAATTAGGAGTGAAATTGGAAACATGATCCTGATCCATGATGTTGTTTGATGTGACAGCTGCCAGTTGTCACTCACTTGAGATTATTGTAGTTTCACTTGTCACCACATCAAACTTTTCTTTTCCAAGGTAAACAAACTCACAAGAAGTATACCTTTCTGTCTATTGACGATGTGTTTGTCCTATCACAGGGGTGATTCCCATCTTCCAACCTGCCTAGCCACGATTTCCATAATAATATAGGGTGGACAAGGTGGAAGATGTGAATCATCCCAAAAGTACTAAGGTACTAACCATCATGGTCGTGTCCCGTAGACATGACTGTTGTGGTGCTGCATAGCGAGGCGACAGAACTCTCCGACTTAGCCTTGATCAGCCGTTGGGGAAGAGACAGCAGGTCTTGCAAACTCCCGCCTAGCACCTTACTCTGCAACGAAAGATGTAAGATGTTATGGCATGAAAACAGGAAAAGAAAGAAAAAATATGTATTCGTGAGACAAAACACGACAATAACACTAGACAAAACAAAAAACAAATGCTTTTCACGAAATAGCGTTCAGTTCAGCGTTCGCGTTCAATTCTTGCCATCAGCCAAAGCCTAACGAATTTCAATGACCTTCCTCCCCTGGTCCCCGCCAAAGTAAAGTATTTGCCATTTTATCTATGGTTCCTTGCTACCTTATATATTTGGTTTACATCTATCTCATGTTTATTGATTTATTTGTAGGAGGAGCAAATGTATATGGTAGAAACTTTACTATGACCACCGGACGACATAGTTTGTCTATGCTATACTAACTCTATAACTCTATACTTTTTCAGTGCTTTTATTACTCAGACATCAGGCACATAAGCTTCTTATCAAAAAATTTAAGTAAGTTCAGTTAGGCTTTTCACTCTTTAAACTTTAAAATCCTCCTAAACATTCACCAATTATAAATTACCCGTGCAAAGCTAGCTTCAGTCTTCGCCGTATCGTCGGCTCGCTTCCTCACACACACGAGCACGACGGGTGACGTCACCGCGCGCAGCCGCGTTACCACTTCCACGTGATGTGCTCCTAGTACCCGCCAATTGTTTACCTGCAGAAAAACAATATTTACTGCCATTTTGACGGGTCTTCTGACTCAACCTCGTATATGAAAATGTAAATTGGAATATCTACTTTAGGACGTGTATCTAAAGCGGATATTCGAATTTCGTAAAATTTGATATACGAGGTTGAGTCAGAGACCCGTCGATTTGTCGCCAATATTTTTCGCGTCGCCAAGCTTTGAAAGAAAAAAAGAACATTTAATTGACAAACACTTATTTAACTTTTTTACTTTGCATACCTCCAACAGCTCGTCGCCAACTTTATGCAATCCTAGTCTCGCAACTGGACCGTTGGGCGCAATAGCTCGTATGTAGTGTCTCGCTTGTACTTCCTTGCCGGCCACCACCCTCACTGTGCCTTCGAGAGAGATGCCCAGTCCACTGTCCTTCTCTTTTATTATTGTGCCGACCTGAAACACAAAGAATTACAGTTACAATTACAAGTAGCTCCTGGGATTATTAATTGCACGAGTGTAAAGATTATAAAGAAAGTAAAACATTGAAATATCTATACCAGAGTCTAATATGTACTGTCTACCGCTGTTACACTCTCTCTGGCATCTGTCAGTGTATTTTTTATGCCAGAGAGTGTGACAGCAATAGACAGCCGAGTATTATTTGATACTCTGGTTTTATTGCCCTTATCATAATTGCGTATGGCAATTATCCTAACGTCTGAGTGTTACCAGTTTATAGTACAGTCAACAACTTTAATTGTTGAACTATAAGGTAAGCGTCCAGTCACGTGAAAAAAAAACCTTAAAATAATCAAATATTTTTGGGAAAGGGTTCTTTAATGAATCAAAAATTAATGTTAAAACTAAAACGTTAGTAGAGATAATTATTGTTTAATGTATCTGATAAAACGGCTAAATTAAGATTACAGGCCTCCCAGACCTCTCAATTTACTTACTGTGACTACATCCTGATTAATAGCGGAAGTCTAAAATGATTTGAAATCACATCGTTTCATCTTGACCTAATCATGGATACTGGAGATAAGATAATTCAAAGATACGAGATAAGGACAGAGTCATTCATAGTTTAACATTAAGAACAGTCTTTCGGGAGTAATGAAATCAAATTCTGAAGAAAATGTATTACAAAACGTTTTGCATAGGAATATGTGACGAAACCAAAATATAAAAAAAATATCTAACCCACTTACAGTTAAGTATGGCTAAGGCTGGCAGAGTTCTCTAGTTCTAGAAGCAAAGTATAAATATTCTGCAACATTTATCTTCAAAATCGGACGACATTCGTGATATTTTTTGGTGATCGGCCACCACCGTACGTTTAAGTAGCAGTTGGTGGATACATTGGTCTTAGAACCAACTGACATTGGGATAAAAATTTTCTGGAGTGACGATCACGTACTGTCACGTAATGTTGGCAGGCCTCGCACAAGGTAGACCGACGATGATCAGGGCCGTTAGAACATCTTGTATTTTCTTGCTTGTCGCTCAGAGCGTTTCTATCATTACAAAACAAGTTAGAAAGGGAGGTCCGAGCGACAAATATGTCGCGGACAAGTTGTGCTAGCCGTCCTGATCAAACGATCTGGTGCTGGTGCGTTGTGACGTTCTCAATATAAAGGGACCTTATGGAGGCAGGCGGTTACGCCGTTTTTAGATCTGTTACCATAGTATTCGTATAGTTACAAGAACAAGAAGAGCGTAACTGCCTTCCTCCATAAGGTCCCTTTATACTGAGAACGTCACATTTTAATTTGCACATTACCACAAGGTGTTCAGTAACATATTCCTTCTTCAACTGGCTACCCTTTATATCGTCCTAAGAACCACTCACAATGATCTCATGCTCGCACTGGTGTCCTGGCCAGTCTGGCTCATTATCCAGGATGTCCCGCCACTTGTCTTGGATGCGCCTGGTCTCCCGTTCGGCGAGCTCGTCGTCGCGTCCGATCACGATCTCGGCCTCGTCCGACGGCGAGGTCGGCGACGGTGGGTGAGGTTGGATGGAGTCCGGCTCAGCCTCAATCACTGTTGATTCATCGTACTGAAAACAAAGAGAGAGTGTGATAAACCTGTGTGTTCTCTTAGGATAATTCTGTAATGCTTGTAAATTTGAATTGTTGTTGTGATTGAGAAAGGTTGGTATGTTTAATACATCTCTATGCATTTCTTTGATTGCCGTCTCACAAAGTCACAAACATGTTGTAAGTCTAGCATTCTAGTTATCATGATGTTGGTATTTATGACATATTTAGGCATCGTAAACAAAAACATTAGACGGCTATTAGGTAGCAGCGATTTTCCACTTGGACGAAGAATGCGGCATATGCATTGACTATCCAAAACCAGGTCTATATTTCATTGTTTTAGGCCATCAACTTTCGAAATTATTTTGCATTTTTAAAGTACGACCACATTTGCTGTCACGTTAATAAAAGAATAGAGACCGTATCTTCTTCCTTTCTTAAACTTTAGCTCGTTTAGTTTTCGTCGACAGGTCAAGATCTCGTCTCGTCATATTTGGTATGAACCTCTAAGCCACCAGAACTTACCACACTAAAGCTATACTTGGCAAGGGAAGTAACGGAGGGGCTGGGGGGCGCGAGAGGGGACCTCTTCCCGTCCTGCGCGGCGAGAGCTTTCTGCAGCTTCTCAAACCCCGCCCCGCGAAGATATCTGCAAGACAGAGACGATGAAAACATCGTACTTCCCATGGTGTTATTGCAGAAGCACAGTAAATTTTTGGGTTCAACAAACAACGTAAGTATACATTTTCAGTTCGCAAAAATGTCTAGCCTTTTTCATTACCAAACCAAACCAAAACCAAAGAAGTTGTGTTCTTAAGATTGCATAGACGAGGTAACTGACCAATTCAACTTGACCCGTGAGCACATATTCCTTCTAGTCAGTATTAGGTCTACCAAACATACCTTAAAGCCTTTAACCGCACTACAGGACCCTTCGCGTCCCTCAGCAGAGCCACTGCCCTATGGTTGGACACTCCGTGGAGTGAAACACCATCAACCTGTAAAAAACAATCACTTTGATCCTTGATATCATTGACCAAGCGAGTGCGAAGCGCGAACGAAGCGTCTCCGTTTCAGCTTGGGCAAAAATGCTTTCGTATGTCCGGCTGGATGTTCTCCTCCACAGGTCATATTTCTCGACCGATTCTCGTGACATTTTGTGAGCGGGTTCGATAATTATATTTTGCTGTATAATGCTGTATCTTGTCTAGGGGACACGGTTTATGTAGGAAGACATGTCGAAACTGTTTTGTAATATTTTTTTTTCTCGTAGTCATTCTGACATGTTTTCCTGCAAAACTACGCAGATATTTAATATTGTTTTTACAGTTTTACATAATGCTAGAATAAGTAGTATCATTGTTATAATTTTATTTAAAGAATGACAAACTGTTGAGTTTCTTGCGGCGCTTCTTCTCAGCAGTGGTCTTGGAAGCGCTGGTAGATTTTGTTTGACGTGTAAAAGTGCCCGTGCGACCTACTTACTGAATAAATATATTTTATCCTTTTTTTTTCTTTTTTTTTGTCGATTCAGTTTCTCTAATTTTTTCAAAATGGCGGTGATATGGGAGTTTTTGCGATTACAAACTTATTTTCGGTGCTGGTGATCTGACTGCGACCTATGTCGATGTATAGGGAACAGTTTCCTAACGGCAAAGTTAAGTTTGTCGCGAGGTCTACAGCTCGCAGAGCCGCTAACTAGTATTAAAGTATACAGTAATTGTGGTCTAGCTTCGACCGGTGGATCAATGACCTGCGATGTTATTTTCTTAAATAATTAATCGCCGAGGAGCTCGATAATGGAGATACACCGGTTGACCCGTCAGCGCGTAAACATTACCTGTTCGGACGTGTCTCGACCTTAATCGAATTTGGACGTAACGCCAAAGAATTAGGATTCAATAGAATAACCCTACTAGTGTAGGTTTTGAGAATCAGCTGGCAATTATTTTTTACTAGCGTGCCCGCGACTCCCCGTCCGCGTAGAAGTCGTTTATCGTGTATCCCACGGGAACTATCAAATTTTTCGGGATAAAAACTATCCTATGTCCTTCCCCGGGACTTTAACTATCTCCATACTAAATTTTATCGAAATCGGTTCATCGGTTTAGCCGTGAAAGTGTTACAGACAGATAGACAAAGTTACTTTCGCATTTATAAGTATGGATAGAAAGATTTAGTTGATTACTAGCTTCTGCCCACGACTTTGTCCGCGTAGAAGTCGTTTATCGCTGCTCCCTCAAGAACTTTTAATTTTTCCGGGATGAAAAGTAGCCTATGTGTTAATCCAGGGTATAAGCTATCTCCATTCCAAATTTCATCCAAATCCGTCCAGCCGTTGCAGCGTGAACGAGCATCAAATACACACACACACACGCATACACACACACATACAAATTTTCGCATTTATAATATTAGCAGGATTAGTACGGATAGAAAGATTAAGGGCCTGTTTCACAATCGACAAGTAAATTTATCTGTCAAATAAAGATAGCCCTCTCCTTGTCTATTTTCAAGTGTAAGAAATGGAAAGGGCTAAATTTATTTGACAGATATGCTTTACTTGACGATTGTGAACCAGGCGGTTAGTTGATTATTCACGTTGCAATGATCGATTTGACCGCGCTTTCCATAACCATTATATCTAAAGCGTAAGAGGGATGCAAACTCATGTTAATTTCTTCGCTCCTAGTTGAGAGGCAAAAGTACGGCCAGCATGCAAACTACGAGCACTAGAGCATGCGGGGACGGTCAGCAGAACAAATGAGAGCTCGTAGATGGCAGGGTATCGTACGCGAAAAAGTCTGTCAAGTGCGATTACGGCTTGCGTACTAATACCTAGTATATTTAATAGATTGGTTTACAACAACTGTTTACCGGCAGGAATAATTTTGACTCTACTGAAAATATTAGAAATTACTTTAATTATACAAAAAATATAATACAGAAAAATAATAGGTATATCAGATATACCTATTATTTTTCTGTATTATATTTTTATTATAATTAAAAATTAATCTAATTCGCTTACAAAAAGTTCAAATGTTTTCCAAAATTAATTTAGCAAGCTAAAGTAGTTAAGGTTGTAATTGACTCGGTGTTGCTCTTTCTCTAAACATGAAATGAAATAATAAACATTATTCACTTTATGCCGAGTGTAATTAAATAAACTGTGTTTTTACTTATTTCAACCGTTTTGTTTGCCCTGCTTCATAATCCTCAAACACCAAAGCCAAAAGGACGCATCAGCTAAAAAGTCGCGGCAAAATGCAACCTTTAAAAAGAAGCAAAAGAAGATCAAAACTGCTTTAACCTTTTCAACGCCTTACGTCAAATACAGATGTGTCACTCACACGCCAAACATGTTTCAAAAGCTAAGCAAAATTTCAACTTATTCATACGATATAAAGTCTCTTTAAAGCTGTACTATGACAACTATAAGCGTCGTTGGCGTGGTAGGCATGACAAGCACACGACACCTTTAGGCGTTTTTGGCGTCCAAAGGGTTAACTAGATGATTGTAGTTATACCCGTTTGGCTCAGGGAAAGGTAATGTTGCCAAATCTTAAACCCGAATCCTTCTCCCTCAAATTTTATTTCACAATTCAGTTTAAAAACCTGTTCTTAAATACAACGTGTTTATTTTTGCAGACCGTACCGTTATTAGTGAGTGGACGGCGGTCGTAATTATGGATTCTGAACTGTGCAGCAAATTATGAGCTGCATTATGCGTATTTCCTACTTCATATTCCCCCATCTATGATAGATGGGGCAATATGAAGTAGGAAATACGGTTCAAACAAAAAGACGAATTAATTAACATTTTTAGAACATACTGTAGTAAATAGAACTGATTTTATACTAAAAATATATCCGATCGAATTGCTATTAGACACTCTTCTAAATGGCGCCTCACGACGGATTTGCACTATTAAAATTATAATTATATTATTTTGAAAATAAACCACAACACATTTAGCGATATTAGTATTAACATAGTGTAAAACCAGATAGATTATGCATAAAAAAAATGGTATTGACAACACTTGCTAAAAAAATACCAATAATCTTCACTAAATACAACATGAGAAACACATTTAAAACAATTATAAATTCATGTACCAAAAATGAACACACAAAATTAAGTCCTAAAAAGATGATAATTAAGAAAGGTCCAATAAGCAGCCAAAAATAAAGACGGTGGCGAATTCTAGCCTTTGTGAATTTTGAAAGGAGATTATATGCAAATATATAATGACCAAATTGCGTTGTACGCGGTTATTAAATAAAAAAAGGATCCTTTAAAAAAAATATCTAACGCGGTTCTACGCTAAAATAATGGTTGTGTATGAGTAAAACATGCGGGTACTTGTCCACTTTATTAAATAATAAGGTTGACTAAGAGAGGGTAGTTTTATATTTACTTATGTTTTGGTTTTGTGGTTTGCTACCAAGCTCATCACACGTATTTACGAAAATAAGTTGTTTTATTGTACATAATAATGATCATTATTATTGTAATGACGAAAATGATAACATAGGTGATTATTGATTACCTATGTTTAGACTTTAGATTTAAAATCACAGGTTTTAGTTATAAAAATAAAATTATGGAGTATCACGATCTTCCTCGACACGGTAATCAAGGACGGCGAATGTTGTACCGGGCGGGACGCGGCGCAAAGACACGGAGTTAAGCACGAAGGGATGACGGGATAGGATGCGTAAGGGGATGTTCTTTAGGCACTTAAATGCGGGAACGTGCGGGCTGTAATTAAAATTGAAATAAGACGAGAATTCGAAAAGAAAGGGAACCAAAAAAGGGACGATGGCTGGGAACAACGACCAAACACTTATATACCCGAGAAGATCTGCCAGAATAAAAAAAATATATGGTTTCTTGAGGGAAAATATTGATAATAGAGATAACTTTTTTTTAACTGACTCCCCGACAAACAAGCTTTTTATTTACGTAACAGGTTCTTCTTAGACATTCCCAAATTATTTTCAATGCGATTCCTTTTCAGTAATAAAGTCGGCAAAGCAATGAAGCAATATCTCGATAGAGAACGAACCGTCAGAATAGAATTCGAATTTTGAAAACAAAAATTAAAAATCAGACGTAGAAAAGCCTGAAGAACTTAGGTAGTTAATTTTTGTAAGTTTTAATTAAGTATGTTCGTACAATGTTTTTGAAATCAGTCGTTCTCTTTGCTGATATTTTACTCAGATATAACCTCGACCTTTTTAAGTGAAGTGAATACCTATTCGTGTCTCTATTATTATGATTAGCAAGATATCACTATAAGCCGAAATAATATTACAACTAGGATAACTTGATCTCCGAATTAAAACAGTTGTGATTGGTCCAGGAATCAAAATTGTATGGTTAAAAGAAAAATACGTCTCAAGAAATAATATAGCCGAAAAGAAATTTCTTAAATCTATTCAGTACTTCTCAACAGGTAACTCAAAACACATGTCTACGGGTCAAAATAACCTAAAATGTATCCTTTATCAAACATGTTAAGCTTCTTTTCTCTTAAAGTATTTCACGAGCTCAAGCTACTTTGTATTAAAGCTATCCTTTTCATATCCGGGAAAATCTGAAATGTTCAGTGAAAAGGTTTTGCGTCCGAAACGAACCGGATTTGTGTTACATTTGAATTTATTCGTATAATAAACGACTTTTGGAACATTTTGCTGGATGGAGATTATTTCTACTTGAAAGATATTGTATGGAGTTCGTTATCCTTATGATACTCGAAATGATTCAGAAATGGGATCTGCTTAAAATACAGGGTGGAATGGGAGAATTAACTTAATCTAGCTCATTTAATGATTACATTTTGTTTCTTATTAACAGAGTAATTATATATAATAATGTTATTTAACATGTTATTGATCAAGTAATGGTAAGCTGCGGAGGGCTCAAATATAACCGAGATTTACTTCGTATTTATTGCCTTAAAATACAGCAATTACGTAAAACTAACTAGACTAGTGACTCGATCGATGCTAGATACGAAGTCACATACTAACTAACTAAGAATAAAATGACTAATGGTCGACGAGAGTACCGGCAGTCACAAACTATAGCTAACTAAGGATACATGACTAATGGTCGATATGGGTACCAAGCCTGACCCCAAGTTACGCGAACGAATATGTGACGTTCTCAATATAAAGGGACCTTATGGAGGCAGGTGGTTACGCCGTTTTTAGAACTGTTACCATAGTATTCGTATAGTTACAGGAATAATAAGAGCGTAACTGCCTTCCTCCATAAGGTCCCTTTATATTGAGAACGTCACATATCGGTGGCGGCGTCAGGCGCGGTCACGTAGTGCTGTATCGACGCGACGTGCTGCTGGGCACGTAACAAATGGGCTGCATCAGGTTTACTGGTACTGCTTGGAACTTGTCCTTGGTCACGTCTTACATGTGGTAGGTATATGTAACAATCACTTTGAACACGAAGTCTAGTAACTTCAGATATTTAATATTATTTTTACAGTTTTATATAATGCTAGAATAAGTACCTAGTATCATTGTTATATTTTTATTTAAAAAATGACTAACTGTTGAGTTTCCTGCGGCGCTTCTTCTCAGCAGTGGTCTCCTCTTGGGAAGCGCTGGTAGATTTTGACGTGTAAAAGTGCCCGTGCGGCCTACTTACTGAATAAATATATTTTATCTTTTTTATCTTTTTTTCAATTGATTACTACGAGCATCAATTTAACATTGAGTTTGTAAAATGTAACAATCTGATAATGTACCTATTTTAATTAATTACCTATTTTTTTTCTATAAAAAGTCTTTCTCTATACCTACATTAGTCATTACTGAATTAGATTTTTTTTTTTGAATTAGATATTTACTTTTCCGTAAATTGTTTCGTGTTTTATTTTGCACAGCAATCGAGTAAATAGCGTCACCATGGAAACATAATTTCAGACCACTTATATAAATAGGACTATTGATCCGGGATCCTGTTTTAACAACGCAGCTCGAGTATTTTAGACCCTACATTTGATCTATTATGAGCGAGTTTTGCTTGAGCATACGATGTTAAGGCTTGCTTGCGGTGCACACGTTTTTGGTTATAGAGTGTTTTTTTTTTACTTGGACAGTGTGGAGACATCCAATCCGAATTTATAGGAGAAACATGGAAATTATCGTGAATTGAACGTTGCAAAACTCGTTTGAAAAATAAACTATTCTTTTTTAATACGCAAGTCTGAATTATGAGTTTTTATTACAGAAATGGAGGAATATAATAAGTACATTGGAAATTAATCAATGATAAATCACTGTCATTCTTCAAAAGTAGGTAGGTATCTTGAAAATAGGATCAATAGGTAAATTCTGGGTAAGCTCGATCCTGCGTCAACATTATCCTGACTCTGGTCTCGACAAAGGTCAAGAGCCAACCTATACAATATTTTAAAACCGGGCAAAAGCATGTCGGGTCATGTTCAGTTTAGGGGTCCGTTGCCATTACTACAAATACAAAAAACAATCTGGAAAAAGTGCACCAGAAAAAGAGCGTATCTTCATGGCACTTACGTCCTTTTGTTGAGAAGCGCAGTTTTTCGGCAATAACTCAAAGACGGTACTTATATCCGATCATGTGACCTTTGTATTTTTTTATATTTTTTAGACATACAGGTTAAAAAATAAAGGGAGGAACACAATTTATGCAACTTTCGGAGCGATTACTTCCGAAAATATTCACATAATCAAAAAAATTGGTTAGAAACCTTAAAGTGTTTTTAAAAGAACTGTCGAAATATGTTAATAATAGTTTTTTTTAATAAAATGCCTGTGACACACGGACGGACATAACGAAACTATAAGGGTTCCGTTTTTGCCGTTTTGGCAACGGAACCCTAAGCCCGGTAGCACACCTCCGCCGCGAAACCGCAAAACTGTGGCGGAATCGTGATATTTAATACGAAATTGAACTTTATTTCGCTGCCAGAGTTTCGCTACTACAGTTTCGCGGCGGAGATGTGCTACCGGCGTGAAAACCGGTCTGTTAATTATTTTACGTATGCATCGCCCTTAAAGCCTCGTCTAGTGACGACGTTAGCACTGTAAGCGTACCAACGTAATTTTGGCCTAAAGATAACGTAGCCTATCACGGAATATAGGTCAACGGTCGACTCCTGAATCGGGACGCCTTCGCATAAAGGGCACACCTTTTATAAAAACCGCACGCATTTATGTCAGCTTAAATATAAGACAAGATGGCTTAGTATGCATATGATATAGTTATGCAGATGTAATCTTTTTGCTTGGGAAAGCAGTAAAATATAGAGTTTTTGGCAATTTTACAAATAAGGAAAGTTTTAGTTAAATTAAAGTGTAACTAAATTAAAGTTTTAATTAAAGGATGTTATTAACAACTGCGACGTCATCTCTGAAACCACAAGTATTAGATACTTGGGAGTTCTAGTCGATAAGAACCTTAACTGGAAAGTACATATAGATAGCCTTACGGGGAGAGTGAGAAAACTTATCTACATATTCAAAACCTTACGACATGTTTGTGACAATAAGCTACTCATCTCAATTTACTACGCATTATGTCAATCTATCATAGGTTATTGTATTACAAATTGGGGGGGTGCAACAAAAACGGCGCTACTAAAACTAGAAAGAGCTCAGAGGGTCGTACTCAAAGTAATGACGTTTAAAAACTATCGCTACTCCACAGAGTCCTTATACAAGCAGACTTCGGTATTAACGGTAAGACAATTATTTATCAAATATCTACTACTCGTACAACACAAAAAACAGCCTGATTTGTCTATAACACGAAGAAGGAACGACTTGGTTTATTCCATTCCGAAATATAATACTAAGTTTGCAAAGCGCTTTATAAAGGTCCTTGGTCCAGCTACCTATAATAAAGTAAGTAAAAACATAAATCTACGTACACTTACATCATTTGCTTGTAAATCAACTATAGAAGTATTCTTAAAACAGCTGAACTATGAAGGCACTGAACTGCTAATAAAATAAGTAAATGGCGAACACATGCACACACAAACACACACACACACACACACACACACACACACACACACACACACATATACATATGTAAGCAACATGCGATCATACACATACGAAAACAAATGATATAAATATATAATTATTCATAGTTATATTATAGTTACCATAGTCATGTGTAAAAGTAAAAAAACAAGTGTAGGAAACTTACTACAATTTCTATAATAGCTAAATGTTTGTTTAGTACCTAGATCCACAATATGCACTATTCACATACAGTACTAACAATATATTGTATCCATCCACTGACTCATGGTCACTTTGCGTATACTACGTGCTCACTTGTTTACAACTTTGTTCGAGTACCGCGGCACTGCCGCTGGGATTTTTGTTATCCACCCGCATTCTTCACTTATTGTTACTGCTTCACAAATTATAGTTTAAGACTTAGTTAAAAACAAATTTAAAACATTAAGACACCGAGAAAGGTGAATCCTGTTCCACCGTGATACAGTATAATTACTAGTACGGGGAACAGAGGCAGCTTACTCTGAGTTTTAATAAATTGTATATGTACATACGTACCTATTCTAACAGCTACAACTTGTTGGCCTCAAATAGATGCATTTATTCTGAAGCAATTAATAATTAACTGATAGAAGGTATAAAAGTGTAAGTAGTCGTAAGTCTTTCCTTGCAAATAAAGTTATTTTCATTTCATTTCATTTCATTAAACTTTCATATAACTTATACATACATATAACAAATTATATAGAATTCAAAACAAAGCCGTGGTAGCCTAATGGTTTGACCTGCCGACTCTCAAGCAGAGGGTCGTGGGTTCGAACCCGGGCTCGCACCTCTAAGTTTTTCGGAATTTATGAGCGAAATATAATTTGTAAATTTACCATGTGCTTTTCGGTGAAGGAAAACATCGTGTGGAAACCTGCACACACCTGCAAAGCAATTTGACGGTGTGTGAGAAGTTCCCAATCCGCACTGGCCCGCGTGAGAACTATAGCCCAAACCCTCTCATTGTGAGTGGAGGCCTGTGCCCAGCAGTGGGACGTATATAGGCTGGATTATTATTATGTTTCATTTGGGATGTATGTTACCTGACTGAACAAAAACAAATTAAATCGGGTCATAAATGACGGAGTTCTGTCAAAATATCGATATTAATGTACCAAAAATGATTTATCGATAGCTATATCGATAAAAATATACCTGATTATCGATATTTATATCGATATAATTATACCGGTATTACAGTCCCTGGACGGAGTCGCCAATAAAAGCCAACGCTCAATTTAAAACAGCCTGTATAAACTCTATCTGCATACAAACACGATTTCAAGTCCCCTCGCAGCAGAACTAATTCGCATTCCACAGAGGTACGGCTACAAATTATCTCCAAGCGATTCGCTCGAAAAAGCAGATTTATGTGTTTATAGCGATTTGTGGAGAACGCTGGAAAACTTTGAAAATAGGTCAAGTTAATTTTAACTTCGTTTATAAATTTGTTCTTGTTCAATAAAACTACTCGATGTAATAAATTTGAATTTGTGAGAAAGTTTGTATGGTGGTCACAGTAACGTAACGGATAAACAGATTTAGATGAAACATCACCACTACCATCCACCATACCACCATCACCATCAGCCCCACCATCACCATCTTCGACCTCGTCTTCACTTAACATCAGGTCAGGTCAGACTGAGGTCAAACGCAAACCCATTTATTACAAAAAAAAAGATAGGATAATTTTTATCCCGGAATAAAATTATATTTCGCGGGGGGGGGGGGGGGGGGGGGTCGTTCAACGAGTTGTCCATAAGTAGTCCCTATCCTTAATAAATATCAATACATACATAGTATAAAATGAAGTCGCCCTTCGTGTCTGTCTGTCCCTATGTATGCTTAGATCTTTAAAACTACGCAACGGATTTTGATGCGGTTTTCACCATCAGTTAGATAATCCTTCACGGAAGGTTTATGTTTAATAGAACCTGGAGCGAAGCGAGGGCGGGTCGCTATAGGCTATAACTTAACTTATGTAACCGAAGCGAAGCGAGGGCGGGTCGCTAGTTAGCAATATATTAGTTGTGTATGTTTGTTTCGTCTTTACAGTTCAACACCTAAACCGATTTTTATTCCGGAAATTTTGACAGTTTTAAAGGAACCACGATAAAAGAATTCCTCGCGGACGAAATCTTGTAAGTTACAAAACTACCCACCTCTACGATCCGGTCGTTGACCTGCATCCTTCCGCAGAGGTACGCGGCACTCCCCTCACTGATGCTCTTCACGAATATTCCACACAGCTCCTCTGGGAAAAGGACAAAAATCAGCCTCCCATATAATATATTACATCTAGATCTTGTACACTGTACCTACATCTTACATTATCATTGTACATCTTGTATCTTGTACATTTTCCTGGATCATGGTCTGGTTAACTGGAAGAGATCCCTTAAAGGGATAAGTTCGCCATTGTACATGTTAATCCTAAGTTTATGTACGTACATATTTGTTAATTATTTTGTGCAATAAAGAGTTTACATACATACATACATAGAGTAGCTGCTGGGAGACCGAGCATTGTCGCTCGGGTCAAAACCGAATTTTCATCGATTTTCTATATAAAAAAAACAACAGTCTTTGCGTAGTAGGCCAACGCTCTAACCATCAGTCTATTCAGACGGCGGCAGCCGCCCCGAAATTGCTAACCATATTGCGCAGGAAATCTTTTTGCGTGAAAATACGGGAAAACGAATTTTCCCAGACATGAGACCTAGCTGGATCGAATTTTCGCCGCCGTAAATTCTCCTGTCGCAATTTTCATCGAAATCGTTAGAGCCGTTTTCGAAAACGTGAGTACAAATATATATAAATAAATAAACCAGAATAACTGGTTCTATCCGGTACGGTAAAAAAGCTCGTAGTCGTCTACGGCGTAGCCCTTAACCAACAAAACGTAGCCATGCTGTAGCTTCGTAACCAACACCAAATGTCATGAGACGAGGACGATATTATCCACATATTTTCTAATTGCTGATGCCAATATTCAAACAACCGATAGATTATAATATAATAATATATAATATTTTTTTTTTACGTAAATAAATAAATAAATATCAGGGACAATCTCCCACAAATTGACCTAGAGACAAACTGATCTCTAGGCTTGTACTATAGGTACCAGGTAACGATATACATACTGATATAGAGAAATACATACCTATTTAGAAAACATCCATGACTCAGGTACAAATACGCTCATCACACAAATATTTGCCCATACCGGGATTCGAACCCGGGACCGCTAGCTTCGTAGGCAGAGTCACTACCAACTATATAGGTAACTAATAACTAACTAATATTTAATTATATTGAAAGTAACTAATAGTAAGCCCTTGTTCCTTGGAGGTAACCGTGGCCAGATAACTGGTTATCTGTGAAGATTTTTTTTCCTCCAGTATAACTAGTTATCTCCGAGGATTAGTAGGACTAACTAATATTTAATTATATTTAAAGTAGCCTTTGCCTTATCTAGCCGTGGTTTTATATTGGAAACGAATAAAGAATATCCTAACGTGAGTTACAAAAGTCGCCGTGTGTTGCCTTTTATGGAATAATAAAAAGGTCGACGAAATACGAATAAAGTTAAGAAATAGGTATCATTTTTACTTTAAACTGAATGCCAATGTATTTTATTCCAAATTCACATTAAAATCGTTATTGCCAAATAAAAATATGCAAAATTAGAAAACATTTGAATAAACATATTTCACCCTTACGATGATCTATAAAGTAAGTGCTTGAAGTTTTGTGAGAGGATGGATGCCCACCCTTCATCGGCCTATAAATGACATCAATCTCATCAACTCATCATATATGTATATTGTCTTTGTTATTTTTTGCTTTGTATAGTATGTAATTCACAGTGCTGTAGTGTTATGCTGTTATGCTGTGTGATTATTTTAATATAATAATCCAGCCTATATACGTCCCACTGCTGGGCACAGGCCTCCACTCACAATGAGAGGGTTTGGGCTATAGTTCCCACGCGGGCCCAGTGCGGATTGGGAACTTCGCACACACCGTCAAATTGCTTTGCAGGTGTGTGCAGGTTTCCTCACGATGTTTTCCTACACCGAAAAGCTCATGGTAAATTTACAAATTATATTTCGCACATAAATTCCGAAAAACTTAGAGGTATGAGCCCGGGTTCGAACCCACGACCCTCTGCTTAAGAGTCGGCAGGTCAAACCATTAGGCTACCAGGGCTTTTTTTTTTTTGATTATTTTATGTGATTATTTTAAATAAAATAAAAAAGTTTAAAATATTTATATACCTGTAATAAAATGCCAAAAAAATCGAAACTCCATTGAAACGTTAGAACCATTTTTGCACTTCAATTAGTTACTTGATTAAATTTTTCCAAGTCAATTCTCAAAGAGTCAATATAATAACACTACGCAAAGACAACTAAGGGCCGCTTGCACCCTGCGTTAAAAAATATGCTTGTCTTAAATCAGTTTAAGTCGTGTCAAAAGGTCATGTCATGTCGTTGAATATGTTTAAGACTTAAATACATTTAACGCAGCTGATGCAAGCGGTAAGTAATAAAAACTTACGGCCGCACTCAGAGACTCAATCAACTTTCAATTTTGATTAAAGTTGCTGCTGTCACTTTCTATGCTATAGCAATAGAATAATACGCAAAGCGCTTCGGTAAAATAGTTTCAGTTTATCTCCATCAGTACATCGCGCGCGCTACATAAAAAGAGAAAAAACAGAGTCCGATTTAAGAAACCGTTCATAACCGCGGATTAGAAAAGACTGAACATTCTTTAGGAAACGCGCCTAGAAAATATACTAATTCAAGTGAAAAATATGTTGTCTTTAAACAAATGTTGGAAAGCTTGTTGGATGTTTTAAAATGGTTATGTTTAGCACCTCCAAAATGAATATTTAAATATTTTATTTTTTATTTTTTAGTGTAGCGAATTTACTCTTCAAATAATACATATTATTATCGCCGGCACGTAAGTAGAACCAACATGACCACCTTCTTGCTGTCACCCGAGGTGCGGGCGGGGTGAGCACGTGCGGTGATTATAATTATATTCATTTTCACACTTACAGTACAGCGGAAATACAAAAACAAACGTCACGACTTCAAGACAGCAACTAAATATAAAAGTGTATACATATTCATAAGCTTGACTGACTATATAACAAAATATGCTTGTTAATTTCTGCTTGTAACTGTTTCAAATACGTTCAAAAACCAAAGTAATTGGAAACAATTCAATATTCAGATATAACACGAATACGTATAATGATACGGAGAAAAAAATATTTTACAATATTACCAGATTGTATTGTAGTTATGAATGTTATGATTCTGGTGTAGGTAAACAGATTTCAGCTATGGTTAACAGATTTTTTTTATGACAACAAGTCATCATTTTGTTAATACTAGAATATTCTAGTTAAAATATTCTAGTACACGAAAACTTTATATCGTTTTGGTTACCATCTAATAGTTACAGAGTAAAATATGCATTTAGCTTACAACAGGTTTTGTATACTTAAATACTACACAAAACTTGTTTCCTACGATACTAGGTAAATGGTAATAGGTACTAGAAATTATGTTGTACAGAAGTAGAATTTTCTATTAATGTGTAAAAAACGTATAGTTGTCACATATAATACAATAAAATCAAGTAGAATTTACAATATTCTGTTAAACGAAACTAGATTTTTTTTCTCCATGTAACTGTATCGCGTACATTATGGAATGCACGGCAATGGCCGTACTTTGAAAACCGAAATTCGACGTTATTAGCTCCGTACCTTTCTCTCAATTTACTCCTAAATGTTGAGTGAAAAAGACAGGATATCAGAAGTTTCGAATTTAGTGCTTCGCGGTAACAATTGCAGCGTCCAGAAACTCAAGTTTGCAAACTGCGAGCGGTTGCCGGTAGAGCGACTGCGCTGTTTTAATTTGCGCAAGTTGATATTGCGAAAGTTTACCGACATGTGTTCGATATGGCGGGGTCGGGGATAGATTTGTTTTGCCGTATAGAAATATATATTTTGGTAGTAGCCATTTGGAGATTGGTGTAAATACAGGGTGAATCGTGTAATAAGAGTAAAGTAGGCTAGAACATACAATCTATTCCATATTCTAACGTAAGACTGAACGCTTAATGTTTAAAATAAAAGTGTCTCGTCCTGATTTTTATGACCTTTTATTACTATTACTTTTATTTAAAGATGTGCTGCGATATATTTGGCGACTTTCGCTATGAAATCGTAAGAAAAATTAACAAGAACAAAACGGATTAAAAGGAAGGAAAAGAGGGCCTTTGCCCAGCAGTGGAACATTGCAGGCTATAAAATAATAATAATAATAAGAGAAATTTATAGTCTGTGTTCTATAACGATGAAGTAACAGGCCAATATCGGCTTGTTAGTCTTTAAACCAACGGATTCTCTAACGATAAGGGTGTATTCCCGGTCATCTATACGCTGTAATAGCTCCCGGAGGCATTGGAGACAGATCGGCCCAAATTTCGCGGCTAAATTTAACATTTCTGGCCAGCATTTTGGTCTAAGTTAAGAGATGAAGAGTTTTTGAAGTGTTTAAAATTAGACATTTTACACATTTGCGCATGTTACAATTTGATCGTAATTGGCTATTTGCTAATTAGGAATTTTATTATATTAACAAAAATGTCTTATATTTAGTTACGTATAAACCATCACATGCTATGGTATATTTGATACATAAGTACATAGACGATTTGGTAATAACTAGTGATCGGCCACCGGTAGCATTTTATGTCACTTTCATGACGAAAGTATTACATGGATATGACTATTTAATTTCGTGCACAATTTATATACCTATTAAAAATGTATGATTTTTTTTTATCGAGTCTTATTATTAATGGTCGGCGACGGGTAGCAACTTTCCGACTAAAGAATAATATAGATATGATTCTAATCAAATTTTGAGTATGATTTTTTAATTATACGCAGTTTTACGCAAGTACGCATTTTTAACCTTTAAGGCAAAATATAAAAAAATTACCTAGAAGATAAGATGATAAGAAATATCAAATGTGAGGTTTTAATATAGTCCTCCTCATCGATTTCGATGACGGCGACCCCTTGCCAGAAACCATGGCCTACAATGGACTTTGCCTATTATGGGCTCGAATGTGGCTAGCGAAGCCAAATTTACCTATTTATACCTACCTTACCTGTTTATTTATTTTATTTAGGTTTTAATAAATAAATCTCGAAAAGAAATGTTGTTCTATAAGAAATGTACCATTATTTTGTGATACATACCAGTAATAAAAATAGCCCCGTGATGTCGTTGGTTGTTTTCGTAGTCGAATTTTAGTTTTATTTTTATCTTGTTTACTTTTACTTTAATTTATACCATACCTAACATATCCATACTAGTCATTACGTTTGACGTGAAAGTGACATAAATTGCTCCCGTCAGCCGATCTCTAGTAATAACCTCTTATTTAAAGTAACTATACAGATTTTTCTTTAATGTATTTTACTCATACAAACATTATAAAGAGATAACGTTGAGTGTTTGTTTGTATGTTTCGATATAAACTCTGGAACTACTGAAGCGACTTATAAAAAAAACGTCTAGTAGGAAGCCAAATTATCTCTGACTACAGCATTTATTTCATACAAAATAGTGCAACTCCTGTTATATAAATAAATTCTGATTGATTTAAATCGAACGCTCTTACATATAATAAGGTTCATTAAAATCGTTCACTCATTTTCTTCTTAAAACAACTAAGTTTCCGCTGCCCGCTCCTGCCTCGTTCCGTAGAACCGGCGGTCTCTAGTTAGCGAGGCTTTGTTCCCTCCACAACTATTTATACCCCACTTTGGACGATCTTCGCTTCGTTTATCCCGGTCCAAATATTTCGCTGGGAAATTTTAGCTCGGGATTTTTCAGCTAAAGGCCGTTTTAAAATAAATTTGTAAGAATTAAGACTGTTGTATGTAGGTAAATAGATTTAGTTATAGCTAAAGGTTGCTGAAGGTTTTTCAAAGACCTATAACAAGGAGTGTACGTGTTTCGGCATAATGATGATGACATGTGTTTCCAGTTCACTTATACGCGCCCACTACTTTAATGTTAATTGACGTGAATGGTGCTGTCTGCTGAGCTGTAGATGCTTAATTTTAGACTACCAAGAATAATACATTGTTGCCGAGGCAATTGCAATTGGTGGACGAGTTATAAAGATTATACGAGTCGATCTATTGCCCTTTCCTCCAAGGCAGATATAATGCTTTTCAAATACTGCGAGGAAATAAAACAAAACTATTTTCGTAAAAATCAACTCTTCTTGAGTTGCCGGTGTTCATGGGCCGTGGTGATTACTGCCCATCATGCATGCTCGATTGCTCTCTTAATATAAAAATAAAAATAGTAGGGTCACATTATATAAACAGGCCAAGAATATTTTTTGCACATGGAAAAGCTTGTGTAAGTGACGTTTTGTGGCCTCGAACCAGACAATCTGTGGTGATACTCGTATTTCCGAGCGGTGTTGTGAAAATCTATTTTGAACCCTGCTCACCTTGCTCGCAGACGTAGCCAGCGACCGTGATGCCCAGACCGAGCGCCAAGTCCTTGTTCAGCTCCACCTGGTAACTGAGGGTCTCCGGCTCTCCCGTGCCTCGCACCGCCATGTCCAGAGGTAACCTACAAACAAACATCATTACATCAGCTGGGTTGAGATAACGTACCTCCGAATACTCGTTATGCCCACACGGCTCAAGTTATGATCGCTAGTAAGTATGAGATTAACATGGTTGACCTCACCTCATAGGCGGCGGTTGTGGGTCTGGCGGGGGGAGTATGAGGGGCGGGGGGCGCGGGGACGACGCCAGCGCACCCCGCGGCACCACTGCCACCATCGAAGCTACGGGCTGCCGACAAACAAGTTTATATTGAACATAGCAAAAATCAAAGAAGTTTTGTGTAAAAATTATATGGAGAAAACGAAAGCACTCGTGATTTTAAAACTTTCTCAAAAACCGCTCGGAAACGTGCACATTGCAGCGATACAGGACCACGCTGTTGCGCTTCCTTCCATAAGGCGCTTGGAGGAGACGCCAGAGGCCCTATCTCTGGCCGCTTGCGACTACAGGTGCCAGTGCTGTGGGCCTTACACGGGATGGGGACCACATCATCAATAAATCACTAACCCTATGGTGCAGCCTCTCTTCAATGATAGTCGGTGGAGGTGACAGTGGCGCCTGTTCCTCACACAAAGCGCTGAAGCCATCGTGGCCAGCTTCAGCCAACCTTCGTTCCAGTTCCACTGGGTCTGCCAACAGTCGAGATGGGACGACGGGAGCCGTAGACGCGCCGAGAGACTGAGGAAGAAAGGACTTATTTACTACAATTTCTAGCTTTAAATGCCCCCACATGCTGCAGAGTATTTAGTACCTAAGCAGATTGTGTTCTGTCTCCACAAACTTTGTGAAAATGGATAAGGACAACCGTATAATCGCCCGATAGAAAGTCAGCAGTGTGTGGAGTGGGTAAAAGTTTACTGATGAACTTTAAAAAACCAAAACCCACTGCCGTGAATATCCTTGGAGAAGGCCTTTATCCAGCAGTAGACGTCTTTCGGCTGATATGATGACAATGATGATGTACAACTGGAAATAGTAACGTTGATGAAAAGGGAGAAGAGACCCCCACGTGTCGATTGCATTGATCCTCAACAATCCTTGGCCAAAGGTTTGCCAATGGAAATATTCTTATAAATAATAAATTGCAAAGAAACATTTACACTTTCCCTATCTATAAGGGCCTCCATAGATGGCCTGCTTGGGGCAATCGAGACCGCCTCTAGCACATCTTGTATTTTCTCGCTTGTCATTCAGTGCGTCTTTACAGGTAACAGGCTTCTAAGAAAGGGATATCCAAGTGACAAACAAGTCGCGGGGAAGTTGTACTAGCCCCACTGCTGCAAGAGAGAAGTCGTGTTGAAAGAATGAAAGAAAGAAAGAAAAGACATGTGTTCACAAAAGAAAATTTGCATTTGCTGACTGTATTGAAACTGCAGATCGCCCAACAGATGAAGCTGTTGGCCCGACTGCTCCAAGCAGTCCGTCTATAGAAGCCATAACATTTATATTGGGTAATTTAAATTTTAAAAATTTCAGCTCTTTATTTCTTATTAAAAAACATGTTTTGGTTTTCTTAACCTCTAAATCTTAAAGAATAAAGATTATTGTGAGTTAACTTTATTTAATATTGCAGATTATTTAACATGACATTCTCTTTAACATTTTCAGATTAATTAACATATCTGTTAGTTTTTTCTTTTACCTACCAAATATCTCTTTACGATGCTCTTTGTTTGTTTATTTGTTTTATTTTCAATTTTACTTACTAGATCGTATAGAAATCTGTTCAATATACTGGGCAAACTTCGTACCCATACTCTATGACCATATTCATTATTACTTTTTGGTATAGTAAAGTTTGAGAGATATGAAAGGTTGCGTAGATTATCCTGTCTGGTTTTCTTACTTAGATGGGTTATTTTATTATTGTATTGGGTTATGACATCACTCTGCAATAATTAAACAGATTTTCACAATTGTTCTTGTACTTACACTTAATCTTAACAGGTACAATGGTTTTTAGTAGTCTTATTTGTAAATCGTAGATATTATTTAAATAAGTTCTAAATGGTATCCCATAGCTGGTTAAACCATAATCTATAATTAAATGTTTCAGCAGTAAAAATCCGTGCCCCTTAACGTTCACAGTTTGCTGACACAAAACGAAAATCCACAATACGCCAGGGGAATACGTAATTGGATACAACCGCAAAAAATACGGAAAATATTGCCTTACTTTTAGAAACTCGTATCTCGC
Source organism: Tortrix viridana (assembly GCA_963241965.1). NCBI lineage: Eukaryota > Metazoa > Arthropoda > Insecta > Lepidoptera > Tortricidae > Tortrix > Tortrix viridana. The sequence goes on along the minus strand of OY725195.1, from coordinate 1,917,131 downwards.
CGATTCGGATTCTAAATTTGATTTTGAATTTAGATCGAGTTTATTTTGCAGGGTCATACGGTTTTCACCACAGGACGGAGTGATTCATGTGAAAGGTGTATAATTAATTAAGGTTTAGGTGCGTATATGCCCCGCTACCCGTGAAGCCGGGGCGGGTCGCTAGTGCTTATTCCTTACTAATATTATAAATGTATTTGTTATTTGGTTCCTTATTTACGATTCAACGCCTCAACTGGTCAATGTGAAAGTACATTATTATTAGACTGCTCGGACGGAATCGCGGGAAAAAGTTAGCTAATAAATAAAATATGCATTAGGGTGTTTCATTTTCCAAACTTTGTATTTTCTAATGACTTCGCTCGAATCCTTGGTCCTACTTATCTAAAAGACCATTGTTCAACATTTCAATCAAATCGGTTAGTACTTAGAGGTAGCGCATTTTGACAACTTTTTAATCCGTTTTCATATTTTTTATGCAATTTACCGAAGCCTTACCATACGGAAATACCGGTCATGATGGTCGAAAGCATTAGTGTTTAACATAAGTCGACAGAAAAGTTAGTATTGTTTGTTGTTTAAAAAAAACAATTAAAATTGAAAATTTGCTATCGCCGAAGTTGTCATTTTGTACAACCTCTAAATATTGTCCAATTACCTTTAAATTTGTCTTTTTTTTTAGATTGTATAGATTCGGGGCGTAAGCAAAACCTGCAAAAAATATGACATTTATTTTTTCCATACAAATATGAAACACCCTAATACGCAAGCATATTTTTTTAATTCTAAGGTCATTGCACTACAAGTATTTACAGCTTAAAAGTTATTTGACAAAATGGAGAGAACTGCAATAAAACTTCATAGACAGACTTCATTCAAGGGCAACACAAGTAGTGCGTTAACCCTTAGAAAGCTTTATTTAAGAATATAATAATATTCTAGGTAGTAGGTACCTTTATATATATATATTACTTGCTTTTGCCCGCGATTATCCACGTTGAAGTTGTTGACATATCAATTTCCCTCTGGAACTATAAAATTTACCGAGATAAAATGTCCTATGCGCCATTATAAATGTTAAACTAGAATGTATCTATTGTACCTATAGACAACCTAATGTATGTCCGGCTGTTTGTTACGACATATCGACTAACTGCCGCACTCAGAGACGTCAATAAATTTGTAAGTTTGATTAAAGTTGCTGCGTCTTATTCTATTGCTGTAGCAAAGAAAGTGACAGCAGCAACTTTAATCAAACTTAAAAGTTAATTGACGTCTCTAAGTGCGGCCGTAAACCTGTAAACCAACCCGTATTTTACCACAGTAGAGGGTAAAGGATAATTTATATCCCGAAAATGGAAATTCTATATTTCCTAAGGAAAAAACGATTAACGAATTGACTACAGCGGGGTTAACATGCATAGATGAGTTAAAATTTGACAGGTGCTAGGGAAATTAATACACCTATTCCATATTTTAAAGTAAGACTTAACGATTAAGGTTTAAAATAAAAGTGTCTCATCCTGACTTTTATTACCTTTTATTACTAAGCGACTATACCGATTTTCACTTTTTTATAGCGATTTTACTAACACGGGACACTTTTATTTTAAACCTTAAGCGTTAAGTCTTACGTAAGAATATGGAATAGATGCATTCATTTCCCTAGCACCTGTCAAATTTTATCTCGTGTAAGCACGCTAAGCCAGCAGTTGTATTTCTCGTAGATACGTCCAATTTGACAGACAGAAAAATCACTTTTCATTCGTAGTCCTTTATCAATCTAGTATTATCTCCTAATCCACCTAAAGCCCGGAACGGGTAATAAAACGACTGTAATGGCCGCCACTCCCATTGGCGCGTTCCATGCCGAAAACGAAGGGTATAGAAGTAAATAGGCTCAGTTTGTATGAACATTAAATAGGATGGCGTTGGATTAAAAGTAATTTCAGCCAAGAAAGCTACTTGGTTAAGGTATAGTCTGCTCATAACGATTATTTAAGCTCCGACGTAAAGCAGAATTATAAGTTTATCGTGTGCATGTGTGTTTGTGTATCTGTCTGTGGCATCGTAGCTCCCAAGCGGACGAAGCGATTTTTATTTAGTTTTCTTTGTTTGAAAGGTGACTTAATTGAGAGTGTTCTTAGCTAAGTTTGGTGAAAATCCGTTGGGCCATTTAAGAGATACGGGCTCTGAAAGTAGGGCGAATTTAATCGGGAGTTTTTATCTATTTAATATAGCTTTCCGCCCGCGACTTTGTCTGCGGTAAATTAGTACTTTTGTAAGTTAAAATATAGCCTATGTCCACCCTGAGAGTCCATTCTAAATGTTGGTGAAAGAATTTTTGAAATCGGTCCAGTAGTTTTCGAGTTATTCGTTACAAACATACAAAAATGCAAATCTTTCCTCTTTATAATATGTGACGTTCTCAATATAAAGGGACTTATAGAGGAAGGCAGTTAAACGCTTCTTATTCTTGCAACTATAGGAATACTATGGTAACAGTTCTAAAAACGGCGTAACCGCCTGCCTCCATAAGGCCCATTGAGAACGTCACATATTATTGTAGAAGTGTAGATAGTCAGTAGGATCTGAGAGTTCTGAGACACTCAGACATTTACAATCTCAAGGCTGTAATCCTAAAAGAACGTTGCCGACCCTGTTTCTATTGAGTGACATGATCTTTTTTGTAACCCTTTCTAGAATAATAATAAAGCCAAACAATAATTCAAACTAGAAACTACAAAACACTAAAACTACAACGGTTTACACATTGCCCTTATCGATTTCCCATTAGTGTTGATCTTTGTGACGCTCCCGGACAAACATGGCGACGCGTGGGGTGACTCGTTCAACATGACAAAATAATAACACGTACCAACCTACCAGAGCTTGTTAACGTTACTAGATAACATAATAAATAACGTTATTTAACAGTAAATTTCATAAAAATACTTTGGTAACGGTATAAATTTTAATGTTATTTGGTACAGTAATTTTATTATAATATTAACTTCCTAACGTTAATTTTAACAATAGCCCGAGGCTTGTTGAACCACTAGCTTGGTAGGCAGGGTCACTACCAACTAAGTAGGCTAACCGCGTCGTCATTTAAATTGTTTTACCACCTAAAATAAACGAGTCTAACTCTCTGAGAAAACAAGCACTTAGCGTTCACTCAAATAGGTTATGCTGCTCACGCGCAGGTTTTGGCAAGATTCCTTGAGTTGATACAAAATAATGACCGGGTAACCTTCGGCGTGACTACAACCTTAATACTTACTTCCTTTTCACATAAAGATGGGTTTACTTTAGTATATAGGTCATAGTTAAACGTGTCAATGAAATCGGTAATATTTGAAATTAAAATAACACACAAGAACTAAATTTAAAAAAATCTCACAAATTTATCTAGTCCCAAATTAAACTCTAGCCTAGTAGGTATATGAGTAAGTACTAGATAAGGACAAAGATACTTATATAGAGAAATAAAATAATTAAATACACAGAAAATCTCCAAGATTAAACACTCGCGCACTTATCATATATGCCCATACCGGGAATTGAACCTGAGACTAGCTCCGTAGTCAGTCACTACCAACTACCTAGGCTAAGAAACGTTGAAGTAAAAACAAAGACAATTTTTTTGTGTTTATGTATTGTCATTTATATTGGACTGTTCGTCGCGCGTTCATCTGCATAAAATTTGCTCCTATGCCAATATCACACGCATCAGTTGTTAATAATAAAGTGAGAATTAAATAAGATTCTTATTGCGTATTATGCCTTCAACATTTTTCAATTTAATTATAAAAAGTAATTCAAAATCATTTTCTACTTAAAAAGACCCAGGCTAGCTAGAAAAAATTTGGCGCCCGAACAGTGTAAGTTCTGTGCTATCTGAATATATATTTCTGCAGACCGCTGGCGCCAGGACGGTTGCCAAGGCAGCCTTGAAGCTGTTAAGTCCAGAATAATTGTTGTACACATCGTAAAATTTGTTCAGCAGAAAGTCCTTTGGCGGGTATTGTAGCGTTAAGGTTTTTAACTCAAATCACTACATAGTATAAAACAAAGTCGCTTCCTGCCGTCTGTCCCTTTGTATGTGTAGGTATGTACAGTCACAATCTTATGTCGTATATAATTTTTCACGGAAGGTTTATGTATATATCTGGAGCGAAGCGAGGGCGGGTCGCTAATGCGAAATAAACCTACAACAAATTAAATTCAGTTTCCACCACTTTGTGACCAACTTTCACTATGGGATTGGCCCACAATCCCACCCCGAAATCGCGAAAAAGAAATCGACCCGAATGGCTAGTGAGCTGACGATGTTTTTTATGGGAGGGTCAATTTGTTTTCGCGATGTCGGAGTGAGCCCATAATAAAAAATTGTCTGTATGACTTAACCCCAAAAAATTGGAAGCTGAATTTAATTTCATCGTGTATATTAACGTTTTGGTCCAATCCTTCTGTAAGCAATTAAGCATGTGCGAGTCGGACAAGGAGCAAGATTTAACAACTGACTACAGGTGTTCAGATATTTTCGTGTATATAATTGATACCGTCGTTGAATTTCGGTGCAATTCTAGTCATTTTAGTTAAGATATTTGCTTAAAATTATAATCTATACTTATATATAAAAATTAATCCCTATTTTCCTTGGTCTCGGCATCACGCGTGAACGGCTGGACTGATTTCGCTAATTATTTTTTTGTTGTGTTTGTTATTGTCAGGAGAAGGTTTTTGTGAAGAGAAAAAAATTATTTTAGAGAATGCCATTAGGCATTAAGTCCGCCATTTGTACTTGTTTTTGTACAATAAAGATTAAATAAATAAATAAATAAATATTTCAACTTTAAGGGGGGGAAATGGGAGGGGGAACTTTAACTGAAGCGAAGCGAGGGCGGGACGCTAGTACCCTATAAAACGGACGACTCATAAACGAATCCAACAGCACCTTGATTTTCATAACACTTCACTACATATTATAAATTAACATCCCCCGCCGCGCTGAGTTGTGTTGGTTCGGGCTTATCTCAAAAAGTACTGTACGGATTTTCATAGAGTTTTCACTAATAGAAAGAAAGATTTTCTAAGAAGGTTAAGGCTATAATTTATTAATTCAACGCTACCCGTACGAAGCCGGAGCGGGTCACTAGTTGATTATAAAATTACCACAACTCTTTTTAAAGTTTTTATTATTACTTCAAAAGCAGAACCTAAGACTTATTCAAGAATGTTTCAATTTTGAATTCTCATTTCACACACAGTTCTATGAATTAACTTTATAAAAACAGGCGCGCTGCAGTTTTCGCTCCACTAAATAATTTCTTATATTCTTCGGGTAAAATGTGATATTGTTTCGCCTGCGCCGTTGAAAAATGTTTATTTTAGGCAAAACTTTGAGTAAATATAACTCTTCCTTTTGACTTTGCCGTAGTCGGGTAAAAATAGGAATATGAATTCTTAGTACGAGTAAAGTCAATGTTTTCAAACTCAAACACAACATTTATTTGACAAACACTGCCTATAGAATTTAAAACGCAGTAAGTGTAAATCGGCCACTTTATATTTAACTGGCAATCTGTATGAGATCAAGATAATGGTGGCCGTGGTGCTCTTTAATTATAATAATAAAATAAATAATTTAACATATTTTATTATATTAAGAACCAAATGTTTCTAATAATCCCGTAAAAAAAATTAAAGTTCAAGTCGTCATCATCATCATTCATCATCATCATCGGCCTGTAGCAGTCTACTGCTGGACATAGGCCAGGCCCCCCTATACGCTATTTTACCCTGACTTCAGCATCCGCATGTCGCATCCAGCTCTGACATAAGCATAAGTCCAACCAGCATAAGTTCAAGTCAAAATACCAAACTTCGATTTACGCGTTTCGGATGTTACTTAGTAATTATAAATAAACAACATAATTGGATGTTTAGAAAACAAACTCGGACCACTCAAATTCAGATTTAAAAACTGAAGATTAAGGTTAAAAAAAAAGACTTTCACACTTAAAATACGCCCTTTTCAAATTTCCCCGAACTATAATATATATCATTACGACCGGCGGCATTACTACCCCCGTTGTCGCCGGAAGTGACGTCATCGCTCAGGATACACGGCACGGGCCCGCTTCCGGCGAAGTTCCGTTGTAATTTGACAATTACAATGTATGTATGGAAATAAAAGCAATTCGTGGATTGTTGAAAAAGCGTTTGCAACGCCGCCCGTTTTCTGTCTACAAAAAGGGACTTATTTTCGTGCGTCTCTATCTGTTTCAAACAAAGTGAGGGAGATAGTTGATGAAAATTTATGAAATACACGAAATAGGTAAAAAAGCAAATGTGCAGGTCTAGACTTTGAGCACGTGTTTTTTTAAACGAAAGCTCATAGTATTGAACCCGGTTAGATCGATGGATCTATAAAGTGCACATATGAGGGACGTTAAATTAAATACCATCGACGAAAAAAATGTTTTTATTTTTATTTTTTGTGTTTACACGTGGTGCACAGTTGCAAAATATTTTTTTCAAGAGTCATAAAAAAATTTTTTCGTCGATAAAATTTAATTTAATGTCCTTCATTTTAATATTGTGCTCTTTATAAAGACACCCTATATAGGTACCATCAAGAAAATCGCTTTTTACTCGCTCTCATACGCTCAAATACTAGACGAACCGACTTTTAGAGACATGTCGTTCCCGGAAACTTTCCTCATTTTCAAAACTTTCATAAATCACATAACAGAACCAAGGGCTAACAGGTCTGAAGAAAGAAGTGTGTGTCAAGCAAACATTTTCGCAAAATTAGGGTTCCGTTCAAACGTATACGGAACCTCAAACACCCCCCACCAAAGCGCAAACCGCTTTAAAGCGTCGCTAAACTGGAAATTCTTCCCGAGTTCTTACCAACGACCTACATTCTCTAATTGGAAGAGTTATAGACTTTAGTTCACACCGAGTGAGAAAACACTCAATTCAGCACTTTAAATATTCAGCTACAAAGCTCAAAATACAATGTCTCGGTTTTAGTAAATATTACACGCTATTACGACCTTATTTTAGCAAACATAAGGTTTAAATTCGATGGGAAGCAATTTTCTTGATAGACGAGGGAGTAATTAACGTGTGTGAGATGTTTGAATATTTTCAGTGCCGCGATTTCGAGGTTTGGGTCAACTTTGTATGAAAATTAGTGAAGTGGGCTCTGAAAACGTCGATTCATTAGGTTTTACAAATTTTATTTTTGCATTTTTAGAACGCATCAATATCGATAAAATGACAAAACTTGTAAAAATTACATTTCTGATATTAAGAGAGGGGAGAAAAATTTCACCAAATATTGTTAAAAGGTCTCTTAATTCGACTTGAAACAATTTTACTCATATCTTCTAAACAAAATAACTTTGCCCTAAAACGAACAAGATCATTAATAAAGTGCAATATCACTCCACTTCAGCTCGTTAGAGGCGCTGTCACTCCGGGTAATTGGCAATAAGGGTAGTAATTAAACTGCCGGTGAGAGAGATGTCACACCGGAAGCGACACGACGGTTACTCGGTCAGAAGTCTACTCGTCTACAGGTATAGCTCTTGCAATTCACGAAGGCAAGTGGCCTTTACTTGTGGTAAACACGTATTGTATACAGCGTCGTGTATGTACACGCACACACAGAAACAATATGCACCAGTCACTTGAAGCGCGTGCCACATGGTTTCAAACCATGGTTTCAAACAGGCGGTTTCAAACCGTGTAGACATGGCAGTTTATGGCAAATGAAACGATTATGGCAAATAAAATTATGGCAAAAGAAGGGATCCCATTTGACTGTAGCTTCGTGTAAATTTTAAAAAAGTATTTAAATTACTTACAAGTTACAATTTCACGGCACCAACATGGTTAAGGGCGACACAGACTAACAGTCCGCCGGCCGATCTCGGCCTGTCAGATCATAGCATTAATGCGCGTGCTACACGGTTTTAAACCGCCTATTTTAAACTGTGATTTAAAACCGTGTAGCACGACCTTAAACGCCCTTGGCAGGTGTCAAACAAATGGGCTTGTTTGAAACCGTGTAGCAGCTAGCTTCTACCAATGTCACTTGGTTTAAAACCATGGTTTCCAACCGTGTAGCACACGCATGAGCGACGACGCGCTCGCTGTGGATCGCTCCGTCAGACACGCACACTACCGCAATGTGCATGTACACGTTCAACACTAATAAAGTCCTCTCGCCTTCGTGTAGTGGTATAGTCGTCACAACAAAGATTCAGAACCAAATTGAGGCACACACGTCACGGCGCTTGTGCGAGATTGAATGTCAGTTGCGATTTTCATCTTCTTATGTACTCCGTACTATTTTAAGGTCGTTTTCTATTTCAAGGACACGTTATTTTTCAAGGTCACGTTCTTAGTTTCAAGTTCAAGGTCACATTCAATGTCAAGGACGCTTTGCTTTTTATAGATTTTAAAACTAACCTGTAGGGGTAACGAGTTGGTAGACGGTCTGGCCACGAGAAGGCGCACGCATGCGCCGCACTGGCGCAGGACGGCGGCGGCCTGTCGCGCGCACATGCCCACCACGCTGACGGCGCCGATGCGCAGGAGCATGTCGCCACTGCGGAGACGGCCATCCTGGGAACGAGAGGATTGAAAAAATGGTTTTAATATAGGTACATAGTTTCAGATTTCCATACACAGCTGCCGTATATCACGGTTGGTTACTTTAAGGACTCAGGTAGTGTACTTATATTGATAATTTGGTACGGAACCCTTGATATGCGAAGTCCGACACGCACTTGGACGGGTTTTTCTTTTACCTGGCTAACGACGACCCCGCGAGGAAGACTAAGTACCAATTTCACCATACGATGTTAAATGTTAATCGACTGTTAGTACATACATTTTGACAGCTGTTAACACTCTAATCGTCTGATAAGTGGTTAGTGAAATCCGACATTACCTTCTTATTCATGATCGCACAATAACTAAAGTATGCTTGAAGTATGCTGTGGCCTTATCATTCATTGTTGCATTTTAATCTGACAGCAAGTGACAAAGCACACTTTTACTAAAATACTCGTAAGTTTGTTGTGCGTTTATGAATAAGGGGGTTAACCTACAGGTTAATAAACACAGCACTAGGCAAACGAAGCTCAACTTTATTTCAGATACAAATGAAATTCCCATCTCGCCTGTAAGGGTGAAGCCGCACGAGCGTCATTTTGTGAGTTGTGAGTCGCGTAAATATCGAAATTCAGTAAACCGTCGTATTGATACTGTTGATTGAACCCATTGATTTAGTATATACTAGATACACAATCAGCAGGATAAAGTGGCACGACAAAACTAATGTAAAAATACGTAAACAACACAGAAAAAAGGATGTAATGTCTTATTTTACTTTAGTTATATTTAAAATTAAACAGATTGATTCTAGTTAAACTTACAATGCTTTCATGATTTATAGTAATATATTTTGTACATACAAATTATGACTTGTCATTTTCTCTGTTGACGTAAAGTATTGGTAAATATTGCGACGATGACCACTTAACTAAAAAGTATTCAATATTTTGAAACGTAAGTTTACAAATTTGACACTTGACATATAGTTCATAGTTCTAATTTGCATGAAAAATTTTCGCATTACAAGGTACCAATTTGCGGTATTAGTATCTGAATATACCTGTCAATGTCATTTTCAGCCAGTTTATACAAGATTTTGATTGAAATCAATGATTGAACCGGACTTTTGTATGGAATTTCGATATTTACGCGACTCACAACTCACAACATTACGCTCGTGTGGATTCACCCTATATGCATTTGTCACAACCAGATGTCACCGCGGGAGGTCTATTCAAGTAATCGGCGAGATAGTTACAGCTACTTTGTTTACATCATGGTATAATTAGGTACATATCTAGTGAACCTTGTGATCACTAAAAGGTTCTTTAATATATCTACTCAGTGCCCATAAAGGTATAACAATTATCCACTAGTCTCTACATTTTGCCAATTTACGACCCGGTTAGCTTAGTTGGTAGTGACTGAGCCTATGAAGCTAGCAGTCCCGGGTTTGAATCCCGATTAGGACTAATATTTCTGATGAGCGCGAGTATTTGTTACTGAGTCTTGTATGTTTTATATATGTTCAAATATGTTTTTCTCTAAATGTTTGGAAGTATGTTTATCGTTTTGAAGTTCCCATAGTTCAAGCGTAGAGTTTAGGAATAGGTGACATTGTATGTGACATTGGTTTCTACCTAATCTAGGTTATAAATAACTATCAGGAATAAATCAGTGTAATAACCCCACATTTAACCGTGTAATATTAATCAGGCACAAATACATTTTTGCATAATGAAACTTTGTTAAATGATGCGCCTTCCAAACGTTTTGGTCAAACGAACGGACCCCAGATAATTAACATCCATTACTTGGAGTATTAGGGTAGAGTTCAAAAAATTGAGCAAGCTAACTCACGCAATTAAACCTTCTATGAAATTTTCCGTTGTGCGACAAAAATTAGCCATACAATTGTAAGAATACGTTTCGTCGCACAACGGACCTTTTTCACCTTCGTTGGTTGTATCGTTTTATGATTATGATTATGATAGCCTTTATTAACAATCTTATAAAGTACATTTCATCTTATTTCTACTTAGTACTCAAAAAAAGTTGGTTGTAAATAATAATAATGTTCATATTAGACACCGGTTTCATGATTGTCTTGCTTTCCAGCATAGGCCTCCCCAAGTGTTCTCCACAAAGATCTATTTCTTGCTCTCCTCGTCCGAGTTGTTCCTGCCACCTTTATAATATCATCTTCCCATCTACGATACTGTCTGCCTTTACTTCTCTATTTATATCTAGGACACCATTTCCATCTATTCTTTGGCCCATTTTTCTGTCTTACTTCTTATTAGATGTCCGTTTCCATTTTAGTTAAATATAATATAATCTTCTGTTTGTATGGTTAATTGCACTTAACTATTCGTTAATTAATTATGTCCAACTTTTTGAACTCGACCCATTAACAATCTTCACCGCACGAAGGTCACAAAAAATCTGGCGTTTAAATTAGTACCGATTATCCGATATCTAATAAAACACTTGTAAAACTCTCCTCAATCATCATAAAGCAAACCAAGTCCTTTTTAAATTAGAGCAAAGTAAAGAAACTCGGAAGTGCCGACGAGGTCCGATCCAGTCACTTCGAGACGAGTTTAATTAAAGGTCTGAGTGAGTTAGGCAAAACCGGATTTTATTGAAAACCGAGAAGCAGGTTTTACGCGAATCTTTGATTAAATCTTGAAAAAGCCTTAGAGAAAAGGCGTGAGTGGCGTTTTCATTTTCTTTTGCTTCTTTAGGGAACACACGTACATGCTTGAAACTGAAATATCGCTAACAGTCGGTTTTAAAATAAAATATCAAACTTCAGGTCACTCATTCCTTTTACAAGCTACGACATACGGACGAACAGACGGACATTGGAGTCTGAGCTCCCCTCAGGAGCTCGCCCTCTCTCCAGTGAAGTAGTTAAAGCCGTCAGAACGTAGGTCCGTCCAAAAAAAAAACAGTGGAGTCAGCAATAGGGATATATTTGGGTACTTACGTAACCTTCCTCTCAAACTAAAAAAAAATTAAAAAAAGAAACATGGCGTTGAATAGGATTGCATTTGAGCAGTGGCAACAGTGGAAATGCTGCGGTTTTCAAGAAATTAACGTGAAATATTAAAACGGAACAGGTAACGACACGAATTCTGGCGATAACTTTTTAACAGGTATTCTTCCAAAGCAGCGATAGGTTACGGTTTATCCCAAAAACACTGTTCTGTAGAATGGTCAACACAGACGTAGTTACAGGCAGAAACTAATTACTTTACACAATCTTACACGCGTATGCAAAGGCAAAACCTTGCTATTGCTATACAACCTATTACTAATTGAAGCCTCACAATGCCAATAACTTTCAACAACTAAAGCAATTCAAATTGAAAATAACTGCCACGTGACAGCCATTTAACATAGAAATTACCCGCAAATAACGGACAGGACCGGGACGGTGATATTGGAAAAGTTATAAGAGGGACAAGGACAGTTTAATCTCTTGTTATTATGTGCCGGCTGAGAAGAGAACTTGCGTACTGCGTATTATATAAGTATTTATTAGAAATCGTTTTAGTTATATTCTAAGTTCTGTTTATATATTGCTGGCATGCTCATGTCTCTGAAAACAATGTTATATAATCGACCACACTGTGCTCAAAATACTCTGACGTACCGTAAACGCAGCAACGTGAGTTATGCGTCACGTTTTAGAGCTGCCGCACATTGGGCCTCTAGTCGCGGCCACAGCGTAGCCACTAGTGGCTGCCACAAGCTGCGAACGAGTTTTTTCGAGCGTTCAAGTGGCCGCGTCTGAGCCACAAGCTGTGGTAGTCGCCCGCGCTCGCTACTAGTGGCCGCGTTTTGTCGCTCGCCTCGCGCGCACACTCGGCCACAGTCACCGGCTTCTCCAGTAAACAATAGCCAATTGTGGCAGCCACTCAGCCACCGGTGGCCGCGATTGGTGGCTGCGTCTAGTGGCTTAGCCGAGCCACTAGTGATCGCATTTTAGTGGCGGCCACTAGTGGCCCAATGTGCGGCCGCCCTTAACGCATATCGTCCACACCGGATCTCAAAAAACGCTGACGCAGTAGCAACGTCTCACCATCACCGTCACCTCCGCCTACATCCCACTCACCCGGTCAGCGACCCCGCCCGGCAGCACACTCTTGACCACCACGCCCGACGACCGCCCGCCGACGATCCCGAAGGCGAGCCCGGAGCCATCGTTGACCAGCTCCACCGCCTCCACTTGTGCCCACTCGCCAAACACCTGCTACAGGGACCAGCGTTTAGATCATATAGTTTTCAAAGCATGGAGAAGGCAGACCACAGGCCACAAGAGGCCAGAATTCAAGATATTTATTTAGTAAACTGGCCACAACCCGGACTCTTTCACGTGGTAATATGAAGTGACAAGATTATTGCAGATAAAAGTAGATTCATGTCTAAACTAAGGACTAAGGAGTTCCGGTGGTCATCTCTGGTCTTCATCACCAGTTCCTCTTCGCCAAGAGGTGCTTTTGTGATGCAATTTCTTAAGGTCTTGTAGGTTATACCAAAATCGCTGTATTCTATGTGTGCCTATAACTTTTGAGGAGTTCCCTCGATTCCTCATGGATCCCATCATCAGATTCTGACTTGATAACAATAGGACCACCTCGGAAGTATACTCTTTCGAACAAAAAAATAATTTTCAAAATCGGTCCACAATTGACGGAGTAATCGCGTAACAAACATAGAAAAAAAGCAGCATACCATACAGCATACAGCAACCTCCTCATTTTTTGAAGTCAGTTAAAAAGAAGCGCCTGTTGGGTGGACATATGCAATATCTGCCGCCAAGCGCCAGTGAACACTGCACTGGAGCTGCATTATGAGCTGTCAAAAACTAACAAGTTCCAGGCAGTGATAGCGACAGAGCTATATAACACTGCCCCAGAATTTAAAACACAGTAAGTGTAATACCCCTTCTAGATGATCGGGCGGTTGGGCCAACCGAGAGGGACGCAGCTATCTGTCAGAATGAGATAGTAATATATACGTCTCGTTCTTACAGATAGCTGCGTCCCTCTCGGTTGTCCCAACCACCTGATCGTGTAGAAGGGGTATAAATCGGCCACTTTAGATTGACTTGTCCATTGACTGATCCAACTTTGAACAACTGGCAAACTGTATGATATCAAAATACTACTCTGTCAAGAAAGTACCGGGAAAAGATCAATAATACACAAACTGTTTGTTAATCATCCAAATTTATTTTATCACCTTCAAAGTATGCTCCTTCAGAAACGATACACTTACGCCAACGAATAATCCAATCATCAAAACATTTTTTAAACGCTGTTTCAGGAATTGAATTCAGTTCTCGGCGCGAATTCTCCTTTATGTCTTCTACCGATTGAAAACGGGTGCCACGAAGTGGTAATTTGAGTTTAGGAAAAAGAAAGAAGTCGGCAGTAGCCATATCTGGTGAATATGGTGGTTGCTCGATGGTATTTGTTGAGTGTTTGGTCAAAAATTCTTTCACAATGATGGCCTTGTGCGAAGGCGCATTATCGTGGTGCAAAATCCAAGAATTTTCATTCCACAAATCTGGCCTTTTTCGTCGAATTTGCTCTCTTAAATGCCGCATAACGCTCAAATAATATTCTTTATTTACCGTTTGACCTTCCGGCAAGAATTCCGAGTGCACAACACCGCGATAGTCAAAGAAAACAGTCAACATGACTTTGACTTTTGATCGACTTTGGCGTGGTTTCTTCGGTTTCGGTTCAGTTGGAAGGCGCCACTCCGAAGCTTGTTGACTAGTTTGCATGTCAAACTCGTAAACCCACGTCTCGTCACCAGTAACAATGCGTTTCATGAATGTTGGGTCGGAATTGACTCGTTCTAGCATGTCCTCAGCGACTCTCATGCGATTGAGTTTTTGGAGAAAATTCAGGTCTTTTGGGACTAGCCGAGCGGTAACATGTTTCATACCCAAATGATTAGTTAAAATAGTACGGATCGACTCGTGAGATACAGAAAGTTCGGCGGCTATCTCTCTCAAAGTTGAATGAGGATTTTCAGTCACTATTTCCTTCACTTTTGCGATGTTAACTTCAGTTGCAGACGTTAATGGCCTACCAGAGCGAGGCAAATCTTCCATCACATCTCGACCGCTTTTGAACGCTTTGTACCACTCATAAACACGTGTTTTTGATAAAGTCGAATCACCGTAAGCCTTCTGTAACATTTTCAGTGACTCCGAACACGAAATTCCATTGGCGATGCAAAATTTAAGACAAACTCTTTGTTCAATGTTTTTGTCCATTATGAAATTCGCAATACACACTAGATATGATATAACTAAAAACAGCACTGTATTTAATATAAATAACAGATGCAACTCAAACTCCGCGCCAAAATAGAAAACAGTTGTGCCAATCTAACAACAACAAAAAAAACAAAAATTTGAATTTGGAACCATAAACAAATCATCCATTCCCGATACTTTGTTGACTGAATGTATGTGAACTATTGCGATTTTCACTTTTTTAACGATTTTATCAAGACGGGACACTTTTATTTTGACCTTAGCCTGAAGTCTTACGTTAGAATATGGATTAGATGTATGTATTCATATCCCTAGCACCTGTCAAATTTTATGTCGTATGCATGCATGTTAAGCCCGCTGGATTCTATTTGTGTATCTGACAGGATCCCTTCTACAAAAAATAAGAACATGTCCGACGCTTTGTCCTCGTTGTCCGCTACACTTTATATTTTTACAAATAGGGTTGATTTTCGGACAATCCCGGCCAAATAAGTACTATATATATTACCCATCTTTATATAACCCTTCTCAACGCAACGAAAGAAGGCATCGCTTGGTTTTTGTTTTATTTCGAGCATCTCTACAATATCACAGGTATAATCGAACGAAGTCGCGTTTTTCTACTTCATTTTACATAAATTGACGCAACCGTGCAACGTCAATAATTCATCAACGGGATGGACCTTCAAGATTGAATCACCTTATTCTTTAGAAATTCGTTATAATATTTTTTTGGTATTTATTTAGGTCCTTGGATTACATGTTACTTGTCAGCCATCAAGCCTAAAGCAATTTCCATCAGAATTATTTTCGACATGGTTAGCGTTTGCTAACGGTCCATGGTTCGAGTCCCGGTATAGGCAAAATATTTGTGTTATGAACGTGAGAATTCTTTGATGTTTTCTATTGTATTTTTTGGGTCAGCATTTAACTACAATTTTGCTGATTCAAATTGCTTGCTTACCATAATGCGTTTTATCCGCCGCTTGCTCCTAGGCCTGCGAGCGTGAATCTCCGATCAGCTGACCTTCTCCGCCATCTTCCGTTCTCACTGACAGCTATCGCGGAAACAGCCGAGCGCGCGCGATCGGGCAACTTCGGGAAACGGCACACACACTGCGTCGCACATCGCGTTTGGACTCTTTTCACTGATTTTATGGACGTAATTTTTCGATGTCAAAGTTACAAGTAATCTGAAACAAAAAACAAATTAAATAAAAATCAATTTAAATTTAAAACAGAATGTAGAGACCACATTTCTAAGATTTCTGTGTAATCTAACTTTAGACAGAAATAGGATTCCAATTAGAACAAACTTTCGCCGCTACAAGGCAGCTTGAAACGTTTTTCAATTAAACTTAAATTGAAGTGATTACAGTAATAGAAAGAGAGAGAAAATATTAGAATTAAAAGAACTATTCTAGTCTGGATTTCTTATATTCTTGCTTCTAGTCCGGATTTTAGCTCCAAAGAACTTTTATCATCCGATGCAAAAAGAGGGGTGTAATGTATGTTTGTAAGTGTGATAGTTTTCAAACGGATGGACTGATTCGGACGAGATTTTTTAATAAAATCTGGTTTTATTGTGGAGATTCTTAGCTAGGATTGAACAAAATCGGTTTAGGAGTCGTTGAGGAGTTATCTATCAGCTCTGAAAGTAGAGGGGCGCCATATGTTGGGTTTTTAAGGTTTCTTTTAGCGCCTGTTTCACAATTAGGACATGCAATCCCGGGATTACTGGTTTATATGCAATATCGGAACTGGTACCAGTATTACATTCAAACTGATCCTGGGATTTTTTTTTCTCCTTGATCACTCAGATCTCTTAGATCTCCTTGTCTATTTGCATGTGTAAGAAATGGAAAGGGCTAATTTATTTGACAGATATGCTTTACTAGACGATTGTGAAACAGGTGGTTAGTCTACTGAATATTTATCGTATATTGTGGGAATTTATAAGAAATCATAATTTACAATTGATTTGTAATTTACAATTATACATAATTTAAAATCCGGCCACCACACTCAGTTCTCAAATAACATACTAACTTTTTAAAACACTAAATCTTCGTTATGTATGTACTGAACCAAACCGACTGTCCCACTTTTTCACCGTCACTTTTTTAACGCATTAAATAACGGTCACGGCCCGAGAGTAAACAGGGGACGAAAACAATAGCTTTCCGCACTGATCATTTATTTAAAAACTGAAGGGCCTAACCCTGAAGCTTGGAAAACCTTAACAATGAAGCAGAACAAAAGGAAAAGGATACAGAATTGGGATACACCTTAAAAGGAACCAACAATAAGCCCGTGAGCACTTAGAATAGGATTCGGGTTTGTACTTCTCTCTCACTCGCTCTCATGCCGTATCCTATTATAAAGGTGAAGGCATACGACACGAGCGTAATTTTGTGAGTTGTGAGTCGCGTAAATATCGAAATTCCATACAAAAGTTCGGTTCAATCAACACTATCAACACGACACAATGACATACTGAATTTCGATATTTAGGTCACCAATTTTGCGCAGAACACTCTGTTACTATTTGTATGGAGCTACCACTCTGTTACCATGCATTATTACAAATATTACATAAATACTGAGCATCTTTTTTCAATAATTATCTGTGGTATATAGCTGACTGCAAATCATACTGAAATAACCGCAGAAAATTGATAGTGTGTTAAACAACTTTTTTTAGGTTTTGACAAGTTTACCTGCACAAAACTTGATAATGACCCATTTACGCGACTCACAACTCACAAAATTACGCTCGTGTGGCTTCACCCTAAGTGTTCACGGGCTGTATTCCTTTAATTATTCAAACCACATGTATCAAATTTTAATTTGAAATACCTAACCTTATCCATCCACTGTTTAAAAATAGGGACCTGACATAAGCTGATGGCTCTTAGTTACTGATGCGGTAACAAAACTGCTGATCACCAGTCAAGGGTCTAGAATAGATACTTAGTGCTATCTTGAGACTACGCTAGGTTCAAACGTCATGCATATTCATGTTGAGTCGATAAGCGTTAGAAGAAAGGAAAAAGTCTTTAGACAATACGTAAAGGATGTAAGCGACGGTCTACCTGAACTGAAATTTTGGTTTTAAATGAGCTGAACTGAAATTTGTTAGATTTAACATGAAAATTTAAGGATAAAAGTTACACACATACATACACATACATATAGGGTATATATCGGGTGGCATAATCATTGTCTGACCTAATGTACCTATCATTTGGTCGAAAATCATTTGAAAACGTTTTTTTCAATTGAAAGTGTTTTTTCAGAATTATTATAAAACTAACCTAACCTAACCTAACTAATCTACACAACAGATGTTTATTAAATCCAGAATTTTCAGCCTAAACGGGTGTTAGGCAAAAAGATTTTCGATATTTGCGTGTGGCTCCCATACATATATGTACTATTAAAATCATTACCCTTCTTTGACTTCGCTCAGTTGGGTAAAAAAACCTAAGATCACGACTCGCATCTCAAGTAGCACAAAAGCTGTATAAGGCTGCCTTTCCATAGAAGCGGAGACGAGCGGTGCGGAGACGAGCGGTGCGGAGACAAGCGGTGCGGAGAGGAGCTGTGTAGGAATCGACCAATCACATTGGTTGTAATCCACATCTCGTCTCCGCTCCGCTTCAATGGAAACAGTCAAGCGGAGACGAGGAGATGTGGATTACAACTAATGTGATTGGTCGATTCCTACACAGCTCCTCTCCGCACCGCTCGTCTCCGCTTCTATCGAAAGGCAGCCTAAGAGCTTATACAGCCGTCATAACTCTAGTTTCAGCATTTTAAGGGCTGTATAATCTCTTATACAGCTTGTGTGGGAATTTGACCAGTTTTTCCTAGTTTCACGCGCCAGCAAAAACGAAGCTGCTGAGTTCCACGAACCCTTGCTTGCAATAGTAATGAGATCTCGTCGCCTTATTACATATGCAGCACGTTAATCGCGAGTGGACGTTTTGGGAAATTAAGGGAAAAAGCCGCTCGCTTTTCCCACATAAAGAGCCAGTCTAATGCCGAGTTTAGACTACGAGTAACATGAAAATTGTAGAAGTTGATTGCTGACTCTACCCTCTGTGCAAGAACGAGAAGCCAAATATTGCTGTTTCTTTCTAGATTATAAATTTCAACCGACTGCGAAAAAGGAGTTCTTAATTCGACTGTAAGTTTGTATTGTGTGTGTCGCTCAATATCTTCGCGAATTGTGGGCAAATATTTATTTTTTATTGTTATATCTGGGGTGGTCCGATTTAATCATCAAGATCTGATAGGAACATTAGGAACCATAGGAAATCAAAGGAACGCCTTAATAATATGGAGTCAGTTCATTATTTAAACATACCTAGGTATTTGATCATTTCTTATTATCATATAAATAAATAAATAAACGACGTTGAACGCAACGTCTCATCCAATTAAAAATAACTCATGCAATTTAACTAAACCTTTCGAAATGTACCCGGTAAGCCTAGTTGGTAGCAACCCTGCCTACGAAGCTAGCGGTCCCGGGTTCGAATCCCGTTATGGGAAAATATTTGAGTGATGAGCATGAGTATTTGTTCCTGAGTCATGGATGTTTTCTATGTGTTTATGTATTTATTTCTTTATATAAGTATGTTTACAAGCCAACAAATCTAAAAAAACAACCAATCCCCTAAGTGTTTCCGACAAATTATTCAGTATTGCGAGAACTAGAGAACACTATCTAAATAATTTCATATGAAGCCCAATATATTCACATCTCATCAAGTCAGCTACAGCAATACAATGTTACGAAAACACTTGAAAAATAAAGAAACTAACCCTAATATGTAGGGTTAAGGTTTGCATTTCGCTTGTTTTTTGTTTTTTCGGGTGTAGCTATAAGTTTGCGGGGTAGTACAGCAATAAAGTGAAGACACGTACTGGAAAGAATTGTGTTCATCCTTCAGTCCGTTTTTCGTTGCATTTTCGAAGAGTAAATAGTTATTTGTTATGCAAGGCTACAACATTGTTATTTGGCGCGAGAGCCAATATTGAATCCCGAGTTAGCTAGGTAGTTGAGTTATTTTTTTTTAAACAAACATGTACAAAAATAACTTACACTAAAATAAAATGCTTACCATTTCTTAGTGCGGTAGCTGCAGAAGTAGAGCTATTAGCGACGTTAAGATTCGTCAAGAGTGTATAAAAATTATAATCGTCCTACTAGTAACCAATCAGGTTTAAATTTAATCGTTAAAATTATAATTGCTTTGTATATTTGACAGCTATCTGACAGTTTCTATTCATATTTACTGCACGAGTACGAGCTTTGGCGTCCGATCAATGGATGCACCATCCAATAGATAGTGTATCCATTATCATCGCATAATGGAGCGCTGTAATCGGCTATCACTACCGATACCGCCGTTATCGATCTTTGCGCTGCACTGGCTTGGATTACAATAGAGATGATATCGTATCGATAGTTTATCGATAATCGGGCAGATACAAAAATAGCGCTTCATTTGACATAACGTTTTAAAATAACATTTTTGAATTTAAAAAAAACCGGTCAAGTGCGTTTCGGACTTGTGTATCGAGGGTTCCGTATTTATAATAATTTGGTTGGTAAATATAGATTTGCGTTTTCTTAATTCGTGTAAAAGGTGTATTTTGAGTTGCCTACATTTAACACAAGTTTTCAAAGTTTTTGAGTTATTTTTTTGAACACTTTGTTTTATCTTCCCGTAAAATATAACGTCAGGATTTTTTCAGATTTTTTTGGTTCATAAACTTCGGAGGTGAACGTGCATTTTTTGTACATTTTTGGCTATAAATCAAAAAGTACGTCTGGGATAATATTAAAAAAAATTGTTTCATATGACACCCCATTTGCTATAATCAAATCACTTTCATTTTTCAATCCCCGTTCTAGACCCCTTTTCAATTATTTACAAATTTTATTTTATTTTTAGGGTTCCGTACCTCAAAAGGAAAAAGGAACCCTTATAGGCTCACTTTGTTGTCCGTCAGTCTGTCTGTCTGTTTGTCTGTGTGTCCCTTTTTCTCAGGAACGCGTGGAGGTATCAAGTTGAAATTATATCAAATACTAAAGTCTGCAATCCCTTAGATCTGTCAAGAAAAAATCAAACATCTAAGTCAACGCAATCCAAAGATACACACTCATACTTAGTGAGTGTCAGCTTATACGGGGCTGATTTTTTATGTGATGTAACTCCAAATTAACGGTTTTCGGATTTTTTCCTTTACTTGTGCTCTGAGATATTGCTTCTTGCAAAATTTCATGATTCTAAGTTAACGGGCAGTACCCTATAGGTTTTGATTCCCTTGAGATTCCCTTGAATATGCGGCATAAACGGCCGTATCTTTTGATTGCGTTAGATTTGAAGTTTTTGACTTGTTCACAGCTCCAAGGGAAAACTCGGAAAAAGTGTGAAAAATATTCGAGAATCGATTCCCGTGATTTACGAACTATTTGCATACCTACAAGTTTGTGCGGAACCCTCGGTGCGCGAGTCCAACTCGCACTTGACTGGCTTTTTTTGACTAAAATCAGACATAGGCAAGTAAGTTATACAAAAATGTCAAATTTAAATTTGATAGCATCTGTAGTTTCTGAGAAAAACTGCTGTGACATACAAACGGACGGACGGACAGAAAGACAACGAAGTCTCACCATAAGGGTTCCTTTTTTACCATTTTGGTACGGAACCCTAAAAACGACAATTAGGTACATTATTTATTTATTGATTTAAACTTTATTGCATAATAAAAATAAAGTACAAATAACAACAACAACAATTACATTATAATATTACATTACCTATACACATTTAAAAAACCAGATGCGCAGAGTTAATAGACTACATACGTATATAAGAATTTCACTCCATTTCGCTTCAATACAGTACTTAATATAAAGGAAAACGAAAAATGCGACGTTGCGATCACGGGTCTCTGTTTTCGGGAAATTAGTAATTGATATTATTTTACGTGACATTTTTCTATGACAATATTGTATAAACTTCATCTTCTTTTTCTTCTTGACATTGCGCAGATACAAGATGATGAAACTACCCGCTTAACGTGTAAAGTGGCTTTACCAAATAAATGACTTATTGACTTATTGAGTTTTCTTATTAATATGAACAGAAAGATATCCACTATTGAATATGGGATCGCTACAAAAAACGTAATTTTCCTTTACCCCAAGAGAATTCTATATTCGAATCGCCACTCAATCTTTCTCTAATTAGATCTAGTCGATAGATTTCACGATTAAATTTAATCGATATATGTTATGACACCCCTAGCTCTCAGAGAGACAAATAGCACTTATATTTATCGCCACAGTACAATACTGTAATTAGTGTTGCGAGGTGTTATTACATTCAACGCTTTATGTTGTTGGGAAAGAGATTAAATTTTACTGCCATAGGGCGTCATTGTTTACAATATCATAACAATATATACAAATGTTTATCGTTTAGGTAATAAGTAGAATGACTGTTTTCACAATGATGGTTAAATGTGACCCAGGCTCGCGCTCCTAGAGACCTTCTCTTGAAATCTCCTCAGGACCAAGTACTTAGTTCCAATCTAAGCTCTAGGCTTGTAGTTTGGGTGTTAGGCAACGATAAATATACTTACCTATGCAGAAAATACATAGAAAACATCCATGACTCAGGAACAAATGCTTTAGCTCATCATACATATATTTGCCCGCATCCTGTCATTTTACAAAAAACGTTTCACAAACTGGTTCATTTGGCAAACCGCATTTTTTTCCGAAACTGTAAATATTTCAGGATTTATTTCTGGACCATCGTGTAGAACCCTAGATGTTAGGTTAGGTTAGTTTTATGAAAATACTGAAATATTTACAGTTTCGGGAAAAAGCGGTTTGCCAATTTATATGTGAAATGTTATTTATCAAATGATGGTATACCATTTGCCCGATACCAGTTTTCATACAAACTGTTAAGTAGGTACGACGACAGTCGCAATTAAAATCTTTCCGATCTACTCACATGCCAAACAATAGATACTTAACGATTCGATTGTTCTTAGCATGGATTAAGCGAGTCACAATATTGTTACGTATACTAAGTATAATATAACATATGTAATATACGAGTATGTCCCGTAATTTGCGTCATTCTTGTGTCTTCTGCACAATAAATGTATTTATTTCTTTCTTTAGAGTTGTTAAGAAGGATTTTAACTGTCTATGTATGTATTTATGTGGCTAAAATTCGATGACTATCTCCTAAACTATTGGACGGATTTTAATAAATGGGGTGTCATAGAATTGTCAAAAACTTGCGAGTGTAGACTATTTCTTTTTTATGTACCTACATATTCATTTGTCAACCTGTTTATGAGCAATAAAGAGTTTACATATACGTACTGTATACTATGTAAAATTGTAAGGATGCGTCATAGTAGTCGCCAGCCGGGTTTTAGTTTGTAACTTTTGAATTATTCATTATGCAAGGGCAAGTGCGAGTCGGACTCGCGCACTGAGGGTTCCATACAGACCTTCAATAACCGTTATTTTCGTATAACGTTATGCTTCATAACGTTATTTTACACGAATAACGTTATAATGAAACGTTATTCGACGCCTAACCGGTAGCGGTATCCATTATAACGTTATTAACAAAAACCTATACGTAATATCGATACTTCGGCAAGCGATATAATAACGTTATAGGCCATCTCTTTCTTACTTTGAATAATAATACTTTGAATTTGAAAGCCTCGGTCCTTGGCTGTCGGTAACATTACTAACATACAAAAACTCTCTTTTTAACAGACTTCAAAAAAGGAGATTCTATGATCGGCTGCATGAATGTTTTTTATTTATGTTCACCGATTTCTCCGTCAATTGAGGACCGATTTTGAAAATTCTTTTTTGTTTGAAAGGGTACTCTTGAGGTGGTACTAAGTCAGAATCTGATGATGGAATCCATGAGAAATCGAGGGAACTCCTCAAAAGTTATAGGCACACATGCAGCAATTTTGGTATTACCTGTAAGACCTTTAGAATTTGCTTTCCAAAAGCACCTCTTGGTAAAGAGAAACTGATGATGAAGACCAGAGATGACCACCGGAACTCTTTAGTCGTAAGTGATTGACGCTAGCAATGAGATTTCTTTATTAAGAATGTGAACATACTTTTACTCATGCGTGTGGTGAAGTGCAACTGACGGTGAAGTACCGGGAGAACTCCTCAATGATTAACGGCCCTGCATATTGGACAGCGACATTTTGCTCAGGGTGATGAGACTGATGATAATGGTATAAGGCTATTGTTTCTTAATAAGATTTATATATGTATAAGTGTTTTAGTTAATCACATATACTTATGACTAAAAAGCGAAAAATAAATTATTTCAAAAAATAATACCGTCTTCAAAAATACACTGAAAATACTGATCGGCCTCCTAGGAATTGCCAATTTGTTGCCTAATAGGTACATGATAATGTATAGGTGTCTATTTTGGAGTTCAAGATGGTGGCGATGATGTTTTTTCAAAAAACATCATGGCCGCCATCTTTAAATCCAAATTTAACATAATTTTCAAAATCTGTGTCCCCAAAATCTAAGAAAATGACACCGATGACACAGTATAAAAATAGCTAAAGTAGTAAAGAAACTACGAAGAAACGTTCGAAACGTCGCACTCACACAGACGCATGACTCAACGAGAACGGACATGGCAGTGCTGTCAGCGGCGCATGTCGCGCCGAGACGAATGGTTTCGCTTTGTATACGGGTGTACGAACTCAGCTTCTTCAAAACCGGAGCTTAGAGTAGCCGCAATCTTGAACTTTTTAGTTATACGACCGATTGCTTGCAAAATCGATATCTGGGGATAAGTGAAGTCTTCGACAACGAATCCGTTGACAGAATGAGAAATAGTAGCCGCCATCTTGAACTTTTTAGTTAATAGACGGATTGCTTCCAAAATCGATATCTGTAGATTCGTGTGGTCTCCGATAACGAATCCGTTGATAGAATGAAAAAAGTAGCCGCCATCTTGAACTTTTAAGTTATTTGACCGATTGCTTCCAAAATCGATATCTGGGGATTTGTATGATCTCCGACAACGAATCCGATGACATAATGAGAAAAAGTAGCCGCCTTCTTGAACTGTTATAGTTATTCGAATAATTGCTTCCAAAGTCGATATCTGGGGATTTGTGTGGTCTCCAACGACGAATCCGTTGACCGAATGAGAAATAAGACCATGCAGATGTATCGATTTTGAAAGCAATCTAGGGGATAGTCGAATAACTAAAAAGTTCAAGATCGCGTCTACTTTTTCTCATTCTATCCACGGATTCGTTGTTGGAGACCACGTTACGCGAATCCTCAGATATCGATTTTGGAAACAATCGGTTGAATAACTAAAAAGTTCAAGATGGCGGCTACTTTTTTTTTCATTGTGTCAACCGATTCGTTGTCGAAAACCACACAGATCCCCAGATATAGATTCTGGAAGCAATCGGTCAAATAACTAAAAAGTTCAAATTGACGGCTACTTTTTCTCATTCTGTTGTCGGAGACCACAAAAATCTCCAGATATCAATTTTGGAAGCAATCGGTCCAATAACTAAAGAGTTCAAGATGGCGGCTACTTTTTTCATTCTGTCAACGGATTCGTTGTCGGAGACAACACAAATCCCTAGATACTAATTTTGGAATCAATCGGTTAAGTAACTAAAAAGTTCAAGATGGTGGCTACTTTTTCTCATTCTATCCACTGATTCGTTGTCGGAGACCACACTTATCCTCAGATATCGATTTTGGAAACAATCGGTTGAATAACTAAAAAGTTTAAGATGGCGGCTACTTTTTTTTCATTGTGTCAACCGATTCGTTGTCGAAAACCACACAGATCCCCAGATATAGATTCTGGAAGCAATCCGTCTATTAACTAAAAAGTTCAAGATGGCGGCTATTTTTTCATTCTATCAACGGATTCGTTATCGGAGACCACACGAATCTCCAGATATCGATTTTGGAAGCAATCCGTCTATTAACTAAAAAGTTCAAGATGGCGGCTACTATTTCTCATTCTGTCATTTTAACGGATTCGATGTCGGAGACTACACAGATTCCCAGATGTCGGTTTTGGAAGCAATCGGTCGAGTAACTAAAAAGTTCAAGATGGCGGCTACTTTTTCTCATTCTGTCAACGGATTCGATGTCGGATACCACACAGATCCCCAGATAACGATTTTGGAAGCAATCAGTTGAATCTGTTAACGGATTTGCTGTCTGAGACCACACATCTGTGTCTGTGTCTGGATATCGATTTTGAACTAACTAGCTGAGATACACTTCATACACTAAACAAAAACCTTTTTCAATTTTACAAAAATTAAGAGGTCAACACTAACGCTCAATTGGAGTGTAAGTATTTATCTCGAAAAGTAGGCCTAGTTTCTTTACTGCTTTAGCTATACTTATACTGTGCCCATGACGACTTTTTTGAAAAACATCATGGCCGCTATATTAGCTTAATTTTTTAGTATTATTTTCGAAATCTACGTCCCCAAAAACTAAGAAAATTATTCCCATGACGTCTTTTTCAGAAAAACATCATGGCCGCCATCTTCAATTCAAAATTTGATATCATTTTCAAAATCTGCGTCTTCAAAATGTAAAAAAATGACACCCATGACGAAATTTTCAAAAAAACATCACCTCAAATTTTATTTTATTTTCAAAATCTACGTCCCAAAAACTAAGAAAATTATTTCCAAGACGATTTTTTCAAGTCAAGTTTCGCTACCTATCTTATACCCAAAGTCCCCTTAATTCAGCTTAAAATTAATATTATCTTGTTTAGTGGGTTTTTTAAGACAGTTTTAATTATGTAAAAACATCGTTTTTTTTTGTAATGCACCTAATATTATTACGTGATTCACTACAACACAATACAAAATACATTAAGAAACAATAGCCTAATACCAATTTCTCATCACCCTTAACAAAATGTCGCTGTCCAAAATGCAGGGCCGTTAATCATTGAGGAGTTCTCCCGGTACTTCACCACATACATTATGATGAATATAAAAGTAGCTTCATATTGTTAATAAATAAATCTAATCGCTGCCCGTGAAACACTTACGACTAAAGATTTACGATGGTTGTTCCTTGATCTTCATCATCAGTCCCTCTACACCAAGAGGTACTTTTATAGTGCAAATTTTCAAGGACTTACTGGAAATACCAAAATCGCTGTATGTGTGCCGATAACTTTTGAGGAGTTCCCTCGATTCGTCATGGATCCCATCATCACATTCTGACTTGGTGACAATGGGACCACCTCGAGCGTATACCCGTTAAAAAAAAGAATTTTCCTAATCAGTCCAGCCATCTTTGAGTAATTCCATTTTGAAGCACCGCCACGCCGACGCGGTTCGCATTACACCGTGTATTATATTATTCTATTCACTCGCGTAAGTACTTCATTTTAGAAGTCCGACAACGTAGCGCTAGCGTCGCGCACGGCAACGGCCGCCGATTCTTTGACGTTCGGACCGGCAACAGCGCCCAATTCATAACGTTATTATAACGCTATTCTACATAACGTTATAATAACATTTCGATATTAATTAAACGGTATTTTAAACACTAACGAAATATACCGGTATGATAACGTTATTTTTTCATAACGTTATAAAGGTCTGGTTCCATACACATTTGGCTGGTTTTTTAGTATTATGTATTCTATAGGGTTTGTTCTATAATAATGCCAAATTTGACGCTTCTACGTTTTACCATTTTTACGATACAACAAAAATAAAAATACGTTGAAAAGAAACGTTTCTTGTATGGGGACCACCTTTATTATTATTTTTATTTGTTAGTAAATCCGCCGTAATAACACATATTCTGAAAAAAAAATCAACCCGCTATCTGTTACGGTTCAAAAGTTACAGCTCTATATAGTTAGGACAGACAGACAGACTGACGGACGGACGGACGGACAGCGTTAGGCATATTAATAGGGTCCCGTTGGGCAACCTTCTGGTGCGGAACCCTAAAAACAGGGTATATTTTTATGTTAAATACCTCACCCAGTTTTAATTATTACTACCGTTTTTCTACATTTCAGCACCTAATTAACGCTTGCATGGCACGGCGATATCCGGCGGGATTATCACGCCGGATTTCCCCCGGAATCCCATTTACACCCAGGCTCTAAAATAAGAACGGGATTTAAAATTCTAAATCTGTGTCTATGGTTATTCATTTTTATGAAAACAACTTTATTTTAAATACTAGACCTGATCGAATAGAATAGGCTAGAGAAAAAAAAAGAAAAAATAGGGAAATGAAAAACTGGGCAAGAGCACGTCGGGCCACGCTCAGTGTAGGGTTCCGTCACACACACAAAAAACACAAATGTTAGCAAATTTTCTAGTTTAAGTTAATCGTCTTTAACTCAAGAACCAATAAAGCCCGCAATATTTTAAAGACATATCCAACGACATCCCACATTATGGGGTAGACGAGAAACAAAAATCCATCCCCAGTCCCCACTTTATGTGTAGGGGAGGTACCCTAAAAAAATGTTTTTTTCTGGGTCTTATTTTCCCAGGACTCAATTAAGTTATCTGCGTAGGTGCCGAATTTCATCAAAATCGATTTAGCGGTTTAGCCGCTACAGCTAAAACAAATAGACGGACTTATTAAGGATCGTTAACTGTATCAAACGAAAGACACCGTAATGTAATATTATGCGCGAATTACGATTACTAACTTTTCCTTTCAAGTGATAGGATACCTTCTTTGCAATTCAAAGTTACGCAAAGTCGAAACGTATAATGAGATAATTATAACGACGGGACGTCAGCTGAAGAAATAATAATTAGAAGAGTTAAGTTTATCTTTGAGACAGTATACGAGATAGCACACTGTAATTATCGTGAAAATTACTGATTAAAATGAAAAGCTTACAATTAAAGTTGCCCGTAGAACTGGTAGAACTGACGGCCGCTGGAGCGGTAATAAAGGTTTTATAGAGTGGCGACTTTGGACTGGAAAGCCGAGTGTTGGCAGGCCCGGTGAAGTAGTCAAAGCCATCAGACGTCAACTAAGTAGGTCCGTCCAAAAAAAAAAAGCCTCGTCTATTTTCATCCTTCGTTTTAATTTCAACACAACTTCCTATGAAATAAAATTGTCGTTAAAGTCGACATTAAAAATCTCACACAATAGGAGCTTCAATTTTGTTCTTATACATAATTGGGCCGTTTTCAAAAAAAGTGTGGGTATATCGTTATGGACAAAATTAAGAAATTTTAACTTTTCCAGTGCGTCACGAAATTCAGTCGTACATATAGTATCGTTAATTTTCGAGTGGCAACGGAAAAGTTACCGTTTCTTTATTCTTGACTTTACATAACTATGTAAATTTTTTTACAAAAACGCCCAAATGTGTTGGGTTGATCATTGCTCCCAGAGACTGTTCCTTGAAGTAGGTATCTAATTTGCTCATAACTACGTATAATTACCTACGTATAAAATGGAGCTAATAACCAGAACATCGAGATCTTTGCGGAGTGCGCTAAAGATTTCGCGTAGAGAAAGAGAATGGATGGACGTTGGCAACAGAGTTAAATAGGTCATTAGATCTTCATATTATTAAGAATCCATAGACAATCACAGCTTTTTAGATATTAGTTGGTTACGTCTGTACGTCACATTTTTTTCAAATCATAACGCTCTCTTTTGTTTTATGTATAACATACTTATTTAATATTTTAAACTTGTTTTTTTTTTATTGCTATTTAACGACGCGATTTTCAAATTTTTATAAGCGTTAAATTTAGTACTGACATGATAGTGACATGGTAGATGATTAGTGTAGGTATAATCCGACTTAAGGTTGTTTGTGATAGCATTTTAGCTCTTTAATTATTTAAATTTTATTTTACGAGCCTGTCCCGTTAATAAAATCTAAAAATGTTTCGTTTGAGATAAAAGAGCAGATATACTAACAATAGAGTAAGTATACCAACCCCAGGGTAGGCGAATACCATCGCAATATCACGGGGCCACTAATTTGACACCTCATTGTTCCCGAAATACGTATCAAGCTTCAAGAAAAACGCCAGGGGCTTAGTAGACAATACCTCTTGCCAGTCTTTCACTACAATGAAGACTATTAAATGTTTTTGAGACGAAGAAAATAATATATTTAATAAAATGTTCGACCAATCGATTCCTTCTTTATTTGTAAACTCATCTACTATTTATTTCTAAGTTAAACCTAAAAATAATACATAATACCAACATACCGGTATGATAATCCTATTTAGACACATAAGAAAGCACTGGCTGAAAACAAAACCCCGCGCGGCCACTGATTTAATTCAATTGTTTTTAATTTTTATTTTTTTCTAATTTGGCACAGACCCGCGCGCGTCGCTCGCCCGGCGGTGCGGCACTGGCGAAATGGCGGGAAACTAGACATGCGCTTTGGGAAATCGATGGAAAAACGACCTGTCAGGCGCTGTTTAAGTTCCCAGTTTTATTTGACATTTTCTGTAATAGTTCACTTTTTCATTTCGGAGACAAATAAAATAAGACAGTTCAATAAGATGAATAGTTAAAACAGTGTTAAAATTCAACATTCAAGGACCTTTGACGACATTGCTATTGTTCACAAATACTATTTATTTTTTATAAAAAAAAAGAAGGTGAAAAAGTCCAGCACGTTCGAGAAACTCTGGTAGAGTTTTTGATTACTTATTTATAATTTACTTACTATAAAAGTTTAACTGACGTCTATGAGAATATTTTAGATGTTTGCATGTTAGTTTTTCAAATACTTATAAATGGCTGAACCGAATATAGAGTATTAGAGTGTAATTCGTAGCACAAATAAGGGGCTGTTTGACGGGTACCATCATCCTCCTTCTGTCATCGTACATCGTAGTCGAGGACAGAAAGATGTTCACACTTTTTCACTTTATTCCATTGTAATAAGGTCCAAAAGTGTAAACATCTTTCTGTCCTCGACTGTACATCTATACATCCCCTTTCCCCTGAATCTTTGCGCTCGTCTAAGCAGCGGTATAGTGTTGTATCTGTTTTAACAGACTTAGAAAAGGAGGTTCTGTATTTGACCTTTAAGTATATGTTTGTATCTTCGCAATTACCTATCTCAAAAAATACTGCACCGATTTGCAAAATTCATTTAGGGAATATAATGTTCGAACCTACTTCTGGATGTTTCTTAGATGTGGCAAGCTTAAAACATCCTAGAGTCCGCGTAATTCCACTTATCTTCGCTTTCATCTCAATAAGTATGTTGCCGATTTGAATGATTCTTTCGACAATATAATACTGATACTTTTGTGATAGATTAGTTAACAATTAACTATAGATTTAAGTTTTAACGCAGTGTAGGTAACCATACAACCCCCTAGACTCCGCATGATTTCGCTTATCTGAAAAGTATACAATAAAAATTAAATGTTTGTTAATTTTTTTGGTGGCTCACATCCCCTATTGTTCTTCTTAAGGCCAACTAAAACAGAACGATTCTTGCGCGTAAAATAAGGTCGTGGAATATTGTTTCATTGGGATTTTTCAGCTGCAATATTTTTTTTAAATTGCAATATTTTTTAGTCTCTAATTTATATTTATTCGCTACCAGGAACGGATGACTCCGCTACTCGTGCGTTACTTTTGCTTTTTTGAAATTTTGGGACAAGCTTTTCTTGCCGACTGTACTTTTTTTGCATCATCTTCTGCTTATGAAGACAAATCTAACGAGCCCAAACACGGCGGGGCTATCTTGTTTCGTGGCGGAGTTCCTATGGCCTTCTGACTGCATCATCACACTAAGGGCCTGCGCAAACCGGCGGAGCGCAGCGTAGATCACCTAGGAGGATTTACTCCGCGCAGCGCACACCGACGAGGGATAATGCCCCGCGATACCGCGAGCGCCCGCCAGCGCAGCGCCGGCGGCCGGCGCATACCGGGGGATGCCGCCGCCTGCCGTGGCGGTATCCTCTCCCCGCGGCGTTGAAGAGCGCCGATGATACTGCGGCGGCATGCCGCGGCATCCCGCGGTATGCGCCGGCCGCCGGCGCTGCGCTGCGAAGTGCGCCGGGCCTACGAAGGGAAGGTTCGGGGTGAAGGGTGTCTGTTCTTCTTCTTCAGCTAAAATTTATATTAACACTAAATCCCTGTCCGCCATCACGAAACCTTTGACACGAACGACTCGTACAAAAACAAGTTTTCGACTGTTGGTCGCTAGTGGAACGGAATGTATAATCACCGACCATGGCATGCCGCGGGATGCCGTGGGATGCCGCGGGATGCCGCGGCATTACGGAGGTGCTTGCGGTATCAAAATTCGTGTTCTCCCCCGTCGTCCGCCGAGTTGCGCCAAGCCTTCCCCTCCCGCAGCCCCGCTCCCCCGGCGCACTCGGGAGGCCTAGGCGCATAGCGCGGGATGCCGCGGCATGCCGCCGCCTATCGCCGCGGTATCCTCTAACATGCTCCTCGATGCTGCAGAGTAGAAATCCCCCGTGATGCTCCGAGGTCGGTCTCAGAGCATTCAGATTTATAACTTATTGTATTTAAAATAGAAAAGAATATACATTGATAAATTTAAAGTGATCTGCGCTGCGCTCCGCCGGTTTACGCAGGCCCTAACTCCATGGTACAGTCGGCCTTATACGTAGCTGCACACTTTTCCACCTTGTCGCTTTAACGCCTTTCACAGATTAGTGCAGCAATGACGTTAAAGTGAGAAAGCACTGCCGTATGCAGGCTACGTATAAGGCCAACGGTACCAAATTATTGTCACCGAAGTTACGTAGGTATATACCAAATTTCAGCTCAATCGGACACCGGGCAGTGGTTCAAAATTCAGGAAGTAAAAGCTTGTAAAATGGCGAAAGACGGAAAACTAATTACACTTTAGGTACACGTACGAACGTGTGTCCTCTGGTATTGTATAGGCTGGTTGTCCATCAGGGAAATCAAACCGCCAGCGGACCCTCGCCACCAATTTTACCACAGCACGGACTGATCCCGCTACCCCTGCATAGCAACCGCTTCCCCTATGCTCCCCCTAATGACTCGGCAGATCGTTATTTACGGTAACACGCAAGCAAGATTACAAGAGGGTCCTGGTTTACAAGCAAAGGTAAATCTTTACGTGTTTGGATCGGTGATCGGTTAAATTAATAAGTACTAATCAATAAATTTAAGGGGACACGCTAACAAAAATTTTACTTAGTCCCATAATAACCTTTAGGCTTGTTCTATGGGAAAATTTTACGTACATATTTATGTATATAGAGAAATAAATACGTGTTTAAACATAGACAGCATCCAAAACGAAACAAATACTCGCCTTAATCGCATAAGTGTTCGCCCTGCGGTGGCCTAGCCAAGATGTATTTTATAATGCTAAATTAACTAATCGACAAAATGTATGGGGAATGACATAAGCGGCTGACGCGACTGATCGTTAGCGTACGTCAATCCTACATTTTGATAGAATTCGAAAAGCGCTAAGTTAGCGTTATTCATCTTGGCTAGGGATGGATTACGCTAACTAGTGTTTCTCTTCGTTTCGTTTTTAAACCAATCGCGTCACTGGTAGATCACGTGACTCTTCGTATCACGTGATCTACCAGTGACGCGATTGGTTTAAAAACGAAACGAATAGAAACGCTAGTTAGCGTAATGCATCTTGTCTAAGGGCCCTGAAGCGGTCACCGTCGCCGATATATATCAGCATTATGCCAGTTACAGTGCTAAGGAAACTGTAATCCCATAGTTATAAAGTAAGGAAGAAAAGACCTATGGAAACGGACCGAATAATCGACCGCTCGGGTGACGGCATATAAGCGTTTTTCTAAATTTCACCCAGTATAATCCTTAAACTTGTTCGTTAGTATTTTATGCGCTGCCATAGGGATGATGCTGGGTAAAAAAAAACGAAATTCTATTTAGTCCGTCAGTTAGATTATCAAAAAATATTGGACACGTATTTTTTCTTTTGTCAATCAAACAAAAAATTACAAAGATACAGCGCGTCAAAAGTCGGGAGTGGGGGCTCGTGACGTCATTTGTGAGTAAAAATTATACCAAATTGTACCAACACGTGACGTCAAGCGACATTTCAACTCAATATATCTCCGAAATTTTTTGATTATGTGAAAAAAGAAAAAATACGTCTCCAATACTTTTTGATACTCTACCTGATCGACAAAGAAAAATAAATTAGTCATCATCCCTATTCCGTACATCCGATAGCGACAAAACTTTGTCAATTTATTGCTTGCACTTGCGCGAGAGCTGGCAGCAACGCGCTGGGTACCAGCTAGTCATCAAGTCATCATCATCACTACATATTATCAATTAAAGTCCCCCAAATGTTTGTCCCGGCTTATCTCAGAAAGTACTACACGGATTTTCGAACGGTTTTCACCAATAAAAAGAGGGAGTACCTGGGAAGGTTACATGCTAATTTTATGAACATTTACCCATGCGAAGCCGGGGCGTGGCGCTAGTAAGTCAAAAGTGACGTAAAAAAGAGCACGCAACTAGTTTTTTATTTTCGCAACAAACTGTATGGAAAAAGATTTGTCCACCTCACTACCTCGGAAAGGCCTTCTTTGTCGCTCAAAACCAACGTGCACAAGACCTCTTTACCCGCTCGCGTGTAAAAGTAATTTCGTAATTAAATAACAAAACTGATGTGATGCTTCTACTAGGTGAGCTCGGTTCATCCTCGACTAAAGGCTTAGTCAAACAGCCAGCGCGGCGCGGCGCGGCAGTCGCACTGCAGGAAAATGTCGCGTCGACGTGTTCTCTCGCAATCTCGATCCAAGTTAACACATTTTTGTAGCTTTTATGGCCTAAATCGTATAGAACTGGACGTTATCTAACTCAATCTATAATTTTCTCTACATCCACGGTCACAAATACACTGTACATTTTTAAACAAACACAACGAGAAAATTACACCGCGCGACTATGTGTGACGGCACGCATACAACTCCCTGTTAATTTCCACGCTAAGAACGCGCCGCGCTACTGTCGCGCCGCGCCAAGCCGGCTGTTTGACGAAGCCTTAAATCAAAAGGAAATTCATTAAAAAAAGGTGCTCGTGGAATTGTTTTTCTAGTTCCTCGCTACGGTGAGATGTAAAATTGTGTTATTGCGTCTCGTGCCTTGATTTCCTCGCTACACTCCGGAAGAAACTATAAAAATTTAAATCTAGGATAACAATAAAAAGGGAAAAGAGGCGCTAAAATTATGATGTTTCCTAAGGTTTAGGATAGTGTGGGAGAAATGAAAGTCTTCACGTATTTAAATCGATATTTATACATTTATTGTAATGCATACGTTAACTCACAGCGACTACGAGTCTAATGGAAGATATTACGTACACATAATTTAGACTGCGTTGCCTTTGCGAAGGATCTGCAAAAATTCTAAATTTAGCATTAAAAGTTTGTTTATCATATACCACTAATCTTATGAACTTTCAGTTAATATTCAGTTTAATATACCTTATATTTCACAGTATAGCACTGAAAATCGTAGTACAAAATGCGTCTAACAATGTTACATCCAAATATAATAAAAATATTCTGATAAATTAATATCTGTTATATAAATCAACCAATGTTCTTAACGTAAAATATTACCTACATTGCATACCCCTTATAGACCTAGCTTACAAAATACTGAATAAAACAAGTGAAGAGATTCGACAGTAACTAATTTCTAATTTATATATTTAGTCCATTTGCTGAAAGGGACTATTTCATGTTTTTTTTTTAATTATATTCGAGTGAGGCAAAAGCAACGCAGCTTAAAACAATAATATGAAACACCCTATTCCGCGATTACAATATATTTTCAAAGCCAACGAAGACGGCTCGCAAGCTGCTTTTCTATGACATCAGTTTTCGACATTAAAAAAAAAACTATCCATTCTAGTTACATTTTATGAAACTGAAACAAAATATTGCCTAGTCCAATTTTATAGAATTGCCTTTTTCTAGTAGTTTTTTTTTTTTTGGGTCAATACCACGCTAATATTTTAACGATTGATTATTTTATTATTTACGAATAAAACTATCTACTACCGGGTAAAATTAATTGCGGGTTGAGACACTATAGTTTATAGCATAGCCAATTACAAATAATTTAAATTAAACATTAATTTAAAGAAAACTGACGTCATCAAAATGCGATATATCTAGTGAACTAAATTATAAATATTGGCACTCCTATCCAAAGGAACAGTCGGTGGGTATGCGCGAGCCTAATTCGTTAGAACAGTTGTTTTCTATTTTACAGTGTTTCATTTCCAATCTATTATAAGTATGAGGATTTTTTTTTTCTATAGGGAACCGTATCATTTCTATTACAACGTTTCACTATGGTATAATTGTCTATATTAGTATATTGTAACCACACGTAACATCTTGTTTATTAATGTTGAAAATAACACTTACTGCTATTACTATAAATTACATTTTCGAATACCAACAGATTTCGGTCTACGCTACATAATGTTGCTACTACATAATGTTCCGATATACGATTTACATTACATATACAGTCAGCTGCAGGGGAAAGTAACCACCCCTGCATACAATTTACTTAGCAGGCGAGGTTACTTTTCTCTGCAGCTGACTGTACAAATAAATATTGAGTCACTATAAAACATTAATATTTTTACCTAACACTAAACATTAATTTACCAATGAAATAATACAATATTATTATTATTTAATGTATGTTTATTAATAACTATCAACTGCGAAAGAAATAAAACAGCTATATACTAAATTTCGATTACATATTTCATGTAATTAGCTACACAGATTAAAAACGTCGTATATTGCAAGCACTTAGAAAACCGCTAGGGTCTCTTCACGTCCAGCAAACTGTATCTACGAAAATGCTCTTTGTTATTCAGTAGACAAGAGTAAAAATCGAATAACAACGTCACTATTCAAAATATTCAACAGTAAACGAAAATTACCCTGTTTAGAAACATTGTATATTTTAAAAATTGTGTCCTCAGCCTTTTTCAATGATATCTTTTGTTTTTTTTTTTTTTAATATTTTCATAGATTTTGACAGAGAATACTCATCTGGTTTCACGATCAGTGTCAAAAGCTCCTGATCGTGTCTATTTTGGGTATAAAGCAGTAAACTCTACACTTGGGTGTTTGAAGCTTCGACAAAATCAATAATAACTTTAAAACAGTTTTTTTCTTCACGCCACAGACAACTATTATCTGTCAAATTGTATTCTCTAATTTGCTAAGGGACCTAGGAAATACAGGGTTTTGAAATAATAGCAAAAAAAAAAAACTCTCTACATGAAGTTATCGGCGGGTAGACGGATTTTCGCGACCTCATCTCTACCTTATACGTGGAACCTTATATTTGGACAAATTATTACTAAACACTATTATATTATTAATAAAGAGATTATTAAATACTGTAGAGTAAACAGAAAGAAAATTTATATTCGAGTAAAATTAAAATGCAGTACAGATCATGTTTCAGTTACGATTAATAGGAAATAATTTTGGTAAACATACACTATGTTTCTTACAACTATGTTTTATTATTTATATTATTTTTTAATCGAAGCTTTAAATATGTTCATTGTATTTAAATATTCCGTTGAGGAATTTTATGTTTAAATTTAAATTTTAAATTGGATTAATCGTTGAATAACGCAACGGTGTATGTATCGACTAATTTACTATAAGTATAATAACAATTTTATTTTAATTATTATTAAATATAAACGCACTAGGACACGACACAGCCCGCCTTATTTCCAGACGAAGAATTCCGAAAGTCTCAAAACATCTTTTTAAATCGGTATTTCACCTGCATCTCTGAAATAAACTCTTATACTAATGTATTACTTTTAAATTAATATAAGTTTTTGGCATTCGATTGTTACACACGACTTTTAAACATATGTACAAGACATCTGTCTTAATAATATAATAAGAACTTATACATTATTAATTATATATTTTTTTCGTGTAAGAAGAAAACTGCTACGACAGGATACCATAACAAAAAACATTAATATTTAAATTTATTACTTATAAATGTAAAATGTAATAGTATATAAAAAAAATTACAGAAAGTTAATATATTTTAAATTAAATATGTACATATTGATCATCTATAATCACATTAAAGAATAAAACTGTAATAAACATCATTTAAATATTAATATTGTATGTATGTTAACCTACGATAGTCGCCTTCCCATAAAGAGCATATAATATTTCACCGCGTTGTCTTCGGACATGTTTTGTTATGTTTTCGGGCAGGCAGTTAATATTAATGTCTTTTAACAGTGTACTTAGAAATTATCTGTAACTATCTGCCGCACTCAGAGACGTCAATTAATTTTTAAGTTTCATTAAATTTGCTGCGTCTTATTCTGTTGCTATAGCAAAGAAAGTGACGGCAGCAACTTTAATGAAACTTAAAAATGAATTGACGTCTCCGAGTGCGGAAGTAATACTATGTTGATACAATATTGAAAAACTAAGAACTTTATATAAATGAGTTTGGGTCGCTGTCATACTTTTGTTTAATTCCTAAGCAATTCGAGACATTTTATGAATCCATATCTCATGACATGACTTTCCTTGCGAGAGCCAAGGATAATCGTATATTAGAAAGATAGAGGTATCTTTTAATTCTGACACGAATGTGTTTAGGCCTGAAATTCGACGACTGTCTTAATAATTTTTTATTCTAATTAGAGATGGATAAATACAGGTAAATACCAGATATTGACCGTGTAATTTGATACTTATAACGTTATAACACTGGATGCGTACCCAGTGTTAAAAAAATTAGGTATTTACTTAGGTACTTAAGTATATAGGTTAATAAGTATTTACCTAGCGCCCATCTCTAACACCATTACAGAATTACGACTTTACAATGTTTTATTACACAAATCGAGAATCTGCAATTATTAACGATCAATTACTTAACTGTTTTTACAAGCCATCGATTAATTAATTCACGCTGCCACCTTCAGCCGAGTTTCAAAATTGGCTGTCTCCATTTGTTCTCACAATTTGGTCCGTGTAAAACACAAAATATGACAAGTATTTCCACTATAGTGTATTTTTTATATCTATAAAGTACTGAGGCTGAATACGCCGCGCTCATTGGTTCATGAGGACAGAAATATGTATACACTTTTGGACCTTATTACAATGGAATAAGGTGAAAAAGTGTAAACATCTTTCTGTCCTCGACTGTACATAAAGAAAATCGCAGGCATCTTTATTATTATACATGTTCTAATGTTTTAAATTATTTATTTTCGTGAAAATTATTTATTATCAATATAAACTTTTGTTATGCAAATAAGTAAAACGTAATAACTTCTTAGGTTTCGTGACAGTAATACACGAATGACACGACTTTTAAGACGGATTTTATCACGTATAATGATTTTTTGAAAAACCCGACGTTTTGAAACCTTCACAGTTTCCATGGTCTAAATAGGACAAAATCAGTTGTAAATTATTTAATTAGCCTGGGAAGTTTTACATAGTATTAAAAATTATCGCCTGTATCGTTGTCACTTTTATCATCATCACATATCTTCATTCTCCGAAGCATAATAACATGATATAATATGTACAGTCACCACACGGGATTGTTGAGCCACTATAGAACCCTCTCACAGAAAGTCGACGGAAAATTTTGACGTAATTTCTTTTGAGTGACTTGACGTTGTCATTATGACAGGGTTCTATGGTGGCTCAACAATCCCGTGTGGTGACTGTACATACGAGTAGGAGCGACAAAAGTATACGTGGGTCGATCAACTTTTTCTTGTTTGTTATTCTGACCCGTTGTCCAAGAGACAGCAGTGACCGAGTTTCTCAAAGAAAACTGTTATAATATATGCTACTAATATGCTTCGGAAATAGTCCAAAAAATAATGGGCTTATAACTACGACAAAAATGTACGTTTGATGAACTATAACCATAGAAAACGTATAGAGAATCATGGTGTTAAGAGTTGTCCAGCAGACGTAACCATGACAACGAGGTACAAGAAAAAGTTGATCAACCCACCTGCATACATTGTCAACTAGAATCATGACGTTATACGTTTTAATGTGGCGTTCATATTCTAACCAATAAGAAGGGAGAACGTCATCCCAGTACTTTATAGACATAAAAATAGACTATAGTTACAAATGGGAAAAAAATTATAAGTGGGACAAGATTATGGGAACAGATGGGAATAGTCAACAGTATAGTATAGTAGTTAAAAATATACTGGATGGAAAAATATTGCACAATTATACAGCCTCCACAGATTTGTTCTCAACGAGGATCCATTTTAGTTATTTTAGCTCTCGCCAAATTGGTTTTCAAAGCATTTAGCCATATTTAGCCTGTTGGCTAGATAATACCAATTTGTTGTCAGAGACAATCTTTAATAAACTATTGTTGTTATTGTTGTTATTGTGTTGTTGTTGTTGTATTGTTGTTGTTGTGTGTTGTTGTTATTGTTTTTGTTGTCTGTTTTATTAAGTCATCAGCTGCGGGCTTTCCTCAATGAAGTTTAGCAATCAACTGAGGCGTAATCAATTGATGCACCGTCAACCGTAGCTCCAATTGCCGATCATTTGGTACCTCCAATCACGTAACATTGACGTAAACATTGACAATCGCAAATGATCGTTTCGAGGAGCCCTTGTAACCCTCAACCCAATTAAAAGTCAGCCCACAAATATCTCTACAGAGCTGACCATTCATCATCCAAATATCTTCGCAACATATTTGTATTTTATAAAAACTCCGACTTCAATTGCTTTTAAATAATATATTACACTCGATGCTCAAATATTAATTCAATGTTGGGTAAACACCACTTTTAAATATTAAATGACAGCTTCAAAAGCGACCCCAAGATTCGAATGATACGGTCAAATTTCGCTTGACCACGAATCGAAAC
The DNA here is from genome assembly GCA_963241965.1 of Tortrix viridana. NCBI lineage: Eukaryota > Metazoa > Arthropoda > Insecta > Lepidoptera > Tortricidae > Tortrix > Tortrix viridana. The sequence continues at coordinate 1,876,127 of OY725195.1, read as the reverse complement.
ATGAATAACATAAATTAAATTTGTGATGTGCCGATGTCATGATTGGTAACTAAATAGAATAAACGTGATGTTAACTCAGTGTTAATTTAAGTGGTTTCAGTGTTATAGGATAAGTACAAAGGTTAACACATTCGCCGCCGCCCGACTTCCAAATGTATGTATTTTTGACACACGAAGTGTGTCACCAGCGCTGAACTAGTTACGTAACGAGTTGATACTGTAAATGAGTACACTCAACCATTGTTAAGTCACTATAGAATCCCCTCGCTGGCTACGAATTTACTTAGAACTTATTTAGAACTTCCCTAATACATTGCGTGTCATGCAAATTAACCGCTGTGCGGTGAGCGTCGAAAGTTGACTTTGACGTAATTTCTTACTCGTAACGTGACGCGGTTATTGTGACAGGGTTCTATGGTGGCTCAACAATTAAAGTCGTTGACCGTACAGTCAGTCATAAATATACATACATTCCCAAAATGCCATAAATAACTACACACCACTATGCTAAACAGTAAGATCGTGTAGACATATATTTGAACGCGATTTCTGTATACATGTTTATGCCTTTGACTGTAGATGTGACATTGAATTCTGTTACTAGTTACTGCAAATAAAATGTGTTAATGAATTATACCTTAAAACTGTCAGTTGTTAAGACAGGTTTTATTTGTACCAAGAACGCATGAGTTGGTTTGCTATTGTTGGCTGCGTTGCTATCATTTTATAATACTTGACATATGTACATATTCGGCCTATGAACACTGAAACCTCCTGTTAAATGTAATAAATTAAAAGAATTCGTGCACCTTGCGAAATACCGAGAACAGTGTTCATTTCTTTGCCTTCACGGTCACGTACGCCGGCTCCTCCGCGCGCAGCAGTAGCGGCAGCCGCCGGTCTTGCTGGAATACAATACAAATACTATATGAATACAATACAATTACATTATAATACAGTACGATTGCATTACAAAACACTATTAACACGATATAAATACTTAGTGGTTGGGAACTAGGTTAAACTACGTTATTACCGCAAGACCTCAAAATACCACGAAAATTTACTTTGTGACTTGCAAAAGCGCCCAACAACGAAGATTTGGTAAAAAATAATATATCGTGAGCTGAGAGGAAAAACTTACTATTTTTTTAAAATGACATTTAAATTTAAATTAGAAGATTTAAATTTTTCAATTTAAGCAGTGAAGAAATGTAATTTTTTTTCAAGTACCTCTCAATAGACGATATGCAATGTGTCATCCCAATGCATAATAATCGCGCAAATTCGAGTACACTTTTGTATAAAAACTCAGGTAAATACTTAACACTAGTACTTATATGAAAGGGCAACTTACCTTGACAACAGACGCGTATATGGGCGGCGGCTGTATGGAGGCCGCGTCTCATGTTTGCAACGCGGTGTTTATCTCGCGGTGGATCGTCGACTGAAACAAAGGGATATGATCATCATCATTTATACCAGTGTTCTCATCTTACGGTAAAAATTTATGCGCCAAGAAATATTCTAAAAAATTATCGTACGACACATCGACAACCTATGTATTAGAAAACCGACTTAAAAACGCAAAAATATGAACGTTTTAGATTTTTAACTTATACGACTGTATAAGAAAACCGAAACGGATAATTTTCTGATTAGACATAAAATAACTTGTCAATTTTCTATTTTACCCCAATAAAAGTGAAGGTTCACTAACTGACCCATATTAATCTCTCAGATACAATACAGATAATTAAATATATGCTTCATTCAAATAACAACTGCTCACTTTAATTACTGCTATTGTTCTTAAAAATTAATCATGCACGAGTAATCAAAACACTATAATGTCACAACAACTATACGTTAATTTCACGCGTCCTCACGTGGCAGTCGTGGCCGAGCGGTTAAGGCGTCTGACTAGAAATCAGATTCCCTCTGGGAGCGTAGGTTCGAATCCTACCGACTGCGAAAACTTTTTGCCTTTTTTTTTCTTAAAAAACTTTCGCAACTCTATTTATTAATTTATTTATTTGCATGTAAATTAACCAACAATATTATAGCCGAACTGAACAAACATACGAATGGCATCTCAGTTGACTCTTAAACCTCATTTTATAAGCCAGGATTCAAACTCACCAGCTCGTCGAGTTGGCGCGCCAGCTGGTCGCTCAGTGCTTGGATGACCTGCCTCTGCCCGTCCTGGGCGGCAAGAGCTAGCTCTAGCTGGCTTTGGGCTAGCTTGGCTTCAGCGTCCTGGAATAAAACAAGTAAATGTTAGAATTCTTATTCTTTTAGTGGTGGGAGGACCATGTGCACGGTCTATCCGGATCTGAATGAGAATTAAAAGAATCAAAATACATAATACCGTCCGCCTATAATGAAACTATCGTAAATTCACAAACGAATAAGTAATTACTTTAATCAATTTATGACCCACAACGAAACGCCACAAATGTTTGCCCATAAGTCCCATAACACGCACCTGCTCGCTCTTCCGCGACTTGGTAATCTGCGCCAGTTCCTCGTTCTTCTGCGCCAATTCCGCTTCGAGTTGCGCCACGCGCTGCCGCAGCTGCTCCGTTTCGTTGGCCTCGTTACCTGAAACCAACCACACCATAAACGTTAACAAGATGGATGAGCGTAGCACAAAACTGACCGTCGAGGAGATCCTAGGGGAAGCCCTATGTCTAGCAGTTGACGTCTTTCGGCTGATATGATTATTGTTTCTGTTGATGGTTTCTCTTGAAAGTAAGACAGCACGTGCTATCTGAACTGACCTATCCCGACGGCACTACCACAGTAGTTTCTTTTGAGTGTAGCCAGCTAAACAGCATTTCTCGGTAAAATGTAGTGGTCTCTATTAAAGATTATTAATAATTTTCGGGCGTTTCAACCCCCGTCATCAGTGTTGACGAAATAAATGACACTTACTTACCAGCAACTTTCGACGTAAATAGAAGCAGAACCGGGGATGTAGTTTCTATTAGCATCAGAAGTTGCTGTAGTGTCATTAGTCTCGTCAATATATTGAAACCGTTGAACCGTTTTGCGTCATCTGGCATTTGTGCAGTTTTTATTATTTTTGTCCATTTGTGTTATTTATGTTCTGTACTTTTGTTAGATGTATGTAAATAAACGTTTTTTTCTTTCTTTCTTTCTAAAACACTATTGACGGCGGTTGAAACGCCAGGAAATTTACCCAGCCAGCAGACCATTATGTCTGGACTCACCTTTCCCGGCGAAGTGTCTGGCGCGCGCCACCTCCTCTCTGTACTGGTGCAGCTGCCGCTTCCACTCGTCCACGTTGGCCGTGCTCTCCTGCAGCGCGGCCGTGAGGCGGAGATTGTTGCTCTTGAGGGTAGCCAGTTCCACCTCCCACTTCTTGGCGTTCGCGGAGCTGTGGGCAATGGAAAAGATAAGCATGACAAACAAAAAAACGTGGGAGATTTATACGGCTTGGAGATGGAAAAGTGCTGTGTTCGCACATAGGGCACTTGATTCTAAGTGAGGTCTGAGACCCATGGACATTTGAATCTCACGACCATAGACAAGCTTTAGATAGATAATAAGATAAGAAACTCGTCCATTGCGCAGGGCGTACCTTCAATAAGACGACTTAACCACACTCTGTTGACTTAGACCAGACTTAAAGTCTACAAAATACATTTTTCGTAAAAATGTTATTCTATTCGCTATGAGATCCCAAAAGAAAAAACAACGAAGGTACAACGTCGCGAGTCAAACTTATAATTTGAATTCTCAACTTTACACTGTATATATTTTGTTGATTTGTACACGTACACATCTGGTATTTTCTCGCTTATCACTAGTTATCACTCAGCGCGTCTCTATGGTAACAGACTAGTTAAAAAGGGATATCCGAGCGACAAACATATCGCGGGCAAGTTGTGTAAGCCGCCCTGGTGTATTATATCATGAATGTATTTCATATGTATCTTGATACAATGTTACGCCAAAACCTGCAGCACAAGCGTCACTCAACATTAACCCACGTGCGAACTAGCGTTGACTTCATGAAATATTCATTCTGCTGAGCTCCCTACGGCCTGTATTAATGAGGTCTTGGTTCCAGCTTAATTTAGCGTTATTAATTTGTTTTAGAATTCATTAAAAGTCACCACGTGTTGTAGCATCAGAACACATTAAGTCCGCTTCATTCTTAGAGAGATGTTTCACCTTACCAACTTTGAAAGGCTTTTTTAAATCTGCATGCATCATGTAATGCTCGTGAAATTATTTTTCATGCACCCAGTATTTTCCTCGCTGCGGTGAGGTGAAAAATTGTGTTTCGTACGTCAGCAAGGTTTCATGCCAGTGGCGTGGGGCCAGTGTTTTAGTAATATATGGACCCATAATCGAAACTAAAGAGGATTCTGAAACAACTACCAATTCTTTTGACAAATACATCATCGGTGAACTTGGCGGCAATCATATCATGACCACCACGCCTGTAAGCATTACATTGGTTGGAATGTACCAACGACTTTGGTCTGCCTTCATTCACAAGCGAAATTTCGAAGTTTTTAGAAGCCCCTAAAGGACGCAACGCAACGTGCGCTTTCTTACGAGTAGGTATATGCTCCAAGAATGTAGTTTCGCTATTTAAATCATTATTATTGTTTAATTTCTTAAAGAGTAAAACTTGTTACTAAGAGCGCATAGCAGAAGGACGAAAGAAGAACACCAAGAGCGCTACTTGTTCGTTACGTCTCAAAGAAATGTATAAACACCCTTTTTAAATATACCATTACCAATACCACAGTCTTGTTTAAACCTCGACTTCAACTGTAGGTGCTACATGAAATACAGTCGAATCGTTTATCATACGTAATTCTACGTTACTAGTTTCCAATACGCCTTCCGACAGAAAGAATGGCCAGTTTGATGGACGAGTCCGCAAATTACTGTGAGTCGGTTACTGTGTAAGTCTTTAATAGATTATACCCGCCGCTAGATGCCGGAAATTATAGTTCCTTGTGTGGTTTTTCCGCCTGAAGATAAATACATTTTCACTTCTCATGCTCTAAAAGTACGTCTTTATGTCGTGCGTATAGGCGACATAAATTCGCTTCTTATGCTCTAGTGCATAAAGTAAAATCTTCGTCGAAGACCTAGGCAATCGGTCCAACAACCACACGAACAACTTTAACGTCATAGAATAACCTCTTTATTTTATTTCGTTTCGTTAGTATTCTAAGAGCAAAGATACCAACAGCCAAAGTACACATAAAGCTTCATGAAATAAACTTATAATTTTTATTTCGTCGCATTTGTTATAATTATTATTGTGTGTGAAAAGTAGAGTGTACAACTCGTCCATAAAACCCATTTAACACTCGACTTTATATCCATCCTCGCTCGCAAGCTCGCTTGAATGGATAAACGTCTAGCGTAAAATGGTGCGTTTTATGCACTTGTACAATCTACTATTGTTATATACAAGTTTTCTTGAATTAGACCCTGTGCTTTGAACTTGTGAACTCGTAATACAATATCGATTAGGTCAGCACTTGAAATAATGCCTACATGTGTAGGTAACTCCTTAATCCGCATACCAGCGTTCCTATTGGGAAAAGAGGTACTGTTGGTAGGTACAAGAGCTGATGTTAGATCCTGAAGGTGACAGTGGCAATAAATAGAATCTCAATTGTATTTAAAACGAATAGACACACCAAGATTGCACTCGTTTATTTAGTTAGGTCTCGATAGGCAAGAGGGCCTAGTGTAAGTTTTGCAACGTTTTTTACGTCTCGATCGCGTTTGCGTTTAGTCTCAATTAGTATGGAAGTGTGACAGCGCCCCTCACGGCGCGTATTCGAAACATTTGACAGTTCCATACAAAGTGACACTTTTAAGCAAACGCGATCGAGACGTAAAAAACGTTGCAAAACTTACACTAGGCCCTAAGATGATAATTGATAACTGGACAGAAAACCAATCGTCAGCGTCAAAACATAGTATTATATCTTGGTCAGAAACATATTTGTACACGTTTACACGCAAGTTGTAATACCGAAGCAATTTAGCTATAACATGTAGGTACGCCTGTTAACTTGCGTAACGTATCTAGATCGCACCGGGAAACGATTCCATCTTCACGCTCGCAGTTAATTTGTACGCAACTCAGGAATCTCTGTATCGATATGTCATTAACATTGTAAGTGATTCAATCACTATTAACTACGGTTCCAGTGCAAAAGGGTGTAAGTCGTCTTAGCTCGTCATAAAAAGGGTATAAATCATATACAGAGTATACTACACTTACCTATACCCTCTTTCACTGTTGCGACTAAACCATACCCCGTATGTAGGGGGAGAAAAAAATACCAAGTTCTAGTTTCTTCAGAATATGGTATAGTCCAAAGAAAAGCTAAAAAAAATACAAAATTATACCCAAAATTTGAGCACCGATCAGAGTCTAAGCATACGAGAGGTTAATAGCCACTAATCTTAATCAGTTTTTTATCAATTTCTTACAATAGGTACCTACAACAAACATACTTACTCTGCCAAGCGCAGTAATTAACAAAACTCGTAAAACTTACTCAACTGATAAGTAAATACAGAGCAACGTTGCCTAATTGAGATCACAGTATTAAACAATATTTCCAATTACCCGGTGATATACGTTCAGTAATTCTAATTACGTTTGCGCATTAACTAGTCTGCCCTGCTGAGGTAAAAGGCAGTATCTTACACAAAACTACTGTAGCAATTGCAGCCTTATTACCCAGTAATGAGGTTGCAAATATTACAGTAGTTTTGTGTAAAATACTGCCTTTTACCTTAGCAGGGCAGTAGTGCGCATCGTATCTTTCTTAATCTTTAATCTGCGCACTGGCAGAATCGATGTTATGAAAATCTTAATACGAGAATAAAATTATGCTAGTTATTTTACAACCGTCTGTTAGTTTTCTAGTTATTGAAGAAATAAAAATTAAAGCAAAATATTAAGGGCAACACAGACTGGCAGTCCGCCGGCCGATCGCGGCCTGTCTAGTCATCGTATTAGAACACAGACTATAAGTGCGGCCGCACATTGAGCCACTATTGGCCGCCACTAAACGCGACCACTAGTGGTTCGGCTCAGCCACTAGACGCAGCCACCAATCGCGGCCACCGGTGGCTGAGTGGCGGCCACTATTGGCTATTGTTTATTGGAGAAGCCGGCGATTGTGGCCGAGTGTGCGCGCGAGGCGAGCGACAAAACGCGGCCACTAGTAGCGAGCGCGGGCGACTACCGCAGCTTGTGGTTCAGACGCAGCCACTCGGACGCTCGGTGTGCGCCGATGCTATACAAAATGTATGAAAAAACTCGTCCGCAACTTGTGGCGGCCACAAGTGGCTACGCTGTGGCCGCGACGTTTCAACCGCCATCAATCTCTTGATCGAATTAGTGTCGAAATTTCTGTTGCTTTGCATGCCATTTTCGGTTATTTGGTAGATGTCAGGGCACTCTATAAAACAACCGAAAATTACATCCAAAGCCACAGAAATTTCAACTTTAATGCGATCAAGGGACTGATGACGGTTGAAACGCTCGTGGAATCACCCACAACACAAAAATAAGTATACTGTCTTGATAGTGTTGTGATTTGAGAGGGTTTAATGTCGTTGTTAAATTTACTCGATATTAAATATTAATTATTTTACAGTTTTATTTAAGCAATGCACCATCCCTATTGCCAAAGATTCCTAAATAAAACTTCATTCGAACATATTGTTTACGATACATAAAAGGGGGCAATAAAAAAGGGTAGACGTGATAAAATCCTTAATATATTCCATGCCAAGAACTACATAAGGACACATTTTAGTATGAAAATTCTAAAGCCTTGTACGGAATGTGTTTTCAGGTTTATCAGCTGCCTCGATCCGGTTTCGGGGGTCTGCTAATACTCGACTTTACCGTTTTCATGAATTTATGGAACACGGTCTTACCCGATTTAAATTTTTAAGTATATGGGAGCATTTTCTTTAGGATATTGGAGGTTTTCAACCTTAGATAAGTATTATGTTTGGAACGGCGATTTTACACAGGAAAACAGTATACATATTTTACTTATTTTTATGAATGCGAAAGTGTAAAGACACTTTCGCATTCATCGTTTCTATTTACTATTTCTAAAGAGAAATAGTAAATAGAAATAGAAACGTTTATTCGACGATCACAACAATAAAAAAACAAAACAAAGATTACAGATAATAAAAGAATGGCAACACACACAGATTTTAGACACAGAATTTAAACAGTAACGGTGCAGTTACACTGGCAACCCTTCGAGCAATATGACTTAAAAATAGTGTATTTAGTGCTATTAAGATTTCTGCTCTCTTCTTATCGTGATCTTAAGAAAGCCAGGTTTCAAAATCAAGATAAATCCAGAAACTGGAATGTGGCTCTTAATAAGATTTAAAAAATACTCTGTACACGTTTTACACACACACACATGCAAATCATCCCCAAAATAAATAGCCATACTTTATACAAACGGGTAAAATCCCTTTTTTACGAAAATATTATAATTTGTCCTGAAATACAAGACTCTGAGACACCTTGATACTCGCACGTAATAAACAGGACACGTATTTACGACGTAACGTGTTCGTTGCCGCCAATTCACAATCGTATATAATTTATACACGCCAGGTGTGTCGCGGGGCACTGAAAATATGAACAAAAGATATGAGGGTGTCAAATCAGCTCTACGTCTTACGAATTCCGCTAGACATGTATCCAAATCGAATGAAACCGTAATAGGTTAAATAAGGACATTATTATACTTCGTAATGCAACTATAACGATACCGCGGAAACATTTTTAAGTTACGAAATTACGAACCCTTTTCAAGAATATGATAACATTAGGGGACGGCCCACACAAATAACCTCCTATCCACTTTAGGGTGAATTTCAGGGCGTTTCAACCGCTGTCATTAGTGTAACCAGATATATTGACGAAATCAATGACGCCTACCAGCAACTCCTGATGTAAACAGAAGCAGAACCGGGGATGTAGTTTCTATCAGCATCAGAAGTTGCTGTAGTGTCATTGATTTCGTCAATATATTTGGTGACACTAATGACGGCGGTTGAAACGCCCTGAAATTCACCCTTTAACTAGAAGAACCGCACTGACACGCATTGCTACTCAATTGACATCACAAGCCTGACAAAAGTAATCTGGCCAAGTCGCCTTGATACCATGCCTTTATTAACTAACAATTTAGAAGCTTCATCGCAGAGGGAGCAATTTCCTTTTATATAGGGAGTAGGCCCCCACACACGTACTGCAACGTATATTAACGAAACATATGTCGATTTGTTCCTCTTAACCTCTAGATTACTGTGGTTATATTAGACTAGTTTTCCGCCCGCAACTTTGTCTGCGGTGAGTCAGTACTTTCGTAAGTTAAAATATAGCCAATGTCCACCCTGAAAGTCCATTATAAATGTTGGTGAAAGAATTTTTGAAATCGGTCCAGTAGTTTTTGAGTTTAGTCGTTACAAACATACAAAAATCTTTCCTCTTTGTAATATTAGTGCATATTAACCGTGACTAACCGGAATGCTGAAAAATATGACATTTAAAAAAATACGACATTTAAAAAAATACATTTTAAAATATGAATCTCAATACAAATATGAATCAATAAACGTAACCGTTTCTAGTGGGCCCAAAAAAAAAAGTTGTGTCCTTTGTGACGATTTTACGTTTGCAAAATTGTATGTATACGTACTCGGTTTTCAGCGAGATGTTCCCAGCTATTGTGGTTTATATTTATTATTCATCCAAACTTCAGAACTTATTTCAGACACTTTCGCAATAGTAATATTAGTTGGCAAAGTTAGTTTAAGTAAGGAATCTTGTTCTGAAATCTATCATTCATTTCCATTCTTCATATACATTATTTTACCATTTTTTTTTATGCGCAGATGAGGAATATCTTCTTTGTAAACCGACGAAGGCTATACTTGTGTATCTAAAACCTTTTTCTGCCGTAAGAGCCCTTAAACCCTTTGTGGGTTTTAGAATAGAATAAAACAGGGGTTTATCTTGAACCAACCCGAGTTTTTCTTTGTTTATATTATTTAATTACCTTAAGTTAAAGGGTGTTTTAATTGCCGTTCAACAGATTGCAGTGAAGTCCAAAAAGACGGTTTTGTTTTTAACTACGTTAACAATGATTCTTCGTTTTCTTGTACAGTCGAGGACAGAATGATGTTTACACCTTTGGACCTTATTACAATAATAGGTGACAAAGTGTAAACATCTTTCTGTCCTTGACTGTACAACCTCCCAGATAGACCTCACAAACAAATCAGGCGTCATGTGTATGTTTGTCAGACTCTTTTCCTCGAAGAGACTTAACGGATATCTTAATTTCGACGAACTAACCAATTAAAACAAGGTATTTTAGCTGTAAATGCGTCTAAAGAAATGAGTTGATACCTACATCAACCTACCTGTGTAATCTCTAGCTTAAATTTTTTACCCTAAGACACCTAACACTCACAAGTAAAGACAATTTGTGACGTTCTCAATATAAAGGAACCTTATGGAGGCAGGCGGTTACGCCTTTTATTAGAACTGTTACCATAGTATTCGTATAGTAATACAAAAATAAGAAGAGCGTAACTGCCTTCCTCCATAAGGTCCCTTTATATTGAGAACGTCACAGTTCGTCAACAGCAACGTCACTAGGAACAGTGCGAAATGTTTCACTTTACCGCTTCCCAGTAAACATTAATTTACAATTGTAATGCTAACTAATACTGTTCGATAATAATGAAATATTGTTGCTGCGCTGTTTCTATTTGCATAACTGTATACATACATCACACATATTATTAGCGAAAAGAAAGAACTCTAAAAGAAACCCTCATGTACACAACTTTATACACGTAAGTTAGGATTGAATTTTGATTGGATTTTTCGTAGACCTATGGTTTTTTTTTTGTATTATTGTGCTATATAAGCATATGCTTTCACTTTGATGACATTAAGCTAAAGGATTCTGTTTATGATGACGACATTGCAATTCGCGTTCAAGGTGGCACTACATTTGGCAGTATTTGCCAAATATTGATCTTACATCTCTCTCATTTGACATATCGAATGAAAGAGATGCAACGAAAAAGTTTGACTAAATATTACACGGGGGTTAATAATAGCCAAGTGAATTGCCGCCGTAACGATTTGTAGGTTACTTTTGTTGGACTTAGATAAATATCTTACTATAGCGTAACAAGTTCCTGCGCGACGTTTCACAGGATAACATACTTTGGGGGAGGCGAGGTGTAGTATTTCTGTTTTTATTTAAAAAAAAAAACTACTTTTGGCTGGCCGCATAAGCTAATAACTACTAACACACTTAGGCGTTTACCACTTCGATCAAGAATACCACCACAACCTACCGATCACTCATCTCGCAAAGAGGGGGCCACAAAAGGGGGGACTGGAATTAACTATTTCTTGGATATAAGTTGGTGGGCGAGTGAAATAATTTACATTTCACTAACGAGGTATATCGTGCGAGTGCAGAAAAAACGGAATTATGGAAATTACAATTGTGAGTAAAAAAGTAATATTTTGTGGATTAGTGTTGTGTTCTTGGAGGACTTTGAGGTTTGTCATCATTTGAAAAGTAAGGGGTTTTTTCAAGCCACTTTCCAGTGCGTTTTTAAATTAGTTGGGATTAAATAAGTGATATTAATATGAGAATTTGTAGATCAGTGATTTTATTGTTGCAATCAAAGACTTTCATTATTTTATGGAAAATCAATACTAAGCAACGTTTTTAATAAATCTTTAAAGGTCTAACAACTGCGCGCCAGTAATTTAATATCCTTACTTTTAAACAAAGTACATCAATCAAAATCACTAGCCCACACGTATTTCAAAGATTTACCCTTCAAAAAGGTTTAACCTCAAACCGTTTATTACAACTATAAGTTTATAAATTTCATCCTAATCAAACAACACTCTTATTAAATCCAAAATTCCGCCAATTAATCCAACAAAAGGTAAATAATTCTGTGTTTTGTCCGCTGCCTTAGCCACCGCGGCCCCGATAGTTTTTTTCTTCAAAAAGGATAATGATTGTCTTAGTAAGATCGTATATACTCTAACTAGATCTTTTGCTCTAAGGAAAATCCTACACCCTATCTTACTAATGTGAGAGCTGTGAGGATGTTTGGCACACAGTCCTTGGTCTAGGATTAAAACATAGGGTAAAACATAGGGTAAAACATAGGGTAAAACATAGGGTAAAACATAGGGTAAAACATGATTAAATAGAGGTAAAGAGATGAACAGATTACTTTCATAGAATCCTCACATTCACGTTACTAAATAAAGCCTGTTTATCCAGTATCCTGCTCCAATATTCGAAACAATCGAGTCGAGGAATATCCGATGTTTCTTTCATTACAATATTACGTTTCTATCTCATTCGAAAACAAGTGGGACAAACGTATGAAAGGGGCTTGGCTAGAAGGGATGTGTGTTGATTTCAACTGTGCCAAAGAAAGGTAACCCGAAGTAAAAATAAGAATTTCAGCTTTTATTGCAAAATATTAAGGAAAATACCATTTTAAGAAACAAATCTCGTTCTTTTTGCAATGACATTGCTTTTCGCTCATATAAAATATTATGTAAGTAGCATTTTACCCGGTGAAGGTTTTTTATTATTGTATTTTATATTTGAAAAAATGACCTTCTGCCGGACTTTCTTGCGGCGCTTCTTCTCCGCAATGATGGTCTTGTCCGAAGCGCTGGTAGATTCACTCTATATCACTGACGTGTAAAAGAGCCCGTATGTGGCCAATTTACTGAATAAATATTTGACTTTTGACTTTTTGACTATTGGTTTCAAAACCTTAATAAATAAAAAATCATATTTTAAGTATCTGACAGTTAAATGTGGGTCAGTAAGTTTAATTTTCGAAATAGTTGAACAGTTTTTGAATGACCACAGATACAATATAATAAAAATTAGGATTCATAATCTCACACATAACTTTGGACTTGCATACCTACCCAAGAAATGGGATACATCATATCTTTAAAAAAATACTTGTAAATGCACTCGCAGTTTAATTAAATACAACGGCTTCTAACAAAAACTCCCTTTAAGCATAACTGCACTTCATTTTCTATGTTGTAAAATCTTGTGATCCTGATGCGATACAACAGGGTTCTTTTATTTCAATATTCTATAAATAATTCGTTTTGTAAACAATATTATTACGATCATTAATACATCAATATAACGTGACCCCGTTATTTTTGCCTGTGCGTATAAAAACATCTAAGAGCCGGGTACAGAACAATTCAACACATGCTGACTCAACTCGAGGAACCGATGCCCGCTATTTATTACATTTCCTATACTTTATCGTCGTATCTAATGCGGCCGGTTTGCGTGACAGCGCTCACGCGAGCAGGTTTCACTTACTCTTGGTTTTTTGCGACGGCGTGATGCTTGGATTTTTTTTGACTGGCTTTGATTTGGGACTTTTGGCACTCGGTAACATACAATAACAGGGGAGTTTCAAAAAAATAGCACACCTTTCACTTTTTCTTCAGAGACCACCATTTTGAACAAGAAAAATAGAATTCCTGATATGTCCCCAAAAAGATGTATGGAATTGTCCGTTTTAATTTAAATAAATGAATTATGAATTATTATGAATTATGTTTTGTTACCTAAATTAAATACATTTTGTTGGTAACAAAACTGACAATTCCATACATCTTTTTGGGGACATATCAGGAATTTCTATTTTTCTTGGTTCAGGATAACCAACGTGCCATTTTTTTCCCAAATCTGAAGAAAAAGTGAAAGGTGTGCTATTTTTTTCAAACTCCCCAACTAGAGCAAAGTGATTGAAAACAGCGTGCAGTTAAAAAATAAACATATTTTCAAATGAGTATTGGAATAGAAATGCTGATAAAAGATACGATACACATAATGGCACGGCGACAAACGACGCCCTGGGAGGGATTAACCTTTTGAGCGCCATTGACGGCTATAGCCGTCATGATTGACAGCGTAAAATAGACCTAAGTGTATTTGAGGAAGGTTGACATTAGCTATGGTGTGTCATATATATCAGACTACGGCGGTCAAAATGTTAAATGTGTATGCAAGATAGAATAGGAGCTGGAACAACCCGGGAGTAAATTCCTGTGTTCCTGTTTATATTTTTATCCATCTTTACATAGTATAAAATAAAGTCGCTTTCCGCGTCTGTCTGTTTATCCGCTAACTCCTCCTAAAACACGCAACGGATTTTGATGCGGTTTTCACCGTCAGTTAGATAATATTTCACGTTAGGTTTATGTATATAATAGTACCCGGAGCGAAGAGCGAAGAGCGAAGACCACCTGATGGTAAGCGGTCACCGTCGCCCAATAGACCTTAACAATGCCATAACGTCACATAAAGTCGCTGCAGTCTTTCAGTGAATACTATTTTTAAGCCTAGTGGCTTAAAACATAATACAGCGCTATAGTCCGGTGGCGGGAGGTACGATGGTTAAATATTTCTATGGGCTATTCGTACGAAAGAGATTTACACTATAATTAAAAATAACTAACGAGTTGAGCTCTTAAATATTCCGATAGAGTTGCTTTATTTTAGTTCTCGTGGCATTATTATGTTCAAAAGAAGTTTATGATTATGTTACATATGTTAGTAATTGCAACAAAACCGTACAATTTCCTTGTACAAATTACCGGCTAGTTACCAGTGAACCACATGGTACGTGTCATAATCTTGCGAATGGTACTCCCAATGTAACATTTGCTCGCAATGTACGTACATAACTGATGGCGATGCTTATGTGGGCTACCGCAGAATTTGCTATCAGTGGGGTTACGCTAGCCAAAAAAGTCAATTTCACTCCGAAAACTGAAGTGTGAAAACTGAAGCTAGAAAAAGTCGGGTTTTACAATAACATGATTAATTGCATTTTTTTCCACGGAATTTCCCTTAACATCAATAAGTATGACTAATTTTTCGATAGATATACAACTTTCTATTTTTGATATCTCCTTTTAAAGTTTTACTTTTGGCCAAGGCTGTATGTAACTTCACTCGAAAGCGCCATTAAACAGTTCACGAGTTCGTAATTATCAAGTCTGACTCGCGAAACTTTGTTTGATAATCGCACACGAAATCCAAATGACATAATGTAAGACAAAGTTGCCTTTGGAATGGAGATATTAAAGTGTAATCACTCAGGATAAAATGATTACACGGTTTCACATTACAAGAATGAAATTTGATCTGACGGTATTTGACGGTAATATATTGTCACTACAATTGGGATACGCGAAGAAGTACTCCAGTTTTTACTAAAAAATACTAAACAATAGACAAGTTTAGGGATTTTTTCATATTATAAACATTGTCTAAAGTTCAAAAACAAAAATACAAATAACTTGTTGAAAAAAATATTGGTTGGGTGGGCTTGCATTGTTTAAAAAAATAAATGAATGAATGTATTTTTTTGTTATTTATAATTATTAATCATTCAATTATTTCGCTTTTCCAATAATAGCACATTCTCTCGCAAACAGTATTTAGATTTTACTATTTTTTGTACGCCTTATAAACTTCATGAATTCAATTAAACATTTATTCAGGTATATCTTGTTACAAAAATACAATTAAAATAAAGCAAATATAGAACTTAACATACCTACTAGAAAAACTAGTGAGACTGATTACAAAAGTTATGAGAACGCTATGAGCATTGGCAGTGAAATACCGCGCACGCGAACTGACAAACAGACTGACACAATGTTTACATACAAATGGCCATTATCTAACAGATTTCTCTGTTTAACTATACATAATACATCTATTACCATATAGCGTTTTTATTTGACACGTGCGGTGTCAATGCATTCATGCATATCTGGAAAATTTGTATGGTGTAATATATAAATTATCTATGGCTAGAAATTTGCTGGATTACGTGTGAACGCGACTTAAGTAAGCGCGACTTACACGACGGTATTACAGTGTTGCAAGTGAAATTTTGTTAATACCTGATTTTTTGGGTAATTTTAAATAGTTATCTTCAATATTGCATTAGTGTGAGCTTCTAAATTTGGATTTGAACTCTCGCTGGTTAACCAAAATTATTTAACTGACAGTTTGTGACAACGTCTTTTGTTTTCATATTTTATTTCAGGTTTTTACCACTAAATCGTGTCGTGAGTTATGACTCAGGATTAATTTCGTTGCTTGCTTCTTCAATCCTAATATTATACAGGATTTCCATGAATTTGTTTGCATATTTTATCGAATCAATTATCATCAAGATGTCTATATTTTGACCATAGTGATGGAGGCCGCGCGAATGCAGGCGACACTGCGTTTTTTGTCAACTCGAGAATGATCGTAGAATATTCGAGCCTTTTACTCTCGATCTGCGTTCGATACGCTTAATTTGCCAATATTATTGTAATACCAGTTTTCCTCCAGCCAGTTTTATTACGTGTTTGCCAAATACCCAGGACGTGGCCTTTTCTTGTGTCACGTCGGCAAAGAGATTTTCTAAAGAAACCTCACTCTACGTCATTGCGTCTTGCTTTGAGAATACCATTTTGCATGGGCTGTGCACCTGCTCCGGAGTCGACATTATCCAATAGACGCCTATAAGCAGGGTTATTTTCCTCCAAAAGGAGGTAACTTGCTACCGGTAACTTTCTACGGGTAACTTCTACGGGTACATAGCACGGGCACTTAGCACGGGCTAGCTTCTTACTTCCCATCTTACTGCACCAGTTGAGCTTAAAAGACAGAATTTGCTTCTGTCCACCCCGCTCGGCTCACCGAGGCGAATCAGATAGTTATATTTTTAAATGGGTAGTGTTAACATTCGTTTTCTTGACACCTTACCCTACCTTTAAAAAGAACTAAAACAGTAACACAAATTAAGTTTATATCGTAATTATGTATTTCTACTGCACTTATTTCTTTGGTGAAAAATTATTTGGAGTTAGTATAGAAAGTATTAATGGTTTAACATACTAAAAATACGTTTAAAAATTTTTCTACCCTAACATCGTACTACAACTAGGAAACTAAAGAAAATATACAAATATAAAAGATGAAAACCTTTTTCGTTTGGGCAGTAGAGCAAAACTAAAACGAATTCCAAGTTTTCGAATTTCAAATTCAAAATCGCCGACGTTCCCAGCCGAAACCGCGGGCACCGCGGCATTACGCTTGTAACCCGGAAACACCCGGAAACAGCCGAACACGCCCGACTTAATGGCGTCGCGTACATGATTGCACATGCCACGGCATTACGGAAGTGAAAATTGACGGTTATTTATACTGTAATTTGGTTAAATTTCAATTTATTAGTCAGTAATAATCTGTTAGCGCCTGTTTTTCAGGCTTCTGTTGTAAATTAGTATTTTTTTAAAAATTGATAATGGGTTTGCTCTTGACTAGGAGGACGAAGATTCAGTCTACGATGTAGCGAGCTCACCCAGAAAATGCCTATTCACCGTAGCTTTAAACAGGTTCAGATTGTATGCACTAATATAGACACTAATACAGAAATTCGACTAGTTTCTACATCAATGGTTTTCATAATAAATCGCAATGTACTCCGAAATGTTACATGTCACCTGTCAATGTCAACTTGGTTAAGTAGGAGACTGGTCACGGGCTCCATGGAAAATAAACAGAACTAGTTAATAATTTGAAAGAAGAAGACGAAGAAAAAACTTTTATTTACATACAACGTTTATTTGCAGTTGGCTCACTGTTTTTCGAACATTTAATTATTCTTAACCATGCTTTTAACTTGTAACAAGGTGGTTACAACCTCCTTTATCTATTGATTTTATTTCTGGCCACTCTTACGTTTCTTTTATTGATTTAAATTCATCAAAATTCAAAATTATTATGATCGATTCGCGGATCGATAAGGGATTCAGTGTCTGAGCTGATTGAATTAAAGACATACAAAATCTAGAATATATATTAATTTAATATTATATTTTATTAAAAATGAGATTGATGTATTAGAGTATTAACCTATTGGAATATAAAAATAATTAAAATTCAAGTAAAAGTTTAAGAGATTTATTTATTCCATCACCTATGATCTCGTCATCCTGGACATGGTGATACTTACCCATACTGTCAGAAACTTATCTAACGTAACCCTCCCCTCAGCGAGCCCTCCCCCTCTTCTTGCTGGTGGCATCAACCCTGGCCCAGTACGAAGGCCACCCCGGCTACGAAGGTCACGACCTGGACGCCTACAGCTTCAAGCCAGCTATTCCGCACCAGAGCTTGGACGAACACCATGAGGATTATGAAGTGGATTACCACGTGAGTAGAATTGTGTGTTTCATTAATAAATGTATTTTAGGAGTATTTTTGTGGTATTAAGAAAAACGATCACAAGATGAACCGCATGCACATATCAGGAGATATTAAGATAAAAAAATTGTTCCTATTTCCTCCTCCAACAGATCTTACTAATATTATAAATGTGAAAGAAAAGACATTCAAACACGACTGAACGACTGAACAACGACTGAATGGATTGGAATGAAATTTGGCACATATGATAATTTTCATATGGGCCTCATAAGAAAGCTCAAAGTCACCCAAAGGGTAATGGAAAGGGCTATGCTCGGCGCATCTCTGCGTGATCGAATCAGAAATGAGGAAATCTGCAGGAGAACCAAAATCACCGACATAGCCCAGCGAATTGCGAACCTTAAGTGGCAGTGGGCGGGGCACATTGCTCGTAGAACCGATGGCCGTTGGGGCGGAAAGGTTCTAGAGTGGCGGCCGCGGACCGGAAAGGGAAGTGTTGGCAGGCCTTCCATAAGGTGGACCGACGATGTGGTGAGGATCGCGGGAAGCCGACGGATGCGAGTAGCACAAAACCAGTCGTCGTGGAGATCCTTGGGGAAGGCCTATGTCCAGCAGTGGACGTCTTTCGGCTGATATGATGATGATGAACCTTAGAGAGTTTTCCGATGGTTAAACACTTAGAATTAAGTTTAAGCTTAAGTGTTGCATGCCAGAAACGGACAACTGTTGAAACTATGTTTATTAATACTTTTCAATGTACACACACAGTTATGCAATAAAAATAATTATATTCTAATCCATTCATTCTTGAAAATTTGGTTCCCAAAGGCAAAGCGATAGACGACTTCTACGCGGATGAAGTCGCCGGCAAAGGCTAGTACTTTATGATAACTGAATCAGAAGGTCTTGTACTATTTTTAGTAAGTTAATAATTGTCAAGTTTGTACTCCAGATAATTTCAAGTGATTCTTTTTAGGGTTCGTTAAAAAAATTACAAGAAGCAAACATGTGGACATACGAGTACTTAATTGTAATTTATTTTATTGTAAAAAATATTCCTTTAAGGTCCTGAGAATAAACAAGAGACATATTTGATTGGAGATTCAATGTTTTAACTATCATGTAAACAAATTACTATTGTTCCTAAATTTTATATTTATGTAGACCTATTATTTTACTACCTTAGTCAACTTCCTCTCTCAGATTCTAGAAACGATTTAGGCCAACTGCAAATTGTCGTAAGACCATCTTTGAGTCTGCACCGTGTAAACCTTCTGAGGTGATTAAGGATATAATTGGGAATATGCAAGGATTTTTTTTATCGCATTTCTTAACAAAATATGAAAATACCGTAAGAGATGGCAAAAAGTGAAATTAAAATAATAATCGGCCAAAAAATACGGATAATATAAACATTCAAAACTACTAATTAGACAAAGAGATTCGACATGTATATTGACGTCAGCGGGCACTACGGCCATATCTTTAATGGCTTATATCTTGGTTATTTTTATATTTATTCGAAAAATATATTTTCGCTACTGTTTGTTACATTAATGACTTTTTAATATAGCAAAATAAAATGCATATTCCCTATTAACTAATTTCAGGCGCACCCAAAATACGCGTTCGACTATTCGGTGAAGGACCCGCACACCGGCGACAACAAGGAGCACTGGGAGACCCGAGACGGGGACAAAGTCAAAGGTACGCGTAACTTGTATCACAATAATAGACGTACAGTCACGAACTTTAATTTGGGACCCACCTTTAGGCCCAAAGTCAATCAGACATTCTACAGCAATAAGGTGGAGTTTCCTGTAAGTTACAAATTACTTGGCATCTCTATTGACATTGACAACTTCAAGCAATATTTTTTTGAAACGGGTCCCAAATTAACGTTCGTGACTGTACGATACTATCATTTCCTTAAACACTTTTGGCGTTCCTCTTGTTTCTATGAAGCGTTGTTATATGTTCGTGTATTTAGCGGAGTTTAATTTCTTGGCGGGTGTTTAAGGTTGGGACAGGTGGAATTTTTTGTTGGATTGTCCCCCTGATTTTCTATCTTCTTATTCCAGGAAGCTACACCCTGATAGAAACCGACGGTACAAAACGCGTGGTGGAATACGAGGCGGACGACAAGAACGGCTTCAACGCGGTCGTCCACAAAATAGGCACCCCCGCCCCCGTCGAGCAAGAGGAACCGAAACCCGTCAAAGCTTTCTTCGAGCCGCAACCGCAGTACCACGAGTTCAGCCATCAGCAATTCGACGATGGCTTTGTACCTGTTGTTGGTTATGAACACTAATTGTCACGTTTTCGTTATAAATTAATTCTAAGCTCTCTAATGTGATATAAAGGATTCTAACCTAAAAAATACCTTTTGGGATTAACAGCTATGAAGCTTCAGACAAAAGTAAGCAGAAATTCCAAAACATTCTTATTGGCTACTTTTCAACGCATTTGCGTCTTTTACCCTGTTCCCTTATCGTTATAGTATTGTTATGACTCGGCCGCCTTTACCATGAAATTAATAAGAGTTATCATAACGTTAACAATACGATAACAATAAAAGTAAAACCAAAGTAGAATAAGGTTCCAGATCATTCCCCAGGTGCCGCATCAGAGCGACTAGCAAATCTTGTATTTTCTCGCTTGTCGCTCAGTGTATCTCTATCGTTATAGACTAATTAGAAAGAGATATACGAGGGACAAACAAGTCGCGGGCAACTTGTGCAAGCCGTCCTTGTTTTAAGGAGCTCGCATACTAACGCACATACGCCTCCAAGGCACTTTGTGAAAGTCAAGAAAATGATTATAGGCCTTATGCACGAGCAACTTTTCTCGGCAATTCTAGCCCACAATCTATGGGCGTCTCGTTCATTATCACAAAGTTAAAATAAGACAGCATAACGGGCAATTATTGGGCAAAAAATTGCACCTTTATGGGAAATAGTTGTAGTGTTTTCTCTGATGATACAAAATAAATAATGTTTCGGAAACAAAGTGCGATTAGATTGTGCCCGTTTGCTAATTTTAAAGCATTGAATAGGTATAGTTATGTGAGGCTTGTAAACTAATTTGTCGATAAGACGGTGCCGCATGAACCCATTAACTTGACTGATGAACTTGTTTTGACTGTTGAACTTAGTATTTATTGATGTAAGATTTTTATTTATTTTCACTAAGTTACTAAAGACTGTACCTGTTTATTCCTTATTTAGTATTTAAGTATGTACAAAACACTTTCAATGAAATAAAGCTTTTGAATTGTTATATTGGTCTAATTATTAAAGTAACACTTAAATGCTGCTTTAAACTTTTGACAGCCGTAGTCTGATATATAAGACACCATAGCTAACGTCAACCATCTTCAAATACACTTAGGTCTATTTTACGCTGTCAAAAGGTTATGTACACTAATTTTGAGAAATACTCGAACTTTCGTGGTTAGGTGTCCGCTATAAGTATTATGTTTTTATAAATCTACGAAGGCGTGCTTTACTACTTAAATTTACGTACAACGACGTAATTAAGGTCAATTAAAAAAACAACTTATGGGACCTTTTTTTTCAAAATTTTTAGATTAGTATAAACTTCTTTTGCCTTGCTAAAAAATGAATGTCCATTATTAACGATGTTATTGCACTAAACCGTAACTTAATGTAATTTTGAAGATTAATGTCAAATTTCACCAACAACCTCAGAAGATTTGTGTTATCAGCTGTCAAAATGTATGAACTAACGGTCGATTAACATTTAACATAACATTTGGTGAAATTGGTACTTGTTTGGTGGCTTGGTGATTGGTGAAATACGACATAAGTCAGAATGACTCGAGTTAAAGTGTCAAATGTTTATTGTTTATAATTGAGATGCGAATAAATGAAAGGGGATTGTGAGTGGGGAAGATTCTCCTTGAACTAAACATTTCAAAATAATATTTACGTCGATATCGATAAAACTCACACAATTTGAGTCGATATTTAATTAATCACTAGTAACCATTAGATGCCACCGCGGAAACGGGATGCATAATATCAATCAAACAGCCGACTAATGTGAAGTTGAAAGGCAGATGGCTGTTTTCTGCATAACGCTATCCTCGTCGTATTGTGTTAAGACTGACCTCTGTGCCAGCGCCAGCTTGAGCCGGTCGTTCTCGTAGCGCAGCTGCTGCTCGGAGGACTCGGGCGGCGCGTCGGGCGCGCCCGCCGGCGCCAGCGGCCCGCGCGGCGCGCGCCCCACCGTCGCGTAACCGCCCTGGATGACAAACACGCTATTTCACTCATGTCAAAATAAACTACTTAGTGGTAGTGTAAAAATACAGGTAAATTACTTTCGAGACGTTTTTGCATTTGTAGTAGTATTTGTATATTTACAGGGATTCTAAAATTTAAATTTAAATTCCATTCTACAGTCAGTAAAAAAAGGTTCGTCACATTTTGAAGAAGAAAATATATTGACAGTCAAAAGTCAGTGAATGTCAAATAAATAATAATTATATTTATTCTTATGGTTTGTAATATTTCTTGTTATTATTGTAACGTTGTTAATTAAAAATGGTTCCGATGTTGAAACATGGTCGAGGTAAGCCTTTGACTTCCCAAACTAAAGAAGTTTTTTATAATTTGTACAAATATTTCCAAAATGAATGCAATAGCAATCCGAGCAGTATTGTGACTCCCGCTGAATTAGTTGCTATATCAAGCGGAATATCATTGACTTAGAAGAATATTACAATTAAATATTATGTTTAATATTATATTATTAACTTTTTTAATATTGTTTAATATTATTAATTCCATTGATGTACCTGATTATAAAAATTATAAAAAAATATATAAAAGTATTGGTTTATTTATTTATATGCTGACCGTACACAACTACAAATGCAAAAACGTCTCGAAAGAAATTTACCTGTAATTTATTTTGACATTAGTAATCAAGCTTTCGACACGGAAAAACCTAGCTTAGTCATAAAATATTTTTTTATTGTAATGCATACCCATTACAATAAAAAAAAAATGTATGACTTAGGTCACCTAAGTCGCAACGTTTCTATTAATCTAAGTAGGTAAGGTATGAGACGTTGTATGTAAAATTTAGACGATGTGCGCATTGTCATCAGATCTTTCATAAACTTCGAAGATAAAGGGGGATTGGTCATTTTTTGTACACTTTTGGCTATAAATCAAAAACTACGTCATGGAAAATTATAAAAAAAAACATATTTTCATACGACCCCATTTGCTATAAGTAATCAAATCACTTTCATTATTGAACCCCCCATTCTAGACCCCTTTTCAAAAAAAAATTAAAAATTATTTTTTTTTTTTTTACTAAAAACAGATGCGAGCAAGCAAGTTATACAACTATACAACATTTCAAGTTGATATTATCTGTAGTTACTGCGAAAAACTGCTGTGACATACAGACGGACGGACGGTCGGACAGACAACGAAGTCTCACCATAAAGGTTCCTTTTTTATCATTTTGGTACGGAACCCTAAAAACCTTAAAAATCGACGTTATTTTTATTCTCATTCTTTCACTCGATTTGGTCTTGAAAGAAGAGTGAAATGTACGCGGCATCCGAAGATTCGGACTTGAGGGTTCCGCAAAATGAGCGCTAATTACAGCTTGGCAGGAGTTTTGACGTGATATTGTGAAATAAAAGCCTTTACAATCAGCACAAAATATTTTTTCTAGTTTTCTCGTATGGGGTCGATCACCTTAGTTAAATACATTTTGTTATTATTAAATTTGCTATAATAATCCAAGGTTTGCACGGTTTTAAAGACAGCCCTTAATATGTAAGACGGACGGGCGGCCGGCGCGGCATAAAATTAGATTAGATTTATTTATTGTATAATACAAGTACATTATACGACGACGACGCGGGTAGCCTAGTTGGTAGTGACCCTGCCTACGAAGCTAGCGGTCCCGGGTTCGAATCCCGGTATGGGCAAATATTTGTGTGATGAGCGCGAGTATTTGTTCCTGAGTCATGGATGTTTTCTATGTATTTAAGTATGAATTTCTCTATATAAGTATGTTTATCGTTGTCTAGTACCCATAGTACAAGCTTGGAGTTTAGTTTGGGTCTAGGTCAATATGCGTGAGATTGTCCCTGATACTTACTTATTATAAATTACATTAAAATTTACATGCATGCATTAAATTAAATTAAAATAAAATAAAATAATACAAATTAAACTTGATTAAATTAATTAAATTTGCATGCATTTTTATTTTGTAAGCTTAGTAATAGGATCCCATAAAATAAATTTGCAATAGTACCTGCAGTGTAGACGAGACAGAGTGAGCTCTTTGGTGCACCATGAGCTCGTCATTGTCCACTTTAGGCTGCAACAAAATATCTAGGTTAACAACCCAACATAATAAACATCTCAGCCCACAGTAGTCCACTGTTGAACATGACCTTCGTTGATTTCCAACGGGAACGATCCATTGCGGCCTGCATCCAATTGATACATTTTATGAAATGAGTGTCGATATAACAAGCAAAATCGACATCCGGGCTGAGTTTCTTGCGACGCTTCTTCTCACCCTGGCCTAACGTAATTTTCCGAAGCGTTGGTAGCACAAAACCGATCGTTTTGAATTTCTCCCCTAGCGTCCTATGTCCGAGGTCGGCTCAATAGGAGCGCCCTTAGGCATGCTAGTGAAAACCCCATTTCTGCGCTGAGCTCCCCTCAGGAGCTCGCCCTCCCTCCGGTGAAGTAGTCAAAGCCGTCAGAGGCTAACTACGTAGGTCCGTCCAAAAAAAAAAAAAAAGATATAACAAGGCTAAACCCAAGGGTCCTTAATAATATGCTGCGGTAACTATTCATAAATGGACACTTGTGGCCGCGCCACTGTTGCTGTTCGCCCGACAGCTGCTGCGCCTGGACCAGTGTCAGAGTATAGATAGAATAGTCCAACTTCAAACAAAGGTACATCGCGCGGCTTGCATGTGTGCGTACGCGTCCGTACGGCTGTGGGCGGCGCTAGGCACGCACACGAAACTACATCTCGGGACTGATTCGTACTGATTGAGTCGGCGCCGCAGCGTCATTGCGTTCGGTCACGTTTGGGTGAGATGCGCGTACATACCTATTCAATTTCGAGCGACAATGTCGTCACCGAGAGGTCGTATTTATTGTTCAGTGTACGGGTGCTGCCAATGCTCAAAGGACACCGCGCTCTGACCGCGCGGCGCGGCGGCACATAGTCAAATAAAGCCGCCTTGCACGAATGCGGCATTATCAAAAGATATCGAAAAGGAATTTATAAAATAAAAACATATTATTTAGTGTCAACACTTAAAAATATGCAAGTAAAATCATTTAAATTAGGTAGGTACTTATCTAACAATATTTATAGTTACCTATACTTCAGGTTTGTGTACTTAATTTATAAAAGTTACTATGATTATAAATCATAGATCAAAGTATGGCCAAGTAGGTAGGTGACTAAAATAGAAGAACAAGGTTTGGACAAACCTAGGCGGCCGAGCGGCAATAGGTATCAGAATCTCCTAAAGGGCCGGAGTTGAACTATTTTTCTATGTATACTTTGCCAGTGTAGTGCGGGCACAGACCTGCGGCGCGGGCGCGGGCGGCTCGTCGGCGGGCGCGCGCGAGGCGAGCAGCGGCGAGGCGGTGGCGGACGCCACGGGCGTGGCCGCGCCGCTGTTGCCGTTCGTCGCCTTGCCCGACAGCTGCTGCGCCTGGATCGCCTCCTTCACCTCTTGGAACTTCTCAATGAACTGTAACAATTCACATACTCGCACTCCATAGAACAAGTACAAAGCATAGAAACCGGACTATAAAGCAATAGTTTTATATGTATAATGCTAGAATAAGTAATCATTATAATAAGTTAACTATATTTATAAAAAAAAGCCATGGTAGCCTAATGGTTTGACCTGCCGACTCTTAATCTGAGGGTCGTGGGTTCGAACCCGGGCCCGCACCTCTTTTTCGGAATATATGTGCGAAATATAATTTGTAAATTTACCATGAGCTTTTCGGTGAAGGAAAACTTTGTGAGGAAACCTGCACACACCTGCAAAGCAATTTGACAATGTGTGCGAAGTTCCCAATCCGCACTGGGCCCGCGAGGTAACTATAGCTCAAACCCTCTCATTGTGAGTGGAGGCCTGTGCCCAGCATTGGGACGTATATAGGCTGGATTATTAACTATATTTTTAAAGAAATCAGGCATAAACTATTGTGAAACTAGTAGTCATAATGGCACCAACATAAACTGTCGTTTTGGAAATACAGCCTGTATACAAAACTCTTTGGATAGGAAATCCTGAAATGAAAAGAAACCAAATAGCAATGCAAACCTTTCCCAGCTCCGCTTCGGACGCGAACCCCAGTCCGTACACGGTGTTCGCTCGCACGTCGCTCCACTGCCCGAATTTCTGCGACGTCTTCGTAAACGTCATGTTGGCCGTGATGGTACTGTTTATCACCGCCTAGGACAATAACAATATGTGACGTTCTCAATATAAAGGGACCTTATGGAGTAAGACAGTTACGCTCTTCTTATTCTTCTAACTATACGAATGCTATGGTAACAGTTCTAAAAACGGCGTAACCGCCTGCCTCCATAAGGTCCCTTTATATTGAGAACGTCACATATAATCCTTACATAGTATAAAATAAAGTCGCTTTCCGCGTCTGTCTGTTTATCCGCTAACTCCTCTTAAACCACGCAACGTATTTTGATGCGGTTTTCACCATCTGTTACATAATTTTTCACGGAAGGTTTATGTATATAATAGTACACTGAGCGAAGCGGGGGCGGGTCGCTAGTATTAAATAAAAAAACACATTTTAGTTTATTTTAGTTAATAGGATGATAGAATCTTAATCAAGATAGTTACTACAAAGCACTAAGTTTTGAGGTTTAGAATCACGATTAAAAGGGAGAGGGACCTTTCAAACGTGATTTGTGACTAAATTGGGAGGAGCTGCGTACTTTGCTTGTAGAAGGGTCTCCATGTCCGTTCGGATTGCTACCACCGTGTAGCTACCAATACACGAAGTCGCGCAAAACGAAGTGTACGTAGCGCATAGCATAATGCAGACAGCGCAGTACCAGACGTTGTGGTGATCCTTGAGGGAGGCCTTAATTCAGCAGTGGATTAGGTGCAGTGCAATAGCACATGAAATATCCTTCGGAATTGAATTTCTCTATTAGAGAGAGCTCTCAAACATTCTTGGGTGATTTTCAGGGCGTTTCAACCGCCGCACAGTGTGGTATTTAGCTTGAAAACTTGGCCAAAAATATTTAATGCCTGTAACAGCTACATATTTAAGTTTTATTTAAATTAAAGAGTAAACAATAGTAAAAAAACACTTTGTAACGTATCATAAATTTATTCATCGCTACTACTATAATCAAAAAAAGTTACATTTGTGATATCACTTTCTGATAACAAATTTAAAACATCAGCGGATAGTGGCTTTCTTTTTGCATGCGAGTTGCCTCTCATGCCCGTTATTAGGGGGTCCGAAGTTAAAAGGAGCCTTTTTAGGACATCCATATTGCAGGTCACGCGCGAAAACTTTCTTGTGTAATTTAGTCTAAATGACCTGATGTGCTTGTTGCGAGCTTCTGCAGCTTCTTCCGATAGTTGACCTATTGGAAGAATAGCTTCTTTGATAACTTCAGCTCCATGACGCAGTATCTTGTGCATTGTCGGGGACATAGGGTAAAAATTATATAGCGATACATATAGTTCAGCAGTTTCTTCGCAGTATTTTTCAAATTCTTCGATGTTTATTTTATATCCGCAACATAATGTGTCTAAAATCACTTTTAGCCGATAAATTAATTTTTTATCGACTCCCGTTGTTGCTGCCGATACTTCGTATTCCTCAAAAAATCTTCTGCTTGTATTTCCGTCATTCGTGTTTCCAAAGCTGGCTTTAGGGATATCTACTAAGAGCCCGAGTTTTTGTTTGAAACCATCTTGAATTTCTTTTTTTTTATTTTCCACAATTTGTTTTTCCTCAGCAGTAAGACGGACTTTCCATTTTTTCACAGGCAGTCTATATGCTAAATGTAAGATACCTTCAAAAAAACGTATGCGAGCGTGTAGCAAGGAAAGACCAAAACTTAAATTTTCTTTCTTACACGCTCTCTTCTTTGTTAAATTGTTAAACTCTGATGAAGTAGCATCACATATGTAGCATCTCATTGTTGATTTGGTATGCGTGGCGGCGTTGCATACCTTTCCATCTACCATGGTTAGTAACATTTTATGTTTTACGATGACATTGTTAATATCGGTACCAGAAAGTGCAGTGATCTGCGATTTGATATAATTTATTTCTTCATTTGTTATGTCAGTTGTTTCTTTGATAAACCTTATTCTTATAGGTCGACAGTAGCGAGGTGATGATGGTTTAGGGTTTTGCCACAATATTTTCTTTTCGGGCCCATAAACTAATTGAAGCGGAACTACAGAACTTTGAAAAATATTGGCATCAGAATCATCTTCATTTTCAAACTTCATTTTATATTGCATCTGTTGTGACCCGTCACATCCCCACTTACTAATTAAAATTAAGGATCGTTTTTCCTCATCACTTAAAGACTCCAAAACTTCTCCAAGATGTAAAATCAGTCTTGTAGCCGTGTGGTCCATCAACTTTTGCACTTTTACTTCCGCACACGTCTCGGTCACTCTGTGAATTTCCGGATAACATTCTTTTTTTACTTTTTGCAGAAGAGAATAGCACGGAAAAAAGCTTTTGTTAGTCTCTCGTATTCTCTCATATTGAGCTTTAGTAAGACCTGCTTCCGTAAACATGGACAAAGCCGATAGAGGAGTTAACTGGCGGGGCTGTACTTGTTCTTCATCATTTTTCCTTATGGCCTTTACATATTTTTTTGCTCGGCGAGGACTTTTCGATAAATCTTTTACGATGTTTGAAGCATCTGCATTGCCTGCTTGCCGCAATTTCATTTGCGTAGCATAGGTCAATTCTTCTATGTTTTTTGAACGGAGACCTTCGGTTTTTCGTCTTTTGCTCCTTTCACTAGAGTCGAAAAAAGACTTCTGAGGTCGACCGGGAGTAAGTCCTATAACAACAAGAAATATTTTTATAACAATGTTGCCTTTGCATTATACAGAAGCACATAAAAAATCTACATAAAAAATAGGTAATACATAATAGTAAAAGTTTCTAAAAATATAGGTAATAATAGTAAGGGTTCGAATTTATTGTTTCAATTACCTGCGCTGGGTAACAATACAGTGCCGTTTAGCCATTCAGCATTGTTTGTCTCAAATCTCGCTTTCGTTTTAGAAGCAGCCAACCATTTTTGCTTGAACTGGTGTTTTATAATGGAGAATTTTTGCTTAATATCGGTTATAATGATATCATCCTCCGAGTAATTACTTAAGAATTCTTGCTCCATAAATTCAAGCTTTTCGTCAAATGTTGACTTATTAGAGCGTTGCATAATAGCATACAACTCATTTCGAGTCCAATTCTTCAATCCAGAAGGCCCTGTTAAGTAAATAGACGAAATACTTTAAAACACAAATTTACACGAGAATAAACTAGTAACAATAAAAATAACGTTAAAAAAAGAGGGGCGGTTTGGGGCGGCCATTTTTATTATAAATATGTTTAATACTAAATACTTAATAATATATAATAGTTTTCATTGCTTAGAAATGTTTAGAAATATTCCAAAACCCTTTTTCAATTTGAATTTAATCATTTATTCAACAATCAATTAATACCCGAGTTTGTAGTCATGTACACAAAAAAATACTGGGTATTTATTTAAAAAAATAATTAATACATAAAGTACATACCTGGCTGAGAACCATCCATTATTAAAAGAACCACTATATTAATTATGTAAAAAACCACAAGACTTTTTACAATAACAATATTTGAGCGCATCGAACAATCACACGACCACTGTAAGCGAACGGTAACTTCCGACTGACGCTGTAGAGCGCTATTTCGCGCTAGCGCTTTGCTTGTTTCAACCTTAAATGCAGTAACTACTTACCTGTTTTGACGAATAATAATACGGGGTAAATATCCGTTTTTCATAATTACGTTTTTGGCCAGGTTTTGGGGATAAATACCACACTGTGCGCCGTCATTAGTGTCACCAAATATAATGACGAAATCAATGACACTAGAGCAACTTCTGATGCTGATAGAAACTACGTCCCCGGTTCTGCTGTTTACATCAGGAGTTGCTGGTAGGTGTCACTGATTTCGTCAATATATTTGGTGACACTAATGACGGCGGTTGAAACGCCCTGAAATTCACCCTCTTATGCTATCTTTAACAAAACCCTGAATACTTTAAGAGCTACTGCACAAGTCTCACCTTAAGTTTTGATTTCAAGATCAGCTCAAACGCCCTGATGATGATTCTAATCCACTCCACAATAGGGAATATACATGTTTTTTTTTGCTTTAATAAAAAGCCATTCATGTAACAAACAGTAGATAAAAAATATTTTTCGAATAACTATAAAAATAACCAAGATATAAGCCATTAAAGATTTGTTTCTATCTCTTTCTAGCAAAACAGAATTTAACATGGAGTTTATATGGCCGTAGTGTTCGCTGACGTCACATGACATGTCGGATCTCTCTGTCTAAATCGGTCTAATTAGTAGTTTTTAAATGCTTATATTATCCGTATTTTTTGGCCAATTTCAATTTCACTTTTTGCCATCTCTTTTACAGTATTTTAAATATTTGTTAAGAAATGCGATTAATAAATTCATGCTTATTCCCAATTGTGCTCAGTGACAATCTTACGAAAATCTCCCTTGAACTGCTAATACACTAAGGTCGGAGTTCACCAACCAATTAACCGGACTGTTAAATCCTAATCGGCTGTTAGTCAATACATTTTGACAGCCGTCAGACCTGTTTAATCGCCTGTTTAACTGTTGGTGAACTCCGACCTTATGATGATAATGGATATGATGATGTAAAGTTAGTAAATATATTGAATTGATGATGATGGGTAACTAATGTTGATGATGACGACGATCATTACCTTGGTCCCCTCAACGCTGATGATGCGGTACAGGTTGCGCGACGAGTCGTAGAAGAACGAGACGGAGACAGCCGAGGAGCTGGCGGTCATCCACGAGCGCTTCGTCTTCGGATCTATGTGGAACACGTGCGCTTTGCACGTGAAAATTGGCTGCTCACTGTTGGAGAGAAGACAAAAAAATTGCATTTCTCAGAGGTCACACAACAGACGAAACTAATTCGATTTCGACTCGTCGGCATCACAGTTGAAACACAAATTCCTCAAATAAGGAAAGTTTCATTTCAAAGTGGCACCATATTTTTTTCTTCAGTTTTGGAAAAAAATTGCCCACCCGATATGTCACAAAAAATGGAAGTATGGAGATGTCCGTTTTGTTACTGAAATAACTAATTTTGATAACAAAACGGACATCTCCATACTTACGTTTTTGTGCCATATCGGTAATCCTTATTTATTGTTTAGAATTATAATCCACGCTAAACGTGCAATTTTTAATTAAATCTAAAGAAACAACATTCGGTGCTATTTTTTAAACTGCCTTTATATATACATAATACTTAATTAAGTCCGGCGGAGACCCTGTGGTCACTTTTTGGCAACATTAAAACTCTTACTTAGCTAGGCTAGCTGCTACTTAAGGTGGCAGCAGTGGACAGTAAAATTAAATGCGTTGAGATTCACGAAGCATGCCACACGGCGCGGTGAGGCGATGTCAATGCATTTGTTTTACGGCTCGCCGCTCCACTGTGAGCCCAAAATCGTGGCCACTGGCCAGTCTATCAAGACACCCGTGAGAAACCTCACGAAAGAATTATACACATGTTCAGGTTTGACCATTTGCCATTAATATCGTACAGGCGTCAATACTTTTTGTATCCTCTTGGATTATTTTTGAAACAAAAAGAATATACAACTAGACCTGGGCTTTTATGCTCGGAATGCCTGGAACTGGTTCATATTCCCTTGCAAGATTTCAACTAAAGATACTGATCAACGTGCAAAGTTAAATAAAAGCTTGTGAAAAGACTAAAAAGCAAAATTAACTCAAATTGACTTATTACAAAGTGTATATCCGTGCGCCAATAAAGCCAGCTTTACAAGTGGTGGATCGATTAAATTGACGTTTGCGTGACGCATGCCACTTGCATCACTTGCATGTCGCTACCAAGTCATCCTAATGGACGACAGGCTTTAATCATATCTACGAGTAGGTTTACATATAAAGAGAACTGTCCCGTTTCTATTAATAAATTAATGGCAATCGCCTTAGCTAGTGAAGTAGATAGAAAATGTAGTAAAACAAAAATAAATATAACAGAGTAGCTTTTATGGTGCGGTGTTTTATGCTTCAATCATTATGGGAGAGTATATTAAAAAAATTAAGACAAAATAGAGAATGTTACATATCGTCGTATTACTTTTTCAAACTTGTATCCGCTTTTTTTTCTTGCAGTTGGTAATTTCATTACATTAATTATAACACTAGTTTCTAGTTTACAAGGTATCTGTTGCCGGGAAAATTCTAACTGTTGTTGGCTATAGGTACATGACAATCATGCTGAGTTCAAATATATAAATGAAATTTATCGATCAGCTCTAGTTTTTTAGTTTCAGACATCTAACACGCACGTTATTAACAAACAAAAACACTTAAATGATGAAAATAAACAATAATATCGCTTGAGCTGCACAACATTTTCTGAGGGTATATTCGACAATAATACGTCACGAGTAAACAAAAACCATCATAAAGTTCGCGGCAACAGACAAAAATTTAAATTTTGTAAACTAGTGTGATTTACGCCGCAATCAGTTTACCAACCGCAAGAAAAAATTGCGGATACGAGTTTGAGAAAGTAACACGATGATATATAGAACTCGGGCCGTATTACAAGCTCTCAAAACCTACCAACCATAGTTCCAGGCATCGAAATGGACACTGCTATAACTCTGTCACTTTCACTGCCTGGATGTCTTATAATTATCTACTACATCTGTACCAACATTTTTTCTTATACAGGGTGTTTTTATTCGTCTAAAAAAATTTGGGGGTTAAATCAGTAAGTCATACTGACCAACTTTCACTATGGGACCAACCCCGAAGTCGCGAAAGAAAAATTGACCATCCCATACATTTTGGCTAGTCAGCTGACGATGTTTTGTATGGGAGGGTCAAATTTTTTTTCGCGATTTCGGGGTTGGTCCCATAGTGAAAGTTGGTCAGTATGACTTACTGATTTAACCCCCAACATTTTTAGACGAATGAAAAAACACCCTGTATTTAAATGTGACGAAACAGTTTCTAGTGAGGATCATTGGCCGTGGTCAAAGAGTCAAGTCTAGTCTACATTTCTGGACAGCAAGCTACGTACGCACACTTATAATATCTTATACTATGTTATCGCTGTTCTGAGCGGCTAGCACATCTAGTATCTTCTCGCTTGTCTCACAGTTCGTCTCTATCGTTATAGACTATTTAGAAAGGGATATCCGAGTGTCGAGCAAGTCGCGAATTACTTATAGCCACCCTGGGACTGCATTAGCAAACAAAATGGTCGTTCTGAATCATCTCAATTGAAATAATCCGGTCCAAACCAGAATCTATTGTCGTTTCTTTGTCTCACGGACATAAGGAGTTCTGTTAAATCGAGTGTAACCCTCATTCTTACTAATATTATGAATGATAAAGTGTGTTTATTTATCCAGTTTTCACGGTTCATCTCCTCAACCGTCAAGAGATACTTTATAGCCCGGAGATGGACATAAATCACTTTTATCCCGGAAAATTATACAGCTCCCGAGGATATAGCGATAGACGACTTCTACGCCGATAGAGCCGCGGACAAAAGCTACTTATATAACCCCCAAGGTACTTAAGAGTGGGCATAATGAGTTAGAGTTAGTAATATAAGTCAGCTGCCTAAGTCTCATTTCACCACCCACATTTGCTCTTAGGTACTTAACGACCAAAACTTATAACAATTCATGAAATACATAAATAGAAATATGTTTGGTTGAATGTATCATATACCAAATTTTCATTTGCCAAAAAGGTATTTCCCGCCGCAACAATTGGCATTTTATGGTGCTCACAACTCTAACGGCCGCACTCAAAGACGTCAATTAATTTTTAAGTTTGATTAAAGTTGCCGCTGTCACTTTCTTTGCTATAGCAATCAACTTTAATCAAACTTAAAAATGAATAGACGTCTCAGTGTGCGGCAGTAACCTAACTTAACCGATCTAAATACGAGTAGCTGTTTTGGTATCCTGGGAAATAAAACAAGAATAATACAAATAGCTTTTTGGGAAATGATACCTACATTTGACCAAACATATTTAGCCGAAACAGCAGGCACCGAACTCACACAATTTGTGTGAAACGCAAGATAATTTTGGCGACAATGCTCATGAGAACGAGGTCAGAGAAACAAAGGGGACGGGTACATGCTCGTACACACCGACCGCATACCACTGAGCTATGTATTCACCTGGAAGGTCGGTGAGACCGCTAACGAAGTATATCCGATCTAAATTTAGAAGGTTTACGCTATCGCTTTTTTAGCGAGAATATTAAATTTCTCTTAGAAAAAGGAGGCGGAAAATGAATTCATCGCACCT
Organism: Tortrix viridana; assembly: GCA_963241965.1. Classification (NCBI taxonomy): domain Eukaryota; kingdom Metazoa; phylum Arthropoda; class Insecta; order Lepidoptera; family Tortricidae; genus Tortrix; species Tortrix viridana. Next base: position 1,841,040 of record OY725195.1, on the reverse strand, counting down.
CGAAGGACATCTTTTTTATCGAAATAATTTAATAAAATACAAAGTGATCTTTCGGTGCTTTTGGCTTTTTGTGGACACCAAAATGCCTTTTTTGAATTATCAGTGCCAGCTTTAGTAAATGGACCCTCCTAGAAGACTTCAGGTCGCAAACGTGTTAAAATACTTAGGAGGGTTACTTGGTTCAAGTTAGATTAGGTTAGGTTACCTATTAGTTGCCATAAATTAATTTAACGTTTTTTAAAATATCTGAACGCCATCACACTAATATTATAAATGAGTCAGTTTGTGTGTGAGTGAGAGTATGTTTGTTTTTTGCTTCTTCACTCAGGGCTGGACGGATTAGGATGTAATTTGGAATGGAGATAGTTTATACCCTGAATTAATATATAGGCTACACTTTTATCCCGAGAAACACTGTCCCCGTGATTAGGTCAACGCGGACAAAATCGCGGGCAGAAGCTAATTGATAATTTCAGTTAAGATATTTTTAGCACACTACATTTGCCTTCAAATTTAGGTCAAATAATAAAGTTAATTGATAGTAATTAGCACAGAATGTTCGGTCGTCGGCTTGCACGTGTTAATTTTCCAAGGTCAGTTAGTTTGTTTATAGTTGAAAGCTATTATAGCGGAGGAAAAATAAGATTTTTGATATTGTCATCTATACTATAATGACAGTAGCGCAGTTCCAATAAAACCGAAGGTCAATGTCTTGTCGTAGGTATCTAGAGGTGAAAAAACTAGCAGAGTTTAGAGAAAAGTGTCAATTAGGTACTTTACCGAAAAAAGATTGAGGGCCTGTTTCACAATCGAAAAGTAAATTCATCTGTCCAATAAAGATAGCCCTCTCTTTGTTTATTTTCAAGTGTAAGAAGGGTAAGGGCTAAATTTATTTGACAGATTTGCTTTACTTGACGATTGTGAAGCAGGCGGTAAGTAAAACGATGATGATACCTAATAAAAATAATAATTATTATGAAATAACAAAATGCAAAACTCTTATGTCTCTACTCTTATGTGGATAATTTTGCTCCCGGAAATTTGGACAGTTCCCGAGAGAGCAGCGATAAACGACTTCTGCGCGGACGAAGTCGCGGGCACATACTAGTTTATTTATGCAAAAGGATTTCTCGGATTCGGATCGGACACAGTGCGCAAACGCACTAACGCCTCTAACTGTCGGAGACAGGCTGCTCTTCATCCCAGAAAATGTAACATTTCCCGAAAAAGAAAGCGATAAACGATGTCTGCGCCGATGCAGGTACAATTCTACTTCTCATAAGTATTATGTCGGGATTTAAAACAATTCTTTTACTCACAATATTTCGTCAATAATCACCATTGCGTCTTTCACTCGCCAATATAGGTACTAGGATATCTACTGATAGTCAATACACTAACTAAACTAAGTGGACCAAGTAATACAAAGTGTTCAAACGTCGAGATAGCGAGACAGCTTCGACAGCTGATAGGTAAAGTGCGCGAGAGGAATGCGACGATAAGATATGAAACATGGTTTAGTACTCTTTGGACTCTTTAGACAAATGACACTTGACAGGACTTAACTATAACCTATCCGAGTCAAAAACCCCCGACAACAGCGCCTAAAAAACCTCCGTACATTTTCACTGGAGGGACTTCGTCACTAGAAGATTTCAAGTATTAAAAAACTCCCGACAAGATCGTGATCAGAGCGTTTAAAAGTTATGAAACTTTTGAACGGCTTAACGGATTTTCATCAAACCAAGCTAAGAACACTCTCGATTGAGTCAGCTTTCTAACAAAAAACACTAAATCAATATCGGTCCATCCGTTTAGGAGCTACGATGCCCCAGACATACACACGTCAAACTAATAACACCCCTCTTTTTTGCGTCGGGGGTTAAAGAATAAAGAACGATCGCGACTTCGTAACGCATAGAATTACACTCAGCGGCAAAAACATCCGCCCACCCGTCTTTTGCTCATACAAGTTTAGTGTCAACAAATGTTACTTCTTAAACCAGACAGTATGAGTAACGTTAAGAATACTTAACCAATTTGAATGCGGCTTGTAGTGTTTGTGGTCCAAAATGGCTTACAAATAATAATTCTTAAAGTTGCAGTATTTTCCAAAAAGACACTTGAAATTCATACTGCGCAAAATGCAATAATTTGCTGCGAACAGGTAATTTACTGATCTTTTGGGCTTCTTTAGAAGAAGTTACGGCCTTTGAAAGGATTTCTTATACGCAATTTTGGACGTAGTCACTGCTGTGACTGATGGAACCTACCGTTTAGTGCGATGACTGATGTTCGCATGACCATTATCCAGATATTTTGATTTTTGCGAAATGCACCATCAGTCATGACTGATTGAATTGACTGACGCAAAACCTATCGTGTAATGGATGCCTATGAAATCGTACGAGGAGCCGATTGTCTAGTGTTCTAATACCTACGACGAACTGAAAGGGCCGCAGGGCGATGTCGGCCGACGGCCTGTTGGTCTGTTGCCCATAAGAGGACTGTGAACCAACTGCAAAATCTAGCCTTTTCATACAAACGGCGATATCGTTTTCCACCCCCTAAACGTTAACCGAATTCGATCAATTTTTAATATGTGGTCAGTCGGAACAAAAACTATGTCCGTACGTTTCGTATTTTAAAATATTGATTAGTTATAAAGAGATTATGGCCGAAATTACTTTTGTATAAAAACAATAAAACGGGAATAAATCGAAATACCTATATTAATAATATTGAAAAAAAACGTAACAAAAACGGGGGCGGAAAACGTTATCGCCGTTTGTATGGAAAGCCGTCACACAATCCTCTTAATGATTTTCGAAAACCGACAAAACGTACGGAATCGCCACAAGCGGCCGACGCGACAGATCGTCAGCTTACGTCATTCCTATAAATTTTCTTTGATTTCGAAAATTGTCAGCGTTATGCATTATGCATCTTGTCCAGGCCTCCAGATAATGGCAAGTGGAAGTAGGACGGTATATCTATTATAGAGAGCTGAATAGAGACAGGTACCTATACAAGAGGTTGGGTTCAGGTTTGCCAATTAGCAAAGTTTCAACATGCCGTTTTTATGAGCGCGTATAACCTATCCTAGTAACCTACCTTTAATATTTAAAGTATTGTATGTATGTATGTATGTAAACTCTTTATTGCACAAAAAGTATAGGTAAAAAAACAAAAAGTAGGTATTGATCTATTATACCTATGAAATAAGCTAAAAAAACAGCAGACAGTCGCACACAAATTATCCTGATCTAAAACTTGGCATTAGGCTTGTAATATGGGTACTAGACAACTATAAACATACTTATATACGATATATACTTAAATATATAATGTGGTCGTCCAAATCGAAAGGGCCCTTATGGCCGCGGGCGCTTACGCTGTTATAGTTTTCATTGCCTAATGCCTTGTCATTAGTATAAAGCGCGTCACACATGAAGCTATAATATATATTTTGGTATATTAATATATATTATAGCAAGGCATCTTGCGATATAATTTCGTATAGTTACTACATGCAGTCTTTTTTATCCTGAAAACTAAGACAATTCCTGAGAAAATAGTGACTAGGGTGCAGACAGTAACGGATAAGTTAGTTTAACGGATAAGTTAGTTTAACGGATAAGTTAGTTTAACGGATAAGTTAGTTTAACGGATAAGTTAGTTTAACGGATAAGTTAGTTTAACGGATAAGTTAGTTTAACGGATAAGTTAGTTTAACGGATAAGTTAGTTTAACGGATAAGTTAGTTTAACGGATAAGTTAGTTTAACGGATAAGTTAGTTTAACGGATAAGTTAGTTTAACACAAAAGTTATATGAGCCTACACATTGGGCGGGTCACAGATCAAAGCCCGTTCAATCACGGGCCAGGGAGACCCTAGTTTATTTCCACCCTATATTATTACATTAAATGGATACTTCAAACTTGGCCTATTACTTTACTTACTTCCACTTTACACTGATTTAAAATTGATACTTTACTCTTCTGAATATTACGCAGGCAGAAAAAGGGGTATTGTATGCTAATAATAAATCCTTTACAATGCAAAACATGTACAAATTTAAATTAACAGAGAACAAAGAATAAATAATTAACATAATATTTGAAAAACAAAGGAAACCTTTTAAAATTATATTGGATACTTCAAGGTAGAATATACACTGATTAAATAAAGATAGTATCTCAGTTTTTGACTATTCATCCCAAAAAATATAAGTCATTAGGCCTCGGGTGTAACGTACCAAAATACTTTTATAAATATCATTTAACATAGATTGCTTGCAAGTTTTGACCCTTAACAATATCCTACTATTATTATAAATGCTAATGTTTGTGTGTGTGTTAGTTTGTTACTCTTTCACGCTGCAACGGCTGGATGGATTTGGATGAAATTTGGAATGGAGATAGCTTATACCCTGGATTAACACATAGGCTACTTTTCATCCCAGAAATTTTAAAAGTTCCCGTGGGAGCAGTGATAAACGACTTCTACGCGGACGGAGTCGCGGGCAGAAGCTAGTTAATAAATATTGATACTTAATTATTATATGTAAAGATATGTAAATAATTTGGTATCTAAGAGGAAAACACTTACTTCACTTCACTGATAGGAGGCAAAAATCCAGAATTATCCTCACGCATTTTCATTACTTGAATATTACTAATATTTTCCCAATAATTAAAATTAATACGCCGCTTATACGCCCGGAGGTACCAGGGGGCCAGAGCCTTATGAAGGATTATTCAGGTACGAAGGTGTCGTGTAAAAATAGCAGCTCTATACCTCCCGGCCCCGTTCGACCTTACAACCCGTAAATTCACTCGATCGTGTGCAATCGATGTGCAATTGCTTATTAAGGTGGAAATAGATGCAATACTACGGCGACGAACGAAAGCGCAGGAAATGGGGTGTAATTGATTGAAAAGGTCACGTATTTATGTCAAACGTGCGTTCACTTGACGTCATAGTGCATTGTTGATGTAAATAACACAGATTTTTCAACAGAAAACTTAAAATACCCCTTTGCATGGGCAAAATGCATCCCCTCCCTTCAAATGCCAAAGCGAAATTAAAATTAAATTTTCTTAGTTAAAGTCAACGTAACAGCAGATAAGGCGAGTGAATTAAATTTGAATTTAAATTCGGATTAATTCTTACCCCATCGTTTCTTTTCCTGCTGTCATTTAAACACAAATATTAGGAAAATATTTTACTTCATAATTCCCAATTTTTCACTCGCGAACTGTCAGAATCGGCGATCGAGCCACAGACTACAGAGTAGGTCCGGCTACCAACAGAGACAGAAAAACTTCTTTTTAAATTTAAATTATTGTCTTTGCTCAATATAAATATTTAATAATTTAATATTCCGATTTATTCAAACAATTAATATTGTCATGCTTAAAACATAATATTTTTAAAATGTTTAGTTAGTTTGTATCGACCCACGAATTTTTACTGCCATCTGCTGATACAACATCACAGCTTGCATATTTTACTTATGCTACTGGTCACTAGGTGGCAGGGCCAAGACCAAACTTTCACTACTCCTCACTAGATGGCGTTGAAAAATTCGTTCTTGTAAACTAGGTGGCACTGTATTTTATATTAACATGGTTTGTATGATGAATGAAAAGTCGTTGACCATGACTTCAGTATTTTTACTGATAAATACCTGTTTCAGAAATATTGAGAGCATTGCTTCACATGGATACATTTTTTGTTAACCTTATGGTAAAAACCGTCGAGGGAATTTCAACAACAAAATCGCTTTCCTTTACTTTACTGTGACTCAGTTGTAAGGCTTTCCATGGTTGGGCTAATCCGTCTTTGACTCATAACTGCCTCACTTAGCATTAATATTACGAAATAGGTAGATAAAGCTGTAGCGATAAATACAGCGCAAAACCTACACATTTTGTTAAAAATAGAAAAATAACCACTACTATTCACTTCTATATAAGTTTATTTATCAGTTTTCAGGCATCATTCGAGCGACCCATTATGTTTCCAACCAACGGCGTTCCTCATACGGTTACGTTATTAACATATACGTACCTACTTTTTAGCTTCACTTATAAAAATATGTAATAATAATGAAGTCTTCAAAGTCGATTTATAACCTACCTACTTCTAACGATTGGGTAGACTAGTTGCATACCTACTACACTAATTCCGATGACAACACAATAAAAATGTACAGTCAAGGTCATAAATATGTATACACTTTAGTACCTTGTCACTTTAATCGCTGTGACATTCATATATAGCAGATTAAACATGACATTAAATAGACAAGGTACTAAAGTGTATACATATTTATGACCTTGACTGTACCATCGAGCTAGGCTGGTTGGTAGGCTGATGATAAAGACGGCAAGAGGCTATATAGGTAATAAGTCCATATAATTAGAAACTCTTTCGATTGACTGCTCTATTAAAAGTGAGTTAGTTATCTTTTATCAGTGATATAACAAATGGTGTCATGAGGATAAGGTCCAAAAAGTTGGGCACGCTGACTCATGCAATTAAATTTTCTATGAAACATTCACGAAAATTAGCCATACAAATGTAAGGATACTTTTCGTCGTACAACGGAATTTAGTTTTTCGCCTTCGTTGTTTGTAGTAGGTATATCCTATTATCTGTGTGCCAAATTTCATCTAAATCCGTTTAGCATTTTAGGCGTCATTGAAACATAAACATTCAAAAATCCATACAAACTTTCACATTATAATACTACCTTTTGCCCGCGACTCCGTCCGCGTAGAAGTAGTTTATCGGTTTTCCCTTGGGAACTACCAAATTTTCCGGGATAAAAAGTATCCTATATGTTAATCCAGGGTATAAGCTATCTCCATTCCAAATGTCATACAAATCCGTCCCGCCGTTGCAGCGTGAAAGAGTAACAAACTAACTGGCGGGAAGCTAATTATTCTTCAAACAAAACTAGAAACTAGCTTGTATATGCTTAATCCTTGTTTTATTTCCTTGCAATCGAAGTAAAAAGCAGAGTGTAAAACTCGAGTATAAAACCCATTTTACCCTCGACGTGACTATGCACCCTCGCCGTACCGGCTCGGGCGGCTATATTTAAACACGTCTCGTGTGAATTGGCTCGTTTTATGCTCTTGTTATACAATCTACTATTGCACTCTTGTGGAGAAAATGCAGTTTTTCGAGCTAGTGAGGTGAAAAATAACTTTAAGTAGATCTTTGTACGTACCAACGATATTTATGGCAAATAAAGAATGTGAATAAATTGCATTTGGTAGATAATGTGTTAAAAAACGAATGGTCCGATGACCGACATTAAAAAATAAATAAATCGAAGCCGCTGTCGCCGAGCGTTGAACTCGCACGCACGTAACGCTTGCGTCAGTTCAGAAACTTAATAAGATCGATTTGGACGTAAAAAGAATTTGACCACATTTGACACAGATTGTAAAATGGAAGAATGAGGCTGCGATTACTTCCTTATTGAGTTAAGGCAATAATGTTAGCGACGTTTGTTTTGTTATTGTCTTGGTTGTTTTAATCTTAAGCGAATCTGACATGTTTTTATTAATACAAATATTACAAATGATCATTTCGGCCGTGAGACCGTTTCCTTTTGGAGCAGACCCTTGCAGGTTCTGAACTCCTCGAATCGGATGGTCACCTTCATCTGAATGACATTCGTTATATGTAGGTTAGACTAGCGACTAGCTTCGGTTAATATTAGTTATAAAATAATTAATGCTTTGTTAATGCTGGATAACATATGTAGCTTTCTAATAGTGAAAGAATTGTAAAATCAGTTTAGTAGTTCCAGAGTTAATAGATTACAAACAAACAAATAGTTTTTCTTTAACACACCACTATAGAAGTATAGATATAAATAGATAACTGCCATAACCACCGCGCCTTTCGGAAAAAATGTTAGATTTGTGACTAGGTACTATTATTTCAACTCGCAGTCAATAAAATGAAAATTTTACAAATTGTTACATTTTATACAATAATTGTCGATCTAATCATTATTTGACACATTTAGTCTTCTTATTAGTGGCCCTGCCCCCGAACCTCTAGCAGTTCCAGCTTTGGATCCCGGTATGGGCAAATATTCAAGTACATACATATAAAGGGTAGCTATTACTTTATCGAAACACCTTTCATCGAACGCATCATTGCGCAGAATTTTCATTTCATCGAAAGGCATTTCCACGTGCAGGAGTTATAATTTTTTGGTCACAGGTCTAACCTAATCTAACCTACGTAACCCATGCAGATAACCTGAAAACAATATGGTTTCAGCAGAAATTAGCTTTCGATGAAACGAAATTCGATGAAATGATACATTCGATGAAGTGAAATTCGATAAAATGATGATTAAATACCACCTATAAAAGTACCTAACTAACTACAGTTTGGGACACTGCTGTGAGATTGTCCCAGATATACTCATTTTATTAAGCGACTTCAAAAAAGGAGGAGGTTTTATGTTTTTTTTTAATGTATTATTTTGCTAACTCTTTGATTTTAATTGAAAACCCGAGTGTCGAGTCCTCGCCAATGTAATCACATGATTACTTGCCGCAAATAGCATTGTTTACGCGCGCGGTTTCTCTTCCGGTTCATTTTCCTGCGACCTCAGCGTATCCTTCGCAGCCAGGAGACAGCGGGGCATACTAAATAATCTTGGAAACGCGTTAACACTCGTAAGTGAGTCAGTTTTTTAACCTGTCTCCCGTCTGACGAAGTCAAAAGAAGGATATGTGGTTGGAAGGGGAAGAGTTATGTGTGGTATCCATGTACCTATGTATGTACGAGTATGTAATCTTTATTGCACAAACAACAGATTTACAGATGAAGTTGTATACCTATTTCTAATTTGTAAGTAGTCCTAAGGTTGTTAAATTGTTTGTGTGCTTGTTTCTTACTAGCTGTTGCCCGCGACTCCGCCCGCATAGAAACTCATTCCCTTGGAAACTATCAAATTGTACTATCTATGTGCCGACTCTCATCCAAATCCGTTCAGCCATCTAGGCGTGATTGAAAGACGAACTTTCACATTTATAATACGGCCCGTGAGCACTTGGAATAGGACTTCGGGTTCGGGTAAAGTCGGCCAGACTCGCATAAGAGTGTATGTGAGCGAGTGAGAGATATACAAACCAGAATCCTCCTTCGCCATTCCATTCCATTGGTCCTCCAGTCCATTGATCCTCGGGTGGGTAATGTATTTGCGATCTTAGGATTGCAGTCTTGAGATTGATGAAATGATATGAGTCTTAGATACCGCTTACCCTAGATTATATAATCATTAATTTTTTTTTAGCCATGTTAGTGTCTTACTGCTCCCCTGCGCTTCAGTGATACTGGAAGTTTGCCCTTCATTAGCACCTTCATGGACCAGAATAATTAATAATTAATAGTAATCTGTCGGTCTATTCACGTCTGCAAGGAGTTGTTCAGTTAATTATTCCAGTTATGGCTTTTGACGAAGAGACCTCGTCGTGTTGTTCTCCTAGTCATTACATTTAGTGTAACGTATTTGATCTTACATTTGTAATGTTTTTATTTGTGCTAGTTCTAATAATTAATATTTGTTACTTTATTACCTTGTAATGTAACTTACTTTTAAGTATTATTGTATTTTATATTTGAAAAAAAATGACCTTTTGCTGGAGTTTCTTGCGGCGCTTCTTCTCCGCAATGATGGTCTTGTCCGAAGCGCTGGTAGATTTACTCTATATTACCGACGTGTAAAAGAGCCCGTATGTGGCCAATTTACTGAATAAATATTTTGACTTTGACTTTGAATTATGCCTATCATCAGTGACATTTAAAAATCGTAAACGGACGTAGGGTTACTTTAATCCCGAAAATTGGAGTATTCCCGAGGAATAGCGGTTATAACGGCGAACGGAAACAGGGAAATCTAAGACTCAAGAAAAAAAATTTGTGCTCCTTGCCAGGAATCGAACCTGGGTCGCTGCTACCTTGTTGACTAATTCTCAAAACTCTGTCATCAATCACAACGCATCTGCGAAGTCCCCTCTAATAACTTCCTCCACCAGGCCGTGACTCTGGCCATAAATCACTCTAGACCATAGTGCCAATAAGCGCCATAATATATACATCCTTCCTTGTTTGTGAAACAAACATAAAAGTTAAACTTGGGTCCAAATGTGTAGCCTTTTTAGGGTTCCGTATCAAAATGGTAAGAAAGGAACCCTTATGGTGAGTATCGTTGTCTGTCTGTATGTCTGTCTGTCACAGCAGTTTTCCTCAGCAACTACACAAGCTATCAACTTGAATTTTGGCACAGTTTTATAACTTGCTTGCCCGCATCTGTTTTAACCGACTTCAAAAAAAAGGAGGTTCTCAGTTTGACCTGTATGTTTGTATGTATGTATGTATGTTTGTCCACGATTATCTCGCGTTTGGCTGAACCGATTTAGATGCGGTTTTCAGCAAAGTATTTGTTACATTCTGGAGAAGGTTTTGGTATACAAGAATAATGGATACCACGTGACGTCATCCGCATGGATCCGTTATTAAGCGATATATTAGTTTAACTCGACCGATTTTGTGTTGACGCGATTTTTTTAGTGATAGTTATACTCGTATCACTAAAAAGCGAAAAAAAAATGTAATAAAAAAAGACGAAAAAATGTTTTTAATAAAAAATAGAACCGTCTTCAAAAAAAACCCACTAAACAAGACTAAATAATGACCGGCTTCCTAGGAATTGCCTATTTGATGGGTGCCTAATAGGTACATGGAATATATCGAAGTCGGTGGCAAGAATCATGTGACATTGCTATTGTGTAAACCTACTTGACACCGGCTTAGATATATTCCATGTACCTATTAGGCACCCATCAAATAGGCAATTCCTAGGAAGCCGGTCATTATTTAGTCTTGTTCAGTGGGTTTTTTTTTTTGAAGACGGTTCTATTTTTTATTAAAAACATTTTTTCGTCTTTTTTTTAAATATTATTAATTGAAAAGGGACTACAATGGGGGGTTGAAAAATGAAAGTGATTTGATTATAGCAAATGGATTGTCACAATATACGACACGTGCAGATTAAGTCTGAAGTGTTCATAATTTATAGTTTTCGAGAAATTGACAAAAAACTTTAAAGATCATTACTTAAATTTAGGCAAGTCAAAATGGACCTTATTGCATACAATTAAAGTACATAAAAAGATATATTTGTACGGACTTAAATACGGAAACCTCGGTGCGCGAGTCCGACTCGCGCTTGACCGGTTTTTTACAATTGTGTGTACAATTGTGCGTGTAGCTGAAATGCGAATGTTGAGATGGATGTTTGGTGTAACAAAAATTGATAGGATAGGAAACGAGTATGTACGAGTAGCTATGTAAGGAGAAGTTTCAAAGTGGCACCAGTCTGAGAAAAAATGGAAGATGGAACCCTAAAAAGATGTGCTGCGCCGACCCCAAATGTGACGTTCTCAATACAAAGGGACCTTATGGAGGAAGGCAGTTACGCTCTTCTTATTCTTGTAACTATACGAATACTATGGTAGCAGTTCTAAAAAAGGCGTAACCGCCTGCCTCCATAAGGTCCCTTTATATTGAGAACGTCACAAATGATTGGGACAAGGGCAAGGAAATGATGATGTTTAGAATTGCGTTCCGTAATGGGACAGTCTACCTTAGTCCTTAAAATTACTAGCTAAGGGCTGATTTTTCTCATCCAAAGATAAATTATCTGCGCATTAGGTATCTAATCATAATATATGACCTTTTGTAATACAGCACAAGTGGAAGTAACTACTGATTAGCAACATGGTCGAGTTCAAGGCGATCCATTTGTTGTGATCGTGTATTACGCAGGCAAAATGTTATTTCGAACAGAGGGGCTTATGACTGGATGTACCATGAAACACTCCATCCCTTTCACTCGTCAATTATGATTAAATTGTGAGAAAGGGAAGGAGTTAACGTAACTTTTTATTAAGAGTTAAATTGACTTATACCTCTTTTCCCTAGTAGGTAGGTAACTTCCTATTTGGGTCAACTTTTTGTTTTGTTATGCTGTCCCGTAAGCCAGGAGACAACAGTGATAGTGTTTCTTAGGAAGATGTTTATAATATATACTTACTACTAACCTAACAAGCTCAAAAGAAAGCCCCCAAAGAATGGGCTTGTAATTGCCACAAATAATCATGTAATGTAGATTAATATCCTTTAAATTTATAGTTTTAAAGAGTGACCCAAGAGACGTAACCATGGCAACGAGGTACATCAAAAAGTTGATTGACCCATTAAGAACACGCGAGACAACAAATTCACCCGTTAATAATTCGCTGACAAGAACTCGGGCGAGTTTTTTTAAGAGAAAAAGCACGGGTCATCAGAGCCGCTTTGAAATAATAAATACCCATACTTAAGTTATTCCAACAACGTTTATAGTACAATTATCACTGCGTCATTAATGCTTCAACATTTTTAATGAAATCTAATCCGTATCGCAAGCGAACATCATTTGTTTGTGAGGCATTGTTTTCGTGCGCGCTAAAACCGCCATTCAGGTAATTAGTGAATCGCAGAAGCAGCGAATAAAAAATGACATACCTGAATACCGTTTGGTATTCCGTGCGTTTAGGGTTCCCTGGTTAACATTTTCACTGAGGAAGTTTTTAGTCCTTCGAGTCAAACAGCGGGCTCAACATGCATGAACGAGATAAAATTTGACAGGTGCTAGGGAAATGAATACATCTACTCCATATTCTAACGTAAGACAAAATATAACGCTTACACGTAGTATTACGCGTAGTAGTTCCTTATGGAAGGAACTATTGCATTTTTTTTTCGGAATGATTATGAAAAAAATTGCAATAGTTCCTTCGAAGGAACATCCAAAGGAACTACCGCGAGTAATCTGCGATTTTAATTTTTTTATATCGATTTTATCAAGACGAGACACTTATTTTAAACCTTAAGCGTTAAGTACGTTAGAATATAATTTCAATAGCACCTGTCAAATTTTATCTCGTGTATGCAATTATTCATGTTTAACCCACAAGTGACAAAGGGATAATACCATGCTCTGTTGTGATCAGAACTTGCATAGTTCAAATCTGTGAAAGGGATAGAGTATATGAGTCGTTTATCTCTCCCTTTCAGTACCTGGAACTTGTCAGTGTGACCGTTCATGATTCAGCTTCAGGTGGGGAAAGTAAGACAGAAAGTGAATTGAGTAACACACGACACCCCACCATCGTAGTCTCCAGACTTGGCAATTTACTTGCAACCCCAATTTAAGAGCGGTAATAATAACGGTTACATTGACATATGTGACGTTCTCAATATAAAGGGACCTTATGGAGGCAGGCGGTTACGCCTTTTTTAGAACTGCTACCATAGTATTCGTATAGTTACAAGAATAAGAAGAGCGTAACTGCCTTCCACCATAAGGTCCCTTATATTGAGAACGTCACATATATTGAGACGGGCTTCTCAGCCAAGATCAGTTGGTGTGTCCAACTGTCCACTGCCAAGCGAAGCAACTGCTCTGCTACCTGCTAAATACACATATAATGTATTTAAATTCTCAAAATACTCGTAACTTCTATACCTTCAATACAGAACCCTTACTATTATCAATTTGTTTAAGAATGATCGATCAGTTCAGTATCGGATTCCCACGGTGATGGATGAACGACAATAGTCTGACCTTCTAAAACGGCTGGATCGCTCGTTTCCAAGAACGTACTGTACCAATACCTACGTACCACAGATTCTGCGATTTGATCATATTTTGTTCTCTTTAATTTTCTTATTTTTTAATACTATTCCTCACCAATTGCCTCATAAGAAGGTCACCTAAAGAGCAATTGAAAAAGCTATGATTGAAGTCTCTCGTGGATGAGACCCGCCGAATAAATAAAGGTAGACACAGCTGTGCGATTTGCAAACTAAGTGGCGGCGCGTGGGGGCGGAACGGGTCCATATTGGCTCATACAAAATTCTTATTCCGATTTTTTGGTTTTACTACCGATTTGTATTCCTAATAATCACTCTTCAGAATTTTTTTCCATATACTTTTTTTATTACTACCAACGGAGCAGGGACTTAGAAATAGAAGGATGATTCTTCGCTCATCGTCTAGTATATGTAAGTATTAGTTAAAAAAAAAAATATGTTCATTTCTGGCGCTTCGCCGGCCGCTCCCGCGGCACGCTCGCTTCGCTCGCTTGGCTCGCGCGCTGTAGGGTCGCAATTCTACCTAACACTCCTCCTCGCTTCGCTCGTCGTCGTACCTAATGGAGACCTTCGTTATGAATTAGAATGATTAGAAGTTTCGATCGTCAGTATCAGAAAATATATGAAAACAAATATTAGTATAAACAACGTGTATAATTAGTGATATTATGAAATCTGATGATTATGAGTTTCGATCGTTAGTAATAAAAAAAATTATGTACAATGATCATTAGGTTGTAAAATTGTATGAGATACATTTTCGGAGTTCCAATAATCTAATTTGCAATTTTATATGAACTTTGGCGCACCCGGGCGGAACACATTGCCCATACATATTTAGAACCGATGGCCGTTGAGGCGGAAAGGTACAAAGTGGTGACCACGTACCGAAGCGCAATGTTGGCACTGTTGGCAGGCCAGACAAGGTGGGCCGACGATCTAATAAGGGTCATAGGAAACAGTTGAATGTGAGTAGCACTTGACATGCTGTACAATTTATGCTGTAACATTGAGCAATAATTAACCTGAATCTGAATTAAAATAAAAGTTGATTGTTCCAAATCATTTTGGCATCAATGTAGTAAATACTAAGAAAGATGATGAAATTTTAATGAATAAATATGAGATGAGAATAATCATCGCCGTGAACTTTTTCTAGGGCTTTGTTCTAGAGCGATGTTCTAGAGTGGGGTGATCGAACTAGGCCTTACGTAGGTATTAATCAGCCATCGTCTATCGATTGATCGATCGATTTTATGATTTACCAACCTGATAAGTGTTTTGTGACTTTTCCATGAAGTTCAATTAAAAATTCCTAGATGTGATAATATGAAGTGTGATTTCCTCGCAACAAGATATCCCTTGTCCCCACCTTTCACTAAGGATTAATACATGCATATGTCATGGACCAAGTGACTAATGCGGGCATTATTTATAATTCCCGGGCATTATAGTAATAATTAATTATTATCTAAAATGCATTATTTATTACATTATCTGGTTAGGTTAGGTTAGGTAAGGTTAGTATTTTTATTAAATTGCTATCTCATATTTTAGTTATTATTAAGAAATTGCCCGGGCATTATGAAAAATGCCCGCATTTATCACTTAGTCCATAACTTACGTACTTTTAAAATGAGCAATCCTTGCATATTTGTTTATTGTTTTATTTTTGTATACGTATATATATGTACATTTACATAATGGTGTCTCGAAAACTGCTTTAAAGATTTTGAAGAAATCAACGAAATAGGGGATTTTTGGGTTCAGAAATCGAGTTTGCGCAGTTCATGTCATATAAATTATACATTATTTGTGACGTTCTCAACATAAAGGGACCTTATGGAGGCTTTTTTTGGAACTGCTACCATAGCATTCGTATAGTTACAAGAATAAGAAGAGCGTAACTGCCTTCCTCCATAAGGTCCCTTTATATTGAGAACGGCACATTTTATAGTGACTGTTTAGTTGTTCGGTGAAGTGACCACGCGTCGCATATATCTCAGTTAAAACAAATAAGTCGTTTGAAAATCGTAAACTGCCGACTCCCAATTAAAATTCGGTAATCCAGTAATTGATCAATGTAGTGCAACTGTTACGCCAGTTACGTCGCCGGGCGAGTTACTGGAACGAGTCGTTTCCGACTTGACTATTAATTAGTGTTATTATTTGGTCAAGCGCAAGTTGGTTACTTGAGGAGAGTTCTGCTTATTAACAAATAATTATTATTGTATTTGATTTTGTGAATTATCGGTAGGTATGCTTTTCATCCAAATGCAAGAGAAATGTTACTCTACATCGTGGTGTGATAGAACAAAAAAAAGTAGACAGGTAACTTATCGTTTTATAAAATAAAAATAAATTAAATAAATAAATATCTTTTATTCCAGGTATTACAAGCACTCATAGTGATTATAAATTATTAAGTATATTTAGTTATTGTTATTAAATTAAATTATTTTATTTTATTATTACTATTATTTCAAATTAATTAAATAATAAGTAAGTACTACAAAAATTACTACTAACTATTACTATTTTTACCTGTCACAAAGTAAAAAATAAATAAATATCAGGGATAATCTCACACAAATTGAACTAGTCCCAAACTAAGCTCTACATTGTACTATGGATAGAAGGCAACCATAAACATACATACTTAAATACATAGAAAGTATCCATGACTCAGGAACAAATACTCGCGCTCATCACACAAATATTTGCCCATACCGGGATTCAAACCCGGGACCGCTAGCTTCGTAGGCAGGGTCAAATTTTAGATTTTGACATGTGACGTCACGAAGCTTATAAGTATGACTTCACCCGTTGTCACACAGTCACACTTCGTTGGCCACCTCCCCTTAACATGTGACGTAATATGAATAGCTCTTAGTAGTAACACCTATAATGATGATATATTGTATAAACATAATGATGTGTCTCAACTGACAAAGTCTATCGTTGTAACCTTGGTACCTAGTCACAACAATACGAACTAATTAACACTATAATTTAACACGTTATAACATATTTGCCAACACGGTCTATTTATAGTCATGTTTATCGATGTGGATGAATGTGGATGAATTATGTGTCACCTTCTGACCAGTAAATTAAGTAAAAGATATAAGTTGAACTTCTCTTATTCGTACGGTCATTCCTGCATTTTCCTATAAATTAAAAATTAGCGTTTTGAAGCCAGGTTACAGCCTCCGGTGTCATCCTGTTCAGTCCCTCCACTCCATCAGGGAATCTTTCACGTAGGCCCTCGTTTGTGAGGTGGTAGATGGTTCGTTCCGGGGCACCACAATCGCAGGCTGCCGATTCGCGCAAGCCCCATTTGTGTAGGTGGTAGTTACATCGGCCTACTCCTGCGCGGATTCTGTTGATGGTAGACCAGATCTTCCGGGGTTGCAGCGTTCCTGGGAGGCCAAAGGTGGGATCGGAGACCAGTTCTGATTGCGAGCATTCGGCTAACTTACACTCAGTCAATCAATATGCAACAGCAGCAATCAACTTACATACAGATAAGTTGCAGATTAACAATATTCATAATTATTCAATATATTTAATGCTTGCAATGTTCAGAGTATCTAATTAAATATTATTGTTATAAAATAATCTATTAAGTAATGTAAGTTTAGGAAATATAAACTGTATAACAACTACCGAGACAGGATGTAAACAAATGAACTAAAAATTTTTTTTAATAAAAAATAGAACCGTCTTCAAAAAAAAACCCACTAAACAAGACTAAATAATGACCGGCTTCCTAGGAATTGCCTATTTGATGGGTGCCTAATAGGTACATGGTATACTATAAGCCGGTGTCAAGTAGGTTTAACACAATAAATAAAATAAATAAATATCAGGGGACAATTTCACACAAATTGACCTAGTCCCAAACTAAGCTCTAGGCTTGTACTATGGGTACTAGACAACGATAAACATACTTATATAGAGAAATACATACTTAAATATATAAACAACATCCATGACTCAGGAACAAATACTCGCGCTCATCACACAAATATTTGTCCATACCGGGATTCGAACCCAGGACCGCTAGCTTCGTAGGCAGGGTCACTACCAACTAGGCTAACTGCGTCGTCAACACAATAGCAATGTCACATGATTCTTGCCACCGACTTCGATATATTCCATGTACCTATTAGGCACCCATCAAATAGGCAATTCCTAGGAAGCCGGTCATTATTTAGTCTTGTTTAGTGGGTTTTTTTTGAAGACGGTTCTATTTTTTATTAAAAAATTTTTTTCGTCTTTTTTATTACATTTTTTTTTCGCTTTTTAGTGATACGAGTATAACTATCACTAAAAAAATCGCGTCAACACAAAATCGGTCGAGTTAAACTAATATATCGCTTAATAACGGATCCATGCGGATGACGTCACGTGGTATCCATTATTCTTGTATACCAAAACCTTCTCCAGAATGTAACAAATACTTTGCTGAAAACCGCATCTAAATCGGTTCAGCCAAACGCGAGATAATCGTGGACAAACATACATACATACATACATACATACATACAAACATACAGGTCAAACTGAGAACCTCCTTTTTTTTTTGAAGTTGGTTAAAAATTACATAGTGCTCTATAAAAGATCACTATACGACCATTTAGGGAACAGGCAAATCACTATAACGGGGTCGCTGTGTGTAGTAGTTAGGTTGGTGTCTCTTTCTTTGATTATGTTAAAATACGGGATGCCAACACTTGCTGAAGCCCATAGATGGGGCCGCAGCGAAGCGCAGCATACAGTTTTAAGGTCAGTTATTTGACTATATGCTTTTATATAGTAATGGGCAGGAAGTGTTAGTCTTCCTGCCCATTATTTAAGTTTTCTAGTTTATCTTGTAGAGATAAGTAAAGCAGGTAATGTTCTATTTAACTTTTTAACCATAATTTATGGTAAGGGGTGACTTTAAAACATCGGGGCGACTTTGATATTTTTTTAATTGTTAATTGTGTGCTGTGTCAGTTATTAATGAGTTATTTCGCGACTTAACTTTTATTTTTTATCAATTCAATTCAATTGTTTATTGCATATCACATTTACAAGCTCATTAAGATGTTACATTAGGAGTAAAAATACACAGGTATACATGTGACACCCTGCAAGGGTACAGCAATATCAGAGGGCTATTTATATTTATATATTACTAAATTTAAGAGATAAATATGTAAAAAGATTCACACTCTCACCCACCGACTCGTTATTCCCTCTATTTATACATCGACATCAAACTTATCATTAAAATATTCCCCTAGGGTATAAAAACATTTGTTAATTAAAAAAGTTCTTAACTTACTATTGAAGGATTTAGGTGATTCAATATCTTTTAAGGAGTTGGGAAGGTGGTTATAGATCTTGATTGTCATATTATGCGGATTCGAGTTAACTAATTTTAATTTTGAAGCTGGAAAGTATAGCTTATTCTTATTGCGGTTGTTTCTTTTTATTCCTGTTAAGTGTGTATAAAGATTTAAGTTACTTTTGATAAATTTGCATGATTCTAGTATATACATAGAAGAGAGAGTAAGTATTCTATGTTTTATAAAGTGTGGTTTACACGATTCCATTTGATTTATATTTGTGAGTATCCTAACATTTTTTTTTTTGTAGGATAAATATTTTTTCTGCGTGGCAACAGTTTCCCCAGAGCACGAGACCATACGTAATTCTCGAGTGCGCATATGCGTAGTACGCAGAGAGAGCCGTCTGAAAGTCAGTTACTCGTTTCAGATGTTGCAGGGCATATATAAAGGACGAAAGTTGTTTTGAGAGTTTTTCTACGTGCTGTTTCCAGGTTAGATTTGTGTCTAAAATAATACCCAATAAGTTAGCTGAAGTTACATGTTCTAATTGAATGTTTTTGAAGCTATAACTAAGTGGCAGTGCCGGTTTTTGAAAAGGTTTAAATTGTATGATCTTGGATTTATTTAAATTTAGTTTTAAATTGTGTGTTTCTAACCAGTTTTGTTTCATATGCGAGTGCAAGTTTAAATATTTATAGAAAAGTAGGACATAAAAACTTCAAAACAAATACCACTCATTTTTGACATGCTTCAGGGGTGAATTTAGTATTGAATTATAAACAGGGATAATCAAACTAACCCGAATTTAAGAATCGAACGTTCAAGCTACGTAATGTTTTTTCATCCCTTGCTGCTTTAAATTACCCAAATCAGTAGTCGCCAATACAATATTTTATAAACATTATATTATGTGAATAAATAGGAGATTCATTTTCGAAATTAATTAAAGTAACCACATTTTACGGTACTTGAGTAATAGTAACTAATGTCAAAAGTAATATAAAAATCGTTACTTAATTAAGTCTCAAGTAATTACTTTTCTTGTCTATAAATACTGTAAGTGCAATGGGAAGTTCATACGTCACGTTTACCTACAGGGCCCTTAGCCAAGATGCCCATCAATAACTAGCGTTTCTAACGTCATACGAAGAGTCACGTGATCTACCAGTGACGCGATTGGTTTAAAAACTTAACGAATAGAAATGCTAGTTAGCGATGGGCATCTTGGCTAAGGGCTGTCACAGAGTGACACATGTTTTTATCCACGTTTACCAACATCGATAACAACGACCATGACAGGTTGATGGAGCCCTAAACCTTCGGCCTCAGACCAAGATCCGCCTCCAGGAAGTCGTCCGACCAAGAAACCAGCTTGCCAAACTGGTTCGTATAACTTCTTCCTGCCAAAGTTTAACTAATGTTTGTGTGATATAATCACGCATTTTGTATATTTTGTAAAAGTCATAATAAAGTGGCTGTTTAATTGTGTTAATGATCTCAGAAAAGGTACTCGACTCGATATGAAATCGGATTTGGGTTTTCTGAACAATTTTCAAATGTAGGTATGCAAGATGAAGACTATTCTTTTTTCTTTATCGATCAGATAAATTATCAAAAAGTATTGGACACGTATTTTTTCTTTTTTCACATAATCAAAAAATTACAGAGAAACATATATTGAGTTGTCGCATGACGTCACGTCTAAATACAATTTTTACATAGAAGTGACGTCACGAGCCCCACTCCCGAACCTTGACGCGCTTTATCTTTGTAATTTTTTGTTTGATTGACAAAAGAAAAAATCGTGTCCAATATTTTTTGATAATCTAACTAACGGACTAAATATAATTTCGTTTTCTTTATCCAGCATCATCCCTATTGATATTGACATAAGCGGCTAACGCGACAGACCCGACTGCAACCTATATATACCTATATATATGCAAAATAGCTTACGTCAATCCTTTATCATTTCTTTGATATCGAAAATCGTTAACCCAAGTAGCACAAAGGCTGTATTAGAGACTATACAGCCCTTATAACTCTAGTTTCAGCATTTTAAGGGCTGTATAAGCTCTTATACAGCTTGCGTGCTACTTGAGAAGTTAGTATAGGTAATTGGCTAGGCCACAGGGCAGCTTAACCAAGAATAACGTAGCTCGAATATACCGTATAACGATTAGAAATAATATCTACTTATAGTATAGTATCTCGTGAAAGTTACTCGATGGATCGTTCACTTTCTTATCGAGTCTCGTCTGTTATTCATTATAACACAGATCACATATAACCAGATAAGTCCATTCCATATAATTACGTGATTCACAAAAATTCGGCTGTTATGTAGATTGTTAGTCTTCACAATACATTTAAGCAATAACTTCTTTTTATTAAAATTTCTAAAGCTATTTTTCTATTTAATTAATAAACAGTTTAAAGTAAATGCAACTGCATTTAACTTTAAAAATAATTTAATTTCAAGATTTTGCATTACAGTGCCATCTATTGAAATTGTTATACAATGCAAATGTGTTTCTATGTGACGGGCTCTCTGTAGGTAATTAAATACTTTATGATTATAAAGACGAGGCTCTTCATGTTGTAATTATAATTTGTAATCGTTATATTACAGGTAATAGTACATTATGATACGAGTGTGCTAAGTTGGTAATTAAAGTCGAGGCGGGATTGTAACCCGAACTGTAAGCGAGGGCGTAATGGAGCCGAGATTGTAATAACCAATGCTCACGCGTTTCATACGACGTTATTCAACACTATTGCTAGGAAAAAATAATAAAACCTCATATAAATACTTATCCGTGAAACATGGCGGACATTTTGTTTTTTCGCGCGCCGTAGTTATGGTGTTTAGATTATGCGCGCGCTGGTGGAAATAGGAGGCATTGACGAATCCGCCAAACTGACAATTATAAAAATATGATAAACTTAATTATACCAAACACGAATATTAATTTGTTAATAAAAAAAAAATCATGAAAAAAAAAACAGGTAAGTATTTATTAGTAACAGGTAAGTACTTAGTTAAATATTTTTGATATGGCAAAGGTATCAAAACGGGGCCGGATTTAGGGGAGTGCAACCGGAGCTGGAGCCCTGGGGCCTCCACAAGTGAGGGGCCACAATAAGAATAAAAAGCACCATCTAAATTTAATCTATTTGGAAAATAATTAGGGGCTAAATCGGGCCGGTTAAAATGGTGCCTAATTGTTGTTAACGTATTATTTCTAGCATACAATTTTTGGGGTTGCGTACCTTAAAAGAACGGAACCCTTCTTGGATCCTTTGTACTCCATCTGTTTGTCCATCTAACAAAACAGGCTGGTTTTTTTAAGTTGCTAAGCTACTTCGGTAACCGCGATTACACCGTTCAAACAGGCCCCGTTTAAAAATACGTTAACTTCAATTATACGGTTATATAACTAATCGATTGCAATATTACGACTAAATTGGTAGAAGGTTATAATTGACTTAATAGATATGGAGGATGATGACAATTTTTTTTTTCTTTGTCGATCAGATTATCGAAAACTTTTGGACACGTATTTTTTCTTTTTTCACATAATCAAAAATTACGGTGGTATACTTATTGAGTTGAAATGTCTCATGACGTCATGTTTTGGTACAATTTGGTACAATTATTACACAGAAGTGACGTCACGAGTCACGAGCCCCCACTCCCGAACTTTGACGCGCTTTATCTTCGTCATTTTTTGTTTGATTGACAAAAGAAAAAATACGTGTCCAATATTTTTTTATAATTTAAATGACGGACTAAATAGAATTTCGTTTTCTTTACCCAGCCATCATTCCTATTAGAGCTGTCCAATTTTTCAGAGTAAAATTTGTTTTTATTGACGAATAAAATTTCTTTCCTGCAAATCAAGTAGGTTCGCCTAAATAGAAATTACACCGCAGTTAGCCTAGTAATGACCCTGCCTACGAAGCTAGCGGTCCCGGGTTCGAATCCCGGTATCAGCAAATATTTGTGTGATGAGCATGGGTATTTGTTATTGAGTAATGGATGTTTCCTATGTATGTATTTCTCTATATAAGTGTATCGTTGTCTTGGACCTCTACAGGCCTTGAGCTTAGTTTGGAACTAGGTTAATTTGTGTGAGACTGTCCCCTGATATAATATGTGAAGTTCTCACCTTATGGAGGAAGGCAGTTACGCTCTTCTTATTCTTGTAACTACACGAATACTATGGTAACAGTTCTAGAAACGGCGTAACCGCCTGCCTCTATAAGGTCCCTTTATATTGAGAATGTCACATATTACTTATGTAACTTTGAATTTGTCTCTACGCATAACTTAGTCCGGATGAACGTAACATCGGAAACAATAACTTTATAGTGTTATGTTTGTTTTATGACCGATTGGCATAGTAGTGGTAGTATCTGACTGCTAAGCCAAGATCGTGGGTACGATTCTTGACACGAAAAAACATATTTATTCGTCGGTGTGTACAGTTAACATAATTAATTTTTGAGCCACTGTAAAATCCTATCACGGAAAGTAAATTATTAATTTTGACTAAATTTCTAAAGTTGTCAAGTACCCGCCCATTGTTTAGGTTATCAATCCTTTATAGTGCTTAGTTAGGGACTAGGTCAATTCGTATGAGTTGCCTCTTAATAATTTATTTTTAAGTTGTAGATTTAGGTCGAATTTGTCGATAAATCGATGTCTTTGTTAATAATTATACCAAAAAAGTAATATGCCGTTGAACCTCAACAGTGTCAAGTGTCAATGTAATAATACAGTTCAAGTTCATATTGTAACTTCTAGTCTCTAAATCGTGTGAATCAATTCGTCAAGGCAACCTCGAAAGCACCCACTTCCCTCGAGGTCAGTAAAACAATTTATATTCTGCAAATCTTATTTTATTTTTAAAATTATTTTCTCTATATTACACGGCAGGAGACATACCTATAAATAGCAAAAAGCATCGAGTGCCCAAATTTGTGAAAAGCACTCCCTTAATAAATTAAATGTAAATAAACTATTAAAATAAACATCACAACGAACTTAATTAACGGTATAAACTTACAAGAAGATGACATGGCGCGACTGACTTAAAATAACTTTTATGACTTAATCGTAATTTTAAAAAACGATTAGTTCCGGCGGGGCCGTCACGGTTAACGATTTCGATCTTATTCCGGAGTCCGGCGAACGACAGATTTAAGTATCAAGACTTTTACTTTTACTTGGCTACGCGTGTTTCGCAAGCCTTACACAACGCCGGCTCCCATCGAGTCTACGATCGCTCGTATGTCGATTTTGTTTATTCGTTTTGTGCTCACAACTCTGACATAAACGGATGAAAACTCGCGCCCCGCCGCGACGCAATAAATACGCGAATAAATACTAATAAATTATGAGACAACTAACTTAAAACTAAATGAGCTCTAGATCACATTCATACGACGCGCGTAAGTACAAAGGTAACTGAATTCCCGCGCGAGACTTACATCTAAAACCGTCGAGCGGAACACACGCGATCCAATCGCTTCCTCGTACGAAATAGATTAAAAACTAAGCGGCCATATCGTGAAAGGCAGTTATCCAACGCGGTTAGAAAGGTGTCACGGTTGGCGGGCGCTTTCTAGCGCGAATAGAGCGCGAGGTCCGAGATTCTGCGCTGGCGCGCGGCTGTGTGGAACCCGCGGGTCCCGTCGGGGACCAGGGGCGTGCGGGGCTCAAACCTGGGCGCGCAAGACAGCCTCCGACCGCCGCACTCGGGACCGGTGAGCGAACAGCCGGACAACCGCCTCGCTAACCACCCATCACCGCTGCTAGCGCTACCAGTACTCGCTTGCGAGGTTCGCCGTGATCCACAGTAGAAAGACACCCCAGAATCGGAGCTGTGACTGCACGTAGACGGTCGTCTTGGCACCCATGTTTGAATTTCAGGTGTGCGAGGCGCAAAGAACCCACTAGAATTCCTCCTGAGGAACGGATTGCCGTATCTATATTCGTATTCAGCTTCAGATCCACTGCAGCATGAGGAATATTCACATTCGTGGCGACGCGGCGGCGCTCGGCGAATAGGAGCCTTCCTTTTCGGCTCCCGCGGGACACCGTTCAGTTCGTACACTCGCATGCCCTCGTCCTCAGAATTCTGGAGCCTGAGAGCTTCTCTTGCTGATTCCGATTCCGTGAACTCAACTAAAGCACACACACAGTTCACCAGGCTAGGGTTTTTGTTAAGGAATTGGCGGACGTCGGCGGGTACTGGGTTTCCAGGGCGGAGGACGCGTACCAGCGCGATTTCTCCGCAGCTCGCGAAGAGACGAGAAACGTTTTCCACTGATGGCTTATCGATGGGCATCCTGACAGCTACTACCGTCCGCGATGGTGTAGTTTCATCATAAGCTGGCAGCGGATCCACCCGCCTCAGCTTAGTCCCGGCTTCGTTAATCTCCAACTTCGTCGACCTCTTCAGCGCTTCAGCTACCACTCTCCAATCCTTCGTTAGATGCTTCACACGTTTGAAACTTGATATCAATTTAAGGGACACATACCCCTCTTTGTTTCTGCGAACGTGCTTCAAAAGGAAAGCATCTTTAGTTATGTTCGCGTCAGAGAAGTAGAACTCTACTTGAGACACTATCCTGTTGGCTAGTTCTTCGTCAGGGGGTGTGTATGGGGCTTCCTGTGCTTCAGCGGCGACTTCACAGCCGGAGTCCTTTCCTCCGCCGGACCCGGCTTCGGAGGCGGTGTCCGAGAGGTCTGCGTGGTCGTCCGTGGACAGGCGGCGGTCGGTGGCAATCCCCTCGTCCTCGGGCACACCCTGGCTAGGGACGCCTTCCATATCTGTGTTTTTAAATGACTCCACTATTGCATTACACGTGCGTGCGATTCGCTCGGTAGCGCGTTGCGGACTGCGGCCGCGCGTGTTTTGCCGCCTCTTTTATAATATCGGGGGGATGTACGGGTAAAAGTCAGTCGGAAACGATACGAGATGACATTGCTATGTGCCGTATGCCTAATTAGCTTACACACTTGCTAGCTGGCATTGTGCTAAGGAGGTTATTATAGTACTCTGGTTTATTAAAGAGGGAGCGGTCTCACGCGAACGTTATCATTTTGTATCGTTCGCACGCAGTTGTACGAATATGTGGGTAAAAAATGTAATTGATAGAAGCGTATAACTGGTGATTACGGAGTTTCCATGATCTATAATTGTAATTGTAACAAGGTTAACGCATCTTCAGTGCACTTGCACGTTTATTGTCCACTAAATGCCAAGTGCACTGGACATTACGCGTTTGTTGATATGTCTTGCGTTTATATATATCTCTTATAGCATTCAGTGAAAGTACTTTGTTGTCTTTAGTTTTGTAGTGAAATTGATCGCGTTTAAAGTTTCTTTGTGATGCCTTTTATAGATATTCTAACTGAAAGAGGTGGTATTA
The DNA here is from genome assembly GCA_963241965.1 of Tortrix viridana. NCBI lineage: Eukaryota > Metazoa > Arthropoda > Insecta > Lepidoptera > Tortricidae > Tortrix > Tortrix viridana. Next base: position 1,814,511 of record OY725195.1, on the reverse strand, counting down.
GATAAGATATGTCAATTAATGACATCATAAGCAATACTCATTGCGTTACCGTCTCTTTGTGTTAGTAATCCTTCCCTAAGTAAGATGCTTTATCTCTTGTGGCTGACTTCCTCCTCGTTCTTTTAATGCTATTCTTACGGTACGTTTTATTTTTTTAAGCAAATACAAAGAGCTCGCTGCATTGGAATTACTGTTAACTATTTATTTGTTGGATAGAGATAAACAAAGTTACAGAATAGACACAACATAACTCTGTTTGAGTCCCGATTAGAGTAAAATTTTATTTATTTCTTTTTTTCAGATCATATGTCGATCTATAATTATTGTGTTAGACAAACAAAATACTTAAGAACTAAGGTTAATACCACACAAATGCTTAGAACAAAACAATACAAAATAATTTGCCAGCGCTACATCCCAATTAATATTATGTGATGAGCTCTAGTATTTTTTTCTGAGTCTAGAAGTCTAGTACCCATAGGAGAAGCCAAGAGCTTACTTCGGAACTAGGTCAATTAGTGTAACATTGTCCCCCCTTTATAAATATTAAAATTCCTGGTGAATATAAAGTAAGTATATGTAACAGTGGATCTAATTTACCGGTGCGTGCAATGTTGCCTTATGGCATTTAAGAAAAGAGCTTCCAATCCCTCTAAAAAGCCGGCAACGAGCCGACTCTTGAGTTGACATTAGCGACAATGATACTTCTCATCACAATCATCACATCACGTCACGTCACGTCTGATCACGTTTACATAAAGGCATCGCATCTTTGTCTTCAGATATCAGCGCATTTGCAATCTTAAGATGCAGTCCTGCCTTTTGCCTTTTCCTTCTCTCTGCTTTGCCTTCTCCATGACTTCCTTCTCATAAAAAATCCCAAAGACGTTTCTCGAGAGACACCTATATTGCTACGTTACATTGGCAACATCACCATACGGGGAGGCGTCTGACCGAAGCCCTTCCGAATTTAGGATGCAAACAGGATTACATTGAGTAACCGCTAATTGGATACATTACTCAACTTCGATCAGTCTGTCAGCCAGCAATACGAAGACCGACAAATACAATGATTATAATGTAGTCGTTTAGTTCAGCTACAAAAATTTGCGTCATCTAAAATCTCTTCCCGTCTCTTACCACCCACATGCTTTTTACTGGCTCATTTCTGACTAACGACCCTCGATCAACTTCGATCTTCCGACTTCGACTTCCTCGATTAAAATAAGTTAAAATGTAGCCTAGTTACTATTAGATAATGTAGCTTTCTAATAGTGAAAGAATTATTAAAATCGGTCCAGCAGTGTCAAAAATAATCGATTACAAACAAACGAATCTTTCTTCTTTATAATATTAGTATAATAATAAAGTTCAAAGTGGCACCAGACAGTATTTTTTTTGGTGTATGTTTCGCTTGTTAATTTGTGTTCTGTATTTTGTTACATGTATGTTAATTTTTTTTTTCTTTATTTCAACAAAAGCTTGCTAGGTGGTAACAAGTGGAAATTTAATGGACCATTTAAAAAGTCTGGAAATAAGGCACGGTGTTACCACACGAAATCCCTCAACGGGCAATGGATGCGATTGACATTTTTAGTGTTATATGACAATGAACAGGATTCCTTCCGGATCATTATCGATAAATATATCGATTAACCTTCCGCTAAGCAGCAGTGTTCGCCCCAGGGGACCAACCATCAGTTGCACGTTTGCTTTCTATCTACATGCGATATGCCTGAGACATTTGCCATTTCTACGCTAATTAAATTAAAATTAAAATTAATCTCTCTCTCTCTCTTCTCCTGACTCTTGCATTTCAGAACTTTGAACAGACTTCGGTTTTGCTATACTTCTTGGCATCTTCCTCTTCTCTCGTGGCGAGTTTCTTGGTCTGGACATGGCTGTACAATGGTAATAACTTGCTAAACGGTGAACCGCCCACAGCTACTTCGTACCCTCAATCAATTGTCTTCCTTATCACGCCACTTATACGCAGGAGGAAGCAATCTATTCTAGTGACTATTACAAAACCTATTGCGTTATCTTACACAGCTCTTATAGGCCAATCTTTCCTCGTTTTTTCTAAATTTTATTTCTCTTTTGTGATTGTGCAAATAGGTATCAAAGATTAGTTCGATGCGGTAATCTAGCAACCACAGTTTAGTTTTATTTTTAATTGTTATTTCTAGTGAAAGGATTTCTTCTAAATGATGCAAAAAAGAAAGTACTTATAAAAGTAACTGCAGAAAAATAGAAGAAAACATCGTTTGGCTTTAATGGTACATAGAAAAACCGAGCAAGAGCATGTCGGGCCGTTCTCAATGTAGGGTTCCGTCGCCATTACTACAAATACAAATAAAGTGCACCAGCAAAAGAGCAATCTTCATGGCACTTACGTCCTTTTGTTGAGAAGCGCAGTTTATCGGCAATAACTCAAAAACGGTATACGAGTATCCGATCATGTTTAAAATAATGTTGGTTGAAAGTATTTATTAAGCGTTACCTTTGTATATTATTTTTTTTCATATTTTTGGACATAAATAATCCAGCCTATATACGTCCCACTGCTGGGCACAGGCCTCCACTCACAATGAGAGGGTTTTGGGCTATGTTCCCACGCGGGCCCAGCATTTTTTGGACATACAGTTGTAAAAATAAAGGGGTAGATTTATACAACTCTCGGAGCGATTATTTCCGAAAATATTCACTTAATCAAAAAATTTAAAAAAACGTATTTTAAAAGAACTGTCGAAATATGTGCCACATGTTGATGTCTGTACATTTATGGAGTGAATGGAGAAATATTTTTTTTTTTATTTACCTACCAACCTAAGTAGCGGCTTATACAAGACACCTTTACTCCAAATTTCATCAATATACATTTTGCAGTTTATGAGTGACGTGAAATGCCTGTGACGAACGGACGGACATGACGAAACTATAAAGGTTCCGTTTTCGCCATTTTGGCTACGGAACCCTAAAAAAGGGATATGTGTATGTATTTTGACTTATGACAGTTGGATTCGTTTACGCCTTTACGGCCGTTACTGAGCTGCCAAGATAAAAGAAGAAAAGAAAGAAAATAGTAAATCCTCTTAACCCCCGACGCATAACAGAGGGGCGGTGTATATGTGTGTCTGTGAATCTGTGTAAGTATCTGTCTGTGGCATCGTAGCTCTCAAACGGATGAATCAATTTTAGTTTAGTTTTTTTTTATTAAAAGGTAACTTGATCGAGGGTGTTTTAGCTAGGTTCATTGAAAATCGGTTGGGCCATTTATGAGTTACCATCTCTGAAAGTAGAGGTTCTAATTTTATCGAGCTGTTTTATATTTTAATAGCGACCCGCCCTCGCTTCGCTTCGGAGCCTATAGCGACCCGCCCTCGATTTGGTCTGGGTTCTATTATATACGTAAACCTTCCGTGAAGAATTATCAAACTGATGGTGAAAACCGCATCAAAATCCGTTGCGTAGTTTTAAAGATCTAAGCATACATAGGGACAGACAGACGCGGATACTATGTATTGATCTGCGTTAGGTGGGTTGCAATGATAGTGCACATCTTTTCCCACGATATTGCAATGTTTTTTATATTCCTGGCACACCTAAATATTAATGGGGTGCTGTGCTCTAAATACTTTCAGGTTTAAGTACAAAACCGAGACAAATTTTCGATTATTTAAATTAAAACTTGCGACAGATTTTGTAATAATAATGAGAGAGCGAATCGATTCGTCTCGGTCACGTGTCGAAATATTTGATTCAGAAGGTTGCTTTTTACTTTTAACTAACTAATTTAATCAATGAGTTTTATTGCAGATATTTGTGAAGTTAATAAAATTGTCATTAATGCATTATAAGTATTTTATGGAGTGCAATGTTAAGTAAGTAGTTTATGCCATTAAATTGTTCATTAATTTGTATTGGTTACACAATCGAATGCTACTTACGGATCACAGCTCGTTTTCAGCTCTTAAACCACCCAAGGTTGCAAAATTTGCTCAAACTTGTTGTATAAGAGCTGTACACACGTTTACTCAGCTTTAATACAGTTTAATTATGCAGCCTAAGGTACAGTCACCACACGGGATTGTTGAGCCACCATAGAACCCTGTCATAATGACAACGTCAAGTCATTCAAAAGAAATTACGTCAAAATTTTCCGTCGACTTTCTGTGACAGGGTTCTATAGTGGCTCAACAATCCCGTGTGGTGACTGTACCTAAAATATATATTATCTGGCTTTAACAGCTAGTTTGTGCATGGGAAGTAGTCTAAGTTTTAGGTATTAAGTCTAACCTAAAATGAAACTATTTTCTATGATAATTTCCCTATTAATTTACTTTTAAAACATGGCTTGGTCTTTTAATATGGCCCCACCGGCCCGCCAGCCTGTAGACCTAGACATATGTATAGATGTACCTACATACAGGTATGTTATCTGACATAATTTGGCTGGCCAAATAACTAGGTTACATTACTATACGGCTTCCGGAATTAGGTGATCAAACTACGCTGGGTCACAGATGCTTTACCTGTGTAGGTTACTACATATGTACTTGCTATATGGCTTGTTTGTAACTATGTCAAGTGTTGATTAGACTACTTGTAATAATAAATTCCTGACAAAAAAAAAAAAAAAAAAAATTTTGGGACAAGCTTTTCTAACTGACTTTACTTTTTTTGCACAGTCATCATCGGCTTATGCAACGAGCCAAATAATTAAAATCGAATAATATTAACATCTAGGTTTTTTTTTTAATTTTACCAAGTAAAGGTAGTTTGTCAATTTTATCAGTTAATGAAATTAGTAAAAGAATAAATAATGTTGCGATGTCATTGAGTTGACATAATAATAATGAACCTATTCCAAATTGCAGGAACTAATAAACATACCTACCTACTGTCAAAGACAAAAACAGACAATCGTATAAATTTAAATAAAAGCGTTTAAAACTACTAATTTCTTTAAACGACTAATAAAAAAGCGCTCAATAAGAGTTCATGGAAGTAAACATTAATCGGTTTTTAATTATCCGGTGTAGGTACCTAAGATACAAAACAAAATGTTATAATTACAGCTAAAAATCATGTATTTAGCGCCCGCAGTACAAAAATTGCGGCCATTCGCGTTTTACCTTGGCCTAGCATCGTTACTGATAACGAATTCAACATGGCGCTCAACTGTAGTACCACAAATCTACCTTTATTTCGCCGTGAATTACAACGGCCTCGGTAGCGCAGTAGGCAGCGCGTAAGTCTCATAATCTTAAGGTCGTGAGTTCGATCCTCACCCGGGGCATATCTTTTTGTATCTTTTGTGCCTTTGTTTTTTTTTTCCTTGTATATTTGCTTTTTACTATGACCTTTAATACTTCCTGGTATCCTTTAGTAAACAATTTTCCTTTATTATAATATGACATGACATTACAATAAAATGTGTGAAAACGCTGTCGTACGTAATACAGGTGAGTCTTTATAAAGTGCACATATTAAAATGAGGGAAATTTAATTTAATTTTATCGACAAAAAACATGTTTTTTATATACTTAGGTAGGTACATGTATGTCGTACCTACACAGCTGTGAAATATATTTTAAAAAGTCATACATTTTTTTTTTCATCGATAAAATTGAATTTTATTTCCCTCATTTTAATATGTGCACTTTAAAAAGACTCAGCCTGTATATGTTTATTTGTCGTAAGTTCAGCGTCTAAAACTTAAAACATATTGTATGAAAGTAGGTAGCTAATTATAAACTTTTAAAATTCTTCTTCTTAGTTTAGCACCATGTGTAACACAAATTATAGTACCGGAAGAAAATATAATTATTTATAAAATGTTAATTTATTCATACATTAAGATGATGTCAATTATGAAATGAACCTGACTTGGTGTTATGTATAAATATTTATAATTCAATCATTTTGAACCGTATTCAAAAACTTCATTTTGTTTATAGTGTTTTTATAGCCCTATTACACCACCCTTTCCCTAACCCTAACGAGAGGGACGCCGCAATACGTTAGATACGTATAGAGATATCTCCATCTCATTCCAACGTATTGCGGCGTCCCTCTCGTTAGGGTGGTGTGATCGCTGCTTTAGATGTATTAGTCCGTAGTGTAGGAAACAAACTAACAAGGGATCCAGGGAGACGCAAGTAACTAATACGAGCGAAACAAGCTTTTCATCTTACCACAGTAAGAAGAAAAAAACAACATACAGTCGAATTGAGAACCTCCTCCTTTTTTGAAGTCTGTTAAAATTAAGTACCAGATTATTGAACATCGCAATAGGGATATGTATGAATTTTTTTATCGCATTTCTTAACAAAATATGAAAATACCGCAAAAGAGATGGCAAAAAGTGAAATTAAAATTAAAATCGGCCAAAAAATATGGATAATATAAGCATTTAAAACTACTAATTAGACCGAGAGACGCCATGTTAAATTCTGTTTTGCTAGAAAGAGATAGAAACAAATCTTTAATGGCTTATATCCTGGTTATTTTTATATTTATTCGAAAAATATTTTTTCTCTACTGTTTGTTACATGAATGACTTTTTAATAAAACAAAAATAAAATTCATTCATGTATTCCTTATTCACATGATACATAGCTCGTTTTTTATGGTGTGATAAAAAACAGGTCAAGTGGGAGTCGGACTCGCGCACTGAGGGTTCCGTACACGTTTACCCGACTTTTAGTGTTTATTGTTTTTGTATAGGGTTTTTTCTATAATCATTCCAAATTCCTTGTATGTATTACCATTTTTACGATAAAACACGAAAAAAATGTCAAAAAAAAAGTTTCTTGTATTATTTGTTAGGAAATTCGCCGTTATATCACATATTCTGCAAAAAATATCAACGGTCTATCTTTTATGGTTCACAAGATACAGCTCTTTAAAGTTAGGACGGACGGACAGACACGGACAACGTAGGCTTAGTAAAAGGGCTAGGGTACGGAACCCTAAAAATGAGGTACTGGGACATTATCATGAAATGACAATCTACCAAAGTAAAGTATTACTTTTACCGCCTGTATCACAATCGTCAAGTGTCAAGTAAAGCATATCTGTCAAATAAACTTAGCCCTTTTCCTTTCTTACACTTGAAAATAGACAAGGAGAGGGCTATCTTTAACTGACAGATGAATTTACTGTGTGATTGTGAAACAGGCCCTTATAGTAGATTGTCATTTCATCAGTAGCTCAACTCTACAAAATGTTTCTTTGTTAACCATCTTTGATTGTGTTTCAATTCGCGAAACATCTGGTATCTTCGACCCAATCTACCCTACTTATCAAAACGTTGTATGTGTCATTTAATTGCTAATGTAAATTCTGTCATTTTGTCTTAGTAGGGATTAGTTCTAAGGAGACCAACGTCTATAAGGTCATGGGCCCAGTTCGTGGTCGCTGCGACCTTGTGGGTGATTTCTAGATATTATGCTCTTGGGGGATTTCCTCTGATGGCTGAATTAGAAATTAAATTATATAATTAATGACCGGATATAAAATATCTGGCCGATAAATAAATATGCACAAAATAATTTCCTATTTGCCTATTAAGAACCCAGAAAATTGAGAAAAACAAAGTCACCTGATTGTTGTCACTGATTTCGATATGTAGCTACATACATTTCTGGGAGTTACTTATATTTAGTCCGAATTTTCGTTTCTCAACTTTTTCATTTTCCAAATTTTCATAAGTTACAAATACATTGCCAAAGTCCCAACTCAGAGTGCGCCAAACCATGCGTGAGCTAATTTAACCGATTCATTGATTGCTTTAAATTTTTATTACCAATTACACGCCTATATATTAAGCGTTTTATGCCTAATTACACCTACTGATCAAATATTAACCAAACAATTTAATTTGCTTATAATTGACTTAATAAACGAAGCATTTGTATCCATTTCCACATCGACTTGACAGCAGTTAAAACAAAATGGTCGCTCAGGAAATCTCTCCGTGCTAATTCTGATTCTGTTTTTTTATTATTAGTGCGAAACGCGGAAAAGAGGGGAAGTGTTTGCCCAGCAGTGGGACACTAACACAGGCTAAAAATAATAATAGTAATAATTCCACTCTAGCTTCTAAATTAGTGAACTGATTTTGATAAATGGGGTGTCATATAATTCATGAAACACGTGTGAGTATCATAGGCTATATAAAAATTATAAGGGTGCATCATAAAGCCGTGGGTCGGGATTCAGTGTGCCACTTTTTACGTGTTTTGGACGGGTACGAAACTGTCACTCAGGCGCACAGGCAAATCCAAGGTCCGAATGCGTCTGCGGAGCACATCAAACGATGCAGCACATGATGCAGTGCCCTCTGTGTCCAGTCACTTGCACTACCGACGATCTCCTGAGAGCTACTCCCCGCAGAGCAGTAGTGGCCAAACAATGGGAAAAAATTGTGGAACCTGGATCACCTTTACACGATAAGAAGACTCAAGCGCAGCTCTATACCGCTCTAACGACAAGTCGACAACGATAAATCAATGCATTCCCGGACTGCAGCCCATGCATCATGGTCGCTTTTATCGCGGTGAAATGTGAATAATCTGTCACTCTCGCTCTTACGTACTGAACCCTTAGTCAAGATGCCCATCGCTAACTAGCGTTTCTATTCGTTTCATTTTTAAACCAATCACGTCACTGGTAGATCACGTGACTCTTCGTATGACGTGATCTACCAGTGACGCGATTGGTTTAAAAACGAAACGGATAGAAACGCTAGTTAGCGATGGGCATCTTGGCTATGGGCTCTGGTCAGAAAGTGGCAGCAGTTTTATCCACGTTTATCCACATCAACACAGGCCCGCGGGCACACGTCAGCCATGTCACCATACATTTAGCATTTTTATCCGTTGGCCTAGACACAGTAACAGACGGAAGTCACCTTGGCGGAGGATATGGAAAGGGTAAAGATAAACTTATGGTAATAATCGTTTTCAATGCTTGTTGTAAGACCTAATACGGTTTTATTAGACCATTAATTTACATGTTAGCCCGCGACTTCGCCCGCATAGAAGTCGTAAGCTTTTTATTTATCAGAACTTACTAGCGATTATCCTGGATGTTAAATGATGATGAGGTCTAGGATGGAGCTCGCTGGTTCAGTAGAAACCTATTCACTCTTTTTGAAGATACCCAAGTTATATCTTTTCTCGGATAATGCAATTATCTGGGATAAAAAGTTTATTAACATTTTATTAAGATTTCTTAAACCGTTTACTTAGTTGTGAAAAAGTAATAAACAAAGAAACATTCAGGATTTATATTATGCTTCTATGCTGCATTCGAGGACACTTATAATAATAACACCATGTAGTACACCCTTATAGCATCGTATTACCACACCTTTAGATCAGTATTCGGAAGATTAAAAGAAAAAATTGTTTCTGGGCATTGTCTATGACACCTCACTTGCCTGATAGCCCGCCATCTTATCGTCATTCACCTTTTGTGTGTCGTTAACGCCACACCTCATTTTTAATCCATTTACATTAATTTAATTGTGAAGTTTTATTAGTTTTCAGTTTACATTTTTGTGAAATCATTTTGAAAAATGTGTAGCTGAATTAATTATTAACAAAATCTAGTGTTTTTCCATGAACGATATGTTCGTTTACCGCAGCAAAAAACTGTGAGTACTTTTACGTTTCTAGATTACCCTCATTAAAATATTCTGCTATCAAGCAATTAAAGTTACTTTATCCTAACTTACGAGTATCTATTAGTAGTGGCATAACATAGCCCAACAAATATCTAAGCACCGTGCACAGCTTGAGTGGCGTAAAGTTAACTAACTTGGTAAGTCTGTCTTTGACTGTGCTATAAATAGGTCATTACATTATTTTGTACTTTAATTATAAAAAAGTACCACGCCGTCATTAAAATAACATTTGTGGAACAATCGCTAGTTTATAGCTATACTACTTAGGCCTTAATAACCAGCTGTTGTCTAATGAAAGCTTGATTCGAGTATTATTTCCGCAATTTGGCGGCGTGAGATGCCATAATAATGTCCACATACTCAAGTGTTATCTGACGATGGCATGACTGACATCTTATCTTGCCTATTTAATTTGATGGTGTCTGACGCCGTCATCGACATGAGGAGTTACGTAGCGGATGTTCGCGCTTTTAAGTGCTTTTTAATAAAGACATAACCGTTATCTCGCGTTTTTTGATATTGCGTGTGACGGCACCCTCAAAACTAACGTGATGTATTCGCATCCTTGAATGCTGTCTGATGATCTGACTTGGTCGACGCACTGTCGCCATTTTGTTGTGGTCTGTTATGACCTGATGAAAACGTTTAAACGAGTTGTTTGCGCTCTCAACTGCTGTCTAATGACTGCATGACCGGCAACTTTTCTTAATGTGGATAATGTAAACCATACCGAAAGAAGTAGCCGCTACTGCTTCTTGCTTGATACTGTTGCTGCTGCTGCTGTTGCTGTCGTTGCTGCTGTTGCTGCCTACTTGCTTGCCGCTACTGCTGCTGCTTGCTGCTTGTTGCTGTGGCATGAGTCTACACGTCGATGAGTTCTTCGATCTGCAGTTTAAAGTTACCTTGCCAGGCGCATTACTTTCTTAATGTGGCGGTACGTGATGCCATCCTGAAAGTAAATTTCTTGCTTTCTTAATGTGGTGGTACGTGATGCCATCCTGAAAGTAAATTTCTTGCTATCTTAATGTAGTGGTACGTGATGCCATTCTGATAGTAAACATAAGAGCATTTCCGGTCGGATATCCGACATGGTGCAAGCCCTGCGGATGTGGTCGAGGCTGACGCCCAGCCGGAGCGCCGCGGACGTGGCCGCGTGCCTGGTGCTATGCGCAGTGAACGATGATGTATCGATTCCACTTAAGCCTAAGGCGTTGATATTATGGACGCTCTGCTTCATACTGATGAAGAATCTGATGGGTCGCAATTAGAACAGCTTTTACTCGATGATACCGCCCAACCTGTGCGAGGACCATCACACGATGAGGTGTTAGTGGAGCCTGCTGAAAATACGTCAACAGCTCTCGCCGCCCCTTTGCCGCCCGCCGCCACGGAGGCGACAGTGGGGTTGCCTCCGACCGACTCTGCAACACATGACAACAATGAAGTTGTTCTTGATGCAGACTTACTTGAATTGCTTGGCACTGATCCTACTACCATAAAGAAGTATGGTAAGCCCTGGTATGGGCGTCCTATGCCGTCCCATCACATGATTTGATGGTTGAACAAGGGCCCCGAGCAACGAACAGCTGTTGGAACCATGCGAAGGACAACGTACCACAGTCAGTCAAAAGGGTCAAGTATCACCCGTTGTTGCAATTCTCCATACACGGATACTCTGTATCAATGCCGACCTGGTCCAGTATTTATGATAGTAATTTTTTTTTTGGAAAGCTAATAATCTCTCTTCCTCTTTTTCTCTGAACGTAAGGGGAGCGGCCAAACCATCCCATATATGACGTCAACCATCGCATATATGACGTCAAATATATCGCATGTAAGCTAATAAGATGCCGCACTTGTACCCAATCTGAGAAATTGTAACCTCTATTCACATAATCACATTTAATTATTTGAAGTAAATCTAACAAAAACAGGTTATCATTGACACAATCCAACTTGGAGGAAATAATGACTTGACTTAAAAATACCAACGTTATTATAAATACAATATGTGTGTTAACTTACACTGGTGTTGAAACCTTGGTATTAGACGATCATTCAATGTGCTGGCTATGGTGCCCATATGTCAAAACATCAAGATACCCTAATGCACATCAGTCAGGTGGATTGCATGTGGTTGGGAAATTCCTTTCTGAGTGAAAGTAACGCTTTATTTTTATTTTCCCAGCTTTTACAAAGGTCCGCTTACAAATATTGTAAATACAGTGTGACACTGAGGCAACTCTGCAAGCTCCGCTCGGCAGCCGAGTGTCAGCCAGGTATCACGACAGAAGGCACCACATACAGGTGCACTAACCCGGTCGAAGTTTCAACAATAATCAATTTTCTTGTTGCAATGTTTGAAAATCTATTGAAACACCTGACTGCTAATTTAATGAAACTCTAACCGACCTTCTTTCATTTCGTGCATTACTGACCTCAAATAGGTAAAATCAAATCTTATTCCTGATAGTAATGGAAGCCATAATGGCTAACTTTCAACATTTTGATCGCAAGACATGATGATGTTAAAATTTTGTTGTAAAATTCTCGTCTCAAATGTACGTTATTAATGGAATAAATTAACCGGAATCTGAATACGATTGCCTAGTAGCAAGTTTGCTACAATTAAATGGCGTGGATAGGCCACGAAGAAGCTAAAGCAAGGACCATGCTTTTATTGACTCAAATGTGGTTAATTCTCGCATAGATAGAAATACATAGATAAAATAAAAATAGATTTTGGAAACAAATCTAATTGAATTCATCGCTTGTTCTACGTATACCTTTCCCGTTGAAAGAGTTTTCGTTTAAGATATCTTAATAAGGTTGCTTTTATAGTCAGTTATTTAACTTAAAAGGAAATTTAACAATTGCCTTACATTCCTATTCAAAACATTCATTTATAGCTGAATACTAAACTTGAACAGTTGCAATTTTGCTTGCAATGAATTGAAGATATTTTTTCACTGCTACCCGCACATTATTATTTTGAATAAACTGTTTTATAGTATAATACTAAGTCAACTACATTGTAATTAAGATGAATCGTTGTTATCTACTAAACGTTTACAGTTCACGTTTAAAGACGTATTCCATGTATACTACACACACGTTTAGTCTTGGAAGTACATGTCATTGCCAAAACTGGCATCAAGTATATTAAAATAATATGATTCCAATAACTGTTACCTACTATGTTTGTTATAAAATCACAACATGGAAAATAAAGTTTTAACACTGATGTGAAAATTAAACCATAATTAGTAGTGCTGTCCTTTTTTATAGGATCAAGGTTCAATCTTACCAAAGTGGTACTAATAAACATAAGTAATAAATATACCTACGAGTAGATAAGTTTCTACACGTGTGACAATGAATACGTAAAGTTAGACATAAATACTTACCTACAATCATGCTAACTGTTTTTTAAAAAACTGATACAGCTAAGTACTTAGGTACATTATCTACATACTGCGAGCAGTTTAACTGGCATGATCAACTCATACTCTCATACACTGTTATTTATTATGCTATATCATTCAGAAGCTGAAACCTAAAATATGAGAATTTAGTTTTTTAACTTATGATGAACTGATGTTAAAAACAACAAACAAACAGAACATTGCACTGTTTGAGTATTGATTCGTGTTTTATATACTTATATACTTATTGAAACGTATATGTAAGGTCCTTACCTTTTTATCTTTGACCTTACCAATCACATAACAGTATCTTACAACCTGTGTAATCAGTACAACCAGTTAATAAAAACATCTTTTCTATATTTTGATACTTTAGTGGTTATTATAAATATTCACTCCAACACATTGGTTTAACCTTAAAAATTATAATTTTACAAAACTATTCCGAGTATTACATGAGTTTTTTACCAATTTACCAATGCAGAAACAAGATCATTCGAATGTACTGAATTGCATATCTACTGCTATTGGCAGTTACCAGTCACACGCTATGCGTCCTACTATGAAGTATACCTAATCACTGGATAAGAAGGTGTACCTTTGGACGAAATTATTAAATAAAACAGAGTAAAAGAAGGCAACTAATTACGCATTAAGTTTCTTCTTTTCTATGTTCAGTAAGATAATATGTTTTGTTGTTTTTTACTTCAATTTGATTTCATATGGTGGTTCCTTTTCATATTCTACCAGTGTCTGAGGATCCCACAGCGGACTTCTCCTTGCGTTTACTTATCCTGGCTGCAACATTTTCTAAACATCTACATGGTGTTATTATTATAAGTGTCCTCGAATGCAGCATAGAAGCATAATTGATGGTTAATAGAACTTACCTAAGTGAATATAAACCATAATTATGCGAGATGCTGCATTCGAGGACACTTATGTCCCGCCCGCCCCCAAATGCTTATTGCCCGATTGTTGCAGACAGCACAATTGTACTGGCAGGATAAGTAACTATACTCTAAAAAGAATGACGATAAGATGGCGGGCTATCAGGCAAGTGAGGTGTCATAGACAATGCCCAGAAACAATTTTTTCTTTTAATCTTCCGAATACTGATCTAAAGGTGTGGTAATACGATGCTATAAGGGTGTACTACATGGTGTTATTATTATAAGTGTCCTCGAATGCAGCATCTCGCATAATTATGGTTTATATTCACTTAGGTAAGTTCTATTAACCATCAAATATATATCACTGAAACTAACGAGCCGTAACAGCATAATTAAGAAATAAACATGTACCTACCTACTTATTTGGTATCAATTAGTTAATCTTGTAATACATCAAACATCTTGTGAATTACGCAACAGCTGTCACACACAAAAATACGCGTGTAATATGATTCAACCAAAATCAAATCAATCTCTCATTTTCAAAACGACTCAAGTGTGTATTGATCCTATAGTGGCTTTAGTTCTTTTTTTACTACACGATTCAATTCTTCGCAAAAGGCTGACCTCTCAACTCTTATATGGTTACTAAGTAACTTGAATGAAACACCAAATGAGGAAGGCAATATGGCACCTAAACCATGATCAGATGCATCTGTTAACAAAGTTGGAGGAAAATTGAGACTTAGAGTACGTTGATATAAGGTTGATAATATTAAGCTGATTGTAAACTTTATTGTTGTTACATTGCCATTTGAGAGCCAATGCCGACTACGGAAGGAAGTAAGGTCAGGAGATAACTCGCCATCAATTATTAATTAAATGTATTGAACTTTGTGTTTATTTTTAGTTGTTAAGTAATTAAGTATTATTTTGCGAAAAAGGAAATATGTAAAGTTCAGACGGTTATTTCCGATTGTTAATTTTCTTGAACTTTCCCGGGTGTTTGTAGGTTGATTGCATCATTGTTATGTGGAATTTAAAGTATTGTAGGTTGTTTTGGAATGTAGCAAGGACTTTTAAATGTGTACCTGCAGTATCTACGCCAAGAAACATTTTAAACTCAACCACGCTCTGTAATCTGTCTATTACTTTATTTTTTTTAGAATTCTCTTTTGGCAGTTTTAAGTAGAAACTGGGATAACTCGATCAGTACCCACAATTTTGGAAGCTTTTCCCTTTACTTGAACCTCTCGTACGCTGGTGACGGTCCATCCAAATTTTTTGAATATCCTTTTGATGGAAATCTGAAGAGATTAGAGCTTGTTATTTTTGTGGGGTTACATTTATAACTCGTAATATCGAAATGTTATACCAAACTCTGTGCAAATGATTCTCTTTCTACTAAAATTAATCGAAGATTCTCTTTAGTTAAAAACATGAAAAACTGTAATATCCAACAAATATACATATATACCTACCATCATTCACCAAATCATCTCCCTATAAGGCAGTAAGCCTTCGACGGCTACAATCTGAACCCGTACGATTTATTTCATCTGAGTTGGGACGGACCTTGACATACATTCAAAATTGATGATTGCCTGTACCCAAAATGACATTTACCATACACATGACAAAATACATCCTGTAGTTTTGAATCATCCAAATTTTAGCAAGATTATCCTGGTAGTGTCTATTTGATTAGTGTTGGAGTCAGTGGGACTGTTTCGATATTATTGAGCTATACTTGCGCAATGTATCATTCTTGGTGGCGCAATGTATCTTTGGTGTAGAGAAAAAAGGACAAAACATTACGTTCCTGGAAAGGCTGGGAGATGTGGACACAGTGCTTATAAGAGGGTTCATTGGAAACAGACAGAGCCTGTCAATTTGAAGTGTCGATGTTAACATCATTTGATAGGAAGTTTTTTTCAATTTGAATTTGACCACTATTTAGGCCGACGCCTTTTATCCCCTACTCTACTATAAACTAAAATAAATAAAAAACTATTTAATCTAAAGTTTTCCTCCCAATAACTAACTTCCTACCGGACCCCAAAAGCGACCTGACATGTCACTCACGCGTTCGCGAGACTTTCAATGCCGAAATATAATAAGGTCATGATCATTCCACATACTCGTACTTGTGGTAATGTGGACTGCGCAAACGATAGGCGGCGGGCGGAGATAAATACTGAGTGTTTTTATTCGTCTACAAAATTTTGGGGCTTAAATCAGTAAGTCATACTGACCAACTTTCGCTATGGGACCAACCCCAAAATCGCGAAAAAAAAATTGACCCTCCCATACAAAACATCGTCAGCTGTCTAGCCAAATTGTATGGGATGGTCAATTTTTTTTTCGCGATTTGGGGGTTGGTCCCATAGTGAAAGTTGATCAGTATGACTTACTGATTTAAGCCCCAAAATTTTGTAGACGAATAAAAATACACCCTAATAAATAATTATCAGGGGACAATTTCACACAAATTGACCTAGTCCCAAACTAAGCTCACGCTTGTACTATGGGTACTAGGCAGCGATAAAAATACTCATGTAGAAAAATACATACTTAAACATCTATGACTTAGGAACAAATAATATCGCGCATCACATAAATATTTGCTCATACCGGGATTCGAACTCGGGTCCGATAGCTTCATAGACAAGATCACCCAAATACTAACTAGGCTAAGGGTGAATTTCAGGGCGTTTCAACCGCCGTCATTAGTGTCACCAAATATATTGACGAAATCAATGACACCTACCAGCAACTCCTGATGTAAACAGAAGCAGAACCGGGGATGTAGTTTCTATCACCATCAGAAGTTGCTGTAGTCATGCTGCAGAAGTCATTTATTTCGTCAATATATTTGGTGACACTAATGACGGCGGTTGAAACGCCCTGAAATTCACCCCTAACCGCGTTGTCACAAATGAAGAACACAAGTACATTTAAGTTTTCCGAGATAAAAAGTATCCAATGTGTCAAAATAGGATAAGGACTATCTGAGTGCCAAATTTTATCCAAATGTAAGCGTGATTGAAACACAAACATACAAACACCCATGCCTATTTAACATTTATAAAATTAGTGGGATATACGTATAATGGGGATGGCACAACTAAAAATTAATTGAAACTAGAAAAAATTACCTTGAAATACGACACGGACCTCTCCCTTTTTAAGGAGTAAAGAAAAATGATGCAAAATGTTTTTGTTTCTTTTCTTTATCCTGGTGAAAGAGATAAAAAATATCAGGTCGCCAATCGCTTATTTCTTAAACCATAAACAAGTTAATGTATTTTAAAGCTTATTAATACCGATACCAGTATCGGCCGAAACCATCGTGCACAAGCAATCAACCTTAAATTTTTAATAATTTATGGTTATAGATAAAACGTTGCACTATTTATTTTTTAATCTCGCCGTGCGAAAAATATTGATTGACCGAAATGTTGGCTACCCTGACAATCGCTACTTTTAGTTTCATATAAAATAATTGCAACCGGTTTTTATTTATTAAGTGTTACGTCCAATTGAAATTACTGTTTTTAATGTTTTGCAATCGCATTCCCCCCTTCTTTTACAATTAGGCTTGTCCAGAAAACAAAGTATAATATTTTATTGCATTCCGGATCTATCTATACATATTATGTAGCTAAGTCTAACACGAGGAAAAAATAATTTAGGTAGAAGTCGTTTATCGTTTTTCCCTTGGGAACTACCAAATTTTCCGGGATAAAAAGTGTCCTATATGTTAATCCAGGGTATAAGCTATCTCCATTCCAAATTTCATCTAAATCGAAAGAGTAATAAACTAACACAAACAAACTTTCGCATTTATAATATTAAGTAGTAGGATAGGATGAAGTCCTTACCTTCTTAAATTTAAGATGTAAGTAATACAATGAAGAATTGATCATCGACCATGACATGTTATTAGACATGTAATGTTGTGGACATGTTAAATACAAATACCTAGGCGATTAGGGCGTAGGTATCTTATATGATCCCGTTTCGATACACACCTTTTGTAAAGGGAATTTTTGAGAAAGGAACGTTTTGTGAAAGGGAATTTTTGCGATAGTGACGAAGGGAGTTTTTGCGAACGGAACTAGGTATATGTCCCTAACTAATGTCTTCCTTAACTTTTGACAGTAAACATAAATAAAGGCAGCCTTGCCATTTCATTAACATCGTATATATATTTGACGACGCGGTTAGCCTAGTTGGTAGTGACCCTGCCTACGAAGCTAGCGGTCCCGGGTTCGAATCCCGGTATGGACAAATATTTGTGTGATGAGCGCGAGTATTTGTTTCTGAGTCATGGATGTTTTCTATGTATTTAAGTATATATTCTCTATATAAGTATGTATACCGTTGCCTGGTACCCATAGTACAAGCCTAGAGCTTAGTTTGGGACTAGGTCAATTTGTGTGAGATTGTCCCCTGATATTTATTATTTATTTATTATTTCAACTAATAACATTCTTGTTAATCAATATTTTCTGTCGGCAAAGCCATCAAAGAGAAAATAATAAAAGATGATAAATTAATACAGGAAATATTTAAAAATACCGGTCAAGTGCGAGTCGGACTCGCGCACCGAGGGTTCCGTATTTAAGTCCGTAGTTCAAAAATATACCTTTTATGTACTTTAATTGTATGCATGGTAAGGGCCATTTTGACTTGCCAAAATTTTAGTACAGACCTTTAAAGTTTATGTCGATTTCTCAAAAACTATAAATTTTTAACGCTTCGTTTTATTTTTCCTGTAAAGTATAAGTAACTATCCATAAGTTAGGAACTTTTCAGATTTTTCGGTTCATAAACTTCGGAGAAAAGGATTTTTTTTACATTTTTGGTTATAAATCAAAAAGAACTTCACGGAAAATTATGAAAAAAATGTTTTGAAACGTGCAGATTAAGCTCTCAAATGACACCCCATTTGCTATAATCAAATCACTTTCATTTTTCAACCATCTTCCATTCTTACAATTATTTATAAAATTAATTTCATATTTTTTTACTAAAAACAGATTCGAGCAAGCAAGTTATACAACTATGCCAAATTTCAAGTTGATAGCATCTGTAGTTGCTGAGAAACATTGCTGTGACGGACGGACAAACAACGAAGTCTCACAATAAAGGTTCCTTTTTTACCATTTTGGTACGGGACCCTAAAAATGGAAAAATATCTATGTATTCAATTAGCACCTGTCAAATGTTGATATATTTGTACATTTGTACATAAAACAAGTGGAGGTCGTGGCGGGCGCTTGTAAAGCAAAGATATTTATTTGCATATAATAGTCATTGGTATTTTAGATTGTTTTATCCTCGTTTACGCAGTGTTATTTTTAACCGACTTCAAAAAAGGAGGAGGTTCTCAATTCGACTGTATGTTGCTTTTTTTTTTTTTTTGTATGTTTGTTACGCGATTACTCCGTCAATTGTGGACCAATTTTGAAAATTATTTTTTTATTTGAAAGGGTATACTTCCGAGGTGGTCTCATTGTCACCAAATCATAATCTGATGATGGTATCTATGAGAAATCGATGGAACTCCTCAAAAGTTATAGGCAAACATACATCGATTTTGGTATTACCTGCAAGACCTTAAGAAATTGCATTACAAAAGCACCTCTTGGCGAAGAGGAACTGATGATGAAGACCAGAGGTGACCACGGGAACTGCTTAGTCGTATGTGATTGACGCCAGCAATGACATTTCTTTATTGAGAATATGAAGCTAGTTTTATACTCATTATAACATATATGGTGAAGTATGATGGTGAAGTACCGGGAGAACTCCTCAATGATTAACGGCCCTGCATCTTGGGCAGCGACATTTTGTTAAGGGTGATGAGAGATTGGTATTAGGCTATTGTTTCTTAATGAGATGTTTATGTGCTTTAGTTTATCACATAATAATATTAGGTGCATCACTAAAAAGCGAAAAAAAAAATGTTTAACAAAAAAATAAAACCTTATTCAAAAACCTACCAAAAAGCGTTAAATAAAAACCAGCCTCATAGGAGTCCTAGGAATAGCCTATTTAGTGCCTAATAGGTACATAGAATATATCGAAGTCGGTGGCAAGAATCATGGTGTCATTGCTACTGTGTATACCTACTTGACACCGGCTTGGATATATTCTATGTACCTATTAAGTACTAAATAGGCTATTCCTAGGGCTCCTAGGAGGCTGGTTTTTATTTAACGCTTTTTAGTAGGTTTTTGAAGACGGTTTTATTATTTTGTTAAAATTTTTTTTGGTAAACAATTTATTGCCGAGCTCGTCAACAAAGATAGCAGATAGCTACGGTCGTGTTCATCGGTTAAACGAGGATAAAAAAACTGTCACTTTCCGACCACTATGTATTTACCTACGTGCGAGGGTGACGGATATAGGTATCAGAGTTTGAGGGAAGGCAAGCGAGATCGGCATTAGATCCCCAATCGTTTTGCCCATCCCCGTCTTCTAATAAAACTATAGTAACAAATGGTTATCAATTTATCTACAATAGTTCGAGGCTAAAACAATGTTTCTCTTGTGAATCAATGAAGTCGTTAATCACGCGCAGCTGATAATTTCCGAGCCCCGAGGGTCAAGCGGTGGTGTTGCCAATTTGTCAAAGTAATGTCAAAGGTTACTTTTGTACAGTCGAAGTCATAAATATGTTTAAACTTTAGTACCTTGTCTATTCAACGTCGTGTTTAAACTGTCATATGAAAATTGTCACAGCGATTAAAGTGACAATGTACTAAAGTGTAAACATATTTATAACTTCGGCTGTACCTGTTACGTTGTTGTTAAACCGGGTATAATCGCGCAAAATGAACATGATTAATTACTGGTTTTCCCCGCGACTCCGTCCGATTTTCCTTGGGAACTACCAAATTTTCCGAATAAAAAGTATTTTATATGTTAACCCAGGGTATAAGCTATCTGTATTCCAAATTTCATCTATATCCGTCCAGCCGTTGCAGCGTGAAAGAGTAACAAACTAGCACATAGACGCAAACTTTCGCATTTATAATATTATTAGGTAACCTCTACGTTCGATCGTATTGCAACGGTCATTGTCACGAGAAGACTGAAGAGGAAGGCATGAATGCCTGCAGGAGGAGCGAGTTTTGAGTGTATATCCTACTTATTAAACGAGAAAAATTTGTATATACATATATATACTCAAGTTCTTGAAAACGGCTCTAACGATTTCGATGAAATCTGTAGTATGGAGGTTTATGGGGGCAAAAAATCGATCTAGCTAGGTCTCATATCTAGGAAAATTCGTTTTCCCGTATTTTCACGCAAAAACTTTTCCCGCGCTAACCGTATTGGTTCGTAATTACGATGCGATCGTCGCCGTCTGAATAGACTGATGGTTAGAGCGTTAGACTACTGCGCAAAGACCCCCAGCTATGGATCTTTTTTTTTGTATAGAAAATCGATGAAAGTTCAGATTCGACCCGAGCGACGACGGTCTCCCAGGTACTGTATATATTTTGTAGAATCTAAACGACATGTAGGGACAACAAATTGTGACGTTCTCTTTATAAAGGGACCTTATGGAGGAAGGCAGTTACGCCCTTTTTATTCTTGTAGCTATACGAATACTATGGTAACAGTTCTAGAAACGGCGTAACCGCCTGCCGCCATAAGGTCCCTTTATATTGAGAACGTCACAATTGTAAACACAAGGAAACACACGAAAACCATCTAATGGTTTTAAATACTTGCCGCCTGTTTCATAATCATCAAGTAGCATATCTGTCAAATAAATTTTGCCCTTTCCCTAAAAAAGACAAGGAGAGGGCTACCTTTAACTGACAGATGAATTTACTTGTCGAATGTGAAACAGGCCCTTAAGTGTTTATTGGTAACCTTGATAATAAAACAAACTACTTATCATAATCACGGCCATTAATAATGTCGTATCAATCGATTCTTCTGGTTTTATTGAATAAAAACTTAATGTTCATTCGCTAAAATTCCCACGTGCGAGGCAATAAAACCAAACCGAGATTAAAATAAATTTTATTGACTCGTCAAGGGTACATAATACTCTTGAGTGCAACGGGTGACCCGTACAGATATACATACATACAATGTGTTAGTTGATAGTGACCCTGCCTACTAAGGTAGCGGTCCCGGGTTCGAATCTCGATATGTGACGTTCTCAATATAAAGGGACCTTATGGCAGAAGGCAGTTACGCTCTTCTTGTTCTTGTAACTATACGAATACTATGGTAACAGTTCTACAAACGGCGTAACCATCTGCCTCCATAAGATCCCTTTATATTGAGAACGTCACATATGGACAAATACTTGTGTGATGAGCATGAGAATTTGATCCTGAGTAATGGATATTTTCTATGTATTTGATGTAGTTCTCTCGCGGGGAAGCTTTAGTTTACCGGATAATATTTCGTCGACGAATTGGAATAGGTTTTACGCTTGTGTTTGCTTGTTCGTCCTTTTTTACGACAAAACTGACCAGCGGATTTTTTGATCAATGTAAGATGGAACATTCATAATCAACTTTGGTATGGAGATAGTTTGAGTCCCGGGGAGAGACATAGGACATTTTTAGCCCAGAAAGATGAACAGTTCTCGAGGGAGCAGCGATAAACGCGGGTAAAAGTATAATATAAACCTTTCGTATAATCGCAAAAAACGCTTTAGCGTATCAGCGGGCTAAATGCATACACTAGATGAAATTTGACAGGTGCTAGGGAAATGAATACATCTATTCCATATTCTAACGTAACTAACATAAGACTTAACGCTTAAGGTTTAATATAAAAGTGTCTCGTCCTGACTTTTATTACCTATTACTAATGGACTATAGCGATTTTTCCTTGTTTATTTTATAGCAATTTTATCAAGATGGGCCACTTTTATCTTATACCTTAAGCGTTAAGTATTACGTTACAATACGGAATAAATGTATTCATTTCCCGCTAGCACCTGTCAAATTTTATCTCGTACATGCATGCTAAGGGGCCAGCTGGTTTATCGAAAAGATTCGAACTCGAGATAAAATTAAGGCTATGTCCAAACCCGTCCGTTCACCGATTGACACACACCAGTTTACTTTAAAAACGACATTTCTAACCTTATAATTTAATTTAAAAAGCACCCCTAAATTACACAAAATAAAGTTTAAATTAAAGCTAACGAAACAGCGTCGCTAGAGTTCAGATAAGATGCGAATTTTTAACCTTCGCATGAATGGGTTAGTTAATACTTTTCTTTGAATTTTATACGTATTTACCTCAAAGGAAAGATTGTGTGTGAATAATTATTTAAAAAACCCAGAGGATACATTTAATATTATTATTCAGAGTTAACATGAATCTATCGGAATAGGTAGAACGATTTTGCCTTTCAAATACCATTCATTCAGTGACACATCGCTCGCAGAACAGATGGCCGTTGGGGCCGAAGAGTTCTCGAGTGGCGTCCGCGTACCGGAAGACGCAGCGTGGGCAGACCTCCAACATGGTGGATCGACGACGTGGTTAAGATTGCGGGAAACCGATGGATGCAAGCGGCGCAGGACCGGTCCTTGTGGCAAACCTTGGGGAGGCCCATGTCCAGCAGTCTTTCAGCTGAAATGATGAAGATAACATGTTTTTCAAATAGCACAAAGTGCTTAAGAGGTTTAAACTCTACTCAAATAAAGGTCATAAAGGTCATAAAGGTCATAAAGGTCATATATTTATAGCTAGTGTAGAACACATGGCTTTTATAGTTTGGAGATCAAAGTTTAACAATTGGGTCGATCAACTTTTTCTTGTACCACGTTGTCATATGGTTACGTCCGCTGGACAACTCTTTAAAACCATGATTATTTTCTATACGTTTTCTATGGTTAAAATTCATCAAACGTACATTTTTGTCGTAGTTATAAGCCCATTATTTTATGGACTATTTCCTAAGCACATTAGTACCATATATTATAACAGTTTTTTTGAGAAACTCCGTCACTTTTGTCTCTTGGACAACGGGACAGAATAACAAACAAGAAAAAGTTGATCGACCCAATTAATTGTGCTATAATTATTACGAAGCCGTAGTAGCCTAATGGTTTGACCTGACGACTCTTAAGCAGAGGTTCGTGGGTTCGAAACCGGGCTCGCCCCTCAGAGTTTATCGGAATTTATGTGCGAAATATAATTTGTAAATTTACCATGAGCTTTTCGGTGAAGGAAAACATCGTCAGGAAACCTGCACACACCTGTAAAGTGTGTGGTGTGTGCGAAGTTCCCAATCCGCACTGGGCCCGTGGAACTATAGCCCAAACCCTCTCATTGTGAGTGGAGGCCTGTGCCCAGCAGTGGAACGTATATAGGCTTTTATATATAATTATTAACAACCTATACCTATGTATGTACTCTCAATTTAAATTTAATCCCCTTTTTTCTTCGAATAAATTACTTCAATTGTTTCAATATCGGACTGTCTATGTTGCCTCTGGTTGCCCTTAGGAACACCGTAAAACATATGTGACGTTCTCAATATAAAGGGAGCTTATGGAGTAAGGCAGTTACGCTCTTCTTATTCTTGTAACTATACGAATAATAAGGTAACAGTTCTATAAACGGGTTCTAAAAAGGGCGTAACCGCCTGCCTCAATAAGGTCCCTTTATATTGAGAATGTCACATATGTACGGTGTCGACCTTATAAGAAACAGTACATTTTAGTACCTTATAGCTACTATTGATATACTAAATTCAAACCTATCTCACTTTAATCCGTTACTATGACAAAGTACTAACATGTACAGCTATTTATGAGGTCGACTGTACGGACTGTCCGTATCTCTCCAATAATTATCACTACAGTTGACATCGTTTGCGTGACACCTTCCAGTATAATTACATTAATCTCGCAAGACATATCTTCAGCAAATAGTTTTATTTATAGCTAAACGTGTTATAATTGCATTATCTTCCTTCCTGCTTCCTCGTGTTGCGTAAGCGAGGTTGACCACTGAACAGGGATGGGAGACATGACTGATATAAATAAAATAAACAAATAAATATCAGGGGACAATCTCACACAAATTAACATAGTCCCAAACTAAGCACTCGGCTTACAACGCTAAACATACTTATATAGAGTAAATACATACTTAAATACATAGAAAACATTCATGACTCAGGAACAAATATTATTATTTTTCGATTTGAAGAATATTTATTTTGAAAGTATTTAGTTAATTTAATGTTAAGTATTTAGTAACAAAACAAAACGACGAAATTTAGACACTAACTATAGGCACTAAAATGGTGATATAATAACAAAAAACATGTTTTAGTAACCCGAACCCGACTGCATATACTTTGAACTTTTGATATAATTTTTGTTAATCCCCATGTTCTATTATGAATATGATATACTATATTGTAGAAATAGCCCTTAAATTTGAAACCTTATATGATTGGGTTTAACGATTTTTACCTACACATTATTAAGTTTCAAGTCCACCATTAATTCATTTCTTTTACAAATGTAGCCATCCCTCCTTCAGGCAGGATCTACGGGGCAAATGGCTTACACAGCTTGACTACCACGAGACCGAACTTCTTCTTGCCGTGACAACATAGGCAACTACAGTAGAATCGTACCTATCTATTTATTTATGTAGCATATAATAAATCCCTACATGCATACGCACTTGCACACACACAGACACTCACACACGCACACACACGCACACACACGTGCACGCGCACACACACACACACACACACACACACACACACACACACACACACACACACACACACACACACACACACACACACACACACACACACACACACACACACACACACACACACACACACACACACACACACACACACACACACACACACACACACACACACACACACACACACACACACACACGCGCGCGCGCGCGCGCGCAAATTTTGCGTGTTAGGTTTAAGTGTTTTTAAAATGTGATAATGTGCTTCCGAACGAAACTGCGTCCTGTAACACAGGGTTTCCTAGCTCAGGATGCAGGGTCGTGCTACTCGTATATCCACTGAATCCAATAAAGTTTTTTCATTTCATTTCCATAGTTGATCTTTTTTGGGTTGACGCCGTCGGGTAAACACATTACTCCTTCCTAGACAGCTGGTAAAGCCCATGTCAACATTAGTACGCAACCCTCTGTCCAGCCTGACAAGGAAACACTCCAAGGTCCACACGACCTAGGTCTATTATTGCAACAGGAAATGGCGGCACTTCCTAATGCACTTGCAGTCTGATGCGTGGAGACTAGGTTTGTCTCTTTGTTGCGTAAATATGAAGCAGAGGAGATAAAAATAGTTTCCGTTTGTACAATCGCTTGGGCCTTGCGTTTGTTTATCTTAAGTAGATAAACAAACTACTATTATAAATGCGAAAGTTTGTATGGATGGATGGTTGTTACTCAATCATGCCAGAACGCTGAACGGATTTGGATGAAATTTGGCATAGATATAGACTATAGCCTGGAGTACTTTTTATCCCGGAAAAATGGATAGTTCCCGAGGGAGCAGCGATAAACGAATTCTACGCGAGCGAAGTCGTGGGCAATAGGCAGGGTTATGTGACACAACTATGTGTGTGTGTTATCCTCAATGTTGTAGACGAATTTATTAACCAGTGAGTTAAAAAAAATCCGTATAATGAATAATACATTACTGTAGAGGTTGGGGCCCACTGAAGGCCGGTAAACAGCGGCCAGTAATGGATATATTCATACAAATTTCCCGCCTAAACCAGGAAGAAGTAATGTATGTGCTGCGGGTAGGCGGTAGTTACGCGAACCATAAATAATGAACCTCGTGTCTTCTTCAATAGGGCACCACACATCGCCCACTGCGAAGCTGTAGTTATTAAAAACAAGTGCGACGGTTCCGTATTTAAGTCCGGACTTCAAAAATATACCTTTTTATGTACCTACTTCAATTGTATGCAGTAAGGTCCATTTTGACTTGCCTAAATTTTAGGACAGGTCTTTAAAGTTTTTTGTCAGTTTATCGAAAACTATAAATTTTGAACACTTTGTTTTATTTTTCCGTAAAATATCAGTAATTATCTGTAAGTTAGGGATTTTCAGATTTTTCTGTTCGTAAATTTCGGTGATAAAGGGGGGAGCGGTCATTTATTGAACATTGTTGGTTATAAATCAAAAAGTTCGTCACAAAAAATTATGAAAAAAATTGTTTTAAAATGTGCGTGCATTTCATATGACACCCCACTTGCTATAATCAAATCACTTTCATTTCCCTCTCTAGACCACTTTTCAAATATTTTAAAAATTAATTTCATTTTTTTTTACTAAAAACAGATGCGGGTAAGCAAGTTATACAATTATGCCAAATTTCAAGTAGATAGCTTGAGCAGTTGCTGAGAAAAACTGCTGTGCCATACAGACAAACAGACATACAGACAACGAAGTCTCGCCATAAGGGTTCCTTTTTTACCATTTTGGTACGGAACCCTAAAAATGTTCCTACATAGGTAATTAGGTAATAACAAAATTCACTATTTACTACATATTTCTGTTCTACTTCAAATTCGCCCTATTTCCAGCTAAGGTTGATTAGACATAAGTACACAAATTACATAATAACACTCGGTAAACAGAGTGCGTGCTGCAGTCATAAGCGCGGGCGCAATGCGCACGACCTCTCGGAAACGCTACCGGCGCGCGCGCCGACAGCAAAACAAGACTAAACCTTTTCTCTAAAACTAGTGACCCTAGCTTAGCTTCGGTAAAATAAATTAAATATAGCCTATGAAATAAAATATATAGCCAGTTACTTCTGGATAATGTAGCTTTCTAATGGTTAACGAATTATTAAAATCGGTTCAGTAGTTTCAAAGTTTACCAACAAACAAACAAATTTTTCCTCTTTATAATATTACTAGCTTTCCGCCCGCGACTTTGTCTGCGGTGAGTCAGTAGCTTAGTATAAGTTAAAATATAGCCAATGTCCACCCTGAAAGTCCATTCGAAATATTGATGAAAGAATGTTTTAAATCGGTCCAGTAGTTTTTGAGTTTATTCGTTACCAACATACAAAAATACAAATCTTTCCTCTTTATAATACTAGTGTAGACTACAGACTAGTCTTTGCCCGCGAACGTGGCTGAAGTAACTTATCGCTATTTCCTAGAAAATTTGCCGGTTTTACGGGACGAAAGGGACGTAGCTTAGGGAAAAGGATCCAATTCAACAATTTCACACTTGTAGAATTAGATATAATATTGACAGCAATAGAATTCAAATTTAAATACATTTACTTTGTTGGTTGGATCCTTTTCCCTAAGCTACGTCCAAAGGTACCCCAAATCACATTCAACTGTTGAGCATTGGGCAGTGAAGACGGAACCAACAAAAAAACAAATTTTCAATTTTTTTTATTTTTTTTATTCTGTCCTCCTCCTTCCATCCCCCTCAGCTGGGCTGCCTTAAGCCTATCCACAATGCCCTATATTTAAATATGTCAATTCCGTATACCTACAGGGTGTCCCGCGATAAAGTGCACAAACGAATAAGGGTGAAACTTGTCCTACATGTGATTTTATCATGGAAAAAAATAAAATTAAAAATTAAACAGATTTATTTTTTATTTTTGTATAGAGTTTACAATAATTACTATTGTAAACCCCATACATTTTTTTCCGTGCGAAAATCACATGTAGTTTCACCCTTATTCGTTTGTGCACTTTATCGCGAGAAACTGTATTTTGTCGATTATCGAAAACCGGCATCATGTCTATATAGCCTCCTCGTTCATACTGCCATCACCTTCTTGCTCTGCGTATTCTTCTCTTGTGGTTTGGTTTAGTCCACTGATTGAAAATACTTACAGGAAAGTAATATTATACATATTTTTACAGAAAACTGAAATTTCCTTGCTATCCGTACACTTCACTGACCTTCCTCAATGTCTCGCGACAATATTATCGTAGGCCTTTCACAGTTATCGCATTATCATACATTTACAACTTACAACAACTCTATCTTAACCACATAAGTTCCAAATTAGCTTAACCAAACTACAATTAACCGTTAATCTCAATTGAAACTTTTTATCGTCGTAATCTTTTTAAGAACGCAGTTGAAATATTTTAAATTGGACTTTGTATTGATCAGTTTAAGATCGTAGTTTAAATGTGTATGTGATTACTGATTAGTTAAGTAAACATTTAAATTTTTTGATTTGATCCGCCATTTTGTTTTGCGGTTGTCATTTCAGGGTCGTTAGATTTAAAGATTATTTTGTGTTAGTCGTGTAGGTTGTATTATAATTAGCTTATTATTACTTAATTAGATTACTTAAGCCAACAGTATCTATCGTCTATTGGTGACAGAGGCGGGCGACGAGGAATAACCAAAGACAAAACTTTTTTATGAATAGTTTTCTTTGTCATTGAGTTAATTTATGTTTATAAGTAGTTTCATAGTTTAGATCGAAGATGTTTTTGGATATATTTTAAATTTAATTTTATTAAAGTAAAGTATAATTAAGACAAACGTCTTATCTTAATTAATAATTTTCTCGTTTATCACTTCGGGCCTATCTGTTACTAAAAAAAAACCCAGGATGCAATAATATGTCCGTACTGCGTAACTAGAACGGGTACAATATTTTTTCTGCTTTATTCTATGTCACGTCAACTAACACCCACACCAATATGAGTAATAGGTCTCAGTTTGTCATGAAATGTGTCATTTCAATTTTTTATAACATACTGATGCATCTAAAAAGGCAATAGGGTAGGTGTTTTATCTGACTATTTTGGTACCTACTTAGAACTAATTTGGGACCGATACGAGTACCTCCGGGCCTATTATGACGGTCAATTATCGCTGGTTAACGTAGACTTTGTCAACGAACTCGCCTTTACTACTTGAAAGAGTACCAGCATAAATTGTCCTATATTTTTAGAACCATAAATAATCTTAATATCTTGAATATATATTTAATATCATCACAGTTTACGGCAAAAACAACACAATCATAGATTAACATATGCAAAATCAGTAGGTAAATATATTCGTTTCCGTGATTTACATACAAAATTATTCCTTACCATGTTTTTCCTACACCGTAAGAGCTCCGGTAATACATTCAGTAGTGTATAATAGATAAATAAATTAAAGTTAAAAATTAAATGTTAGTAATTATGATTAAAGTTACATAAACTAACTGCCGCACTCAGAGACGTCAATTAACTTTAAAGTTTCATTAAAGTAGCTGCTGTTACTTTCTTTGCTATAGCAATAGAATAAGACGCAGCAACTTTAATGCAACCTTAAAGTTAATTGACGTCTCTGAGTGCGGCAGTAAAACCCGACTAGCGACTAGTACAGTCGAGGACAGAAAGATGTATACACTTTTGAACCTTATTACAATGGAACAAGGTGAAAAAGTGTATACATCTTTCTGTCCTCGACTGTACCTATGACGCACCCTTACTTAATACACGTACCTACCCTTAAATAATACATACATAAATACATACATACTTACTAGGTACGCACATAGACTGCTAAAATCATTAAGGTTATGATTTTAGCAGTCTCACTCGGGTAAACTCTTTACACGGCCGTCACTGCGGAGTGGACTTTCAATTTTGACACAATTTCCCGTGAAGTAATAATAGCACTAAAGTCTATGTTTCAAATTGACAGACGCATCTTATCGACCTTATTGTGTTACGAAGTGCAAACGAAATTCTACCTTAGGGGCGCAAACCACATATTTGGCCGGGGTCTCTATCGTTTGTCATAAATTCGTATGCCATAATGTATAATTTGCCATAATCATCATTTGACATAAGGGATATTTTTCTGAAACCGTATAATTTTCAGGATTGTTATAAAATAAACCTATCCTAACCTAATCTTTTAAATAATCTTGAAATATTTGAGGTTTAAAAAAAATCTTCAGAAAATGAAAATTATGGCAAATAAAATTATGGCAAAAAAATGGATCCCATTTGGCCATTTTTAAAAGTATTTAAATTACTTACAAGTTACAATTTCACGGCACCAACATTGTTAAGGGCGACACAGACTAACAGTCCGCCGGCCGATCTCGGCCTGTCAGATCATCGCATTAATGCGCGTGCTACACGGTTTTCAGCCGCAGTTTAAAATAGGCGGTTTTAAACCGTGTAGACAGTGGTTTTAAACCAAATTTCGCATGACCTTAAACGCCCTTGGCAGATATCAAACAAGCGGGCTTGTTTGAAACCGTGTAGCAGCTCGCATCTACCATGGTCACTTGTTTTAAAACCGTGTAGCACGTGCTTTAGACACAGACTATAACGGTCTTATTACAAAAAACTTAAAAGCGCTTTAGACAAGTCTAAAATGACAGTTTTCTATGAATTGACATTTACTAAACAAGTGTTCAACGGTTGTTTAAGTTTTTGTAATAATGCTATATGAGACGTTCTCAATATAAATGGACCTTATGGAGGCAGGCGGTTACGCCGTTTTTAGAACTGTTACCATAGTATTCGTATAGTTACAGGAACAAGAAGAGCGTAACTGCCTTCCTCCATAAGGTCCCTTTATACTGAGAACGTCACATATATGTGTCTGGTACGATTTCATACATTTTCTTCATAGATTTGGCCGGCAAGCCCCCTGACATACGGGACTGCCGCAGGACTGTAATGTTAGTCTGTGATGCCCTTGAAACACCCGATCAAGAGCTATAAAATGGGGTCACTTTACATATAAATTTACATAGCCCATGACCAGAAGTCGTTGGTTTTGATATTCGCATCGTGGGAAGCACAAAGCAACATATTTATTTATAAAAGAATTAATTATAATAATCATAATAGAGTTATGCTGTTAAATAATCAATGAGCAAACATTGGTCAAATTGCAGTTGGAATTGGAGTTGGCGTCATCAAATGACGACATCTTAATGAAACGTTATAAAATGTTCTTAAAAAATGTGATTAATTTTGTGATTGAGCAAAATGTCCATTTTTTAGACATAAAGGGTAAATAGATTTATAAATGGCCACCTGCCAACATTTCAAAGACTTACAAACTTGTAATGAAAGCTTATTTTGTATTTTTTCGTTTCAGCGCAAAATTCTTAATAAAAGTCCATGAAACGTAAGCGTCAGAACCCCTGGACCAATGGAGATATTTGATGTTTAGAAAATACCAAAATACAGTACCTTTTTGGTACTATTTGATACCTAACTTAAAATAATAAGTACCTCGATGGACAGCGAAAAAACGAGTAAAGAAAGTGGCCAGACATTCTGACGTCAGGATGTCTGGACCATTTTTTTTTACATAGATCGAGACAATAAAACTAATTTATCTCTTTGTTAATATTTACTACCTTTTTAATACCCCAGTATATAATTTTTTCAAATTTTTTTGGCGTACCAGGAAAATGTTATGTATGAAAAAGTTTTTTTTGATAGTAAAATTTTCCTATAGCATATACAGGGTGTTTGGTAGCGGGTTCGGTTCGACAAACGAAAATGGGAAATACTTGGGGCCATTTCAGACACAGATTAAATAGCTAATTTAGCTTCTTGTTTTTTTTTTCAATCAATGTGGCAAATGCGACAAAAATGTAAGGAATGTATTCCTGACCACAACATTTAAAAAAATATTTTGTTAATTTTTGGTAATACCGATGACTGTAACGATGATTTCTTTAATAAACCTTCGTGAAGAAACTTCAATGTACTGCGTAATTTTTATTTCTGTTTTTTTTTGTTTAAAATGGCATATCATTGTGAAGAGTATTAGCCAGAGAAGTTTTTTAATTAGCTTTAAATTGTCTATCACTTGTGGTTTTTTTTAAAACCACAAGTGATAGACAATTTAAAGCTAATTAAAAAACTTATTTACCGGAGCACAACAATGCGAACGCTGGTGCTTGGTGGTAGGTAAAAGGATATGAGGAGGAGGAGAAGGAGGAGGTAGTAACCCGAACGGACCATACACAAGGTTCTACCTCCACTCTACCAACACTTCCTCAAGCTTTACGTAAAAAGTTCAGCAATTTTTTTTTTTTTATATTCTAGAAACTTTTTACGGACAAACCTAAGCCTAACCTCGACACCTACTCAAGACCTTGCTCCAAATTAAAATAAACTCAAAAACGAGACCGCAAACAAAAATAAACGCGTTTCCGTCCCTGCTACAACGCTGACAATCTAGCTAATACTACGACCTCACCTATAAACGCGAATAATGCGCGTGCTACACGGTTTCAAACCGTGGTTTTAAACTAAGTGAACTTGGTAGAAGCGAGCTGCTACACGGTTTCAAACAAGCCTATTCGTTTGATATCGTTTGATTTGATAAATTACCCGTCGTAGATTTAGAGTTACCCCTTCCAGCACTTAAAAATTACTTGAAAAAGTTAATGTCTAAAGCGTACTATAGGGTCGAGGACTATCTAACGGACAAAAATGCTTGGCCTAAACCAGAAAATTAACTAAAGCTCACAAAAATCATGTAAACGCTGTTGTGTTGAGGTTCTTGCGGCGCTTCTTCTGAGCAGTGGTCTCCTCTTGGAAAGCGCTGGTAGATTTTGATGTGTAAAAGTGCCCGTGCGGCCTACTTACTAAATATCTTTTATCTTTTTTTTTATCTGCCAAGGGCGTTTAAGACCGTACCGGACCGTAACCGTCTACACGGTTTTAAACCGTTGCTTGAAACCGTGTAGTCCACGCATTACGTTTACGTTTGCTCCAGTACCGTTCAGAGCTAATAAATAAGATGACGCAAGCACACATGCAAACACGATGACACGCGGTTGACAGTGCGTGAATTGGGACAATCATTTGTGAATAATCGAGCTTAAGGCCGTATGTCGTAAGCTTTTGCTTAGTTGATTTAGGCGTCTGAGCATTTGAAAAGCTCGTGCAAGCATTTACCATTTGACGACGCAGTTAGCCAAGTTGCTAGTTACACGAACTATTGCTAGAACCCGGGTTCTATTCCCAATATGGACAAATATTTGTGTCATACTCGTAAGCGGGAGTATTTGTTCCTGACACTTGGATGTTTTCTATGTATTTAAGTATGTCTCTCTATATAAGTATGTTTATCGTTGTCTATAGTACCCATAGTACCAACAAGCCCAGAGCTTATTAGTGGGATTTACTTCGCATACATTTTTAATTTGTTCCTGACACTTGGATGTTTTCTATGTATTTAAGTATATCTCTCTATATAAGTATGTTTATCGTTGTCTATAGAACCCATAGTACCTACAAGCCCAGAGCTTATTAGTGGGATTTACTTCGCATACATTTTTAATTTGTTCCTGACACTTGGATGTTTTCTATGTATTTAAGTATATCTCTCTATATAAGTATGTTTATCGTTGTCTATAGTACCCATAGTACCAACAAGCCCAGAGCTTATTAGTGGGATTTACTTCGCATACATTTTTAATTTGTTCCTGACACTTGGATGTTTTCTATGTATTTAAGTATGTCTCTCTATATAAGTATGTTTATCGTTGTCTATAGTACCCAT
This sequence comes from Tortrix viridana, assembly GCA_963241965.1. Classification (NCBI taxonomy): domain Eukaryota; kingdom Metazoa; phylum Arthropoda; class Insecta; order Lepidoptera; family Tortricidae; genus Tortrix; species Tortrix viridana. The sequence goes on along the minus strand of OY725195.1, from coordinate 1,779,925 downwards.
AGTACCTACAAGCCCAGAGCTTATTAGTGGGATTTACTTCGCATACATTTTTAATTTGTTCCTGACACTTGGATGTTTTCTATGTATTTACGTGTGTCTCTCTATATAAGTATGTTTATCGTTGTCTATAGTACCCATAGTACCAACAAGCCCAGAGCTTATTAGTGGGATTTACTTCGCATAAATTTTTAATTTGTTCCTGACACTTGGATGTTTTCTATGTATTTACGTATGTCTCTCTATATAAGTATGTTTATCGTTGTCTATAGTACCCATAGTACCAACAAGCCCAGAGCTTATTAGTGGGATTTACTTCGCATACATTTATAGAGTTCCGTACCCAAAGGGTGTCAAACCCACCTTATTACTAAGCCTCTGCTGTCCGTCCATCCGTCTGTCCTAACTATAAAAAGCTGTATCTTTTGAACCGTAATACCTACACAGCGGGTTGATTTTTGCTTTAAGAAAATGTCTTATTTATTATATTACGGCGGATTTCCTAAAAAAAAAAGTTACATATTAAGGGTCCCCATACAAGAAACGTTTTTTTCAACGTAATTTTATTTTTGTTGTATCGTAAAAACGATAAAACATACAAGCGTCAAATTTGGTATGATTATAGAACAAACCCTATATATAGAACAACAACAAATGCTAAAAGCTAGCCAAATATGTACGGAACCTCGCGAGTCCGACTCGTACTTGGCCGGTCTATATATTTTTACCGCAAAATGTTCTTAAATCTATCAATTTAGAAGTTAAATAACAATTCAATGACAGTGCGACGAAAATGGTACCTATTCAGTCAACTATCTGTCGCACCACCTGTTGGGAGTACGACGCTGGTTTTCTGTGGACCCATGGACTGGATAAGCTATACAGCGTACACAGCGTAATGTGACCCCTGTGGGCTTAGCATGCATGCACGAGATAGAATTTGACAGGTGTTAGGGAAATGAATACATCTATTCCATATTCTAAGGTAACACTTGTTTAAGGTTTAAAATAAAAGTGTTCTATCTTGATAAAATCGCTATAAAAATATGAAAATCGCTATAGTCGCTTAGTAATAAAAGGTAATAGAAGCCAGGACAAGACACTTTAATTGTAAACCTTGAGCGTTAAGTCTTACGTTAGGATGTGGAATAGATGTATTCATTTTCCTAGCACCTGTCAAACTTTATCTCGTCCATGCATGTTAAGTCCGCTGCGGGCCTATTATGTTCGCTCCGTCGCTTTCTGACCAGTATATAAGTGCGAGGGTGACGGATGCATTATCTCTGCGATAAAGGCGACCACAGTACGAGAGCTGAAGACAGGTGCTACAAATGCTACAATGTTCGTGCTACCTTGAGTTGATCATCAATTCGCAAATTGACTCAAGTCATCAACAAACTCGATCTATTTTTTTACAAGGAAATCCATTAACCTAACTGTGGTCTTAAATAAATGATGTAAAAACTTCAAATGATCTCACAGCCATTGTATGGTAATACGTGGGCAATGTATGAATTAAATTGTGCTCCAAATACATAAGCGAACACACAGTCATAAAGAGTTGCTAATTTGTCGACGAAATGTCGTCATATGGGGCCCGCTCGAATTGCTGACATACCTTTCATAGAACGTATTTCACCGAATATATTTGAAAGCCTATTTCTGCTGCAGTAGCTATTGTTTTCAGGAAATTATGAACATTGATTACGTAGGCGCAGGTTAAGTTACGTGTGATGGCTACCACAAAATCTTGAGTCCCTCGGTATGAAAAAGGGCTTACGTTTTTCCCAAATAAAAGACCAATAATGGACCGACAACCCTTCTTCAGTTTTCGGTGTAAGAGCGTTTGCGCATGAGTCCGAATCAGAATCCGAGAAAAATCGGTCCGAGGTGGCGGCAGTACGAGTATATTTATGAGCACCACAATCACATAGTATAAAATGAAGTCGCCCTCCGCGTCTGTCTGTCCCTATGTATGCTTAGATCTTTAAAACTACACAAGGGATTTTGATGCGGCACGGAGAAAAAAATATTTTACAATATTACCAGATTTTATTGTAGTTATGATTCTGGTGTAGAAAAACAGATTTCAGCTATGGTTAACAGATTTTATTTTAATGACAACAAGTCATATTTTTGTTAATACTAAAATATTCTAGTTAAAATATTCTAGTACACGAAAACTTTGATATTGTAGTGGTTACTATCTAATAGTTACAGAGTAAAATATGCATTTAGCATCCAACAGGTCAGGTTTTGTATACTACACAAAATTTGTTTCCTACGATACTAGGTAAATGGTAATAGGTACTAGACATTATGTTGTACAGAAGTAGAATTTTATATTAATGTGTAAAATGTGTGTATAGTTGTCACATATAATACAATATTCTGTTACACGGAACTCGATTTTTTCTCCGTGGGTTATTCAGTTAGATAATTCTTCACGGAAGGTTTATGTATATAAAGAACCCGGAGCGAAACGAGAGCGGGTCGCATAAATTATAAAGACGATACAGACTAACAGTCCGCCGGCCGATCTCGGCCTGTCAATTCTTCGTATCACGTACGCACGCACACACACGAAGAAAAAAATATTTTACAATATTACCAGATTGTATTGTAGTTATGATTCTGGTGCAGGAAAACAGATTTCAGCTATGGTTAACAGATTTTTTTTTTTATGACAACAAGTCATATTTTTGTTAACACTAGAATATTCTAGTTAAAATATTCTAGTACACGAAAACTTTGATATTGTGTTGGTTACCATCTAATAGTTACAGAGTAAAATATGCATTTAGCATACAACAGGTTTTGTATTCTACACAAAATTTGTTTCCTACGATACTAGGTAAATGGTAATAGGTACTAGAAATTATGTTGTACAGAAGTAGAATTTTCTATTAATGTGTAAAAAACGTATAGTTGTCACGTATAATACAATAAAATCAAGTAGAATTTACAATATTCTGTTAAAGGTAACTAGATTTTTTTCTCCGTGCACACACATATACTTACTATGGCCGGCAGGCCGACTGACAGACTCGGGACGTGGGGGCTGTTAGTCTGTGTTGCCGTTTAATGAGCGAGCGGCGGTGATGACTATCAGAGCGGCTAGCACATCTTGTATTTTCTCGCTTGTCGCTCAGTGCGTCTCTATCGTTACAGACCAGGAAGAAAGGGACTTCCGAGCGACAAACAAGTCGCGGACAACTGTGCTAGCCACTCAGGTAACTCGTATATTAATTGCCTGTGAGACTCGGTGACATTAACTTGGATGAAGAATAATCCCACGATACCTTTCCAAATTCCGTCAAACCATTAATTAATAAAGGGCTAGAACTAGCCGTGGTAGCCTAGTGGTTTGAAGCCGTGGTAGCCTAATGGTTTGATTATTAGAACTAGAACATTGCCCTTCTTTTGGGGCAGTCGGGTAAAATATAACTGAGATAAAAAATAGGAGAGTCAGTTGTATTTTCTACCTGTAAATTCTAGAATGTACCCCTAGGATAATTTAATTAGGTTAGGTATTTTGTTAGTTAATTATTTATGTTGTTTTTCTCAATATTTTGTTTTCCTAAGTGCTGAGTATTCGCTATATAGTTTCATATTATTATTAAGTATAGTTAATATTTTAATTTAAATGTTAAGTAACTGGTTTTGAATTGTTTATTATTCTACCAAACTTGAACGTTTCAAGTACCTTGAAACAATCATAATTAGTGGAAACTTCGTACGAATAAACAACGAGTGAGTCGCAAAAACCTCTTGTTTTGATGACCCCAGTTTTTTGACACTGTTTACGACAACACCGCCGAGTCAAGCATTTTCGATAAAAAAAAAACATTTTAACGACTACCGCGTGTAATAAATGTTTATGGTATCGAAGATTAAACATTAAAAAATAACCACTTAAACCATTACCTGTTTCCTTATGCGCAAAAAGGGACTAATTTATCGTCATTTTATCTTAACCAGCGGAAAAAATTACAATAAATCAAAGCTTTATACAATATTCTTTAGTTACGCGATACTAGCGCCGTTTTGAGATGAATAAAGTTTGCAAAACTACGTTTTCCCGCTAACCAGTTAGCCCAGTGAGCCCTGTCGCCATGTTGAAAAAAAGCTGCCAGCTATAATTAAAGGTTCCATTCATTGATTTAAAAACAATTAAAACCTTTTCAAAGCAAGCAACTTCTTTAAAATATAAGAGAATAAAAGCGTTGCTAATTTAGACAAGGGACTAAGTACTGTATGAATACGAGAAAGATAATTCGAATTTTAAAAATCAGTTGCCGCCCTTGACATAGATTCGGTGCGTTGTCATGTGTGGTCATGTAAGTACGTTATGTTGGCAACATTGACTTTTAACTTGCTTTTGCAGTGTGGGAAATTAAAACAATGAGAAATTTGGGGCTTCTCCGAGTTACGGGGTCAATGACACGTGACCAAGTGGAAGAATAACTTTTAAACATTTCTTTTGTATCATTTGTAAATATTAACTATTTTCACTTAAGTCGGTGGTAACCTTCGTTCGGTAAAATATTTTTTTTAATCCAAGGAAAATATTATATGTAATAAAATAATACATGTTATACATAGCTAAGCGAAAAAGTATGTATGGGGAAGTTTAAGACGCCGTCTTCCAGAAATAATCTTAGTTAAGTTTTTAAAATTCAAAATTCAAAATATTTTTCAGTAAATTGGCCACGTGGCTCTTTCACACATCGGTAAATCTGCTAGTTAAGTTTTGTGAAAATGGGCAATTAAGACCTTTTAGCTCTAAAGCTGCTCCTTATTTCGGCGCGGCGTCAAGGCTTTTTTTATCCCGTACCAGATTTCGGTGGTACGTTAATGCCTGGGCCACACCGGATGCGTTGCGTAGACGTGTGTGTGCGCGTTCGCGTTCCACTGCGTTGTATAGTATGAATCCTCTCATGAGGATGCAGCTATACAATGCAGTGGAACGCGAACGCGCACGTGCACGTCTACGCAACGCATCCGGTGTGGCCCATAGGCTTAATGCGTCTCTGGTGCGCCACCACATACTTTCCTGTGGACCAACATTTATCTTGTTATCGTGGCACTTCACTTTTTCGTTGCATCTCTTTTATTCGGTACTTCAAATGAGAGAGATGTAAGATCAATACAAATACTGTCAAGTGTAATGCCACCAATAGTTACGTGGTTTTTAAATAAGTTCAGTTAACGACACTGAGGGTTAACATCTGTCCCATTTCCCCACATTCGTAACATGTCATTCCCCAGTAACAGTAGCATAGTACAGTCGGCTGCATTTAATCCAATAACGGGCTTCCTGGTCGCGGCACCAGCATGCGGTTGCGCAACCGACTGTACTACAGTAATCTTGTTTACAGAGGTTCACAGGAAATGGAAATAAGCCTGTTTGTTACAATCTTGAAACTGTAGGCTTCATACAATAGGGCAGTTTTATTGGGTTTTCTCATAGTGTTTATATATCTACATTACAATGTTTATCTATACACCCATACGTATAAAGATATCTCCATCTCATTCCAACGTATTGCGGCGTCCCTCTCGTTAGGGTTAGGGAAAGGGTGGTGTGATAACTGCTTTAGTCTGTGATGCCCTTAATATACCGTGTGAAGCCAGAACCGCCAGACCCTTTAAATAGAATTACGTTAAATATTACCTCTTAACTTCAGTGCCAACAATTCGATATCCATGGACTCTATTTTGTACTAAATTCGGACCAGTGGGCATAGATTAGTTAATCGAATGTACCCACTGCAGGCCGATTTATGCACGCGAGAATTGCATGTCACTTGCGCAATGCGATTTTATATTATATTAAGGCAAGGAATGTAATTAATTTTAATTAATTTTAATTATAGGGTTCCGTATCCAAAGGGACCGCATCAGCTCTACGCTACTTGTGCATTAAGAATCCCTAATAATATTATAAATGCGAAAGTAACTCTGTCTGTCTGTCTGTCTGTTACCTCTTCACGCTTAAACCGCCGAACCGTATGGAGATAGTTTGAGTCCCAGGAAAGGACATCGGATAGTTTGTATCCCGGAAAGTTCGATAGTTCCCGTGGGACACGATAAACGACTTCTACGCGGACGGAGTCGCGGGCAAAAGCTAAGTCATCATAGTTCACCAGCTGCTGTTCACAAACTGTATAAGAGCTTATACAGCCCTTAAAATGCTGAAAACAGAGTTATAATGGCTGTATAAGCTCTTATACAGCTTTTGTGTTACTTGGGCTACTACTATAGCGTAGCGACAGCAGCGTCAATTGCGTGTTCGTAGAATCTCGTAGAAAAAAACACGCGGCATTGGCTGAAGTGCAACAACTTTTTCTGTCGTTTCTGCTGGCGGTGCAAGGCAAGCGACCGCGCCCAACACTTTAGTCACTAGTGAAGGGACAATGTGTGATTTTTTTATCTATAGTAAAAATGTCTGTCTGTATGTATACTGCGCGGGTAGTTTTACACTTCCGAGTCTACCAGAGCTTTCCATTAACAATCTCAAAAATTGGCTTATACAAAAAGGCTTTTATTCGGTGGATGAGTACCTAAACGACGGAGCCAAAAAGTAGATCATGTAGGTAGGTGCACCTTGGCTATTCAAATGTATTGGACATAGATTTGACTTCGAAACTACCCTCTATATTATTGATATAATTATAATCATATTTAGACTTAGATTGACATGTTAAATACTATTTTTTAAATCCTTAACTTATGTAACTTTTATTGAAATTCTATTATGACATAAATTCTAATCTTACATGACATATACATTTTGAAAAAAAAAAAAAAAAAATGTTATTAAATAAATATTTTATTATAAATAATTCTAAATTAATAGTTTAATTATATGACATTGTAATAATAAAATAACCAAATTTTGTAAAATCAAAATGTATTATTAAGTTAAGTATTATATAAGCATGACATGTAAAATATCATTTTTTACCAATAAAAATATCATATCATCAATATTTGTAAAAATTTTACGTGCTGCCCCGGCGGCAAAACATGTGATACTTAGTTATTTATCTTAAGACCTGTATGTATATACCATGTTTTATGTAAAATAAACTATTGATTGATTGATTGATTGATCGTGAACACGAAGCGCCTCAGGAAACTCAACATATTATTTTAATATAAACTAAATAATTATGTTTATTAAAATACTGATACATTACTGATATATTTGATTACTTACCTAGATTACTTAATAGAGCCATAGGGCTCCTTATAAATAGAAATGAGATAATGTTCACACATAAACATGTTGAGAACACACCACACAAGATCAGTAATTTAAATTTATTTAATATATATATCTTTGTATGTATCTTTGACTAAAAATTTTTCTTTCGAATGGTATCTTGTGACTGCTCTAAAATATCTGTTGAACCTGCTTACCTTACCTTACCTTAGTACCACTAAAAAAGAGTCATGACTTCGACTTTCCTTTCAATATGTGGATTGTCACGTCGCAACATGGGCGCGGCTGCGATGTATGTAAATAGTTGCAGTTGGTCACAACGCTCGCCGATATTCATCGATATCGATATATCGACAGCGCCCCTCACTTCAAGCGACAATCGTCAGGCTGTCGCAACACGTGTGTGGAACACGTCGGGCGCGGCGGCTATGTATGTAAATAGTTGCAGTTGGTACATAACAATCGCCCTTTCGTCGCGTAAATACTAACGCAACTCACATTAGACCACAACCACAATCTTTGTGTCGACCATTTTGTACGGCAATGACGTCCGTATGCAAGAGCATATTTATATACAGGGTAGGTATAACAGTACACAATCAACCTGTATACAGGGTGTTTGGCACATGGTTGGTCAAACGAAAACAGTGAAGAGATGGGGCCATGCTACTTACTTAGCCTTATAAATCTCTAGGCCACAAGGTTTAGGAAAAAAGTTAGATAAACTCTATATCCACATTTTGATAAGTGATGAATTTCGGCAAATTAAAGAAAACATTTTTCCCTAAACATAGGCATAGGCCAGATTTATAGGGCTAATTAAGTAGCATACGCGTAATAGCTAATGTCACATGAAAATTATACACAACTCTGAAACTTTGGACTTTATATTTCTTGAATTTACGAGTTTCTCTGAACAACGATATAATATAATACGCGCTAGAGGTAAGTAGCTATAATGCGTAAATAAAATTGTTGGTGTTGAGTGTAGTTAGGAAAACGGAAGCACAAACCAAAGTGATTACGCTTACAAAGCGTAGCGCCAGCATTTATGACTAAATACCTATTAGAAAAAATAAATTTTGGTCTATTCTAAATAGATAAAACTCCCCGATAAATTCAGTTCTACCTCTTAAATAGCCCAAAGGATTTTCATCAAAGCACACGATCCTTTCAAATAAAAAATCAATATCGATTCGTCCGTTTGGAAGCTACAATGCCACCGACAGACATGCGTATATAGGTTATAACGAATTTTAGGATGTTTCCACAAAACACAAATTGTCACAACTACCAAGCTTACCCATGTTGCATTACTAATGCAGTTATATTAAAACATGTGCAATTGTGCATCCACGCCGTCTTGAACCTGGCGCGGGGCCGACCAGGCCAGGGTCGCAGAACTAAGCACAGGGGGGAACACGGGCGCTAAGACACTGGATGAAAACGAAAATGAAAATCATTATTCTATCAGTCATTCAATCATTACCGCTGGATGACAGCATTGACAGCGTAGAGGACCGATCGTTGTAGAAAACCTTGGGGAAGGCCTTTGTCCAGCAGTGGACGTCTTGCGGCTGATGATGATGATTCTATCAATAACCCTGTAGACACTTTCACATGTCTGAGTCTACCAGCGCTTTCCAAGAGGAGACCACTGTTGAGAAGTGCCGAAGCGATTATATAACTAGTTTTTGCCCGCGACTCCGTCCACGTGGATGACATTTATCGCCGTTCACTCAGGAACTGCATTATTTTTCGGGGATTAAAGTACTCTATGTCCGACTCCAGGCTATATGCTATCTCTGTACCAAGTTTCACGTCGATTGGTTGAGGCGCTGCGCATTGAAAACGGAGCATACAAACACTTTAGCAATTATAATATAACATTAGTAAGAATTAGTAACGACAATAAATTTGTATCACAAGGGATCATAACAAAACAACAAATCAAGCTTTACAAAACTGACTGTATATTTGATTCAAATTGTCGTCTATATATAGGTTAATACCTACGTTGTTTATTAATAAATCCGCCATTTTGTTGAAACCAGTGGCACAACGCTACACCAAAAACTAACGACTATAAAAATAGAAATAGAATAAAGAATAATTAATTTCAATGTATCGAAAGGCGACTGCAGGCCTTAAGACAAGTATAAATACTAAGTACAAAATAGGTTACTTAATAATAAGTAAGTCTATACTTACTTACTTATTAAGCCTAAGAAGCCTAAGAAGCTAGCGGTCCCGGGTTCGAATCCCGGTATGGGCAAATATTTGTGTGATGACCGCGAGTATTTGTTCCTGAGTCGTGGATGTTTTCTATTTATTTAAGTATATATTTCTCTATAAATCGTTGTCTAGTACCCGTAGTTCAAACTTAGAGCTTAGTTTGGGACTAGATCTATTTGTGTGAGATTGTCCCCTGATATTTAATATTTAATATTTAATATTTAATAACAACTTTCCTAACTTGAATTATTTAATAACTATTTCAATTTCAGCCGTATGTACCCGCGCTAACCTTGATTTCCGCTTCGCATCTGAACCGCGTAAACATCCGGATATATCTTATTAATACGAGTGACCACATTCTTTGTCTACGCTATATAAAGCTATAAATAGTCTGTCTGTTACAGTTTGGATTCCATCCAAATATTCATTAAACTACAAAAGATAAACATCATTGACCAAATTACATAGTTAAATTGTTGAGTACTTACTAAGTAGTAAACTTGAAGCTCCGGCGATGTCATTTTAACCCTCGAGGAAAATAGATGGGTGTTAATCGTGTGTATCTGTGTATCTGTGTGGCTGTTTCTGTGTATCTGTGTGACTGTTTCTGTGTACCTGTGTGATTGTTTCTGTGTATCTGAGTATCTGTGTGACTATTTCTATGTATCTGTGTGACTGTTTATGTATATCTGTGTGACTGTTTCTGTGTATCTGTGTGACTGTTTATGTGTATCTGTGTGACTGTTTCTGTGTACCTGTGTGATTGTTTCTGTGTATCTGAGTATCTGTGTGACTATTTCTATGTATCTGTGTGACTGTTTCTGTGTATATGTGTGACTGTTTCTGAGTAACTGTGTGACTGTTTCTGTGTATCTGTGTGACTGTTTCTGAGTAACTGTGTGACTGTTTCTGTGTATCTGTGTGACTGTTTCTGTTTATATGTGTGACTGTTTCTGAGTAACTGTGTGACTGTTTATGTATATCTGTGTGACTGTTTCTGTGTAACTGTGTGACTGTTTCTGTGTATCTGTGTGGCTGTTTCTGTGTATCTGTCTGTGACATCGTAGCTCCTAAAGTTCCTAAACGGATGAATCGATTTTGATTTGAGTTTTTTTTGTTTGAAAGTTGATTTAATCGAGAGATTTCTTAGCTAGGTTTGTTGAAAATCCGTAGGCCATTTAAGAGTTATCAGCTATGTTATTCTGTTCATTGTCGTCTGTGAAACCAGCGACTAAATGAATGTGCAGGCAGTTGAATGTCATTTACCCACCTTGACGGACGACGTAAATTCGCCGGCTATTCATCGACTGAGTAGAACTGAACGACGATGTGTCAACAGAATAACATAGCAGATCTGAAAGTTTTGGTCCCGATTATGACAGGGTTTTTACCTGTTTAATAGTTGTTTAGAATTTTTTAAGTCAACGAAATAATATGCCATATTTTCAGGCCAGGGTCGAGGAAGGGCCAAACCAGAACCGAGCCAGACCCGAGGCATTGTCTTGTTATTTTGTACAATAAATCATTGTTAAGTAATATTCGTAAACTTGTCTTATCCCACATCACCTTGTCATACAAAGTATAAAACATTGATTGAATAAGGTTAGCTCAATGCTGAAATAAAATCAACCACCAACGCCACTGACACTATAACGTGCGTCTAACTTACATTCAACTGGCACTTTTCGGTATTGAACGTATTATAGCTAAACAAAATGAACCACTCGATGCATGCGGTCTTTCTATGCAGTAGTAAAGCCCACACAACAATAATTCACGCACACACGTCACGGAGCTTGTGTGATATAGAACGTCAGTTGCGATTGTCATCTGTTTTTACACACTTACACACACGCACGAATGCGAGCCCAAAGTGTTATATACGTATGTAGGCGGCAGGTAGGGTCAGTATACACGGATCTCGCACGCAACGCGCCGCGCCCCGCTATGTCGACACACATTCGACGGGTAGCGTCGGCAGAGACGCTGAGTCAAGATTTTTTTTTAGGGTACTAATTAAAAGGTTATTTGTAAGGGCAACACAGACTCACGTCCGCCGGCAGCCCCTAGTCGGTCCGGCGCCTTTAACCTTTAACCTAACCTTTTTTTTGACGGAGTGGAAATGCGTTACGCATCGTCCCCCGGCCTAGGGTTGACCATATACGGGGTATGACGGACTCTCTCCTCCCCCCACTCTCGTATGAAAGTAGAAGGAGGAGCCTACCGTCTAAAACCACTCCGGCGTTTACCCTCGCTTCTGTTAATGGGGAGGGCCGTGGGTTGCACGAAGATGCTATCATTGGGTGTCCCCCAAACCTAACCTAACCTAACCTAATACCAGAGTATAGATAGAAGTGACTTCAGTGCCCGTTTGCTTTCTCCATACCATACAAAACGTCTTTTATTCTCTAGTACAGGACATGTGTTTTCTTTGCAATCGGTACCGGTATTGCTAAATACGCCCAGATTGATATCGCCGATAGACATGTGGTTATGGTATCGGCGAGTCTCTGACCAGGCCTTGGCTGCGGGAGGCGGTGTAAAGGTGACATGGTGTCATTTTCTGTTTATTACTCTATCCGTTGTTGAACAAACGTAGTAAGTTATCACTAAGAAATAAGTTTACAATCTACAAAACGTGCGTTCATCCCATACTGACGTATGCTAGTGTGGTCTTCGCTCATGCGAACCCGACTCTGTACCGATCTCAGGTACTGTAGAATCATTTCTTGCGCAGAGCCGTGGGAGCTCCCAGGTGCATGCGCGACGTCGATCTCCACAGCGACCTCGTTCTTCCAACCGTGGCCAATTTCATGAAGGACGCGTCTCGACGCTTCTTCAACAACGCCTCTCAACATCCGAACGCCTTACTACGTTCTGCCGTAAACTACGTCCCGCTCGTGGCGTAGGTATCCTAGGCGTCCCCGACATGTACTGACTGACACCGATGACTCCATCACGGCTGCCCTCGCGGCCAGAAAAGAACTTCGAAGCCCACCTGTCTCGCAGGGCAACAGTCAACACTACTTAGTTTCACTCCTTACACACCACAGCGTCTCCGGAGGAGGCGTCGGCGTCCCCCCATTCATACTACACGTGGGCAATCCCACATTGCTCCGGTACGGGTACCGGATAGCTTACAAAATCGACATCCGTACTGAGTTTCTTGCGACGCTTCTTCTAAGTCTGGCCTAACGCAACTTTCCGAAGCATTGGCAGCACAAAATCTATTTGTTTTGAAATTCTCCCCTAGCGTCCTAAGTCTGAGGTCGGCTCAATAGTAGCGCCCTTAAGTATGCTAGTGTAAAAACCCCACTTTTGCGCTGACCCTTAGGAGTTCGCCCTCCCTCCGGTGAAGTAGGCAAAGCCGTCAGAGACTAACTACGTAGGTCCCTTAAAAAATCTGTTTATTAAACACAAATGACATACCCAAACATAGACAAAGATAGACATAGCCAAAACACATCTTCTGCTGGTCCCGAAGGATCTCCACGACGGCCAGTTTTGTGCTACTCGTTTTCCCCGCGATCTTCACCACATCGTCGGTCCACCTTGAGGGAGAGCTGCCAACACTTCGCTTAGCTGGTTCGCGTAGCGGCCATCATCAGTTCTACCGGTGTGCCCCGCCCACTGCCACGAGGATATCAATTCTGACCTTGTTGGTAAGGTAACCGGTTGTAGTAATGTAAATTGTTTGGGGGTGAGGGATGGTCCTTTATGTCAGGAGGCAGAGTAAGACCACTAGTATAGGTGTAGTAAAAGAGACGTTTATTACTATTATGTTAGGTTATTTATACATTGGGATTGTCGCTGAGACAAGCAATATGCGTTTATGTAGCAGTAAACTATTGTGTTACTGCTAAACACTGAAAGTGGCCAATCGCCATACTCCACAGTGACTGAACGGGATTGACGTAAGCTAACGATAAGTCGCATCAGGCGCTTATGTCCATTCCATACATTTTGTCGATTTCCAAAACGTCAAGTCCCAAAGGTCTTGGCCAGGACCGCAGATACGCTAGTTCCATCCGACCTTGACGGTTGGAAAAACCTCTACGACTAGCCTACGACCCCTTTGACCTCAGTCTCAGGCCTCGCCTTTTGAGATGCGATCTCGAATGGTAACATCGTGACTGCGCTTCTTGCCTCTGAGATTTAGATATAACCGTTTATAGATAGGTTAAGGGAAACCAAGGGCGATGAGGTCCCTTCACAAGCTAATTTAAGTATTAAATTAAATCATCACTTGCTTGTTTGTTTGTGTTTGGGCTAATTTCAACTACTGAACGGATTTTCATACGGTTTTCACCAATAGAAAAACGGATTGTCGAGGAAGGTTGTATAGGCTATAATTTATTGATTGAGTGCTACCCGCGCGAAGCCGGAACCGGTCGCTAGTACATTATAACTTTGATGTAATTGCGACCAGAGCTGATGACTCTTAAAAATCCCAACCGATCTCCATCAATCCTAATCAATTGTCTTCATCCACTTGTCTCTGCATAACAACGCGTCTGAATCGGTCGTGATCGACTCACGCGCCGGCAATGGTGACATTCACCTAGATGCAGAAAGCTCACGTATGGTGTCGGATGGCATTGGAGAGAGACAAACTTCCACCGCAACTGGTGTAAACCGGTTCATAAATAAATATATAATATCAGGGGACAATCTCACACAAATTTACCTACTTCCAAACTTAGCTCTAGGCTTTTATAGTAATATATATATACTTAAATAGAGAAATATGTACATACTTAAATACATGAAGACATTAAAGAACAGGAACAGTATCAGCACTGAATGTCAATCAGTTTAAAAACCGACTAGATCAATACATTAGAAGTACAAAGAATACTTGACCAACGAATAGCCGGATACAGGCGTCTATCAGTTGTCACAACTGCCTGCCTGATAAATAATAATAATAAATCGCGCTCGATCACACAAATATTTGCCCAACCGGGATCCTGACCCAGGACCGCAGCTTCGTAGACGGGTCATCGCCTTTTAAAATGACCTGCGGGTTTGTATTCTTTCACTTGCTACCGTACCTTATGCTGGAAACAGACTCTACCTGTTAAATGTTGTAATGTTGGTTAACTACTACATAACTGTCAAGTTGGCACACCGCAGGTTCTACCTTTTCTGAATAAGTTTTTAGTGCTGTGTCTGTGGTAAATTAAAAAATAAAGCTTCTTCTCGCCGATTTCTTCCGCAACTGATGTGTTATTTTTATTTAAAAGCTCAAATAATCATAGAACCCAGTTAAGGCTGAAATACTACCCGATCCCGAACTCTGTCAATCTTCTTTTGAACATTAAATGACAAGCACGTGTGTGTATTTTTGCAGCACGGCGGCGTTACGAGGCGATAAGTTTTAGATTTTATAGGTGATAATAATATACGAGTATCTACACTCTAGTGCTAGGAAACGCCCCAAAACCCCCCCGCTCCCCCCACCTTACGTTAGTTATGCAGTAACCCTGCACTAATTTTATCCCGTAAAATAAATGTCTTGGATGCTGGATGGCAAAATTACAAATTCTATGCGGACGAAGTCACGGACAGATGCTCGTATACATAGTTTCTGTGCATATATACAGATTAATACATGCATAAGAAGACCTCAATAACAAATCGCCAAACATCCTGTTATTATAGACATTACACGAATAAATGATCTATCGCACTCATTGATTCACGTGACATTGAAACAATATTTATGCCTCCAGTTTGTGCATTTATATGGATTATTATTTTGCCAAATTAATCATAATGGGCGAGACCGTTTTGATTTTTATTGCTTTTATTAAGGTCGTGGTATTATGGTGCCCTTCCTTATTTATAATTCCAATTGAACTCAGACATATTATTTTATATTAAGTATCTATCGCTATTATAATGAATTAAAATTACTTATTTGTGAATTTTGTTACAAATAGCACGATAATATCCGATATACATCCTGTTTTTAATGATTCATGGTTGATAGGGTAGTGTTACAGCGCCATCTAGGTCTCCATTGAGTAACCTAGGTCACCACCCATTTTACCACTTCAAAATCTATACATACCTATAAAAATGAATCCCTATTTCCCTTCGTCACGGCACGCGGGAACGGCGGGACCGATTTCGCTAATTCTTTTTTTGTTGTATTTGTTATTGTCAGAAGGTTCTTATGAAGAGAAAAATTTGATATTTCAACTTAAAGGGGGGGAATGGGAGAGGGGGAACTTGAAGCGAAGCGAGGGCGGGTCGCTAATTAGTTCCTAATAAATATTATGCAAGTTTAACACGGCTACAGAGCAACGGTAATTGACGGCCAGGATTAATGACCACTCGGCTGAGTCAGCCGCATATGTCGAGCCGAAGGTGTACACCTTGTGGCGGCGGTGGCCATCCGTCAGACACTCCACGGACATGACCACCTATGAGCACTATGGTCGTGGTTATCACTGATAAACGTAGATAAAATATGTCACTATCTGACCTACGTAAGTATACGAGAGTGACGGATGCTTTATCCACCTTTCTGCCCTGCTAAGGTAAAATGCAGTATTTTACACAAAACTACTTTAGCAATTGCAACCTTATTACCTAGTAATAAGGTTGCAATTATTACAGTATCTTTGTGTAAAATACTGCCTTCTACCTTAGCAGGGCAGATTTATCCCCCGTGATAAAGGCGGCCAATACGGGGGCTGGCTACAACTGTACGCGACCAGCGGCTCGGCGAGCGATTTCCGAATACATTGTGTATACTGTCAGTTAACCGCTATGTGCGGTGTTACGACCAGGCAATGCAGAGAAAATGTGACGTTCTCAATATAAAGGGACCTTATGGAGGCAGGCGGTTACACCGTTTTTAGAACTGTTACCATAGTATTCGTATAGTTCCAAGAATAAGAGCGTAACCGCCTTCCTCCATAAGGTCCCTTTATATTGAGAACGTCACAAATTAGCTCGCCGTTGCCGGTTTGTTTGGTTGGGTTGCTAAGTTAAGGATCTTGATTACTGAAAAAAAAACAGAGAGAAATTATAAATCATTAAAAAATACCTAGACGTAAAAACAAAAGTTTGGTAAACCTACTCGCTACACATAGTAAGTGCGCGTCGTGTAACATATACAAACATACATACATACACTCATGTGTAGCGCAGAAAGCGATCGAAACTCGGTCAAGTGCAACCTCTTATATGCCTTAAACATATCAGTGCCGTGAACTCCAAATATCAGGTACAATTTATATGATAACTTGTAGGTGGGCACTGAAGCTTTTGTCGAGAACGTATTGCCTTCGAGTGAATAGTGCATGTGGACCTTTTGTATAGAGTTCTCCTTGCTTTAGTAAAGGCTTGGACATATTGGATGTCATGTCTCTTTTGCAGCGAATCCGATCGAACTAGCCCAATTTGACCCGTAACGTGCGTTAAGAACGCACGGAGATGCGTGTTTGCTCGTGGTACCAGGTGCAGGTCCGTCTGGATCACTACCAACTCACCCACTCTGCCGTCAAGCAGTATGTTCACACCGTTGTGTTCCCGTGCAGCGTGTGTGGATGACACCGTTTACTGCGCTTCATAGAAGCATTCCATCTTAATGGCAACATAGACTAAGGCTGCCTTTCCTTGGAAGCGGAGACGAGCGGTGAACCGCCTGCCTCCATAAGGTCCCTTTATATTAATAACGTCATTTTTTTTTAATTACTCGATCTCCAGAAGTCAAATAAAATCGCAGGCAGGTCCTTTCCTTAGACTGTACGTTCAAAACGTAATCATATTCAGTCTTCCAACACCTTCTCTTCAAAACTACGACTTTTCCCAAAATTAATACGATTTTAATTTGAATAATAAAAAAACGGTCCATATTGGGTTGCATACTTAAGTTAGTCATAATTTTTGCAAGTCATAATGCATTTTTTTCACGACATCGTTATTTTTACAGGATTTTTATAAAAGTAACCTAACCTAACTAATCTACACTATGAATGTTTATTAAATCCTGTAATTTCAGCCTGAAAGGGTATATGACTAACATTACATTATGACAAACAATATGTATGCGACTAGACCCGCTCCCAAAAATACATCATAATAATGATTTTCACCAGCCATCGTATTTATTGACGTCATTAACGTATTAATTAAAGGACAGTGTTACCTCGCCGCGAGCTGTGCCTGCAGCGGCGGCCTCACATGACAACATCGAGGGAAACGTTACATAACATGCCCACATAAAATCAATAAATAAGTATTAAAAGCAAATCTAACGAAAAAAAACCGGTCAAGTGCGAATCGGACTCGCGCACCGAGGGTTCCGTATTTAAGTCCGTACTTCAAAAATATATTTTTATGTATTTTAATTCGTCTGCAATAAAGTATATTTTGAGTTACCTAAATTTAACACAAATTATTTCTCAAAAACTGTAAATATTGAACACCTTCATTTTATTTTTGCCGTAAAATGTAAATAATTAGCTATACGTCATGAAATTTTCAGATTTTGGTTCAGAAACTTCGGAGATAAGGGGGGAGGGGGGGGGGGGGTTGCTATAATTAAATCATTTTTATTTTTCAGCCTCCCATTCTAGACACCTTTTCAATTGTTCAATTACTATTTATAAAATTATTTGAATTTTCTTGTGTAGTTGCTGAGAAAACCTGCTGTGACATATAGACACAGAAAACGAAGTCTCACCATAAGGGTTCCTTTTTTACCATTTTGGTACGGAACCCTCAGAAATTAAGGTGTGTTTCCACCGACGGGGCGAGGCGAGAATTAAATCACGCTGGCCCATTTGGCCACCGAAAACACACATTTGGCCACCAAAAAAAACCACCACCCACCGCCACCGCGATTAATATAATTACTCATAGAATGCTCATTAGAGATGACAAGCTAGCTCGTGCGAGAACTCTGTTTTCGTTCGTACATTAATCTACTCTAGATATTTCAATTCTCGTGTCGCACATCCTCGCCAACTTAGACCATTTCCACCGAAGATGCACTAGAAGAGAACTTAACATTTGTCAAACTAATTTCAATTCACTCCACTCCAAACCTCGCCTCGCTCGTGGAAAAATACCCGTTGAGTGAACAATAATGAAAATTATGTATGTATGTATGTATGTAAACTCTTTATTGCACTGATAATAGATTTACAATTAATACTAATAAAATAAAATGTACAAAGGCGAGCTTATCCCTATAAGGGATCTCTTCCAGCTAACCTAGAGAATGAGTGAGGACAAAACAAGAGGATAGGCAACATTACATGTAACACACAAAATTTTTAGATAAGATATATAATATAGATATACATACCCAATAATAATCGTAAAAGTATATACCATTAATCCTTACTATACATAAATACACAATAAGTCACGTGACAGTACAGTAGGTACAGTTAAGTCACGTGATGATCTCGTACGTACATACCCCACATATAAACTAATACGAGACCAGCAAGTTGGTGTCGCAGTCGTGCTGACTTGTTAGCCAGTTAATCTTCATCTGGACATCTTGGCCTTCCTGCAGGCCTACACTGTTTTCTATTCTTCACGGTTTCTGCTACTTTGCGAGTTTCTCCCATTCACCATGCTTGATTTTAATGGCGGTCAAATCTAGCTTGCCGCAATATGCAAAGCAAACGCCCGACTGGTTGGGATTCGTCCACATTTGTATCATTTTGCCGTATCGTATCTCCGTCGCGTAGCACCGACGCGTATCATGATCGTTAAGTGTGGACGCAAAAAGATCGCGATCCTGCTACGCGCCGTATCTGATCGCTCGAGATTAGGGTGGCCATACGTGAGGATTTGTCCGGACATGTCAGGATTTTTGACCCTTTGTCCGGTTTGCGGCCGGACTTGGCAAGTGTCAGGATTTTTAGGAATGACCTCATAAAAAAAGGTTACGTGATATATTTATTACAAAGTTTACACAGTTTTAATGAATGAAAGGATACATAAAAGTAGTAAGTAATCAACAAAAACAATATTATTTATTTCAAAACAATTTAAAATAGGAAATTACAGCTAAAGAGATCTCGATCAATTTGTTTGCTTAAAACTCTAAGGGGTGTCGGTGAAGCTACGCCAAATCTCTGTTACAAGAAATGTCAGGATTTTTATCAGGAATTATCATAAATTTTTCCATATGGCAACCCTACTCGGGATCCATGTTGCTACGTGTTTAATGCAGAATCAATGGGATGGGGCCAAACAAAAACAGAAGTAGTATAACTGAGATTTATGTATTTATAGCTGGTACCCGGCGCGATGCTTATAAGTATACTACCCATATCGCAGAAAAATAAACTGTTGGCCCGATCGCTACTAAACTTCACACCCGCTGGGCTAATCTAAAGATTGCCTGAAAATTTCATCAAAATCTGTCCAGCCGTTTTGGAGTCCATAAGGAATATGCACAGATACATACTAACACATAGAGTTTTATACATCGCACCTTCAGAATGAAAGTGACCCAATACAAAATGTTAAGTTTTCTACTTAGAGTTAGAAAATTATTATTATCTAAAAATTTTGAAACTAGGTGACTTCAATTCTAAAGGTGCGATATAAAGATTTAGAAAGTCATTATAAATGATCCCCTGTATCCCCCGTTGTTGCAAAGTTGTTATTGCAAATCTACAGTGCTCTTAAAAGCCTTATTCGGATGTGGTAAATTTGGTTAGGCTCGCATACGAGCGTGTGAGATCGAGGGAGAGAAAAATACAAACCCGAAGGACGTTTTAAGAATTATCGCACTGCAATTCCAGCCTAAAAGCTTTTAAAGAAAGAACAAGGCTTCAACGCAAAGGGTTCCCTACAGAAAATATACTAAAGAATTCAGCTCGCCAGAACACGGCTTTCTTATCGATACGATTCGTGGCGCTTACGTGAGATGTTATCTGCAGTTACCATTGTTACGTCACGGACCGCGAACCGTTTTGACGGTCAACAACCGCCCGGTCGCTGGCACTTTCACTTTCGCCTTGAGATATACGCGCTACGTAGCGACATCTTTTGAGTAAATGGGTAATCTTAATAGCGCTATCTATTGTTAAGTAGCAAAACTAAGCAAGGCGTGTTACAAAAGTTTTAGTTTAGACTAATATAGGTAGATGGCGTAATATACCAAAACATTCAAAAATATTAAAAATAAAATTGTAAAATTGCAATATTAGATAACTTTCACAAAGTAGTAACGACCCATACATAAGTTAATAAATCATAATTATTCGTTAAAATTCTTCGATTCAAGTTAAATAGTTGAGGGCAACGAACTTAAATGCATGAAGTCATTTCGTTGAATATAGTTATCACATTCGCCGAGTCACGTGGCTTAATCACCAGTTGCGTAGAGGTGTGGTTGGGTCGCCTGGTCTAACGTAGACTCGGGATGCTTGAGGAGAGATCTGTGAGGACCCAGTAATCTGCTCAAGGAACCCCAAGTGTATAGCGGCTGAGCACATTTAGACGCAACTGTGGTTTTCCGTTTGCTGCGGTGGGGGGTGGTGGGGATGAAGGTATTTTTTTTACTACTTTTTATAAAACTGTCCACTGTCTTCGAAGGGTTGCAAAATTAAACCTGAAAAATTTTCTAAAAAAGAAAAAAAAGAGTAATTTTGAATTTGTTTCCGAACATTGAACAATTCTAAGAACTTCAATAACCCCTCGTAATAAGGATCCGTGCTCAAAATTTGGATATCTTTTTGTATTTTTTTTAAATATTTTTTGTGGTCTTTTTATCATAATCTGAAGAGACTAGAACTTGGTATATTTTTCGCCTCACGCATACGAGGGAATAATCAAACAAATACCACAACATTTTATTTTACTGAGAGTTTTTTTTGTTATTTTTTTCGCAACAACCAAGTCCGCTTTTTCTAATACGCTTAGCAAACGTTTATTTCTTTTCTTGAATTTTGTGAGTATGCTAAAAATTACATAAACATTTTTATATCATCTAAATTATTATTTATTACATATTTTATTTTGTCAAAATTACTATTTTGTAATGATTATCCCCTTTTGAATGTGTTAATTAATTTCATGCTGTATGCTATAGTCAGGATGGCCGAGCGGTCTAAGGCGCTGCGTTCAGGTCGCAGTCCACTTCTGTGGGCGTGGGTTCGAATCCCACTTCTGACAAACTTTTTTTTATTAATTCAAAATTTCTTAAATCTGTAGTTTCATCCTTATGCATTTTAATTATTTTGTTCATTGGGTAACATGTTTATGTAAAATCCTTTACGACAAAATCGTTTTATACCGAAAATCTTTATGCAAAATATGTTACGTAATGACAATCGATAAAAGGAGTAAGTATATGTTATGAAAAAAAAAGAGACGCATCCCGTTCAAAATTAATTTATGAATTTCTCTTTCAATATTCGGTTTGGAGTCAACCTTTTACACATAAAATGATAACAACCTTTTAACATATTTCGTTCACGAGCTAGATACCATAGAGTACATTGAATATTAGGACATAGAGGCGTCAGTCAAGACTTTCGAAAGCAGCGACATCTATTGATGTATTACGGCAACTTTTCGACGCCCTATATAATTATAACTATATATGCGCACTACGAATGCCGCGGCGGGAATTTTAAATATTGAGTCATAATGGAAATTGAGAAATCTCGTGATATCCACTGAGATCACCGGAGAGGATCACCCAGGTACAATAAATAATACTTGGGTGATCCTGTCCTAATGCTAATTAAATGGCTGAATTGATCAAAAATCAAGTTCAATTTCTTTGGCAATATGCATATGATGCGAATTTAAAGAATGTCTTTTTACTAAGTACTGACAGTGCCGCGTACACGTTGAAGGCTGGTAAAATTTTCTGCACGTTAAATGTTTTATCCATGGTTTACATTATTTTAGTGTAAATGTCATATTTCATGTCCATTACCTTGCGGGTTGTACGGGGTAGTTCGAGAAGCGGCAATTCCGTTTAATCTCAAAGAAGTTTTTAGTTCTTCTGACATAAAGGAGCTCCCTCTGTCGCTATGGATGTACAGCGGTTGTCCAAACGTACTGAATAGGTCTCGTAGGCATTTGATGACCGTGTTAGATGTCATATCTTTGCAAGGGTAAGCCCATGGAAATCGACTGTATTCATCGATAATGGTAAGTAGATACTTGTTCTCTGTACTTGAAGGCAGAGGTCCTTTAAAGTCAATATTTAATCTTTCAAATGGTGCCAATGCTTTTATCAGCTGCCCTTTTGTCTTCATGAAGCGGGGTTTCACTTCGGCGCACACTGGACACGTGGCCGTCATAGTCTTGATGTCATCGATTGAGTAAGGTAGATTCTTTGAGCGCACCCAATGATAAATCCTCGTTATTCCAGGATGACATAGTAAGGAGTGTAATTCACGCAGTTTGTCATTACTCATATATGCGCAGACTCTTGATAGGGCGTCTGCAGCAGTGTTTTGTGAACCGGATCGATAGATGATATCGTATTTGAAACAGGATAACTCAAGACGCCAACGTTGGATTTTCTCGTTTTTTATTTTACTCGAGTGGTTTTGGTTAAACATGTAACACACAGATTGTTGGTCAGTTATCAATAGAAAGTGCTTCCCCATCAGGAAGTGCCGCCATTTTCTAAGGCTTTCAACAATGGCGTACGCCTCTTTTTCGACCGATGGGTGTTTGCGCTCAGCACTCGATAAGGTCCTGGAGAAAAACGCCACAGGGCGACCTTTTTGAGAGAGGATGGCAGCTATTGCATATTCTGACGCGTCGGTTTCTACTGTCAGAATTTTGTCTTCGTCAATTGCTATTAATGAAGCTTTACAAATGTCTGATTTCAGTAGTTCAAACTGACTAACAATATTTTGAGGCAATGGGAAGCGGCTTACGTTCGTAAGAGGCTGTATTTTACTGGAGAAGTTCTTCACCCACTTCGCATAATAAGCGAACAGACCAAGTGCTCGCTTTAGTTCGGCGGTATTCGAGGGAACTGGTAGCTGTAGAAGGGGTTCAAGCCGTTCATTATCTGGTTAAATAGTATTATTCCTGATTGTATAGCCCAGCAAGCTGATAGTCCCTTCACAATATATACATTTTTGTTCGTTTAGAGTTAGATTATACTTTTTTGCAGCCGCTTGGAAATTAAGTAAGTTTTGATCGTGTTCACTTTTATCTTTTCCACATATGGTGACATCATCGAGGTAGGTAAATGTTCCTTTTAAACTCTCTTTTCCTATTATAAATTCGAGTGTACGCTGGATTGTGGCAACTCCATTTGTAACACCAAAGGGTATTCTAGTAAATTGGTAAAGTTTGCCGGCTGCCTCAAATGCCGTGTACGGTTTTTCGCTTACTTTAATTGGCACTTGGTGGTACGCGCTCTTCAGGTCAATCTGACTAAAGACGTTGTATTTTGCTCCGTTAGACACGATAGTTTCAATATGAGGTAAAGGATAGGCGTCTAAATCCGTGAACTTATTTATGGTTAGAGAGTAGTCAATTACGAGTCTTTTCCGATGTGCTCCCCCTCCTGCCACTAAGACTTGCGCTCGCCACGGAGAGACACTTGGTTCAATTACACCGTTTT
The DNA here is from genome assembly GCA_963241965.1 of Tortrix viridana. NCBI lineage: Eukaryota > Metazoa > Arthropoda > Insecta > Lepidoptera > Tortricidae > Tortrix > Tortrix viridana. The sequence goes on along the minus strand of OY725195.1, from coordinate 1,755,869 downwards.
CCATCAGCTTTGCGACTTCTTCTGTTATGAATGTTTCGTCTTGTTCGCTATAGTGTCTGGATTTTACAGCAATTGGTTTGATGTTTGGAGACAGGTTAGTAAATATGGAGGCGGGAGGCACTAAGGCTTGCATTACATTGCAGATTAGGGGTTCCTTGGGTCCTCCAAAATTAAATTGAAGACTGGTGTGTTCTTTTAATATATCATGGCCGATAATAACGTCAGCGCATAAGTTGCTGACGACAAGAAGTGGCCGGTGTTTATGTAAATGTTCATTTATAGTGATAGATGCAAAACAAACACTTTTCACGAACGATACGTTGTTTTGAGAAGCCAGTGTAATAGCTTGCCTGTGAGGTTTCTGTTTCAGCTGCATAAGTTGTGCTATTTTCTCATCTATGAAGCTCACCGAACTCCCTGTGTCTATAAGAGCGTCGACGTGATATTCGTTAAGCGTAATAGGGATTGTGGCTTTGGAAAGGCTTGATGGAGCAGCAGCAGAAACAGCATTAGCAACCACTTCAGAATTATTGCAGTCTTTGGCAGGGTCTTCAGTGGTGACGGCGTTAATGACAGTATTCGTAGATCTGCATACGTTAGCAAAATGTCCTTTTCTGGAGCAAAGCTGGCATTGTGCATTAAACGCTGGACAATTTGGTCTTCGATGTGAGGTGATTCCACCACAATAGAAACAACACCATTTAGTATTGTGTTCTGTACCTAAACAGATGAAACAAACAACTAAGAAGTAATCTAGTAAGACTGAACCCACTGTAAATTAAATACCACGAAGTCCTTTCAAATTTGAAGAATGACGTGCTGATCAAATATACCTATCATACTTCTTACAAAGCGTATTATCTTATAATTACATTGTTTTAATTTAGGGATATTTATAAATTTTACTTACGCGTTGTACCGCAATTTGGAACACAACACTTTTTATTAACTCTAACCATTGTAAACCAAATTGCGCAGCAGATCAAAATAAAATTAAAATACATCTCGCTATCGAAGCCATCATGGCGGCCATTTTTCATTCCTCTAAGGTAACGTTCCGTTTATGCTATTTTATTTTTCCTTAAAAATTGCCTTAATATTTATAGGTAATTGCCTATTTAATATTAAAATCCAAGAAATTAAAAATTCGAGCGTATAAATAGTTTTCAATACAATTATAAAAAAAATATAATTAATTTGCAATTAACTTCGATTTTCAATTACTTGCGTTTTCGATTATTCTTCAAATATGTGCGTGGAATGAAACGTGCGAATAGCCATATCATAGAATAAGTACATAATAGAAACCGGACTATAAGAAAGAGCTAAAGACGTATATTTGACCTTTTTCTAGAGATGTCCTTATGGGTATTCTTTCGTTTTCCATCGTGTTGTCAGAAGGATCTGTGAACGCGAGTGTTGTTGCCGAGTCAACAATAATATCGATATCGATTCAATTTCGCAGTTGTAATTTCTTCTAATGATTTAAGGGCTGATTTTTCTAATTGCCAAATAAAAGCATGTGGCAGTGAAAGTTATCACTTTCCTTTTTTTACAAGCTTTCATTTAGTAACTTGCAATGTTCCAATGTTCACAATAATAAGGAACTTGTCCATTTCAAAATTTGCAGACCATTTTTCATCTACTTCCCAGTGTTTAATTGAACTGAAGTTTGGAATACTTATGTAAATCCGATGACAATGTAATATTATTGTGTCAATGGACAGATCTGATAATAGAACCGGAAGGTGGCAACAGAATCCTCAGCTGTACTTAACGTAGACCCACCGATGGGACTCTTTAGTTTGGTCTTGATAATTTAATAAGAACGGTGAAAAAAATACAGTCGTCAATAAAAACTTGTCCCGAAATAAAAATTTTGACATCAGGTTTTTGTCATATGAAAGAAAAGAAGAGAGCTAAAATTTATCTTACAGAAAGTGTTATCTGGAGATTAAAAAAAATTGGCCCTTAAACATTATAATTACGTTACGCTAAACTTTAGCAGCTTAAAGTTATAGGTATTTGAAGTTTTTTGTTCAAAGCAGGTCAATGATAGTTATTTCAAATAAGTTCAATAATTCAACAATGTTTTAATTAAAATATTGGGGATAGCAACCAACCAAAAAAAGGGTTACAGGACCACTCGCGTGACTGTCTGTTCCTTTGCCATAGTTTGCTGTATCTCTTCGGTATCAAATTTTCCCTGTCTACTCGCCGAATCCATTCTGCTATCAAGTTCTCATCTCTTGGAAATCTGAAAATATCGATATAATATATTCACAACACCGTCAAACTAATAAAGCTACTAAATGTTAAAGTCACCCTGACACAAAATGAACTATTGGTGTATCGACTTTTTAATTTGGTAGTACTGGAGGTTCGCGTAGGGGTCCAAATGGCGGGAGAATAGCGGTCCATTCAAATTTGCTTTTGGCAACACGAAGGAAAACGAATGAATACCTATAAGGACATCTCTTTCTAACTCGTTATGTATACCATAAGTGAGCATTTCTTTTTTTTTGGCCACAGCACATTGCGCAGTGTCCCACAAGTTTGAATTTAGAAAAAATATATTTAGTCTGTTAAAAGCGATTAGATAGAATTTTTGAAATAAACTTCATTTTATTGGCATTAGCCAATTAGAGGAAATTAAAACAAGTCAATAAAAACTCATACTTAATTTAAAATAAAATTAAAACCAAAACGTTAAGATTTCAAATGTATGAAAACCTATGTGTCCCATTCGAGTATCCGCTGATTGAAACTTAATTATTTTCATCACGGTCAAAGAACCTATAAGAAGCTTTTGATTTTAATCTCTGCCTCGTCGTATGAAGTTTCATTTTACAATGTATTTATTTCATTTGCGGCAAGCATATAGTAGAAAATAATTTTTAAATCTTGTCCCAGAAAAAGTTCCAAAACAAATTTCTTTTTTTTACCCATTTTAAGCAACATGATTTTAATCTACCAAAATTAATTGATTTTGCATCTGGCTATACTTTAGCATGTATTTAAATGCCTTCATTTTGTTTGACGCCAGTCGTGTCGAAATTCATAGCCAGTAAAACACGTTGGTACCTGCTGTGCGAAAGGCTAGTTCCGTTTTTGATACCATTGTTTCGAGATAAGTACATAAAAAATCATAATTTTCTTTAATTTATGGCATAGTAATTAGAAATTGGTGTAAAATAAACGGATATTTAGTTAAATTTCAGCCGTCCACAATTTTTCAAAGTAGTTGAAGTAGTATTTTGTTACTTCTTTTTTTGTTACTTTAGCGTGGTTTCGTATGGGAGGAAAAGTGGGTAACAAAGGAGGAAAAAATATAAAGGCGTGTTTTTATTGTCGTACAGGGCAAGACAGACTTAAAAGAGCCACAAGTGTTCTGTAAGTTAAATGACTTATGTTTGATTTCTTGTCACCCAAATAATCAATAAATCATTTAAATAGTTATCTTCTTCAGTATCTTATTTTAACCTAACGGCTTTTCAAGAAAATTTACAAGTTTATTGTGCTGATTTTGTGTTTAGTGATATGAACTTAGCCTTACATTTTTTATTTTGTTACCAGGTCTTTTTTGTTACTGTCCCAAGATTTATACCGTCTTTTTTATGTTTTTTTTTGTTTATTTTAATAGATTTAAATTAATAAAACGGCTATCAAAAATAAATTTAATACCTAATTTTAATGTACTATATCAGAAATCATGAATTTCTGGTTTTTTACTCATTTAATTAAAACTTTAAACATTTTTTTTGGGAACAGTAACAAAAAAAATACAATGTTGAAAATAAACTAGAATGTTTTCTTCTTTTTGTATGGTTTTTAAATTTATTGAATCATTTTTGTCATATAGTTGAATAAAAAACCATAACTGAACCGTTAAACCCACTATTTATTATGTTATGTTTTAAATAAAAAGTAACGAAATTGGAACCAAAATTTTACCTTCCCCTAGTTTTTCTTACTTTTCTCATTCTAAAACCTACAAAAAAGTAATGACCTGTACATATTTTCAATATTTATGATATATTCTACCAAAGTACACCAAAAATAATCATATAGGTACAAGCATATTTTCATTTTGAACTGATTTTAGAAGTTGAGGCCAAAAAAAGAGAAATGCTCAAGTAGAAAAAGGTCAAATATACGTCCTTAGCTCTTTCTTATAGTCCGGTTTCTATTATGTACTTATTCTATGCTTCGATCTATCGGTAAAGCAGCAGCGCCTGTCACGGAAGGACAACGCCATCTATCGGTTTCGTGGATAATTAATTAGCTTTGGAAGAAGAGATTAGTTTGGAATAATACTGATAGATAGCGTCAGTAACACAACCTTACAACGACATCTAGCAATGTGTTACGGTAGCATATCCTAAGTACCTACCTTGATTTGAGTAATTCTTCTAACTGAAGCCACCCAGATACCCGTCATATACGAACGAACGGACAGTAGTGTCACGTAGTAACTTGTGTCAGTAACATAATAAAGTTCAATTTTCCAAACTTCAACTATAATAAACTCAAGTTCTTGCCACAATAGATGTGCAACCCATTAAAAAAAACTCAAGTGCCAACCACCATAATATCTTACAAAAACTTGGATGTTCATTGCAAAATCACTTCGAACAGCACCCTGAATAAAAACTTGTTATATTGCCAAGTTTTAAAAAATATCTAAACTAGCAACACTGGACAACCGATATCGTGACCCTTATCTAATGTCATACTTATCATGTCACTGCCAAAAGCGTCAAACCGACCGGGCTTACGTTGGTTGTAGGTTACTTTTCGATTGATTATACGCTTTATTATAATTTTAACTTTATTCCCATCTAATTAACCCAACATGACAATCATAAAAGTGGCGGACGAGAGCGAAGTGATCAGTAAGCTGTCGATGTATGTTGAGAAAATTTCAAATGATGCTATTTACAATCGCGGAAAGTTTTACATCGGCTTGTCCGGTAAGTAAGAAACCGATTCCAACTCAAACCATGATTTTTATGTAAACAAGACCTCTTATCTATCCAATTTGTTGAGTAATAATACTATAATCTCCAAGTTGTATCATGTTAACAACAATTTATAAGTGACAATAAATTTGTATTTAAACTCAACCATTTTGGCTTTCATTTAGATATAGAATATTTTCTTTTAGATTCATTTTTTTACGGTAATAGATGTCATTTTTTTATTTTTACAGGTGGCTCAGTGCTGAAGTTTTTATGTGAAGGTCTTCCAAAGGTCAATACAGATTGGTCTAAATGGACAATCGCTTTCTGTGACGAACGCGTTGTGCCCGAAGACAGCGAGGACTCCACATTTGGAATTTACAAGAAGCAACTCATACCAAAGACTCAGTTAAAAGAAAGCCAGTTTATTGTGTTGAAGCAGGGAGTCTCAGGTTAGTTTGATGTTACCTATTTATTTCAAATGGACTTCTTTAACTTTAAGTTGCAGCCTAGCAGCAGAATGCTCTTCACCAACTACTGTCTGTAATGTTTTTGATAGGCATTGGAATGACATGAATATTTATTATAACACAAAGTCAAGCTTACATCAACTCTCACTTAGTTATATCATTGAAACAAGATTTGAACATTGAGTTTTTTGCTGTGCTTCTCAACAGTGGTTCCTCTTAGGACACACTGGTAGACTCGAACATGTGAAAATGCCTGCAGGGCCTACTTACACAATAAAGATCTTCTATAATAAACTAATTTCAGCGGAAGAAGCAGCAACAGATTACGCAGAAAAGCTGAAAGCTGCATTCAACAGTGAAGAGTTCAAGTTTGACCTGCTTTTACTGGGCATGGGTCCAGATGGTCACACCTGCTCTCTGTTTCCTGGTCACCCACTTCTGGACGAGCACAATGTGAAGGTGGCAGCAATCACAGACTCACCGAAACCACCTCCCGCCCGTATAACATTGACGTACCCTGTCATAAACGCATCTAGGAACTGTATATTTGCTATCAGTGGATCTGGGAAAGCAGACATGATTAAGGTGAGCATTTGGTTTGTTAATGAATGCAGACTGTACACAGGTGACTATAGCTGCACTGATTTTCGCCGCACAGTATATGAAAGGTTTTAGGATTGTTCTAGTTGAATATAGGTATAATTTCGTTGTTTTATTCACCTTTTCCAATATCACTGATGGAACATCCGTCACAGTTGGCAACTAAAACATTTATACCATTAAAATATGATCTACTATTGTAACTGTCATTGCATTGTCAACGTGAGAACCAGGGATTGTAGTCCTGGAACCCAATACATAGGCTAGGATCTGGATTTTTGAAACTAGCCCATATACAATCAGTCCAGAAAATCCAGAGGGACTGCAAGCTCTAGTAAGAACATTGCAATCGCCACTGATAAAGTTTTAAGTGACGAATTTCGTATTGTATTGTTTCAGCGCATTTTAAAGGAGAAAGAAGACCTACCGTCAGCCAGGGTGAAGCCAGAAGGTCACTTGTACTGGATTGTCGACGACGCAGCCGCTGCTCATATATAAATGATCACCTCAACTTACGGAATTAACGGACGACTGGCATTATTGGCTACGCGAATCGTTTTTGTTTAACCCTTTTTAACCCAAAATGACGGATATATCCGTACAAGTTCAGGACGGATAAATCCGTCATTCGACATCTTAAAATAGTCATGTTTAAGGTTGGATTTTTTTTTTATTTCAGCCCCAATGACGGATATATCCGTCACAGTCGACAGCTCCTCAAAATATTAACGTGTTAGGTTGAATTTACTGCTTGAAATAACTTTAATTTGATTTGGCGTTGAAAAGGTGGCGATAGAAACGTTAGTTCATTCGGACGTAGTTTAGGGAAAATGATCCAACCCACAAAGCAAAATGCATTTACATTTGAACTTTATTGCTGTCAATATTATGTCAAATTCTACAAATGTGAAATGGTTGAATTGGATCCTTTTCGCTAAACTACGTCCTCCTAATTGTTAAGGTACGGATAAAAATTGCATTTGTAATGAACATACATATCAATACATAATAATATAAGTTTGGATGTAATTAGTGAAATGGGAAAAACAAGCAGGATTGGCAGCTGGCTTGCGATCCTATGCCTTAAAATAAAGAAAATATAATAAAATTATTTATGCCACAGATATCGGAAATCTGGGAGATGTACTAAATTGGTATTATCTTATATTGATAGTGTGATCGTAATTTAAAAACACAATGTAATTTATAGGGTTAAGTTTTGAAGAATATTTTTATATGAATTTTCCTCATTTTGTAAGGGTTTATACATTTCAGTTGAAAGCAATTTTTTAATAAAAAGGTGTAAGTTCAAAGAGTTTTTATTTATACTGAATTTTATTTATTTAGCTGGACTTAAGAGACGTCCTGTCAATTCTTCCGGACAACTTGTCCGTTTTTTCCCTAAAAATAGGTAGATAATAACAAAGATATCCGCTAAAATAGGGAAATAAAACCGCATTAAAAATAATACTAGTAGGTAATAAGATAAGACTGAAACGAGGTGCATTTTTAACGTCAAATAATTTGGATGTAACGGAATTTTAGCAGAGGTGCGATATGTCGAGAATAGTTTGGCAAATAAGACATAGACGTGTTGTGCCGGTAGACCTACAATATACCACCACAACCACCACCACCAACCACCCCAACCGCAACCACCACGTAGTTTTTAAGTTAAAATTGTACCAGCACCCTCATTTTTTCACATTCAAAGTGTTTTAACTATATTATCCGGCCGCAATCAGAATTAAATTAAAAATACGGTCAGCACTGCAGTGAATTTTTTATTTATTAAAGATCCAAATCTTATAAAAACAATCTTATATACAATTTAAAGACCACAAAAGCCACAGTGGCTTATGAGTAGTCAGCGAGTTCGATGTAGGTAATTTGATTGAAGCCACGTTGTCAAACATGACGGATAAATCCGTCATTGACGGTGAATCCTTGGTGCGGGTATATCCGTCTAGGTTGAAAAGTTTAACCGTTGCTATGTTGGCTGTACCAATACACACAAATATACCCTCGTTTAAGTAATAAAACAACAGCGAAGTTCCAATATGTGTAATTCCCTCATACTTTCAAATGCCCGCGAGATCATCACAATTGCATTCTTTCACATAAAAAAGACCTCAACTACGGTACAATTATTTTATAGATCGATGACATTCAGTATTCAACTATAATATGTAATTACAAAAACTCTGTCAACTAAATAAAAAAAGATTCGGTGCGCATAGCGTACCAAACGCTTACATACATATACATATTATAAAGTTAAGATATACATATCACTACAGTTAATTTTAAACAATTGTAACCTATCCGGAGCAGGGGTGGCGATGTCCCGTCACTATCACAGCTCGAACCGGCCGCAACTAAAAAGCAGTAAACCTCTTTGTTAATTACTACTTTTTAATTCCGGCCGGCATCGCAGCGACACCCGAGGTTGTCAGTGACCGAGCGCCGCGTACACAATTTAAAAAGAACGAAATATCAACCTAGTTTCATTGACGGTTCGTATTATTTTACATGTACAGTACACGTTGACGGAGCGCCGTCGGCGCGCGGCGGGCGCGGCGGCTATTTACAGGGGCCGGCTGCGGGAGACAGCGGCCGTTACTCACACGAACACAAACATCTTCTTACAATCGACCAAGTGGAAGTGCCGTCTGTCGCTGTCACTCCCTCTGGCATCTGTCACTATATTTGTAAAGGTACGAACACACCGAGTATGCGATGCCACGTGGGAGAGTTGGTGTGCACACTTGTCCCGCGTATACAACGCATATTGACATCGGACGCTATTGTCATTTCTCCCGTGCACTAATGTACAATGTTATCTGATTCTAAATGTGAATTGAGGACGATTTACTACATTTATTATTTTTGAATGAATATTTCCGCGCTTCTGGCTTCATATCGCCAAACCAAATCGATGAGTTGTTAATCTCCCATTTTCAAAGTCCAGATATCATAATCAGGCTCAGTGTGTTCCTACCATTACAAATATACTGACAGATGCCAGAGTGTGACAGCGACAGACAGCCGAGCTAACCTAACCAAATTGACCTAATTTAGCAAATTAAGTTTACCGACCTACCGATCTGCCATGCAGTGGCGTTCGTTTCATATAAGGTGTTCGCATCAGTGATTATTTGCTAAATTAGGTCAATTTCAACTTAGGTTAGGTTAGAGTTGTGTCAAGGTGCGAAGCGCCTTAACCACGCGGAATAGGAGCTCGTCGACATTGTCGTACATTTCTTATATTTATTAAGCATTATGTTCTCCGTGCTTATCCGTGCAGCACAGACTAAGGGTGTCTGTGCTGCAACCGTCTTTTGTGCTGCAGCTGGGTTCGAACCAATAGTGCGTCAAGCACAGGGAGTATACAAGTTATTTCTTATGCTAGGAGTAGTCAAGGATAAAAGTGCCATTGTGCCATAGTATTTTAATTATGTAGTTTAGGTACACAGCATGGCTGAATTGTTAATTTGAAAAAACTTAATTCAAAATATTATGTAGTAAAACGCACCTTTAGAATGAAAGTGACCTAATACAAAATGTTAAGTTTTCTAATTCGAGTCATAAAATTATTATTATAGAGACCTAATTCAAAATCTAAACATTTTGGAATTAGGTCACTTTCATTCAAAAGGTGCGAAAAAAAAGAAGTGATTAGCAATGTAACGCAGCACAGACTACCGAGCTTCTGTGTTGCATCCGGGTTGGTATTCACATGACCTGAGCCCTTAGCCAAGATGCATTACGATAACTAGGGTTTCTATTCGTTTCGCTTTTAAAACAATCAATTTAGTTTTTAAACCAATCGCGTCACTGGTAGATCACGTGATACGAAGAGTCACGTGATCTACCAGTGACGCGATTGGTTTAAAAACTAACTGCCGCACTCAGAGACGTCAATTAAGTTTTAAGTGTCATTAAAGTTGCTGCGTCTTATTCTATTGCTATAGCAAAGACAGTGACAGCAGCTACTTTAATGAACCTTAAAACTTAATTGACGTCTCCGAGTGCGGCCGTAAACGAATAGAAACGCTAGTTAGCGATGGGCATCTTGGCTAAGGGCCTTGGACGTGATGTTTACGTGTAAAGGGGTGATGAACTGTGAAAACCAGTGAGATAGTAATAGTTACCGGTCGGCTAGTTGGGTGCCCAGTAGGACTGCGAGTAGCTCGGCTTGCTGGGCGCGGGCTTGGCGGCCGCGCGCGCCGCGCCGCTCTCCTGCAACACGCGCGCGATACAGACATGCCCTCACAGCGCTATTATATTGCTCAATATAAAGCCACAGGACCTCTATAGTACAATTAATTAGACGAACCAGTTTAATTAATCAAAATGTGACGTTCTCAATATAAAGGGACCTTATGGAGGAAGGCAGTTAAGGTCTTCTTATTCTTGTAACTATACGAATACTATGGTAACAGTTCTAAAAACGGCGTAACTGCCTGCCTCCATAAGGTCCCTTTATATTGAGAACGTCACAAATACACATTTTTATATGGGCGTAGAGAAGGCAAACGAGCCCGCAGGCCACTTTACGGTCAGTTGGGTCCGAGACCCCGATACATTTCTCAAGATTACGATCCTAAGACTGCAAATGCGTTGGTAACCCGGAGGACTACGATGAAATACCTTCATATTGTATGAGATTTTTCTCTGATATTTTCGTTATATGCCGAACTAGTTCGTCTAATTAAAGATTATATTAAAAGAGCTAATAATAAATAAAGGTTTAAATTTGGTCCACGCAAAAGCATCATAATTAGAAAAACAATGGCAGTTCGGGTTAGTTTTATTTGAACAATGTCATTACGGTTTATGGATGCATATTATTATTGACTTGCGAGTGGTAAACAACAATTCCGTATTTATTAATATTATAAACTAGCGACCCGCCCTCGCTTCGCTCCAGACACTATGAAGGCCAATGTAAATACATTGGTCAAGCTCAGTGGACAGTACATTAGTGTAAAACGATCTGTCGTCAGTAGCGATTCAACTTGGCTTTCAAGTTGCCATGCCAGTGGATTCAAATGTCTGTCCACTGTCCTTGACTAATGTAAATCAGTCTTAATATACATAAAGCTTCCGTGAAAAATTATCTAACTGTTGGTAAAAACCGCATCAAAATCCGTTGCGTGGTTTAGGAGGAGTTAGCGGACAGACAGACAGACGCGGAAAGTGACTTCATTTTATACTCTGTAAGAATTAACAGACTAGTTTCTTTGTGTTTGTTACGCTTACCACTGAAGTCCACTGAAGTCATTTTGATAAAATTTGGCAAGACCAGCTCGAGCTTTATAAAAAGCTACTAGCATACGAAGTCGGGGGAAAAACGTAGTTATATTACGCTTAGGTTTGGAACGTAAGGGTTACTTTACTGACGCTTGTATCAATAAATATATCAGGAATACTGTAGCCGTATTACATACTTTTAAAACCAAGTTCTTAGCGGTGAAAGAGACAGCGCCAGGCGAGTTGCATATCTCTGTCCCGATTACTGCTTGAAAATTGGCAGCTAACACCTCAAAATACTCACCTCTAAGCGGCTAACACATCTTGTACTCTCTCGCTTGTCGCTCGGTACGTCTCTATCGTTACAGACGAGTTAGAAAGGGAGATCCGAGCGACAAACAAGTCGCGGACCAATTGTGCTAGCCGTCTTGAAGTTATATTTTTTTAGATTTAGAGATATCTTAGGTGTGTGTCTAAAATAAAATAATTAAAATTTCCCTTCACTTTGTGAACATAAAAATAACTTATATTTTTAAAATATATCTCACGTCGATATAAGCACAAGCATATACTACATACATCTGGATGGAGCATATAGATATATAATAAATACACTATGAAAACAAATACATGCGTGACAAGGCGGGCAGTACAAACAGTAACTCTAAGTGCATATACATAGCGAGTGCGTACATAAACACATATATATGTGTACAACTTACCCGCCTATTATGACTACTGTTCACCCGTACATCCATCTACAAACGAAAGCAAACGCTAAATAATACTATTCAAATTTAAACTAACACATGCATTCAAAAATATGTCGTTTGTTTTCATGCCGACTTCGTAGTCATTTGCACCAAGATAAGCGTAAATTAAAAGTACGCTGCGTAAAATATTAGAGTAATTTGGAATTGCAACTTTGGTGAAAAAAATATTAGAAATGTGGTACGTGTTTGGATTCATGTGAAGAAATATGAAATGGCCAAAAAAAACGTTTATTGTTTTGAGAAAAATAAAGAAAAATGAAGTAAAAAAAAAGAGAAGACGTTTATCGCTATTCCCTCGGGAACTATCAAATATTCCGGGATAAAAAGTATCCTATGTCCTTCCCCGAGACTCAAACTATCTCCATACCAAATTTCATCTAAATCGGTTTAGCGTGAAGAGGTGACATACAGACAGACAGACAGTTACTTTCGCATTTATAATATTAAGTAGGGATATACACTCGTAGTAGGGATTGTATACGGTGCATTGGGGTAACACCGTCTACGGGGCAATTCCGTAAACAGGCGTTTGTGCCCATTCATAATGGCCTCACGCCACAATCTCTTTTAAAACCATAGAACTAAAAAAACCCGCTGATTTATCGACAGAGTTAACAACGGTGTGAAGTTCTAGAATGGGCACAAAAGCCTGTTTACGGAATTGCCCCGCAGACGCAATTACCCCAATGCACTATACCAATTTTAAAACCGGGTATAACTATTAAACTTTTCTTTAAAACATATTTTTTCATAAAAATAACAAAAACAAGCGACCTTTATAGTAAATCACTATAAAAAAAAAACGCCCAAAACTAAAAAAACGCAATCGTTAAGTAAATAATTTTCTATTAATTCCGTGCAGTGTACTTTCTACCATGCGTCAAAATTCATTCAATTCGTCCAATTCCACCCTTGGTGCAAATGGCCTTAAATAATAAAACAAAAACACTATTTCAAAAACTTCATACTACCATGGAGTTTTAGTTTGTTGTCGACATCATATTCACAATGAATTGAATTGTTGTGCATTGGCAATTGTTTTAGTTTGAATCCTGTTTTACTTTAACAAATTTATTCATTCCGTACGGTCAGTTATTTAAGTTTCTTTTGTATGCGACTTTACGTCCTATGTCACAGTGTGTTAGAGCCTGAGGCCCTTACTAATAAACGTTGAGTAACCGCTGAGTAGTTATACCATGCTTTGTCCTTATCTGTCGAATTCAAATGTCACAATGACAGATAAGGACAAAGCATGGTATAACTACTCAGCGGTTACTCAACGTTTATTAGTAAGGGGGTGAGTGTGTAAGTGGATTCACTGTCATTTGAGCTAAAAGAAAAACCATTCTGAAGTTGGATCAAAAGTAAAAGTGAATTTAGTCAAAATGTAATTTTGCTTAAATATTTTCGTTATACATAATATTAATTAATGTACATATTTCAGGTAGGAAGTATTTACGGTTGGTCATATTCTGAGTATAATTTGTACTATTACTTATTCTGTGGTGTAATGTAAATACAAATGGACATATTTCTTTCGACCTATATTTTAGATTGGAAAATTTTAGCATGGGACATGATTTATTTAGGTAAGACAATTTTCCTTGACGTATTTAAAATTGTCAGTTTTCTGGTTTGACGTATAATCTCGTGTAGCCGATTTTCCTTTTAGCCCAAATGAAAGTAAATCTGTAAGTGGTTGTGTGAGTGTTAAAGTGTCAAATACAAATATCGTCAATGTAAAAAGTTGCACTCATTTAACCAGCAATGATGGCACTGCCTGGCGCGACAGTGGCTGGGTGAGAATATAAGTGTGTGACTGAGTGTAGAAGCAAAAGAGGGAGTATGTAAGTGTTTGAGCGAGTGTGTGTGTGTGTGAGTGTGTATGGGTGTGTGTGTGTGTGCGCGGGTACCTGGTGCGGCTGGTGCGCGTGGTGCGGGTGGTGGTGCTGCGAGTGCGGCGCGGGGATGTAGAGGTGTGTGTGTGTGTGTGTGTGTGTGTGTGTGTATGAGTGTGTATGGGTGTGTGTGTGCGCGGGTACCTGGTGCGGCTGGTGCGCGTGGTGCGGGTGGTGGTGCTGCGAGTGCGGCGCGGGGATGTAGAGGTGTGTGTGTGTGTGTGTGTGTGTGTGTGTATGAGTGTGTATGGGTGTGTGTGTGCGCGGGTACCTGGTGCGGCTGGTGCGCGTGGTGCGGGTGGTGGTGCTGCGAGTGCGGCGCGGGGATGTAGAGGTGTGTGTGTGTGTGTGTGTGTGTGTGTGTATGAGTGTGTATGGGTGTGTGTGTGCGCGGGTACCTGGTGCGGCTGGTGCGCGTGGTGCGGGTGGTGGTGCTGCGAGTGCGGCGCGGGGATGTAGAGGTGTGTGTGTGTGTGTGTGTGTGTATGAGTGTGTATGGGTGTGTGTGTGCGCGGGTACCTGGTGCGGCTGGTGCGCGTGGTGCGGGTGGTGGTGCTGCGAGTGCGGCGCGGGGATGTAGAGGTGTGTGTGTGTGTGTGTGTGTGTATGAGTGTGTATGGGTGTGTGTGTGCGCGGGTACCTGGTGCGGCTGGTACGCGTGGTGCGGGTGGTGGTGCTGCGAGTGCGGCGCGGGGATGTAGAGGTGTGTGTGTGTGTGTGTGTGTATGAGTGTGTATGGGTGTGTGTGTGCGCGGGTACCTGGTGCGGCTGGTGCGCGTGGTGCGGGTGGTGGTGCTGCGAGTGCGGCGCGGGGATGTAGAGGTGTGTGTGTGTGTGTGTGTGTGTATGAGTGTGTATGGGTGTGTGTGTGCGCGGGTACCTGGTGCGGCTGGTACGCGTGGTGCGGGTGGTGGTGCTGCGAGTGCGGCGCGGGGATGTAGAGGTGTGTGTGTGTGTGTATGAGTGTGTATGGGTGTGTGTGTGCGCGGGTACCTGGTGCGGCTGGTGCGCGTGGTGCGGGTGGTGGTGCTGCGAGTGCGGCGCGGGGATGTAGAGGTGTGTGTGTGTGTGTGTGTGTGTATGAGTGTGTATGGGTGTGTGTGTGCGCGGGTACCTGGTGCGGCTGGTACGCGTGGTGCGGGTGGTGGTGCTGCGAGTGCGGCGCGGGGATGTAGAGGTGTGTGTGTGTGTGTGTGTGTATGAGTGTGTATGGGTGTGTGTGTGCGCGGGTACCTGGTGCGGCTGGTGCGCGTGGTGCGGGTGGTGGTGCTGCGAGTGCGGCGCGGGGATGTAGAGGTGTGTGTGTGTGTGTGTGTGTGTATGAGTGTGTATGGGTGTGTGTGTGCGCGGGTACCTGGTGCGGCTGGTACGCGTGGTGCGGGTGGTGGTGCTGCGAGTGCGGCGCGGGGATGTAGAGGTGTGTGTGTGTGTGTGTGTGTATGAGTGTGTATGGGTGTGTGTGTGCGCGGGTACCTGGTGCGGCTGGTGCGCGTGGTGCGGGTGGTGGTGCTGCGAGTGCGGCGCGGGGATGTAGAGGTGTGTGTGTGTGTGTGTGTGTATGAGTGTGTATGGGTGTGTGTGTGCGCGGGTACCTGGTGCGGCTGGTGCGCGTGGTGCGGGTGGTGGTGCTGCGAGTGCGGCGCGGGGATGTAGAGGTGTGTGTGTGTGTGTGTGTGTATGAGTGTGTATGGGTGTGTGTGTGCGCGGGTACCTGGTGCGGCTGGTGCGCGTGGTGCGGGTGGTGGTGCTGCGAGTGCGGCGCGGGGATGTAGAGGTGTGTGTGTGTGTGTGTGTGTATGAGTGTGTATGGGTGTGTGTGTGCGCGGGTACCTGGTGCGGCTGGTGCGCGTGGTGCGGGTGGTGGTGCTGCGAGTGCGGCGCGGGGATGTAGAGGTGTGTGTGTGTGTGTGTGTGTATGAGTGTGTATGGGTGTGTGTGTGCGCGGGTACCTGGTGCGGCTGGTGCGCGTGGTGCGGGTGGTGGTGCTGCGAGTGCGGCGCGGGGATGTAGAGGTGTGTGTGTGTGTGTGTGTGTATGAGTGTGTATGGGTGTGTGTGTGCGCGGGTACCTGGTGCGGCTGGTGCGCGTGGTGCGGGTGGTGGTGCTGCGAGTGCGGCGCGGGGATGTAGAGGTGGGAGCCGGCGCCGAAGGGTGGCGGGGTGCCGCTATGGAACGTCGCCTTGTCGTAGCTCTGAAACACCGACACACATCATTCTTACCTTTAATACGCTCAGATTGGCTTGCAATCAGTGTTGACCGAAATTAAATCATGATTCAGATTTCTGATTAATTAAATCACGAGTTGCGATTTGACAAATTTTAATTCGCCAATCGTATGCCAGGCGGGCCGCCCGGTGAATGCTGCCGCCCACTGCCTTCATAATAAATAACGTCAGACCATCTTGCCCGGTACGGAACCCTGAAACATTAACCCCCGAATATACCGAACTCTATTTACTAATTACTACAAATATTTAGTACTCACATTGACTTTGTTGAGCGCGACATGTCCTTTGGCGTACATTGCGGACGCCAGTTCCGGCGGCGCGCCCGAGCCCGCCGCTTTACCGCTAGCATTGTAGCCACCGCCTGTAAAATTAATTCATTAAAATTGGAGACACTCGGGCTTTTTTACACGTCAGTAATAATGGTAATATGAAGTGAATCTACTACTCGGAGAATTTTATTAGCTTCACTATTTTAACCTACTTCTAATTGATGGATTTACATATTTATTTTAAAAATAAGAATAAAAATATACAACATTTATGGAAACAAATTAGTTACAAACACAGGCGGTAACTTTTCTCGCCGTTAAGAAGATGAGAGTCTGAAAATGTCCATACAAAATGCGGCAACGTTTCTCCTTTAAAACTAGTCCGATATTTGTAGTTATTATGAAAAACTAGGATTGTACGTTTCCCTTTTTTCCTAGTTTTACATAATATCTACAACATAATCAAAAATCGTAAAAATCGGACTAGGTTTAGGGGAAATTCTCAGACATTTTCAGACTCATAATCTTCTTAACTCGGGTGAAAGTATCATTGCATTCCGAGATATTTCGAGCCTGTTCGAGGGTCTTGGGCGGTATCAGTCGAGTCCCTCGGTACGCTCACATGGCACCCCTACCTGTTTTGTAGGAGTCCTGGTCGTAGGGCGGCTGTTGCTGCGAGTAGCTAGACACCTTGCCGGCGCCGGACACGCCGCCCGAGACGGAGCCCACTCCGCCCACACCGCCCACTCCGCCCACATTTGATCCGCCGCCGTACTGGAGAATAAAAACATGGTTTAATAAGTATGGAAAAAAAATTGTTGAGACAAGCAAAAACCAGACTTCTGTCGGCGCAATACACTAATAAGCATGAAAAATTTTACAATCCTTATGGGTATAGAATTGTACCTAATTTTTTTAAATCAAGAACAATCATTTTTTTTAGTAATAAAAAGTGCAGAAAATTTACAATGTCAAAATGCAGTTACATCGTGACGCCAAACGACATGTTATCTTGTTAAATGCTCAGAATAATAAATTCCATAGGACTGGTAAAATATAACCCCAAGTGTACAAATTGCTCTACTTTATCAAAACAGTAGTTATGAACATAACGCAGTCTAATGGAGCTGCATGTACTTCTACTCGTAAAAGGTACTCTATTCATCTTAAGCGAAGTTTATTTTTAATTCCCAAGTTTTACTGCTCCTCCTAATATTTTCCTTTAAAAATACTCACACCATAATCTTGACATAACAAAACGATACAAAACGTCGCTATTTTTATATTTTATCGCATCTATTATTATTATTATCGTACGGCCGGGGAAAACTATCCTGCGTTAATTATAAGGCTAAATCTAAATTTTGCAGCCAGTCCACAGCCGCCTCAGAACACTCGCTGAGCTCCACAATACCACCAGCAAAACGTCTATAATTTAACTGTTTTAAGCAATAAAATTATAGGAGAACAGTGCAGCCTAAGCTTAATAATGCCACTAAACATCCTTACCCCAGTAATAACTGTGTACGTAAGTAAACTAGGGACCCGCCACGGCTTGGCGCGGGTAGCACTAATTATCTATTATGTCCATAAATTATAGACTAACCTTCCTAGACTATCCCTCTTTCTATTGCTGGAAAACGTATGAAAATCCGCAACAAACACAAATCCAGCGCGGGGGGGGGGTCTTCCTTACATTAGTATAAAATAAAGCCACTTTCCGCGTCTGTCTGTATGTCCGCTAACTCCTAAAGCACGCAACGGATTTTGATGCGATTTCCACCATCAGTTAGATAATTTTTCACGGAAGGTAATATAATATAATAGTGATGATGATGATAATGATAATAATGACGATGAAGATGATAGCGATGTCGTTATAACTTCGGGGGGACTCACCGTGGGATAGACTCCGTACTGGTACGTCGTCGGGGGGGGCTGGTAGAAGTACGCGTAGCCGGGCGGCAGCGCGGCGGGGACCTGCGGTAACAATATAACATACAATCATATAACTTTCCGTATCTTGTATGCGAAAGTATATCTGTTGCCTGTAACGCCGTGAAGTCGTTTATCGCATTCCCCGCGGGAAATATCAAATTTCCCGGGATAAAAAGTATATCAATTTTGAAATCCATATATTAGTAAGGATTATCAATCTTGAATTATGAACAATCCGCACAATGGGGGCTACCGCGCATCAGTTTTTTCACTAGATGGCGCCTCTGGGAAGTGAGGTCTTGCAGCGAGTGGTTCAAAAATAGAATCCTGACCGTAACAAGGGATTCAAGGCCTCGAGACCCAAATAACTTTGCTGCTGTGCGAAACGCACAATTTTTCACCTCACTGTAGCGAGGAAAACACTTGGTGTTGGAAAAACAATCGAGCGCCGCGTCCACTCGCACAGCACCATTACTGGAACACGCTAGCGGATGAACTTTTGCACGCAGATTTTCTGGTGGTTGTCACTCGTATGGTCTTCTTCTAGACATAGATTTTAACGTCAACTGTCAAAAAGATCTCACTTCCCAGAGGCGCCATCTAGTGTCAAAACTGATGCGCGGTAGCCCTAATTGTATTGGCCGGGTGTTCAAGGGTTGTAACGTGCGGTATACCTGGCTGACTTGCTGCGGCGAGGCGGCGTCGGTCCGCGTGAACCGCTCCGTGGGGCCCAGCCCGAACGTGCCCTCCCGCGCGCCGCCCACGCCGTACCCCACCTCGTAGTACCCAGTCTGCGAACACAAACAGAAACGTCGCTTAACATCAATCCTCGCAATACGTGAGATACTCGTGGAATAAAACAAAACTAAACATACTTATATAGAGAAATACAAAAAATCAAACATCTATGACTCACACCGAAACACCACCGAAAGTCATCAACTCTACTTTATTTTTATTACTCTGATTTGAAAAATCCGCTTTATTGTGATGTTGGGGTTGTATCAAGTTCATAGCAGTTTTAGACAGAGATGTGCAGTTCTTGGGAACTTGACTCATTTTGTATGGAGAACATTCCCGACGGGGAATATTTCCCATACAAAACAGTACGGCATAGGGCCACCAGCACTCGGCGAGGGACCGACCATGGGGTGCGGCAGCGTGCGCGTGATGAGCTGCGCCTCGTCGTAGTGCGCGTAGCCGGCCGGCGCCGCCACGCCGCCGTACAGCGCGCCGCCGTAGCCCGCGCCGCCCGCCGCGCCGCCGCTCACTACATAATATACATTATTTATCATTCTTTTATTAACACCTTACCAACTCGGAAAGGCTTTCTTTGTCGGTTAAAATCTACGAGCAAAAGTCCATTTTACTCGCTAGAACGCTTAATAATGTTGTAGCTGTCGGCACGACACGACACGAATGTGGCGCTCGTGGAATTATTTTTCTAGCACCTAGTGTTTTCCTCGCTACGATGAGGTTAAAAATTGTGTTTCGTACGGCAGCAAAGTTATTTAGGTCTCAAGGTCTTGAATCCCTCGTAACGCTCAGGACTCTATTTATGAAGAGTTTTAGAATCCTGCGCTAACTCGGGATTCAATACTAGCTCTCGCGCCAAATAACAACTTTGCAGCCTTACATAACAACTATTCTAATGCAAAGTTGTTGTTTAGCGCGAAAGTTAGTATTGAATCCATAGCAAGTGAAGGATCCCAAAATTGAAACATATTATTTTCAAAAATAGTCCAGAGCGCGGCGAGGGATTCAAAGGCACGAGACGCTAATAATGTTGCTGCTTCGCGCTTGCTGTAGCTGTGCTGCGCAAATACGGACACTTGTGTGACGCTCGTGGATTGTTTTTCTAGCAACTAGTGCGGAAAACCGCTACGGTAAGGTGAAAAATGGTGTGATGCTCAGAATCTAATTTTTGAACCTTTCCTTTCACTTGAAAATAGACAAGGAGAGGTCTAATTTTAACTGGCAGATAAATTTACTAGTCGATTGTGAAACAGGCCCTTCACAACTTATTATAAATTGAGCTTGTATTTGCTTGAGCTAATCTCAGAAAGTACTGTACGGATTTTCATAAGGTTTTCACCAATAGAAAGAAGGATTATCTAGAAAGGATATATAGGCTAGAATTTATGGACATTATAGATAACACTGATCAACAAAAAAATAACATTTGCAAACCCATGAAAGGAATTCAACTGATTTTAAGAGAACATTAAAAACCGTTCGCAGTGGTAATAATATTATGCCTTAGTTAGCTCGGGTTGATTTTTGTTCGCGGGTACGCGCGGCGTTAACACTCAAAACATGTTACAACAAGCACACCATGAGCATAATTCAGAAAATCGAACTAAGCCAGCTGTGAGACGTCTATGGTTGATGAATAGTCACCGCGCACTTCTTGATATTACAACTCATTATCACTGGCCAAAAACCTTGTTGACCAGTGTGAATAGTGCTACGGTGCGAAGCCGGGGCGGGTTGTTAGTAATAAGAGAGATAGGAGATAGAGCTGATGAGCCTCACCTGTGGTGGTGGCGACTTTGGCAGTGGAGGTCTGTGTGGTGGACGTGCTCGCCAGGCTGTTGCTGGACGCGACAGAGTTGTCGTACTGGAAACAACACATCATTTCACAACAAGAGACAACACACTATACTGGGTGTTTTTTATTCGTCTAAAAAAATTTGGGGGTTAAATTAGTAAGTCATACTGACCAACTTTCACTATGGGACCAACCCCGAAATCGCGAAAAAAAAATTTACCATCCCATACATATTGGCTAGTCAGCTGACGATGTTTTGTATGGGAGGGTCTAATTTTTTTTCGCGATTTCGGGGTTGGTCCCATAGTGAAAGTTGGTCAGTATGACTTACTGATTTAACCCCCAAAATTTTTTAGACGAATAAAAAAACACCCAGTATTCTGAGGTGTATACCAACCCTATTTAATGATTATGCAGACAAACGGGTCATAAACTCGACCTCAGGGTTAAATTACAATACAATAACTCTTTATTGAACACCATATACAGCAACGACAGGAAATACAAAAAAAAAAGTGTTACATAGTGAGTCAACAGGCGGTCTCATCGCTAAATAGCGATCTCTTCCAGACAACCTACCACAAATCCTAGAATCAAATCAGTAAATTTATTAAATTACCTGAATGATCTGATTCAAGGAAATATTTCAGTAATTTTACAGAAATTGAATTAACGCGGCATTTAAAAAGCCTACTTGAGCCTGGTATTAGGGCGGTTTAAAAAAAAGTGTACATAGTAAAGGACTAAAATTAACAGATAAAACTCCTGTAACAAGTGCAACCATATTACCAACGGTTGAGGATTGAATGTGATCTGCTTCGGTTATTGAATTTGAGACACCACATTGGCGTATGAGAGCTGTATATAAATGTATGACAAATTTTCGGGACGCAATGGAAAAGTTACGAACACAACGGTTTACTCACGTTTTAGTCAGGTAACGGCCCGACATGTTTGAGTGTTCGTTTTGTTTCTAATAATGATTCACTCCAGTTTAAATTTTATCAAGCGGTTAGCCTAGTTGGTAGCCTGCCTACGAAGCTAGCGGTCCCGGGTTAGAAACCCGGTATATTTGTGTGATAAGCGCGAGCGTTCCTGAGTATTGGATGTTTTCTATATATTTTAGTATGTATTTCTCAATATAAGTATGTATATCGTTGCCTGGTACCCATAGTACAAGCCTAGAGCTTAGTTTAGGACTAGGTCAATTGACCGTAGCTTTGCAGAAAACGACCGAAGCCAATTTGTTTTACGATGGATTAGATACTCTATGAAGATGATAAAACATTGAAATGAAATGAAATGAAATGATTATGAAATGATTATTTATTTGCTGAATATGGTTTAACAGGTGGATACGTACATTCATAATATCAGGAACATATTCTACCGGGATTCCGGCGTGCAAATTTTTGTATTGTTTATAAAATTATTATAATACTTTCATCTAAATCATTGTATAGGAAGATGGCTCTGGTCGTTTTCTGTATAACTACGGTCAATTTGTGTGAGATTGTCCCCTGATATTTATTTATCAGTTACCATTTCTATGTACAGTATTTGTAAACCGCCCTCTTACAGGGTCGAAGTGAATCCGATAGCCATCAGATAGTGTACAAGCCGGGATGGGTACCTGCGGCGTGTCCTTGGCGGGCAGCTTGGTCTGCGGACTGGGCTGGTACGTGTAGAGCGCGCTGCCCGCGTACACGCCCGCCGACGACGACGTCTAAAGAACAATAAAAACAACCTTTAAATACCCGAATGCATGTTTGAAGAGAAAGCTCATGGACATGTGCATACTTCCGGCTCTCACCTACGGTGGTCAGACTTGACGTGTTTACAAAGGTCCAGAATAGGAGTTTGCCAACGAGCTATGGAGCGCAGCATCTTAGGTATCAAACTATCGGATCGTATCACACCACCTTGCGCTCCATGACTCAGAAAGCGGCCACGTTAAAGTGGGACTGGGCTGGTCACGTCTGCCACATGCCGAAGGAGCTGTGGGCCAAAGTCGCCACAGAGTGGAAGGCGGCGATGGCGGGATGAGTTGGACCCCTTTTTGAAGGACTGGCCAGTAACTGCTCAGAACAGGGAAAACTGGAAAAAGTGGGGCATTTGCCCAGCAGTGGGACACAACAGGCTCTTAATAATAATAATGTTTTGATATCTAGTTACAATGTATACATTGATTTTAATTTCGCCATTTTTTTATTACCTAGTGATACTCGTGACCAGTGCCGTCCTTAACCAATAGGAGGCCTTGGGCACAGTGGGTCCTTTAGGATAATGGGGCCCCTATGACGGTCAGAAACATACCTATTGTAATAAACCGGCTTGACGTGGTGGCAGGCGGAAATAATTCAGTGTAAACACCGTATACGAGAGGTACTTACTTGGTAGGAGTTGAGTTGAACGGGCTGGTACTGTGTGAGTGTGGCGTTGGACGCGTACGCCGCTGCGCTCATGGCTGACGCGCTGAGCGACGCGGCGGTCGAGTTCACCTGCTGATGTTCACACCAGAATGTTAAATTAGTTTTTCTGTATGCCATTTAGAGCTCCGCTAATGATAATAATATGATTATAGTGGAGTACCTGTGGCGCGTAGACATTAGCTCCGTACACAGGCGGGTGATGCGACACGTGGTGTGGCGCGTATACGCTTTGCTGGCCCACCGTCTGCAACATTATATATAACTATTAGCTAATACTGGTAATAGTATATTTACGTACTGTTTGTAATTTCATGATAATGTATTTTCTGGTTATTTTTGTGGTAACAGAAGAATAAAACCTAGTATTCACTAGAGCACCGACATCATTCGAAGTGGCGCGACGACGCCTAATTTTGCAGACATATCTGGCAGCATCGCACGACATCTTGCGAGCAATTGCAACGTCTAGGAACTTTACTCTCGTGTGTGTGTGTGTGTGTGTGTGTGTGTGTGTGTGTGTGTGTGTGTGTGTGTGTGTGTGTGTGTGCGTGTGTGTGCGTGTGTGTGCGCGCACCGTGGCGGGCTTGTGCCGGTGCTGCGGCGGCTGCGCGGGCGCGTCGCCGCACGACACGGCGAGCTGCTTCATGGCCGCCGTCAGCTGCTTCTCCAAACCTGATACATATTCATTAAACATATAATATATATATTTCATTATATTATTATACGGGCCGATTTGGTATTTGATACATTCTTTTTTGCGGGCATAGTAGAGATTACTTGTAGCAAAAAAGAGTTGATAATTCATTCGATTGTTATTACTAGTATATTTTTTTATAAATAAATAAATAAAATAATATTAAAATTTGGCCTATCACCAACCAAGATTTCGTGTTCGCTACACGTGTACTGAGAATAATGAGGGTTTTCAATATTTGTTCTGACACCAGATGTCGCTACGCAGGCGTCTGGTCTGAACAACTATCAAATTGTACAGAATTTTATGCCAGTGAAATTTTTTACCAAAAATTCATCGTATTTGCACTTTTTTACTACATCAAATATAGATTACGGACAAAGAAAAGTAGCTGAACTAAAGATTGAGCTCAAACGCAGAAGTGCAAAAATCACTGGTACCAAGAAAAAAGTTATCGAAAGTCACTACGTACGGCGTATTTTATGTTATAATTATAAGAGTTACTTTAAGCGCGCTGCACAACATATTTGTATGCCGAGAGGTACCACATAGAGGAACAAAAATGTATGAAAGATCTGTATCAACCTATGCTGGACAAAGAAATAAATGATTTATGATTTATAAAATTCAGTAGAATATGACCGTTGCTTAGAGCAGAGGCCTATGTAGCGACATCTGGTGTCGGAACAAATGTGGGGCGCCCTCATGCCGGCGCGGTACTCACTGGTGGCGGGCGGCGCCGCGGGCTCGGCGGGCGGCGCGGCGGGCGCCTCGGCCGCCAGGCTCTCCGCGATCTGCTGACGATCACAAATTACTATTTAACACACTTCGAAAACGAAGGTTCTACGTTTGGCTGTATCTATGCTTTTTTATCAGTAATAAATTTAACATATTAAATATATAGTGAATAACTAATAAACAGATGAAAACCCATGAAAACAAAAACCGGTCAAGTACGAGTCGGACTCGCGCACAGAGGGTTCTGTATTAAAGTCCGTACTTCAAAAACATACCTTTAGTTCGAATGCAATAAGATTTATTTTGAGTTGCCTAAATTTGACACAATATTTCAAAATGTTTTGAAATGTGCAGATTTACTGCCGCACTCAGAGACGTCAATTAAGTTTTAAGTTTCATTAAAGTTGCTGCGTCTTATTCTATTGCTACAGCAAAGAAAGTGACAGCAGATACTTTAATGAAACTTAAATCTTAATTGACGTCTCTGAGTGCGGCAATAAGCCCTCTCATATGACACCCCATTCGCTAAAATCAAATTACTTTCATTTTTCAACCCCGCATTCTAGCCCTTTTAATTAAAAAAAAAAAAAAAAAACATTTTTTTTTTACTAAAAACAGACGCAGGCAAGCAAGTTATACAACTATGCCAAATTTCAAGTTGATAGTAGCTATAATTGCTGAGAAAGACTGCTGTGACATACAAACGGACGGAAGGACGGACGAACAGACAGACAACCAAGTCCACCAACCGGGTTCCTTTTTTACCATTTTGGTACGGGACCCTAAAAATTTTGACCCCGAGCTTCAGAAATCTAAAGCGAGGATTAGACTAGCAATAAAAATTACAGAAGTTGATTACTGTCTTACTCTAACATTTAATCTAAAAAGAAACAATAAAATATGCCTTCTAGTTCTTGCACAGAAGTTAGAGTAAGACAGCAATTAAACTTCTGAAATTTTATTGCTACGCTTTAAATATCCAAACGGATTTTCATATAAGTTAAGCTAAGAACACTCCCGATAAAGTCTCGTTTCCAACAAAAAACTAAATCAAAATACGTTCATCCGTTTGGAAGCTACGACGCCTCAAACAAATACACACAATTAACTTATAACTCTGTTTAGCGTCGGGGTTTTTATGCGAACTCGTTCGCGGGCAAAATCTAGCCGTCGATAAATAGAGTAGAAAATTCAAAGTCCCATTATAAATAGGAATTCCTAAAACCTAAAAAATGTATCCCAAGACGACGACAAAAAATTCACAATTTTGAAATCGACACTACTTTCGAAATCAGAATTCCCTAATTCGTGTAAGGTTTTTGACGAAAAAAATACAGCGATCTAATTTTGTATGCAATTTTATTGCTCTAGAGCAGGAAAGTACAGCTTTGCGCTCAATATTTTGTGTAGTTATATCAGTATTAACTGGCGTGTTTCCACTTGAAAGTAAACAACAGGAGTAGTAAACCAAACACTCATAGAGCCCATTCATTTTTAAAGGAGCCGCTTCGGCCTTATCTGGTTTGCTGCAAACCAACAAGTCTTGATACTTTTGAATATTAATAAAATAATTTTAAAACAATTACGTGCAGGTATGTTGAATAAAATACAATAACAAATTTATTTACAGTAAAGTAATAAATCAAAACACGGGGTTTTTAAATTTTGACGAGTCACTGATTTCTTCTGATTCCGAATTTTTCACATGGCACAGTGGAAGGTGATTCCACCCAAGGACGAAACATATCGAATGACGTATTATTTGCACTGAACCAACCACTTCGAAGTTTAAAAAACAACTGAGTGGTATTTATATTTGTTTATATTATTAGAAGGAAGACAACATAGGAAAAGTATCAAAAACGTTTGATACACCGCCTGACGCGCGTGTTTAGCAAGTGTTTACAAAAAATTCACCCGCCTTGACTTAATCCTATAGTTATGGCTAATGACGGTCTCAAGTGGAAACACGCCAGTTAATACTGAATGCACTATAATTAAAATTAAATGATCGACTCACCATGGCAGCGGCGGGCGGGTAGGTGGCGGCGGGCTCGGGCGGCGAGGCGCGCGCGCTGGCCGCCTCGGCCGGCGCCTGCGCACGGACCACGTCACACTCTGCGGGCTACACGGGGAGCTCATTCCCTTCATACCAGGGCCTTCATTTTTTAATCTCACCGATGATATCAATGGTGAGATTCAAAAATCGACCCTCAGATTCTAAATATACTGGAATCCCACTCGTTAAATAAGTATTTTCAAAAATCTACAACAAACTTTTATGCTGACTGTACTTCTAATACTTTTATTCTATCAGTAATTAAGGAGTTCCTAAGACACTTTCGCCTCCATCATCATATCAGCTCTATAGTACCATATTATACCATCGGAATTACATAAGTACGCCAAATTTCAATTTAATTAGGCAATTAAATTTTTAATTACATTGTTTGTTAAACTAATACCAATGTGTTAAAAGTAAGGCATTAATTACTTATTGAGGCGACCGGATTACTGTAATTATACCTAATACTAATATTATAATTGCGAAAGTCTGTTTGTTACGCTTTCATGGCTAAACCACTGAACCGATTTCGATGAGTTTTTTTTTCTACGCGGACGAAGTCGTGAGCAAAAGCTAGCTATTTAATATAAAGCTACAAGTGTCACCGTCTGTCCAGGCTGCGCGGGCGGCAGGATGGGCGCGGGCGGCTCGGCGAGCGCGTCGGGCTCCAGGGCTCCGAACTGCACGTCCAGGAACAGCGCGCCGCCCTCGCCGCCAGGCATTTCTACCGCTGACGATGGGATCTGACCAGAATAATTAAATTAATAAATTAATTACGCCATAGACGGATATATCCGCACCACCGGTAAGACGCCAACGGCGGATATATCCGTCAAGGTTGACAGCGTAAAATAGACCTGACTAAGGTCTGTACTCTAGCTGTCATTGGCTTGTGATTGACGACTATTGTATTTGGCATGGCCTTGAAAAGGTTAACATGTTATTATCTAAAGGTCAACATACCTTAGAAGGTGGCGGGACTCTCGCCCGCTGTGGTTTCCGTTGACTGGTGATATCTGTCGCCCCGTAAACACCGTAATTTGACGAGTATACACCTGGAAAATCAATCGGTATCGGTTAATACAAGACATGTTTAACTATACATTAGCGGAGTTATGGAAACATTGGGAATTACACTGTTATAAAAAGATTATCTACTTAATTATTTGCAAAACCAACGGACACTAGTTAATTTTACCATTGTTTTTGTTAATTTTATTGCACGATATAAGGCGTAAATGCGACAGTTTTGAAAATACCATGGTTCAGAGGTTCCAAACTTTTTCAGTTCGCGGGGCCCTCATAGGTTTTATTTTTGCCACAGTTATTCGGTTGTAATTTTGTTTTTCTACGTAGTAGGTGAAGAGCGACTCATTGCCAGGGCGCCGCGGCAGTTTGGGGCCACTGCTGTGGCTTGGTATGTATGTATTTGTGTGTACATACTATTGTCGTGCCGTTGCGACTGCTGTGTGAGTTGCGACAGGTACTGGGACTGAGCTGCGCTTAGACTGCCCGACATGCCCATGGGCTGCAAAAGAAAAATAATCAATAGTTGTTATGCAAGGCTGCAAAGTAGTTGTTTGGCGCGAGAGCCAGTATTGAATCCCGAGTTAGATAAGGATTGTGAGAGTATATTTAAAACAAGAATCCAAAGCGTGACGCACCTGGCGCGGCGCGGCGGGCGCGGCGGGCGGCGAGCCCAGCGGCTGCAACAACGGACCATTTTATACGGATTTTCAACCTAAACCTCCATACAACTATTTTCAACTTTAAATAAACGCCGTTACGCTACGTTTTCAAAACGAATAGCAGTCATTTCCGAGCGTGTTCGAACATTTGGAACTAGTCTTACATTGGTGTCGGGCGCCCGCGGCGGGTCGGGCAGCCGCGCGTGGTAGGTGTACGACGGGATGTGCTCCGCGGGCCCGTTCGTCGCCGCCGGCGCGTCCCAGTCCTCCTGCAACGAGACCACTGGTTCAACGGATATATCCGTCAAGGTTGACAGCGAAAAATAGACCCGAGCGTCTATCACGTAAGGTTGAAATTAGCTCTGGTTTTCAGCTGTCATTGGTGTGTGAGTGACGACTTTTGTGTTAAACATGGCGTTGAATAATCTCATGCTAGAGGAATCGGTGAACGTCGTACCATTTTTTTTTTCGATTTTTCGGCTGTTCCTTTGGGTTTATCTTCTAGCCACCCCAGTATTGAGGCGAACAAAACAAAAAAAAAAAACAAATCGGTTGAGCCATTCTCGAGTTTATGTATACAGCGTGTTTTTTTATTCGTCGACAAAATTTTGGGGCTTAAATCAGTAAGTCATACTGACCAACTTTCACTATGAGACCAACCCCGAAATCGCAAAAAAAAATTTGACCCTCCCATATAAAACATCAGTCAGCTGACTAGCCAAAAGGGATTACTGATTTAACCCCCAAAATTTTTTCGACGAATAAAAAAACAGCCCTGTATAATAAAAAACTATAAAAAACTAAAAGACTGTAGTAGTAGTGAGAGAGGTCACGCAGTACGGCCATCACATCTTGTAATATTTTCTCGCTTGGCGCTCAGTGCGTCTCTATCGTAACAGACTAGTTGGAAAGGGAGATCCGAGCGACAAACAAGTCGCGGGCAAGTTGTACCGGCCGCCTTGGACGCTATGACGAGCGAAGCGCGACGTGACCAATGCGCCAGCGCCACGCCGGCATCGCGCTCAATCTTATAAGGGGCCGTTAGACGAACATTTTCACGTGTGGCCAGCAACTATGGACGTCTTATGGCGCATCCACACCGAAGTAACTTTGAACTTTTTTGTTAAGCAACAACATGATTCGGAATAAAAAATAGAAGGACAATATGCGTTAAAAATGGTTTGGCATATTTTCCTTCTAAGAATAATAATACATTGATACAAACCTTGCGACGACGCTCTATAATCAGGTTAACCACATTTCATTTTTTGTCTCTTCTTTGCGCTTGCGAGTAGGTATAGTAAGCATTTGAAATTGCGTAATATAGGTGTCACAGGGGTCATCCTACATTGACCGAGTTATAATCTGCGGCAGTCGCGAGCACACTTACGTCGCACAACTATGGGTACGTTCCACTAAACGCCCGCAACACCATCGACCACGACCGCTGAAATTGCCGTTCCACTAACGTAACAAACGCCGCGGGCGTTGTAGGCGAATGTTATAGGTGGAACGCACATGTTAAGCGCTGTGTGTTCACTCGGACCCATCAATATTTTGTGGGCGAAGTTGGCGCGATGCGGTCGCGAACAGTGACGTCATCTGTGACGTCGAGCGATCGCTCGCGACGATCACGGGCCTTAGGTGGAACGATACAGAGGGTGTTACGATCGTTGCGGGCGTTTAGTGGAACGTACCCTATGTAATCTGTGGTCGTATGTCGTCGGCCATCTTGAACGCGCAGTCACCGCGTGGAGCTGAGCTTTAGTGACTATTCATTATGTGCTAAACTTATAGTATACATAATAAAATTAAAAGTATTATTTACGTCTTATCGGTGTGACCGGCACTACGGGTGCCGCGTGGGAATGAAAACATGTTATACGTTAAACAGAGAGGCATAAAGTGGTCGCAATACTCACGTTGAGCGCCGTTTTTTGTTCGTAAAAGAATCTATATGCTGTACTATTATACATTATGTGATCTAGTAAAGATCCAACAACACAATGTTAACACTTACCGTAGCATTCGTCGCTGGGACGTCGTCCGGCACCTGCCCACTTGTGGTCGGAGTGAATACCTACGTAGTTAAACGGACAACTTAGCGCTATATACATACAACAGATTAAGTTACGTGTTGAGTACCTTAACAACGAGAAACGTTTTATTAGCTTAGTAGGTGCCGTCAACATTTCTGACTTCGCCTATGTTTTACAGTCGGACCACGAGTTTGGGCTTACAGCGGCGCGGTGCGCGGAGCGGTGAGCGGGGACAAAGAAATAACTAAATATCATCGCTTCATGTGTGGCTTGTGGCATGCTTCAGAGTAGTTTTACAAAAGCTGTGGCAACGTCGCGTATTTTCAGTTTTCTTAATTGTTGATGTGAAATTGAGTATTTGTTTAAAATGTAATCTATTAATTCAGTGTATTTGTCCGCCAACCGCTGCCGCTTGGTGTCGTGGCCAGGCCGTTAGGGTGCGTTCAACCAACCCTTGGCAACATGAAAAACAAAATGTCACATGAGAAGCAAAATATGCAAAACCATTTTTAAGACATATTTTCTTTCTCATGTAACATTTAGTTAATTTTTTTTACCGCAAAATATTGCAAAATTTTGCTCCCGAAAAAAATTATCCACGGTTTCAATATTGGTAGCGGACATTAATCAATGACATACATAAACTCTTATCAGCTGACAGTACAATCTGCTCGGTAATATTCACTCAACTCCAGTTTCAACGCACCCTTATTTTGCCTGGATTTATTTACAAACATTATCGTGAATTTCGTTATGGATATTGGAAGAAGATGGAGGTTTTCAGCCAGCTACGACTTCCAAAATTTACCTTTATGAATACGTCTAGGCAAATACAGGTAACATAGGCAAAGTTAAAAAAGTTGACGGTATATTAAAACAATGATTGTTATTTCTCTAGCCTCAGTCGTTCGATGACGTTCGGGACAGAACTAGTGCGGCCTTTTTAGGAAGTTTGCAAATGTAAGTTAACCATTTCAACGCCATCTGACGGATATATCCGCACTACTGGTTCAACGCCAACGACGGAAATATCCGTCATGGTTGACAGCGTAAAATAGATTTTAGTGTCTTTCTTTGAGGAAAAAAAGCCGTGGTAGCCTAATGGTTCGACCTGCCAACTCTTAAGCAGAGGATCGTGGGTTCAAACCCGGGCTCGCACCTCTAAGTTTTTCGGAATTTATGTGCGAAATACAATTTGTAAATTTACCACGAGCTTTTCGGTGAAGGAAACCCTCGTGAGGAAACCTGCATACACCTGCAAAGCAATTTGATGGTGTGTGCGAAGTTCCCAATCCGCACTGGGCCTGCGTGGGAACTATATCCCAAAACCCTCTCATTGTGAGTGGAGGCCTGTGCCCAGCAGTGGGACTTATATAGGCTGGATTATTATTATTATTATATCTTTGAGGAAGGTTG
This sequence comes from Tortrix viridana, assembly GCA_963241965.1. Lineage (NCBI taxonomy): Eukaryota > Metazoa > Arthropoda > Insecta > Lepidoptera > Tortricidae > Tortrix > Tortrix viridana. The sequence continues at coordinate 1,723,853 of OY725195.1, read as the reverse complement.
ACATTAGCTCTGGTTTCTAGCTGTCATTGGCGTGTAAGTGACGACTTGTGTATTTGACATGGCGTTGAAAAGGTTTACAAGTTATGTCTCCATCTCTTTTACTTGATTTAGTTTTGAAATGCCAGTGAAAGGGATGGCGTTCAGTTTCGAATTTAGTATAGTGTTTCATAGTAACCTTTCTGCAGTTCGGTAGAGGGCTAGTAAGGTCCCGAAATAAACAACCGAAATACTGAGACTAGAGGGTGTTAAAATTATTCTTAATACAGATGGTTATTTGAATAACGAATAAAGGCTTCGTCAAACAGCCAGTGCGGCGCGGCGCGGCAGTCACACTGCAGGAAAACGCCGCGTCGCGCACGACGTGTTCTCTCGCAATCACGATCCAAGTTAACACATTTTTGTAGCTTTTATGGCCCAAATCATCATAAAACATCATACGTGTGACGGCCTGCATACAACTCCTTGTTAATTTCCACGCTAAGATCACGCCACGCTATTGTCGCGCCGCGCCAAGCCGGCTGTTTGACGAAGCCTTAACAATAATGAATGATTTATTCGAACAAAATAAAAACAACTAATGCAGTGTTATCGCGGGCGCGGACTCCCGGACACTAGCCGCCACCGTAGCTGTGTTCATTATGTTCGTATAATGACTCACGTTAGTTTAAATTTCATGACTTATTATGTCGGCTGAACACACTCGTCGAGACACCCCGAGATAGGCCGAGAGCGAGTGTGTACATACTGCTTTAGTCTAGTCTCGCGCTTTCTCATCTCGTTTCGCCGTGTCTCCGATCGCGGTCGGTTTTTTGCGAGACTCGGCGACGAGTGTGTACAGCCGGCATTAGATTGACCATGTGAATAAATCAACCAATCAAAATATAATGCACAGATAAACCTGAGCATTCCCTTGTAAAAAAAAAGTGCATTCTATCGAATGTTAGTTTTAATTCTGGCCGCCATACGGCTTCTTGAACGGGTGGCACATCTTTTTTCGCTCAGTGTGTCTCTTTTTTTATAGAGTAGGTAGAGGATTACGAGCCAGCCGTCCAGGAAGGTTAACCCCGGCTCCATACATTAGACTCAACGCTGGTACCAATATTGGCTGGATAGTGGAAAACATCCATTCTAAGCCATACTAATATTATAAATGCGAAAGTATCTATGTTTGTTTATCTGTTACCTGTTCGCAACAAAACGGCTGAACGGATGTATAGAATGTATCGTAATGACATAGGATACTTTTTATCCCGGAAAATGGGCCGTTCGAGAGGGAATAGCGATAAGCAATGCTATTAATTCAATAAATTGGCCGTACATTAGAACCAATGCTGGGACCAACATGTGTGGCCGGTGCAATACAATGCTCTATTTCTCAAATATGCCGGGAAATTATGGCTTTTCTTTTGAAAAACGAAGATGCGAAGAACCTCGTCATTTTCCTAGGTGTAAAATAAACGTATGAAAAATCTACTCCTGTCAGCTGCGATATAAAAAAAAATGCTGTCAATTGCATACAAAATCAAAAAGACCAAGAAAACCAACGAACAATTTTCTCCTTGAAACATTCTCATACAGCCAAGATAACTGCTCGTTTTTTTAACCTCGTAGCGCCTACAGAGTTTTTGCCTCCTCTTTTACTATGACCCGTCCGTCCTTCTTATAGGACATAATTGTTATAGCTTATTTATTTATTCGTATGGCAATTATTATGTACACATTGTTGAAAAATAGATGTCATAGGCATATATCCAAGTGTGTTTAGACCTCACAGCCACTACACAGAAGAATGTCAAAAATATTGTTATAGTCATATCCGCCCACGATTTTGAGTTGAAATTTTTTATGTGTTAGAGATACCGCTTTGAAGTGAAACTTTCATGATACCATACCGGAAACTCTTCCCTAATATTGCGTTCAGAAATCAAATTAAATTATTTCTTTATAACGCGAAATTTCAAAAATCTATACAGAGTTTAATAATATGACCTTTTGAAAGGCGTATGGGCAGTAATAGAAAGTTAGTTGAAAATAGTTCTGGGCTGGAGTCGCCATGTTTATTTTGAGTTGTCAAAAGGCGCGGGGGGCGCCACGAGGTTAATTTAAAATTAAAATGTTTATGGTTCGAGAACAAAATTTTAATGACCTAATAAAAGGCGGTGGCGGCGGCGTGTGGCGGTTCGATAAGCGTGAAGGAGCAGGTTCTCATTTCGTCGGAATCTATTTTACAAATAATTGTATCATTTCCTCGCATTATTTGAGAAAAGCATTATACGTGCCTCGGGGCGTGGCCCCTTGTTTTGCAGACACTCATTTCATCGAAAGCTAATATCTGCTGAAACCTTATTGTTGTCAGGTTATCTTAAACATGGCTTACGTAGGTTAGGTTAGGTTAGGTTAGACCTGTTACCACCAAAAAATTATAACTCCTATACGTAGAAATGCCTGTTGATGAAATGAAAATTCAGCGAAGTAAAACATTCTATGAAATGAGTGTCGGTGATTCAAGGGTAAACCCGCCTCGGGGATTGCCTGACTAATATTTTAGCACTTCTAAACATCTCGTCAGGCAATCCACAATTTCCCGGGCGTAAATTTATTTACTTTATCTACACACATATCATAAGTCCTCTATAATGCGTTCAGAATCCGTTGGCAATGACCAGCATTACAACAATCAATTTTACTATGATAATTTTCGTATCTGTAGTAGTAACATAATGTTGTTATAACGATATAAAATTTGATAAAGTTGAGTTTCAAATTTCGAACATTTTTGAAAAACAAAACAATTTTATTTGACCTCAATTCTAATATCACTCGAGATGACACTTAATTCGAAATGAAATGTCAATTGCATACAATTTTGACAAATCTCGTATGTTACTTGATCATTTGATATCGAACGATTTGATAGTAGAGGCCGACTCTAGATTGTCTCTGAATAAAAAAAAAAACTAAGGTTGCCGCCATATTTGATGTTCTAATAATTGATCAATGCCGGCTATGCCGGTCGTACCTACGGTTCCTGAACACATCATAGAGAGCTTATAATATGTATGTAGATAAAATAGTGTATGTAACTGTACATAATTAGGCATTAAAACACTCGTGTGATGCTATTATGAAACTCGCCTACACACACTGGTGTTTTAATGCCTCTCATTATGCACCAGTCACATAAACTACTATTAACACTATTGTTTTATATAGAGTGGTTATTACCTTCGTGTCGGAGAGAGACCCGGACCACTCTTCGTTGTCCCAGTCTTCTGCGTTGGGGAAGGAGTCTGTCGCGTACTCGTGGACGCCGATGTCTGTAAATAAAATGAAAATAAATTAATATTAAGGGAAAATCTTATATAAATAATTCAAAAGTCCGAAACTGAAATAGATATGGTAAAACTTTCCCAGCGTTATGAGAGGAATCTTGTAGAAAAATCGACGGTTTTTCGAAAAAAAAAAAAAGTAACGTACCTACTTGGACACATAAATCAGCACCAACATCAGGCATACCCTCGAAACCTTTTAAATAATTAAATGACCGAAGCAAGAGGCGTAAAACGCATGGTACAAGATCAGAAACTTTTGCTGAATAATATAAGTCAAAAGGCTTTTAGAAACACTAACCTCTCTAAATTAATAACAGAGGCAACAGTGCCTCCAACATGTGCTAAAAAAATTCGAAGGGCTTTGTTCCAAAAATAAACCATCAAACAGCCATCATACTCTATTTGAAGCTTTGTCTCATTTTGTAGAGGCAGATCTCTCAAAAAACAGTACGAAGTACAATCTAACAAAAATATTTTTGTATCCATGTTATTATTTGCTTACGAAGGTCAAGCAAGAGTGCTACGTAAGACGAATTTGACTAAACGATTGTTTTTATTGCTGTTACTTATTTTTAATATTTTGTCAAATAAAAAGTAGTTTTCCATCTAAATAGTTTTTTAAATCAATATTGAGCATTATATTTTGATTTAAATACGTGGAGTATTTAGTAAGCCTCGGGCCAAGCCCACGCTGCGAAATCTTGCCGTGCAATTTTTTTCTGGCGGTTTATAATTCGCGTATTGAATCTGTACACCGGCACACGAACATGCGAGCGTGCGCTAGGTGGCACACGGGCGGGCCACGGAGCAATATGTGACGTTCTCAATATAAAGGGACCTTATGGAGGAAGGCAGTTAAGCTGTTCTTATTCTTGTAACTATACGAATACTATGGTAACGGCGTAACCGCCTGCCTCCATAAGGTCCCTTTATATTGAGAACGTCACATGTAGTAAGTGCAGTGTTTATGGTGTCGGGCGCGTACCGTCGGCGTCGCCGGCGCGCGCGCGCGGCGGGCCCCGGCGCTGCGGCCGCGCGCGCCCGCGCCCCGCGCCCCGCCCGCGCCCCGCGCCGCGCGCCCCGCCGCGCCCCGTGCCGCGCGCGCCCTCCGTCTCCCCGCGCCCTGCAACAAACAATTACTAAACTGAAAACATGCCCCGTCTGGTCCTGTTTACCGACCAGCGCGGCTTTCTAATTAGCCTGTAACGATAGAAATGAACTGAGCGACAAGCGACAAAATAAAACATGTGCTAACCGCTCTGGATCATAACCGTAGCGACTCTGATCCCGTTTTTTGTATGTATTAAACCTGATCATTTTTACTTGAAACGGTTTAACGTGATAAACCAATAAATGATTATATTCTATTCTATTCTACGGACATAATATATATTTTTTTATCTTTTAGGTACACGTCCTAAAGTAGATATTCCAATTTCATAAATTTTCATATACGAGGTTGAGTCAGAGACCCGTCGATATTAGGCCTGTTAAATCGAGGTAGGTATATAATATACCCAACCCAAATAATTGGACGTAGTTTAGCGAAAAGGATCCAATTCAACTATTTCACAACATTGACATAATATTGACAGCAATAGAATTCAAATTTAAATACATTTGCTTTGTGGATTAGTTCCTTTTCCTTAAACTACATCTAATTGTAATTGTCAAACCCAAAAAAGATGGTTAGAATTTTTTTTTAATGTTCAGACAACACTATCTCTCAGATAAATTTCACTACTGTCCTTTTCTACCTTATTTGTCATAAGGTTCAAATAATTTAGCTAAGAATTTAAATAAATCAACCCTAAATACTAACTATTAAATACATAAAATCCTACTTTCAAAGATCATAAGCTCTGAAACGGCCGAACCGATTTTCATCACACCGCATCCGTATATAATCTGTGGTCGGGGATAAAGATGACGATGTAGTCAGAATATAGAGTAAACCAGTAGCGGAGGGTACTCACGCGGGCGGGGCGCGCCGGAGCGGTCGCGCGGGTCGCGCTCGCGCTCGCGCGGCGGCTCCGGCTCGCCGTTGCCGGCGGCGGCGGGCGGCTTTTTCTTCTTCTTCTCATTCGTCTGCCACTCGCCCTGGCCACAAACATTACATTTAACAATAACTAATAACTTTGGGGCACACTGCTCGTAGAACCGATGGCCGTTGGAGCGAAAAGGTTCTAGAGTGGCGACCGCGAACCGGGAGACGAAGTGTCGGCAGGCCCTCCATAGGGTGGACCGACGATCTGATAAAGGTCGCGGGAAACCGCTGGATGACAGCAGCAGAGGACCGGTCGTTGTGGAAAACCTTGGGGAAGGCCTTTGTCCAGCAGTGGACGTCTTGCGGCTGATGATGATGATGAATAACTTTGCTACCGTGCGAAACATACAACACTAAATAAATAAATAAGTCGGCTAAACGGGTTTTAATGAAATTTATCACACATGCATGTACTCGATTACCAAATTAGCATACTTTTTGTCCAAAAAAAAAAAACGGTTAACAAGTTTCGCGCGAACAAAGTCGCTGACCAAAACAAAAAGGCAGTATGCGCATACGGACTTCATACCGTCATACTGCCTATTTCTTGTGGAATGTACCTGTATCCGCTGCGTGTCCTCGAGCAGCAGGTTGCAGGCGGCCACCATGTCGTTGTCGCAGTCGTGCAGCGCCGAGCACACCTCCTCCTCCGTGCGACACGTCATCTCCATCAGCTCTAGCACCTAAACATACATGTTTACGGTCAACGGCGTCCGTCCGACTCTCTGTCGTTACCTTAAAGGGCTATCCTTTGGACCACCGATTGATTTTTTTGACGGTAATTTCCTAACAAATAATAATTAAAAAAAAAGTTAATTAGAAGAAAAAAATATATCAGGGACAATCTCACACAAATTGACCTAGTCCCAAACTAAGCTCGAGGCTTGTACTATGGGTACTAGGCAACGATATACATACTTATATAGAGAAATACATACTCGCCGCTCATCACACAACCATTTGCCCATACCGGGATTCGAACCCGGGACCGCTAGCTTTGTAGGCAGGGTCACTACCAACTAGGCTAACCGCGTCGTCAAAAGTTTTTAAAGTTTTTATTCTTTTAACTTATCACGTAATGGTTCCATTTTCTCCTTTTGTGGTATGCAACCAAAAAACAAATAAAACATAGCACATTCACAGGGACTCATCCCGCATTGCCGCCAGATTTCTCCCACATCGACAATAGAATAGACACGATAGTTGCTAACGCCACGTGAAAGTGTTCTCACCATTCTTCGAACGTCCGTCGCGTCTTCACTTTTCCGGTCGATCATGTGTGCCATACGGAGTTGTTCTGTGGTTGCCTGGAATATAAAAAAATAATTTCAAACATAATGGAGCCGTAAAATAACAGACGTTTTGAACACTGCTTGCATTTAATACGATTACATTTTGTGTCTGTATATTATATTTTGTGAATGAAAGCATCTAGCTTTGAAGCCCCGCCCAATTTCATAGCAATCGAGAAATGCATCTAAACTTTACTAAGCCTTCTCTAATTGTCGCATCGAGTTGAAATTTTGCATACTTATGTATGTAATTTCGATGACATTAAAATAATATGGTACCATCGAGCTTGTAGGTGATCATAGGAACTCCTCAATGGCTAATAGTAGATCCATCGAGGTTTGACTCGTTTCACTCGTTTTTTTATAGCGAGTTTATCATCAGTTTGAAGTACAATCGGCAACGAGTGTACAAAAATGTTTTTTTAAACAAAAACATAATAAGTCGAATGCAATTATCTCAATTGGCACAACTGATGGATAGGTGCAAAGGAACACCTATAAATCAATAAGTGAATCTACTGTCATTGGAGACCATCGTGACCTACGCCAATTGACCTTGACCTCCAGGCTTGACATTTGACCTCGCCCTTGGTTATTTAGACGAACGGTTTGACGCTTACATAATCATACTATTCATTCCGAAATTCAATTGCTAATTGTTTCAGGGAAAATATGCATTAAATGAAACAACTGAACATGGTCAAAATGCACGATGATATTAAGTTTATAAATTTTAACTGGTACTCCATAACCGTAACCCTTAGAAGCCAGTTCCAAGACTGTAAGGTAGCAAATGAGCCCATCAGTGCCCAAAAAATTACCCTGTATAATAAAATAGGTCAAGTACTTTGTGACTGGTAGTCAATTCGCCAAGTCATATTGATAGTATAGGAGCGTCCCCACTGAGAGCATTCGGATCGAATATTCGAGTGGTGTGGACGTTGAGCCGAGCGTACAAAGCTTACAAATTATTGAAATTATTGTTCTTTTACAAATGCTCGGGTAAAATAATCCCCAATTATCCCCAAACAGTTCCTAATTATGTGGCCAAAATCGTATTCTGAACTATTTATACGAGCAATATTTGTATATATACATATATTTGGAAATGCGTTCTCAGAAACGGCTCCAAGACTTTGATGAAAATAGCGGAACAAAGTTAAAACTCGGTTTCGTTCCGAGCTGCAATTGGTCTCCTTGGTGCTACACCCTTACCTGTGGTTTGACCTTCTCCTTAGCCGGCGGTTTCTCGGCCTTCGGCTTGTCCTGGGCATGTTTGTCTTTGCCCTTAGCGCCGGCCCCCGCACCACCCTTGGTGGCGCGTGCTCCCAAACTCATCTTTAACTGCTATAATTATATTTACAGCCTCTATTTACAAGCAGCTGGAACAAGAGAACGGGTATTTTAGATGGCATATGTTTACGGGAATACCCCATCTATCCACTTATGCTAAGGTTTTTGCCCATCAGGTCCACACTGGACGATCTGCCTCCCTCCCGTCTAACCACCAGGTCCCCAATGTGGGCTGACGAGGGGCTTAAACACCAGTTCCACCTGAATGAGGCGTGGCGAGAGGAGTGGGGCCTTTTTGCTGGAGCAAACGCCGCCCTCGTAACGGACCCCACGAACAAACTGCCTGGCTTCTGTGCCGACCGAAAACCCTGGACTCGCTTAAATCGGTTTCGGTCTAACCACGGGAAGACAAATCACCACCTGCACAAGTGGGGATTGAGGGAGTCACCACAATGCGACTGCGGAGCACCTGATAAGACGCTCTCCCACGTGGTAAATGATTGCCCACTTCGCTGTTTTCCTAGAGGCATGGAGGAGCTGCATAAATTTACGCCCGCCGTAGTAAACTGGCTGAAACACCTGGACATTTACGTTTGATCCATGCAGGATGATTGCCATACGCAATGATGATGATGATGCTAAGGTTTATGTTTGAACTAGTGTCGTCGTGTGATCAAGAATGATCTAGGAGTATCGGATATACCTTTCGCGGGCAAAAAACTAAATTCGGAAGTGTCAATAAGTGATCTAATAATAAAAATAACGTAATAGGGGTTTGGATGTGGAAATCTATTTGTTGAATTGCCATCTTTTGGAAAGCTCGGTATTCCAGGTACCAATCCAATCCCTGTGGAATATCATATTAAGAATAATAATAAGAATAATTTATTGGGGCGTAACACTTAACATAATGATTACAGGAGGCAGATAAAAATATAGAGTAAAAAAAACAACAAACCAGTAGAAATAATTAAAAGTAATCAATAAGGACTCTGAAACTAATACCATTAACAAATTAATTATACCAATGAAAGAAAGTACAGATATAATTGTGTGTTGCCATCCAACCGAGTTATAATTAAAACAAAGTCCACATTCGTTTCACATAAAAATGACACCTTCATACACTTTCAATAGGACACAATTTTGAACAAGATAGTGACATACAGTCTGTAGCAAAAGTACCTCATACCTATGTAACTTCACTTTCAAGATCGATGGTAAGAATAAGAACCACTTGTTGGGGGCTGTACATTTTTCTCTAATAATATTATGACCTAAAGTTATTTATGTATGTAAAGTATGTTATATGCGTTAATCTCTGGAACTAATCAAGCTATGGTTACTTGTCTTATGTACTTGTTATGTAATAACTATTTACGGCTAACGGCCGCACTCAATTAATTTTCAAGTTTTATTAAAGTTGCTGCTGTCTCTTTCTTTGCTATAACAATAAAAAAAAGACAACCATTTGACAAGCATTAAATTTAATTGACGTCTCTGTTTTATTAAGCAATTACTGAACAACGGAGCGATTATTTATTTTCACATAACACTATCTGTCAATGACAAAGAAAGGGATAACTTTAACTGTCAGATCATTTTATTTAGGGATTGGAAAAATCAACCTAGATGATCAAGATAATATCCAAATGTCGTCCAAATTTATTTTATAAATAATAGTTTTTATAAGGTACTTAGATTCTTGAGTAACTTATACTACTTTTTATCCCAGAAATTAAACGCAGCCAAAGTCAAAACAAAGCAACATAACTTCTAGTCCTATAGAATAGACTAGTGCCAAACGAATTTATAATTGAAAAAAAACGATTTTTGTGATATGGAAGGAACCACAGTGCAGTGGACTGCATTTTTTTTAAATAAAGTGTACTTAGTGAGTTTTTCCTCTCAATAGACGAAATCAAGTTTTAGTTTTAGTAAGCAATGTATTTTTCCCTGACCTTTTCCGAATTTCCCTGACATTTCCCTGACTAGCCAATTTCCTTGATTTTTCAGTTTTCCCGGTTTTCCAGAAAGTGGCCACCCTGAAAGGGCAACCTTAGATTTATCCTTATATTTGGACTGATGTTTGTTGAGGCCGAAACTTTCTGGAGTAATCTGGATAATGTAGAAGAATGCGCGATGTTGGCACGGCTCCTGAATAGTGGACCAACGGTCTGATTAAAAGTCGTGAAAGACAGCTAGATGCGATTAGCACATGATCATGTTGGAGAGAAGGCCTATGCCTTCCCTAAAGATCTCTCATAGCATGGGCATATGCATAGGCCCAGCAGCCCAGGTGTGGACTGTTTCGGCTGACAAGATGATAATAAGTTTTGACTATGGAGCAATTTTTTATGACTTATTTTGCCATACAAGCGGTACTAGGCCGATCAGGGTGGTTATACCAGAGATGGCTATGTCCAGCCACTGCTAAGTTCCGATTAATGTTACTAACACTTGACAGTTTGAGAATGCCAGGAGAAGAGAGGAACGCGATGTTAGAAGGCCTAAAACGAACAGACATTAGACAGCTGTACTATCGCGACTTGGTAAGTTGTGAAGGGAAAAGAAACTATAAACTGGTCTTGGCTGAGACACCCGTCTGCGAGCCTGACTGTTAGTGAGGCGGGGCTAGTATAACTTGCCCGAGATTTGTTTGTCGCTCGGATATCCCTTTTTAACTGGTATATTACGATAGAGACACAATGAGCGGCAAACGAGAAAATGCGAGTCGTGCTGGTTTCTCGTAGAACTCCTCTTCATAGTTTTATACTGCACTTTTAAATTGAATTAGTCGTCATTTTCAAGCAAGTATTTATATCTCAGAATTTATATTTCATTATTTCATATATTTTGTAAATAATTTTAAAAATAACCCTGAGAGTAGAAAAAAAACTCAATTCTAATGCTGTAAGAACAAAATCTAAACATTATTAAATTATTAAAACATATCAAGTAGTAACTTAACCATAGCAACAACAGAATTGAATATCTGCTCTTACCAAATACACCTAGTTGAATATCAATTGAGTTAAAGAAGGAAAACTAAGGAAATATAATGAAAGTTTTAAAAACCCCTGAATTGCATAACTTACTCTCAGGGCACATGGAATAAAATAGCTTTCAATTTAAAAAGTTATAATTGAAATTGCTCCATGAGTTTGGGAGCTTAGAAACCAAAAACTGACATACAAACCTTGTCCTGATAATTACAAACACAACAAAAAAAGAATTAGCCAAATTGGTCAAGACATTCTCAAGTTGTGCTCGGCAATTGATTTTTATTTATATAGATTAGGGAAATAGCATTCAATGTGGTGAAGAAGTGATCAAAATTCAAGCTCTGAACCCCTGGTGATAGAATATAGACGTTAACCTCAACAGCATCAGGTCAAGGAGTTAAATCTTGAAATTGGCTATTTGACTAACTGGGCAAATCAGCAACTTTTATTGAAACATCAAAACAATCCGGTAGTATGAAGTTAGTATGAAAATAGTACAATGTTATATCACAATTTACAGTGTTCATTTATAAGGTTTCTGTTGAATTAAAAATTGTTTAAATTCCAAAAATAAACAATAGTTAGGTTTTCCATGTTATTTTAGAAAGCTTGAATTAGTGGTAGTGTAAAAATAATTTATTTTGACATCAGTCAAATAGCCAATCTTTCTATTTTTTTTTAAACAATGATCCCACTCCAAATTTCTTTAATAAAAATTAATTAAGGAGTCCCATTGATTTTCCATTGATCCCAGGACCAGATCTTTACGAAAATTATGGAACCACCCTTAAAATATAACTTACCCAATAAAAAAATGATAATAACAATCAGGGTAACATGGAGAAGTAAAATAAAGAAAGCTGACCCCACCACGATGTGGGATTTATAATGCTAGAATGACATTAGTGACTGCAGATCTTAAATCTCTTCACAGATTAGTCTGTTATCAGTCAGCCTGAGGTGAGTGTTATCAACATCCAGCTGGTCATTATCAATACAAACAAAATGCTTTCTTTGCCATAAAAAAAAAACACAATGAAAAAATTTTTTAAACATTCTTTGTAGTTGTGTAGTTGAGTATTTAAAAAATAAAAAACTGCTCAAAGCATTTTTCAAACGTGAAATGTGAAAGCACTCGACCACCCACATAACCTAATATTTTTCTAATAAGCATTAAATTATAAGATTTAAATGCACACAAGAGAAATAATCTCATTACCCACCGACGATATAGCGAGATATCCTGAACGACATCAAAATACGTAGGCACAGTATCAGCACAAAGGCATCGCAACCGCTCGAGGCGTTGCACAAGCGGCAAATTGATAAACAAAACACTTTTGCAAATTTACAATAAACTACAACTTTTACCAGCCGCAACACTGCAAAAAACTCTTGGAAACAACAACGTCGACTTCCGCATTGGCGGTGTTGCCGAAATACAGAAAATATTCGGCTCCTTTAGGCAGCGGGACAATGATTCATTGCAAGTGGGGCGCACGGGCGATGCAAGGAAAACGGAGATGCGTGTCGGCTTCCAGAGGAAACCACGCGGAATTACGCTAGCATCGCTCTTCCACCGTCTAAGGAAATCACAGCATAGAAATCACTCCGTCCGCCGCGAAACGGAATACTAGCGGCACATGTGGGGGACGCCATTCTTGAAGCAGCTTTCTTGGTATCAAAATGACAGCCAGTCGTTCTTTTATCATAAAATAACGTACACAACACCATTTTTACACTGTTTGTACGCACATCAACACACAATTAAATCTTAACTTCAATCTTTACCTTAATTCTAATGCGATATCCGAAAAACGACTTGATTTTCAATAAAATTTACTAATTTCCATACCTGTGATGCGCTCTCAAACGCAAGCTGGTCACGTGACTTGCTAGTGGTGAGCCATGTTCAACGTAACGTTTTGAAGAATGGCCAGTTTTTATTGCCAAAAATTTAATTGGTTGCGTAATAATCAATGCCAATAAATATTCAACTGTTAAATTAATAGTTGAAATATTAAAATGCTTGTGTTGAATTGTTTAATAAAGGTTCATGTCAAACAACGGGCAATGAAAAACATTACCGGTTTAAAAAAAATACTAACAAAATAATTTAATTAGTTTTTACGTATTTCAAATATCTATAATATTTATGTCTCTTGATTATAATTTTATAAAAGGGTTCTGAACGAATTATCAACAACGGTTACCTAATGAGATACCAACCAATAGGCGGAAGCTTTACATGCCTAATTTCCTTTACGAACGCAATAAACGTTTCTTTACATGCACACTTTTAAAAAATTTGACAATTTTAACATATTTAATTCACAGCTCACATGCTCACAGCGATCATCATCTTTTTTGTGGGCCGAAGTTGTTTTTGACACGACACACGGGATACCTATTTATGCTTTAATCTGTACTTAATCTACTACATTTTTTCCGGTTTCCCCTAAAAACGGCTTTTTGCAGGTTACTTTCTTTTCATGAAGTAAAACGGATAAACTTGTTAAAAAAAATGGTGTACTTTCCCGCTAAAATTACTGTCACTGATTTGTCTTAAATAATTATTTTTGTGTAAATAAAATAAATTGTATAATTCGTGAACTTACGCTAATCATCCCCCTATTTTTATTTTTATCTTATTGTATTACATTACTTGACGTTGTCGAGTTTAAGTTAGTTATAACTGAGCGAAGAGTACTAGTATTAACTTTAATTCGCCGCAGAAAAGTAAGGTTATGTGTAAAGTATACTAACAATAAAGTAATGTCACTACTTGAAGACGTATTTTTGGAAGATGAAGCCGATGAAGCTCAAGAGCTGGAGCGTGTGATTGAAGGCGATGAGTTTGATGAGAGGCCCAGGACCCCCAATAGCGACGAAAACAGTGAGAAGGAGGACGAAGCCGGTATATACTGACCCCATCATTTAGCATTTAGGGCTCTTTCAGGCATTATTAGTGTTGCTACATTAAGGGGCTTCTCAACAGACTAAATTTTTCTGCAATTTATAGCCGGCAATATAAGGGCATCTTGTTCTGGCATACGCAGTTAGAGAAAGACAGTTATTGTTGTTGGCTACAAATTGCAGAAAAATGTGGCCAGTTTAGAAGCCCCTTTACTGCAATTTATTTCTGACTGCTATGGGTGTCTCTTGATCAAGATTGCTATGCTGTTATAAATCACTGACACTACAGTTGCTGGCTTTACATCGCCGTAAAACAAACAGCATTAATTAATTGTGACATTCTCAATATAAAGGGACCTTATGGAGGCAGGCGGTTACGCTGTTTTTAGAACTTACAATAGTATTAGTATAGTTACAATAATAAGAAGAGCCTGCCTTCCTCCATAAGGTCCCTTTACATTGAGAACGTCACAATTATCAGGGGCCATCCATAAATTACGCTATGTCACACATTAAGGGGAGGGAAGGGGGTCAACAAAGTGTGACATTGCAGAACCCTAGGGCCACACTAATGGGAAACACTGTTAATTATTGTGACCTTATACTTAGCAGCACAATATCTATCATTGTGATAACAGTGTTTCCCGTTAGTGTGGCCCCAGGGTAATAAGGGGTGAAAGGAGTCATGAGCAGTGGTCGGAATAGGTAGAGCTAATTTACCTAAACTTGATGCATGTTCATTCAATAATGCATTCCCATCTCACTTACGCATGAATGAACATGCATCAGGTTTAGGTAAATTAGCTCTACCTATTCCGACCACTGGTCATGAGCCTTGTAACTTCACATCAAAATCAAAAATTTTGGAATAACTGTTTTGAGTGAATTTAATCATTCCTAGATGTAAAATTGCAAAATATGTATCATCACACTAGAGCGAGGGTGGGAGGGGATCTCACAAATTGAATAACACAACCACAAAACCTAAGCATTGGGACTTAAGATGTTTAAATAAAATCTTTCTGTAATTACAGAGGAAGATAAAAGGCGCGTAGACCATACGGCAAAGGCAAAACGTGTTGTGAAGAATCCTCGGTTCATCCTGAACCTGGCGCGCCTTACAGGCCCCAGAGGTATACAGATTATACCAGAACACTTCAAGGATTTTAAGTTCAAAGGTAAGATGCTATGGAGGAGATACAGCATTTTTTTATAATTACAATAGCTCGACAACCATAAGCAGTTCAGGATTAGCGGTTAAACAGAGTAAGCTGCTGCTTAGAGCATCACGGGGCATCAAAATCACAGATCAAAATTGACACAATAAATTGACAAACAGACACTTGGGCCCAAAAGTAAAAATGCTCAGGGCACCTTGAAGGCTTAATCCGGCACTGACCGTAAGGTTGGTCCTCCCATTGTCTGTTTGGTGTAGGAGGGGAAGACGCTTTACCTTGCCTTGCCTCAGCATTCTGTTGTTGGTGATTGACATGACCATTATAGGGCTCACCTCTGTTCAACATAATTTTAACTAGGTATAAATGTTCTATTTTCAGGAAAAGGTCATGAGAGAGAAGATTTAGATATGGTACTAAAGACGCTGGAACATTGGGCATATAGACTCTACCCGAAGTTTAAATTTGATGACTGTCTCAAAAAGATAGAGACACTTGGCAAAAAGAGGCCTGTCATGGTAAGCCCATGTTCATGCAATATATTGCCTATCGATAGGAAAAGGAATTGTAAACCTTTACATATTTTTCCCATCTTCAGTCTAAATTCCTGATAAGCAGTGTATTATTCTAAAATATTAAGTTTATTCCGTAGGCAAAATGGAATGCTGAGTGACCATTTGTAATTACAATCCCTAATTAAACATGCATCGCGACTTCTTCCGCGTAGAAGTCGTTTATGACTATTCCCTCAGGAACTGTCATACTTTCCAAGATAAAAATTACTACAATATAGTATTGGTTATGTCCTTCCCCAGGATACAATTTGCCTCCTTGCCTTTAGTTAATTAAGATCTGTTCAGCTGTTTAGTTGTGAGAAGGTGACAAACAGATTTCCTTTTGCATTTATAATATTAGGATGGAAGTATGGATGGATAGTATCTTTTCTTTCTCTTTCTTTCTTTTCTCTCTGTCAATATGTACAGCTATAGTATAAACATTCTCATCAAACTATTTAGGTACACCTCCACAAGATCCGCACAGACCAGTACATGTCAGAAGACACTGTAGTGCAGAAGGACTCAAGCGGAGATGAGGCAGAAACAACTCCAGTGCCAGAAGAAGATGAGTTTGATCGTCTTCTGCAGCAGCAGATAGAGTTGGCAAGGTCTACTCCTGCTCCAGGGTCAGTTAGGAAAGAGATGTATACTCCTATTACCCCTGTGGCAAACAGGTAAGGCTTTATGTTTTGGTAGATATTCCAGTTTAGACCTGATTTTATATTTAATTGACTAATTTCACAATTTAGTCGATTTATAAGAAATACTGTCAGAGATAATTTTAAAATAGTTCGTAAGTATTTCTATTAATTGATAGAAAGGGTGTTTAAGTCAGAACTGAATAACTCATGCATGACAAAGGAACTTCTCCCTAATTGTCCCTAAAGGCATGGGACCGTCATTGTAACTACTGGAGTTCCCTCTTCTGTGTTGACCAGTAGCAGCAACTGACAAATGAAATACAGTTATATTTGCTAAAATAAATTTAAGGAAACAAATACGTCCTGTTTAAATTTCATACAATTTCTAGTAAGCAGTGTACATGTTTGAATCAATTTATAATGGTTTACAGATCACCCCTAGTGGCTCCAAAAGTATCTTCATCACCATCTATTAGTGATGAGCAGAAGGAAAGAATGATCAGAAATAGGAAACTAGCCGAAGAAAGGCGTCTTGCTAAACTTAATCAGTTAAATAATTCTTCTGTTTATGTTGATAACCATTCTACGTCTACTGAAGCAGGTATTCAGGAAAATGACACAGAGAAGACGATAAAAGATAAGGTTAATGTAGATGATTCCATTGTTGTTGAGGATGATAAAGATGAAAATGAAATAACTGTAGTGAGGAAACTCAATAGATCTAATATTATTGATAGTTCTGATGAAGATGACGTAATGGCTGTTAATGAATCTATTACGGTCGATATACATAATCGTGATAATAATGTTGTACAAGACATTCATTCTGATACAAATAATATGGAAAGGCATGTCGGAACATCGGAAGACATGGAAGGTAATGTCAATTGTGTTGATGGTGAAATTGAGACAGATAAAGAACCAAGTGAAAGTATTAAGGATACGGTGACAGAAATAGCTTTAAACGAAAATAAAACAATAGATACTTCAGATGATACTGGAACACTTGAAAATTATACAAACAGTAAAAATATTGCAGAGGAGACTTTAAATTATGAAAATAATGTATTCTGTTTAAAAACACCAAATTTACCTGACGATAAAAACAATGATGATAAAGCATTATCAAACGAAGAAGAGAAGGATAAGTCAAACAAAGACGAATCTACCCAAAAAGAAAAAGAGATAGCACACGAAAAATTTCCAGAACCAGATAATGTAATGGACGTCGACTTTTCAGACGACTTTTGAGTGAAAATCAAACAAATATTGAGATAAAGAACCAAGTGAAAGTATTAAGGATGCAGTGACAGAAATAGCTTTAAACGAAAATAGAACAATAGATACTTCAGATGATACTGGAACACTTGAAAATTATACAATCAGTAAAAATATTGCAGAGGAGACTTTAAATTATGAAAATAATGTATTCTGTTTAAAAACACCAAATTTACCTGACGATAAAAAAAATGATGATAAAGCATTATCAAACGAAGAAGAGAAGGATAAGTCAAACAAAGACGAATCTACCCAAAAAGATACGAAAAATTTCCTGAATCAGACAATCTTATGGACGTCGACTTTTCAGACGACTTTTGAGTGAAAATCAAACAAATATTATTTTTCAAAATTTATTGTTAGCTCGAAATTAAACAAACCTTACATTATCACAGTACAAACGATCCGCGATGCATGCTGTAATATCAATTAAATACCTTAATCGTTACAAAATGCATATCTTTGTATTAATATTATATCTAATAATCATGAAAGTACTTTTTACAATTTAGCAATGGGTAGACGTGAGAGAAAATCAGAAGTGGGATCAATAAAACAAAAACCATGCTTTGGAGTCTACTGTACACCATATTATTGCCTCAATTCTAGGTAATTTACGGAACTGTTGGAGGATGTCCCGTTTGTCTTTTACAATAACTAAGATGATAAAGAACACAGACTAGGCTAGGATCAAGAAATCTAGTTGAGAGCGCGATATAACATTTCTCGCTCTTTCGTCTCTATTTCCTATATTCTCCATTAAACAAGCATGTCATATTTGAAGCACTTGAATAGTTGTAGTATAAAATTTTGTTTTCACTAAAACACTTGTCCATTTTGCAAAAAAAGGCAAGATATGTAATCTAAAATATTATTTAAATTGCATTTCTGTGGAATCTTCAAGTAAGGTCTTGATATGATATTTACATTTTTTTATAAACCGAACTGGTTTTTTTATGTACAATAAGGTTAAAAGCGTGTTTGCGAACATTTTATTTCTAAACTATCCGCGTCAAAATCACAGTTTTAACATTATTTTATATTTTGTAGATTCTTACATTTCATTAAATGAATAATTTTTAACTTACTGAACTGAACTGCTTTCAAAGCTATAACGAGGATTTTTTTATTCTCAATAACTCTAGCATTGAATGTCGCATTACCTTGATTCAATTAGTCACATGACCTAATAAAATAGGGTTCCAATTATTTATACATTATGGAAGCTTAAATTAAATGTAAGGAAAATGGGTCAAATCTTGTATAACGCTTTTTAGGGACTGATCCCTTACGATACCTATACCCATGGATCCTAAAAAGACGCAGATATAAAGTTCTTTCTTAACCGCTTCCTTTTCAAACAAACACCTATTAGGAACTAACTACTGTTAAAGGGCTATTACACTACGCGTTATTCAGGAACCCTTTCCCTAAATCAGGATGGTGCAATAAGAGAAAGGGTCCCTAATTAGAGCAGCGGCCGGGCGCTCTCCGCGGCCTTGCTCCCTCAATATCTGGCCCTAAATAACGCGTAGTGTAGTAGCCCTTTAAAAAAAACGTAAAGCAGCATTTTCCGCAGTCCTTACTAAAACTATAAAAGATAAATTATATACATTTAGTATTTGGTTTCGCATTAGTACTCGTAATTTGAACAACCGAAACTAACACCCTAGATTTCACGTCAACCGGGGCCCATATCAAAAAAAAAATTGCTAGCCGGATTTTTCCATGGACCTATACCCCTGAAAAATGGAGAGGATGATATTCAGAGCGTTGGAAATAATCCCACCATAACATTAATGTATACATTTTTATTAGATATCACGACTTTTAGTCGCACTTGAGAACTCGGCCTATTTTTTACTTTCATGTTTTTGGTGGGATACCAGAGCTTTTTTGAAGGTAGTTGATATTAACCTACCTACCTACTAAGTACCAATTTCACCATACGATGTTAAATGTTAATCGTTAGTTCATACATTTTGACAGCTGTTAACACTATCGTCTATCGTCTGTTAAGTGGTTGGTGAAATCCGACAATATTTCTGTTAAACAACTTACATAGTAATAATACTTAGATTTATAACGAAACTGATGTTTCATACATTTAGTATGGAGATAATAATTTAAATATTTTCCGATCAAGACCTGCCTCGATGCCAAATTTCACAGGTCATCGGGAAGTACCCTATAAGTTTTTATGAGCGAGCCAATCGGTAACAAAATAAGCAGTTTTTAGAAAATTGTACAGGATGACTATTATAGGACCTTGGTTTTTTTTACTGGGCTTTAAGGTCATAGAGTAATGTGTAAAAAAAGTCAGGATCATAGCTGCACTGGGAAAAAAGTTATGAGGGTGTCAAATAATGGCCTGAATGGGTTCGTGTAAATATACACACTACAGTGTCGCTCGGCTTTTTTTTTGAACTTGTCCTGACACACTACCGTGTGTCGAGACATATTTTTTTTGTTTTATAATGACCTTTTCCATCATGCAGCCAACGACATATTTTGACAACAACATTGTATTAAAAGTGGGTAGCTAAAACTTGAACAAACTTTATAACTTGTCCACTGGAGTTTTAGTTGACTCTAACTGCCGCACTCAGAGACGTCAATTAATTTTTAAGTTTGATTAAAGTTGCTGCGTCTTACGGCCGCACTTAGAGACGTCAATTAACTTTTAAGTCTGATTAAAGTTGCTGCTGTCCCTTTCTTTGCTATAGCAATAAAATAAGACGCAGTAACTTTAATGAAACTGAAATATTAATTGACGTCTCTGAGTGCGGCAGTTATTCTATTGCTATTCTATTCTATAGCAAAGAAAGTGATAGCAGCAACTTTAATCAAACTTAAAAGTTAATTGGCGTCTCTAAGTGCGACCGTATATGTCTTATGTTTCATTAAAGTAGCTGCTGTCACTTTCTTTGCTATAGCAATAGAATAAGACGCAGCAATTTTAATGAAACTTAAAAAATAATTGACGTCTCTGAGTGCGGCAGTAAGAGTGCACTCTGATCTAGGGACTAAACACGTGCAAAGGTCTAAATATGTATATTCAAATAGCTGCACATTTCACGGTAGTACATGAATATTGAGGACTCGTCTGCTGCATAATTGTGCACCGTTTGCAACTTGGTTATATGTATATCCCTCTAATTTATACGTATATTTTAAGTGAATAAGATGGCACTAAAAAGTTTAGTTTCAAAATATCAATAATAAAGCGAAAGGTTAAGTTTATTTTGGAACAAAAAGTACAAAGTAGTCTATGTAGGCATGTTTAAACTGTCATTTTTCCCCATGCAAATTGCTCAAATTCGATTGACGCTACTATGCACATTAGCCCTTAAGAAGTTATCATTTAAGTTTGTTTATAGTTTTTTCTGCTTCCTAATTTGGTTTTATAATATGTGTTTAGATTCCCGCAGACTTGGAAAACTTTTTTAGTTTTTTTTTTTAAATATATCAATTCAATTCAATTTTTTGTTAAAATGGCGTCTGTCCATGAGGACAATTCTGCCAATGTCAAAGTTTGAGATTACATGTGATCGGTTCTTGAAAATGTTATTAAAACATTTAGAGTGTTATATTCTCCGAGATCAGAGGCAAGAGTGTCGGCCGCCGCTCGCGCCGACCACTCCACCGAGCTCTTCAACACCACTGAGGCACTAAAAAACGCGACAAAATAATCGACACGTGCAGCAACCAACACTCTTGTCACAGAACCCTTTAAATATATCGCTTTATTACTATGCAACTAACTGGTTGATTCGATATCATAATCCGCTGTCATTACATCTGTCACTGTCAAGTGAATAAAGAGTCGTCGTAAGGTCAACAGAACGATTACGATATCTAAGGGCCGTATTAATAAACTGCGGGCCTATTATGGCCGTGTTTATCGCGTGACAAAGCGTGGATAAAACATCCGTCACTCTCGCGCTTATATACGTGTCAGAAAGTGACGGATGCTTTATCCACGTTTTGTCACGCGATAAACGCGACCATAATACGGGCCCTGATGTTGGCTGAGATACCCGTCACAAGATGCGTCAAATATGTCAATTTTCTATGGAATGACGTTTATTTTGACGTGTCTCGAGACGGGGATCACTGTTGAGATGAGTTTATTAATACGGCCATAAGAGTAATGGCCTATAGTAAAACTTGGGTCCATGGAGGTATTACACCAAAGAAAAAGAACAAACAATGAAGGAAAGAACGTGCTATTGTCCTTCCCCTTAATCTTAATACTTCTTAATCTGTCTATCTAGATATATTTGACATGCAAAATTAAATTTTGTAACACTTCGGCATCCGGCTTTCTTCGAAGCGACACCTTATTTTAGCTTACTCAAAACCTGAAGTGCGGTACGTCATTTTACTTAGTTTGCTGTCCAAATCTAAAAAGTCGCAAGTCCAAACTTACTGCTACTTTTGAAGCACCTATTGCACATTAGACCACATATCACTGGTGATTTTGAGCTAGATAGCAGATAACACTCCTAAGTTATCAAAACATGTATTCAAATCTAAAATGGAGTATCAGATCATTAGCCACAAATCGGGACTAAACTTTTATACTGATCGATTATCTAAAGCTGTCAATGGGGAAAGTAATTCATATACTTCATTTGTTTAAGAATTTAAATAAATGTCAATAAACCGAACTACGTGGCTCCGTCAAACAGCCAATCAAAACTGTTTTGTCGCATTTTGTTGTATCAGTGTTCTGCTTCTATTGGCTGACTAACTCGACACGTAGTATAGTTTTAGTTAAATACCTAAACAAATGGAGTATAGTACAAAAACACCAATTTCTGATGTGTTTCTACCATTCAAAGTAGAGTTCTAATCTACGGAATCTTTAGTTAACCGAGATTACAGTTTTACGCAAAATATAAGTCTCTATTCAAATAACGCGAGAAAATTCGAGCGTGCAGCAGTTAGCAAAGTGGAGTAATTTTCGAGGTTGAATCCCGCGCAGTATTTCGTACATAAGCCAGAAGAATAGGCTTCCTGACCCACTTTAAATTGTTACATTTTTAGACGCGATTTTTTCCACCAGTTCTTCGGCTTCGTATTTCCATCTTTAAAAGTAATTTGACATTTAAGTTTTAAAAACAATATACATCAATGTTTATTAGTCATTTTCAACGCCATGTCAAATACAAAAGTCGTCACTCACACGCCAATGACAGCTGAAAACCAGAGCTAATTTCAACCTTACGTCATAGACACTCGGGTCTATTTTTCGCTGTCAACCGTGACGGATATATACGTCGTTAGCGTTGAACCAGTGGTGCGGATATATCCGTCAATGGCGTTGAAAAGGTTAAAATGCACACTGGATGAAGAAGTATGCTTTGTCACTTTCTGTCAGATTCAAATGACACAATGAAAGATAAGGACAAACCATACTTCAAGCATACTTTAGTTGTTGTGCGATTATGAATAGGAGGCTTATTGTTTACCCGTCACGCTATTTTGCGGCGTTAAGGAAATTTCCGATCAGACTTATTTTTTGAGTAAAACTGTTAACAAGATGCGTTTTTTTTTTGCTTTTAGGTATCGAAGAACCTAACAAACTGCCAACACACGATAGCCAACGTCAATCCTATACATATATTACTCTACTGCTACTGGGGAGCTAGCACAACCTGCTAGCGACTCCTATGTAGATTTTTTGCTTTCTCTAACTAGTCCGCAACAAAAGAGCAATTGAGCGACAAGCGAGAATAATGAAGTCGTGCTAGCCCTAGTGACCTCACCTCTATACCCTGAGAATTATATTGAAAGCGTCAATACACATTTAATTCCACAGTCGCTCGCATTTCCACAGTCGAGAGATCACAACAATTTAGATTTCGAAACTCTTCTTTTGAACTCTCCTCGAGCGACAAGGACGCCGCAAAATCTTGGAATTTCGTACACGATATTAAAGTACTGGTGCTTATTCACACTCGATTCAAAATTTCCCGCACCCACGAGTCGCTTGTGTCCGTCGAAACACTTAATTTGCCGTCTCCGGTATCAAGGAAGCGAAAAACGTGGTAAATATCATCCAAGTGACCGCTAAAAGGGACTGCTGGTTGTCATTATCTTGAGGTGTGGGTGCAGGTTCCGGTGGGGGCGGGGTCTGGTTTCCAATCTGGTTGGGCAGTTGCTGGTCGGCGGGGCCGGCGGGCGGCGCGGGCGCGGGCGCGGGGTCGGCGGGCGCGGGGGGCGCGGGGCCGGGCGGCGGCGCGGGCGCCGGCTCGGCGGCCGCGAGCGCGCGCGCGTTGCCGTTGACGTGAAGGTCTCGGAAGAAACCGATCTGGTGACTGGAATTATACAGTTTCGTGTCATTTTGAGTTTTCATGGAGAAGACGAACGAACTATCAGCTGAACAAACTGTCAGTGGAAACTAACAAACTTTATGCATATCTCCGATTACCTATCAATAGGTCGAGGCAATAAACCGTATTTATTTATTTATTTATTCGTATTGCCACATTACAATCGTTCTCAATTAAAAAGATGCAGATTAAAGCAGTACACCCAATTGCTGAATCCATTGGGTGACGTTGTTATCTAGGGTAGACAAGTCGGCTGGGTTGCCCTGGTACTTGGTGAGTGGACACTCGCGTATAATATAGTACATGTCCTGCACCGCAAAAAAAAAGTAAAATATGACAAGAGTGAATTTCAGGGCGTTGCAACCGCCGTCATTAGTGTCACCAAATATATTGACGAAATCAATGACACCTACCAGCAACTCCTGATGTAAACAGAAGTACAACCGGGGATGCAGTTTCTATCAGCATCAGAAGTTGCTACAGTGTCATTGATTTCGTCAATATATTTGGTGACACTAATGACGGCGGTTGAAACGCCCTGAAATTCACCCACAAACACTTTGGCGTCTATAATATTAGTAATTATACTCACAGATAACCAGCAGCAGCCAACAGCAAAACGAGCAACAATCGCGCCGGACTCCCGTACAAATACACCAGCGAGAACAATATAGCGAGCCTGGACGCCGCGTACAAGTGGTCTAGCCAGTCGCGAGGCACGACCTCCTCGTCCAACCCCTCGGGAGCGGGCGCGGGCGCCGGCGCGGCCGCGGGTGGCGCCTCGGCCGCCGGCGGGGCTCCGGGGATCGCGTTCTGGGTCGCTTGCCACCTGGGGATCACAGGTTGCCATGTATGATCGAGCGGTACCGATGTAAGACGATCTGATCTGGTAAGTTTGCGCGCTACAATTCTCGTGCTACTAGAAAATTTCAAGATGCAATATCAAGTATATTTTTGAGAAGTCTGGCAGGGTCGTTCTTCTTTTCTATCGACAAGATGCAAGGCTTACAAATCAACATGTACCATTTTTAAATAACGAATATAAATGATTATTAATGTGTTCTAAATATTAATTAATGTACCTTTTTGTAGAGATGGACTATTTCACTATGTAAAATTTAATTGACATGCAATACTTTTTGATCAAATTGTACGCATCCGTCACGATTCCCCAAATTATTACCATTGTCCCCTTTGTCACGATTTTTTTGCCCAAGTTAAATCATGTGAAATACGAGGTGATAAATTAATAATGTTGTCAGTTTATGGTAGATTAGGAATACCTTGATAGTGTAATGTACCTATGTGTTTGTTTATATAATTATAACTTCACGTTCACTTAATGTCCACAATTCATTGTCGATAAAAAAGAAGAACGACCCGGCATGTATGTAAATTGATCTGGAGTGGCTCGAAAATCGGGGAATTGATACATGTATGCAACAACATTGTACTTATCGCACAAATTGCCTTTAGCGGGAATCGAACCCGAAACCGCTAGCTTCAAAGGCATGGTACCAGCAAGGCTAATCGTGTCGTCAACGTATCAAGTAGGAGTATATTTGAGACAACCGCCTCTATATAATTTCGACTGTCCCTATGAACATAGTCGGATCTGCTAAGCGGCTGCTTTGCAGATCCGACTATGTTCATAGGGACCGTCGATTTTTTCCTTGATCGCACATGCATACATTTCTACTCGTGTACAAATCAATGCAAAACGCATGAAAGGTCTGTGAAATCAATTATCTATGACTTATTTAGACATTTCCTAAAACAATGAGTTTGCAAAGCGTTCAAATATCACCTATTATCGATTTATATGAACTTTCATACTGGATAACGCCATTGTCAACAAACACAGCAAAGTACCTAAAGGCGCATAGTTACCTCAAAGAATAACAATGACCTTTATTCCTAATTTAGAAATAAGTTCCATATCGATTTTACTGCCTATTTTTATAGAGAGGTCTTTATTTCAGTCAATATCAATTATCATATTCTAATTAGTTGAAAAAGTGATTTTGTTATAAATTGTTAAATGATTTGCTTATGACCAAAAAAATAATCAAAACGTACCTAGTTTATGTCGTAGTTTCATGATTATGTTCTGAATATTTATTTATGATTTATCACACACCGATAAAACTGATAAACGCGTAATATCTACCGATAGCAATCTATTATAATAAAATACGAAATTAATTTCGTGGAAAAGCTGACTATATTCAGACAATTTAAGATTATGTTGCAAACTGCAAGATTTTGTGTTTAATCAAAATGGTAGAACAAAAACACCCGGTCTATGTTCTTAACTGTAGTATGTAAGTTACATGTGTACCTTCATACGTATACATTGTCATTGTGTGTTGCTTATTAATACTGAATGCTTATTTTAATAAACGCAGTTCATAACCATCCTCCGTAGATTCACTATATACGAACTCCCGTCCCTACATGGCGACCTTGCCAGGATTCGAACCTGGAATCATCACAAAGAGGAACAAAACGGTGCCTCTGGTCGAGAATAAGACGCGGTTAGATTATGAAACAAACAACTTTTCAATTAGATCTCAACTCGGCTAATAGGGAGTATGCATGAAAATTGTTTATCGCATTTCTTAACAAAATATAAAAATACCGTAAAAGAGATGGCAAAAAGTGAAATTAAAATCAAAATCGGACAAAAAATACGGTTAATATAAGCATTTAAAACTACTAATTAAACAGAGAGATCCGACATGTACTGTGACGTCAGCGGGCACTACGGCCATATAAACTCCATGTTAAATTCTGTTTTGCTAGAAAGAGATAGAAACAAATCTTTAATGGCTTATATCTTAGTTATTTTTATAGTTATTCGAAAAATATTTTTTCTCTACCGTTTGTCAGATGAATGACTTTTTAACAGAAGCAAGAAAGGCCGCAAATACACCTGCAAGAAATTGCTGTGAGAAATGTCCCGACAGTGCTGTCCTACTTAAGGTCGCCGTCAATAGAACTTGGAAACGATGTAAACAAATTAGTACTGTTTGACACATAACCTCAAATATTCACCAAGCGTGTTTTTATTCAAAATAACGTATATTGAATAGTTATTTCATTTTAAACTTAATATGAAAATAATGATCTAGTGTATAAATCATTGCAAAGACCTCACTTGATCTTTAAAAGTACTTGATTATCGAATAATCATGGTGAATTGGTTCGTTTGGTTTGTTTACATCGTTCACAAGTTTTGTTAACGGCGATTTTACGCAAAACAGAGGTTAGTAAGAAACAGACATACACTCAAAAACAATACACCCTTCTTCTTTTCAGGGTTCCGTACCAAAATGGTAAAGAAGGCACACTTATGGTGACTGTCTGTATGACAGTTTTCCTCAGCAACTACTTAAGCTACCAACTTGAAATGTGTCATAGTCGTATGACTTGTTTGCTTTATCTATATTTTTCAAGGCAATCGGGTAAATGCGATGAAAGTTACTAACTAGGTAATTTCGTTCTGCGATAATGATGTCCTCGCGGCGTTCACGGTTGCTCGTCATGCTTAACAAGATTCTTATTTTAACCATCTAACTCAGCTACTTTATTTTGATACAAAGCAATGCAGCAAAAAATATACAATCCAGTCAAATACAAACTAATCGCCGAACAAACATAATTTAAAGACGCCGTTTTAGTTTTAGAGATAGTATGCTGCCTACGATGTCAGAGATTTTTGGATGTTTATTATCATTTTCTCGTTGTCTATAAAACCTAGAGCTTATTTTCGGACTAGGCCAAATTGTATGTATATAGACTTTCCCTTGACATTTATTTTTTCAATTCAATCGCCCAAATATATAAAAGAAAACAACTACTTACATGTAAGCATACTGCTGCATATACTGCAAGTATGCCTGTTGCATCATCATCATATGATGCGCATACGCCGTCGGATCGTTATTCACCGGTAGAATCCGCCCTCCGAAGTTATTATAGTTATTCGGGTAAGGCGGAACCCTACCATAGTTATTCACGAACGAGCTTAGATAATTCTGCATTTCTACGGTGTGGTTCTGATCGTTCTGTCGCATTTCTGGTCTGAAAGCAAAAACGTTTATATGCTAGAATACTTAGACATATACTTGTTATTGGTTATTCGATGTTTTCCTTTTAGGGGAGTAAAGTTGACTTGCAGTAAAAGTCCACGTAATAATTCACGATAATACTTTTTACAATCGTGAAGCTGTGGGTGCTTTGCGTTCTTCACTGTAGTTATTAATATACCACTTTAAGATACTGGTCACCAGATCTTACACCATTTTACCAAGCAATACTTCAATATGGACGATGGTTTTTCTTATCCCGATTTAAAAGAAAACCTTATTCGAAAACGATACAAAATATCTACAAACGTCATGCTCACGAAATGGTAACAACTCAGCACAAACAAGCACTGATTTTCCGTTTGTGGGACCATCAGGAGAAGCTTCGGCAGGTTCCACACATAAAAGTAATATGTTGTCAAATTATGTCAAAAATCAATTGCCATAATTTGTGGTTCATTAACCTTTCAAATAAACCCCTAACATGTCTTACTAATTTCAGCGGATTTAAGTGCCGCGAACGCCCAATTGTCAAGTTGTGCCACGCCTCATACATTTTGCGTTGGCATATCGCACCTTTAGAATTAAAGTGACCTAACCCAAAATAGACAAACTAAAACAATTCGCTGGGAAAACATGGACCAGACTGTAACGGAAAGAAAGGAACGGAAGGAAAGGGAGGAGTCCTTTGCTAAGGAGCACTCGGACAAGGAATACAGAGAAAAAACAGAGTGAACTGAAACACAAAAATCTTAATAACAATAGGATTTATTATTTTATAGAATTATGTAAATTATCTGTCTGAAATAGAGGCTTTATTATTATTATTAATAATCCAAAATTTTTAGATTTCGAATTAGGTCTCTATGATAATAATTTTATGACCCGAAGTAGAAAACTTAACATTTTGTATTAGGTGACTTTAATTCTAAAGGTGCAATATGTCAACGTCCTGGCGTCTGAGGCAAGTAAAAATACGGTCAACAGAGGCGTTAAAAAGGATACACGTTATGTTACCTGAGTGGTTCGCTTGGTGTTTCTGTAGCACTTGTTGAAGTGGCAGCGGTCCTCTGTCTCAGTCCGTCGGGGGCCCCTGGTTGAACCTCCGGGGCTTTCCTCTTCGGTGTACACACTAGATGCATGGTGTGGGCGATTTGACTCTCGTACGTGCGCAGAACATCTTTGAGGACTGTGTTGTCGTCAAGTAACTGGCCTGAGTATATGATTTTTTGTTCGTCCGTCTCCTGAAATTAAGTGTGATGGTAAGAAATGGCGATTTTAGGAGTACAGTTACGTTGTTAAGAATAGAAAAGCAGGCTAATTTTGTTGTCTTTCTTGCATGTAGGTTAATCGCATTTTAGAATTCCATATTTTATAGTGTTAAAGTAATCGGAATTCTTTATATATTTTTTTCCAATGTTTGCCAGTAGGTATTATTCCTCGGGGAGCAGTTGTCAAGAGAACATTGTATAGGTTACTATATACTCGTAGAAGGTCGTTTGATGTTTTGACGACGCGGTTAGCTTAGTTGATAGTGACCCTGCCTTCGAAGCTAGCGGTCCCGGGTTCGAATCTCGGAATGGGCAAATATTTGAGTGATGAGCGCGATTATTTGTTCCTGAGTCATATTATGGAGAGTAGGTATGATGTTGTTGTTGTTGTTGTTTGTTTGGTTGATATCGTCACCGCAGCTTCCCGCGGCATTCCGCGGTGTGCTCAAGTCTCCCTGTGAGGATATCAACTAAATGTGAGGGCTAAGGATATTAAATAGATTAAGGTTTTGGTCTTGAATTACAAATCAGGGTTTAGTGAGCGCCGGCCCTAAGTTGGATCTGAGGCTCATGAACTTTTGTAATCTCAAGACTGCCAATGCATTGCCAACCCTGACGACCATGAGGGAACGCTTCTATTTCACCGGCTGTTTTACTGCTACGTCATAATGCCGGGGCCACACTAAAGGAAAACGCCATTAATTATCACGATGATAGACGTTATGCGTAAGCAGCATAAGGACTGTCATCGTGAAAATTAACAGCGTTTCCCGTAGTGTAGCCCCAGCATAACACAATTTATGAAAGATGGTGGCATTAACGCGGTATGCTATACGTGATTTACGAGTATCTATTACACATAAAGACACAACTGATTTAAAATAAACTTTAAATTTTACACCTGTAATAATAGAACGTTCTAGAAAAGAAAACATTATATCACAATTTACCAAAGTCATACCACCCGGAAGATTATCAATATCATCATGAACAAAGATGCCAGTTAAACAGTCAATAAATTATCATTGTAAGAAGTATATATTTTGTTTATTTTTTTTTTATTAACAAGTTTCATGCGACTCTTCTCAACAGTGGTTATAGGTACTCTTATAAAGCGCTAGGAGACTCAGGGCCTGTTTCATAATCGACAAGTAAATTCATCTGTCAAATAAAGATAGCCCTCTCCTTGTCTATTTTCAAATGTAAGAAAGGGAAAGGGCTTAATTAATTTGACAGATATACTTGGACGATTGTGAAACGGGCGGTCAGACTTTTAAAAATACCGGTGCGGCTAAAAATAACAGTCGAAGCAATTAACACATGGTCGATAGCTACCACACAGACTGACTGTTTATTTCCCGCGTAGAAAAGCTGAGCCTGGAGAGGTATGTGTAGGGGAAGCGTACTAGAAAACACCTCGCCTCCCCCACCGTCGCGCCCCGCGAGACAGTCGCGCAAAACCTTGTCGTACTTTGGGGACCTTACCGTAAATGAAAATGAATGAAAATGAAATTTTATTGATAACACCGTACCTTGGCACTTGATCGCCACGAGGTCCTAGTGCTCGTATGAACGAGGCAAGTTGCTTTGGATGGGGATGATATTACGAAGCACTAAATTAAAAACTTCGGTTACCGTACCTATCCTTTTTACTCTTCATTCGAGACTAACACCCGTATTTATAGACAAGAAAAGTAATTACTTGAGTAATAGTGATGTCAAAAGTCATATAAAAAACTGTTACTTAAGTAACAAGTAGGTAATTACTTTTCTTTCTGTCTATAAATACGGGTGTTAGACTGCTTTTCCACCAGAGCTGTGCTGTTCTAAGCTGTCTAGCTACGGAATGTGTTGATATCCACCAATTAGGATCGTTCATTTTTAAAGTTCAGCTTAGCTTAGCGCTGGTGGAAACGGGAAGCTTTGACTTCGCTCACCGTTAACTAACTCGCACATCTCTGGTGGAACGGCACCCTAAATCGGGGGAGTTGCGAGAACGTAACATTGTACGTCGATTTTTAAAGTAAGGCTTCTGGGACGTTGCTTATCGTTGCTGCGTAAGAGATTAGGTATTTTAATACCACTGGGCATGCCACACCGAAACGATTTGTAGAGACTAGACAATAAGCGTCTGATGAACGTACTATTGTGTTTGTAAATACAGTAAGAAAGCCAATATAATACAATATAATCTATTACATACATACATACATACATAATACTATACGCGTGCGGCTGTTTACATGGGAAAGGGGATCGTAGAAAACTAAAATAACTACTAGAGTAAATAAACGCTATCGTATTGGTAATCGAATCAAATGAGCCCCAACTTTAAGGTTAGCCCCCTAGCTACTCCACTGCCTATGGCACAAAACTTTAGAAATATACGTTACCCATTACCTACATTAATAGAACTTTTTAAGTCTTCAATTTAAAATCTATAAACGTCTTTACAATACAATATAGGTAATGGGCGTATCAACAACGCTATGAATGTTGCACAATATGTAAATAATTGAAAATAAAAAGGTGACACTTCAAGTGGGATGACCTAATAAGTTACTGAATAAAGCATTTTTATTATTTGTCCTGCGGACAGATATATCTCTAGTATCAGAATTAAAGGTTCAAAGGTCAAAATAAACTGGTTGCTCTGCAGCAGGTAACATAAAAAAGATGCCGACAAGTTTAGAATCCTCTCCTCTTTTTTAAGTTGGTAGGTATACAAATAGTTACGAAGTTAAAAAGTTATGCTGCAAACTCAGTTAATTTCAGTATATTATTTAAGAAGTTGGACATTTGTGAAAGTATTACTAACAAATAGCACTTTAATTGGCAGTTAAAAAATAAACATTTCTTATCAATGTTCCAAATAACCACAAAATAACAAACGTGCCTATTACTGATAAGGCAGGTTTGAAAATAATGGAAAAATATAACTAGTTAACATGTTTTTACATGCAAATGAAAATTAATTACAATTTGATTAGCAGCTATAGGTACTCCTTCTTGTTTAATTGTAACTGGATGGAAAGTATTCAAATCTTGCACATCAATTTTGAAGGGGGGCCATCGCTTCCCAGGATGGGTGTGTTTAGGCCTGGCTAAGGAGAAATCCTGAATCCGCTGCGGGGATCTTCTGTGCATAATGTGAACCCACCAACTTTTTACTTGTAGAGTCTTGATTAGCAGCTTTGCAAAATAATTACAGTACAGTCACCAATATAACACAACAAAAATCTATTTTTCCTCAAAAAAGAGCAAGAAATATTTGCAGATAAACATTATTGTCTAGAACAAAAATATGAACGCTGGAAATAGTTATATTTACCTAGTAAAAAATAAGTATGTATATATATAACACGCATATTTCTTGTAGGCAAACCTACAATGCATGCAGGTACTCAATAATTCAATATTTAAAACACGAAAGCATAACTTTGTAAGTATGTCAAACAAACATGTGTAAGTTGTGTTACTTTACATACATGACTACATATTTTACAAATAGACTCAAGCTATGCCATTATAGCAACATCAAACTGTTACAATATTAATGTAGGATTTTCATTTATTAATTAAAATATCAATTGGTCAACCAAGCCAAAGTAACAACCATAACCTTAGCCTTAAATAAATAAGACATATTCCACAATGGCATGGAAACATTAATTATAACAGAGACAGCTCAATTCAGCAAAACAATGTAATCATTGCCATTTTGTTGATTCAAGTGTTGCAATGTATTGAGTTCCCCTTTTTCTCAAAATAATCATGTATAAAGTAATGACATCCAAAAAGTTTACACATTTACACTTGGTGGTAACTTTTAAATATGATTTAAAAATTCAAAATATCAACCAAGCTAAACTCCTTTAGCAAAATTTTTAACTATTAAACGGGTATTTCATATGAATATATACCTATATCATTAATTTTTTTACCAAGACATCTGTGCAACAAAGTTTCAGAATTCACATTACAACAGAAAAGTAGTGGAGATGAAACTGTAGGAAAGTATGAAAAGGATAACATTACAAGAGGGTAATCTATTAACTTTTTTAATCCATAATTCCAAACATTTGTTGACATTAGGACCCTTAAAAACGTGAAGTAAACAAAAAAGAGATAAGGACTTATAATATTCCTGACGTAATAAAATCGGAAACTTACCGGTTTACTAGGATAGACCTGCGAGAGATGACCTTTGAGTTGCTTCACCGTCCAGGAAGACTGGCATTCCACATTTTGATCGTCGATCTGCTGGTTCGGGGCCTTCACGACAAGCTTCACGCTAGCCGGGATCATCTTCTAACACCCAACTGCGATAACTCGTTAGATAATACCAATACAATCCCGTCCCGTGATTTTGAGCACAGCAAAAAATGAAGCATACATAAACAGGAAGATTTTGTCAAATTACACGGCACATTGAACTTACAATTTGAACGCAACACGGTAATAAAAGTTTATTTCTAAATAGCCTCTACTGCGGAACTATAATGACTAAATTAAATTGGTTTTGATGTAAATAAATACTCCGCAATAGCTGGGCCCCAGCACTTGTCAATTTACCTTGAAATTATCTGTCGATTTTTTATTGGTCCAGCAACGATTGTTGATAACGCTCAATTGTTTTCATTACAATAATTCTGAATTTTTCATTGGTTGTTAATAATTTTCTATAACTATTAGGATATTGATTGGTGGTAGTCATTTCTGAATTCCGGACAAATAGAACAAACCAACCTTTTATTGTAGTAGTGTAGCCAGGATAAATTTGATTAAATTACGAAGAAAAAATGAAAAAATGTTTCTGTTGCGAAATCAAATAATGCGTTGGCTTGGTTCCAATAAAATATTAACAAGCCCAATAAAAAATAAAATATTATTAGGTTTTTGTCTGGGTAAAGCTAACTTTATAATTGCTTTTATTGGCAACCTATTTCTACACTTCGTTCCGTTATACGCAATCATAAGATAAATAGCATTGTAATTAAAAATATATTATTTTTAAGGATTTTCGCTATTTCATGATTATTCCCAATTAAATAATACAATGTTTTATGTTTTTTCAATAATTTAAAAAACAATACATTATATACTATTGTAAATGCAATTATATTATCTTATCGGATTCGTAATTAGAGTGCGTCAATTGAAACAAATGCACAGGTTTGACGTATACTGGACATATAAATATCTTATTATGATTAATTCTTCTGACTGACTGAGTTGTTATAAAGTCGTGTATAATTTTCATAGTTTAACTAATCATTAATAATTTAAAAATAATAACTAAGGAATAAGTGATTTAAAATACCATTGAATAAATTAGAGCATTGTTCTTCGAGGAATGCAAGCTAACCCGACCTAACTGAAAACGGTTTTATATTTTTAATAAAACAATAATAATGGGTGTTACGGTGTAAGTTGTAACATTTCTAAGCAGATACGCGAAGTAGCATAATGAATCGATTAACCATGTTTTTTTGTTGCAGCTTACAGCAATATCCGGTTCCGGAAAATAAAACTGGTACTTATGTGATCGAGCTATTAACTAAACGCCTTTTGGCGCTGGGGGCCACTCAGCAGGGGCAGTTCCTAGTCGATTGTGAGAGCTACCTATCGCATCCTCAAATGGGTCAGTGAAATAAACATACGAACAATAAAAACCATTGTGTGTTGTGTTAGTTTACTGATAACACAATAAACAAATCGGGATTTATATTGATTTACACAGCACCATACAATCCTTGCAAGATTCGGACTACGTTTGAAACATCCTAAACAAGCTCCATTCATGTTGTTACAATAACAAACAGCTGCATCGGCTACTAAACTCCAATAATTCATTACTTTTATGATAAAATCCATAATTTGATGGCCCGCCCCACCTAACACAGATATTTGCCCTTACTAGGTATTAAACCTAGGACCCCTTACTAATGGGGCATTAATCTTGGTTTTACATAGTATTTTTTTTCTCAGGTACAACAAAAACAGTTCACATCCTCCATAACTCGGAGCAACCAGCATCGGTCTTCTCAATCTTAGAAAGTGGTACAAAGAATATCCATGTTGTGGCCGATGGATTGTTTGATCTTCTGATGATGAAGCTTTCACAACACTATACGTCTAAGAAGCAAACGAAGATTGAGAGCAAGGGGCCCAGGTTTGAGCTGGGGGACTTCTGTATTAAACTTGGGTCTGTGATGATGAATCAAACCTTCAAGGGGATCCTTATTGAGGCAAGTGTATATCTATCTATAGTATTTTATCTTATTGACCTTATACTAGTCTACAGTCGGGTTTTCTTTGCAAGTCTTTTTCAAATAATGAACTTTTTAAAAAGGGTGTCATTAAATTTCTTCGAGACCACCTCTGGAGTTGCAAATGTCCATAGACGGCGGGGACCACTTCCCATCAGGTAGGCCGTCTGCCTGTTAGTCAAAGGCAATAAAAAAAATGAATGCTGTACGTGAACATGAATATTGTTTGTCAGGTGGAATACCGTCCGTGCGTGATGGTGAGCGCGGTGTGGGGCCTGCTGCGCGAGTTCCTGGCGGGGCTGCTGGGCGCGGGCGCGGCGCTGGCGCTGCCGGCGCGCGACGCGGCCGCCGCGCACTCGCCCGTCGACACCGTGCACCAGTACCTCGACCACTTCGCCGCCTACCGCAAGCACACCGGCCTGCGCAACGCCTAGGGACCACCGCTTCTCAAGGTAAAAGGCAGTATTTTACACAAAACTACTGTATCAATTGCAACCTTAATACCCAGTAATGACTGGGTATTAAGGTTGCAATTGATACAGTAGTTTTTTGTAAAATACTTGCCTTTTACCTAGCAGAGCAGCTTCTCAACACAACGCGATTCTGGCCTCCATATTGGGTTGCATACATATTCTTACCCATAATGTGTTTTAAACCATAATGCATTTTTTCACGACATTATTTTTCCAGGATTTTTATTAAAGTAACCTAACCTAACTAATCTACACGATGAATGTTTATTAAATACTGTAATTTCAGCCTAAAAGGGTGTATGTCTAAAAAAATTATGACAAACAGTATGTACGCGACTAGACCGGCTCCCATGATTCTGCTGTCACAGGTGCAACATTTACAATCGTTTAAGGCTTTTCACCAATAAAATAGACGTTATTTTAGAATAAAATAATTATTTGAAGGGTTACATTTATTTTTAATATAACTTGTTTACTTTTGATTCATTTATAGAGTTTAAATGGAATGTATAAATAGCTACCAGAAAGGTTTAATACCCGTTGTAGACGCTAGAACTTGGTCCAGCCCGGACCAAGTTCGAGCGTCTGTTACGGGTATAAAGTACCTTGGTGTGACCCGCACGCCGCGCCAACGGCCCGCCAGCGTCGCGTCGCCGTCCCGCCCGGACTTAAGCATAAGAGTTCCATTTGGAAGTTATAAAATAAACGAAGTACAACCTTGTTACACGCTTTTATTCTTGTTCAACCTGTTTATTTTTAATAGATAAACTGAAAGTTCTGAATCGATTTTCATAATAAAATTGTATCACCATTTAGCTACACAATACAGGCCTCCTAGCATGCTTGCAAGGGATAACATTTGATAGGTGATAGGGAAATTAATATATCTGCTCCATATTCTAACGAAAGTCTTAACGCTTAAGGTTTAAAATAAAAGTGTCCCGTCTCGCTATGAAAATCGGAATAGTCGCTTAGTAATAAAAGGTAATAAACCCTTTCCTATTTTCGTTCATTCATTTCCCTAGCACCTGTCAAATTTTATCTTGCATGTTAAGTCTGGAAGTAACATAGATAGCTGCGTGTGTGGACTCTGTCAACTAGTACGGAAAATATACGAAAATATATCGTAATATGCCTAGCTACCTATATATATTAATATACCAAAATATATATTATAGCTCCGTGTGTGACGCGCTTAATAGGCATGGGGGCTTTCACGAAAACAGCGTTCATCTCAGTAAAAGGCCAGCAATGTACCGACAACTCTTCTTGAGTTGCCGGTGTTCATGGACGGTGGTGATTACTTCCCATCCGCATGCTCGTTTGCCTCCCTCTCTTATAAAAAAAAACCATAATAGGCTTAGAATACAGCCCTTCCCCAAAGATCTCCACCGTGACCGGTCCTGTGCATCCAGGTTGTTTATCGCTCAGATATCCCTTTCTAACTAATAGAGACTTACTGAGCGACAAGTGAGAAAATACAAGATGTGCTAGAGGTTCAGCTGTTGTGACCTTTACAAACCGTCAAGAAGAAGCAGGGTAATGTTTTTATAACCTGTATGTATGTATGGTTCTTATTACCTTGTAGAGGCTGAACGAAATACCCGATTTCGGCAATTTAGCACGGCTGCGGCTTTGACTTTTATATTACTCCCGGAGAGCCATTTGACTGGTTTTACTCTCACTGTACGGGAACCTTCGTCCCAACCAGGCAAACAGAGGGCGCGGCCCGAAAGCCCCATGTTGATCCTCCTCACACCCCTACAGATCAACCCGGGCCTCCAAACAATGTTTCAATCTTTTAACTACTATCTATCACCATTGCCAATAAGTGATAGTTTCATAATATGCAAATCACTCACCTGATTGCACATCTATTATCACTCAACTTCTTAGGCAAATCCAAGCCTCCAGAACCATATTAATCTTTACATCGTCATTATAACGTTTATAAGCTCTTACCAATGCCCAGGATAATATTCTCTCACCTCACACGCCATCTTTTTTCCTAACCTTGCTTTCCCGCCAAGAACTATTTTTTATAGATGACACCTGTCCAAGCTGACAGTCATAATTATTTCGTTTAAAATAGTTAAGGACTAAGGTGTTATCTCACAAACATCTTTCATGCATATCGCGATCATTCGCGACAACTTCTATTCCATATTCTAACGCTAAATCGCTATGGTCGCTTAGTTATAAAAGTCAGGACGAGACACTTTTATTTTAAACCGTATACGTTAAGTCTTACGTTAGAATATGGAATAGATATATTCATTTCCCTAGCATCTGTCAAATTTTATCTCGCGCATGCATTAAGCCCGCTGTGACGGATGCTTTATCCACACGATAAATACGACCATAATTATCACGCAGGTATTACGGTCGCCCTTATCGCGGTGGATAAACTTGGATAAAACATCTGTCACTTTCTGACCAGTGTAAGTGCAAGGGTGACGGATCCTTTATTTCCGTGGATGGCGAGAATAAGTTGATAACTCGTCAAAAAAGCAAGAAGTAATTAAACCTTATGCAATCTGTTCTAAATACAAATTTCCTTAAGTTTAAATCTCGACTTATCAACTTCACGCCATCCACGGATTTATTCTGCCCTGCTAAGGTAAAAGGCAGTATTTTACACAAAACTACTGTATCAATTGTAACCTTAATACCCAGTAATGAGGTTGCAATTATTACAGTAGTTTTGTGTAAAATACTGCCTTTTAAAGCAGGGTAGTATTTATCCACCGATAAAGGCGATCACAGTACGAGCGCGGGACAGGACATTCCTGAAGTAACGAAAATGTAATATTTTGTTATTAATTCGGTAGCTGTAAACATTGCAGCACATCCGATCCTTGTCAGTTTGTTTATTAAGGATGTATCGTATAAACAAAGTGCACGTTTTTATTTCATTCTAGCCCAGAGAGCGTGTTGTATTAGTGCTTAAATGTTAAAGTTATCAATGAAGAATTTTATTGTTATGTTTAGTATGTGTATTTATTGTAAGTCTGCTTTACTTATTACTTAAATGTATTAAATAAATAAACAGGTAAGTAATAAAAAAGTACTAGGTATTATCATGCCCTCTTAAATAGAAATTTAGGTACCTACTTAATCTACAATAAAAGAGCGAGAACATAGTGTTAACATCATTTAAAGACGCATTTACGCTTTCTCCAATCGGTCTTCCAGACGCAGGGAGGGCTTCCATCCTCATGTAGTCGAATTTCCATCAGTTCGGATGAAGCGGTTTGCTGCGTCATTTCTTATTCGCACTGCCAAGGAGTGGAATGCTCTCCCTGCGTCTGTGTTCCCGGAATCCTATAACCTTGGTGTTTTCAAGGCAAGAGTGAATATGCATTTTCTGGGTAAGCGTGTACCATCTTCGACCTCGTCGTCACTTAACATCAGGTGAGACAGGTCAATCGCAAACCCATTTATGATAAAATAAACCCCTAAAAAAAAAACAAGGAACCTTATAAACGCATTTGGCTCGGTTTACCTTCATTGGCACCACACCGATTGTTAACACTATGAACATTTTTTCTATATAATAAGAGGTGATAATTCTACAATCACTTCTTGTGCGAATTTCGTATTTTAAATGCCAATTGGGAATATGCATGTTTTTTTTTGCTTTATTCATTCATGTGACAGTAAGTAGAGAATATATATATTTCGAATAACTATAAAAATAACCAAGATATAAGCCATTAAAGATTTGTTTCTATGTATTTCTAGCAAAACAGATTTTAATATGGAGTTTATATGGCCGTAGTAAATTCTCTAAGGAATTGGGTGTTTTACCGTACCGTACCGTTTTACCGTACCGTAGTGCCAACGATGGATCTAGTGGAACTGGACGTGATCAACTGCGGCATCGACGACGAGAACCAGGTCACGGAGGGTGCCATTGACGCAGAGAAGTATCCATGGTACGGCGTGCTCTACTACACCTTCTGTGAGTATTTTTAGGGTTCCGTACACAAGGGTGCCAACCCTATTACTAAACCTACGCCGTCTGAACTTTTTTAACCGTAATAGATAGCCAGTTTTTTTTAATACCTACTTTGTGTTATAACGGCGGATTTCATAAAAAAAAAATAGTTAAATAATAACTTTTTATCTGATTTTTCTATATATATACTACATAATATAAAGAGGAAAGATTTGTATTTTTGTATGTTTGTTACGAATGAACTCAAAAACGACTGGACCGATTTAAAAAAATCTTTCACCAACATTTTTACATTTATAAAATTAGTAAGAATAATAATTTAAATATTTATTCGAATTTCAAGAACATTACATTACATTAAATTACATATATTATACAATAGGAAGTAGGATTATTTACTTACTTATTTATTAGGAAAACCAACGGCTAATAAATGAGATTAGACATAATACACATTACAGCGGTAAAGTGTTGCTTCGAGCTACGGCGTAGCGCACGTAGCATTAGGCGCGTCACAGACGGAGCTATAATCTAGACACGCGGCCGCGTGTCAAGCCAAGTTCAAGAAAAAGAAACTGGCAGCAGCCGCGTGTGACTCCTTCATAAATCAAAATCTATTTAACATAAACAAATGAATTTAGGTTTATTTATTCAAACCCCTTAGATTAAATATAACCCCAAACTTCATAAATTACAGCTCAAACGGTTACTGAGATATTAACGTCTCGTAATTTTTATCAATTATGACTGACTGACATATAGTTCAAAAACCTAACCCACTTCCAGGTGACCTAGAAAGTTGAAATTTGGCGTCCAGCTGGGTAAGTGTGTGTAAATATACAAAAGAAAAAAAAAACAGAAAACAGTGAATTTTTACGATTTGAAATATTCTTAGTATTGAACTTGGCTCCCATTTTCACATATGTTTTCGATGGGAAATAAAATTATACTTGTGTTAAAGGTTTTATTGGATGGTTGTAGACGGCGAGCTAGGCGAGAGCCGCGCGGTGACCGGCGTGGCTCTCATCCAGCGGGAGTTCGTCGTCGCCGCGGCCGCCGACGTCGGGGCGATGCCGAAATACGACTTTAGGTGGGCGGTTTAATGGTTATAATACAATAATATTATAATCCAGCCTATATACGTCCCACTGCCGGGCACAGGCCTCCACTCACAATGAGAAGGTTTGGGCTATAGTTCCCACGCGGGCCCAGTGCGTGGGAACTTCGCACACACCGTCGAATTGCTTTCCACACGATGTTTTCCTTCACCGAGAAGCACATGGTTTTACAAATTATATTTCGCACATAAATTCCGAAAAACTTAGAGGCGCGAGCCCGGGTTCGAACCCACGACCCTCTTTTTAAGGTTAAGATCACTATAAATATAGCTAACGCAGTAAAGAAACTACGAACAAACGTTCGAAACGTCGCACGCACACAGACGTCCCGACGAGACCCCTAAGCGGACATGGCAGTGCTGTCAGTGGCGGGTGTGGCGTCGAGACGAATAGTAGTTGAGGCGTGAGTCTGTGTGAGTGCGACGTTTCGAACGTTTCATAAAGTGTGAGACTGATATTTTGACGCGGTCAGGCGCATGTCGCGAGTGCTCGTCGGCGAGGGGTGGGAGGGGCGCGGGCGGCGCGTGCGCAACTACGTCATACACCCGGAGTACGACGAGACAGACAACACGGTGGCTCTTATTCAGCTGCGGGACCCGGTTCGCGACCGTAAGTGCTAAATCCACCAAATACATAAAATGTAAAAAATAGGCCAAGTTCTCATGTGCCACCAAAACTAGTGTTATGTAAAAAGGTCAAACCAATAGCGAGTAATATATTTTGAGCTTTGAGCCCTGACTTGGCAGTTTTTAAATAGAGTATGTTATATTATATATCAAGGATATAAATATTTTTAGTTATCGCATTTTTTCCTTAACCTTTGCTGAAGGACCTGACTCGATGCCAAATTTCAAAGCTTGAGAGTCAGTTAGTAAAATAAACCTTTTTTTGTAAATTAATACTTTTTATAAGATTATTATAGAACCTTGGTTTTTTACTGGGCTTTAAAGGCGTAGGTTTAAAGTAAATGAGGTGTCATATTCGCACCCCCAGTACAACACTGCGTTAATTTTTCAGAATCGTCGAAAATCCGTTACCTATCTCATGACATAAGATAACAGTTTTTATCGATTTATTTCGTTGAGCTATTTTAACTTAGTGCAGTGTTGTACTGGGGGTGCGAATGAATGTGAATCTTACAATGTATATTGCGTACTGCGTAATTTATTTTCTCTCGTTTCAGCCAATATAAAGCCTCTCTGTCCTCCGCCGCACCTCTTAAAGAGCCCAAAGTTTTTTATAATCAAGTATGAAGAAAGTAAGAACTACCTTAAAACTTTGTAAGCCTGATTTTTCAATTATTAGATAAATATATGTGACGTTCTCAATATAAAGGGACCTATGGAGGCAGGCGGTTACGCCATTTTTAGAACTGTTACCATAGTATTCGTATAGTTACAAGAATAAGAAGAGTGTAACTGCCTTCCTCCATAAGGTCCCTTTATATTGAGAACTTAACATATATCTGTTAATAATTTTCATATGAAAGAAAAGAGGGCCAAGATTAAGCAGATTTTTTTATTAGTGAATGAAAAGTCAGACTTAGTGTAAAATCTTTACTCCCGATAAAGTTACCTGCATACCCGCGGTATCTAATTTTTGTTGTTGTATAGTCGGGGTAAAAAAGGTTCGTCAATTTTCAACTCTATTTCGATACTGTCTGTACCTTACAAAAGTGACGAAACTTTTTTTCCTGACTATACCTAAAGAGCAGCACAGACTAATAACAGTCCGACAGAAGTAAGTTCTTATAGTATCAATTAGATTGATTGTTAGAATATTATTTAAATGTATTATTTCTTTTCATATATCTTTTGACTTGGTAATTTTAATATCAACTCAAAGTATATTGTTTATGAATTAATAAAACATGAGTATGCGTCAAATGAAGTATAGTTCGTTCGTTCAAATAGTGTGCAGTACACCCACACACTGCTATGGAAACCATACAATATTAACTGAATAACAATACCCATTTATGAATAATTTAATATAAGTGTATTCTTTTTTTAAATAGTGATAAATAATCAAACAAAATAAGAAAACACATACATTTAATGTCAACATTTTATTAATATTAATCTTAAACACAACTCTTACCACGACTTACCAGCATACTGGTGTCTTTTGAACTCGCCGGCACCGCTTTGTGCATGCGCCGGCGGCTTCTTTGTAGCGGCACATCAAAGCATGCAAACTATTTGAGCGAACGAACTATACATACGTAGCATTTAAATTTCTTCTAAAGCTGTGTACACAGTACTCACCGGCCCAACGAACGCCTACGAATGGTATTCGGTGTTGGTTACCACACGTTCGTTGCCCTCCGAGTGTCCAAATACATTTAGTGGTCGAGACAACCATCGTTGGGACCTGACTCGGGTTCGCATTCGCAATTTGATTATGAACGACGACGAAGTGCCCAATTA
This sequence comes from Tortrix viridana, assembly GCA_963241965.1. Classification (NCBI taxonomy): domain Eukaryota; kingdom Metazoa; phylum Arthropoda; class Insecta; order Lepidoptera; family Tortricidae; genus Tortrix; species Tortrix viridana. The sequence goes on along the minus strand of OY725195.1, from coordinate 1,680,361 downwards.
TAATTGCTAATTTGATATATAAGCTGCGCCATATAAATAATCGATTCTAAAATGGCGGCCACTCGCGCCACATATATTATAGTGCTACTATATTGACACAACGTTGTATGATATGCAAAAAATAACATACTGGATAGTGATGCCAGATCTTATTTCTAAAAATTAAAGAAGGCCGGTGTGTACGCGGCTTAATAAATAGTATACTCAAGATGATTATTACCTAAGGAGATTGCAGAGCAAACATTTAATTGAAGCTAGAAAAAAAATTACCCTGAGTTACGCCATATCTTTTGCACCTCTTTCTCCAGGAAGGAAAAGAAACAAAAATACATACATGCTGTCCCATAAGTCGCATGTCACAGTGACATCAGAGGTAAACCAGCCTAAGTCGCCTAACATGACCTCAGTAAAAGTCGCATGGTTTTCAACATATGCCAGTTTAAAGTTCAAGTTTTTTGTCGATTTAAACTTTAAACTGGAAATATCTTCAAAACCATGCGCCTTATAATATGATCTCAGATCATGTTAGGCCGGTTCGCTGTGGGGATGATGCGTAACGCATTTCCACCCGTCGAAAAAAAGAAAAAAAAGTAACTAAGTACCTCCGGTGTCACTGTGACGTGCGACTTATGGGACAACCTGTATTTTTGTTTCTTTCCCTTCTTCCTGGAGAAAGAGATGCAAAAGATCTGTGACGGATCTGGGGGCACGGTAGTGCCCCCGCCAAGTCGAGCAAAATCTTTTGTTTTTAGCTTCTATCCAATGCTTTGCATTCTCCAGTTAGGTAGTATGCTTCTTGGGTATTATTAAATGTTACAGAATACGAAAAGCTTCAGAAGCAGGTGTTATCAATGGAACACGTGCCAGCTGATCTCTGTAGGGACTTCTATATACAAGCAAATGTACGTATAAACCTAAATAACCGCTGCAACATAAGGCAGAAATACCTACGACCACGAGTACCACGACTTTCAGCCGTGGCCGGCGAATTATCTCTTCATTGCGCGGTCGAGACGCTCACCGCACAGCGTTTAATTGAAATTACACGTAATTTAACAATAATAATCCCATCAAAAACATAAATGTGAAAATGGGAGCCAAGTTCAATATTAAGAATATGCGTAGTTGTCGACTACGCCGACAAAAGAATTGAGATCTAAATGGGTGCCAAGTTCTGTAGATAATCTTGAAGTTTATTTATAAGAACATTCTAAAATAAATTTAAAACACAATTTCTTGATTTTTCTACTACAACAATCTTTGCTATTTAAAAATATAATTTCTTAAATTTGAACTGTCGAAATTATTTATATAAAGCTAAACTTAGGATAAATTGAAGCTCAAGATTTGACTTGGCTTAGTTTAGTCTGTCGCGTTCACATTTGTCTGACGCAGTGCGTTTTAACAATAGCTTGAGGCTTGTTAATTACTAGATAATAAAATAACATAATAAATAAAGTTACTTAACGGTAATTTCATAAAAATACCGTAGAATACCGTTAAATTAAAGTTTAATACCGTTAAAAATGACGTTAAATCAAGCGGATGACGGACGCGGATAACGTTCTTAAAACAACATTAATATTAACAATACCTTGTTATTAACGCTACCTCAATTTACCGGTAAAAATAACGCTAAAATATATTAACAAAATTTTAACGATATATTTTGCTAACGTTCTGTCGACCAGCTGGTAACGTTAGCAACTTTTTAACGTTAAATCAAGCCGTGATAATGACAACGATTCGCAGCTGTACGAGAAACGCATGCGGCCGCCGCACGTGGCGTGCGCGCTGTCCCTGGAGAAGCCGATGCCGTGCGTATGGAACGCGGGCGCCGCCCTCGTCACCCGCGACGTCTGGGGCCGCTGGATGCTGGTAAACGCTCAACTAGGGCCCTTAGCCAAGATGCATTACGCTAACTAGCGTTTCTATTCGTTTCGTTTTTAAACCAATCGTGTCACTGGTAGATCACGTCATACGAAGAGTCACGTGATCTTCCAGTGACGCGATTGGTTTGAAAACGAAACGAATAGAAACGCTAGTTAGCGTAATGTATCTTCGCTAAGGGCTCAGGGCTTGTTAACGTTACTAGATAACGTATTAAATAATGGTTACTTAACGGTGATTTCATAAAAATACATTGGTAACGTTACCTATATAATTTTTTTTATAATGTTAACTTACTAACGTTAATTTTACCGCTAATTTTAAGAATAGCCCGAGGCTTGTTAATTACTAGATGATAACATAATAAATAACGTTACTTCATAAACTGGAAACTTGGAACTTCCGACTATCGCTCACATACATACAAACCTATAAATATCCTTTCTCTTTCCTTTTGCTTCGCGCAGACGGGTAAAAAAGGCTTTGTCAGAAATTTCACTTTTAGTAGGTAACACAGTTATGTTGCCAACTGCATTTAGAAAGAAAGAACGACTTTTATTCACTAGGTACGGGAAAGACGCATTAAAATAAAAACCAGACAAGTGCGAGTCGGACTCGCGCACCGAGGTTTCCGTATTTAGGTAAGTCCGTACTTCAAAAATATACCTATTTGTGTACCTACCTTCTTTAATTGTATGCAATAAGGTCTATTTTGACTTGCCTAAATGTTAGTACAGATCTTTGAAGTTTTTTGTCAATTTCTCGATTACTATAAATTTTGAACTCTTCGTTTTAAAAACTTAATGACACCCCACTTGCTATAATCAAATCACTTTCATTTTTCATTTTTCAATTAGTATTATTATTATTATTAAGTGCAAGTACTGGATGTTTCTGGAATCTGCTAAATTCTGCATGTAGGTACTTCTATCAATGATTATAAGCTCGCTATACAAAGACAAGGATATACCATTTGACACCTTCCGTCTTGATCACATACCAACTCGATGGTGAAATATTATTTTTTAATCTCACACAAATTGACCTAGTCCCAAACTAAGCTCTAGGCTTGTACTATGATGATGATGATGATTGGTCCGACCGATCTCGGTCACGGCGACCGTTTTAAAGAAGACTCTGTTGTCGCTGGTGTGCTCGCATGTGGCTTATGTAGCAAATTTTCTTTGTGAAAGTTCTCATGCATTGCGGGCATGTGAGCTCACCATTGACAATATTGTAAGAGATTGCCGCAGGTGGACGGGCTTTCAGTTCGTCGCGCTTGGCGTCAAGCTCAGAGCGCCGTAGCTTTTCAAAATCGTAGACTTTGGCTTGCACCAGAGTCCTCCACTCGGGTCGTTTGGCAGCCTGCTTCTCCCAGCGAGACGGCTCAATGTGGGTATAGTGTACTAGACAACGATAAACATACTTATATAGGGTAATACATACTAGAAAACTCAGGAACAAATACTCGCGCTCATCACACAATTATTTGCCCATCGGGATTCAAACCCGGCACCAGTAGTTTTGTAGGCAGAAACATTAATTGCTGTTTGTGCTTAGTTGGGCCTGGGAGTGCGCGGACCAGGCTGCGGCGCGCCGTCCCGGTACCTGGACATGATGAGCTACTACCCCTGGATAGAGCACAGCTTGAAACAGTTCCAGCAAGTCACCATCAGCAAGATCTCCAATCAGAAATACGTGATACGGAGTAAGTAGCGATGCCTTGTCCTTATACAGTGGAAAGCTGAGATGGTTGAGAGGATTGTGAGGTGACGGCTTTCCATACAAACGGCGATAACGTTTTCCACCTCTTAATGTTAACCGATTTTGACAAATTTTTGATACGGAGTCAGTCTAAACAAAAACTATGTCCATACGTTTCTTTTTTTTCAATATTATTAATAAATTTCGATTTATTCCCGTTTTATTGTTTTCATACAAAAGTAATTTCGGCCATAATATGTTTAAGCATAACTAATCAATATTTTAAAAAACGAAACGTACGTTCATAGTTGTTGTTCCGACTGACCACATATAAAAAAATGATCGAATTCGGTTAACGTTTAGGGGATGGAAAACGTTATCGCCGTTTGTATGAAAAGGCTAGATTTTGCAGTTGGTTTATATTCCTCTTAAGAAGCTATAGGGAATCGAACGAGTTGGACGTGGGCCCGATTACAATATATTCAAGAGGTAAACACAATATTAATCAGGAGATTTTGAATAGAAATTGGATCTTGTAGATAATTTGTGACGTTCTCAATATAAAGGGACCTTATGGAGGCAGGCGGTTACGCCGTTTTTAGAACTGTCACCATAGTATTCTTATAGTTACAAGATTAAGAAGAGAGTAACTGTCTTCCTCCATAAGGTCCCTTTATATTGAGAACGTCACATTTATTCACAATAGGTCAAACCAGCTACGTCTGAAGTGTGAAAACGATAGCTTGTATGGAAATATACGAGTAATGAGTAAGTCTATGTATAAAGTACGTAAAACACACGTACACAAAGTAAGTACAAATGGCAGACTTAATGCCTCAAGGCATTCTCTACCAGTCAACCAATGGACCAAACAGGGACAATTTAAGGTTGGTGCTAAGAAAGATATGATAAAAAATAGAAATTCAGTGACCAATAACACTAAATATCCATGTATATATGTGTCATAATCAAATGTTTCTACTCTTTAAGATTCGCTATCATTATAAAAATCTCAAAGAACACAAAAATAATTTGAGCATAAAATAATTAATCCTGTGCTACTGTTCGGGACCCAATCCGGTAAATTTCCGTTTTTTACAAAACACACATAAGACTGGTCTAAATTCCCGAGCACGTAGGTACATAATAGTACATTATGATACGAGTGTGCTAAGTTGGTCATTAAAGTCGAGGCGGAATTGCAGCCCGAGCTGTCAGCGAGGGTGTAATAGAGCCGAGAGTGTAATGAGAATACTCACGCGTTTCCTACGACGTTTTTCAACACAATTGCGAGGAAAAAATAATAAAATCCCATTTAAACACTTAACCGTGAAGTCCGTGAAACATGGCGGCGGACATTTTGTTTTTTCGCGCACCATAGTTTTGGTGATTAGATTATGCGCGCGCTGGTGGAAATAGAGAGAGGCTACATTTGGCAAACGTATCATTTTAAAAATACGTAATTGTGCTTAAATTGTTACATATTTGGTTAAATAGGCTTATTATATATATTTAGGTTAGGTTAAACTGTGACCACAAATAAGTTATATGCTGCGGCGGGAAAAATATTTTTTGTAAAATGATACAGTTTGCCAAATAATGATTTGGTAAATTACAGTCGCCTCGCTTCCCTCGACGTCTTTGCCACCTTGCAGGAGTCGTATTATGAGCTGTTAAAACCTCTCAAGTTCCTAGCAGAGCTATATAACTGCTATAACTCTGTCCCTTTCACTTCCTAGAACCCGGTAGGCTTTTATTTTAAACCTTAAGCGTTAAGTCTTACGTTACAATATGGAATAGATTTATTAATTTGCCTACCTGTCAAATTTTATCTCGTGCTTGCATGCTAGGGGGCCAGGTTTTGACAGTTTATAATACGGTTAGGATGATCGCGAACGATCTAGTCACGTTATAACATTAAATAAAATTGCAGGCGGAGGCGAGGAGGATTACGAGCCGGCTTCCGAATGGGGAGCTGTCCTGCAGCGTTTTGGCAATTGCGATACAGAAGAACAGAAGAATCTGTTGTTCAGAGAGTCCATAGTCTTGCGGACAAGCAATAACCAGTATCAGTTTCTTAATTACAACGTAAGTATCATTGGGTTAATGGAAAACTTTGTGTGATAATGTGTAGGTACGGGTGGTTTGTGCCTTCAAGTAGGTCACATTGAATATCGAAGTTCACAGTTACATTAGCTCCATCTCTTTCTCTCGATTTAGTCACATGACGTGACTAAATAGTCTTTTATTATACAATATCAGATAAATGTCCTTTATACATAGAATCCTCCATTAAAATTGAGTAGGCCAAGTCACAACTCATTTTGTGTCTTCATACAAAACTTCGACTGAAGTAAGTACGGTTGTCAAATTCGTTTTCGTGCTATAAACCGATGGTATAAACCAAATAAGTAATAACAATCGAAAGGACACACCTGTAGAAGCTTGTACACATAATAACGACTAAAACTATTCATACTTTTTTGCCTGTAAAAATAAATAAATATCAAGGGACAATCTCACACAAATTGGACTTAGACCCAAACTAAGCTCTAGGCTTGTAGGTACTATGGGTACTAGGCAACGATATAGGTATATACTTATATAGAGAAATATATTATACTTAAATATTATGTCCGTGAGTAATTTGACCAGCAATATGATTAACTTTCTATAGCTATGTCCACACCAGGGCGCGTTCATGTTCATCTTGCGCTTTCAACTTTCATTCGTCTTGCGTCAAGCGCATGCAATACGAGGGTGACACTGAATCTTCAATAAAATCCAATGTTTTGACTTTATCTTCCGCCATTTTATTTGCAAAATGTTGCACGTCAACCCAGCGGTGACGGATCAGCGTGAGCTACGGGCATGCGCTGCTGTCAAACCAGTTTGTGTGCATGCGTTATTGCATTCGCTGTGGTTGCAGAGGCATTCGTCAGAGGAAAACGCAAGATGAACGTGAAATCGCACTGGTGTAGACATAGCTTATTACAATTTTTTTTAAAGTGTACTTTACCAGTTTTGTGATATTTCAGTTTTATTCAAGCTAGGTGCAATAGCCAATGTTGCCCGCTTTTACGTTACAGAGTCCACCGTGCGCGTGGCCGACTCGCGCTTGGCCGGGTTATTAATTTAAACAACTTGTTCAAAATTCAAAAATTCAAAATTCTTTATTTTCTTAACAAACCAGTACAAATATTATGATGGCCGGCGTCTCCTTGTAGGTTATTTCAAAATAACCTGTGCCAGGAGGCACCGCTCTTCCATATCTACAGTTTATATATAGATCTTAAAACTATTTTACCTAATTTTAATGTGTGTGTGTGTGTGTGTGTGTGTGTGTGTGTGTGTGTGTGTGTGTGTGTGTGTGTGTGTGTGTGTGTGTGTGTTTGTGTGTGTCTGTCTAGGCTATATTTCCTAGCAGATCTTCTACTTGATCGTAGTTCTTATCCTCCATCCAACTTGTTATTCTATTTTTGACTTATTCCAACAGATGTCGCTTTATGCCGCTGTGGAGTACACTTGTCTGACACTAGAGATGGTCAACGGCTCGGCCAGTTCCGAGTTGCGCGTCAAACATACCTGCCCCCGATATAGTTACGGACCACGATGCCACACTTACAAGGGTAAGTTACAAAACGGGGTCCACATTGGGTTGCATACAGTTTTATGGCATACTGTTGATAGGCATAACAGTTTGAGTCATAACGATCACTTCGCATAACGGTCAAGAGGCATAAATTAGTTAGCATATTATTTTTAATCATGAAATTTGAGTGCATAAATAACAATTGTCATACATTTATTGCGCATAAATGTTTTAAGCATAATTATCAATCGCCATAATAGTTTTGCGCAAAACGTTTTCACGTCATATAAGACAAACATTTTTAATCCTTCGTATGAATAAAGTATTACAAACACGACTACACCGCAGACAGTCGAAGACAGTCTGTATTGCGATGGGCTATACAACAACAACAACATATTTTTAACAATATCTGCAGTACAACCAATACTGTTTTGTGTTACAACCAGATGATGTACGACAAAGTCGACGGAGCTCCTATTCCGCGTAGTTAAGGCGCTTCGCGCCTTGACACAACTCTAACCTAACCTAACCTATCAAGTTGAAATGGACCTAATTTATCAAATTAGATTACGTACGCATCAGTGATTATTTGCTAAATTAGGTCAATTTCAACTATATGTCTATTATCATAATTTATGCATTGCAATTCTTATGACTAAAATCATTATGATCTTCAATATTATGACTAAAAAAATCTGACAATAAACATTATGATTTAAAAAAATATGACAGTACAATTATGACAATGAAAGTATTATGCGCAGGATCATTTATGATAAAAGATGTTTATGAGCAACAACTATATGCGTAAAGTGTTATTCCAATCGAAATTATGCCAAATAGTACGTATGCGACTAGAGGGAGACCCTACAAAACGATCTACGAACGGTCTGCCCTCTATCGGACAAAACTTTACAAGGAGGATCCATGAAGAAAGCCAATGTCCAGCTGTGGACGTCTCTGGCTGATATGATGACACTTGTAAACTTTTGTGGGTCAGGCAACAAACAAGTACAGTCACGGTTTTAAATATGTGTACACGTTTAGTACCTTGTCACTGTAATCGCTGTGACATTCATATTATGGCAGTTTAATCATGACATTAAATAGACAAGGGTTACTAAAATGTACACATATACTATACATAGTACAAGTTAATTCACAAGAGCTGGCACGAATGGATCGAACAACTGAATGAAAGTTTACATGTGTGTAAAATAAATACAGGCTTTCGGTTTGAAATTCGAACAACATTTAAAGGAACGGCACTGACACAAACATAGCTGACATTAGTTTCGTTCGTTCCCTTCGTGCCAGCTTTAGTGTATCTACCTGTAACTTCACCCGGTGTCTTACCCCCACCACGGCAACTCATCGTGGGCATTGCTGAGGCACAAGTCCCACCGCCAGCGAGGAAGCGATTACCTATCGACTATTTTCTCGCTCAACAAACAAACAAACAAAAGATATAGATCCCGTGTTAATAAAAGAGACACATATATTAATTGTTGATCGCTGGCTGTTCACACTGGCCGGCGAGAACTCTCCCTCCACTAATGCCCTGATCAGACGTACCGAGTACAGTGGCGAGAGAGTGCCCTCGGCCGAGTGCTCGGTTCGTGTGTACTTTGTGACGAGTACTCGGCCTAGTACTCGGCCCAGCAGAATGACGAGCGAGTCACTCGGACCTTGTTTTGTTTACTAGGCCGAGTGCCCACTCCCGCACTCCTCTCAGCATACCCCCCGCCGACTCGCTCGCCACTCGACAGATATGAACACGACCACTCGTCACTAGCGAGCCAGTAGCGAGTAGCTTTCAATTTTTTTTCTTTTTGCTATTCATGTTGACGCACTGACGGATCTGTCGAAAGTGAACTGACTCGTCAGGAAAAGCAAAGTACGTGTAAACACCTACTCACCCACCCTTCTCTCTCGGCCGAGTAACAAGTCGCTGTCTCGCCACTGTACTCGGTACGTGTGATCAGGGCATAACTATACACTCGCTGCTCGCCAACTCTTCTAGTTTCTAGCTCTACTCGCTTCTCGCTCATCGTCGGCGGTGGGGCAAGTGCCTGATTGGCGCACAGCTCGATAAAGGCGGGTCCACATTTGTGACATTTTCATCGTAACATGGTTCCGTGACATTGTCAGTACCGGTTATGTGGACGGTATTTGTCACGCGAACAATGTGACCTAGCCTTTACATTACACTGTCCACATTTAGCGTAACAAGTCTGTAGATTTGCCTCACAGTCCGATCTGATGAAGCCCTATAGTGTGAACCCATCATAATGGTGACACTTTAATAAATACTCCTTGATAATCTAATTTATTTGCAAACCGTAAACAAATTCCAGGGTCGGTGTTCGAGATATCTGTTTACATGATGTTCACTGACACGTGCCGATTCGAAATGAACGCCTTTGGATTTGAGAAGAACATGACTCTACTAGATGTCCAATTCTGGAAATGGGAGGAGGGAACATACTACGAGGATTTCTCGGCGAGCCAAGTAGAATACCACGGGCCCACTCACGAGACAGAATTTGGCTTTGAACCAGCTGATACCAGGTATTGGGTACCGGAGTACGACTTCTGGACGACCACACAAGCGCCCCCGAGTAAGTTTAACAAGCTTGGAGTCATCGGACAAATAGTAAAGCGCGCGGTTGTTTATGCGTTAAACGCAGTGCAAAACGCATTGCGGTTGATGCGCACTGTTTTTAACCCCCGACGCAAAAAGAGAGGGGTGTTATAAGTTTAACGTGTCTGTCTGTGTATCTGTCTGTGGTATCGTAGCTCCCAAAAGCTATGTCCACACCAGTGTGCTTTCATGATCATCTTGCGATTTCAACTTTCAATTCGTCTGCGTCAAGCGAATGCAATACGAGGGTGACAATGAATCTTCAATAAAATCCAATGTTTTGACTTTATCTTCCGCCATTTTATCTGCAAAATGTTGCACGTCAACCCAACGGTGACGGATCAGCGGGCGCTACGGGAATGCGCTGCTCTCAAACCAGTTTGAGCGCATGCGTTATTGCATGTGCTGTGGTTGCAGAGGCATGCGTCAGAGGAAACTGCAAGATGAACGTGAAAGCGCACTGGTGTAGACATAGCTAAACGGATGAACCGATTTTCGTTTAGTTTTTTGTGCCATAGATAATTTTATCCCGAGTGTTCTTAGCCATGTTTCATGAAAATCTGTTCAGCCATTTAAAGATCATCAGCTCTTTTCTAGTTGATGAGGGGATCTGATTTTTAAATTCTTGAAATCTTCTAGTGACGAAGTCCCTCCAGTGAAAATGTACGTGCTCGGAGCCCTTTAAAGGTTTTGCTCATTGCACAGAGGGTTTTTAGTCGCTAATATCTGGGGTTTTTAACTCGGTTATATAAGTAGGATAAACTCATCGAGTTCCGTGACTCGCTCAATTATGTGGTAGCAGTTCTATAATCCGCCATAGAACCCCGCTAATACAATCTAGGAACTGAAATACGACCCGAGACGTAAATAGGCTAAGGCGAATAAATAAAGGGTGTATTTTAGGTCCCAGATTTGACCTGCAGGGTTCTATGGCGGATTACAGAACTGCTACCACGGAATTGAGCGAGTCACGGAATTCGATGAGTTTACTATACGTTTAAAGTGAATTCGCTACAGCGAACACATCTCAGCGGTATAGCGTACACACGCTGTCTCGCGTGCTTTATTATTGATGAGCAACACTAGCTGAACGAACTGTGAATGGTGGATTCAGTTTATTACAAAATACAATAATAGTAATGAGGGCGCCACTGGACACTCGGCGTTTGCTCGGTGCGGTCTTACGCCGGTAGCACACCTCCGCCGCGGAACTGTAGTAGCGAAACTCTGGGAACGAAATAAAGTTCAATTTCGTATTAAATATCACGATTCCGCCACAGTTTTGCGGTTTCGCGGCGGAGGTGTGCTACCGTCATTTACTTTTGTTACACAAAGGTTTTTTAATAGAGAATATGCATGGATTTATCGCATTTCTTAACAAAATATTTAATATAAACAATATATATATATTTTATTGTGTTAGTACGTTGGTGTTTTGTAAAATAAAAAACGGATTGCAAAATGAAAATCTGTAATTGGCCAATGTTTTGTATAACCTGAAGTAGTCATACTATACGGTAATTTGTGCTGTGGATTTATTTTTATAAAAAATATATATGAAATTACCGTACAAGAGATGGCAAAAAGTGTAATTAAAATTAAAATCAGCCAGGAAATACGGATAATATAAGCATTTAAAAACTACTAATTAGACAGAGATCCGACATGAACTGTGACGTCATCAACGTGCACTAAGGCCATAATACCATATAAACTCCATGTTAAATTCTGTTTTGCTAGAAAAAGATAAAAACATATTTAATGGCTTATATCTTGGTTACCTATCTATTATTAGGTATAGTTATTCGATAAATATTTTTTCTCATCTTTTTGTTATAACTACGAATTAACTACCTACTTTTTATTAAAGCAAAAAAATATTCATGCATATTCCCTATTGAGTCCTTAACTGCCCTACGTACTTTTTAGGGTTCCGTACCCGAAGGGTGCCAAACGGGACCCTATTACTATAAGCGTCCGCTGTGCGTCCGTCCGTCCGTCTGTCGCCGGGCTGTATCTCATGACCCAAAATAGGTAGACAGCTGAAATTTGGTGGCGATGGTACGGAACCCTTTGTGTGCGAGTCAGATGCACTTGGCCGGTTTTTTTTTAATTCGCCCATTTATTCTTGAGGTTTGTACGATTGGATGATGGGTATTAACGGAAATTGGTCTTTCTTCAGCGACTTAAAGGTCCCATGTTAACTGTTATGAAACCTTAAGAAAAAGATGTCCTTTAGTGCCTGGCCACGACTTTGCGTGGCTGGCGGCGCGGCGAGCGATATCCTAATTCATTGCGTGTGCTTTCAATTAACCGATGCGCGGTGAGCGTATCGACCGTGCAATGAAGATACTTCGCTCGCCGCCCCGCCGCCGCAACGTCTCGTCGCCGGGTCGTTATACAGGGTGTCCCAATATCAATAGACCACGTTGACACCGGAGGTAGGTCAGCTTAAGAGATACCGAACCAGCCTAACATGACCTCTGTAAAAGTCGCATGGTTTTCGAGATATGCCAATTTAAAGTTTGTACTGGAAAATAACTTTAAACTGGCAAATCTTGAAAACTATGCGATATTTACTAAGGTCATGTTAAGCTGGTTCGGTGTGGGGACAATGCGTAACGCATTTCCACTCCGTTAAAAAAAAAAAAAAAATGTCTGGTTCGGTCCATCTTAGGCTGGTCTACCTCCAGTGTCAATGTGGTCTATTGATATTGGGACACCCTGTATATATTGGCCAAATTATACGACTACATAACATGATTGTCTGTGACAGCTACCACTGCATTTGTCTACCTCAACCTTACCACCACTACCCCCACGACGACCACAAAACGATTGTTCAAGACCAAGTGGTTCAAGTCGAGAAAACCCAGACCATACGTCGAGGTCACTAAAAAAACTAGCACAACTACGACCACCGAAGCCGTGACGCACCCTGTTGGCATGGACATTTTCAAACTGGCAAACTTTCCTGCGTTGAACGATTCAAAAGGCGCCTTTATCGGGTAGCTTGGCACTTCACTTATGTATATAAGTATACTAATCGGATAGTATCATTAAACAAATTATAATTGAAGTTCTATTTTAATGAAGTGAATAAAAACAATTTGTTGAAGGAAAGTATTTTTATTTTCACGTTATTTAAATACTACCTAGATAATTCCCAGCTATTTCGTGAATGTTGCCCTTTGGCGTGACTAGGGCTATTTTTCAGAGGGGCCTGGCCCCATGAAATGCGATGGCCGATGAAGCCGATACGCCCAACGTACAGTCAGTGAGCAGCCTAGAATTTCGAGTCGGTATCCTAACATCCTGGGGTGGGCACCGGACCACTCTGGGGTAGGCACGGCCCACCCCGGCCCCCCCTTAGAGCTGCCGCACATTAGGCCACTAGTCGCGGCCACAAGCTGCGAATGAGTTTTTTCATACATTTTGTATAGCACCGGCGCCCACCGAGCGTTCGAGTGGCCGCGTCTGAGCCACAAGCTGCGGTAGTCGCCCGCGCTCGCTACTAGTGGCCGCGTTTTGTCGCTCGCCTCGCGCGCACACTCGGCCACAGTCGCTGGCTTCTCCAATAAACAATAGCCACTAGTGGCCGTCACTCAGCCACCGTTGGCCGCGATTGGTGGCTGCGTCTAGTGGCTTTAGCCGAACCACTAGTGGTCGCGTTTAGTGGCGGCCACTAGTGGCTCAATGTGCGGCCGCCCTTATATATACGCCTGTGTTGTTGCCTATATACTTCTGGTACTCTGAATCCAGACAGTGACTTAATTAAAAAAAATCTTTTAAAAACTAGCCCCCTTGGGGCCTGCGCAAACCGGCGGAGCGCAGCGCAGATCACTTTAAATTTATCAATGTATATTCTTTCCTATTTTAATTACAATAAGGTATAAATTTGAAAGCTCTGAGACCGACCTCGGAGCATCACGGGGGATTTCTACTCTGCGGCTGCGGCTCTAAATTTATACCTTATTGTAATTAGAATAGAAAAGAATATACATTGATAAATTTAAAGTGATCTGCGCTGCGCTCCGCCGGTTTGCGCAGGTCCTAATTCATAAACGCACAACAAACCTTATATTAGTAAAAGTATGCTTTGTCACTTTCTGTCAGATTAAAATGTCACAATGAAAGATAAGGACAAGCCATACTTCAAGCATACTTTAGTTATTGTGCGATTATGAATAAGAGGGTAGATCTAGAACCTAAAATTAAGTTTAAAACTACCGCACACTGCCGACTTTCTATTGCCGACTATACGGTTGTCCTTATTCTTTTTTACAAAGTTTGTGGAGGCAAAACGCAATCAGCCGACTGAATACTCTGCAGTCTGCGCGGCTCCTTATTAGAACTATTGCGCGCGCGTTTCCGACGTACCTATCGGCCGCTGACTGAATGAGTTAGGTTGCCGCCGCCGTAAACGCCGTAAACTGTAAGTACGCGTTGGTTGTATAAAGTCTCCATCTAAAATATAAGAACTGGGGGGCAATTTTCGACTTTCGGAGCTCTCGAAAGTTTCACTCGAAAGTGAGCAAAAACGGTGAAACTTGTAATTATGTCGCATGTTTATTTATATTTAAAATACATATTATTAATAAAATCTTTCTGCGTACAACGAAACACGTGAATATATTAAGTCAATCACTAGCTTTCGAGTGAAGGCTTTCAAAAATACTGATAATGGGTTAATGCGAAAATAATCGTGACATAATTTAAAGTGAGGTCAGGCCAGGAATTTGAACGCGCATATAGCTTTTAATACTTACGTTTGTTAATACGTGTACTGCGAGCGTGCGCGCTAGAAAGGACCTTACGCGCTCGCGCTAAGTGTATCAATTGCGTCGTCACGATCAAATTAGGGTTGTCATTACGATAAAAATAAAATAAAATACTTTCGTGCGCACAAAGCGCCTAATAAAATAAGTTTTTTTTTTGGGGTATCTTCTATGCATATTCACATGTAAGTAAACCAACGTGGGTACGATAAAATATATGTAAAACGTCGTTGAATGTAAAACTATAGAATGATAACATAGAAAACTGTCTAAATAACCATAAAACTCAAAGTAAATATGTTGTACTGCAAAAATGAAAACCTACATCCAATTGATCTGATAGGTGTCATGCCTAACGCGTGGCTTAAATTACTCACTCCATTTTGTATTACAAATAAATATATCATTACATAGTATTAAACTCAACTTTCTTCGTTAGCTGGAAGTGTGAAAAATGATAGATTATTGATTGATTATTTTTCTTATTATTCGTACATCCATTAACCGCACAGTATGCATGATTCACCATTTTGAACTTAACTACTACACTAACGCTAATACCTAATATACAACTTCAACTTCACGAATAAAATTAAACCAATATTAAATAACTTTGAGTAAGTAGTACGGCAATGATCACAACACGTGCTAGCGACCGAATGACCGCGCGGTCCGCGCGGCGCCGGCGCCACCTAGCGCCGTCACACTTGAACGCGTGCCGGCGCGGCGCGGCAACATCGCTGGCAGCCCGTTTCGATAAGTCCGTTCCACAGGTGTCCAAAGGTCAGAAAGCGGTAGGCTAATACTGGATGTACTTTGCGAAGTGGTGTATCTGTTACGAAGTAAGGTAATCTGTGGTGAGGTCAACGAGACGAGATAAAAAATGTAAACAAGCTTTCAGGAGTTCAAAATAATTTTATTTGAAGAAATTATATACAAATTTTAAACTTCCTATTCTAGTCATCGTCGTCTGTATCAGAAGATGATTTGTTAGAATAGAATTTCGAACGCAATCCAAACAGGAATGAAATTCAATTTCAATTTTTTTGTTAAAATGGCGTCTGTCCATGAGGACAATTCTGCCAATGTCAAAGTTTGAGATTACATGTGATCGGTTCTTGAAAATGTTATACATTTAGAGTATTATATTCTCCGAGATCAGAGGCAAGAGTGTCGGCCGCCGCTCGCGCTGACCACTCCACCGAGCTCTTCAACACCACTGAGGCACTAAAAAACGCGACAAAATAATCGACACGTGCAGCAACCAACACTCTTGTCACAGAACTCAGGAATGAAATTCTCAAAATGGCCGCCCTAATGTGGACAACTTCTGCACTGACAGCTTTCCTGTACCACGAATCACGCAACGACAGCCGTCATCAACCAACTGAAGAAATTATTGCGTACAAGAAATAAGGACAGATATAATAATCGCTCGCTATCGCAATATAACTCAGTAACGGTTAGTTTTTTTACATTTTTTATCTTGTCTCATTGGCCTTACTTTTAGTATGCTATTATTCTCTATCACTCATGTTGATTTCGAGCGCTCGAAAGTCAACCATCGCCCCCGCTGTCACAGCCTTCAACATCAATGGCGATGATATTATAACTCATAGCAAATGACGCAACACAATATACAGTCGAGGACAGAAAGATGTTTACACTTTTGGACCTTATTACAATGGAATAAGATGAAAAAGTGTAAACATCTTTCTGTCCTCGACTGTACGAGAAGTTACTTAACTATTGATGCACCGTAATAACACTGGCCAGAGCGATTTTTTGTATAAATAGACTAACTAAATTACTAAAATACTGATTCAGCTGCACTTTACCACATGCATTATAATGAGATTAATAAGTATAAAAGTAGCTTTTATCTAGAGATCTCATCTCTGGTCTTCATCATCAATTCCTCTTCACCAAGACGTGCTTTTAGAATGCAAATACTTAAAGTCTTACAGGTAATACCAAAATCGCTCCTCGATTTCTCATGGATTCCATCATCAGATTCAAATTTGTTGACAATGGGACCACATCTAGACCCCTACCCTTTCAAACAAAAAAATAATTTTCTAAATCGGTCCACAATTGACGGAGAAATCGGTGAACATACATACAACATTTTTTTCCCCTCTTTTTTGAAGCCGGTTTAATTGGGAATCATTTAAGAGAATCACCTACCTGATTTGAATGCGTTTTGGCACACGGATAAGGATGGGTTTCAAATAACTTGTACATAGTAAGGACTATTGAGTTGAATACGGTTTTATAATTTTATCCGTTCCGTTCCGTTTGTGTAACGAAAATTAGTCACACAATTATTATAGTTACACAGAGGGTAAAAATAACGGTTTTTTAATTGAGTCCATTAACCGCCCTTAACTTTTTTTTTAATTTTTCAAAAAAGGTACATGCGTTATCATGTAAACAAATGCTCGCCAAACTGTTACCCAGTACCTACAATGCTTTAGAAATCCACCCATAATCCACGCTTAAGTTCTACTTACATAGGTTAACTCATAATCGACGCTTAAGTTCTACTTACGTAGGTTAACCCATAATCCATGCTTAAGTTTTACTTACATAGGTTGTAACAAAGTTTTTTTTTACCCGCACGCCATCTTTCGATAAGTAGTGTAAGTTGTTAGTTAAGGAGGTCTTCCGATATCGCTCGTTTAGAAGCCTCTAGATCAAAGGTGACTTAGTTCTTAAAACACCCGCGGCGGCGCTAATGTCTTGGCGTATAGCTTCAGCGGCCACGTCCTTTTCTGATTGAGACCACGGTTCTGAGCGCACGCACTTTAATTATGTATCGGCGCGACGGCTATGTGCATATTCCAAATGCGCACCAACACATAAAATAGGCTCATGTCAGCCTGAGGACACCAGATAACGACCTAACGCTTAAAAATAAATCCCATTCATGTAAGTAGCTTAAATTTATATCTCTTAGTGTTGTAATTTGGAGGTTCCTCATGGGTCCACATTTCTGGATAGGAGTTGATTTAACCTATTGGTTATGGTCCCTTGGTACCACACATGGGTACTAATTAATATCACACGTAGACGATTAGACCTTGGAAATACACCATTTGATCGAGGAAGCAGTACATGGAGAACTGGCGGTCAGGAGCTGCTCTAAACCTGGGACAAGCCTGCCGGGAACAGCTTCCTGAGCTCATCCGCGTCTGCTGCGAATTATAGTAAGGGTGTTACCCGAAGGTCAGTGTCAAGTGTGTGCTAAGACTTAATTTATGTGATGAACTGAAGAACTTTAAATTAAACGGCGTTATCTGTGTCCAAATATAGTGGTTTCCTTTATAAACATCACCTAGCGACAGGCGCCCTGAGCAGTTTAATATCAATTTATAAGAGTCCATTGCCACGGGTGATGCCGGTGAGGTAACAGCATCTTAATGTTACAAGGTTAACCCATAATCCACGCTTAAGTTCTACTTACATAGGTTACCTTTTTGTGCCGTAAACAAATCTTTTGCTAGTAAATGCAGACAAGTAATTTAACCAAATTGGGCTAAACTCCTTATATGTATCCGTTGTCAACGCAGTGTTTCACGTTATTGGCTTCCCTTAGCCTTCCTTCTTTGGTCTTGAAGTTCGTTATTTGATTCCAAACATCGTCTAAGTTGAGTTTTTGGTCACCCTGTAAAAGATTGATTACGAATTTATCAAATCACGATAAAAACAACAAACTGGAATATCTTTCTATATTATAATACCTCGGTTTTCCTTGGATGCTTAGAATGACAGTAATCAAACTGACGTTTGTAGAGGTGCCCCTTATGAATCTTACGACCGTATCTACGAGTTTGAACAATATGCTTTTAGAGGTGATTTTTCCTTTGGAAAAAGTAATAATTTGGCTTACCAACCGCATTAAAAAGTAGCATTTCGTCGTAAAGTGACATCTGTCATTCTAATCATCACTGATCATCAGTTTTGGCTGTAGGGGGTGGGGACACGCAACTCTAGCGAAAATGACACTAGACACTTATAGTTTCTGAGAAAAAGTGAGAGTGACATACAGACAGACAGACGGACGGACATGGTAAAACTATAAGGGTTCCTAGGTTGAATCCGGAACCCTAAAAACGAGGTATATGATATAGGTACGGACTCCTACCCATACTATGGCAACATTTGTGCCTTATGAGCTTTCAGACATGTTTCAAACTGGTCTGTCTAAAAATTGATGCGATTAAAATAGGTTCTCTTAGTCTGGGTTCATTACAAGAAAATATGATAAGAATATGAATCTGGCAAGAACCAATACAATCAACAATAGTCACTTCAGCACATTTCTTGAAGTGATCAACTTCTATCTTTATTCAATTTAAAAACACATGGTGAGTATTTTGAAAGTTTCAACTTGATAACTCATCACTTTTTCCAAGTTAATCGTTTGATTAACATATTCAAAATTTATTTGAAAAAAAAATTGAAAAGTGTGGTTATGGATTACCATCATCATATCATAATGAAGTTCAATTTATTGAATTAAGTACTTAATTCAATAAATTAATTGTATCGTAATTAGGTAGCTCTAGGTCATCATTTATCAGTAGGTATATGGTCATTGGTCGAGTTAATGATCCGTTTTGTTTACATAATTATATTGGATTGACATAGACTATAATATTAAGGTGAACCTGTATTATATGTAGCTATCCAAATCAAGAGACCCGTAGGCAAGCAGAACTTTTATTTTCTCGCTTGTCGCTCGGTGCGTCTCTATCGTAACAGTCTAGATAGAAAGGGAGATCCGAGCGACAAACACGTCGCGAGTAAATTGTACAGTCGATGACAGAAAGATGTATACACTTTTGGACCTTATTACAATGGAATAAGGTGAAAAGTGTAAACATCTTTCTGTCCTCGGCTGTACTAACCCCCTG
This sequence comes from Tortrix viridana, assembly GCA_963241965.1. NCBI lineage: Eukaryota > Metazoa > Arthropoda > Insecta > Lepidoptera > Tortricidae > Tortrix > Tortrix viridana. Next base: position 1,660,831 of record OY725195.1, on the reverse strand, counting down.
GCTGGCGTTTACACTAGTATGGTACAGACAAAAGCGTTAATGAACTCTGAGACTACAGGAAGTGATGCGAAAAGCGTAAACACCAAGAAGCTTTATAAAGATAAAAAAAGCCGGTCAAGTGCGAGTCGGACTCGCGCACCGAGGGTTCCGCACAAACTTGCAAGTTGTAGGTATGTAAATAGTTTGTAAATCACGGGAATACAATATAAACAAATTCTAGTATAAACTGACACGCAATAAGTATGCACTCTAGTACTGAGTGAGTGTCAGTTTATACTGGACGCTTTTTTATGTGATGTAACTACAAATTAACGGTTTTCGGATTTTTCCTTTACTTGTGCTATAAGACATTGCTTCTTGCCAAGTTTCATAATTCTAAGTCAACGGGAAGTACCCTATAGGTTTTGATTTCCTTCAATATGCGGCAAAAACGGCCGTATCTTTTGATTGCGTTGACGTAGATGTTTGATTTTTTCACTGATCCAAGGGATTACAGACCTAAGTATTTGATATTAATTTCAACTTGATACCTCCACGCGTTCCTGAGAAAAAGGGTCTTGACAGAAACACAGACAGACTGACCACAAAGTAATCCTATAAGGGTTCCGTTTTTTTTATTTGAGGTACGGAACTCTAAAAAGATAAAAGGTATTTATTCAGTAAGTAGGCCACTCAGGCACGTTTACACGTCCAAATATACCAGCGCCCCCCTCTTCTGAGAAGTGGCTTAACTTATATAACCTATGGTGTGCAGCTAACAATCAATTGAAGCTAGAAAAAATGACCTTGAATTACGTTTCAGATCTCATGCATCTCTTTCTTCAAGAATAAAAAAAAGAGATGAAAACAGTATTAGTTTCCTTTATTAATAACTAGTGGACCCGGCAGACGTCGTCCTGCCCGATCGCAGAGCCACCTACCGGGTCCAACTGTAAATATAAACCACCCCTGTATCAAAGCGAACAAAACTAAAAAAGAATTATTCAAATCGGTCAAGCCGTTTTAGAGTTTTAGCGAGACTAACGAACAGCAATTCATTTTTATATACATATATAGATTCAAGGTATTTTTTCCTAGCTTCAATGGCTGATTAGATTATAAGCTTTTTGGTAAACACCGACCGTCATAAGGTAGCTTTGATTCTAAGCTGCTTACCTCCATTTCCATATTGATAGCATCTTCCGGCGCTAGTACAATAACAGGCGTCGACTCAAAACTAAACGCCAGACCAAAGAAAGAATACTTCTTGACTTCCTCCATAAAAAGATCCCAGGAATATACCTCGCAAGGATCACTCCCGTACGCCCGAATCTGACTCGATAATACTTCATAGTAATACTTCAATAGATCATCATAATGTTTCAAACGCATATCCTGAGTAGTACAAGCGTATATAACGAAAGATACATCCAAAACCGGCGAAGCACACCGCGTTAGTTGGAAATCAATCATTTTCGCATCAATCGGACGACCATTATCATATTTATACAAGAAATTATTGGTCCAAGAATCGCCATGTGATATAACGCCAGTTTTGCGAGTGTTCACAGCTTTGATCATATCTTTGTATCGATCAGGAATCGCAAATTCCTTTACTTTTTGCAAGTATATGGAATCCGGGTATTCTTTTTCTACTGCGTCAATAGCAATGCCACATACGCGTTTCCAGAATCTACCGTACCAATCCCATAAACGATCAGCGTAGTAACATTCTGTTACTAGATTGCTGATTCTCTCAAATTCCTGCGGTTCTTGGTCTTTCATGGCGAAGGACATAGCATGAAATTTAGCCATCGTTTTAAAGGTTAGCTTGCAGTGTTCGATGTCAATGCCTTCCTGACGCACTGCGCTTCCAAAATTCTCAAGAGACGCATCTTCTAGACAGATTATATCACTGGTTCCGTCGCGGTAAGTAAGGAACAACTTTGGGTAGTTATCAAAGGGAGTTGAAATATTTTTGGAAGACTGGAATTTAAGCAAAGCTGGTAAGACGGATTCGTAAAAAACTATTTCGTTTCCGAAGAAATCGTGGCTCCGGAAGGTAAGTCGTCGGGAAACGCTTCTTGGGATGCTCTTGAGAATTACTTGCACGTGATTTAGGACTTGTGTATCGTTTTTGCCTAAGATTTTTATACGTATTACTTCACTGAGATATGAATCACCTTTCCCCACTTCACCAACGTACTGTAAAGAAAAAGGCAAACGAATGGTTGTAGATGGAAAGGTCGATAGCAGAAAATTTGACTTCGGGACTTTGTTTGGACTAATTAGGAGACAAACACAATAAATGGCCCCACCTCTTAGAGGCGAGGTTGCTTGCTTGTTCATTTTGTAAATATTTTATGTTTTTCAAGATAAACTTTTAATGAACAAGTAACTTTTTTACGATAGGTTAAATTTCCGTTTTTCTCAAATAGGTATGCGTTTATTTTGTTTAATTTATTGCAGGACCAAACACTGCAGTAGGGTTTAATTTGATTTTACAAAGAAGATTCGAAGTGATCACACATAATACACATACCGCTAAAAATCTTCATTATGCCCTTTTTAAAATGTCGCTTGTGTCACAACCGACATGTTGTACGGTTTCGTGACACAACCGACAATTTGTAAGGTATGAAACAACAAAAGAGTCGTATGTGTCACTCCTGAAAAGTCGGTCGAAATGTTTCGATTAAGAATGTAACACCACGTTTCTATAAGAAAATATGTATATGCATAATTTAGAGCAACGACATGCCAAATTTAATGTCAATATTAGGCAAAAGCGTCTTAGCTTGCTCGTTTTGAAAATTAACTGTTTTGCAGATCCGACTCTGTTGATAGGGACCGTCCAAATAATATCTTTCATTTGATATACCGAATTAAAAATACCTATAATATTTGACAAAAAGTGATTTGCCGGCATTAGGTTTGCTGTCTTGAGATTGTAAATGTCTATGGGACTCAGATCTCAATTACCATCAGGCCCCCCAGCATGCAAGTACGAGATACAATTTGACAGGTGCTAGGAAAATGAATCCATCTATACCATATTCTAGCGTAAGACTTGACGCTTAAGGTTTAAAATAAGTTTCTCGTCCTGACTTTTATTACCTTTTATTACTAAGCGACTATAGATATTTTCACTTTTTATAGCGATTTTATTAAGACACTTATTGTAAACCTTAAGCGTTAAGTCTTACGTTAGAATATGGAATAGATGTATTCACTTGCATGTTAAGCCCACAGGTGGTGGAAATGTTTTTCTGTCTTGTACAATGTTAAATACATAGGTTAAGTAGTAATTCAATGGTTGGAACCAAGGTTCGACCCGAAGTGTAGGTAAAGCTAGGGTCTAACACTAACCTCCCAATGGTCAAATGTCACGTTTTCTTCAAACCAGTCAGTGAGAGCCTTGCTGACCATGGCGTCAGTCAGGACGGGGTACATCCCGCTTAGAGTGCTGAAGTCTTCGGTAGACATGGTGGCAGCTCTGAAAAACGTTTTAATGCTAATGATAAAATTAAATATTTTATTTTTATCATAGAGTACCTATGTATATTATTATATAGATACATGTATATATATTTAATTATTATTATGAGCAGTGTTGGTAGTACAGCCGCGGAATGAATAGGTTCGTCACTTTTCAACTCTATTTCAATGCCGTTAAGGTCCAAAAGTGACGAACCTTTTCATACCGCGTCAACCGCTTAATTAGGAATACGCATGATTTTTTTTTGCTGTATTAAATATTCATTTATGTAACAAACAGTAGAGAAAAAATATTTTTCAAATAACTATAAAAATAACCAAGATATAAACCATTAAAGATTTGTTCTATCTCTTTCTAGCAAAACAGAATTTAATATGTAGTTTATATGACCGTAGTGCCCGCTGACGTCACAGTACATGTCGGATCTCTCTGTCTAATTAGTAGTTTTGTTCAGCAGCTATATAGAACCCTGTTGTAGAAAGCCATTGAATAATTTTGAATGAATATCTTCCTCGTACCTTGTCGCTGCCATTACGATAGGATTCTAAGGGCCTGGCCACGACTTTGCGCGACCGGCTGAGCGGCGAGCGAATTTTCTAATACATTGCGTGTAACGTCAACTAACAGTTGCGCGGTGAGCGTCTCGGCCGAGCAATGAAGAGAGAATTCGCCGCCACCGCTGTTACCAAGCCAGGCCGTTAGGGTGTCTAACAATTAAAGTTTTACCTGTACAGTCAGCATCAAATAGATAGGAGCAGCGAAAGTGGCCAAATATATCGCAACACATCTTTATTACTATAGGAATAAGGATGTGTTGCGATATATTTGGCCATTTTGGCTGCTCGTATCTATTTGACGCTGACTACATCAATAGCATCGAATTTATAGTAAACAGCTTTTGCTCGCGACTCCGCGTAGAAGTCGTTTATTTTTTTTTAATCAATACGTGACTGTATGTAGACGAATTTACGGGCAAAAGTGAGTACTTATAGCAAACAATTTGAATAGCACTCTAAACTCTTCAGATAAGATAAGTATAACAAACAATACTTATCATAGACTAAGCCCAGCTGTTACCAAGAACTAAACGTGCATACAGCCTCATAAATGACGATCCTTAATGGAGAGAATACTTTATTCTTTGTTTGACATGTAATCAGTTGTCTTATTTTTCAAGTCTTTATTTTATTGTTTTATATTTTTATTCAAATTCTGACGACCTCAATGTATAATAATCCAGCCTATACGTCCCACTGCTGGGCACAGGCCTCCACTCACAATGAGAGGGGTTTGGGCTATAGTTCCCACGCGGGCCCAGTGCGGATTGGGAACTTCGCACACACCGTCAAATTGCTTTGCAGGTGTGTGCAGGTTTCCTCACGATGTTTTTCCTTCACCGAAAAGCTCATGGTAATTTTACAAATTGTATTTCGCACATAAATTCCGAAAAACTTAGAGGTGCGAGGCCCGGGTTCGAACCCACGACCCTCTGCTTAAGAGTCGGCAGGTCAAACCATTAGACTACCACAGCTTTTTTTTTTTTCACCTCACTGTAATTTATGATAATGTGACCTCAATGTAATTTATGATAATTTGACATGCTGTACAATTTATGCTGTAATATTACATTGAGCAATAAATAAACTAAACTAATTTGTTCCGTTTGTTATCCTAATAAACATTAAACATATTTGCATGTATAACAACTTGGCAACAAGTTTAACAAAAACCGGTCAAGGGCGAGTCGTACTCGCGCACTGAGGGTTCTATATTAAGAATTGAACACTAGAATCAGGATTTCGATTTTACTTTATTTTGTGTGCAATAAACTCCATTTTAATCATAAAAAGAATTTTCAAAAATGTATTACTCAAAAACTGTTAATTTCCTTAACTTCATTTTATTTTTCCCGTAAAATTAATGATTATTTAGTCCAGATTATTTCAGATTTCTCGACCCATATACATATAATTCGGAGATATGGAGAAAATTCATTCAACAATTTTATAAACTGTGCTCCTATTATCAAAATAAGTCATTGGCGAATTGGATTGGCCATTAATGGCATCTCACTATTTTTAATTTTATTTATTAAAAAGTACTATGCAAGCATATTTCAAATATAATTGCCTGATATACATACACATACAACAATATAGGAGTACATATCACTCACAAATATAAGAACTGCATTAAAAAATGGTAACCTGGTATTCAGATCAGGCTAAAGAACAGTGTTCTCTTTTTTTAAATTTTGCTTAGCTATATAATGCATAATGGTGGTGGTGCACAAAGTTTTATTTATAAGCAATTATTTTAATTATATTGTAATTTTTCATATGATAATAATATTTATGGTGGTACTGAACCATTATACTTACTGCATTATAATTAGGCTATTATTCTGTACTGTACTTATAAGTATTTGTATTTTTACAAAGAAAAAATTTATACAAAATGATAAATTAATATATTCAGACAATCTCTCACATTTGTTCTAGTCCCAAACTAAGCTCTAGGCAGGGACCTTTTTAGTTATAGTATAAACGGTATGGTACCAGTATTGGATTTTGATACCGATTTATTATAAAGGTAGAACTATGCTGGAATAAAATACCAGTTGTTAGGAATGTATTATAATTATTTAAAGGTAAAAGCAGACTTCAGAATCAACGCGTCATATAAAATTGGACTCAACGTGTATACTTATAGAAGTTGTGGCCGCTATAATCAGTACGTTCGTCGCGCGTAATTTTACTCGTTCGTAACCGGTCAAAAAATAATCTCTTGCTTTTAAATCTATATTAATCAAGGTTTCGAATAATGCAAGTTATGAAAAACTTGTTCCTTTTTTATAATGAATCCTCCTAGTGACAGAATTTATGGACCGACTATTTATATACCATTAAGTACATGTACATACCAATAATATTCAGCGAGCAATTAATAAATAATTATTTAATTTTGCTTACCGTAAAACGCGGGCAAAAACTTCGTATTGACACCGACTGACAACGACTTCTCTATGCGGTGGCAATGCCGAAATGCCGCGCTTTTCATAGATTCATTGTTGTTTTTATGCTACATCTCTTTCACACTACGGCGACCTGTACTGTATAATCTAAAAGTAAAAACTAATAAAAGCCGCACACAAACATAAACTGATCAAGGAGGCCGCTTTTTGTGATGTTTTGGTAACTCTATCAAGTTAAAAATCCATTTGTTCACCATGTTGAATGTGTGTTACAGAGCTTTCGAAAGTGGCCGGGTTATGTAGAAACGTCAACAGCTGTGATTTCGCACGAATGACGTCGACCGCGGTGACGTGGTAGGGTTGCCAGCGCCTTAAACCAATAAATCGACAAAATTAGTGTTAATTATAAAGTTTGTAAATGCACATAAATAATAATTATTATTTTGGTAATACTAATACAAGACAATGGTATTAATATATATTGTGTTAAAAGTTATAGAAGAAATTAGGTGTAATTAAAGCAAAATAAAATGAATTCATTTTTCAAATATTTAAAACAATTTTGACGTAATAAGACGTTATGTCACGTAATTGTACTTCCTAACTATTGGAAACAACTAAAGCTACGATGGGAGTAATTTATTAATAACAATTTAGGTATATTTAGGGCGAATGAAAACCTTGAGCAAAAAGTTCACTTTTTTGCCTGTTTCAATTATTGTCAAACATTTTTTTGATAAAAATTGGCAACGAATAACTACATCAAAGAACTTAAAAAACTAGAAGAAATCATAGAAATTACAAAATGTTGGTAGTATTGGCAACATTTTTAACATTGCGTTTTATTATTGCTAAAAGTGTTAACATGTGTAAAGTACTGAAATCAAAATACAGAGATATTTTATAAAAAAATCTTAAGTACCTATATTTGGTTAATTATGACATGACTGTTTATATATTTTGCAGTAAAAATACTATTGGTTTCATGGTAAACTTTGTTTAAAGTTGTGTCATACGAAATATGACAGCTGGCAAGTTGCAGAAATAAAACGCAACGGAAGTGACCCATAAGAATAAATACATATTATAGCATAGAAGCCGGACTTAAGATGAACTTTGCACCAGCTATCTTTCTCTACTTTTTAGATTACGTATTTCATAAGAGGAAATGAGACGAAAAGTAGATATGCTGTTTTTTTTTTCTATTTTAACTGTTATTGTCCAAAAGTTTTAAGATGTCAAATTTGAATGGACCTCTAAAAGCCCGCGAACCTCTACGAACCTCCAGGTATACGAAATTAAAAAGTCGAAATGCGAATAGTTAATTTTGTGTCAGGGTGACTTCTTAATTTGGTAGCTTTATTAGTTTGACAGTAATGTGAAAATATATCGATATTATCAGATTTCGAAAAAATTAAAACTTGATAGCAGAATGAATTAGGCAGGGAAAATTGGATACCGAAGAGATACAGCCAACTATCAATGGCAAAGGAACAGACAGCCACGCGAGTGATCCTGTAATCCTTTTTTGGTTGGTTGTTATTTGGTTGGTGGTTGTTTGGTTGGTTGTTAAAAAAACATTGTTGAATTAGTGAACATATTCTTGAATCCTTGACCTGCGTGAACAAAAAACTTCAAATACATATAACTTAAGCTGCTAAAGTTTAGGAAGTCAATTATAATGTTTTAGGGCAGATTTTTTTGTATCAGATAAATTTTGGCTCTCTCCTTTTCTTGCATATTATGACAAAAAGCTTCTGTCAAAGATTTAATTTTGGGACAAGCTTTTATTGTCTGTGTACTTTTCTGCACTGTCATTAACTTATCAAGACCAATTTAACGAGTCCCATCTCGGTGAGTCTACGTTAAGTATAGCTGAGGATCTTGTTGCCACCTTCCGACTCTATTATCAGATCTGCTCATTGACACCATAGGTAATATTACATTGGTTTACATTACGTATTCCAAATTTCAGTTCAATCGAACACCAGGAAGTCATTGAAAAATGGTTTGCCAATTTTGAAATTTACTTATATTATGAACATTGCAAGTTAAATGAAAGCTTGTGAAGAAGGACAGTGATAACTTTAACTGCCAGTTGCTTTTATTTGGCAATTAGAAAAATCAGCCCTTAGTTCATTAGAACAAATTACAACTGCGAAATTGAATCGATATCGATATTATTTTCGACTAAGCAACAACACTGTCGTTGACAGATCTAATTCAAACCTTGTGACAACATGAAGGATAACAAAAGAATAAGGTCATCTCTTTCCAACTCGTTATAAATGCCATAAATAGGAAAAGGTCAAAGAATACCTCTTGTGTTGTTTTTTATAGTCTGGTTTCTATGCTAGTACTTTTTCTGTAAAGTGACAAATTTAATGTTATTGCGGTTCTTGCCCAATCAGAACACGACAACGTCCCCGCGTTTATCAATTGGATGATTGTAGTCATTATTTGCTACGGTGTGTTAGCTGAGATTACACAGTGGATTCTAAGATAAGATAGTATTCAATTGTTTTATAGACATTAAATAACTGATAAGAAAAGACGAATCAGTCATTAAATATTTTTTTACCCTAGGGCCACACTAACGGGAAATGCCGTTAAAAATCAACGTCTATTGCCTTCCTACTGGCTACGCTGTGGCGCGGCGGCCACTAGTGGCCCAATGTGCGGCCACCCTTTAATGGCCCACCGGACATATGGATTAAGTATACAGGAATCAATTTTTCTTACACAGTAATCAGTGGCAATTACATTTGCATTGGAGGTACATAAAATAAACATGATTTTTATAAACCTTTTATTTTAATTTACGATTTAATTTTCAACCGAAATTATTGTCACCCTACGCCTGGTTAATCTAAGCTAAGAGGTTAGTTTAGCAATAACGCAATAAGACCTCTTTAAAACAACTGTTTCCTAAAATAAACATTCACAACCTTATTACAATTTCTTACTCTATGACTATGCACCTCAAGTGTAGGATGACCATGAGGTTACTTAGTATTATTTATTAATTTTTTATTATTAATTAGGCAAATAATTCAAGTAATTATTATAACCCACACATAGTTAGACTTAATTTTGTCCAGGGAGTAAGAAAAATTGGTTCATGTTCATGTATACTATTACAAATTCACCCGTATAAATATCGCCGTTTAAATTAATTTAAATTCAAATTCAGAACGCCAACGGCGCGCAAACACATTTGCGTTCCATTTTCCAATCGAACTAAATCGTCGCAACCCTCCTAATTGCAAAACACGACCAATGGGCGGTGGTAAGCTGTTTGGCAGAATGTGCCTAAAACCTGTGCCTTTGTTGCGTTTGGAAATGGGCGTATTATATTATCAATATTATCATGATCCTAGTATCGCGATAGTGTATCGGCATACATGATACTGCGATACGGCCTATTACACTATCATTATGCCCCTATGTGTGAAGATCGATTTCTTTTAAGAATGTATTTAGTCCTATTACCTACACTCCTTAAGTAGGGAACAGACTTTTCTGTTAAATATCCAGGTAACGTGTAAAAATGTCCCTACAAATGTAAACCTTAGTGAAACGCGTTGAAGCACACAATCGCGTTGAGTTTTCTGTAAATTAAAAGGCTAACATCTGCAAAATCAAAGCGCTATCAAACGTAACGATATCGCGCCAAAGATATGCGCAATTGGATAGCTAATTTTATAAAGATCTCTCGAGTTTTACTAGAGAGAAGTAAATTTTCGGGGTACCAGTGAAATTATTATTAAAGTTGACGAGAATGACGAGCCACGACTAGTTTGATGCCTCCAAGCCAGCTGTAGCGAGTCATCAAATATGCTAGACCTGGAAACCTTTATGAAGTGCCCTTCAGTTCCAAGCTATGTCAAAAATTTCAAGTCTAGCGCGTCGGGAAGTTAGTTGAAAATTTGTACCAAACAGACAAACAGATAGATCAGTAAGCGAGATAAAAAAGAGTTAGAAATAACACTAATCTGATACACGAAGCGAAATAGCGATAAGCGAAACATTTTCTTAATATGTCCACACGACAAGCGTTTGATTGAATGTATCATTTTATTAAAACTTAATTTTGGAAGGAAATAACGTTGTTTGCAGAAAATTCAATCATTTAATTTTAATACTTAAATAGTGGGCAAGGTTAGGCTGTGATGAGTATTTGTCTGTCGGTAAAATAAAATTCTCAAATTAAAAAAAAATACTAAAATAGAAAAATTAATTCTATTCAGAGATCAATGGTAAGTAATCTTTTATATCACCCTTACTTTACATACAGAATAATAATTATCTCGATGACATCTCGTTTTGTTGCAAAGTATCAGCAATCCAAGCGCACCGACACGTCACCTCGAACCGTTGGAGGCATTAAAAAATGCATAAAGCCAGCCGCACACGGCGCGGCACGCAGCCAATATAATATGAATAATTTAAGAAGCCCAAATTCAAAGTTCACTCAAAGTCGAAATGGTCATTTACAATTTAGTAGCATTATATCGAATCCTCGGCGGGGCTCCGCTCGTGAGTGAACGAATGAATTATAAATGAATGAATGGAAACGGGAAATGTCAACGCTGCAAATACAAATTACGGTACGTACGCCGCGAAAGAAAATGCTAAGCGAATTTAAACTTTTTCACGTAACTTTAGAGTTTTGTCAAGGTTATTTTACATGTAGAGGTAACGTGGTATGCTTTTGAATTACTTAGGCGCTCTAATTTATCGGTGTAATTAATTTAGGTTTCTTGAATGCTAAGAACATTAATTAGGTAGATCTAATTATATTTACTCTAAACTAATTCGCGTCTACATAACCAATAGCTACGAAACCGAAAATTCAAAGACACTGTGGTTGCTTTTCTTGTTCAAAGTTCGAACCTCACTCGTGCAGTCTTGCAAGTTCAAGGTTGCGTACATTCCATTCCATCCCTTTCTCTCAATTTAGTCAAAATGACGAGTGAAGGGTGATGCATCTGAAATTTGAATTACGATCTTTGTAGTAACATTATAAGCCGGGTCCAGGCGGGTGTAACGTGTAATGTAATCTATCGTGTCATGTAACACGAATTCTGCGTGTGGACGGCACTACGAGCGTTACATGTAACGCTCGCGCGTGATCCATCGGCTGTCGGTTTATAGCGCGAACAAAAAGGCCGTTCGTGTGCCGTCCACACAGTTGACGCTAATTACACGTAATCTTACATTACACGTTACACCCGCCTGGACCCGGCTATAGTGGCAAGGAACCCTCTACGGTGCACGAGTCTGACTCGCACTTAAGTATAATTCCCGGCATGTAAGTAGAAATCAACATGACCGCCTCTGCGCAGGGCGGGGCGGGGCGCTGCCGGGCGGGGTGCGCAGGTTTATAATTAAGTGCCGGGGATTATAACAGGTTTTTTTTAGTTACGGAGCCATAAAAATACGTCTCAAGTAAGTGTTCCTACTCCCTTGAAAGGTTAGAAATTGCAAAAAATTATGCAGATTCGGACCTAAAGGAACCCGTAGTCTCAAATAAAGTTTCACCGAGGAAGTGCACAAGTTTTGAGAGTCCGGGTTCGATTCCCATTTACATAATTCGAGCCCGTTACTTGTAAAATATGTTAACTTTATAGGTGTCGGTTAAAACTTGGGGAGTTGGTAAAAATGTTGAAAAGTTCGTTGTCTAGTGTATTTTAACCTTTTAAACTCAAAAAGAGGGGTGTTATATGATTGAAAAGTCTTTTTAGCCAAATCTCGAGATTGCTTAATGTCAATGAATGAATGAATGAATGATATTTGGGTGGAGTTCAAACAGTTGGGCATTCTAACTCACGCAATTAATCTTTAAATGCTCGTTACTAGACGTGTCAGAAATGACAGTTTTCTTTGAAACCACTTTGGAAACGTCGTCGCTCATTCCTTCTGCAACAATAATCCGATACATTTTGGCATTCATACTTTTTTTAACTAGACTTTTTTAACTATCCTGATTTAACATAATGTATGTACTTATTGTTATAACTGAACCCTAAAAATCAACAATCTGCTTTGAAAAAGCGCAGAGCCCGTACGAGGCGTCACAAAGGACTCTCCTACGGGGTTTCCGACCCTACAATCAGTCTTTTGTATAAGAATACCAACTTAACTTTACGCCTCTATCTTGCCAAACTCCATATTCCCAACCATATGCTGAAATCAAAGAGTTGAGATTAGAATGGCATGGCAACCTTGGAGGTTTGTTAACATGGATTTTTCCAAGTCCGCCATATTGCCGAAAGACGGGAATCAAGGCGCGCAGTTTCGCGCCAAAACAAAGGTTTTGAGACTTTTGATACCGGCCATTTTGAATTTGCGGTCTTAATTTAAAATGTGCCTTGTCCTTATGGAGAGCTTATTAGTCTAGATTTGTATGATTTAAAGGCATTTATCAAAGGAATTAGGAGGAAATGCTTTAGAAATTATTCAGGTACCTACTTGCGTAAGGTAGGTATACTGTCTTAGTTAAATCTATCTTATCTTATCTTTCATGAAATTATTTATTTTATCAACAATTTTGTATAATCATATTATATTATCAAATTATATTATAGCTGAAAACATGTAACAACATACATTAACTTGCTATGCGTATAGTGTGTCCAAAATTATCCAGCTAAATGCGATTCGATGCTTATAGATGTGATTTCACCCTTAGGATAGGAGCGAGTTTGTTATCAGTAGAAATAAAACGTGTAATATTTTTACAATCGACAATATAATACTATGGTGTCATTGAGCTGGTCTGATGATGGAGACGGAAGGTGGTCACAGGAACTCCTTAACTACACATGATAAACCCGTCGTGTTTGGGCTCGTTGGATTTGACTTGATAAGCAAATGATGACTGTGCAAAAAAAGTACAGTCGGCAACTTAGATGAAAACAAAAAGAGGAAGATACGTGACCGGCGCGCGGGCTTGAGCACCTACATATAGGCGCTGAGCGCCTATGTTTGAATCAGTTGTCCGGCCGTCACCGATCTGTCAACACGTGCGACGTCGTCATTATTGTGAGACATATGGCTGTCTCACTTACGCGCACGAAGTTAGTCCATCAATTTATCTCTATTGCTCCTTAGTGCATGTTTACAGCTGTGTGTGTGGAATTTGCGAATGTAGGTGTTATACCCCTTCTACACGATCGGGCGGTTGGGCCAACCGAGAGGGACGCAGCTATCTGTAAGAACGAGACGCAAATATTACTATCTCATTCTGACAGATAGCAGCGTCCCTCTCGGTTGACCCAACCACCCGATCGTATAAGAAGGGGTATTAGGCTCGCATTACGTCAGTGTCTTGTACGGCGATAACGTGTCTTCCCCTTATGCTTTAGTCTAAGGTCTGCAACAAAAGCTTGTCCCAAAAATGAAATTTTTAGGTTAGGTTATTTTTTGCAAAAAACTTCGGTACCTACTTAGTTCTTTACATAATACTCTTCTGAACTTTTCCTAGCTGTAACTCGAGGTGCTATATATTGTAAAGTAGAGATGTATAAAGGGAATCTATTACACTCCGGGAGTGCTAAACCTGTCGGCGCTATGTTTACGGCCTTGGAGAATGGCACTGCATTCTGAACCTTATTACGGTGGAGTTTATAGCTGTAGATAGGTGTGGATAAAGCATCCGTCATGTTAGTGCGAGAGTGACGGATGTTTTATCCGCGTTGATCCACTGCGATAAACGCGACCGTTAGTAGCACTCCTGAGCCCTTAGCCAAGATGCCCATCGCTAACTAGCGTTCGCGCATTCGCGTCATTGGTAGATCACGTCATACGGAGAGTCACGTGATCTACCAGTGACGCTATTGGTTTAAAAACTAAACGAATAGAAACGCTAGTTAGCGATGGGCATCTTGGCTAAGGGCTCTGGGCGGCTAGCACAAGTTGCCCGCGACTCGTTTGTCGCTAGTAGGGGAGACCGGGGATGGTTGACTATAGGGGCAGGTTGACTAACTATCAAAAACTCGTCCGACGCAAAGGTCTTGAGCCAACCAATGAGCCCCCGGTGAGCGGGGGGAGGTGGCGGACTCTCGTGCCTTATTGGTTGGCTCAAGGCCTTTGCGTCGGACGAGTTTTTGATAGTTAGTCAACCTGCCCCTATAGTCAACCATCCCCGGTCTCCCCTAATCCTTCTCTAGCTGGTCAGTAACGAAAGAGACGCACTGAGCAGGTATAACAGCCGAGGTAAACACGTGCAAGGTAATCACAATAAACAAAATAACGAATTTCTCAGAATCTTCGGTACGTTTGATGCCGAAAGTGTCGAGGTAAATACTAGGCTAGACAATAAAGCAATAAAATAATAAGCAGAAGAACGTACACAGCTGCAGTTCTTATTAATTTCGGCAACTTAGAAAGTACTGTTTATTGCTTGACGTATTGAAGTCGTTATTGAGTGGGAGTGATGCTACATAGAGTGTATCATTGTATGGACGACAAGGTAAAACCAACAAGAGTCAAGTAATTTCGACGTTTTAGGGACTTAGTCGTTAAATTGAGTGACGGTAATGTGTACATTTCGGTTACGAAGAGTGTTGAAAAAGGAACACCCTCTGTTTGCCCGAAATATACTAAAATATATCGTAATATACCGACCTATAATGTTTAGTATATAATCAAAAGTTGTAGTAGACATCCGTGTATAACCATGAAATACATCATAACCTATTTCTCTTATTGACCTATAAAGAGTTGCATATTCTCCCAACTTCTCATGTTCCGTTGCTGTAAACACTGGGCCACTTCTTATAATAAATAATTCACTTTTTAACATACAATTTTCTTCTAAAAAAAAGTCGATTATATCGTACTCCATTGCGACAGTGATACGTCTGCGTTGTGGGATTTCCAAATTAGACTGGCAGAAGGTTCCCGTCGCGGGCATCGCTTCATCGAGAATTGCCGCTGCGTGCGCCGCAGCGATAAACGCCGCGTGCGACGCGGCGTTGCCATCCGCGGGCTCCGCCACAAAATACGCTCCATTTCAAGCAAACGCGTGAAAACCCGCTTCTCCGTAAACGCACTTATACAACGCCATATGTTTGAATTAAGTGCGGGCCGCGCCGCCCAACGCAACGCGCGACGCCCCGCGTCTCCGTAAACGAGGCCTTAGTCTGTGTGAGACGAATCTCTACACCGTCTGTAGAAATCAGGCCATCCGTTCGGCCTACGTACAGTCACGAACTTTAATTTGGGACCCACTTTAGGTCCAAAGTCAATTTGACATTCTACAGCAATAAGGTGGAGTTTCCTGTAAGTTACAAATGACTTGGCATCTCTAATGACATTGACAACTAAGAGCAATTTTTTTTTTAAATGGGTCCCAAATTAACGTTCGTGACTGTAGGTACATACAGGTCAATACCATAACCCTCCCCTTCTGCAGTCGGTTAAACCCAAAGATAATTATTTAATATGTGACATACTATCAATTCATTGACATTTATTTAACCTTGCAGTCCCAGCATGCAAACGCGAGATAAAATTTGACAGGTGCTAGGGAAATGAATACATCTATTCCATATTTTAACGTTAGACTTAACGCTTAAGGCTTAAAATAAAAGTGTCCCATCTTGATTAAATCGCTTAAAAATGTGAAAATCGCTAATGTCGCTTAGTAATAAAAGGTAATAAAAGTCAGGACGAGATACTTTAAGCGCGTTAAGTCTCACGTTAGAAAATGGAATAGATGTGTTAATTTCCCTAGCACCTGTCAAATTTTATCTCGTGTATGCACGTTAAGCCCGCAGGTAGAGATGTGCCGTTCTCAGAAACTTTCCTCATTTTCTATGGGAAATATTCCCGGTTGAGAATGTTCACCATACAAAATGAGGAAAGTTTCCGAGAACGGCACATCTCTACGCAACACGAGTAGCACAAGTTGTATTTTCTCGCTTGTCGCTCAGTGCGTCTCTTTCGTTACTGACCAGCTAGAGAAGGATTAGGGGAGACCGGGGATGGTTGACTATAGGGGCAGGTTGACTAACTATCAAAAACTCGTCCGACGCAAAGGTCTTGAGCCAACCAATGAGCCCCCGGTGAGCGGGGGGAGGTGGCGGACTCTCGTGCCTTATTGGTTGGCTCAAGGCCTTTGCGTCGGACGAGTTTTTGATAGTTAGTCAACCTGCCCCTATAGTCAACCATCCCCGGTCTCCCCTAATCCTTCTCTAGCTGGTCAGTAACGAAAGAGACGCACTGAGCGACAAGCGAGAAAATACAACTTGTGCTACTCGTGTTGCGTAGAGATGTGCCGTTCTCGGAAACTTTCCTCATTTTGTATGGTGAACATTCTCAACCGGGAATATTTCCCATAGAAAATGAGGAAAGTTTCTGAGAACGGCACATCTCTACCTGCGGGCTTAACGTGCATACACGAGATAAAATTTGACAGGTGCTAGGGAAATTAACACATCTATTCCATTTTCTAACGTGAGACTTAACGCGCTTAAAGTATCTCGTCCTGACTTTTATTACCTTTTATTACTAAGCGACATTAGCGATTTTCACATTTTTAAGCGATTTAATCAAGATGGGACACTTTTATTTTAAGCCTTAAGCGTTAAGTCTAACGTTAAAATATGGAATAGATGTATTCATTTCCCTAGCACCTGTCAAATTTTATCTCGCGTTTGCATGCTGGGACTGCAAGGTTAAATAAATGTCAATGAATTGATAGTATGTCACATATTAAATAATTATCTTTGGGTTTAACCGACTGCAGAAGGGGAGGGTTATGGTATTGACCTGTATGTACCTACAGTCACGAACGTTAATTTGGGACCCATTTAAAAAAAAAATTGCTCTTAGTTGTCAATGTCATTAGAGATGCCAAGTCATTTGTAACTTACAGGAAACTCCACCTTATTGCTGTAGAATGTCAAATTGACTTTGGACCTAAAGTGGGTCCCAAATTAAAGTTCGTGA
Organism: Tortrix viridana; assembly: GCA_963241965.1. Lineage (NCBI taxonomy): Eukaryota > Metazoa > Arthropoda > Insecta > Lepidoptera > Tortricidae > Tortrix > Tortrix viridana. The sequence goes on along the minus strand of OY725195.1, from coordinate 1,643,420 downwards.
CTGTACGTAGGCCGAACGGATGGCCTGATTTCTACAGACGGTGTAGAGATTCGTCTCACACAGACTAAGGCCTCGTTTACGGAGACGCGGGGCGTCGCGCGTTGCGTTGGGCGGCGCGGCCCGCACTTAATTCAAACATATGGCGTTGTATAAGTGCGTTTACGGAGAAGCGGGTTTTCACGCGTTTGCTTGAAATGGAGCGTATTTTGTGGCGGAGCCCGCGGATGGCAACGCCGCGTCGCACGCGGCGTTTATCGCTGCGGCGCACGCAGCGGCAATTCTCGATGAAGCGATGCCCGCGACGGGAACCTTCTGCCAGTCTAATTTGGAAATCCCACAACGCAGACGTATCACTGTCGCAATGGAGTACGATATAATCGACTTTTTTTTAGAAGAAAATTGTATGTTAAAAAGTGAATTATTTATTATAAGAAGTGGCCCAGTGTTTACAGCAACGGAACATGAGAAGTTGGGAGAATATGCAACTCTTTATAGGTCAATAAGAGAAATAGGTTATGATGTATTTCATGGTTATACACGGATGTCTACTACAACTTTTGATTATATACTAAACATTATAGGTCGGTATATTACGATATATTTTAGTATATTTCGGGCAAACAGAGGGTGTTCCTTTTTCAACACTCTTCGTAACCGAAATGTACACATTACCGTCACTCAATTTAACGACTAAGTCCCTAAAACGTCGAAATTACTTGACTCTTGTTGGTTTTACCTTGTCGTCCATACAATGATACACTCTATGTAGCATCACTCCCACTCAATAACGACTTCAATACGTCAAGCAATAAACAGTACTTTCTAAGTTGCCGAAATTAATAAGAACTGCAGCTGTGTACGTTCTTCTGCTTATTATTTTATTGCTTTATTGTCTAGCCTAGTATTTACCTCGACACTTTCGGCATCAAACGTACCGAAGATTCTGAGAAATTCGTTATTTTGTTTATTGTGATTACCTTGCACGTGTTTACCTCGGCTGTTATACCTGCTGCAAACCAAATTGGCACACCGTCGTTAGGTTATTATGCATTATCTATACGTTATCATATTTATACTTTATTAGTAAATAATTCATATAAAGTATAATGGTAAAATAATATTGATTGTTCTTCAATCCATTTAACGGCAACTCTCAATAACGCCATATAATGCGCAGTCCCTTCAGTGTCGCTATTATATGTATATAGAGTTTGCACTGTATATCGTTCGTTCAAATAGTGTGCAGTACACCCACACACTGCTATAGAAACCATACATATAATATTATCTGAATAGCCCATTATTTAATAATTTAATATAAGATACATATTTCACATTCATTTTTATAATAAATTACCCGACGTAGTTTTAGAGTTACCCCTTCCAGCACTTAAAAATTACTTGAAAAAGTCGTTGATGTCAAAGGCGTACTATAGGGTCGAGGACTATCTAACGGACAAAAATGCTTGGCCTAAACCAGAAAATTAACTAATGTTTAATGTTCAATAGCTTACCTACTACTCGTACATACCTCATAAAAATCATGTAAACGCTGTATCTTGTCTAGGGGACACGGTTTATGTAGGAAGACATGTCAAAACTGTTTTGTGTGATATATATATATATATATATATATATATATATATATATATATATATATATATATATATATATATATATATAAATTTTCTCGTAGTCATTCTGACATGTTTTCCTGCAAAACTACGCAGATATTTAATATTATTTTTACAGTTTTATATAATGCTAGAATAAGTAGTGACATTGTTATATTTTTTATTAAAAAAATGACTAACTGTTGAGTTTCTTGCGGCGCTTCTTCTCAGCAGTGGTCTCCTCTTGGGAAGCGCTGGTAGATTTTGACGTGTAAAATATATTTTGGTATCTTTGTCGTGTGTGGTGCTTAGCTATAATATAATATATATTTTGGTATATTAATATATATTATTATAGCTCTATGTGTGTGACGCGACTGAGGATCCGCGGCGCCCGCCGCCGCGGGCGCCGCGGCGGGCACCGCCACTTTTCCCGTCTCGCATCTCTATGATCAACATCGTATATTGCCATATGTTTGTGTTTGCGCGTGCGATGACGCGGGCCGCTGCACGCACCGCCTGTCTATAAACGGAAAAAACGTCCCACGCGCCGCGAGACGCCACGCCGCACGCGACGCGCGACGCGCCGCGTCTCCGTAAACGAGGCCTAACGGTCGGCCGGCAATTGGACGTAGTTTAGCGAAAAGGATCCAAATCAACCATTTCACACTTGTAGAATTTGACATAATATTGACAGCAATAAAGTTAAAATTAAATACGTTTGCTTTGTGTGTTGGATCCTTTTTCCTATACTAATTACAATTTGTTGCGGCCTGCCGGCTAAAATGTATGATGAAAATGTATGGAATCCTATGAGGAACTCACGGGGGTGTGCTTTATGGATGATTCACGTTACACGTGTCAGGGCCGGGCCCGGCCACGGTCATATTATAGTCTAAGTACTTAAATACGTTTGTATGGTTATTGTAAAAATGACACTTGCTATAAGGGTGATTATCAAAAAATTTGCACGTAGTTAATTAAGAAACGTAATTTTTTTTGCATCGTGTGACCAAAGTTAACCCTTTATTTATTTATTTAATACGGACATCAACCAGAATACCTACAATGCTGACATAATAAAAGAATTATTGTTAACCATATGACTGATTGATTGTTAACCATACAATCAATCAGTCATATGGTTAACAATAATTCTTAAAACTTTCGTCACACAATAGAAGAAAATTAACGTTTCTTAAATTATAAGGCCTTCCCAAGTAACACTAATGCTGTATAAAGCTGGCCATACACACTAGGGTATGCCTGCGCAGTTTTGCATGTACAGTGGAACTGCACAGGTAAACCGGAGGCTTTATTTATTAGGCTACCACGGCTTTTTTAGGCTACCACGGGTTTTCACAATTAAATGTGTTTAATATTGATAATAGTAAATATTAAATGAAAAGTCCGCTTCCATAACATGCAACAAGAGCGGCGTCACGGAACTTTAGGTAAATAACCGAATATCCGATCTCTGAACACAGACCAAGCATAAATCATTCTAAATAAGAAGCGATCGGAAAAACACGGCGTTTAAAAGCCGTCGATCCGACTAATTACTGCTGAAAAACATTTCTGGACGAACGTCCTATTAATCCCGGATTACACGGGGTGTTTTATACTAACAGATACTTATAATGCTTATAATGATTCAGCCTATATACGTCCCACTGCTGGGCACAGGCCTCCACTCACAATGAGAGGGTTTGGGCTATAGTTCCCACGCGGGCCCAGTGCGGATTGGGAACTTCGCAGTCGCACACACCGTCATATTGCTTTGCAGCTGTGTGCAGGTTTCCTCACGATGTTTTCCTTCACCGATAAGCTCATGGTAAATTTACAAATTATATTTCGCACATAAATTCCGAAAAACTTAGAGATGCGAGCCCGGGTTCGAAACCACGACCCTCTGCTTAATGAGCGGCCATATCTATTGGTATATTACTATGCGTAACGCTAACGATGATAATGTTCGAAAATTGACAAAATAAATATGTGACGTTCTCAATATAAAGGGACCTTATGGAGGCAGACGAATACGCCGTTTTTAGAACTGTTAGCATAGTATTCGTATAGTTACAAGAATAAGAAGAGCGTAACTGCCTTCCTTCATAAGGTCCCTTTATGTAGTTTAGTTTAGTTTATTTATTCATCAATGTAACATTACAATATATATCGCATTGCATGTCAAAATATACGAAATTACATTGAGATCGTCAACACAAATAAAATAAAATAATTAATGATAAGATTATGAATTTTAAAATTAAATAATTAAAATAAAATTAATACAACGAACGAACGAATGAGAACGTCATATAATAATATATTCAAAGCAATGGCACTCCAAATTTCATCGGAGAGGCAACCGGATGGCGAGTGGTAATCTGGGTCTTGAAGTGTTACGTCAAGATTTATTACGTCCATTACAGACAGACGGACAGACAGACACGAGTGATCCTATAAGGGTTCCGTTCCTTTTGAGGTACGGAACCCTAAAAATGTATGAAACAATGACCGACTCCAAAATTAGCACCTGGATACCACTTACATGTCACAAGCCGGTAACGTTCAAGCAAGTCAAGGGTGGATGGCTAGTATACAAATCGTCACGATGCGTTTTCCTTAACGCGAGCATGGTGTAAAAGCCCCCAGCGGTAATCTTTCAAAGATTGCCTATTAGGAACATGGGCGGAATTGGAACTCTCCCCGAAATAGTCGGCCGTAATAGACTCATGCCCTTTTTATTAACGCACATAGCTGAAGAACGCTTCAAATATGCTTTGGCTATTGAATTTGCCAGAAAGTGACAAAGCTTTAACTATAAAATTATAGGTACCGTGCACTAGCGACCGGCCCTCGTTTCGTTTCGGTTAAAGTTCCCCCTCCCATTTCCCCCCCTTAAAGTTGAAATATCCAATTTTTCTCTTCATAAAAACCTTCTCCTAAAAAAGAATTAGTGAAATCGGTCCCGCCGTTCACGCGTGATGTCGTGGATGACGCATCATGGTCGGGCAGACGGTGAGAATGTGCAGGGGTGTTTCCTCCGCCAGATGGCAGAGCCTGCACAACCCTGTGTCACATTTCCCAATCGTCTGCATGTGCTTGTTTAGGAAACAGTGCCCTGTAAGCAATTGTAATCCTTACTAATAATATTATAAATGCTAAAGTGTGTTGGTTTGTTCCGTTTTTTTAACCCCCGACGCAAAAAGAGGGGTGTTATAAGTTAAACGTGTGTATCTTTGTGTTTATGTATCTGCATCGTAGCTCCTAAACGGATGGACCAATTTTGATTTTTTTAGACAGGCGGCTTAATCCAAAGCTTTGCTTAATTAAATTCCTTAAGCCATTTAAGAGTTATGAGCTCTGAAAATAGACTGATTTTGTCAGGGGTTTTTAACTCGGTTAGGTTAGGTACAGTCGAGGACATATTACAATGGAATAAGGTGAAAAAGTGTAAACATCTTCCTGTCCTCGACTGTACATACATTATGTATTAGCCTATATACATAATTAGTAACAAGAACCCCGGCTTAGCTCCAAAAAATGTCGTCATTTACTAAATTTCAAGAAATAGACGATCAAGTTTATAAGATATGGTTGAAATACGACAATAACATTATTTAAATCCAGTAAAAGCTATTTGTCTCAAATTATATAGATACCTATTTAATGGTGAACAAGGACGACATGTAGATTCAATACACCCGATTATGTTAGTGTATCGATGTTTGTCTATGTATATAAGTATATGTATATAAGGCGACAATAGGGGCGATGCTGCTGGTGTTATGTCGAGGCACAGGCATAATTATTAAGATCCTAGGGGTAGCAAAATGAACGGTATGCCTAACTTATTTCATTCACTATAAATTCAATATTGACTTACATAATGGGTCTCACAGACTAACGGTCCATTGGTTGGCTTTGTCTTGTCAGTTATTCGTATTAGAGCACAGACTAATCAGTTTCACTTACGGTTTCATACATTAAGTACTTCATAGACTTTAGATGGCGGCCGAAACATGCAAGCACGAGATACAATTTGACAGTTGCTAGGGTAATGAATTCATCTATTCCATATTCTAACGTAAGACAACGGTTAAGTTTTAAAATAAAAGTGTCCCATCTTGATAAAATCGCTATAAAAATGTGAAAATCGCAATTGTCGCTTAGTAATGAAAGTTCAAAATGAATTAATGAATGAATGAATGTGAAAGTCCGGACGAGACACTTTTATTTTAAACCTTTAAGTGTTACGTTAGAATATGGAGTAGATATATTCATTTCCCTAGCACGTTAGACCTGCTGACAGACTGTGGAGTGCAGGTAAACTGTTAGTCTGTGGAACCCTTAAGTCCCTTCGCAATGTGTTTAAAACTTGTAACGTCGTCGGCAAAACTTATTTACTTATTTTTTCAACCAATGAACTAGTCGCAAACTAAGCTCTAAGCTATCTATGAGTACTAGATAGAGGTTTACATAGTTTTATAGAGAAACATATAGATACTTTAAAACATAGAAAATATCCAAGTCACATGAATAAATCAAGCTTAACTGGAAGAGATCCCTTAAAAGGATAATCCGCCATTGTACATATTAATTCTTTTCTGTGTATACATACTATAATTTTTCAACTTATTTATGTGCAATAAACAATTTGCCTGTATTGGGGTCGAACCTAGGACCGCTAGCTTCGTAGGTAGGTACCTACCACTAACTACGCTAATTTCTCTGGTTCTAGCTAGATTAAATTCAAATATCTATTAATGTCTATTCATACACGATTTTTGTGACAACCCTGTTGTAGTGTAGTGATAGCTATATAAACATGTATTAACTAGTTGTTTATAATATAGTTACACTCAATATCGTTTATTTATTTATTTAGGAGATTACACAGAAATATACAGGGAGTGCAACATAATTTGCTAACTAACACTATAGATTCAGATGTTTCCGTGAATGTATCTCACTGAGAACACAACATACTAGGAAAAGATTCAGCATGCAAAGTACTTAAGTTAGACTTATCAGAAAATACAAATCAATATAAACCAAACAAATAACAGTAAAATATTAATGCTTATACATGTTTAATACAGCTGCTTTAAACGGAGCGCGGGATTGTGAGGATATATCTGTGTCATTCAGAAGTCTATTGTGATGGTCACACAGTCTGTATATAGGTGCACGTTTTCCGGCGTTTGTGTTAGTTTTGGGAAGACTGAAAAGATGCACCTTGTTGATTTAAGAGGGGCACGGAGATGTATTCTTGATAGGAGTTCCGGGCAATCGATTTCACCCACACGAATGTTTCGCAATATGATGGCATCGGCGATGGATCGTCTATCGCGGAGGGGCAGGATATTATATTTGGCCAAAAGCTGACCATACAACACATACATTGTCCACACTCCTAAGCTGAGAGACACGTATCTTTGTGTCTTTTATATTTATACGTGATTAAGCGAGTTCAGATATTTTAGCGCAGTACATAGGTTATGTAATAATTGAAAATATTTTATATTTGTCGATCAAAATCAATTTCGGGAAAAATGCGTATAAAAACAACCCAAAAAAACTAAGTTCCGATTTGAATTTGAAAGGGCTACTTAAGTTGTCATGTTATATCTAGATTTCAGTTCATTTATAATCCAAATTTGACCTTATGAAAATATATAAAAAAAATATTTATATTAAAACGAAAAATTGTCTAAAAAAAAGTAGCTCATGAGCGTCGATTTAACGCTGGTTTAACGGACACCCTGTATGTCTTATTCATAATCGCACAATAACTAAAGTATGCTTGAATTGAAGTATGGATGTCCTTATCTTTCATTGTGACATTTGAATCTGACAGAAAGTGACGAAGCATACTTTTACTAAAATAGGTTTGTTGTGCGTTTTTGAATGGGGGTTATTGCCACACTCACAGACGTCACTAAGGGCCGTATTAATAAACTCATCTCAACTGTGATCCCCGTCTCAAGATACGTCAAAGTAAACGTCAATCCATAGAAAACTGTCATTTTTGACGCATCTTGTGACGGGGATCACAGTTGAGATGAGTTTATTAATACGGCCCTAAATTTTCAAGTTTGATTAATTTTGCTGCTTCTTATTCTATTGTTATATATATATTATGATTATATCAAAGAAAGTGACAGCATTTAATGAAACTTAAAAGTTAATTGACGTCTCTGAGTGCGGCCGATTGTCTGGTTCTAGCTCAGTTTAATTTATATCTCTATTAGAAGCCCTAGACATTAAACTTTATCTAAACAAAGCTAAGTACCTTCTCACTTCGATGGACCTAAGAAAAGACACCGCCTGACATTACTTAATGACTGCTTCACTCAATTAAACCTTGTGATTAAACTATGCATCAATGTCTGCTCCCGGCCTTGACTTCGCTACATATACAAACAACCTAAAGAATCAATAAACAAGGTTGGTTTTAGAACGGACATGGAATTGAAGACCAATTTGTGTGGGTACAAGACGACAGGATAGAATGGGATGGTTATATTGGTTATGGTGAACGCTAATTGGGTAGAAATAGAAACGGTGCTAGCGAGAGAAGTTGTCGAAGTTCCATCGCAAGTAGCACACAAGCTGTATAAGAGCTTGTACAGCCATTATAACTATAGTTTCAGCATTTTAAGGGCTGTATACGCTCTTATACAGCTTGTGTGCTGCTTGGGATTGGTTTCCTATCAGTGTTTCACTATTTCTATGGGGGTCATTATTTGTCATAAATTCATATGCCATAATGTATCACTTGCCTTATTATCATCGGGATCCATTTGTCACCCATAAAGTAGTTGTACCGAATTTTGAAAGTCAGAAATTGATTGTCATACTATTTATGTTCATAACTATCGATAGTCATAAAAATTGTAAAGCATAACGCTTAATAATGCTAAAGTGAATAGTCCATAATGTTAAGGATTATAATTTTCATGAGTCATAAAAATTATATCTATAACATTCAAAGGCATATTAATGATTAAACAGAAATACTTTAAAGCATATATTTCAAACTACTAATTATTATTATTCATACCGTTTCATTGCCTTAGTACATATGTAATTTATATGACACCAAATGATTTTTCTTTTTTAATTTCAAATTGATATTATGAATATGATGTAGATATATAAGGAAGGTCTCTAATAGGTACGACGACGAGCGAAGCGAGGAGGAGTGTTAGGTAGAACTGCGACCCTACAGCGCGCGAACCGAGCGAGCGAAGCGAGCGTGCCGCGGTAGAACCGAACATATTTTTTAACTAATACTTACATATAGTAGGCAAAACTTACATTTTATGTATTTTACTTTTATGATAAACAAGTTTGGACCTTATAATCACTATGTCAAGCAATATTATTACCTTTAACATTATGAGGTGTAATACATTATGATGTAAAAAGTTATGAATAAAGTTTTTATGTCTTTCGACAAATATGACTAGGAAAAATCGGAAATACAAATTATACCCTCAAATATTATGACAATCAATATTATGACTAACAATATTTATGACTAAAAACGTTATGGAATCTTAAAAACGGAACTAAAACTTTATGGAAGACAATATACAGGGTGACCTCGAATTGGTAATACAAATTCAAAGTACTACAGAGAGCTTCCCTAAACCAATCGCTTCTACGAGGTCTCACGCTTAATTTTAAAACATAAGTACTTTTTTTAAGTTTTCTAATTATCCCATTTTTTTTTGCTTAAATTGGTTACCCTACCATTACCTTTAAAATGAAAGAGGTTTAAAGTATTTCAAATGAACACTTTCCTCTTTGGTTCGTTATCTGACACATCATTTATGATAATAGCGTATCTTGATTAGTAAATTGTCACTTGTCTTGTCAAAGAAAGTAAGAATTTTCGTATTTAATTAAGATAGTAATTAAACAAAATGCCCCGAGCTTATCCTTATACGAATATTCAGCGAATGGATATGTTATCTTTTTATTTTACGTCACGAAGTACCGTACGAACTCAAGCATTGTTTCATGAACGACACCCTGACTGCCCAACTCCTACTCGTGTTCTAATAAACTCCATTGTCCAAAACTTAAGAGATTTTGGACAGTTTACTGTCCCAGTGCACGCTCAAGCTCCGGGCCGGCGGCCGCGGTACTCGCAGACGTTTCGGAGACGAGTTCTCGATTATTTTAGCCACCACCCAGAGGCGAGCTCAAGGGACGCTGCCGCAAGATTCGGAACGAGCCAATGGTTTATTTGGCGATTACTGAATGCTGAAGGAAAGTATCCGTTTAAATTCCAAAGGGTGCAGGATATCATATTAGCCGATTATCCTAGAAGAGTGCAATTTTGTCGTTGGCTGCTGCAAAATCTACACTTGAACATTTTATGGACCGACGAGGCAACATTTACAAGAGTAGGCATGTTCAACGTTCACAATGAACACTGGTGGTCTGATCGTGAAGCAAATCCTCACGTAACTCGCAGGGACTCCTACCAGACACGTTTCTCGGTAAATGTTTGGGCAGGAATACTGAACGACTGTTTGATTGGTCCTCATTTCATTGACGGAAATTTAAATGGACCGAAATATGAAGAATTCCTGAGAAATGTGTTACCGGTATTGCTACGAGAGGTGCCGCAGCAAAATTTGGAGGCTCTGTATTACCAGCAGGATGGGGCACCAGCTCATTTTTCCCTGCGTGTGCGAAGCTACTTGGACCAAGAGTTCCCTGGGAGATGGATTGGACGCTGTGGCCCAGTCGCTTGGGCTCCTAGAAGCCCTGATCTCACACCTCTCGACTTCTTTTTGTGGGGCGAAATAAAAAGGAGAGTGTACGCACGGGAAACAGATACTGTGGGTGAACTTCGCCAAAAGATAGTTGAGGCATTTAATAATGTAAAAACCAATGAATTTGTTCTCCACAGATTGAAAGACAATCATAGGCGACGGGCAGAGTTATGTATCCAAGAAGGCGGGGGTCATTTTGAGCACATTTTAAAGTTTTACAATTTTGTATTTTGTACTGTACGTTATTCAACAATAAATTATTTTTAATAATTCACTCATTATTCAGTTATTCACTTTATCAGATAATTTATTAGGGTACCTACTTAAAACTAAAGGGTTGGATGGATATCAGCACCTAGTTTATTAATAACATCGAGTGATAGATACAGGAATGGAAATTGAGACACATTTTGTTCCTTGTCGCTTTGGGTGGCAGTGCGTCACGTTGAATGTCCACTGTCATTATCTCCGTCGTTGTTGTGACAGAGTACAAAATGGTGCGAGAATCAATTTCCTTGTCTGTACGACAGATATGCATGACGTCATGTAGGTTAACCACACTTGGGATTTTAAATTATTTTTATTATTTTGTTTTGTTAGAAAATTAACGATAATTAAGGAAAGCTAACTTTAACAACTGAGTTAATGCAATACACTATTAGTGATTAACTGAATCATAATCAAGTATTTTGTATTACCAATTCGAGGTCACCCTGTAGACCCATTATCATCATTTGACATATAGGCTTTTTTTTTCTGAAACCGTTAATTTTCAGGATTGTTATAAAATAAACCTAACCTAACCTAATGGGTTCCATGTAATGATATTTTTTAAATAATCTTGTAATGTTTAAGGTTTTTATAAAAAAATCATCGCGAAAATCAAAATTATGGCAAATTAAATGATGGCAAAAGAAATAATTTCTTTCTAAAGGAGCGTCCTCACTGAGAGCATTCTTACCCGAGCATTTGTAAACGAGCAATAATTTCAATAATTTGTAAGCTTTGTACGCTCCACGTCCACACCACTCGAATATTCGACGCCGAATCATTACACGCGAATGCTCTCAGTGGGGACGCTCCTTTAGGATATACAGGATGTTACAAACAGCGTAAATATTATAGCATAAAAAGTCCCCAGATACAGAGTATAGCTTGACACATTTAAAATTTACTTAGAATTTTCGTGCAGAACCTTAAAAATTATCGTCATCCGGCGAGGCGAGTCGTGAGATCGAGCCGCGCCGAGGGGCTCCATTCGGCATTAGAAATTCTGTTTTCGGTATCGGAGTTGTAAGTACAGGGCGACGGTTAAACTGGGGACTTCGGACAAAATGTACTTAATAATGTTTATTTATTACGGTACGGTCGGTAGTGCTTACGCGTTTTTATTTTTAAAGATAGATTTCAAGTAAAGTTATGCAATATCCTCCTGAGGCCTACAGTCCTACATAAAGGACAAATGTCAAAATGACTTTTAAGTTTTGTTGACTGACATAATATTCTGTTTCGAACGAGCGAAATGTTGACGTAGGCCTCAGGAGGTATACCGGAATTTCAAGATTTCCATATCTTAACGTTTAATTTGACCCTATATCAATTAAAGTTAAAACGGACTGTCCATATTTCTTTCCTCTTTTGTCATTGAAATGTTATCCCCACGGATTCACGTATGTCCAAACAATCCGCACGTGGATTGCTACCTGACGGCTTAGCCAAAAAGCCTTTCGGGAATCTTAACGACTACAGAAACCGAATAAATATATATATCCTATACTATTAAACGAGGAACATTTGTATATGTATTTATATTTGTAATCACGTTTTCGAAAACGGCTCTAACGATTTCGATTAAAATTGGGACATGGCGGTTTACGGGGGCGAAAACTCGATCTAGCTAGGTCTCATATCTGGGAAAATTCGTTTTCCCTAATTTGCCGCCGTTGTGAATAAACTTATGGTTAGAGCGTTGGCTTACTACGCAAAGACTGCGGGTTCGAACCCCAGCTATGGAGCGTTTTTTTTTTGTTTTCTTTGTTTTTTTTTTGTATAGAAAATCGACGAAAATTTGGTTTCGACCCGAGCGACGACGCTCGGTCTCCCAGATACTATATAAGTACTTATACTAGCTTTTGTCCGCGACTCCGTCTTAGTTGAAGCCGTTTATCGCTTTCTATCGCTTTCTAAATCTGTGTCAACCCAGGATAAGGACAATCTGTGTGCCAAATGGAGTGGCTTAAAACGTTAAATTATACAAAAACAGAAGAGCTGTTTTTACAACAAAACAAAATCTAACACACACACACGCACACATACACCTTCTTTATTATTATTATTATTTTTATATTTATTCTAATCTAAAGCTTTAAAACCTGTCTAACAAAACACAATTCTTAAGCACCTACAGAGGAGCGGGATCTCCTGACACAGGTTTCATTGGTTTCATTGTAAACTTAAAAGGAGATCTCACATGTTTTTGTAATGATGTTGTGATTTATGTCAATAAACAATTTTTTTTTTTAAATATCACCCAAATCTCTACAGGCAAAAAAGGTCATATTTATAGGTTTTCAATTTATATCTCGAGAATGGTGCATCGTAGGGAAAAACATCCAAAGAACCAATAAATGTTTATAAAATTTTCAACAACTTATCCGATATACCTTTTCAAATTTGAGGTGTAGCTCAAAAATTGTTGTGCATTATATTTCGCCGAAGTCCGCAGTCTCGGTACGTAGCCTGTCGATAGCAGGTGTAAAGTTCCCGCCTCATCCTTTTACACCCAATAATAGCACCGCGCAGGTACCACGACTTCCGCGATTTATACCACATATATACCTACACATATGTGTACTGAACACCCGTGGCCTAACGTCCTACATTTAAGACAATTGTCAAAATGACTTTTAACTTTTGTTGACTGACATAAGATTCTGTTTCGAACTAGCGAAATTTTGACGTGGGCCTCAGGAGGATATAGTCGTTACTTGAGTAAAAGTAATTATTCAATAACGTTTTCGTTTCGTTTTCGCTATCGAAAATCGTTGAGTCACTTTTACTCAAGTAGGTAATGAACTGTTAATGACTTTACTCCTCTATAAATACGGGTGTTAATAACTTGAGTAATAACTTGGATTTCAGATAAGTTCAAAATAAACACTGAGCGGCTAACACATCCTGTATCATTATAGCGGCCCTAGACAAAATAAACGGTCGAACGATAGCGATGTTCGAATACACACGTTAAATCCCCCCCCCCCCCCCTCTGTTTTGCGTCGGGGGTTAACAACCCGATTCTAAACTGTTTTGATGGATAATGGGGACTTTAAGCCAAATTTTCTATTAGACACAAAAATACTTTCGACTTTAATTAATAATCTATAAGGTCCAGAATTTGACTACGATTTATATGGCACTTACGATGTTGAAATAGGCCGAAGAATTGTTGAACTATCCCCTTAATTAACTGTCAAGCGCGGCCGAAACTGCGCGTCGATACGACCGATATGATGTTTGATTGCTATCGCTATTTCTATCGCTATGACTGCTAAATCAGATATTATAAATACAGACCGGATATTTTGGATCGATGAGTTATCTGTACTAAATACAAAACATACCTACTTAAGGTTATTATTGTTATAATTACTTACATGTTTGGTATAAATGTTTACATCCACAATGACTTAGTACGTACGTACGGCTCAGAAAATCGGAATCGGATTGGAATGAAAAAAACATAGGGTACTTCGCCCAAGTTTAACATTATTGTAAATATTAAATAAATAGAGACATGAAATAAAGTACCTAATGTAGACTAGGTATTAATAGGAACCTCCTTTACTTTATCTTAGCTTGTATAATCGCCAAGTGTCCTGAACAGAGATCTCACCATTTATCCTACTAATTCCGTATTTCGAACTAAACGAACTGTACCGTACAGACAGACAAACATCGAGGTATTACTTATAATAAGTTTTCCTTTTTATCATTTTGGCACGGAACCCTAAAAAAAGGAACGTCCGTTAATAACCATTGCTTTGACACGCTTGTTTATTTTCCTTCTAGCATTAAAAAACTCCAATCGATCGCTATGACACGTAATACGTCCTAGACGTCGCTTCACAAGTTTGACGTCAAATTGGCAGAGTCACTACGGGAACGTCAAGTGTCTTTCACTCTAAACTGACATGACGAGCTTAATTAAAGAGTGGGACAGCGCTATCGCTTACCCAGCAGCCAGAGCGAGACGAAATCGGAGCCATCGGGTTTCAATTCCCTATTCAGTTACGTGTCTGATTTCGAGAGAGCTACAATTTGATGGATGGATTTGACAAACATAATCTGTGGCGGTGGCCAATTATGGAACTATCGGTAAAACAGTTGACGGTCGCGTTGTTTGCGTGTAGTGGTGAAGGCAACACAACAATTGTTCTGAACAATATTGACGCACACACGTGCTTGACACGTACATATGTTTCACCTTTTTAGGATTCCGTAGTCAACTATTTAGGAATTCGTATAGTTTTGCCATGTCCGCCTGTCCGTCCGTCTGTCTGTCCGCGGTTTAACTCAGGGACTCTTGGTACTACAAAGTTGTAATTTGGCATGGTTATACATTTAAATTACGCCGACAAAGTTGTATTTATTTTTCGAGTACCTCCCATAGATACATGTACAGCAAAGGTAATTTTTTTTTCTTTATAGCATCGAGTGAGGTATCATTACATTAGATAGCTCTTAAAAATAATTGTAGATAAGTTATTATCAATTTTTCGATTTGGGGGACCGTTTAGGAGGAGTAGGAGTCCCCCCCTACAGCCTAAACTACAAGTAATAAAAATCTAAAAAAAAAATAATGTCAGAACATAATATAACGAACTTAAAAGGAAAACTATAATAAAAAAAAAAAATTTTTTTTTCGATATTGTTGTTTGTGTTTGTTTGTAGTAATAGCGAGGAAAAACTACACTGTGGATGGTCCGACATGCTCTTGCCCGGTTTTTTATTGATAGCTTTCATAATGAGTTAGAAAGAGATGTGCGTATAGGTATTATTTTGTTATCTTGTATCTTGTACAACATCTTGTAACTTGCTTATCTTGTACAACACAACTACACCTACTAAATGAAGAGGTCACCCTGGCATACAAATAAATTTAACACTGGAAGCTCTGGGAAGTCCTCTTGTGACAATTATAGTTGAAGGAGAAAAAACAGATAGTTTTTGTCTCATTCCCTCTAAAGAAATACTTTATGTAAAAAGTAGAGAAAGATAGCTGGGGCAAAGTTCACCTCAAAGTCCGGCTTCATGCTTTGTACTTATTCTATGGTTGCGATTGTCATCTATATACTGGAAGATTGTATGTGGAGTATGTGTGAGGTTCTGTGAGGCGATGGATGACCGTCCTTCTTCAATTCATTGATCATAAACGCAAATGTTGTTATCTGTAGTGCTGTGCAACGTGTAAGTGATTGTGTTTTTGTTATTTCGTATGAATTTCACAGTGCCCTGGTGTATAACTGTAATACTGTGTAATTATTTAAATAAATAAATAAAATAAAATAATAAATATCAAAAACGCCACCAGTGACAGAGCATTTACTAATAAACTTAAAGCCAAACTGGCAGCTGATGCCTTTTACACTGTAGATGCCTTTTTCGAGAGCCAAACAATAAGATAAGACTTTCACACGAACTGGTTCGCTGACCCATGCCAAACTGAATGTAAAAATGTATTTATAAAAAAAAAAAAAATAATCTAATGTACTTATACAATAATAACCATTATAACAATGTAAAATGCCTAGCTGTAAGTAATTAATGACATGTAAATTTTTTATATTTTACAATAAATGATTGAATTGAATTGAATTGAATAAATCTGTACCTTACACACATAAGCAAACACAAAGGTAGCGATTTTAGTTTGACAGTCGAGTTTGATTCGAATTTCAGAGGTTGGTTTTCGTTGAAGTGGGAATTTTACTCATGTTTCTAGGGGTATAGGGTGCGAGTATGAGGGTAGTTTGTAATTTGAGTGCATTGCCCTTTACTCTTTGAGGCTAATGATTTTAAGTAAATGGTATTGTAATACTTTTGCACCTTGTTGGTTTAACATCATGTTTTAAATAGTATATTTAATTGGGATTCGTTATACAGGGTGTATGGTAGATCGTATGCCAAAAGACCAGGGTGGGTAGGTAGGGCCATATGCAACATAGTTTGCCCTAATTAACACTTACCACGCCCATGGATTAAAAAAAAATGACTTTTTTCTGGCATGTGACCATACCATTAGAATAATCAGGAATCGGAGATGTTTTGAGGATATCTGAAGATCTGAGGAGCCGCTACTTATTTTTTATTGGTCATAAAGTTGAAATTGACAACGTTTTTTTCCTGTCCTGGACATTATCGACTCGTAATTATTTTATATTCCAATGTCTGGATAACAATGACTTTTAAATGGAAAACACACACTAAAGACTTAAATAAAAATAATTGTAAGCCATCACATGCTTTAAAAATATTTCGTAAACTTTTTTTTTGGTATTTATTTTACGCATGTCAAATCCGCCATGTTTTTAGGCATGATAAATAAATAAAAGTAAACGAACATTTACGTATTTGTACATATTACGATATAATGTGTTGTGTCGATGTGTGTGTTCAATAGATTTGGTTAAAGAGTTAACGAGGTATGGTGTTCTCGCTTAAACACTTCTACGGCTACAGCTACGGCGTACAGGGTGTTGCGAAAGTGCCAAACCCTAAAAAAGCTAGCACTAATCTTTATGCCTGCCGGGAGCCAACACAAACAAGCACACTGACTGCCCTGCTAAGGTAAAAGGCATATTTTACACAAAACTACTGTAACAATTGCAACCTCATTACTGGGTAATAAGGTTGCAATTGCTACAGTAGTTTTGTGTTAAAAACTGCCTTTTACATTTACAGGGCAGCACAGTGAGCTTAACGCGAAAATATTGCAGTTGTAACAAATACAGGGTGATCCTAGTTCTCTACAATATTTCGCTTCACCAATTTTGTATTTCCAATTAAGCCTGCAGTTTTTTTGATGTTTTTGGAATATTTTTAATTGTAACTCCGACAAGTACTTTCACATGTTTTTTTAAACACTCTGCGAGCCTAACATGCATCACACGAATAAAGTGACAGTTCGAAAAAAAAGTTGCTAGAGTAATTAAATATCATGCTTAGCTTAGAGCCTGTGCACACTAGCTTTATTAGCCCTCTAAGTCCCCCGGTCAAAAACGCTAGTGTGCACAGGCTCTTAACTTAGATTAGAACGATTTATTTAATTACTCTAGCAATACCAGATGAAATCGCTTAGTTATAAAAGGTAATACAAGTCTTGACGAGATACTTTTATTTTAAACCTTAAGCGTTAATCCTACGTTAGAATATGGAATAGACGTATTAATTTCCCTAGCACCTATAAAATTTTATCCCGTGCATGCATGCTAAGCCCGCTGCCTCTATCTTTTGTCCTTGTCACTTGTATTATTTATATGACACTGCGCGAGTGAGAGAAGCCTATACTAGGTCGTTAAAATAAATGGAGTTTAGAGTGGAATATCCGATTTTTATAGATAGACTGTTAATCATTTGTGTTTTTAGTCAGTTTTCGCGAAACATAGTACAGATAAATCACTTGAGGGATATTTGGACAAATATCGTGAGGAAACCTGCTCATTCAGGTACATAATTGCGCAAAACACTCACTTTATTATTATTTCAAAAATTTTGATTGTTTACTAGGAAATATCGAAAAACGAGTTGTACGCGGACAATGTCGCGAGCAAAAGTATATAATAATAATTCCTAATATCCTACTCGACAACTTCCAACAGAATGTCATTTGTAGAAACTAAATCCAAACAATTTTCAGCAAAGTCAGATAGTCTCACTTCTTTTCTAAAAAGGTTTGTTTTACATATTAATAAAACCCTTGTTCAGCTCAGCATGAGGACAGCGGAAAAATAATAAAAACCCGTGAACGTCAAATTGCCTGACACCTGGCGCCTTCTGGACTGGACCTCCATTATCGCCTGACCTGTTCCCTGCGATAATTTGTTCCAGATTTCACATACACAATTTTAATAAACCAAACATTTGAAGCAAAAAAACGGTAAGTACCTAGGTACTGAAATGCTTGGTATAAATGTTGATGAGATTTTACATTTGCTTCCGCACTGAATAATAATAGGTACGTGCAGATCAAAAAAAACATGTATTAATGACAATAGGTTAACCGGCCAAGTTTAACATCATCGTAAATATGAAATAAATCCAGACATCTTACATTCCAAATAAATGATTTTATGAAGCCGCCTCAACATTAACTTACCTGTTTTTGAGACTACTTTAGGTAAAGCTGTGCGGTGAGCGTCTCGAGCGTGCAATGAAGATACAATTCGCTCGCCACCCCCGCCGCCGCTATAAGGCCTTTCCATAGAAGCGGAGACGAGCGGAACGGAGAGGAGCTGTGTAGGAATCGACCAGTCACAATGGTTGTAATCCACATCTCGTCTCCGCTCCACTTCAGGCAACAGTCAAGCGGAGACGACTGTATCAAATTTGTATAGTACGCCACTCATCCCCGCTCGTCTCCGCCTCACTGGAATCACATACCTCTTTTCACAGCTCCGCTCCTCTCCGCTCGTCTCCGCTTCTATGGAAAGGCAGCCTAAGTCGTGGCCGGGCCGTTAGACGAAGACGATAAATAATTCAAGTCCCCGCATTAATTTTATTTCGCAACTTTTCAAAGGAGTAGAAAATATATTGTTAGAACTAAAACTCAATTTGCTTCTTTGCAGTTTTTGCGCTTGTTTCTTGAAAAATGCTGCTTTTCTGGACGTTTCAATAAAGTATTTGTGACGTTCTCAATATAAAGGGACCTTATGGAGGAAGGCAGTTACGCTATTCTTATTCTTGTAACTATACGAATACTATGGTAACATTTCTAAAAACAGCGTAACCGCCTGCCTCCATAAGGACCCTTTATATTGAGAACGTCACATTTAAAGTTTGAACGTTAGAGACGTCGATTGTTTACAAAATAATTTAAAACTCGAGAATTGAGTTTATTACCCTTTCGCGCGAAGGGTTATTATTTTAACCGACTGTATGTAGGTATGTATGTAATTATGAAAGTATGTAACGTGACCGGAAATCGAATGTACCACTCTAGCAGCTTCGCGTGGCTGGATATTGCTCAACTTCAATCTGAAACGCCGTGGACACGCTAAGAAGTATACGTAGGTCGCGTGGTGGACGCGGCGCGATGTAAAGTCGAGGACAGAAATATGTTTACCCTTTTTTGACCTTGTTCCATTGTAATAAGGTCCAAAAGTGTAAACGTTTTTCTGTCCTCGACTGTACTGTGATCCCGGAAAATTTGATGGTTCTTGAGGGAAAAGGTACAACTCCTACGGACGGAGTCGCGGGTTAAAGCTGTGAAACACGATAAAGCTACTAATCAAATAAAACGTGGTATTTATTAAAGTTTTACCGCGTTTTTATTTGTCGGTTTTTTTCCGGACAGCAATATTTCCTTTCCGGCCCACTGGGCAGCGGACAAACCAATACCGCTCGTATGTCGCTCAGTGGATCCGACAAAACGAATCGCGAAAACTAACTAGCTTTTGTTATTTATTCGGAATATATCTATGTAGTAAAAATAATTGACCAAACTGGTTTTGACTAGATTTTGCCAGTTTTGTAATCTAGTTTTTTTTTTGTTTTAAAGTTGACTAATAAAAAAACAAGTTATAATACACACACTGATCAAAGACTTGTCCTGAGGCACTGTTTGGGACGAGAAGATAGTGCGTAGCTTACCGAACGCTGCCCAGCCGAGTTGGGTTCAACGATTGACCTCTTTCTTGAAGTATTTATTGATAGTATATTTGCAATAAATACGACTTCCTAATTTGGTCGGGTTAACATAAGCCGCTAACTTCACACCGGTACGTCGACGAGCCGTTATAAACAGAATCACTGCCGTAGCACGGACTAAAAAGTCAAATGTATCTAGCCATAGCGCCACATTTATTAAATTAGTTAAAATTACATTAAAAGGTTTTTTTATTAAAGCTACCGCGGTCCAATAAACGGAAAAGCTCCGGAAAGCTTTAAAAGCTTCAAGCTCTGTTGACGGAAGTTTTTCAGCAAAAGCGACGTGGGATCTCTAAATGGGACGTTTCAATATTTATTAAATAAATATTCGAGACGGCAATCAGGCGGCGCAGCGACCTGCCCGCGCCCTTAGAAATAGTAGATGCGGCAAAATTATAATTAACTGCCGCACTCAGGGACGTCAAATAATTTTTAAGTATAATTGAAAGTTGTTGCGTCTTATTCTATGCTATAGTAATGAAAGTGACAGCAGCAACTTCAATCAAACTTAGGGCCGTATTAATAAACTCATCTCAACTCTGATCCCCGTCACAAGATGCGTCAAAAATGACAGTTTTCTATGGATTGACGTTTACTTTGACGTATCTCGAGACGGGGATCACAGTTGAGATGAGTTTATTAATACGGCCCTTAAAATTTTATTGACGTCTCTGAGTACGGCGTTAGAAGTTGTAAACTAAAACCAGACTGGCGACTGGTATGACGCACCCTTACTTTCATGTATTCCTTTCTTCAATACATTGCGTGTAATGTTAATTAACAGATATGCGGTGAGCGTCAAAACCGTGTAATGAAGAGAAAACTCGCTTGCCGCCGCCGTCGTCACGCAAGTCATGGCCGCTAATGATGTGCCGTTGCCCAGGCTGAGAAAATTGCAAAAATATGCGGTAGTATTGCCGGTAAATTCCCTATGTTACCGGCAATATTTCCGGCACATCGCTCATTTGTAACGTTCTCAATATAAAGGGACCTTATGGAGTAAGGCAGTTACGCTCTTCTTATTCTTGTAACTATACGAATACTATGGTAGCAGTTCTAAAAACGGCGTAACCGCCTGCCTCCATAAGGTCCCTTTATATTGAGAACGTCACATTTGCCTTATCCATGTCATGAAAACTCGTCAAAAACTTGCGTAGTAAAAATAACTGAACACACGAACAAAGACAATCAGCAGCATTCTTTTTTCAAAGTTTGTAAATCATGCCTCATCCACCAATATTCGTTTCGACCATCGTATTTTACGGCAGACTCAGTCAAATTAGTTGGATGCCAAATGCTTGCGAAATCAACTGAGGCAGTGGCGCAAACTGCTGGCAACATGCATTTGAGGCATAATTAGCATGCTTAGTGCTGCTTATATGCCTTTTAAACTAGTCTATATGCAAGTAGCATTAATATTTCTTATAATAATAAGTAATCAGAATACGAATGAACATGGAAAGATTTTTTTTTAATCGAGTTAACAACAATATACCAAACAATTACTCTGAGTCCTGTTTTTACCCCCCGATGCTAAAAGAGAGTAATATAGGGTTATAAGTTTGACGTATGTATCTGTGCATCTATGTATCTGTGTATTTGTCTGTGGCATCGTAGCTCCTAAACAGATGGGCCGATTTTGATTTAGTTTTCTTGTTTTTTTATTTTGGACCCGCACGAATGCATCGCCATTTGTCAAGTTTTAAGGAGGTTATAAAAATTAGGGAAACTGACGCGGAAATATAATTATTTTAAAAGTGAAAATTCGTTACCTAAGTCATTTAAGAGATATGAGCTCCGAAAGGGGTCGCGATTTCGTCAAGGTTTTTTAACTGTTAGGTTGTCAAACTATTTTATTTGGCAACAATTTAAACAACACAACAATACCTATTGGAGCGAAAGTAACAGCACATAATAAATATAGCTAAAGCAGTAAAGAAACTACGAACAAACGTTCGAAACGTCGCACTCACACAGACGCACGTCTCAACGACACCCCTAAGCGAACATGGCAGTGCTGTCAGGTGGCGGGTGTCGCGTCGAGACAAATGGTTGAGACGTGCGTCTGTGTGAGTGCAACGTTTCGAACAATTGTTCATAGTTTCTTTACTGCTTTAGCAATATTTATACTGTGGTAACAGTCAGTTGTTCTTGAGAAATACGAACTACATTATGCATAATTACAAGGTAATTAATAAAATCTTGGAAGTCGATTTTAACCTACTTACTTCTGATTGTATAATAATCATTTTGGTGCTTTCAAGTATTTTCTTGATCGACCTTTTTCTTTGGCTATCATATTTGGTTCAGTAATTAAAAAATCAAAATGGCGTCCACTTTTTATAATTTTGATACCGGGTTCGTATCCGGAATCCACGCGAAGCCACAAATATCGATTTTCAAAGCAATCGGTTGAGAAACTAAAAAGTAAAAATAGCAGCCACTTTTTTAAATTCTGATAATTTTTACAGGCGTTTATCAGCGCCGCCTAAATATAATACCTCCGTGCTGCAGTAGCATCTAAAATGGGATCGCATTAAACTGCCAAAACTCCGAAAACCTTGTGGTTTGGTTTGTTTACATTTCGAAAAGAAATGTAGCATACGAAATCTCTCTTTAGTATGTAGGTACAGTCAGCATAAAATAGGTAGGAGCAGCGAAAGTGGGCCAATATATCGCAACACATCTTTATTACTCTAGTGCGGTACTACTGTATTGCGGTATATTTGGCCATTTTGACTACTCCCATATATTTGACGCTGACTGTACATATCTTCCCCACCATTTTAGCTCTCACTGGTGACTTAGCACTCGCTCTATCTTCGCATATCAAGATCCCAGTCCTCTAACTTCTAGTTAAAAGCAAGACAATATCACTTTAGTTTGACTACTTTACGTGAAGTTCATTATCCAAGATAATTAGTCTACGTAGACAAAATACTAGCTTAATTAAGGTGGAGGACACAATTTAAAGGTTAAATATTAACGTAAATGTAGACAGACTGCTTCGGTTCGGATTTAAAAATGTTTAATTAAAATTTTCACTGTACTTCAGCTTGCTGTGCTTGCGGCGTATTTTTTTAATTGTTGATAGTGCTGACTACTGTGCGAATAGATACACGAGCCAAACGGGTCCTTCCACGAATCTACTAGGTATTACATCTATTAGCCATTACTTACTAGCTTTTGCTCGCGACTCCGTCCACGTAGAAGTCATTTATAGCTTTTCCCTCTGGAACTGTTAATGTTTCTCAGATAAAAAATACCTACCCGTTGTCAATCCTGGATAAGGACTATCTCTGTGGCAAATTTTATTAACAATCGGTCAGCCGTTTAGGCGTGATTAAAACACGATCAACCAAACATATTATATGACTAGCTTTTGCCGCGACTCGTGTCGAAGTTGTTTATCGCTGCTCCTTCGGGAATTGTAAAATTTTTCGGGATAAAAGTTAGCTTATGTGCTATTCCAGACTATAATATATCTTTGTGCCAAATTTCATCTAGATCCGTTGAGCCATTAACACGAGGGATATTAAATTCAAATTTTATAGACGAAAAAAATTTTTTTTTTTTTATGACTCTTGTAAAAACATTTCGCGACTGTGTAAGTACCACATGTAAATTTCACAAAAAAAAATTTTTTTTTTCGTCAATAAAATTTAATTTAATATCCCTCATTTTAATATGTGCATTGCACTTTACGAAGACTCACCTGTATGGATCCATCCATCCAAACTTTCGCATTTATAATAGTAGTTAGATCACAGGTAAGATTGCTGCTGTGCTCGTATCCTCCCACAAGATCTCAGATAACGTCTAGTCTCACTAACAAAGCCTAAATAACACGATTACAGCATCCGCGAGTAGCTCTAACTGCAGCACTTAACAACTTAATAGTTTGAGAGCCCGCGCCATTCTAACGTATTCTAGCTAACTTACTAACGTAATAAATCGTTTTCAAAAAAATTGTATATAGTTAAAGGCTTAATGAAAATAAAATCACGATCGCGTCCTTTGTGTAACGAAAGTTAGTCATACAAACTAGGTACTTATAACATGTTATAACTTTCGTTACACAAACGAATCAATTCAGTTTTGTTTTAATGAAAACCCTTAACTATGTACAATTTTGAAAACGACCCGGGTTCATTTAGAGGTACCATTTTTTTTTAATGGATTTTTTGACAGAAGGGTAATACACAGTCACAGAAACAAAAGTTGTCTCTCCTGTTCCAGAAAGTTAAGGACTTTGAAACCAAATTTTTCGGGTTAGGATATATCCGCGTAATGAGAGTCTGGTGTAGTTTTGACCTGAATCGAAATTATATGAGTTAAAAACTCCCACGTCGTTAACTTTTAGGAACAGAAGGGACAATGTTGAACCTAAATCTGTGTATGATCTAGAAACCTCAGTCGTGTTAACTCTTAATTGTATTTTTGTTCAGTGTAGTTTGACATTTTATCATGGAAAGACAGCCCGGCACAACGTCTACAAATTATTCAGCTGTATTATGAAAATCAGGGTTCTAAGAGGAATGTGTTTCGTGCACTTAGCTTAGCTTAGCTTAGAGCAACAATTAATTTCGTGCTTCGGACCGGTGAGTTGGCCACCTAGATCCTAGTTACGGACAGCATTTGAAAGAAATAATCTTTAAGAAATAAATGAAAAAAATTGTTGGCCGAGTCTTCGGCGTTTTAGCCGCCGTCATTGTCTTCTTCGCATATATTGACGAAAATAACGATGACTATCAACAATTTCCGATGTAAATGGGTGATTCCACGAGCGTTTCAACCGCCGTCAGTCCCTTGATCGCATTAAAGTCGAAATTTCTGGAACTTTGGATGCCATTTTCGGTCATTTTATAGAGAGCCCTGACTTCTACAGAATAACCGAAAACGGCATCCAAAGCCTCTAGTTCTCAATCCATTCAAAATTAAAGTAAACTTGTTAGTTTTATTTGAAATAATATGCGAAGACGACAATGACGGCGGTTAAAACGCTGAAGAATCACCCTTATTTTGTTTAATAATAAAGATAACCAGACAAAGTTGGTTTTAATTTTTTATAGCCTTGAAAAAAGTACCTTCAGATGAATCACCCATTATATTATGTTGATATTAGTCATGCCCTTATTACGATAATACTTACGCGTATTTTTCTAAAGTACTCGATATCCGTTGAGTGAACAAATATGTGATGAGCGCGAGTATTTGTTCCTGAGTCACGGATGTTTTCTATGTATTTAAGTACGTATTAGGTATATAAATGTAATTATCGTTGCCTATTACAAAAGCCGTGGTAGCCTAATGGTTTGACCTGCCGACTCTTAAGCAGAGGGTCGTGGGTTCGAATCCGGGCTAACTTCTAAGTTTTTCGGAATTTATGTGCGAAATACAATTTGTAAATTTACCATTTTTCGGTGAAGGAAAACATCGTGAGGAAACCTGCACACACCTGCAAAGCAATTTTACGGTGTGTGTGAAGTTCCCAATCCGCACTGGGCCCGCGTGGGAACTATAGCCCAAACCCCCTCTCATTGTGAGTGGAGGCCCTGTGCCCAGCAGTGGGACGTATATAATATAGGCTGGATTAATTATTATTATTATTATATTACTCAAGGTGTGCAGAGCTTAGTTTGGGACTAGGTTAATTTGTTGAGGTTGTCCCCTGACATTTATTTCGTTGTTGGTAGTGACCATCTACGTCTCAAGACATGACAAGGTAAACGTCAATCCATGGAAAACTGTTATGTTTGACGTCTTGAGACGGGCATCTCAGCCACACCATAGCTAATGTCAACCTTCCTCAAATACACTTAGGTCTATTTTACTCTGTCCACCATGACGGCTATAGCCGTCAATGGCGTCAAACACCCAAGACTCGGTAACAAACACTCGCGCTCCCCACACTAATATTTTGCCTCAATGTGTCAGATATGACAGTATTCTATGATTTGATTAGTCACACCGCGGGATTGTTGAGCCACTCGCTAACATTCTTAATTCGGTTGGGTTGTCAAATTGTACATGCTATAGTCCGTTCGCTCAAATAGTTTGCATGCTTTTGCCGCTACAAGAAGCCGGCGCAAAAGCGGTGTCGGCGACTTCAAAGGTTTGTACACCCGCAGTATGCGCTGGTAAGTCGCGGCAAGTAGTTGTGTTTAAGATTAGTATTAATAAAATACTGACATTATAAGTATGTGTTTTTTTTATTTTCTCTTTTTGTATTATTTGTCATTATTTAAAAAAAGAATATACTAAATTATTCACAAATGGGTTAATTGTTATTCAGATAATATTATATAGTTTCCATAGCAGTGTGTGGGTGTACTGCGCACTATTTAAACGAAACGAACTATATGTTACTATTGAAATTTGGCGATTTGACAACCCGATCGAATTAAGAATGTTAGCAAGGCTCAACAATCCCGCCGTGGTGTGGCTGTACGTTTACTTTGATGTGTCTTGAAACGAGCATCTCATCATATCTCATCTAAAATTTGTTCATTATAAATTATAATACTCAGGGGCATGTATTTGTTTGTAATATTTTCTTGGAAAATCATATTTTTATCAATAATGATTTATATTCGCAGCGACAATGATCTGTATCTGCTCCGGCTCCGCGAAGTTACATTTATCAAAACATCGGCGCCGGCGCGCCCTCTGGGACGCATAGGCCAAGAGCTAGTATACTTTTTAAGTAAATATCCATCATATAAAACGTCCACAGCTGGACATAGGCCTTCCGCAAGGAACTCCACCATGGTCGGTTTTTTCATCCCTCGTCATCATCATCGTCGGTCCAGGCTTTTCGGTATGCCGTCGGCATTCTAGAACCTTACCGCCCAATGGCGATCAGTTCTACGAGTGTGCTCTGCTCACTGTAACTTGAGGCTTCCAGTTTATTTCAAATTTTTATTTAACTTCATATTTGGGGAATTTAAAAAAAAATAGCACCCATTTCACTTTTTCTTCAGATTTGGGAAAAAAATTGTACGTTGGTTGGGACAACCACTCTGAACAAGAAAAATAGAAATTTCTGATATGTCCCAAAAAGATGTATGGAATTGTCCGTTTTGTTACCAAGAAATGTATTGGATTTAGGTAACAAAACGGACAATTCCATACATCTTTTTGGGCACATATCAGGAATTATCAAGAAGAAGCTACATGGACCAAATTAAGGAGAAGGTGCAGGTCGTGTCGTATAAAGAGGTCAAGGAGCTGGCAGAGAGGAGAGAGGAATGGAAATTGCTCCACCGACAAGCGCAAAGCTCTTAAATTAAGAGAGAGAGAGATCAGGAATTATATTTTTCTTGTTCAGAATAGTGGTGCAACGTGCAATTTTTTTCCAAAATCTGTAGAAAAAGTGAAAGGTGTGCTATTTTTTTTAAATTCCCCATTTACATGTTTGTTTGTATGTAATATATATTTCAAATATTGTAAGCTAAACTTGAACCACTTTCCCGTAACTTCGGGAGCAATGCTCGTTGGATTTGCCTCGATAAGCAGATGACTGGAACAAACTTCAGTCGGCATTGAAAGCTTGTTTCAAAAAAGACATTTTGAACTGAATCTCATTTTAAAAGCGGACAGCTCTCGGCCTGTGTTGCGAAACTCCCAGCGGTAACAAATTGGTAAAAATTCCGACACTTGTTCCCGCAGAGCCTCCAACTTCCTGTTTTGAGTTATTGCCTCGTCTGTCAAAGCTCTGAATTTCTGAGTGCTGTAAGCATTTGCTTTTTTTGTTAGAAATATTGGTAGGCTAAATGATACGTTAGGCATAGCAGATGTAGAATTGTAAATACGGCATCGAGGACGTTAGAGTTTTACTCGTTTACTGAATGGATCGCTTTAAACTAGTACAATGTTGTACAAATGTTGTAATAGGGAATACGTATGAATTTCTTTACAAAATATGAAAATACCTTAAAAGATTAAGCAAAAATTTAAATTAAAATGAAAATTGGCCAAAAATACGGATAATGTAAGCATAAACTACTAATTAGACAGAGAGACCCGACATGAACTGTGACGTCAGCGTGCATTAAGGTCATAATAAACTCCATGTAAAATTTTGTTTTGCTAGAAAGAGATAGAAACAAATCTTTATGGCTTATATCTTGGTTATTTTTATAGTTATTCGAAAAATGTTTTTTCTCTACTGTTTGTTACATGAATGACTTTTTATTAAAGTAAAACCAAAAACATGCATCCTTATTGACCAACCGACCGGTCCTTCGGCGTGCTTTGTACCTACGTAGTGTACCTACTAAAATGTACTAAGACCAGATATATTACGCAATAGTTAATTCTAGTATAATACATTTTACCCTTCCCCAAAGATCTTCATCTCTGTCTATCCTGTGCAACTCGCATCCAACTGTTTCCTGCTACTCTAACGACTATTCAAAGGGTAATGGAAAAGCTATGCTTGGAGTTTCTCTGCTCTTCCATCATCATTCTCCTGTCCTTGTCTTACACTAGGTAGAGTCAGCACAAGAGGCACAACATATTATTTTCTTTCACTCTCTTCTATCAGCTGTTAATTACGGTATATCTAGAGTTTCTACAATTTCTAATCTGACTCAAAACATCTCATGGTAGATACTTATTTTTTGTTTTATATATATTTGGAACATCTTAAAAATCTATATGAATTTGCAAGAACAGTCTTCGCTTACAATTCTTGACAAAATATTAATTCTTAAGTAAACCATTAAATGAAAATATAAACGAATTTTATATAGTCTCATTTTAAAATCTACTCTCTAAAATTCACAATCATCGTTCAATTCTCTTAAAAATCCAAAATCCATCCCAAGACCGATGAACATAAAATCGAGTTACTCAGATCCGAAATAGCTTTTGTGCTATATCGAGCTCGTGTATTGTACGCTAGTTTTAATTCGTTTACCATGCCATTGTACAATCATAGTACGTGTGGTCGGGGTAGGATTCTAATTTAGAACGATACCAATTCTATAGTCAATGCGGTATATGTGCTGTTAAGATTTATAAAATTTGCGACCATATATGTATTATATTATAAGGTTCAATTTTGTGCAGTTGTTAAATTGAAGATACGTCTTTTTGTTTAGGGATTGTACGCTGTTCTGTGAAGCAAGCATTGAACGAGTTTACAGGCAATATATAGTTATAGGAGTTCTAGTATGATTTGAACAACATTACCTTAAGTGCCTGAATTCCGCATATTTTTTTCAGCTAGCAACATCAGACAAAATCATCAAATTAGGCATTTCTTATCGAACATACGTAGATACACATATTTTTAATTATTTAAAAATAATATTTTTTTCACCTCACCGCTCGAAAAGGCTTCTTTGTCGGTTAAAATCTGCGCGCAAAAGTCCACTTTAACCGCTAGCGTGGAAAGTAATTATAATGGGTGGTGCTGAGCGCGGAAGGGGTGCTGCGCGAGGACGGCCACAACTGACACGTGGCGCGTCGTGTAATTGTTTTTCAAACACTTAGTGTTTTGTGTGTTTCGCACGGCAGCAAAGTTATTTGGGTCTCGAGGCCTTGCTTCCTCGTTACGCTCAGGATCCTATTTTTGAACCACTCGCTAGGCTCGTGGTTCAATTTTATAATCCTTCGCTAACTCGGGATTCAATACTGGCTCTCACAATAACAACTTTACAGCCTTGCATAACAACTATTTGTTTGTCAAAAACCTTTGTTTGTCCCACTGAGTTGGTCTGATTTTTCTGGATCAAATGTACGCTTTGTCGGACTCCAAGCTATAAACTAATTTTTCACAATATCACTTCGACCGGATGAGGCATGTTGAGGCGTCGAACCAAACCGATCAAACACATAAATAAATAGTTTTTTATGCAATGCCGCAAAGTTGTTGTTTGACGCGAGTGCTGATCCAGAGCAAGCGAAGGATCCAAATTTGAACCTCGAGCGTACCGCGTGGTTCAAAAATACGACCCTGATCGTAGGGATTCAAAGGCACGAGCCATAAATCATTGAACTGCCGCCGTGTGAAACACAATTTTTAACCTCACCGTAGCAGTGAAACCACAAGGTGCTAGAAAAACCATCCCACTAGCTTCACATCAGTTGTCGTGTTCGCGCAGTGCCGCCCTCCGCGCAGCACAGCTACATTACTTTCCACGCTAGCGGGTAAAGTGGACTTTTGTACGCTGATTTTGAACGACAAAGAAGTCCGTTCCGAGCTGGTGAGGTGAATAATATTTTCGCATTTTTAACATGAATAATAAGGATTAACGGGGATCGACTCCATTACCTCTAGCTTTTAGGCTAACTGCGTCGTCAAACGAGAATCTGCTACAATTGAGAAACTTGGTCAATAGGTAGTACTGACTAGTTTCAACACACGTACACAACACATTGTACCAAACAATACCTGCGTTTCTATTGTTGCTCCTGGTAACATTTCACCTAAGTAATTTAACCGTTTGTGAATGAGGTACCTCTAGTTTCATAGAAAGTGATTGCGGTTGCATTTAGAGAAACCAATTAAACCCAATTTGCTGTTGAAGTATATTTTTTTTTTGGTGTCTGATTGATTGAAATTTAGCCTAGAAATGCAATAATACTCTTATTTATTACCCCTTTTTGACAAAATAAAAATGTCAGATATTCAAACCTCCAGGCCCCCTAACATGCATGCAGGAGATAAAATTTGACAGGTTCTAGGGAAATGAATGCATATATTTAATATTCTAACGTAAGAATTAATGCTTAAGGTTTAAAATAAAAGTATTACGCTTTGATAGAATCGCTATAAAAAAAGTGAAAATCGCTATAGTCGCTTAGAATTAAAAGGTAATAAAAGTCAGGACGAGACACTTGGAGGATGTTAAGCCCGCAGATTTGAAAACAGCAATAAATTTGTAACAAAAAAATAACAAAGTGAATATTATTGTAGGTACGTATGAGGTACGTATACAGGGTGTTTTTTTATTCGTCTACAAAATTCTGGGGCTTAAATCAGTAAGTCATACTGACCAACTTTCACTATGGGACCAACCCCGAAATCGCGAAAAAAAATTTGACCCTCAAATACAAAACATCGTCAGCTGACTAGCCAAAATGTATGGGATGGTCAATTTTTTTTCGCAATTTCGGGGTTAGTTCCATAGTGAAAGTTGATCAGTATGACTTACTGATTTAACCCCCAAAATTTTGTGGACGAATAAAAAAACACCCAGTATGTTTATGATGGTCATTGCCAAATAAAAAGGAGCGCATTCATTAAATGTACCATTACATATTGTGTTGTGGGCGAAATCTTGTGCTGTATAAGTCCCGTGTTAATATTTCTCAGTCTCGGCACACAACGTCGACGCTATAAGTGGGAGCGCCGGCTCGCCTTGTTTTGCATGCCTTGCGCCGGGAATATTGATGTGCCGCAGTGCTGAGGTTGAGGACGATACTGTAGCGATAAAAATCCTAGCCCCAAAGCTTAATATTCAAGATTAATATTATCATAATAAAATAGCTGTGGTAGCCTAATGGTTTGACCTGCCGGCTCTTAAGCAGAGGGTCGTGGGTTCGAACCCGGGCCCGCACCTCTAAGTTTTTCGGAATTTATGTGCGAAATATAACTTGTAAATTTACCATGAGCTTTTCGGTAAAGGAAAACATCGTGAGGAAACCTGGACACACCTGCAAAGCAATTTGACGGTGTGTGCGAAGTTCCCAATCCGCACTGGGCCCGCGTGGGAACTATAGCCCAAACTCTCTCATTGTGAGTGGAGGCCTGTGCCCAGCAGTGGGACGTATATAGGCTGGATTATTATTATCATAATATTGAAGACACAAACTTAATTTCATACCATTTTGGCCAGACGGTCCGATGGACTTGTTTACGGCAGGAATTTACGTCACAGGTTTTCAATGTTATGACATGCAATAGATCTATGAAACCGTTAAGCCATACTTTTTAAACCAAGGTGTACGGTAAAGTCAGGGCTTAGGGGCTTGGATTTCCTGGGATCTGATATTTTTTACAGCGAAAGCGTTATGAACTTGTGAGTTTTGGCCGCCAATTTTACGTGATATGTTTTTGGTGGGATCTCATTTCTTTTTGTAAGGTTTTTTTTTGGGCTGTTGCCTTTATTGAGCGTCATCTATTCCTTTTTTCATCGTCCACTCTCTATCTTTGTCTCTTTTTCTTGTTGTCTTATTATTTGCGATAAGTGAAGTAACCTAGTTTTACTATTTTTGTGGGAGAGTAAAAATTACAGATTACTTAATTTTTCTGTTCTTTGTATATAAATCCTAGGCTCCATGCCAAATTTCAGCTTTCTAGGACATCAGGAAGTACTCTAGTTTTACTAGTTCTGTATACAGACCCCCTTTATAGGGGTGGGAGGGTGAAAGTTACAGATTGCTTAATTTTTCTGTTATGTGTATATAAATACTAGGCTCTATGCCAAAATTCAGCTTCCTAGGATAGAGAAGTACCCAGAGGTTTTGATGAGTGAGTGAGTGAGAGACCAAATCGTCGTATTTTAGGTATCAATAAAATGTAAAGTATAAAAGCTAGATCAATTTACTCTTATTGTATTTCATTATATTCCCTAACTACATGAATCCTATGAATTTGGGCTCTCTGGTGTTATCTGGGACGAAGCTATGAGGGTTTGAAATGAAACGGTTCGAGATATGGTAGGTATAGTCTGTACCAATCAACTTGTCTTATTTGGTAAACAACTTTATAACCCCAAAATGCAACTTTTTTGGCCGAAACAGCTCTTTTATCGTAAATAATGCAAATTGAGAAAACATTTTGGGGGTCACTTGGCCAATATATCGCCTGGGATTGCTTTATTTAATTTAAAATAGCTGTTTCAGCCAAAAAAGTTGCATTTGACGGGAGCATTTTTCGTCTTGGCGGGGGCACGGATTCTCCTACATCGTTTTCACATCGTATCGTTCTCATACCGTTTCAATATCGGTCTCCGCCATGCCGCGCAGTTGTTTGCCGGGATTTCTCTCTATTGAATTTTAACTGTTTGTATTGGCGCGGGTGAGAACCTGTATAATTGCTTTATAGGGCCGTTGGATATCGTCAATATTTACCATATTTACTATTAGAGCCTTTACCGTAGAATTTGTTTACTAGTAATGCCCATTTTGACGACGCAGATAGCCTAGTTAGTAGTGTCCCTACTTACGAAGCTAGCGGTCCTGGGTTCGAATCCTGGTATGGACAAATATTTGTGTGATGAGCGCGAGTATTTTGTTTCTGAGTCATGGACGTTTTCTACGTATTTAAGTAGGTATGTATTTCTCTATATAAGTATGCATATCGTGCCTAGTACCCATAGTACAAGCGTAGTGCAAGCTTAGTTTGCGAATAGGTAAAGGGTGCCATACATGACTCTATTATGAGATAGATTTAAGTTAGATTCTAAGTTGGTTTAATTTTATTTGTGTTAAACTGTTAAATTATTTTATGCACCAAATAAACGATTTTCTTCTTCTTTCTTCTTCTTCTATTACTAACTCTTCACTGTCCGTCCGTCTGTCCTAACTTCAAACAGCTGTATCTTTTAAACCATATTGGATTGCCGATTGTTATTTTTCACGAAATATGTGTTACAATATCGGATTTTCTTACAAATAAAAAAATCAGGTGAATAATAAGGTGTTAATCTGTGAATAATAAGGTGTGAATCTGTGAATAATAAGGTGTTAATCTGTGAATAATAAGGTGTGAATCTGTGAATAATAAGGTGTGAATCTGTGAATAATAAGGTGTGAATCTGTGAATAATAAGGTGTGAATCTGTGAATAATAAGGTGTGAATCTGTGAATAATAAGGTGGTAATCTGTGAATAATAAGGTGTGAATCTGTGAATAATAAGGTGTTAATCTGTGAATAATAAGGTGTGAATCTGTGAATAATAAGGTGGTAATCTGTGAATAATAAGGTGTGAATCTGTGAATAATAAGGTGGTAATCTGTGAATAATAAGGTGTGAATCTGTGAATAATAAGGTGTGAATCTGTGAATAATAAGGTGTGAATCTGTGAATAATAAGGTGGTAATCTGTGAATAATAAGGTGTGAATCTGTGAATAATAAGGTGGTAATCTGTGAATAATAAGGTGTGAATCTGTGAATAATAAGGTGTGAATCTGTGAATAATAAGGTGTGAATTTCATTTTGTAGAGAGCTTTCTCCAGTGAGCTACTTATCTTTATAGAGCGGCTACATTTTGATGTAGCTGCATTATGTTGTGTCTTTTTTATATGCCGAAAATAATTGGTAGGGCCGTTTTGATTATTACTAAGGGTGCCTACCTGCAGAACACCTGCATCCGACAACAGTGACGCTCGCATATGCCGTAGTTCCGTCCGTCCGTCCGTGTGCAGGCATTTTATTCAAAACTACAAGATGTATTTTGATGAAATTTGGAGTATAGGTGTCTTGGTTAAACCGCTACTTAATTTGGTAGTTAAAGAACAAAAATAAATATTTCTAGGGGTGGGCACTCCATACATGTAACAGAAGCCGATTTTTTTTTCAGCAAACATCAACATATGGCACATATTTTGACAGTTCTTTTAAAACACTTATCGGATATAACGTTTTCGAATTATTGCCGAAAAACTGCGCTTCTCGACAAAAGGACGTAAGTGCCATGAACCACGAGAAACAGCCCGCGGAGTGACAAAATTCAATAAAATCACGCTTTTTGTATGGGAGCCCCCTTTAATTTTAAATTAAATTTTATTTTATTATTATTTACAATATACATACATACACATCCTGTGAGAATGTCAGCTGTCTACTTATATCATGAGATACAATCCGGCGACAGACAGATGGACGGACGGACGGACAGCGGACTTAGTAACGGCTTAGTAATAGGGTTCCGTTTGGCACCCTTCGGGTACGGAACCCTAAAAAGCTTATTCCCGCGACTCCGTAGAAATCGTTTAACGCCTTTCTCTCGGAAATATACATTTCCCTCAGCCTTGGTCTGGTTTACTGGAAAAGAACCCTTAAAAAGATAAGGGGAAAGTTCGATATTTTTTTTATGCAATAAAGGGAATCGAACCCGGGACTTAGTGCAGGCTCACTTAGAACTAGGCTAATCGCGTCGTCATTGGCCACATTACCCAATCACTGTTGCCTAATGGGGCGGTGTAATCTGAGTCGGCTAATTGTTTTTTTTTATCATAATATATATTTTTTGCCAAGCTAATTACTCATTTTTAAACTTTCGTTCTCATCCTACTTATTAAACGAGAAACATTTGTATATATTATGTATATTTTACAGGAGCGAAAAATCGACTTACGTTTCGATGCGGCCGTTGCCGTCTGATTAGACTGATGGTTAGAGCGTTTGCCACTACGCCAAGACTGCGGGTTCGAACCACAGCTATGGACCGGTTTCTTTTTGTTCTTTTTTGGGTAAATAAATATTTTGTTATTTTTTTTGTTTTTGCATAGAAATCGATGAAAATTCGGTTTCGACCCGACCCGAGTTTTAAACGGGTATTAACACGGTAAGAAGTAAAAAAACATCAGATTAAATAAAAAGGCAATTTTCGACCTTTTTTCAAGTCCTATCGTGTTAGACCCGTTTCAAACTCAAATATTCACCACCGCCGTCTCCTTTCTACCATCGGACTTCCAGGCGCACCGCGGGATGCCATCCGTGCCTGTTTCAAATTCCGCCTTTTCGAACGAAGCGTTTGCATCATTTCATAATGCGTACTGCAAAAGAGTGGAATGCGCTTCCGGCGTCTGTATTTCCGAGTGCATACAATCTGAACCTATTTAAAGCTAGGGTGAATAGGCATCTTCTGGGTGAGCTCGCTACATCGTAGACTGAATCTTCGTCCTCCAAGGACAAGAGTTAGTCAAAAGCATACCCATTATCAAAAATAATATATATAAGGGGAGTTGCAAAAAAATATCACACCTTTCACTTTTTCTTCAGATTTAGGAAAAAAATTGCTCGTTGGTTCTAATTAAGAAAAATAGAATTCCTTATATGTCCCCAAAAAGATGTATGGAATTGTCCGTTGTGTTACCTAAATTCAATACATTTCTTGGTAACAAAACGGACAATTCCATACATCTTTTTGGGGACATATCAGGAATTTATATTTTTCTTGTTCAGTATAGTGGTCCCAACCAACGTGCAATTTTTTTCCCAAATCTGAAGAAAAAGTGAAAGGTGTGCTATTTTTTTGGAAACTCCCCATAAGCTATATTACTGTGCTTAGTTTTCTACAGGGCGTATCGCAACTACTTGTCGGTGATCCGGGGCGGATCAGCCGCTGCAGTCACTAGTCACGAGAGCGGGGACGATCCGTCACGGTTTAGTACAGTCGGACACTTACTGTTTAACGAGTCAATATTTATATTACATACACCTGGCAAAATTATGTGTGTGTAACCTTCCGTGGTTTCACCTGATGGTTCCAACGGAAGACCAGCGCCGACTTTAATGCCGGCATTACGCTGAGTTGCGACCATTTCGTGAATAAATTCTTTCTGTGTGTATTTTTCTGTCATTTGCTGATATTTGTCACGAATAAATGTTTTTCTTCTTCTGCTTCTATTCGACAGTACTCACTTTTAAATGGGACTGCTGCGTTACTTGCTAAAATAAGTACGAACCCAAACAATTCAATTTGAAAATTGACGACTTTCCATCTTTAAAATAAATAATATTGTATTTAGGGATACAATTTAAATGTTTTATATTTTCCTTAAAGTTACTATAAAAATGTTTCGTTATTTCTTACAAGATTGTGATTGTTGTGAATAATACGAGCGTAAAACGTTAGATTCATGAACTAAGATCCTACTTTTCTAATCCCAAAATAAATATTGTGACAGTTAAAGTTATCACTTTCTCTTTCTTAGCCATACGACAGAAAAGGAGCTTAAATTGAACTGACTAGCTTAAATTGATACTCTCTCCTGGAGATTGAAAACAGCCTTAAAATTCAAGTTGATGAACGACTTTTGTTTGTATAGTATATAGATTTTATCATAGCTGTTTTATTAAATTTATTTTGTTTAGGCATTAATTTTATAGGACCGTATTAATAAACTCATCTTGACTGTTATACCTGACTCAAGATGCGTCCAAACCACTGATCGGAATAGGTAGAGTATATTTACCTAAACTTGTTCATTCAATAATGTGTTCCCATCTCACTCACGCATGAATGAACAACCGTCAAGTTTAGGTAAATATGCTCTACCTATTCCGATCACTGGTCCAAACTAACAGTTTTCTATGGCCTACGTTTACTTTGACGTATCTTGAGACGAAGATCTCAGCCAAGATCAGATTGAGACAAACATATATAACAGATTAGAATAGTTTATTTAACGCACAGAAAAAATAGTACAGAAAAACAAAAACAGATAACAAATAAAATACTGACGCTAAATAGGATCCCTCTCAGCAATATGCTTTGTCAAGCAGCGATGATTTTCAGAGGGACCCTGAATAAAAACTAACTTATAACTATATGTGACGCATAAACATTTAAATTATAAAAAGAACAAGAAAAGAAAAAACATGCCACTGAGCGCAGACTATTAAAAAAAAACATGTATGGCAACACTTAAACAAACAACCGTTTCCTGTTGAGTGTTATATGTTATGGCCAATTCTTAGGATACAAAGTATGCATATCATCATTTTAATTATTAAAATAATGTTACTACTAATGAAGAGTACCCGAACAACATAACCTTGTATACATTAAAAGTATCTTACCGACTAACAAAAGCAAGAACTTCAGTAAACAGTATACGTCTGGCTGGTAGCTGGTCGTCTGTGAAACCAGCGACTAAATGAATGTGCAGGCAGTTGAATGTCATTTACCCACTTTGACGGACGACTTAAATTCGCCGGCTATTCATCGACTGAGTAGAACTGAACGACGATGCGTTAACAGAATAACATAGCTGGTGTCCTTTTGTCAGCGACTATACTACATTGTAATCCGTCATCAAATCTCCCGTTACCACGGGCCCAGTGATAGGTGATTTACAAAGGTGTCGTCATTGATCCAGAGATCGCCTCTGTAACCTGACGACAAAGCGAAATGCGGTTTCATGGCAGATGCTAAAACGGACACCCTGCATGTATATCACTGGGTGATAAATGACCGTAGTTATGCAGAAAACGACCAGAGGCAACCTTCCTCTACAATAATTTTTATACTATATTATGAACTCCATAGAGTATCTAATCTATCATTAAACAAATTGGCTTTGGTCGTTTTCTGAAAACTTACGGTCAAATTATCTTGTGCGTGTTCTTGTATATAATACTAGCGACCCGCCCTCGCTTCGCTCCGGGTACTATTATACACATGAACCTTTCGTGAAAAATTATCTAACTGATGGTAAAAATCGCATCATAATTCGTTGCGTGGTTTAGGAGTTAGCGGATAAACAGACAGACGCCGAAAGCGACTTTATTTTAAGTTTAAGTACTATGTCAGGATTTTATTGACATATTTTTTATGGTATGAAATCAATGCTGAGCGACTATTTAAACAATTCTTTCGGCCAGGTTGACTTCCCGTGTAAAATCTTAATATGATATTTAACTAGGCAAGGTATAGTTCAATTTTTAAGCACATTGTAAAATGCAACAATGCTGTAACGCAGTCGGTGACAATCGTACTTTATAGTTCACATCAACACCCAAATTTCCCAAATACTGTATCGTGAGTTTCACGGGCGATCTGAGGGACGATCTGGTCGTTTGTGAAACCAGCGAATAAATGAATGTGCAGGTAGTTGAATGTCATTTACCCACCTTGACGGACGACGTAAATTCGCCGGCTATTCATCGACTGAGTAGAACTGAACGACGATGTGTCAACAGAATAACATAGCTGTATTTATTTACTTAGTCACTCACTCAATAGTTCGATGAACGAGTAAAGAAAAGAGAACGTCGTATCTAAATTCATCTAATAACACATTGAAGTAAACTGAACTAGTGAACTGGCGCGAGCGTTCAAACTGTTGTATGAAGAAAACCAGAATTTAAAATATGGCATGGTAGGTATTCGTGATGCGAGTTAATTATTTTAACCCGTGAAATACAAAATACACAGAACCATACAAATTAACCTAGTCCTGAACAAAACTCTAGCGTAAAGTTTTCAAAGGAATAACAATAGAATAGCAATAACAATTGCGAGCAAAAATCCGCGTGTTATTGGACCAGCGTACTATGAGCACCTGCCCGCTGATTTAAAATGTGAATCAAATGACGAAACATTTAATCGTCGACTAAAGAACCTTTTATTGGATAGTGCATTTTATTCGGTTAAAGAATTTGTTGAAATTAAACTGTAGTTATAGGTTCTATTAATTTGACGTTGTATTTGTATTACTTGAATTGGTATTAGGTATTATTTTGATATGACTGCTACTTTACTTTATTTTAACCTTTTACCTATTTTGATCTATAATATAATCTTATCTAATAAATGTATTCTTCGTAAATTAAAGTATAATATTTAATAAAAACATACCCTAAATATTCTCACGTTCCATATTCACATGTCTCTCATAAAGGCCACGGTGCAGTGTTGCAACTCATTATGTCGCGACACGACAAGCGGGTCAAGAGCGTGTGTCGGTATTGACGGCTCGCACGACACACGACACTGGCTTTTTATTTTTATTTTTTTTATTCAATACACGTTTTGAAAAAAGGAAACCATTGTTTTGCAATTTATGGTGCATAGAAATCCATTTTGATGGGACCGCTTGATCTGCAGTGCTGCACATATTTTTTTTATCAGCGGTACCGAGTATTTATGACAATTTAAAGAAACAAGTGTAATAGGTACGTGATTATACAAGCTGTCACACAGGGAGCTTTCTAGATTGACCCGACTATAGGTTATTCAGTCGTGCGGCATGCACGTAGCACCGTCTACGGTAATATTCGTAGCGATGCTCGTAGCAAGTTCTACGAAACAATCTTATGAAATCCGATCGACTTTGCAAACTACATTATGAGGTCAACGTAGTACGAATATCTTGTATTATTTAGATACTTCGTACAAGTATGTGACGTTAGTAAATCCATGATGAGTTATATCTATAGGTATATATTGAATTCGAAAATTAGAAATGTAGTTATTAACGTTATTATCATTATTTAAAAAGTATCAATCACTGGCACTAATATCATTCCCAACTTGTTTCGTTTGCAGGGTGTTGTGAAATACGTGCCCAGGTGCCAATAAACAATACCAGAGCGGCTAGCACGTATCTTATATTTTCTCGCTTGTCGCTCAATGCGTCTCTACCGTAACAGAATAATTAGAAAGAGATATCCGAGTGACAAGCAAGTCGCGGCCGACCTGTGCTAGCCATGCAGGTGAGTTTAGACGAGTAATGAGAATCTAATAAATCTTATTGGACACGCTGAGCGACGCATATTGATGAGGACAGTCTGCAAAATAATCACACACACACAAGTTGAAAGTCAGTAAAAGTTGAAAAGAAAAATACCCTGAATTAATTCCTCATGACGATAAAATTTCAAAAGTTTGTATAATTTTGCCGTTATATTTTTTAATCTTATTAAACCTCAAAAATACAATACAACAATACAAGATAATCGTGTGATTAATACAATTTTATTTATCTTAAATATCGGGGCTGCTGTCGCTACCCGCCATTTTTCCTTAAATTTGACGTCGACACTGATTGGGCCGACACGGGATATCCGCTCTGCGCGGCTTGTTTGTTATCCGATATTACCTGCGATAGATGTCACTTTATGGTAGCACATGTTGGTGGTAAACTTTACTCAACTAACTTTATAGGCATTTTTTTTTATTATGGGAAATTTAAGTTTTTTTTTTTATATTTCGGGTTTTTACTACACAGATAAATAGTGAAGTTAATAACTAGGAAAAAATAATTATTTTATTTAAAAAAAATATTTTGGTCAATGGACTAAATTGTCTCACCATTTTGTAGGAAAATAGTGGTTTGTCCCTTACGTTACCAGTATTTTTCGCAAAAATATTATTATGTTTGTTTTCGATAATTTATTTGCACTTTATTTAGTTAAAAAGAAAATTATACATGACTTCGGCTAAACAGTGTCATATAAATAAGGGGAGCCCGTTGACACGCATAAAATTGTTTGACCTAGGTAATGTATTGTTTGGTCGAAAATCTTGATTTTCCCAATGCGCTACAATATGAGGCTTTTTAAAAAAGGGTATCATTAAACTTCGAGACCGGCAAGACATCGGTGACACCTCTGGTGTTTCAAATGTCCATAGGCAGCGGTGACCACTTCCCAGCAGGTGGGCCGTCTGTCAGTCGATGGCAAAGAAAAAAAATAGTAAATATGTATCTGTTGTGTAGATTAGTTAGGTTAGGTTAGTTTTATAATAATTCTAAAAAAAACCCTTTCAATACAAAAAACGTTTTCGACCAAATAATTTTCGGCCAAACCATACATTAGGATTTATATTAATATTATTACATTATACATTGCGAATCTATGCGAGTAGCACAAAACCGACCGTCATGGAGCCTTAGGGAAGGTCTTTGTCCAGCAGTGTGTTTCTGATATGATGATGATACATTAGGTCAATCAATGATTATGCCACCCGATATAGACAAAAAAATAAGACAACAGACACCAGAACAAGTTGATTTATAAAATCAACCTGTATATGAGCTTGTGCATTTTAAATGGGTTTGCGACTTGAGTTTGTTTATGGTCTTGCATGATTTAAAGTAAAATAGATGTAGGTAAAAATAGAAGAGGAATTATGATAGGACACCTGCTACGACACGACCTGAAACATCATAGAAGGAAAAATAGAAGGAGATGCAGAGGAAGACCAAAGGGAAATTACTTGGAGGAAATAAAGGAAGAAGGTTAAGGTCGTGTCGTAGCAGAAAGTCGTGCAGTTGACGGAGGACCGGAGCGATTGGCGATTACTCCACCGACAAGAGCTTGGCTCTTAAAGAGAGAGAGACGTAGGTAAACAATTACGAGTTTAACCTTTACATTTATTAAAAGTCAAGTTTGTTGAAATAGTTATCTTTAGGGTTTCGTTCCATAAGGGTGAATAACGGGACCCTATTACTAACTACGCTGTCCGTACATCTGTCCTAACTTTAAAGAGCTGTTTATTGATCCGTTTAGGAGAGCCCGATGATTTTTTTTTGCGAATATGTGATATACTCATATGTAACAGCGGATTTCCAAGCAAATAATAAAAATGGTCAAAAATAATACATAAAAGCGTCAAAAAAAACCCTATAGAAAAAAAACAAATACTAAATCCGGCCAAATGTGTACGGAACCCTCAGCGCGCGAGTCCGAGTCGTACTTGAACGGTTTTTTTAAAGCACGGAGAAAGTACACAGGCCACCTGATGGTATGTGAGATCTGAGATCCGTAGACATTTGTAATCTCAATACTACAATCCTAAGACTGCATATGAGTTGCAACCCCGAGGACTAAGGTGAAATGCCTCTGTGCTATTTCACCAGTTGTCTTATCCCCACACCGGAACACAACAATGCGAACACTGGTGCTTGCCGGAATGACGGAGTCCTTTCTATTAATTGTACAGCTGCGCTTGCAAATCCAGTCATTTCGCATTAGCGCCATAGAATTTGAAACAATTAGGCTAGCTGCCATTTTGGAATGAAATGGCGGTTAAATTGCTCATTGATTTGTAACGGCTTTGTTCAATTTAATTATGTGATTAGTGGTTTTAACTTCGACTGTTAAAGAAATCGGTCAAGGGTAAATTTCCGGGCGTTTCAACCGCCGTCATTAGTGTTGACACCAGCAACTTCTGATGTAAACAGAAGCAGAACTGGGTGTAGATTCTGTTGGCATCAGATGTCGCTGTTGTCATTGATTTCGTCAATATATTCAAAACGAAAACGGCGGTTGAAACGCCTGGAGATTTACCCTCAAGTGTAAGTAGGTCTGGCGCACTTGTCTGTTTTTTTTAGGGTTTGCACAACAATCACACTTAATTTGACGCTTGTACCGTTTTTACGGCATAAAAAAAAAACAAAAGAACGTCAACAACGTTCCAATTTTTTTATTACCTATCATTAGATTTGTCTTAGCATCGCCAGTGTCAGTGGGTACTTTAATTTAAAATAAAAATAAAATGGCGGATTTAAAAATATACAAGTGGTTTTAACATACATAGACAGTATCAAAATACGCAGTCGGGTATTTAAAGCTCACTTTTTTAGCCCCCTTGGCAAAATAGAGGGATGTTATAAATTTAACGTGTGTATTGTCAATTTAAAAAGCCCAACTTGAGCGCGACGCGCTTCCA
Source organism: Tortrix viridana (assembly GCA_963241965.1). Lineage (NCBI taxonomy): Eukaryota > Metazoa > Arthropoda > Insecta > Lepidoptera > Tortricidae > Tortrix > Tortrix viridana. Next base: position 1,599,721 of record OY725195.1, on the reverse strand, counting down.
TGTAATAGCACTTAAGTGTTCCACTTAGGAACCATAATTAACCATAATTTATAAGTGCTTTAACCATGAATTTAGTAAGTTTTATTTATGGAATTGTGTTTAATCACAGCCACAACCCCGACGCAAAAATAATGTCTGTTGCATCGTAGTTCCTATTTAGATGTTATTATTATTATATTTATTAGTATTAAGAGCCTGTTGTATCCCACTGCTGGGCAAAGGCCTATCCCACTTTTTCCAGTTTTCCCTGCTTTGAGCAGTCCCTAGCCAGTCCTTCAAAAAGGAATCCAACTCATCCCACTATCGCCGCCGAGGTCTGCCGCGGTTCCGTCTTGAGTTGTTGGGCTTCCACTCAATTTAGATGTTAAAGGAACAATTTCTTTTTGTATGGGAATAGGCCCCCGCACACGTATTGCAACGTATATTAATGAAACATTCGATTTGTTACTCTTAACCTCTAGATAACAGTGGTCATATTAGCTTAACCGTGTCTAACCGGAATTCTGAAAAATACGACATTTAAAATATGAATCTTAATACAAAAATTAATCGATAAACGTAAGTTTGTAGTGGGCCAAAAAATAATTGCTTTAGTTCCTAAATAGGATGGTAGTGATGTGCAAGCGAAGTTAAAAAATAACAATAAATAACCTGTTTGATCTCAAATGTGTTACCACAGGCCATGTAATAGGTACTTACACGTTTGTGATCCGATCTTTCCCTCACAAAGAGCGTCTCTCGATGTACGTGACGGCACAAAGGCTCGAAACCCCTCCTCGGCCAACGACCTGACGTCTACAGACCAACGTCCACAGGAAATTACACTCTTTTATTGATTTAAACGACATTTTATCGATTATTTAACCGAGCTTCTGCACAGAAGTGCACAAGTGTGTTTATTAACTTAAAATTATGCTTTGTTCTAACGAAATGTTGTCAATTGACTTGCATATTATTATCCCTATCACAACTCACCCAAAATTCCATCGTACATTTAAATCACGCCGCCATTATAAATTCCGTTATAATTTCATCCAATAAATTCATGGCATATTCGCATCGTCAGTTTTGAATATCGAACGCGGCGTTCGAATTGGGGCGGATTCAAACAATAACGGTAATTGATTAACAATGCCGGAAGTGAGCGGTTTAGGGGACAATGGTGATTTTAATAGTTTAGGAAGTAAAATAATTTATTTATTATTTTTTGTGTTTAAAGAGTCATTATTTAAAAAATACCCGATAGATTATTTACCTTTTAAGATTTGAGGAGGAGATTCTCTTCTGAGTGATCCAGCCGTTGGAAGCTACCGGCCAAAATTTTAATAAGTTAAAAGTTGTGTTCATTATTGCAGCATAAAAGTGAGTATCGTCACAACTACATTGTGACATGGTGGATTTTTTCCTCGCACGCCGCTTAGCTGCCTCGCACAGCTCTGGTGGAAACGCAGCCTTATCGTGGTGGATTTAGAATAGAATAGAATATAATAGAATCATTTATTCGGCTATTAAATAAAACACATATCTACACTTGACATTCAAAATACAAAACTTACCTATTTAAATAACTAAAGCGTATAATAGAGTATAATAAGAAACAGCCGAAACGGTGCACCAGCTCAGCGTGATGCTGTGGCACGGAGCCGCAGCGCTGATTTTCAGCTGGAGCCGTAGATATGAGGTAGATGACCAAACAAAGAAACACAAAAATTAACAAAACACTGCATACAAGTTACTCTAGAGAAAAAAAAAAAATTATACCTACTACCCAAACTAACTAACGGTTATAAAATTCTAAACATCACAACAAAGTGAGATCTCGCGCATTGCTAAAATACATATTATATAATCTACGTTAAAACTTAATAACAAACTGTTCAGCAAACACAACAATAAATAATAAAATTGAACCAAACAACACATATAAGTACAGTCAACACATATACATAGTAACACATATAAGTACATTTACCGTTTTCTGGCGTCTGGGTTAGTCAAAAATTCTGTCAAATGCACTATGACTGTCTTAGGAAATTTCGACACCACCATGTCGAACTTCGTTTGATCCCCAACTTTAAGTGGATTCAAAACCGCTTCGGTTCTAATAAACCACACTCTAGGTTCGTCCGGCCGAAAATCCGGTATCCTTGGGCCATTCTATTTTTCGTTGTACATAATTTTTAGCCACGATCTCACTGAACGATTTTAATTCCAAAGAAACGTGCAAAAATTTGTAAAGTGCTGGGTTTTCTAACTTAAAAGTGATGTAAATATGCTTATATTTAGAATTATCCTAAAATTATTTGTAATAACTATAAAGTGAGTAACGCAGTGAACGTTGATGTCTCGACTTTTCTATAGAAAAAGTGCAGTTTACTACTGTGTTACCACGTTTTTTCAACGATAACTGTAAACTGAGTAATATAAGAGTTGTTTTTTTGAAACCACGAAACTTAAACATTCTAGGTTTATGTTTTTTTTTATGCGCGGATTCATAATTTGGTATACTTTTCGGGCGATAACAAAAGTGGTCAATGAAAAGTAGAATGGCCCCCTTGCCGAGACCGAAATGGAAATGGACATAATTTCGGCTGCCGGCTGCGGCTGTTCTTTCTCTTCGGAGTCCGCTGGCATCTGTGCGTGTTTTTCAAAAACGCGGGAACTTTATGTTCTTATGTTAGTTACTCTGGGAGATATTGATTAAAATGCAGTTTCTATTTTTTTTTTAAATTTATTATTAATAAAAAAGTAGTACGATGGGTTAATAAACAAATTGTCCCCTTAAACCACACAGGATTTGTGAGGGGTCAGAACTGCTGTCTTAACTAATGTGTAAATTATTATTTAATTAGTTACATGCTATATTATAATTAAAACTAAGTTATGTTAAGTACTTGAGACATGAAGTGCCTCTTAAGCTTATATTTACAGTTTGTTTGATTAATTTCGTCTCGTAACTTACTCAAAGTAATTAGGGAATTAATAAGACGAGGAACTAGGTAAGCACTGGTTATTATCTTGGTTGGTATTTAAGACATATATAGGCGTTTTTCAAAAAAAGTGTACATCGTTAAAGAAAAGATTAAGAAATTTTAACTTTTCCCAGTTTTTTTTATTTTATTCCGAATCATATTGTAAAATTTTTGCTCCACAATAACTTTGGTGTGGATACGTCAGGGTAAATGCTGATAAAATTGATGTCCTCAGGAAATATAGACGCGGGCGGACCGTCGCCGGACCGCCGACGTACTGTCGGCAGAATAAAGCTAGGGGTTTTATAGCTAAGAAAATCTACACGACAGTGTCTGGACGAGTTCAGAGAAAAAGGAGCGACACTGCAGTGTGTATATTTACTCGAACCTATTCAGGCCATATTTTCCACCTTCATACCTTTTTTCCTAGTGTAGCTAGGAACCTAATTTATTTACAGATTACTTATAAACCTTAAAGCCCTTATCACACAAAATATTTTTGATGCTTTAACCCAGATGTTACGGGACTTTTGAAAATTGGATCGCGAATTTGAATTTTAACTATTTAAATTAAGGTTCAAATCCTATCAAAAAAAAGTGTTCTTTTAAAAGAACAGTAGTTGTGGGTTGATATCTAAATAAAATATAAAATGACTCATAACGTATTAGTTTTAAAGATCAGACTTGTTTGTCGACGGTACGTAATAACAAGAGCCCATAGAGGAGATAGTGGCTCTCTCAATAAGCGCATTGGAGTAAAATCGTAATACGAGCGGAGCGGCGGGCGTGGGCCGTGTCATGAGAGGAAGCGATTTAGAGTAAAATTAACCTATAATCTCACAAAAATTGACCTAGTCCTAAACTTAGCTCTAGGATTGTACTATATGGGTACTAAGCAACGATAAATATACATGACGTAAAGAGAAATAAATACTTAAATTAATAGTAAACATTCAAGACTCGTCACACAAATATTTGCCCATACAGGAAATCGAATTACAAATAAATAAATAAATATCAGCAAGGACAATCTGACACAAATTGACCTAGTCCCAAACTAAGCTCTAGGCTTGTACTATGGGTACTAAGGCAACGATATACTTACTTATATAGAGAAATACATACTTAAATATAAAGAACACATCCATGACTCAGGAACAAATACTCGCGCTCATCATATTTGCCCATACCGGGATTCGAACCCAGGACCGCTAGCTTCGTAGGCAGGGTCACTACCAACTAGGCTAACCGCGTTGTCGTACAAAAACAAAAGACGACGACGCGTTTAGCCTAGTTGGTAGTTGGCAGCTAGCGGTCCCGGGTTCGAGTCCCGGTATGGGCAAATATTTGTGTGATAAATGCGAGTATTTGTTCCTGTTTTCTATGTATTTAAGTATGTATTTCTCTATATAAGTATGTTTATCGTTGTCTAGTACCCATAATACAAGCCTAGAGCTTAGTTTGGGACAAGGTCAATTTAAGTGAGATTGTCCCCTGTTTTATTATTATTATTAACGACAAAGAGATGATAATGTATGTATGTATACACCTCTTATTTTCTTCTTCTTTCGAGTCGAGGTTCCTCAGATGCATGACGCCCAGTAAGCAGCAGTGTTGACGGCCCTGGCCGTCGCGTCTCTCAAGTCGTGCTCCGAGCAGGAGTGTGGGCATGCGGGGCACGATAGCAGGTGCGCCATAGTTTGCGGTGCCGTGTCGCAAATACATTGGGTTGAGCGATCGCGGAGCAGTCCCCATCTGGCCATGTTTTGTTTGCAACGGCCAACTTGCTTGACCTCTTATCGAAGTCAGTTTAATAAACATATGTTAATATGTTAAATATGTGGAAGAGATCACTAAAAGGGGTGAGTTCGCCTTTGCACATCCATATTTTAAAATGATTGTATTTTTGTTTGTTTTTAGTACAATAAAGTATGTACATAATTATATACAACAATGTAACTCGTAATTGAAAAAAGTTGAGAATAATTAGATGACAAAATGTTTGGTGAAATGCTATGTTCAACTTAATAAATTATCTCGCACAACCATATATAACCATAACAGCGTAAGCGCCCGCCGCTATAAGGGCCCTTTCGATTTGGATGACCACATTTATTCCGCTTAGGCACAAAATTAACAATCACACTTTTTCTTTAATAATTTTGTAAGAATTAAAAACTTAAATATCCCATTAACGACGCAGTTAGCCTAGTTGGTAGCGACCCTGCCTACGAAGCTAGCGGTCCTGGGTTCGAACCCCGGTATGGACAAATATTTGTGTGATGAGCGCGAGTATTTGTTCCTGAGTCATGGATGTTGTTTATATATTTAAGTATGTATTTCTCTATATAAGTATGTTTATCGTTGTCTAGTACCCATAGTACAAGCCTAGAGCTTAGTTTGGGACTAGGTCAATTTGTGTGAGATTGTCCCCTGATATTTATTTATTTATTATTTATTATTTATTAAGGAAAATATCGCGTTTACGTAGTTTTTCACCACTTTTGTTACCGCACCGCTGCCGCCTATGCCCTGTCCCATGGCATACAATCTGAGCGATTTCATAAGTGGTAGCGATATGTCCATACGTATACATAAGAGGAATACATACGGACCCTAAACGTATTGGTTTATTCAAAGGCGTATATAAACTGAACTGAGCATTCCGATATTTCAAAAGCAATTTGCGGAAATGTGGACTTTTGGTGGGAAAATGTAAGTCTGTTTTGCTTTTACGCTACATAGGATAAACGCACGTAGTGACAGAGCCCCGTTGCTTGTGAGGGTCACTAACGTTTGCTATAATTTTTCAAGTTATACAATAGTAGCGACCCGCTCTAGCTTTGCTTCAGTATTAAGTAAAAATATAGCCTATGAAATAAAATATAACCTTTGTTAATTCTGCATAATGTAGTTTTCTAATGGTGAAAGATATATTAAAATCAGTTCAGTAGTTTCAGAGATTATCGATTACAAACAAATCTTTCCTCTTTATAACATACTAGCTTCCCGCTCGCGACTTTGTATGCGGTGAGTCAGTACTTTCGTAAGTTAAAATATAGTCTATGTCCACCCTGAAAGTCCATTCTAAATGTAGGTGAAAGAATTTTTGAAATCCATCCAGTAGTTTTTGAGTTTATTACATACAAATATACAAATCTTTCCTCTTAATAATATTATTAATGTAGAAGTATAGATACTGATGGAATAAAAACCCCGATTAAAAAAAAACGTTTGTAGGGTCATGACCCCTAGCACAGTGCGTGTTGAAAAACGGCGAAATAATATTTTTTTAATAGGTTTACAAGAATGCTTCATCTGGTTTTTAGGGTTCCGTATCCAGTAGTATAATTAACCCCCGAGACAAAAACTTTAAACTTTAAACGTTAAACTATAACACCCCAGTTACTATGGTGATTTCCAAGTAATTCCATATTTTAATTTAATCAAATATCAATCATTCCAGTGGCGCATTAAAAATATCTATATTTCCATATTATTTCATCTATAAAATTGTGAGCGCAAGTGAATTTCACCTCAAATACACGTACCGTACATGAACAGTGAGATAAAAATATTACCTACCAGTATTTTCGTTTCGTTTCGTTAATTATTCTCTTGAACATAACTAATTTGTTCACTCACAAAATACGCACAACAGTTGGAACACTGAAGTGAGGTTAAGTTTAATGTAATATATCAGAATCACAATCGCCAAAATAGCAACAAATAGCTCTATATCAGCGTCGTGGCAACTATTATATAATTATTTAAAGATATTGTGATCAAAAAATCATCGATAAACACTAAAAAGATTAAAATGACACTTATATTTCACGGATTTGTAACAAAATTGTGATAGGTGGTGCTAAAATACACACAATAAATCATCAAACAGCTGTAAAACTGGGGCCACTTCCCAGTGATAGAAACGTTTCTTTCAAGGATATAAGTCTGCTTATATCACTAAAATAAGCTGCATAATAGATAGTTTTGCTAGCTGGGCAGGCCGTTATGCTTTTATATTATTTTCAAGTGCTGAGACATCCTGTATAAAAGCATAGTTTGATTTCTCGAGGAAATTCCCACTTTTTACAACACTGAATTCTTAATTCTTATTTCTGAAACGTCAGTTGGATGTAGACCGCCAATACACGTGCAGTCAAGGTCATAAATATGTGTAGACTTTAGTACCTTGTCACTTTAATCGCCGTGACATCCAAATATGACATTAAATAGATAAGAGACCAGGTACACATATTTATGACCGTGCCTGTATAAAGCGTTCAACAATAATTTTATATAAAATTTTATTAAAAAAAATGACTAACTGTTGAATTTCTTGCGGCGCTTCTTCTCAGCAGTGGTCTCCTCTTGGGAAGCGCTGATAGATTTTGACGTGTAAAAGTGCCCGTGCGGCCTACTTGCTGAATAATATTTTTTATCTGTTTATCTTTTAAATTATTCCTACACATTTTTGTGAAGGAAACTTGAAGTTGCTCCTCGACGAGAAGCGGGCGATTGTCAAAGGGAAGTAACAACGGCTTTTGGAGAAACGAAGCCAACTAGCCCCAGGGCTGCCAGGAAAACGTTCTTAATTTTGATTAATAATGCTTTGGTTAGCCAAGTTGGTAGCCCTGCCTGCGAAGGTATGGGGTTTATTCCCGATATGGGCAAATATGTGTTGAGCGCGAGTATTTCTTTCTGAATCTTTTCTTTATATTATTACAATCGTCACGTAAAGCATATCTGTCAAATTAATTTAGCCCTTTCCCTTTCTTACACTTGAAAATAGAGGAGAGGGCTATCTTTAACAGACAGATGAATTTACTTGTCCATTGTGAAACCCTAAGTATATAAGTATATTTGTCGTTGTCTAGTACTCATAGTACAGTGTTAGATTGTCCTTTGTAATTTTTTTATCCACAGGTGGCAGCCCTGCCGGGATCATTAGCACCCGTCGATAGTTCGTCGCTTAGCGCCGCACTCGCGTCGCTTGCACGGGGTTCCGTGCTGCAGTGTTATTTACTGAATGGGGAGTTTAAAAAAAATAGCACACCTTTTACTTTTTCTTCAGATTTGGGAAAAAAATTGCACGTTGGTTGGGACCACTATTCTGAACAAGAAAAATTGAAATTCCTGATAAGTATGTCCCCAAAAAGATGTATGGAATTTTTCGTTTTGTTACCAAGAAATGTATTGAGTTTAGGTAACAAAACGGACAATTCTATACAAATTTTTGGGGACATATCAGGATTTCTATTTTCAGTCGCGTCAGTCGCTTATGTAAATTCCATACATTATGTCGATTTTTGAAACCGGTGACTTTTGAAGTGCAAGCAGTTGCATGTCATTTACACACCTTAACGGACGAGGTAATTTTGCCGGTTATTCTTCGTCTCAGTCGATGTGAAGGGCGAGAGAACATCACCGGAACCCAATCCTCTAACAGATTTTACCTGCTTCTCCATTTCACCTTTCATTAGTTGCTTCGAATAATGGATTTCAGATTTTTTCCTGCTTCAATTAGCGCGTTCTTCTGTACCTATTCTTTCCTACGATTTTAATTGGATGCTAAGCACTGGGAGTGTTAAGTGTTTGTGCTATTGTTAAGTAATTGTAGCGACACAACAGTTTAGGTAAACGACGCGGGAAGCCATTTCAGTCCCTGTGCCCGCCTGCTGTGTTATTCTATTGACACATCGTCGTTCAGTTCTCAGTCGATGAATAGCCGGCGAATTTACGTCATCCGTCAAGGTGGGTAAATGACATTCAACTGCCTGCACATTTAGTCGCTGGTGACAGACGACCAGCTGTGAAACAGCGACTAAATGAATGTGCAGGCAGTTGAATGTCATTTACCCACCTTGACGGACGACGTAAATTCGCCGGCTATTCATCGACTGAGTAGAACTGAACGACGATGTGTCAACAGAATAACATAGCTTGTTAGCTCATATATTTGCGTAGAAGTGATATTTGTGTGTTTAGATAACTTACCGATAATTAAAAATAACTACCTAACTTTGACTTTTAATCGGGAGCCTCTTGTTTCGCCAAAATATCGAATGTATCATTTGTATTATTTTTGTTTTAATTTCAGGATACCAAAAAAAACTATTTAGGTCAGTTAGGTTAGAGTGGTGAGCGCAATAAAATGCTAATTTTCGCGGCGGGAAATACTTTTGAAAATGAAAATTTGGGAAATGATACATTAGACCAAACATGTTTTGGCCAAACGGCAGAGACCCCTTTTAATCATCTCCTCAACTGACAAAAAAATAGGTACTTAAATAATCAATTTGAAAATTTCCATACAAAATTCAGTAACGTTTCTCACCTCTTAAACCTAGTCGTGGAAATTGGACTTGATATAGATATGAAATTTGTACGGAAAAGTTTAGACAGCTACGCAATTTCGGCGTCGACTCACAATCCTCTTAAAAACCGACTGAATATGTTGATATTGTCGTCTACTAGCGACCCGCCCTCGCTTCGCTCCGAGTACTATACATAAACTTTCCATATAAAATTTTGTAACTAATGAAAACCACATCAAAAACCGTTGCGTGGTTTAGGAGGAGTTAGCGGACATACAGACAGACGCAGACAGTGACTTTATTTTGTAATATGTCAGGATAAAGACAAGGATGTATTTTAAAAACCAGTTTATAATACAGGCTCTGAGTGTGTTTATATTAATAGAGTTGTCAATTAAATGTTCGAATGATATGGCTTTGTAAACACTGTGGTTATAGTTCCAGGGTGTAGTTAAATAGTAGCGTATTTGAAATAAATAATTATCAGAGGACAATCTCACTTGAACTTTACTATAGTCTAACCTAAGCTTTAAGCTTGTTCTATGTACCAGACAACGATAAACTTACATGAACAATTGAACAGACATAAAAAACAAAAAAAAAAATTATGACTCCGAAACAAATACTCTTCACACAAATATTTTCTTTTAGCGGAAATCGGCCCCCGACCGCTCGCGTCGATAGTTTTTTTTTTATGTTTTCTGCAACTTGACAATCTGTGTAAGACACAATGGGCCAATCGTTTGGTGTACACTGGTACAGTATTTTTTTTTTCGATTCGATCGATTTAGTAACGATAATATAAAAATAATATAAGAAGCGCCCGAATAACCGATCTAATGATATGATAAATCATTGGTGTGTTAAAAAACAGTTTCTGCTATTTCTTACGTGACGAAAATACGTTATCCCCATATTTTCGCGCAAAAATATTTTCGGGGCGGCTGCTGCCGTCTGAATAGACTGATGGTTAGAGCGTTGGCCTACTACGCAAAGACTGCGGGTTCGGACCCCAGCTATGGATCGGTTTTTTTTTTGTATAAAAAATCGATGAAAATTCTGTTTCTATTTCGGTCTCCCAGGTACTTTACTCCAGAAGCAAGGTTGAGGTGTAACTAAGAAATGTTTTACAAACTTCAACTGCTATCAGTAAGAAACGATGGAATAACGAGGAATTCTAAGCGAACGAAGTCGAGGCAGCCTCTAGTCTAGAAATAAAAAGCGTGTTTGGTAAACGGTTAATGTCGATTCCAATCCCTGAAGCCGCGACGCTTTCCCGCCTTTATATACAGAGAGATGAGGAACAGAGAGCTCAGAATTAATGGATAATTTTTTTAACAAGAAATGAAACCGTCTTCAAAACCCCACTAAACAGCGTTCAGTAATGAAACTAATGAATGATGATGATTTTGACGATCTTAATATAACTTACTATACCTTGACATGACATGCAATGTATACTGTATACTTTTTTTTATATAAGAGTGAGGCAAACGAGCTTGCGGGTTACCTGATGGGAAGTAATCACCACCGCCCATGAACAACGGCAACTCAAGAAGAGTTGTCGGTACGTTGCCGGCCTTTTAGGGAGATGAACGCTCTTTTCTTGAAGGCCCCATGTCATAACTGGCCGGAAACACCGCAGACTGAAGTTGGTTCCACAGTTTCACCGTACGAGGCAAAAAGTGCCTGGTGAAACGCACGGTGGAAGAGCGCCATTCATCAAGGTGAAGTTGATGGAATTTGTTGTGAAATAAATATAATTTATTCATTCATTCATTTTCCGGCATTTTCCGGTTTCTTCCCATTTTAGGGATCGAACCCCGGTACGGGAAAACATGTTAATTTGTAGTTGCATCACATACACACTTTCAATGTAATTAGTGTATAAGATATGAGTCTTCGTTACTCGAAATAAAGAATTACATTACATTACATTACATAAAAAATGAAGTAAAACTGACACGCACTAAGTATGCACATTCATACTTAGTGAGTGTCAGCTTATACTGGGCATAATTTTTTATGTGATGTAACTACAAATTAACGAATTTTGGATTTTTCCCTTTACTTGTGCTCTGAGACATTGCTTCTTGCTAAATTTCATGATTTTAAATCAACGGGAAGTACCCCATAGGTTTTGATTCCCTTGAGATTCCCTTGAATATGCGGCATAAACGGCCGTATCTTTTGATTGCGTTAGATTTGAAGTTTTTGACTTGTTCACAGCTCCAAGGGAAAACTTGGAAAAAGAGGGAAAAATCTTCGAGACTCGATTCCCGTGATTTACGCACTATTTGCATACCGTCTACAAGTTTGTGCGGAACCCTCGGTGCGCAAGACCGACTCGCACTTGACCGGCTTTTTCATTACGAGCTAAGTAGAGTTAAACCCTTCCATTATTCCCTTTATAACAGTCATATCGCCCTTTTCCTTCCTGTCTTAAAATTAACGCGAAGTATGTGTAAAATACGGCCTCAGCTCTCTCTGTCATGCAGATAATCTATGTAAAAGCTTTCACAATTTAAGGTGAATAGGTAAAAGCTGAGTAGTAAAGCTTCCATTCCAATGAGTCTCGTTTTATTGTTATTGTACAGTTAATTTCAATTTCTGCGCCGTTCAGAAATCTCAAGAGAAGCTTTTTGTCGCTGGCACGAGAGTAAGGTTTCCTTTGGGTATTCTTGATAGAAAATTACATTCAACCACCTTCACTGATTGGTTTGGTTTCATCGTTTCACACAAAAAACACCTTAAGTCCATATTTCGGACCCACTTTTATAACTGGTCAATCAACTTAAACACAGTGTGGGCTTAAAATGCAAGCACGAGATATAATTTGACAGGTGCTAGGGAAATGAATACATCTATTCCATATTATAAGACTTAACGCTTAAGGTTTAAAACAAAACTGTCTCGTCCTGACTTTTATTATCTTTTATTACTAAGCAGCTATTGCGATTTTCACATTATGGGAAAAAATGCTTCCAGCTGATCGGCTCCAAGCCCATGCCCATCAGGTCCACTCTGGACGATTTGCCTCCCTCCCGTCTAACTTCCAGATTCCCAATGTGGACTGACGAAGGGCTTAAACACCAGTTCCACCTGAATGAGGCGTGGCGAGAGGAGTGGGGCCTTTTTACTGGAGCAAACGCCGCCCTCGTAACGGACCCCACGAACAAACTGCCTGGTTTCTGTGCCGACCGAAAACCCTGGACTCGCTTAAATCGGTTTCGGTCTAACCACGGGAAGAAAAATCACCACCTGCACAAGTGGGGATTGAGGGAGTCACCACAATGCGACTGCGGAGCACCTGATCAGACCCTCTCCCACGTGGTAAATGATTGCCCACGTTGCTGTTTTCCTAGAGGCATGGAGGAGCTGCATAAATTTACGCCCGCCGCAGTAAACTGGCTGAAACACCTGGACGTTGACGTTTGATCCATGCAGGATGATTGCCATATGCAATGATGATGATTCACATTTTTTATAGCGAGCACATTTAGTGCGTGTCAAAAATGTGTAACCATGATTCAATTGGTTTGGTTCCCCTATCACAAGGGTTACGGAGGTCAGATGGCAGTCGCTCCACTGTAATAATAATTGGTAATTTTAACTCAAATTTAAATTATTATAAGGCGTTTTATTTATTAAACTTTATTATTTGAAGACTGTATTACTCGCTCACAATATTGAGAACCATATTAAATAAATCCAGACATGTTACACGTAAAATAATTTACATTAACTTGCTTTTATTAAGAATAAATAAGCGTCTGGATATCCGGCCTCTAGTTGTTAGTGGGTGAATTTCAGGGCGTTTCAACCGCCGTCATTAGTGTCACCAAATATATTGACGATATCTATGACACTACAGCAACTTCTGATGTTGATAGAAACTACATCCCCGATTCTGCTCCTGTTTACATCAGAAGTTGCTGATAGGTGTCACTGATTTCGTCAATACGTCACAGAACATATACTCCCTTACTAATAAACGTTGAGTAACGGCTGAGTAGTTATACAATGCTTTGTCCTTATCTGTCGAATTCAAATGTCACAATGACAGATAAGGACAAAGCATTGTATAACTACTCAGCCGTTACTCAACGTTTATTAGTAAGGGGGATAATATGGACGGCCATAATTATTTTTAGTCTTATTGTTATTTAATTCATAATCGCAAGTCATGTCATGAAGTATTTTTATGAAACAGTTATTTATTCAGGGCTAGCGAACCGCCCTCGCTTTGCTCAAGGTTCTATTATATACATATACATTCCGTGAAAAATTATCTAACTGATGAAAGCCGCATTAAAATCCGTCGCGTAGTTTGAAACATCTAAGCGTACATACATACAAAGGGACAGACGGCGGGAAGCTTTGTTTTATATTATATGTAGTGATTATTATAAAACAAACCTAATCTTACCAAGCTTTATCTACAAGTTAGATTTAAAAAATCTGAGAAGTTTACGGTTACAGAGATACAAAAATGATGACTTTCGATTAATTACTTACTTACTTAATTTTATTAAAAATAGACACAATATTTATTATAGTTTAAATCCCTTACAGCCCTATTATTAGCCTTCCAACAAAGCCTCGGTGAGTGGGCACTGGGATGACGTCATAATTCTGAAATACCCCCACTCCTGCTATTCATGGCGGACACTCGGATATTTTACGGTCATGTAACGGCTAGGGATGGGATAAGCGGTTGTCGTAATTGATGTATCGATACTGGTAAGTTACTCGTGATTTACCTTGTCGATATGAAGTATTTACGAATCTTGACAATGTTGGTAGGTATTACTCACAAAAGGTCAATGATGTTTAAACGTATTTTGTTTGCTGCTTTAGGAGGTAAATGAGCGAACGTTCATACTCGCAATACCACGAAAGTAATCGCAGATGTGTTGCCAGCCTTTATTTATTACTTCCACGTCACAGACCAAACGCTTACAAACAATAATTGATAGAGTTATATCTTCTAATACACAAGACAATTACTTGTTGGAAAAAAGAGTAAACAGAATACATAAAGCACACTATTTTAATATTTGTTTATCTTCGATCTATAACTAGTTTTATAAGGCAGACATTTTATATTAAATCTATATATTATTTGCCATGTTAATCCTGCAAAAACGAGCAGGCCCGACTGATTTAGTTCTTTTGTGTGTTTGTATTAAATAATAATAAAAAAAAATTTATTTCAAGCAATGTATTGTTCGCCTCAGAAAAAAATAAAATTAGGAAAAAGTCAACAGCCGAAAAGTCGAACTCATTTAATTATTTTTTTTATTATAAAGGAAATTTAACCTGATTAAAAGCCGTTACGCACCATTAGCTCTGTTCGGCAATGACCCAAAATTGGAACACTGCACACTTTCACTAACACCACTCTTTATTTAATACCTACTTGGATACTTGCAGACAACTTCTTAAAATTGATTTTTGAATAAATTACCTTAAACGTTTTCAGTACCTATACGAGTATATCTTTCACCGGGAAAATCTAAACACCGCGATGCAGGATTTTCGGCATATGCAAAAACGCCATCTAGAGTTGCCTAATGAAACTTATAAATGACGTGAAATTGGCTATTTGTCTGAATGGTCAAATCAGCAACTTTTATTGAAACGTCAAAACGATCCGGAAGTATGAAGTTAGTATGAATTTAGTAAAATATGACGTCACAATTTTCAGTGTTCCTTTATAACGTTTTTGTTGAATAAAAAATCGTTTAAATTTAAATAAACGATAGAGAGGTTTTTCCGTGTTAATTTCGAAAGCTTGATTTAGTGGTAGTGTAAAAATAATTTATTTTTACATTAGTCAAATAGCCAATTGTTGTCACGACGCCTGGATAATCCTCTCACTTATTGTCACATTTCTCTTTTATTTAATTAGTTACTTGCGCGTAACGCTGCATTTAAGTTAAGATTTGCAAGCCGTTATCTTTTACGATAACGGAGTACCCAGGCCCTTAAAAATCACCCAACCAAGTCTCTTCAAATAATGAAAACCTGCATTAAATTTTACTGGCTTAAATTTTCGCGCTACATTGAGTTTAATAGGTTATCTTTAGATCATCAAGCATGCTGTACCTTGTCCTATCTAATTTCTTTTTTTTTCTTTTATATCAACTACTAAAATCATACTTAAATAATTTTATCGTGTAAGGAATTTAGGTATTTATAATTAATATAAAAAAATATGAATAAATAAATAACAGGGACGACCTTACACAAATTGACCTAGTCTCAAACTTAGCTCTAGGCTTGTACTGTGGGTACCAGGCAACGATCAATATACTTATAGATAAATACATGCATACATACAAAGAAATCATCCATGACTCAGGAACAAATACTCGTGCTCATCACACAAATATTTGCCCAATCCGGGATTCGTACCCGGGGACCGCTAGCTTCGCAGGCAGGGTCACTACCAACTATGCTAACCGCGTCGTTATGTATTAGAGAATATTTAGTTTAGGAATAGAATTATTGCAATTAATATGAGTTCTAAAACAATATTTGAATCTTGAAGTTGCTAGAAAATAGCTTTTAAGGTGTAGAAATAAGACAAGAGCAACGCATCTGCGTTGTTCTTGTCTTAATCTGTACTTACCTCTAAACTCATATATTTTTCGAAGTTTCGAGAATAAGAACAAAATAAATTAGTTAAAGTGCTATTTTTCTATTTACAAAAGCATATATTATGGTTTGTTCTTTCGCAAGAAGTTCTTGATACATTACATTACACTTATCACTAAAATATACTATCACATATAGAATAAAGAATACAAAAAGCAAAAATGATATTTATGTTACAGTTTAGGTCAAATAATGTCTTTTATTGTCTTTTATTGCACTTAAGTAATGGACTTAAATTCGCCTTATATGCAATAAAGTAGTTAAATAAACAAACAAATAAAATTGACAGTTTTCTTTTTAATTATCGATATGTACAATGCACATCTCTGTTCGAAACTTTACAACGGCGAGCGAGCATCGCGTCACATCGCTATAAAATATTCAGTAAAATGTACCAGATTTAGTGCTGTACCAGCCGCCGGTGTTATCGACTGTTTACCTACAGTTGTGTCACAATACTATTTATTATTTATCGACACGTTTGTGATTTGACGCTCTGAACAGGGATGTTTGTTTGAGTAATATCAAAATGGATTTAATCCATTAATATCGTCGTCATTTTGAGCAAGATGTCGTTTAAAGTTAAAGGTACGTTTGGAAGAGTAGGTAGTTAGTATCTTTATCTAAGCAATTACAATATGTACAATGACTGTTGGAACAAATATCCGTTTCTTTTACGATTTAGGATTCGAACTCGGTACGTTACGATCACGAGTCGACACCCTAAGCCACTACGCCACCGACGCTCTCAAAACAAAGAATTACTCTTTGGTTCAAAACAAACTGCCCATTTTATTTGTTCGTCTACTCTTTGTTAGCAACCAGGCAGTGAATATACCAAATACCCTGTTCAGGTGAAAGGAACGTTTTTTTTTTGTAAATTTATAATACATAGAATCATAGAAGATTGTGATAGATCTTATTAAATTCATAGCTGGCTATTAGGTAAACTTTTCTACACTGTTCAGGACTTTTTAGAAAAATCCGGAAAAATGTAATTATGGGGAGTAGGCACGCGTATTGCAACGTAGTTATTAATACAATCAAAATGTTTTTAACATCAATTTATTAGGAAAACTCAATTTATAATATTAGAGTACACAAGTCCGCGCAAATGACCAGAGACAAGAGAAAAATAGGTTATATGTCAAACGCAATAGGGATGCGGTGCGGAAATAGTGATGTTCCCAATCGGTCAATTTTCCGTCTAACAGTATATTAATGAAACAATGTTCCTCTTAACCTCTAGATTACAGTGGTTATATTAGATTAACCGTGTCTAACCGGAATGCTGAAAAATATGACATTTAAAATATGATCAATACAAATATAAATCGTTAAAAGTAACAGTTTCTAGTGGACCCAAAAAATTGTCTTTATTGCTTTTATTCACCTAAATAAAGTTCCGCGTCGTCTCTGCTGTTGCATGTCATGGAAGCCGACTTTATATTTTTTTTTTTCGGTCGCCGATATATCTGTATTAAATACATATTTACTTAGAGCGTTTGCGCACTGCGTCCGATCGGTCCGAATCTCAGTCCGAGTAGAAGTAGTACTATTTGTATGAGGAAATGGATGACGGAACTCGTATTTAGTTCGCAACCTCATGTCCCCTTGTTTTGCAGACACTCATTTCATCGAATGTGTCGTTTCACCGAATTTCGTTTCATCGAAAGCTTCTGCTGAAACCTTATTGTTTTCAGGTTATCTTAAGCATGGGTTACGTAGGTCTGCAGGTTACGTTAGATATGTGACCACCAAAAAAATAAAACTCCTGTACGTGGAAGTGAATGTCGATGAAATGAAAATTCGGCGAAGTAAAACATTCTATGAAATGAGTGTCAGTGATTCAAGGGTAAACCGCGCAACCTATACCATATAGCCAGACGATACTCCTCGGTAGCTTGACTTTCCCCGTGATAACTGCAACATCGCCTGTTCTTCCGCGTCGGTAGATGACGCTTTGTTGCCGCTTCGTAAAGTACCGTTTTGCTATCTATTGTTACCTCTTAAATGGTTTAAATTAATATGTACTGAGATAACGTTGCTGCCGTTAGCCTTTAAACATCATCATCATCATCATCATCAGCCTATAGTAGTCCACTGCTGGACATAGGCCTCCCCCAATGAGCGCCATAGCGCCCTGTCTTCAGCTTGCCGCATCCAGCATCTGCCTGCAGTCTTTCGCAGATAAACATAGTTTTTGTTAATCGTATTATTTTCCCCACGGGACCGGCATTGCCTAGGGAGTCAGTTTACATTGTAATTTTTTTTTTTTTTGGAAATAAACCATTTGTATTTGAATATTTAATTATATGAAACAGAAGGGTACCTATTTTAAAATAATAATTACTATTTAAACGGTTCAAATTATTTATTAAACTAATAATAATACAAACAAATCAACTTAACTTTTTTTACATTATAACATGGCAACGTATCTTATTTTCACTTAAGAAACTAGGTATATTCTATGGTACGAGTATGTAAGATCTACGAAATTTTTTATATTTTATTAACCGACTTCAAAAAAAGGAGGAGGTTCTCGTTTGTATGTTTTTTTTTTTTTTTTTATATTTGTTACTCGATTACTCCGTCAATTGTGGACCGATTTTCTTTTCTTATAATTCAACAATCAAAAAAGCTAATGAAACATGTTTTCTTAAAATACAGGTACCTAATGCTTTTGAGAAATTGCAGACCTTAAACTTACAGTTTGAATATAACAATTTGTTCAAAAATTCTTGGCAAATTGGTTTTTTGCATTCGTAACATAATTATGTATAAAAAATGTAAGACTATTAATATTGAGAACGTCACATTTTAAGTTTGAGTGAGTCTGTGAGACGGGAGGTAGTTAATAAGGGCCCAGCCACGACTTCGCGCGACCGGCTGAGCGGCGAGCGAATTTTCTAATACATTGCGTGTAACGTCAACTAACCGCTGCGCGGTGAGCGTCTCCACCGAGGAATGAAGAGAGAATTCGCTCGCCGCCGCCGCCTCCCGCTCAAACTCGTGGCTAGGCAATAAGGGTTAACCATTTCCTTGTAGCCTCGGATTTCTATTTTTGGTTGTCTTGAAGAATGCCTGGACTGGAAGTGGATAATAATTCGACCAGGAAACTGAAAGCGGTTGAAACGCCCATAGAACTACCCTGAAGCTACAGGGGAAGCAGTGGCAGCAGGGGAAGCAGCGATATCTTCATACTCTGAACCTGAATCTAAATTATGATCTACTAGGCCATATAACCATGGACCATCTTCTACTTTTTGTTCTGTATTAAGCCAAAACATTGTTTTATTAAATTTAAAATACTCTTTTAATTCTGGACCAACAACTGGCCTCTTCCATTTTATTTGTTTATTCGCATAGAGCATCGCCTGTCTCGGATCCAATACGGTAGGGCTGCGACCATACGCAGACATCTTGAAAGTCATGGGTCCTATAAACTCTATTTCCACGTAGAAGTCTATTTGGATCAACTGGAAGCCGGCACAAAAGTCGGTGGATTCTGAGCACCATCGTCGCAGGCGCATGGTGGGGGCGCGATGCCGCGAGTCATGGAACACTCGGAAGACCACGCATGAGTATTCCAGTGCGTCGTAGAGGGATACCTGAAATCAGGACCAGATAAAGTTAAAACTAAAACCCGACTATGAAAATAATGCTGCTTTTATGACGCAAACTAATATAATGCTACATTTTTTAGTTACAAATAGTTCGAAATACAGGGTGTCCCAATAAAAAAAAGTCCGAAAAAAAAAGTGTCTGGTTCGGTCCGTCTTAGGCTGGTCTACCTCCGGTGTCAATGTGGGGTACTGATATTGGGACACCTGTATATGCATTAACAGCT
Organism: Tortrix viridana; assembly: GCA_963241965.1. NCBI lineage: Eukaryota > Metazoa > Arthropoda > Insecta > Lepidoptera > Tortricidae > Tortrix > Tortrix viridana. The sequence continues at coordinate 1,579,913 of OY725195.1, read as the reverse complement.
TTCATTTGACACAGAGCTCGTGACACAGAAAAAATAGTTTTCGAAATTCATTTTATGCACGTCAAATCCACCATTTTGAATTGAATATAATGTCACGTAAACTATGACCACACATCGCTAATCAAGCAGCATTTAGGTGGCACTTGATAATGAAACGTGAAAATATCTTCAGATAAGATAAAATAATATATCTATTAGTACTTAAGACTACATCCCATTGTATATCAAAAGCTAAAAATAGTATTATCAATAAGTCTAGGATATCTAACGTTAAATTTTTTTTATTACAAAATAAAGAAATTGAAATCAAAGAAAACATTACAAAAGAATGATTTTTCATACCCATTACGTCAGTGGAATTCGAGATGTCGTTTTCTTACACAAAGTGGATTTTCTCAAGTAGACCTACGTCTCCTACTCCGAATAATTTATACAAAAATATCATTATTTATCACGGATGCCATACACTAAATTAATAAAAATATATTTATTTCTAATTTGTTTCCTTCCTTTCTCGACTCGTTCAGGAAAAACATTGTCGCAACACTAATGGAAGCTGTTCAAGTGCCACTGGAGCGGCTAGCACACCTTGTATTTTCTCGCGTGTCGCTGAGTGCGTCTCTGTCGTTACAGACTAGTTAGAAAGGGATACCCGAGCGACAAACAAGTCGCCGACAACTTGTGCTAGCCGTCCTGAGCCCTTAGCCAAGATGCCCATCGCTAACTAGCGTTTCTATTCGTTTAGTTTTTTTAACCAATCGCGTCATTGGTAAATCACGTCATACGGAGAGTCACGTGATCTACCAGTGGCGCGATTGGTTTAAAAACGAAACGAATAGAAACGCTAGTTATCGATGGGCATCTTGGCTAAGGGCTCTGAATGTTACGAGATTAGCGAAGTGTGACTATGACACGCGGACCACTAACACCAAGACACTTAATCTGTCAAAATATAACGGACAGAAGACCATACTAACCAACACAGACAAATAATAGTTATTTGTTATACAAAAAGAAAAAATATCAGGGGACAATCTCACACAAATTGACCTAGTCCCAAACTAAGCTCTAGGCTTGTAATATGGGTACTAGACAACTATAAACATACTTATATAGAGAAATACATACTTAATATTATAGAAAACATCAATGACTCAGGAACAAATACTCGTGCTCATCACACAAATATTTGTCCATACCGGGATTCGAACCCAGGACCGCTAGCTTCGTAGGCAGGGTCACTACCAACTAGGCTAACTGCGTCGTCAGGGTGCAAAGTTGTATTTTAACCGCGAGTGTGGAATTGAAACACGAGCTAGCGAATGGATTATAGGGTTGAACCACGAGCTAGAGAATGAATATTATGGTGTAGAATGAGACGATTAGCTCCTGAGGGCTTATTACCTAACGCACTCGCGATCGCGATCGCTTTCATTTTTGACAGCTGAAGGCAAGTCTGCCTACAGAATGAAAACAATTGATCCACTTTCAAGTCGATCGCGATCGCGAGTGCGTTAGGCAATAAGCCCTCTGAGCCCTTAGCCAAGATGCCCATCGCTAACTAGCGTTCCTATCCGTTTCGTTTTTAAACCAATCGCGTCACTGGTAGATCACGTCACGCGAAGAGTCACGTGATCTACCAGTGACGCGATTGGTTTAAAAACGAAATGGATAGAAACGCTAGTTAGCGATGGGCATCTTGGCTAAGGGCTCTGGACTGTGTGTGAGTCCACTTAACATCATCTGTGTTCCCTACCATATATCTTGGTAAAGCAAGGCAATGTATGTCAGGAATTTAAAAACATTAGTCGTAGACAGACAGCTAGTAGAGGTGGAATCAGCGTTCTTGAAGACGATCGCCATCTCTGTACCGGACAGATCGCAAGCGCGACGTCTTCGCCATGATTGGTCAGTCAGTCAAACCTTTACGACTTTAAGCACTAACGAAGCACATTGGTCTTATATGCTTTATATCCTCCATAAATGGAGTGGCATGCCCAATATGGTTAGATATCACAGATAACGCTATACCTAATAGAGAAGATGTGTCCATATAGAGAAGGGTTTCTAGTTTGAATACGGAACGGAACCCTAAAAACTCAAGAAAGGTGACAACATACTAAGGGCCGTATTAATAAACTCATCTCTCATCCCTGTCACAAGATGCGTCAAAAATGTCAGTTTTCTATGGTTTGACGTTTACTTTGACGTATCTTGAGACGGGGATCACAGTTGAGATGAGTTTATTAATACAGCCCTAAATAAACTGATCTTGGCTTAGATGCCAGTCCCAAGATACGTCAAAAATTACGGTTTTCTGACTTGACGTTTGCTTTGACGTATCTTAAGACGGGCGTCTCAGATACCTAACATCAGTTTATAAATGCGACCTACAGACCTTCGTATCAGTAGAGAATGGTTTAAACCAGATATTGCTATATGTTGAAATTATATTATTATTTTTTTCCCAGCAATTAAAGAAACTGAGGTATCGATTTTTTCATTCCATCGTTTTCTTATTGTGTAAAGAATACATTTAATAAATTTATCTTGTAATAGGCAAAGCAATATACTCACGTTATATCTGATGCGGCGTAGATGATTCGCCATTTCGTCAATTGTAAATCTCTCTGTGTACAGTTCTTTGACGACCTCCTCTCTGTCGCACTGACCGTACCTTTGCAGGCTTGAGATTGCTGAAAGGATATTAATGGCGGTATTAATTAACAAACCCAGATTGAATCTTGTCACTCATCAGAACACGCTAGCGGTGGTAGCGGTTAAAGTGGACTTTTGCGCGCAGATTTTGACCGACAAAGAAAGCCTTTCCGATCTGCTGAGGTGAAATAGTTATTTGTTAAGCAAGACTGCAAAGTTTTTGCTGCCGTGCGAAACACACAAAATTTCACATCAATTTAGCGAGGTAAATACTTGGTGTTGAGAAAACAATTGCACGAGCGCCACATCAGTTGTGGCCGTACTCGCGCAGCGCCCCCTCCGCGCTCCGCACCGCCATTACTTTCCACGCTAGCGGTTAAAGTGGACTTTTGCACACAGATTTTGTGCGCCAAAGAAGGCTTTTTCGAGCTGGTGAGGTGAAAACATTATTTATGATGGCGATGAATTGTTTATTTACGCAAGCAATATCAGGGCAAGTCGCCTAACAGCCTTGGGACTGCCATGCAAGCACGAGATGAAATTTGACACGTGCAAGGGAAATGAATATATCTATTCCATATTCTAACGTAAGACTTAACGCTAAAGGTTTAAAATAAAAGGGTCTCGTCCTGACTTTTATTACCTTTTATTACTAAGCGACTATAGCGATTTTCACTTTTTTATAACGATTTAAAACATTAAGCGCTAAGTCTTACGTTAGCATATGGAATAGATGTATTCATTTCCCTAACACCTGTCAAATTTTATCTCGTGCATGCATGCTAGGGAGCCTGTGTTGCCGTTAATGCTTCAGTGCCTTTTACTTAACGCCTTGTAACCGTATTGTAGCAAATAAATATATTTTGAATTTCGATTTGATTTTTTTCGAAAGTATGGATTTATTTTAATAGTGTTGTGAATAATTGTGAAATTCAGTTGCCACTTTATTGAGGGTTACCACGTTTCAAAAATACTAATTATAGCTATTTCTAGCCAAGGCAGTCAAAGGTGTACCGCAAGGTAGTGTTCATTACCAGTATCATAAAAACCTTAATAACTCCTAAAATGATGAATACATTGAAAAGTTAAAGATATATCCTGGATCGGCGTAAATGGAGGTTTTCTATTAACGTCGTATAAGACGTAAATACATTAATGAATTTAAATACATCTCCACTACTTAAACCCGTGTTGATATCATTATCAGCAGTATGTTTTTTATGTTTTACTTAATTGTATTATTTTCAGCTAATTTTGGTTAACCTACACCTGACAAAGTAGTTAGAGTAATGAACCTAGAAAAAGTAAAAGTAAATACTCACCTCTTTGATTACTATAACCTATAATTTTATGTTATGAATAAAATGCATTCTATTCTGACAGCTAAAAAATAACAGCTTATTGATGTAGGATAATCACGATATGAGATTTTTATTAATTTTTTTAGTTAGATTTTTAACAAATGAGTAGTTTTTTAGCATTACTCGTCATCAACTCAGCCGGAAACATTTATTTCGTATGAGACGGCTTGAGTGTCACCATATTATATGACTAACTTCTCCTCAGAATGATGTGTCCAGGGCCCATCCTGGTGATGGCTGGTCTCCCGATTCTCGCCACGTTGCTCCTCACCCAGGGTGCGTAGGGCACGTAGTCCATGAACCTCGCAGGAGCACGGCACCCAGGACCATAGACCCCAAAACCCAGCTGAAATAAACCTCCGTAAAAATCAGTTGGTCAGTTGTCAACGTCTGGTCAATTATTCACTCGAAATAAGCTAATTAGAGCAAAAACCAAGTGCAAGTCGGACTCGCGCACCGAACGTTCCCACCAAAAGATGTAAGAGCCATGAAGATACGCTCTTTTGCTGGTGCACTTTATTTGTATTTGTGGTTATGGCGACGGAACCCTCCACTGAGAACGGCCCGACATGCTCTTGCTCGGTTTTTTCACTCTAGCCTACATGAGCGTCCCAATGTGGGCTGTTAACCAATAAAAGGCAAACGCTATAGATGTATAAACGTACCAGATGCCAGCGGTCGCCTAGTTTGGCCGCTAGGGCGGCGCCACCGCGCCACACGCACTCTCCGCCGCTGACGGCGCGGGCGCAAGTCCAGTGCTTCGGCCACAAACTACTGACGTCCAGCTGCCAATGCATATAATCCAGAAACTATTTTTTTATCAGGCCCGGGAATCCATCATAAATTGACGTACAGTCGAAGTCATAAATATGTTTACACTTTAGTACCTTGTCTATTCAACGTCGTGTTTAAACTGTCATATGAAATTGTCACAGCGATTAAAGTGACAAGGTACTAAAGTGTAAACATATTTATGACTTCGACTGTACAACAAGCTCTGGGCGTGTACTATGTACTAGACAACGATACGTAAATACATAAACGACATTTGAAACATATGACTGCTTTTGGTCGCGACTCGGTCAGCGTAGAAGTCGTCTATCGTTTTTTCCTCGGGAATTAACAAATTTTCCGGAATAAAAATATTTTATGAGTAGGATAAGTACTGTGTGGTCACCCTAGGATGCTGCTGGACACAGGCCTCCCCCAAGGTTTGCCACAACCAACCACGTCGTGGGATACTTTTTATCGCGTATTATTTGATAGAAACGCGATAAATAATTTCTACGCGGACGGAGTCGAGGGGCAAAGCTAGTGTTTAAATACGTGAATGAAACAAAAGTTACCCCAGATTTCCTGTAGTACTGCGTACATTCTTTTTCCTCCACATATTCCATTTCATGGATCCTCACGACAGGGTTTTCGCAATCTGAAAATAGTACGTGTAATGTTAATATAATGAATATGAATATGACAGGGCTTGTTAACGTTACTAAATAGATAACATAATATAATGAATATGAATATGACAGGGCTTGTTAACGTTACTAAATAGATAACATAATATAATGAATATGAATATGACAGGGCTTGTTAACGTTACTAAATAGATAACATAATATAATGAATATGAATATGACAGGGCTTGTTAACGTTACTAAATAGATAACATAATAAGTAAATGACATCATTTAACAGTAATTTCATAAAAATTCTTTGGTAACGGTATACATTTTAATGTTATTTGGTACAGTAATTTTATTGTAATGTTAACTTACTAACGTTAATTTCAACAATAGCCCGAGGCTTGTTAATTACTGGATGATAACATAATAAATAACATTACTTAACGGTAATTTCATAAAAATACCGTTAACTACCGTTAAATTAAAGTAAAATACCGTGAAAAATAATGATAAATCAAGCGGATGACGGACGCGGATAACGTACGCAAAATAACGTTAATATTAACAATACTTTGCTTTTAACTTTACCTCAATTTCCCAGTAAAAATAACGCTAAAATATATTAACAACATTTTAACAATATATTTTGCTAACGTTAACTGTTGATTAGCGGGTAACGTTAGCAACTTTTTAACGTTAAATCAAGCCCTGGAATATGAACGACTATGCGCGCGCGGCGGTGCGTAATCAGCACGATGTTACCATATTATTGTATTTTCGTCGGAATTGTATAAAATTTCAAGTCAATATGTCTGACAATTAGGAGTAGGTTAAAATTGACTTGCAAGATTTTATAATATAACATAGTTACTTTGTTACAAGTGAAGCTGACTAATATATAAGTGTGTTAAAATGCAACAAACCTTCGTTCAACGTCAATGCGTAGATGTGCATGTCAATAAAGTGAGAAGGCGGACTGCAAATGGGATGTAACTCTGAAAAAAATATTGAGATAAAAATTACCATCTTTAATAAAACATATTAATTATATCTTGTTACTTGTTGCAGATAAGAGGCGAGAAAATATGCAATTGATGGGCGAGTTATATCATCAAAACATACTCGTAGTATATAAAATGAAGTCGCCCTCCGCGTCTGTCTGTCCATAGGGACATAGATGCTTAGATCTTTAAAACTACGCAACGGATTTTGATGCGGTTTTCACCATCAGTTAGATAATTCTTCACGGAAGGTTTATGTACATAATAAAACCCGGAGCGAAGCGAGGGCGGGTCGCGATAGGCTATAATTTAACTTATGTAACCGAAGCGAAGCGGGGTTCGGGGCGGGTCATTAGTTGAAAATAAATTAATTTGAATTTGTATTTGTTTATTAAGTCAAATTTTTATGCCCACGGAAAAAAGGTAAACAAAGTTACGTCACTGTCAAAGTAACATTTCAGGGGATCTCAAAGTATGGGCCGGCAAAAAAAAACTTGTTATTCACCAAACTTCACGTGGTCCACTTCTAACTGAATCAGCGCCAGCGTACTGTAGGTATCGCTCCCGAACTCCGGGTGGTAAGTGTACTCCCGTATCCTGACGCTGGACCCGGTGCAGTTGGTGCCCAGGACCACTCGCGCATTGGCTCTGGAAATATCACCATCGTGTCAGTCGAAAGACGTCTACTGCTGGACATGTTCCTTCTCCAAGGATCTTCACGACGCTCGGTGTGCTACTCACGTCTGTCGACATTCTTCATCAATCATCATCGCACGCAAATGTTTAAAAAGTCTTATAGTCTTACATAGGTCGCGATCAGCTTATCAACTACAAAGTTAAGTTTTTCCCGTTGATACAAATATTTTTTTGGGGTAGCTATCACTTTATCGAAACTGCTTTCATCGAACGTATCATTTCATCGAATTTCATTTCATCGGAAGCTGATTTCCACGTGCAAGAGTTATAATTTTTTGGTGGTATCAGATCTAACCTAACCTAACCTATGTAACCCATGCTTAAGATAACCTGAAAACAATAAGGTTTCAGCAGAGATTAGCTTTCGATGAAATTTAATTCGATGAAATGATACGTTCGATAAAAGGTGTTTCGATAAAGTGATGAAATACATTTTTTTTTGTGATGTATCTCCAACTTTACGGTTTTCGGATTTTTCCCTTTATTTGTGCTAAGACATTGCTTCTTGCTCAATTTTATGATTCTAAATCAACGGGAAGTAGGTACCCTATAGGTTTTGATTCCCTTGCGAATGACAAAATATGCGGCATAAACGGCCATATCTTTTGATTGCGTAGACTTAGGTACAAATTTGATTTTGACACGGCTCCAAGAGACTGCAATTTTAACTATTTGATTTTAATTTTAACTTGATACCTGCACGCGTTCCTGAGAAAAAGGGTCTTGACATACAGACAGACAGATGGACAACGAAGTGATCCTTAAAGGGTTCCCTTATGGTGAGACTTCGTTGTCCGTCCGTCTGTATGTCACAGCAGTTTTTCTCAGCAACTACAGATGCTATTAACTTGAAATTTGGCATAGTTGCTTGCCCGCATCTGTTTTTGGTAAAGAAAATGAAATTAATTATAAAAATAATTAAAAAGGGGTCTAGTATATGGAGTTGAAAAATTAAGTGATAGGAATATATAATCTAAAAAGTAAAGAAATAGAACTGAAGTAGAGCTGGTATAAATGTTCATCTCGTCCGGCTTCTATGCTTTTCGCTATTCTATGATTTAACGTCAAGAAAAGACAGAAGATACCTGAAGTGGTCCTTCGGCACCTTGTCTATCTCGCTCGCAGACCCGATTACCATCTGCCGAGTCACGAGCACCACGACTGACGTCACTCTAGCTGGACCTGCAACATTACAACCACGTTTCAACTCCGATTGCCGATGCCATACCTTTTTTATCCGACTACGGCGCAGCCAAAAGATGATTTTAGAAGTCTACGTTCTTACAGATGTAGTGAATAATGTCTTGCCATCGTTTTTTGTCGGATAAGTTCGTATTTATCTTGCTTTCTCAATTAGCTTCAGTACCCGTCAATATGTTAATTGAGAAAGCAAGACGAATACGAGCTTCTCCGACAAAACACGATTGCAAAACATTATTCACTACATCTGTAAGTATGTATGTTAGAATGTCCATTATATTTTGATAAATGTGTCGATGTTGGCGTCGTCTTAGTGTTTCGCATATCTCTAAATTGTATAAATTAAAGTCTTTCTGCGTCTGTCTGTGTGTTTCTCCGCTTCTTCTAAACCTCGCAACGGGTTATGATACGGTTTTCACTGTCATTTAAAGATTTTTTCGGTAGGATTGTATGTTCATAACATTCTAAATATTAGTATAGTAGAGAAAATTCAATGTCTTTTGTTTGTTTGTTTGAATTTAGATGGCTTACGCTGGCTAAACCTTAAGATATACCTATATCAAAATAACGTACTGAAGAATTTTAGTTCTTTAAAAAGCCTAGAGAAAAGTCCGCGATGGCGTTTGTCTGTCTCCTAAGGTTGACTCACAGTAATCATTTTTATCTTTAAATAGTTAAATTAAAATATTAGGTTTTTTGCGAAGCTATTTTCTACGATTCAGTATTAATCCAAACAAACACGTTAGTTAGCTTTGGCATTTAATGAAGATCAAAATTTCCCTTTACACTTAATCATTAAAATAAATACTTTAAAATTACGCGCAACAGAAAAATCCTCTCAGCGAAACGTTTGGCCGTCGGCCCGCGCCAGAAGTCCAATTTCAAAAAATACATACCTAAGTGTTTCACGAATATTATTTTAGTATGCACTTTCAGGGTAGGTAGGTATATTTTTACTTATGTTATGAAGCGAAGCGAGGGCCGGTCGCTAGTCATACATAAGGCTATGTGAGGCATATTTAATCCAACATAGCGCATAAATGAAGAGAAAAAAAATATTTTTACAAATGTATGAAGTAAGGTGCAACGACGAGCGTAGCGGGAGGAGTTTTACGTAGAATTGTGGCCAAACAGCGCCAGAAACGATATTTTTGTGGAAATTTGCCACGCTATGATTGACATGCTTGTATTAGCCGATTAAAAAACATAAGTTACAATGACCTGTTAACAAAGGCTATTTAAAATTTGTAAGGACCTTCACACTAGTCGCTGGGCGAGTTTGAGTTTGCAACTTTTTTCTGTATTTGATATTGAACTTACCCACAGGGTAAAACAGGATGCCGAGCCAGGGGTAACTCTCGAGTTTCCCCTGCCCCTGCTTCACGGGGGAGACGTCGGTGAAGTCGAGACCGCAGCTCACGTACTCCGGGTTTTCTTGTAATCCCGCTGAAAATTACAATTTCACTGACGTGACAACGTGTATAGATTCTGTTGGGTCAAAACGTTTGACGTAACGAGATTATCCCAAGCAGCACACAAGCTGTATAAGAGCTTATACAGCCCTTAAAATGCTAAAACTAGAGTTATAATGGCTGTATAAGCTCTTATACAGCTTTTGTGCTACTTGGGATGGCAGATCAAAAATCGCAATAACTCGGTGATTAATTAAATGTATATGTATACTTATACATACTATATAATATTTTTATTTTTTTCGTAATAATTCAGACATATTGTTATCCTGCAGAACTACGCAGATATTTTATGTTATTTTTATAGTTTTATGTAATGCTATAATAAGTACCTAGTATCATTGTCATAACTAGTCATAAGTTAACTGTTTAAAAAATTACTATCTGTTGAGTTTCTTGCGGCGCTTCTTCTCAGCAGTGGTGTCCTCTTGGGAAGCGCTGGTAGATTTTGACGTGTAAAAGTGCCCGTGCGGCCTACTTACTGAATAAATATATTTTACCTTTAGGTATCTAAGTAAGTTTGAAAATTTGACTTTTGACATTATCTTGTTAAATAAATTATTTTAACTATTTAACTGATTTAAGAGCGTAGCGGCCATGTGGGAAAGAGACAAAAATATTGATCATATAAGTATTAATATTTAACTAGTTTGACTACGGAACCCAAATAAGCGGTCTATCTCGTGAACGCCTGGATCTAAGATGCCGATCGAGGAATCTATAGTAGTTTTAAAAAGACCTGAAATAATCCAATAAAAATAATAAGAAAAAAGTTGTGAGATCTCATGTAAAGCCAAGTTAATTATTTTGTTTAGTACGGAAGCACCTGTTCAACAACATTGTCTTAAATTGTTTCCTAATTAGTTACCTTAATTTAGTGAATGTATTGATATTAGATATCTTTATTTGTATAATACAAGTATAGTGACTTGGTAATTGCGCGGCGACATAGTAACTTTTTTTTCTTTCTCTAGCCCATATGAGTAAATAAGTGTGTGCGAGACAGAGCGAGCGAAGCGTCTCCGTTTCAGCTTGGGCAAAAATGCTTTCGTAGGTATGTCCGTCTGTCCGGCTGTTCTCCTCCACAAGTCGCATTTCTAAACCGATTCTCGTGACATTTTGTGAGTAGGTTCGATATTTATATGTTTTTTTTTGTTGATTAAGTTTCTCGATTTTTTTCAAAATGACGGAAATATAATATTATAATATAGAAATATTATGTTTTTTTTTTTTTTTTCTTAATTGGTTATTTTTATAGGAATTATTCATATAGGTAGGCCCAGCAATACAGCAATATTGAATAATGCATGAACTATAGTGATATTATCATTTTATACATATAATTATTATATTCAATGGCCTTTACTGCAAATTGTTGTGTAACTTGTTATTTAAACTCTGAGAACCAACCTAAAAATCATTTAATACTGTAGAACTGTGAAATGAACTACTTAAGAATTATAAATATCTGACTATGTATGTTTAATACAATAAAATATTATGAATATGAATATGGGGGTTTTTGCGATTACCAACTTATTTGCGATGTTGGTGAACTGACAGCGACCTATGTCGATGTATGGGGATAACAGTTATCTAATGCAAAGTTCAGTTTGTCGCGAGGTGTACAGCTCACAGAGCCCTAGTTAGTTTTTACTCCAGTAAATTTACGGACACTAGTATGGTGAAACGGAAATAATTTATAATAGCAGATTTTTCTTGTGTATCGGATATATTATAATTCTAGTGATTATGTAAAAACATAATCCAACTAAATATGAGTCAATAAGTTATTAAAAAAAAAAAAATCTGAAAAGTTTGTTAAAAATAACAATAATTTTTTTTTTCCATATTGCTTACCTACTTAATATTTGATCTATAATTTTCAAGATGAATCGCACAAAAAATAATTAAGGATGTCTCATTTATATTCAATTAGCTAGAATATTGTTTTCATTTTGCATTTTTCCGTATTTAAAAATCGTAATTGGCTATAGTTTTCTTCATTCCTTATTGATTACAATAAATATAAGCGTTGCAAGCAAATCATACACAAAATTATACCGGAAGGTGGATTAAATGGTGGTAAATAATAATTCCTTATGTAAAAAATACAAATTGATCAGTGTCTTTTAACACATATAAATAGTTTTATGTCATTTTTATCAAAGCACTACTTACTACTAACTTTTTCTATCATTTAAGGGTATATTATATAACCGGAGCCATGTATTTTGCTGATTTAGTGGCTTTCCGTGTAAATATTTTGTTAGATTTCACCTTCTACTCATTATAGACAAAAATATTATTATGCACAAAAATTACAGTTACGATTTTTAATTAAAAAATATTTATATACCTACTTCCGGGTGGAAAGTTTGTAGGATTCATGAATGTAGTGTCTTAGAATATCTTATAAAAATGGAGTAAAAAACATCAGGCTATTATAAATTAATGTTTTAAAAACCGTAAAATGACTGGATTATTTGGTCGCAGCTTTCGTGCACGAAGCATCCGGCCAAAGCAGTAAGCACCTCTACCTTGCGAGTGTATGAGCGCACCATCTTCAGTTTACCGGTTAATACTTCGTCAACGAATTAAATAGTGGGCTGAACTGGGCTGTTTAAGAAAATAGCCCCCTAGAACACTATAACTTCGCTATCAATATAGTTACAAGTATGTTACTCACCAACAAAACCCATAATCACAATAAAAATTAACGCCAAATTATAATCCCACATAATGTACTTAAAAAAAAACAACACGTTTGCTATTCGTCAATTCAATCTCTAACTAACGCGTTAACGCACCGGAGATATTTATATCATACTACTACACTATTTATACTACTGAAATTTAATACTTAATCAAAACAAATTGTATGTTTTTATCAACATCTGATTTAGATCGGAAGAATTCGCGTTCAACGCAAACATATCCGTCATGAAAATCAGGGTCATTTATTCTGACTTCTGGATTTATACAGATAGCCCTGGATTGACATATAGGACACTTTTTATTTGCTGAGATCACTCGAAGGCACAAAACTGTGAACCAGCAAAGAGTGAGCACTTTAATAACTTGCTCAATGCTGATCGGGCTGCGGACATGTTACACATCAGCTCGTTAAAGAGCTGGATGCACCAATGTCGTTGCGAGAAGTCATTGTTGCCGTTCAACAACAGCAGAACAAGAAAGCACGGCGTTGACAGCATTCTGGAGAATTGCTGAGGTATGGTGGTGGGGATTTGCATCAAACCATCTGGAAACCTTTTGTTCGAATGTGGGATGAAGAGCGGATACCAATGATTTACGAGTTTCACATATCTGCTCTTTGTACGAGAACAAAGGTGAGGATTGCAACTCCTATAGGGGCATATATTTGCTTACTTCTCCAGGAAAAGTCTTTGCTCGAATACTACTAAACCGCTTGATGCAGTTGTCCAAACCGTCTTGCCTGAAACCCAATTGGGCTTCCAACCGAATCGAGGCACGTGTGAGGCTATTTTCTCTGTTCATCAACTTCAGAGAAAAGTCGAGAGCAGGGTCAACCATTGTACCTTTGTTTCGTTGACCTAGAAAAAGCCTTCGACAGCGTTCCTCGAGAAGCTTTATGGGTGGTACTGACGAAACTTGGATGCATTGACAGGTTTGTGAGAATAATCCGTCTCCTGCATGATGACATGCAGTGTTGTGTCAGTGTGCAGGGTGAGGACTTGGAGTACTTTTCGGTGAGCTGCGGCGTAAAGCAAGGCTGCATACTCGCCACAACTCTCTTCGCTCTGTTCTTTGCAGTTGTAGTTCGGGAGACATTATAGACAGCATAGCATTAGCATAGCATTAGCATAGCATTTGTATTCGTTTCCGTACCGCTGGTGGCGGAGCCTTCAACCTTGCTAGACTAAAAGCTCACACCAAGGTGACTGTGTGTGTCGTGTCGCAAATTTGGCCTGAAGATCAGTGTGAAAAAAACCGAAGTACCTATTGACTCTTGACACACTGAATGGGGCCGCAGTCGACATAAAACTCGGTGATGACTCGCTTAAGCAGGTAGGCAAGTTCAAATATCTGGGTAGCACCATGACATCGTGGTGCCTCCTTGACAACACAGTCAACTGCAGAATTGGAGCAGCTGCCGCAGCCTTAGCACACTTCGTTCCAAGGTGTTTCGCTCACACGGCATAAACTTCTCTACGACAATAACTGTATCTATACATGGCGATCAGCCAAATCTCTTGTATGCTTTCGAAATGTGGTGCCTCTACCACAAGCATATTCGAATATTAAATGGATTCCACCTAAAATGCCTACGCAACATTATGAACATTCGTTGGTCTGACCGTGTTCGTAACACGGGAGTCCTGCGAAGGGCTAATGTCGGGGGAATAGAGGCCTATCTATTGCGACGACAACTGCGGTGGGGCGGCCATGTCTCCCGCATGTCAGATGACAGAGTGGCAAAGCGCATATTTTACTCAGAACTGCAAGATGGCAAGTGGAAACGAGGTGGCCAATTCCTGCGGTACAAAGATGTGCTTAAGCGACATATGAAGCGGTGTGACATTAACTTGTCACAGTGGAAGGCAATGGAGCAGCCATTCCTTCTTAGAGGCATACAGTGAGCACTAAGGTGTCCGAGTTTGAAAGGAAGAGATGAGAGGAGCTCGATGTACAGCGAGACGAGCTCAAGGCCCGTACACCTGCGCCCATTCTATATTATTATATCAGAGAGGTGCTGACTTGCATCGAATGTGGTCGAACATTTAATGCAAAAGTCGGCTATGTCAGTCATAATAGAGCTCATGAGCGACGCTCTAAATAGTCTGGTCCCAGTTGCTGTGGCCGAATCGGTCGAGCTCGGGATCAATATACACTTTTTAACCTGAAAATGTCCCCTGTTTGTATGACGAGCGCTGCGCTGAGGTTGCGCTCCCTCGCGAGCTGCTGCTGCTTTATCAGCTTTCATTTGACACCAAACTCGATTAGTAGGTACATTTTGTAACAAGCTTTTCCGCTATTCGTAATTACATATTATATATGTCAAATGGATTGAATATGACGTCACATAGCCAATGATACGCGGAACCATCGCGGAACAGTAAGACGAAGTCAATAACGACACTTCAATTGTCAAAATATATTTAATTTATTTATTTAATCCTTATTGCACTAAAACAAGCACATAAATGACAGACTTAATATCTAATGGCATTTTCTCCCAGTCGACTAAATAGTCAATCAGAATTTTACATAGTAGGTGCACAGAATACAAGTCAGACATAGGTACAATAAAATTAAATAATTCTACGTGACAATATACGCAACATTATCCATTTAAAATTCTTAGTTTTATTTTAATTAATGTTTATTTGAATGAATAAAGGATAGATGAATAATACTCGCAAAAACCAGGGAATAATATATTGTTAATATTTTTTCATTTTAATAAAGGTATTTATGTATGTGTGGTTTTTACATACATTTTCATTACTTCGTCATATCGTTATCAAACCTCTTCAGACAATTATTGCATCATGTGGCACTAGTTTTATCGTTGTCATATTGACAACTGCATTTTCCACAAGTAAGAAAACGGATGGTTATTTGAATAACTACGGAAACAGGGTGTTTTCTGGCGAAACTATGGGTTGTGGGAAAACATTAAATGGACAAAGTCGGGAAATTATATTCAAAGTATTTTATCATTTTAGGTATAACTTATAAAATGAATGAAAACAGTTTTCTCTCTTAAAATTTATATAACAAAGATAAATGTCAAAATAAAATTTGCCATCAACAAATTACATTATTTTATCTTATTTACACAAATATGCTAAGTATAAACATCTTGAATGCTTCAAATTTTTTTCGTTAATGGCAACACCTTTGTTTACATTTTTTCCGTGAGATTAAAAATTCAGGTATACACTCCGCTGTCGAAGACATTGTGTTTTACAATATTCTTCATGTCTATTTTGTTTATCAGTTTGTTTTTGATGAGATGAATCTAACCTTACCTAATTTAACCTAACTTTATTTAACCTTACCTTACTTAACATAACTTTAATTAACCTAACCTTATTTAACCTACACAACACTCATCGTTTCACAATCACAGCGAAAATGTAATTCATAATTTATCGATTACACAATATTGACAAATGACGTCATGCAGACTTCATAGTTGAATGAATTAATAGTAAAGTTTTTTTTCCGTAACTACTTAGTCGTTTCCACCACTTGAAATATGTAAAGTTGTTTCTTATCATGAGATCTATCTTCAAAAAAAATTTGAAGCTCGAACTCGATATCACATATTGTCAGCCTAATACTTATTTTATGTAGTTTAAAAATTCGCATTGATTTTCTAAGCATTTTCAGTGTCACCGTCGTCATTTCGGTGGTGCATTTTTTTTCAAACTCTATTGCTACTAAAGTATTTACTTTAAATCGGTACCGCATAAACATTCAAAATATAATAATAAAATATTTTTTAATAGAAACTAAAGAATAAAATCACCACCGAAATGACGGAAAAATTTGACTTTAAAAATTATACATCCATATACGACTATTACCCAGCGTTTCGCGGAAACCCACCATAATACTTATTGTAACCGCCATATACCCTCTTATTTTTCCAATACTCTTCCTGAATATTAACTCCTCTTATTAGATTTTTATATTTGTCATTCACAACTGGTGGTCTCCATTTTTTTAATAGTTTATTATGATACAACATCGCCTGTCTCGGGTCTATCACGACAGGACGACGACCATACGCGGACATCTTAAAAGTCATGGGTCCTATAAACTCTATTTCCACGTAGAAGTCTATTTGGATGAACTGGAAGCCGAAACACATGTTGGTGCCATCTGAGCACCATCGTCGCAGGCGCATGGAAGGGGCGCGATGCCGCGAGTCATGGAACACTCGGAAGACCACGCATGAGTATTCCAGAGCATCGTAGAGGGATACCTGAAATCAGGACAAGAAAAGTTTAAAAAAAAATCCGACTAGGAAAAAAAAAATGCTGTGCTGAAAAAAAAAAAAAAAGGGAGAGTTATGGCACCAACTAATTATTTTGCTACATTTTACAAGCTTTTATTTAACTTGCAATGTTTGTAGGGTGATGGCACCAGTGTTGGACACTTTTAGCTGACAGGCACCAATAATGGACACTTAAACCCTAATTCAAATTCAAATTCAAATATTTATTCAGTAAATTGGCCACATACGGGCTCTTTTACACGTCAGTAATATAGAGTGAATCTACCAGCGCTTCGGACAAGACCATCATTGCTGAGAAGAAGCGCCGCAAGAAACTCCAGCAGAAGGTCATTTTTTCCAATATAAAATACAATAATACTTAAAAGTAAGTTACATTACAAGGTAATAAAGTAACAAATATTAATTATTAGAACTAGCACAAATAAAAACATTACAAATGTAAAGATCATCTATATATATAAAAGGCAATGTCCGGTTGACTGACTGACTGACTGACTGACTGACTCATCAACGCCCAGCCCAAACCGCTAAAGATAGAACTTTGAAATTTTGAGGGGGGTTGAGTTTGCATTGTAGGCGTCGTTTAAGAAGGGATTTTTCTAAATTCAACCCCCAAGTGGTAAAAATGGGGGGTGGAAGTTTGTATAGAAGTTTGGTCAATTTTGAAGTTAGAGACGGATAAATTGGTATATTTATGCTACTGTTTTACTTAAAGCTTTTGGCGATTTTTGAAAAAACTACCCTTAAGTGGGTGAAATGGGGGTTGGAAATTTGTATGGTCGTTATTCGATCAATTTTGAAGTTAGAAACGTAGAAATAGGTATATATGCTACTGTTAACAAATTAAAAATACCACTGATTTCGGATAAGCTACCCCTAAGGGTATGAAACGGGGACTGGAAGTTTGTACTCATATGGGAGTGAAGTCATTTTTGACATTTTTGAAGTTATATTTTAGACTACTGAATAGATAAAATGTGAGTTATGGCGTTTTTCGAAAATCTACCCTTAGCAGGGTGAAAAGAGTTTGAAAATTTTTATGATTCAAAGTTTCTATTCATGATACGTAACGAAAACTTTATCTTACTTTTTAACGAAAATACTGACTCTCCGCAGACGAAGTCGCGGGCGGAAAGCTAGTACGGTTATAAATTTATTGTTTCAAAACAAATGAATAACCTTATCTTCTTCAAAATAAGAATCATGTGTCCATCATTGGTCCTTGTCTATTACTGGTGACATCACCCATGTTAGTTTGTTAGTGTGTTTATGTCACCACTTCCCGGGACCGATTGAGCTGAGTGGGTATACTTCGGTCATTCTCCGTGCGTTTCAACCGCCCGTCGTAATTCTAATTAACGCGTCACCTAATTATTGGCTATATGGACAACTACCGTAAATTTTATACCCAGCACAGGCCTGTATTATCTATGGTTTAGCATTTGGTTATATATCAAGTTTTTAATATATTGAACGATTATAGGTGACGCGTTAATTAGAAGGACGACGGGCGGTTGAAACGCTCAGAGAATGACTGACTTACGAAACTTCGCTGACAACGCAATAATCAAGTTATGACGCACTCGGAAAGCGGCCATAGGAACTCCGTAACGGAACCAGATGTGTCTGGCTCGTTGGATTTGTCTTGATAAGCAGATGACTGCAGAACACGTACATTCGGCAAAAAAAGCTTGTCTCAAAAATTAAATTTTTGACAGAAACTAATTAATTTTTTGTGAGTCATACCTTTTTGATATCTATGCATTAACAGCTTTTATTTGACACAAAAGTCGTTACATTTGTAAAAAAACTTTTATTTCGATTAGTATGTAATTTATAATACAAATGACCGTTAAATAAACTGATCTTGTCTGAGATGCCCGACTCAAGATACGTCACAAATTATAGTTTTCTATGACTCGACTTGAAATCCGAGATTGAAATATAATATATGCTAAATGGAGGGTACGCGCGACAGCGACGGAGCTAACACCTAGTCAACTCGGTCCGTGATTCTTAATCTCAAGTAGTTTGAAAAAGCGTCGTCATTCATTTTAATATGTATTAGTGGATTCCCCGTCGAAGTTATAACGCGAATGTGCTAAGTTCAAATCATAAACACTCTTTGTATTGGTACAATTTGAATTACAAGGAACATAAAGTTACGGTAGTTACAAAAATCATAACGGGTGCATGACTAATTGCCTATGTGTGAGTGCGGTGCAGTGCTCGGCGGGCAGACGTACATCTAATATTTACTGCCGGGAGATACTTTTGTTTGCGTTCTATAACTAGTGAAATATTTATAGTTCTGCGCGTTGAACAAAAGAAAAATATATTTATAAATTGTCGATATGGAGTTCGACACAAAAGGTAAAGGCAGTGAATGTTCGGGATGCAAGAAACCTATCCCTGGCAGAGTATTTCTATGTTGTAAAACATGTAAGCGCAAATATGACCTTGATTGTGTTAACTTATCGGAATCTCGATTCCGGCTTATGGATAAACAGCGCCGTGAAGCGTGGATTTGCCCGGAATGCCGCAGCAACATTCCAAAAACAAACAATCAAAACTCTCCTGCGAGGTCTGACGGTATGATGCAGTTGACTGAGGTTCCCCGTGCTGCTTTTACTGCTGGAAACCATTCTGAACATGTTACAGAACGTAAAAAGCCGGTTTTGTTGTCGTCGCCTATTGATAGCAGATATAATGCATCTTTTGACACGGGTGCTGACATGGACAGGTATGAGGACATGAAGCGGGATATAAACGATAGTCTGCAGAAAACTATGGAGACATATGTGACAAATATGCTCACTACCTTAAATGAGAACTTCTTTGTACGTCTAGATAAACTCACAGCAGCTTTGGAGTCTATTTCCTCTCGTCTAGTTAACTTTGATGACCGCATCACTAGGCTGGAGAATCGAGTCATAAGTGACAATAGCGAGACGCAAAACAACCTCGCCGTCGAGCTCGAGCGACTAAAATGTGAAGTTAACGAGCGCGATCAAGAGTTATTACTCAACGACCTTGAAATTACAGGGGTGCCGGAGACCCCCGGCGAGAATACAATGCATCTTTTAACATTAATCGGCAATAAGATAAACGTGGACGTGTCGGAGCAGGACGTAGTGAGCGTCATGCGGGTCGGAGCGCGGCGAGCCCCGCCGGGCGGCGGGCCGGGCGCCGCGCCGCGCCCGCTCGCGGTGCGCCTGGTGCGCCGCCCGCTGCGCGACGAGCTGCTGCACCAAGCGCGCGTCCGCCGCCATATCGACACCAGTGACTTTGGGCTGCCGGGCGCTCCCTGCCGAGTATATGTGAATGAGCGGCTCACGCGGACAAACAGAGCCATCTTCTATAAAACCAGGATGGAAGCCCGGCGCCTGAATTGGCGCTCCCCCTGGACGAGACTCGGAAGTATCTACGTTCGGAAGGATACCGATGAACCTCCACGCAGAATCCGTACGGACGCCGATATCTCGAGGGTTTTTGGTATTTAACTACTTTGGGTGTCTCTGTACAGCTGTCCAAATCGTGCCTGTCTGTGCTGTGTGTTGTTTTGTTTCCCGTATGGTGTTTTACTAATTTAGTCCCAAACCCAAATTTTAAATACTTAATGTATTTACCCCTCCCGTGCTATAATTTAATAACTGAACGATTAATTTTCGTAATTGTTACTTGGTATCAATTCTGTACTGTGTTGATAATTGATTTAAGAATATACTATTTTCGGCAGTGTTGGTTGAACCCCATACATATTGCAACGCATTCATCGAATAACTTATACAAGATTTTAAATCTTGCACTAAACCCATTCTATGTGTGTATTGTGTATAACTGCAGGTGCCGCTTTCTTTTAATAATTACTCTAAAACGATTTGTGTGTATGGTTGATATGGTTTCCTTTACTAGGTCCCCACCATCACTATCATATTTTAAACGCTCGTATATCTATTTAAAATCATTTGCAATTGATACGAGGACATTGATCAAACTTTATGACTGGCGTCACGCCACAAGACTTTCGTTGTATATACATAACAACAAATACGCACTCTTACGGTTTTCATATACTATAAGATTCATTATCCGAAAAAGGTTGTCAGTTGGTTTTTTGAACCCCGGGTCGCTGGGAACGCGACAGGACGAATTCTTAGTAGCTATGGAACGTCACTCCGTTGATATTATGGCAATAAATGAGACGTGGCTGCGGGACGGCGAGGAGGCGCGCGCGCCGGCGCCGCCCGGCTACAGACTGCGACACATCCCGCGTCCGCGCGAGCTACGCACGCGTGGAGGCGGTATTGGTTTCTTCCTTAAGCGCGGTGTGTATGCCCGCTTGTTGTCGCATCCAGTGACTGCATCCGTCGAGCAGATGTGGCTTAATGTTTCTGTCAATGGCACCAAGCTAGCAATAGGCACTGCGTATCGCCCGCCCTGGTTGAGTATTGATATTTTCATCGATGCCCTCAGCGATACAGTTTCCACCCTATCGACATTCGACTATATAATATTAATTGGCGATTTTAACGTTAACCTTCTCAACCCCCAGGACGCCAGCTCTAAAAAAGTTTTACAGCTCTTGCAGTGTTTTGGGCTTAAACAATACGTCAATCGCGCTACTCACTTTACTGATCACAGCGAAACATTAATTGATCTTGTATGCTCAAACGCGCGAGTCTGTAACGTGGATATTGATTATATTCCGGATCTCAGCAGTCACGCATTCATTTCATTTGAGGTGCAAGCCGTAAAAAATAAAATTAAACCTAAACTTATTTTCTATCGACCCCTTAAGAATATTGACCTGGTCAGTTTTGACGCGGACGTGAACGCCATTAACTGGGAAAGACTATTTTCTTCCAACGTGAACGACTCACTCGAGGCTTTTAATAAATATTTAATACACATTATGGATCGTTATGCTCCTAAAAAGTCCACTATTATTAAGGAACAAAACCACCCTTGGATAACCTACAATGTAAAAGAAATTATCAAAACCCGTGACGCCGCTCACTCTAGATACAAGCGCACTGGCTCAGAGTCTCATAAAAAGTTCTATAAGGAGCTTAAAAAAGTTGTCATTAATGCCTTAGACTGTGAAAAAACCGCTTATTTCGATAAATTCGTTCTAGCTAACACAAATAACCCCAGTTATTTATGGAAAAATATTAAAAGTAATGTAGCTAATTTCAAAAATAAAGACTTAGACCTCCCTCCTCATCTAAACGACCCGCAGCTAATAAGTACTCATTTTCTTGATGTACCTGGTAAAAATGAAATTAATTTGTCACAGCTAACCTACTTCGAATTTCACAGGTACGGACCCGCAATTTTTAAATTAAAACCTGTCTCCGAGCTCACGGTCGCAAACATTATAAAGTCAATTAAAACTAAAGCTCAAGGAGTCGACGGAATATCTCTTGATATGTTACTTTTGGTCCTCCCACGTGCGTTACGAGTAATAACTGCAATAGTAAATCAATCCCTGCAGACTGGTATTTTCCCTGATGACTGGAAGGTTGCGCTCGTTAAACCGATTCCCAAAAAGCCTTCACCGGCAGACGTAAAAGACTTGAGACCAATAAGCATTCTTCCACTTATGTCGAAGATAGTTGAACGGGTTGTTTGCAACCAGCTAACTGAATTTCTTGAAAATAACAATATCCTACCGGTCATGCAATCAGGTTTTAGGAAAAAGCGCAGTACTACTACGGCACTGCTGAATGTCTTGGATGATATCTTGGCTGCACGCAATGAAGGGAAGAGTACAATCCTTACCTTGCTCGATTTCTCACGTGCTTTTGACACGATCAATATTAGTCTGTTGCTTTCCAAGCTTACGTATTATGGTTTTGACCCAAGTACTGTCAGATGGTTCGACAGCTACCTCAGCGGTCGTACTCAAATAGTTCAGGTGCGTAATCCTGATGGGACCTTCACTACTTCAGACGCCGCTTCTGTTAATAGAGGTGTACCTCAGGGATCAATACTCGGACCCATCCTTTTTATATTATACAGTGCGGACATAATAAAAAAAATCAGAAATTGTAAGTACCATTTGTATGCTGACGATCTGCAGCTTTACATCTCTTTTAAGCCTAACGAGTTAAGTCATGCAGTGGATAAATTAAATCAAGATTTGGAGGGAATTGCTAGTTGGTCTTACCAGAATGGTCTTGTTTTGAACCCTACTAAATCAAAGTTTCTCATATGTGGTACTAGGCACATGATAACCAAAGTGATAAACCAGACTCCTATCGTTATCTTGGAGGGCAAAAGATTGGATTACGTACCAGAGGCACGAAACCTGGGAGTTCTTATGGATGGCACATTGAACTTTGAAAACCACATCCTTGATACAGTTCGTAATTGCTTCTATCGTCTAAGTGTATTATATAAGGTTCGTAAATTTCTTAATGTCGACATGCGCATCAAACTCTGCGATACCCTGATTCTTCCCAAGTTGAGCTACGCCGATTCCGTTTTTGGAGAGTGCTTGCTTTCTAGAACCAAGTCATTGATTCAGCGATTACAAAACGCCTGTGCTAGGTTCTGTTTCCCAATACCACCGCGAACTCATGTCACTCCCTTTCTCAATAGAGGTGGCCTGTTGAAAATGGAGGCTCGTCGGAAGCTACACTTGGCCTCACCTCTGTTTGACGTGATCCGGATTAAACAACCTTCGGATCTCTATGACAAGTTACTGTTTCCCCGTTCTCATCAAAGATTAGCCCCTGTTCTAATATATCCTCGTTGTAGGACGGCTGCATTTCGTGGCAGCTTCCGATACGCCGCCACGAGATGCTGGAACAATCTCCCTCCTCCAATTAGAAATGCATCTTCTTCGTATCAGTTTAAAAATAAATTAAAAACTCATTTACTTGAACTACAACGTAATTCCGTATAGCCGTCTTATAACTATTACAAATATTACAAACACCTAGGTACATATATACCTAACAATATAATTATAACAATATATTTACAATAGCTATTCATTATCACTTTATCTATATTTATTCACCTCACTACACACACACACACACACACACACACACACACACACACACACACACACACACACACACACACACACACACACACACACGAAACCATATAAACTATGTATGTTGCCGGTTGCTGTCCCGTGTATCACAATGTTGGATCCACGGAAGATCAGCGTCGTGACACGCCTGAGTGCCTCGACACCATGCTGAGTGGGTTCACTTTTCGCAATCTGGTACATTACCCTGCATGTCAAACTATCTTAAGTTCTAAGTAAGAATTAGTATAATTAGTTTTAAATAATGTTTGCTTTAAGTAAAAATGTATCATTTTGCAGAAATAAAATTATTTTTCTTTCTTTCTTTCTTTCTTTCTAAATTTTTATTCTCACAAAATCGTTAGTTAAGGTACCTACTTATAGATTTCTTCTTTTCAGCGTTTTCTTATAATATGTAAGGATATAGATAGGTATATAGCTTAGATAAAAACAAAAAGAGGAAGATACGTGACCGGCGCGCGGGCTTGAGCACCTAAATATAGGCGCTGAGCGCCTATGTTTGACTCAGTTGTCCGGCCGTCACCGATCTGTCAACACGTGCGACGTCGTCATTATTGTGAGACATATGGCTGTCTCACTTACGCGCACGACGTTAGTCCATCAATTTATATATATTGCTCCTTAGTGCATGTTTACAGCACAGCTGTGTGTGTGGAATTTGCGAATGTAGGTGTCGCGGTACGTACGCATTATGTCAGTGTCTTGTTCCGCGATAGATAACGTGTCTTCCCTTCCCCTTTTGCTTTAATAGTCTAAGGTATATAGATTTATCTTGTTCTGGACACAACAATATACTCACATTATATATGACGCGGCGTAGATGGGTAGATTTATCGACAACTGTAAATCTATCTGTGTACAGTTCCCTGGTGACCTCCTCTCTGTCGCACCTACCGTACCTTTGCAGGCTAGAGATTGCTGAAAGGATATTAATGGCGGTATTAATTAGCACGTCACGGTGCACGTCCAGTCGTAGGCCTGATTTATAAACTCGTCTTGACTGAGATGCATCTTGAGACACGCCACAGTAATCGTCACCCTATCATCATTATCATCACCATCATCATCACCACCATCATCATCATCGTCAGTATCATCACCATCATCATCATCATCGTCGTCATCATTATCATCATCATCACCATAATCATCATCACCACCATCATCATCATCTTCGTCATCATTATCATCATCATCACCATCATCATCATCACCACCATCATCATCATCGTCGTCATCATTATCACCATCATCACCATCATCACCATCATCATCATCGTCAGTATCATCATCATCATCATCATCATCATCGTCGTCATCATTATCATCATCACCATCATCATCATCATCACCATCACCATCATCGTCGTCATCATTATCATCATCATCACCATCATCATCATCACCATCATCACCACCATCATCATCACCGTCGTCATCATTATCACCATCATCACCATCATCATCATCGTCAGTATCATCATCATCATCATCATCGTCGTCGTCATCATTATCACCATCATCACCATCATCATCATCACCATCATCATCATCGTCAGTATCATCATCATCATCATCATCATCGTCGTCGTCATCATTATCACCATCATCACCATCATCATCATCACCATCATCATCATCGTCAGTATCATCATCACCATCATCATCATCGTCATCATTATCATCAGCATCATCATCATCATCAGCCGAAAGACGTCCACTGCTGGACATAGGCCTTCCCCAAGGATCTCCACGAGGGCCGGTTTTGTGCTACTCGCTATAGGCTTCCCGCGATCTTCACCAGATCGTCGGTCCACCTAGTGGAAGACCTGCCAGTACTTCGTTTTCCGGTTCACGGCCCCACACCCCACACAAACTGTCATTTTTGAGATGGTTATCTCAATCAGATTATAACGGCCCTAATTAATATAATTTGGAATGTAGTTTATTATGTGAATAATGGTGAAATTCAGCACATTGCCACTTTATTGAGGATGAGTTACTACGTTTCAAAAACACAAATTATCACTATTTCTAGTCAAGGCAGCCAAAGGTGTACCGCAAGGCAGTGTTCATTACCAGTATAATAAAAATCTTAACATTCGTAAATTAATTAATAAATTGAAGTTAAAGATAAATTAAGGGGGTTTTCTTATGCTGTAATATTAACATCAAGTTCTGGGACGCCTATGACTAACTTCTCCTCAGAATGATGAATCCAGGGCCCATCCGGGTGATGGCTGGTCTCCCGATCCTCGCCACGTTGCTCCTCACCCAGGGTTCGTAGGGTAGGTAGTCCATGAACCTCGCAGGAGCATGGCATCCAGGACCATAGACCCCAAAACCCAGCTGAAATAAACCTGCGTAAAAATAACCGATCGATTATCTACGTCTGGTCGATCGATCACTCGAGATAAGCTAATTAGGATAATCTGGTCAAGTGCGAACCGGACTCGTGCACTGACGGTTCCGTACCTACCGCGACACAATATTATAATATTTCAATTTGGTAAATATTAACAAATTAAAAAAAAATGCTCGTAACTGTTTGCGCGAGCCCGACTCACACTTGGCCGGTTTTTGTTATTTGTTGTTTTTTATTAGGATTTGCACTATAATCACTAATCAGACCAAATTTGACGATTGTGAGTATTGCCGTTAATTTATGAATTTTTCGTTTTTCTTATTATTTGTTCAGAAATTCGCAAAAATATCAAATATTTTATATAATAAATCCGTTGACCTTATAAGTAAGTATGGGATTTGAAAGACAATCTTTTAAAATTTGGGCGTATAATGTCGGTCCGAAGTAACGTACTATTTGTATGAGAAATCGGATGACGGAATTGGGATCTAAGTAGTGCGCAATCTTTGCACTTGCAGATCTATAAACGTACCAGATGCCAGCGGTCGCCTAGTTTGGCTGCTAGGGCGGCGCCACCGCGCCACACGCACTCTCCTCCCCTGATGGCGCGGGCGCAGGTCCAGTGTTTCGGCCACAAACTACTCTCGTCCAACTGACAATGCATATAATATAATATTGATTGTCCAGAAATAATATTTTTTTATTAGGGTATCTCTCATAAATTAATCTAGTCCCAAACAATATCTAGGCGAGTACTTTATAGGTACTAGACAATGGGTCATCAGGATGTGTCAAATGTTGTATATGTAATATACATATGTACTAACTAGCTTTTGGTCGTGACTCCGTCCGCGTAGAAGTCGTTTATCGTTTTTCCGTCAGAAACTATCCATTTTCGGGGTAAAAAGTATTTAATGTGTAGGATAAGTACTGTGTGGTAAATTTCGCTATTTCAAACATTTTTTTCTGTGACACATGTTAGCTATACAGATGTAATATGTTCAAGCGACCTGTGTTTATGTATTACGACCCGGCCACGACTTTGAGCGGCGGCAACGGAATTCTATCTTCATTGCCCGGTCGAAACGCTCTCCACACAACGGTTAACTGTCATTACACGCAATGTATTACGAAATCGCGTATGCGTCACCAACGTAGCGGGCGTTGTACAGTCGAGTTCAAAGATTTACTTTCACGCCTTATCCCATTGAAGGAAGGTGCAAAAATGTGTATAGGTACATATTTTAGAACTCGCCTGTTCTCGTAGATATACGTGATAAAATACTTGGGTACGTGGGTAGAAGACCCAAATATAAGTATGTCAATGAAATATAAGTTACCCCAGATCTCCTGTAGTACTGCATACATGCTCTTTCCTCCACATATTCCATTTCATGGATCCTCAAGACAGGGTTTTCGCAATCTGAAAACAATTCTCGTAATTTCAAAAACTGAATGGAATTGCTAGGGCCTGGTCGCGAGCTTGCGCGCCCGGCGGCGCGGCAAGCGATCTCCTTATACATTACGTGTAATGCTGATTAACCGCTGTGAGGTGAGCGTTTGGAGCGTGCAATGAAGAGATAATTCGCTCGCCGCCGCCGCCGCCGCTCCACATCGTGGCCGGGCCGTTAATGTGCTCCCAGTTCACACGGAGCAATGTATATCAGTGTAACCGTCTGTTTCACAATCGTCAAGTAAAGAAAGAAAAAAAATATATTATATTTGACGACGCGGTTAGCCTAGTTGGTAGTGACCCTGCCTACGAAGCTAGCGGTCCCGGGTTCGAATCCGAATGGGCAAATATTTGCGTGATGAGCGCGAGTATTTGTTCCTGAGTCATGGATGTTTTCTATATATTAAGTATGTATATCGTTGCCTGGTACCCATAGTACCTACAAGCCTAGAGCTTAGTTTGGGACTAGGTCAATTTGTGTGAGATTGTCCCCTGATATTGGATATTTATTTATTTTTGCAAAATTATACATTTTTACCCGACTTCCCGAAGGAAGTCTCCGAGAGCATTGTCAGAGCTTACTCAACTGTGGACTTATGACAATTTTTTTATATTAAATTTTTATTAAAACACATTGCCCACTGTACCACTGATAATAAATTCGCCATAAAAAGACGAGTCATCCGAGTCCAAACTAGATGGATCTACTATTAGCCATTGAGGAGTTCCTATGACCACTTTCCATTTCCATCATCAACATCGTCATACCAGCTCGATGGAACAATATTGTATTGTTATCGGAATTACATAAGTACAATAGGTTCGAATTCGTCGAGTTGCGGAGAACTAGTGGGTAAATGACGTTCAACTGCCTGCACATTCATTTAGTCGCAGGTTTCACAGACGACCAGCTGTCAAACCAGCGACTAAATGAATGTGTAGGCAGTTGAATGTCATTTACCCACCTTGACAGACGACGTAAATTCGCCGGCTATTCATCGACTGAGTAGAACTGAACGACGATGTGTCAACAGAATAACATAGCTAGTCGCTATAACCATTAACCTACAAGTATGCAAAATTTAAGTCAGTCTAACTAGAAGTAGATTAAAATCGACTTGTAAGATGTTATTACATAGGTAGTTGGTTCGTTAGTTAGTTACAAGTGAAGTTAACTAATATATGTGACGTTCTCAATATAAAGGTACGTTATGGAGACGGGCGGTTACGCCATCTTTAGAACTGTTACCATAGTATTCGTATAGTTACAAGAATAAGAAGAGCGTTACTGCCTTCCTCCATAAGGTCCCTTTATATTGGGAACGTCACATATAAGTGTGTTAAAATGCAACAGACCTTCGTTCAACGTCAATGCGTAGATGCGCATGTCAATAAAATGAGACGGCGGACCACAGATGGGATGTAACTCTGAAAAAAAATATTGAGATAAAAAATACCACTTTTCATAAAACTCATTATTCATAGTACAGTTCGGCATCAAATATATCTGTACATATCAGAATGGTCAAAAATATCTGAACATGCACTCTAACGCCTTGACAATAGAGTCGTGTTCAGATATTTGTGACCACCTTGTTTGCTGCAATATATATGATGGCGACTGTACCTTGTTGAAGATAAGATGTTGTACATTACCGGTATCCGATGCTCTTACGGTGAGGGAAATCATCGTGAGGAAACCTGCACATTTAGGTGGCAAAATGTGTAGCCATGATTCAATTTGTTTGTTCTCCTGTTACAAGGGTTACCGAGGTCAGATGGCAGTCGCTCCACTGTAATAACCAGACTGGCCAAATCTGAGGGCTTATTGCCTAACGCACTCGCGATCGGGATCGGCTTGAAAGTGGAACGATTGTTTTCATTTTGTAGACTTGCCTTCAACTGTCAAAAATGAAAGCGATCGCGATTGCGAATGCATTAGGCAATAATCCCTCTGGATCATGCTCAAGCGCACCCCGACGAAGAGGGAGTATTGCAGATAAGAGGCGAGAAAATATTAAATAGGGAATAATGCATGAAATGTTTTATCGCATTTCTTAACTGAATATGAAAATACCGTAAAAGAGATGGGAAAAAACAAAATACGGATAATATAAGCATTTTAAAACTACTAATTAGACAGAGAGATACGACATAAACTGTGACGTCAGCGTGCACAACGGCAATATAAACTCCATGTTACATTCTGTTTTGCTAGAAATATATCTTTAATGACTTATATCTTGGTTATTTTTAAAGTTATTAAAAAATATCTACTGTTTGTTACATTAATAACTTTTTACTAAAGCAAAAAAAAATCATGCATATTTGCTATTGTTGGACGAGTTATGTAGTTTACGAGTCAATTTATTACCTTGTACGCCAAGGCAAACAGTGCCTTTCACAACTAGGTACTGCTAGGAATAAAAACTATTAAAGTAATAACCTAACCGAGTTAAAAACCCCCGATATCAGCGCCTAAAACCTTCTGAGTAATGAGCAAAACCTTTTAAGGGGCTCCAAGCACGTACATTTTCACTGGAGGGACTTCGTCACTAGAAGATTTCAAGAATTAAAAAATCAGATCCCCTCATCAACTAGAAAAGAGCTGATGATCTTCAAATGGCTGAACAGATTTTCATGAAACATGGCTAAGAACACTCGGGATAAAATTATCTATGACACAAAAAAAACTAAACTAAAATCGGTCCATCCGTTTGGGAGCTACGATACCACAGACAGATACACAGATACACAGACAGACACGTTAAACTTATAACTTTTTGCGTCGGGGGTTACAAAGATCAATTTAGTTGGGTCACATATCGACTATGGACTAAAACTACCTTTTCTTTACCTTAATTGATACTTCCATAGTCGATATGTGCAACAGGCCAAGAATATTTTTGCATATGAAAAAGCCTGCTATGTTATTCTGTTAAAACAACGTCATTCAGTTCTACTCAGTCGATGAATATCCGGCGAATTTACATCGTCCGTCAAGGTGGGTAAATGACATTCAACTGCCTACACTTTCATTTAGTCGCTAGTCTGACAGCTGGTCGTCTGTGAAACCAGCGACTAAATGAATGTGCAGGCAGTTTAATGTCATTTACCCACTTTGACGGTCGATGTAAAGTCGCCGGCTATTCATCGACTGAGTAGAACTGGTTGACGTTTGTGTTAACAGAATAACATAGCAGTTCATGTAAGAGATGTTTAGCGGTCCCGAACCAGTCCATCAATGGTTATATTTCTGAGCAGACCGCGCAGTGTGTGTGTATTTATTGTCGCCTAAATCACGCAGACCAAATGTTTTTATTCTCTGCCGTTTGGCCAAAATATGTTTGGTCAAATGTATAATTTCCCAAATTTTCATTTGCCAAAAAGGTATTTCCCGCCGCAAAAAATAGCATTTTATGGCGCTCACAACTCTAACCTAACCTAACCGAACTAAATAGCTTTTTTGGCATCCTGAAAATAAAACAAAAATAATACAAATAGCTTTTTGGGAAATGATGCTTTCGACCAAACATATTTTGGCGAAACAAGAGGCTCCCATAATTATTGCTAGCCCTAAATATTATCACATTTATTTTACTTATTATTTGTCTTATTAAAAAAAAAGCGTCGCTAAATCGATCAAATTGCTTTATACAAAATTGCATAAAACTTGCTTGTTGCATTAAAATACCTAGAAAATCCGGGAAAATGCTGTCGAGATCCCGCGACGCTTTTAACTCCCGACTAAGTTTATAAAGAGACTTGATTAAGTCCTCTGCAAACTTTAGGAGCTTTTTATATCCGGTGCATTATAGGGTTCCGTAGTCAAACTAGTCCGTCAGTCACACATTGATATTTATACAGTGCGTAAAGAATAAATAATAATATTTGTAAAAAAAACTCATGCGCGCGCGCGGGCGCTTGTGTGTGTGTGTGTGTGTGTGTGTGTGTGTGTGTGTGTGTGTGTGTGTGTGTGTGTGTGTGTGTGTGTGTGTGTGTGTGTGTGCGCGCGCGCGTGTGTGTGTGTGTGTGTGTGTGTGTGTGCGTGTGTGTGTGTGTGTGTGTGTGTGTGTGTGTGTGAGAGAGTGAGTGTGCGTGTGTGCGTATGTGTGCGTGTGTGCGTGTGTGTGTGTTATTGTATTTTTTTTTATTTGGGGGACCGTTTAGAAAATAGGTAATGAATTCTAAGGGCCTGCGGCCGCTTGCACCGTCTGCGTTAAATACCTATGTTTAAATAATAATTAAGTATTAGTCGGGAAAAAATTGTTATTTACCAAACTGCACGTCGTCCACTTCTAACTGAATCAGCGCCAGCGCACTGTAGCTCTCGATCCCGAACTCCGGGTGGTAAGTGTACTCCCGTATCCGGACGCTGGACCCGGTGCAGTTGGTGCCCAGGACCACTCGCGCGTTGGCTCTGGAAATATCATCATCCTGTCAGCCGAAAGACGTCTACTGCTGGACATATTCCTTCTCCAAGGATCATCACGACGCTCGGTGTGCTACTCGCGTCCGTCGGCTTTCCGCAATCTTCACCGAATAATAAAATATAGCACCCATTGCAAAAACGACTCAAGTGCATGCATAAGTCAACTTTAGGGCGTCCATTACACGATAGGTTTTGCTGTCAGTTTTGCCACAGTCACCGCTGTGACTGACGGATAACCTACCGTCTAATGCGACGACTGATGTTTGCATGATCATTATCCAGTTATTTTGATTTTTGCATCAATCACTATCAGTCATGACTGATTGTATTGACTGACGCAAAACCTATCGTCTAATGGACGCCTAAGTAAGCAAGTTTCCGTTTGCAAAGCCATTTTTCAACCATTTGCTAGTATCCGATTGAGCTGAAATTCGGAATACAAATGCGAACACGATGACATTGCAGTGTTATGGTGTCTGAGAGCTGATCTGATGTTGGAGTCGGAAGGTGGCAACAGGTTTTCAGCTGTACTGCCCGTAGACCTACTGAGTTGGAACTCGTTAATTAGGTATTGATGATAAATACTCAAAAAAGTACCTATTCATCGACTGAGTAGAACTGAACGACGATGACATGTGTCAACAGAATAACATAGCTGGACCGAAAATCATCAAATATAACTTTAATTAAAATTGCTATATTTATGGTTTTTGGATGTTGTTTTTTGTTTTGTTTGTAGTAATGGCGACGGAACCCTATATTGAGCATGTTCTGATATGCTCTTCGGTCCGATTTTTATTTAATGCTTTCATAATGAGTTAGATAGGGATGTGCATAAAGGTATTCTTTCGTTATCTTGTATGTTGTCACAACACAACAATACAATACAATATACGATAATGACTGCAAGGGCAATAACGACTTTTTGGTGTTGTTCTGGAATTTTAATACGGGAAGCTCTGGAAAGTTCTCTTGTGAAAATGACAGATGAGGAAGAAAAAACAGCTTAGTATTTGTCTCATTCCCTGTAAAGAATTACGTTCTTCTAAAGTGACGAAAGAGAGTAGAGAAATAGAGAAGAAGAGCTGGTACAAAGTTCATCTCATATTCTGTCTTCTATGCTTTATGCACTTATTCTATGATTTAACGTCAAGAAAAGACAGCAGATACCTGAAGCGGTCCTTCGGCACCTTGTCTATCTCGCTCGCAGACGCGATTACCATCTGCCGAGTCAGGAGCACCACGACTGACGTCACTCTAGCTGGACCTGCAACATTACAACCACGTTTCAACTCCGATAGCCGATCCCATACCTCGTGTTTACTTGACTACGGCGAAACTAAAAAGAGGGTTATGATTTTAGCAGTCTACGTTTGTTAGTATGTACAGTCGCCATCATATATATTGCAGTAAACAAGGTGGTCACAAATATCTGAACACGACTCTATTGTCAGGGTGTTAGAGTGCATGTTCAGATATTTTTGACCACTCTGATATGTACAGATATATTTGATGACGAACTGTACCTATGTCACATGATGAACGTGGGAGTGTCGTAGTCGTAGGCTATATCGATGGCCCCACCGAATAAACGTGCAAAGGTTAATACAGTAAAAAATTTTTTTTGCCGATTTGGATTCCCCATGTTGTAATACACCCCCTCTATTTTTTTGAGGGGGCCATGCTAATTATTTTCTGATTTATTAAAGAAAATATTTTTATTCTACGGAAAATATAATCAGCGAGACCACACGAATATTGTTATTCTCACTTGTTACACAAATTACAATCCATCGCCTAAACACGAACAAACATGCGTGAGTCTAAAACATTTTTGTTCAAAACTTTACTAAATTTTATATTTGTGTATTATTCTGATGCACGCTTTTTGGTGTTATGAACGATATGAATTTTGAGAGTATCGCTTCTTGCAGTATAAAGTCGCTATAAAAATTATAGTAACAGCTGGTTGCAGCATAGAACTTCTCTACGTAATATTGTAATAATTCAAAATACGAATATTCACTGATAATATTCTAAGCGTCAAATTTCGTTTGATGAGCTTAGACTTTCTTTGCACCTGTTATTAAAACAGCAATGGCTGCTTAGTTGAAAAAAGAGAGGGACAGGGAGTGGCGTGTGACATCAAGACTAGCTAGTAAACGTTTGCAACGCGCACTAGGTGCATTGTCGGCTTAATTCTAAACTATCGAGCGTGCTCGTACATGGTGCCAAATTTAAGAAAGTGAAAGAAAATTTAAGATTATTATGGTGAGGTTATCTTATCCAGACGTTTTGGATCACCTCTTTGACGCTGTCGGAGACCCGCGGTTGAGAAAAGTAACGAAATGAAATGTTTTCATTGGATCCTTGTTCCGGAGCAACGCCTTCACCAGCCAGCGGTGTGCCGAAGTCTGCGCCAGATGTAGAAGGTATATTCCAATACAGATAGATAGATGGTGGTGGCGATCGTGCAAACCACGATAAATGCGATGAAGATGTAGTGATCCGTCTGATAGGTTCTGATAGGTTCTTGACTTCGAATGTATTCTGTTGTCCTTTTACCGCCTCAATGCTGACCTTTATTCTGTCCAGAGCTTCTCCAAAGTCTTCAATTATAAAGCGGTAGTTTTTCTCCACAGTTATTTATTACGGATTGCTGTATATACATGTCGTTGATTGTGATGTCACTGTGGAAGTTGGTATGAGAATGGACAACATGGTGCTCCCGTTTCTATCGTAATGATTCCTGTGCCCTGTAACAAGAGTGGCGTCACGCCTTTCCTTTTCGAAGTTGACTGCTAAGTATTCCGATGTTACGGCGACTCGCTGAGTGGTGTCCGAGACGATTTGCGGAATTGGAATACAGAATTGACGCAGGGCAGTGATAATTCGCTAGGAAGTTGTCCAGCGATTTATTTAGTCGTTCCTCGAATTGTTCCGGCTTTAGAAGGTTGGCGTCATTTATCAAGTCCAGTAGTAGCCTTTGTTGTGGACGCCGCAGGTTGTCCATGTCCATCCCTGCGTCGAGTGCTGTGGCAGTCGTATACTGTTGTCTTGGCGGTCAATCTTGTCTGATTCTGCTAAGTGTTTGTTAATAGCCGTGAATTGTTGATTCATGACTTGCTCATATCTTTGTAGAAGTCTATATTCACCTTCTATTATCGACGTGTGATTTTTATACCTACAACTGTAGTATGATTTGTGTTGTCGTTGTTGCGGGTAAGTTGGATATCTCTG
The DNA here is from genome assembly GCA_963241965.1 of Tortrix viridana. NCBI lineage: Eukaryota > Metazoa > Arthropoda > Insecta > Lepidoptera > Tortricidae > Tortrix > Tortrix viridana. The sequence goes on along the minus strand of OY725195.1, from coordinate 1,544,548 downwards.
TCATATTGTTGGGGTAATCTTTCGTCCGGTACGCCAGAAAGTGAGTTAGCGACTTAACCCACGCCGTTAATAAGATCACGTCTTGTTCTTTTAGCGTGTGATCCATTTTCAGTCGACAATTAGGTCGTTATAATGTTCCAATTTTCTCAAGTCATGTTGTAGTTGTGTTGTGCTGTGTAATTGTATTAATATAATAGCACCACCGTTGGTGCCCATTTAAACTTGAATAATTGCATGATGGGTGTCCGTAACTCTTCCTAGTAACCATTTCGCCGGAGGTATGTTATCCTCTTTCACTAAGACCATGTCTCCGACTTTCAAGACTCTTTTGACAGTGGTCTATTACTCCGGGTCTGTAGTGTTTGCAGGTATTTAGCCAGTTTTCTGGTTAGTTGCCACCATGTTCGAAGGTTACGTGGTTCTGTTTCTGGCGACAAGGGAGAAATGCCCCGGAGTGAGGTAATCCAAGTCACCTATGCCCTCTGTTAGAGGTGTACTATTAAAGGTCTGGAGTTGAGACAGTTTTCTATTTATGCCAGGAGGGTGGAGTAAATACTCTTTAAGTGTTCGTTTTTGTTAACCAATCACTTGTCGTAGGTGGTCTTAACTGCAATCTACCACTCTCCATTATCTGTAGGCTATGCTGGCGCGGTAAAGTTCCATTCAATGTTTGAGCTGGCCCAGTGTATCCATGGTCTCGGTGTTGATGTAACGTTTAAGAGCCTTTCCTTTTTCTTGTGCCAGCACCTTTGCCGCAATAATAAAATTGATACCGTTGTCACTGTAGATGTATCAATAGATGTAGATGTAGATGTGTAGGGGTAGGCTTCGTCTAGCGCCTATTCTTTTAAGAGCTGCCAAAAAACGTTTCGGTGCTTAAATCTGACACCAGTTCTAAATTTTTTACAAGGTGAGTACCGTAAACACGGGTAACTTTAACTTTAGCCCCTATATTTCCAGCTTTTCTTCATATATTTTGCAATTTAAGTAACAAATACTTTCTTTAGAATAGGTACGTAGTGAAAGTCCGTATAATCTATTTTGATAAAAATAAAAAAGTAAAATATTTTTATTGGGTGGGCAATGTTACCCCCCAGGGCTAAAGTAACCCGTGTTTACTGTATGTGTTTACTTTACAAATCGATTTTTAACCAAATTTTTATTAAATTCACAAAAAAACAAAAGGTATATTAAGTTTAAATGGTAAAAAAGAAGACATTTTTAGTTACAAAACATTAACAAGAACGCCTTAGTTATTGTTAAGAATATTTGCACAAAATTGTCTTACGCAATCTTGCACAAGTAAGCGTGTTACTGTTTAAAACTGATATTAAAAATAGTGTATTTCTTCCTAAAAAAGCATGCGAGAGCTTAGTGCCCATCACAGCAGTAGTCTGGATTCTACGCAAAAAATAACGCAACATTGCATTACATTTAAAATAGACGGACCTTATAACACGAAAAAACGTGTAAACGTTTAAAGCACGTACTATCTGCGCTTATCTACACTAGAATAAAAAAATAACATGCTTTTTCTCAATTTTCTTGAAAACTAGCATTTCTACTTAATGTATTATAAAGTTAATAGAAAGATTATTTTAAAATCTATCTATTTTATGTACATTTTATATACCAATTCTGTCCCATTTGCTCGTAATCACAGTTCTAACGTTTTTATTTTTTCCTGTAAAATTAGCTTTTTTCACATGCACGTTTATTCGGTGGGACCATCGATATGTGACGTTCTCAATATAAAGGGACCTTATGGAGGAAGGCAGTTACGCTCTTCTTATTCTGGTAACTATAAGAATACTATGGTAATAGATCTAAAAACGGCATAACCGCCTGCCTCCATAAGGTCCCTTTATATTGAGAACGTCATATAAAAATTGTAAGAGTGCGTCATATTAGTCGCCAGTCAGGTTTAAGTTGCAACTTTTTTCTTTATTCGTTATATGTGACGTTCTCAATATAAAGGGACCTTATGGAGGCAGGCGGTTACGCCGTTCTTAGAACTATTACCATAGTATCCTTATAGTTACAAGAATAAGAAGAGCGTAACTGCCTTCCTCCATAAGGTCCCTTTATATTGAGAACGTCACATTTATAGCTTACCCACAGGGTAAAACAGGATGCCGAGCCAGGGGTAATTCTCGAGTTGCCCATCCCCCCCGTACACGGGGGAGATGCCGGTGAAGTCGAGACCGCAGCTCACGTAGTTGGGGTTATCTTCCAAACCCCCTGAAAATTGGGTATCCAGGTCAAAACGTTTGATGTAACGGGATTGTGGCAAATCAAAAATCGTTAAGTCTGTGATTAATGAACCGATTAGAAAAAACCGAGTAAGTTTGGAAAGTTGACTTTTGCTATCTTGGTAAACATTATTTCAACAATTTAACTAATATAGTATTGTATTAAGTAAGTATTAAGAAAAAAATGGCATTTCTCTCACACAACTCACTTCTTTATTCGTCGACGAATCATTAACCGGTGAGCAGAGCATTCAAATTCAATTCAAATTCAAATATTTATTCAGTAAATTGGCCACATACGGGCTCTTTTACACGTCAGTAATATAGAGTGAATCTACCAGCGCTTCGGACAAGACCATCATTGCGGAGAAGAAGCGCCGCAAGAAACTCCAGCAGAAGGTCATTTTTTCCAATATAAAATACAATAATACTTAAAAGTAAGTTACATTACAAGGTAATAAAGTAACAAATATTAATTATTAAAACTAGCACAAATGAAAACATTACAAATGTAAGGTCAAATACGTTACACTAAGGGCCGTATTAATAAACTCATCTCAATTGAGATCCCCGTCTCAAGATACGTCAAAGTAAACGTCAATCCATAGAAAACTGTCATTTTTGACGCATCTTGTGACGGGGATCACGTTGAGTTGAGTTTATTAATACGGCCCTTAATGTAACGACTAGGAGAACAACACGACGAGGTCTCTTCGTCAAAAGCCATTATAAACATTTAAGTGCGTGCCTATATTCACCGCACTACAAGACACATCGGATGGCATTTTTTTTACAACATGATGGTGGTATCAATAAGCTCGCCAATTGCCATTCGATCCTGCTGGGCAGTTTCTGAGAAACAACCCTTAAAATTAAAAAAAAAAGGGTTTTTGGTGACTAGGTTGTTTCTCAGAAACTGCCCAGCAGGAACGGGACCTCGCAGACTATTAATGAATAATGATAAATAAATAAGTGCGTGTATTTTTATTTTGGTCGCAGCTTTCGTCCACGAAGCATCCGACCAAGCGTAGGCACCTAGCTCTTCCTTACACGCCTACGAACGCACGAACTTTAATTGCCGGTCAACGAATTAAAAAGTGGGCTGTTTAAGAAAATAGCTCGCTAGAACACTATAACTTCGCTATGAACATAGTTACGAGTATGTCACTCACCAACAAAACCTATAATCACAATCAAAATTAACGCTATATCATTATCCAACATAATGTAATGAAGAAAACACCACACGTTCGCTATACGTGAAATATATTGTAAACTAACGAGTTAAAGCGCGGGAGATACACTTTATAGTACTTACTGAAATTAAATACATAAACAAAACGAATTCATTGTTTTATACCAACATCCTTCAATTACGATAATATTTGAAATGTAAAGAATTCACGTTCAACGTGAATATTTAAGCATCTTTTCTTTAATCTTGGAGAAAAAGATGCAAGGAAACCGTTATGAAGAGTAAGGTCATTTTATTCTAGCTGTTATCCAATGTTTGTATCGTTGTTTGTTTCGACCACGCCAAAACGGCTGAACGGATTTGGTTGAAATTTGGCTCATGGATAGTTTTTATCCTGGATTGACACGAAGAATACTTTTTGTATGGAAACTGTCCCCAGTTTGTATGACGAGCGCTGCGCTGACGCTGCGCTCTCTCTCTCGCGGAACGACACGGAGCGCCACGACCGATCAGCCGGTGTCTCTCACCTATTCTGCCCTCGTAAGAAAAAAGGGCACATCTGCGAATTATTCACAGAAGCATATTAAACCCTGTGTAGGTTAGTGAAGGTCGCATGTGCAATACCAATTCGTTTGCACATGTGCCTTTTCTTCTTATGAGGGCAGCATTATAGGCTGGCGGTGCCGTCTGGAACCCAATGTCGTGGTATGAACAAATAAATAAATATCAAAGGACAATCTCACACAAATTGATCTAGTCCCAAACTAAGCTCTAGGCTTGTACTATGTGTACCAGGCAACGATATACATACTTATATAGAGAAATACCTACTTAAATATATAGAAAACATACATGACTTAGGAACGAATCGCGCTCATCACACAAATGCCGTTACTGGGATTCGAACCTGGGACCGCTAGCTTCGTAGGCAGGGTCACTACCAACTAGGCTAACCGCGTCGTTAATTTGTGCTATATGTACATCTTTCTGTCCTCGACTGTACAGTACATTAAAAATCAAAGTAAACAATAATCAAACAATTTAGCCTATAATGGTTACGATTCAGTTTTAAAATATACCTGTGTATGTATATATATATATATATATATATATATATACAGGGTGTTAGGTAATGAGTGGATAAACCGTGAACTGCTGATAGGGGGCACTTAGGTACGCTTTGGAATTGTGGAGCACAAATTTAATATGAAATAATCACAGGAAATAATCGAATCGATTGCGGAAAACTGATGTTGTTTTTTATTCTAATATTTAAATAAAAAGATGTTTACTGTTTTAAAATCTCTATTAAATGGGCATGTTTTTTAGCTCATTGGCTACCATGTGATAGTAATTTTTTTTTTCACCGCAAGAGCTCAAAATTTGGTAAATGTTCTATCGAAGATGCAAAATTCAAGTTTGCGATTTTTTTTTAATTAAACCGCGGTAGTTACGCCAAAATGGTAATGTTTATCGCATAACACAACTATTTAACAATAATAAGCTAAAAAGAAAATAAAAAAAAACATCTTAGTACACTAACCACAACCAAAAAATTGAGTAAGGGTGTCAATTTCCTAAAAAATTAAAAAAGTCCAAATATCTCGAAAACCGTGGCACTTTTACTAAACCTCATTTATCATTATTAGAACGACTTAAGTGCCCCCTATCAGCAGTTCACGGATTATCCACTCATTACCTAACACCCTGTATATGCTATTTTTTTTTTTTTCGTAATAATTCTGACATGTTTTCCTGCAGAACTACGCAGATATTTTATATTATTTTTATAGTTTTATATAATGCTAGAATAAGTAGTATCGTTTTCATAAGTGAATATTCTATTAAAAAAATGACTAACTGTTGAGGTTCTTGCGGCACTTCTTCTCAGCAGTGGTGTCCTCTTGGGAAGCGCTGGTAGATTTTGACGTGTAAAAGTGCCCGTGCGGCCTACTTACTGAATAAATATCTTTTATCTTATCTTTTTAATTCACCGACGAGTTAACCGACGCGCCTAGTGCTCAGTGCATTATTAAATTAAATATTAGTGCGTGTATTTGGGCTATCCCCATTGCAGTTGTCCGCACCCCTTTGTCCACTCTAGACAGATACTAGACACTAGAAATTAGGTGCGTACAACTGGGAGTAAAAATTCCTTCGAGGGTGCGGACAACTTGTTAATTTTTATTCCCAGTTGTCCACATGTCATGTCGAAATGGGAAAACAATTCCCAGTTGGCCCGTGTATTTTTAATTTGGTTAAGATGACATAGGAAAATAATATGTTTAAAGACACAGGGTGCCGGAGAAATGTTTTGAACGTCTGCGTCGTGATATGCTTGTTCAAAGCGTCTATATTTTTTATTAAAATGAATGAGTTATTAAAAAAAATACAGATTTTAATCACGGAAGTAACAGTTACGTTTGAGAGCCTAAAACAAACTATGTTGCTCATTTTTACCGTTCGTCCATTAAGTGAGAGTGTTGATAATTGATAATCCAGACGAATAACACGTAACATGTTTTTACACGTATGTATGTTATTGTTTTTTTTTGTGTATGTAAATACAATCGAGACCAAAAGTAAACAATTTTAATACAATTCGTGCCTTGTTATGCTCGTGAATAGTACATTTCCAATTCGACTTCTCAATAAAACTACGAAACTCGAGGAATAAAACTGTAAGTGCGTTTGAACATTTTTGAAAACCCCCGTTGTCACCCAAGTTATTCTAAAACCAGTTGTGTTATAAGTTATAACTTAAAGGCAACTTAAAACTTGGTCCTTCTCGTGGAAAATATGAGCGAGCTGTGACGGAAATAACTTAGATTTGAGCACTGGGCTTGGCCAGTAAAAGAGAAATTTTAAAACCCATATGACCGATTCTAAGTTAGATTATACATAAGAATAAGTTGACATAAATTTATTGACTTTTTTGTTTTATCATGACGACAAACTTTTTTTAGTTGTAGCAAAGATGTTTACCTAATATAAAGTTATAGGCAGTCATTTATTTTTAAATTAATAAAAAATTAGTTCAAGAAATTTAGTAATTGAAGCTTATCTTACTTATCAAACGAGAAACATTTGTATATTATGTATATATATTTGTACTCACGTTCTGGAAAACGGCTCTAACGATTTCGATGAAATTTGCAGTACCTGTAGGGATTATTGGGGGCGAGAAATTTGACGACGCGGTTAGCCTAGTTGGTAGTGACCCTGCCTACGAAGCTAGCGGTCCCGGGTTCAAATCCCGGTATCAAATCAAATTCTCGTTTCCTCTTGGAGCAGACCCTCGCAGGTTCTGAACTCCTCGAATAGGGCAAATATTTGTGTGATGAGCGCGAGTATTTGTTCCTGAGTCTTGGATGTTTTCTATATATTTAAGTATGTATTTCTCTATATAAGTATGTATATCGTTGCCTGGTACCCATAGTACATGCCTAGAGCTTAGTTTGGGACTAGGTTAATTTGTGTGAGATTGTACCTGATTTATTTATTTATTTATTATTTATTTTAAAATCTTAAAAGTACGTATGTTAGGAAGAGTGTTAGGTTGAACTTCAACAATTTACGTACGATCCGAGCGAGCGTGCCGCAGCACGAAACAGCATGAAAGGCGAAGAACATTTTTTGTCGTAGGCTGGTCTTAGTTATATTAAAACTTTATATTTATTAGATTATTTATAATAGTATAAATTGTACAGAAGTTATAGATATTAACAATTTTTTTAAACATGACCGAGCCTCCCAATTCCAACCGGAACCAACTAAAATGTTTAGTGAAAGGTTATGGTACATAATACATCATTACACTATAGTGAGCCGTAATGATAGCTATAATAGAACAGCGCAGAATACCTTCCACCCCATTATTCTGCTATTACACGACTAGCAATAACTCAGGTCGTCAGATATTGGCATGCATTGTCGTTGCTCATTAATCACCTATACATTAGATTTTAGGAATGTGCTGCATTGAAGCTGTAGTTCCAGTATTACTTAATATTATAACATGGCCGTATGATAAGAATTTTAGTTTGCGACGTGGTAATCTAATAACGAAACATAACGATTTTATAATGATCATGATGATGATCTTAGTAATGACGATCATGATGATAGCTTTTTTATGGCACGAATAACTTTTCTTAATGCCTTCTTTCCCTACAGATATATTTACTGTTATATTTATTTTCTTGTAGAAACATTTTTGGACGCTTTCTTTCCCTATAGACATTTTTACTGTTATATTTATTTTCTTGTATAAAAATTCCCGAACGCCCTGTTTACCTAAAAATCACAATAATCGCTTAGTATTAAAAGGTAATAAAAGTCAGGACGAAACACTTTTATTATAAATCTTTAGCGTTAAGTCTTACGTTAGAATGTAGAATAGATGTATTTATTTCCCTAGCACCTGTCAAATTTTATCTCGTGCATGCATGTTAAGCCCGCAGTACGGTACCGATAGAGACTTAAAGGATAGCATGGTTCAAAAGCCCACCTTTCGTTAGAACACTTAGTTGTTCTCTAGGCTTGTACAGTCAGCATCAAATTAGACAGGAGCAGTCAAAATGAGAATAAATGTTGTATAAACGTATTTGCATAGAAGACATCCAGGCCAGGGCTCAGCAACAAATGCTCCTGGAACAAGGACTCCTGGTTTTGTATGAGAGCTTTTTAAATATGTTTAAATGCTCTTATAGTTTTAGATTTCCCCTCACTGAACTGACGGAGTGATTCACGAGGAAGATTTAAGTATAATTCATAACCTTTTAAACGCCATTGACGGATATATCCGCACCACTGATTCAACGACGCCAACGACTGATATTTCCGTCACGGTTGACAGTGCAAAATAGACCTGTCTATGACTAAAGGTTGGCATTACTTCTAGTTTTTAGCTGTCATTGGCATGTGAATAACGTCTTTTGTATCTGACATTATGGCGTTGGAAAGGTTAAGGTTTAGGTGCGTATATATGACGTTCTCAATATAAAGGGAGCTTATGGAGTAAGGCAGTTACGCTCTTCTTATTCTTGTAACTATATAAATACTATGGTAACAGTTCTAAAAACGGCGTAACCGCCTGGCTCTATAAGGTCCCTTTATATTAAGAACGTCACATATGCTCTGCTACCCGCGCGAAGCTGGGGCGGGTCACTAGTTTATTATATAACTGATTCATTTTACTATTCGATTGTCTTTTCAAACCTCGAACCCCGAACCAAGCCTCAATACCTAAGTTTACCACAAACAAAGGTTAACTATAAATCATGCGCTGCTTTTGAACAGCTGTGTTTAGGGATGGGAAACGTTGCGGGAAACTGAATATTCCCGGGGGATAAATAAAGAAAAATCTTTATTCACATATCTAACCAAAGGACAAAACAAAAACTTGAGAAACGAAACAAAACAGGGTTGACCAAATGCCAGACGATGTGTATAGGGTATACTGGATTCAATTTAATCTTTGGAAGTTGGTTGTTCTATTTGTATCCTCTCTTTTACACTTTAGTATGCATGCGAAAGGAAGAAGAGATCGTTAAATAAATAAAATACAAATATCTTTCTTTTGCAAAAAATTTGGTACAAAAGATGGCCTTAACATAATATTGGCGAGTATACCTTAAACGAGAACGCAGTTTTCATTTTTTTATGAAACTTTTAATTGCTAAGGCTCTGTGAGCTGGACCTCGCAACAAACTTCACTTTGCCGTTGGAACACTGCATGCCCATACATCGACATAGGTCACGGTCAGTTTACCAACACCGCAAGTAAGTTTGTAATCGCAAAAATCCCCATATCTCCGCCATTTTGAAATGGTTCTTAAAAAATGAATTGACAAAAATTCCATATAATTGTCAAATCTGCTCACAAAATCGAGACGCTTCATTCGCTCGGTCAAAAAGATAAAAGATAAAAGATGCTTGGTTTGATGAAAATCCGTTAAGCCATAAGTTATCAGCTCTGAAAGTAGAGATCCCTATTTTTTGGGAATTTTATAACTCGGTTAGGTTATTAGTCTTAAAAATCTAGGTACCTATACTACACTCTCGCGATTGATAGCGAGTCCGCGCGACACGTTCTACCTCGTATAATAAACACTATGAATCAGTATTAGTTACTTAGTTAGTTTTTGTTTGTTAATTCGCGTTCTGTACTTTTGTTCATCAATCATCGGCCTACAGCAGTCCACTGCTGGACATAAGCCGCCCTCAATACGCACCATTTTACCCTGTCTTCGACCTGTCGCATCCAGCTTCTGCCAGCGACCTTTCGTAAACCGTCACTCCACCTAAGAACTTCGCGGTATCCACTAAAGAACTCGTTTACCCCAGCGTTTATCGGTTCTTCGACAGATATGGCCAGCCCACACTTTTGTTACATGTATGTAATTTTTTTTTCTTTCTTTCTTTTTATTACGGTTCAATATTACAACAACAAATATTTCCATTCCCTCGCACATCCTCGTTAATACAGACTATTTCCCTCTATCTTCTTAGAGGAATTAGAGAGTCATTCTCTTAGAGAAATTACATTTTGCTATATAAATTTCAATTCTCTCCAATCCCCCACTCGCCACGCCTTGCAGAGCCCTTAGCCAAGATGCCCATCGCTAACTAGCGTTTCTATTCGTTTAGTTTTTAAACCAATCGCGTCATTGGTAGATCACGTCATACGGAGAGTCACGTGATCTACCAGTGACGCGATTGGTTTAAAAACGAAACGGATAGAAATGCTAGTTAGCGATGGACATCTTGGCTAAGGGTTTAGATGGAGAAGCACCTTAAAAGCGTGTTCGGAATAACGTAAAGCCATGTCATTGTTTTTAAATTGTTATCTGATGACGTGTACCCCAATCCCTATTTCCCGTACACACAGCACTAGCGAGTACAGTCGGCTCCATAAATCAGGCGCGTCATCGCGGCTGCAATCTGAAACAATTACTGGACAACTACAAATTCGCGTCACGCGCGCCCCGGGAGCATGTACAGTCGGCCGAAATTAAACATTCAAAAATATAGTTTTATGATAAAGTGAAATAAAAATCTGCACTTGTGAAAATTTTGTACCGTCATCTGAGAAAAAGACAAAGTACAAAATACAAATTCACCGTGTATAACTATTATTTTTATTCCAGTTCCTAATAAGTAGTAAGAACATAGAAAGTTATTTTTTTGCTTACAGCTGCTGCTGCTGCAAATTTGAATTGGAAGTAACCTTATCTATCTGCGGTTTGAATATAGGAGCCGGGCAAAAGTGTATCTACCAACGAATAAGGTTGAAGCTTTTTTTTTAGTTTTGCATTGAGTTTACAATAAATATTATTGTAAACTCTATACATTTATGAAGGGAACCTGGATTTTGGCCTACTTAAATAACCAGATAAATTTTTTGTTTTTTTTTTGTGGAAAATACTGGTGACCCAGTACTCGAATATTATTTATACACAAACGTGGGACAACTTGGTAGCAAATCGGTTGATACTAACCTAGGGATAGAGAAAATTAAAAAAGCAAATGAATATATCTGCCTATCTATAATAATGTAAGTAGGTATTAAATTCTCTTTTTAACTTTACTTATTCCTAAAACTTAATGACCCTTAAAGTTGATTGACCTATTTCTTACATTTTAACGGCGCAGAGTGTACCAATCTTCTTGACATTAACCGACCTATCTGTAATAGGGATCGTGACACGATATAAGTACAGTTCGCTTCGTTTATATGTACGACGACGCGGTATATTATTTTAATCTATTTAAGAATAAAAAAACATTGGCTCAGTCGAGTCGGAGCAGAGAGTTTACGTAATAATTACGTAACTGTAATTTTCCAATTTTGCGGTATTAAATTTTGTTTGTTGCTTTGTTTAGGTCAAATCTTGCAAACTGAATATGAACCACTTCCCGGTAACTTCGGTGACAATGCAATAATATGGGTACCATTGAGCTGGTCTGATGATGTAGTTGGAAGGTGGCCACAGGAACTCCGCAACGAAACAAGATAGCCCCGCCGTGTTTGGGCTCGTTGGATTCGTCTTGATTACGTATCATTCATTACCAATGAAAATACCCTGAAATTTCCTTACCACCACTTCAAAAATTGACCAATTTTACAGATTATATTTTTTCTACTTCAAGTACAACGTTTTAATTGCAACTTTTGTTATCGATTTTGGAAAATCGTTAGGTAGCGTAGTGTATTCGTAGCTAGGGCTCCAGTGGTCTTAGCATTTGCATACTAACGCTTAAGATTTAAAATAAAAGTGTCTCGTCCTGACTTTTATTACCTTTTATAACTAAGTGACTAAAGCGATTTTCCCATTTTTATAGCGATTTTATCAAGACGGGTCACTTTTATTTTAAACCTTAAGCGTTAAGTCTTATGTTAGAATATGGAAAATATGTATTCATTTCCTTAGCACCTGTCAAATTTTATCTCTTGCATGCATGCTGGGGGGCCAGGTAGTTGTAGAACTATGACAGACAAAATGCAGTAGACGAAAGAAGGCGAATAGATACTCGCGAGTGCGAGGCGGGACGCGGAAAATCTAATGGCGCATTGCGAATGCAGGCGCAGCCTATTGCACCGCGTATAGAGGGGATACTAACCCCATAAAGTTTGGGTTTCAAAGCCAAAGGATGATAATGTGACCTTACGGGTTGACCCGTCCGTCAGTCCGTTTAACTTTCCCTTTTTAAGAGCATCTTTAGATCATTACAAGTTATCGTAACTGGCTTAAATATTGTACTCGTATTACCATTATAGAGATACCAACATTTGCCTGCGACTTCGTCCGCTTAGAAGTCGTTTACCGCTGCTCTCTCGGGGACTGTCCAACTTTCCGGCCCGATAAAAAGTATAATTTGTCCTTCCCTGGGACTCAAACTATCTTCATACCAAATTTCATTGAAATCGGTTCGCCGGTTAACCATGAAATAAACAAATAAATAGACAAACTAACTTTCGTATTTAAAATAATAGTAAGCATAAGGATTTGCTTTTACCAGGGATTAAACCTGGCGAGCCCGTTCCACGTCAAACCTCGGATTGGTTCGATTACTTCAAATAATATTACATTTTGTACTATGTGCCAATTGCCAAATTTTAACTCATAGCCACATAATCTTTCCTCGGTTTGAATTGGTCTGCCTTTTTCATCGGTTATCAAAACAAGCGGTCCCTATATTCAAATGGCGGAATTAAATTTGTCATGACTCATGTTGTACGTGGCAAATGTGAAATTTGAACTCTTCTATTTTAAATGTTGTATCCTCTCTAGACAGATCTCCCGAAAATTCTATTTGGCGTTGCAGCGAAGAATATGTCCAGGATTTGCGCCGAGACTTATATTATGTAAAGTCGCTCGTAAATAAAGATCGGCCTAATTTATTGGGCCCGCAGACTTTATTTTGAGTGTGATTTGACACTTTGTTATTTAAAGTCATATTTTTTTTTAGACGAAGTGAAATTTCGTTCATTCTTGGTTTATTTCAATAATAGCCGTTTCAATTGTAAAGCTTGTAATTTTGGCTTGTGTTATGTTAGGGTGAAGTTAAAAAAAGTGTACATAGTTAAGGACTGTAAAGGAGCTTAGTTAAGAAACGGTAACTTATTCAGTTTCGTAACGAAAATTAACGATACAAATGTATGACTAACTTTCGTTGTGTTTACATTTCCTGATAATTTTCTCCAAAAGACTCGTTAAACCGTGTAAGTAATAAAAATTGACTGTAACTGTGCTATATGTTTTAATCTTTTTGATAGTATGATATTTGACAGAAGATAGATAGATTTATTCAAAAGAAAATATTTTTTCAATATTTTGCTTTAAAATAATCATTTGGACAGCTAGCTGAAATTTTAGTTTGACGCCTGCAATTCTCATGTCAATTTTTTTTGTTTTATTAACGACAGTTTTTCTTACTATCGTATTAATCTATAGCTAACACATTTTCTAGTTTAAAAAATTGCTTTCTTAGAAAAATACATAATTTTTCAATTGCATGTATAACATAACTAAAAACAAATAAATATACACCAGGGACAATCTCACACAAATTGATCTAGTCCCAAACTAAGCTCTAAACTTTTACTAAGGGTACCAAGGCAACGATATACATACTTATATAGAGAAATACATACTTACATATATAGAAAACATTCATGACTCAGGGTGAAATACTCGCGCTCATCACACAAATATTCTGCCATACCAGGATTGGAACCCGGGACCGCTAGCTTCGTAGGCAGGGTCACTACTAACTAGGCTAATCGCGTCGTCAAATAGCTGTTGCTTGTATCAGATACGTTTATATAAAATATTCTATAGACGATTTAAAAACAATGTACCCCTCCCCCTACCAAGACACCCCCACCCCTTAAGCTAGTCGTGGAGCTCCTGAATATTTTAACGGAACTTGTATGAACTGAAATTCGTGGGTTGGCAGGAGAGGAGAGAAATTTGCAGGGAAATTTTAAATTTAAAGCGCTTTTGAGAATGCTTTCATAAAAACTGTATATCGAAAATCTTTTTGAAGCATAATAAGCTTTATTATTTACTTGGCCTCAAGAATTTTTTTCGATGAACCAGTTTGACAATTAAAAAAATAGTGCTGGTCGTATCGATATTTTAATAAGTTTAGGTTAAGGTTAGGAGTTAAATATATACCCATTCGTTACGATAACTTATGTATAAATTATTCATAAATTACAATTTACAATTTTTGTTTATCATAACTAGAGATCGGATGACGGGAGCAATTTATGTCACTTTCACGTCAAACGTAATGACTAGTATGGAAACCTTACCTAACATGTAAGGTTTAAATTAAAGTATAAGTAAACAAGATAAAATTAAAACTAAAACTCGACTACGAAAACAACCAACGACATCACGGTGCCTTTTATGCTATTTTTATTACTTGTATCACAAAATAATGGTACATTTCTTATAGAACAACATTTCTTTTCGAGATTTATGCATTAAAACCTCACATTTGATAAGAAACTAGGTAATTTTTTTACATTTTGCCTTAAAAGTTAAAAATGCGTACATTTATAATTCAAAAATCGTACTCAAAATTTGATTAGAATCATATTTATAATATTCTTTAGTCGGAAAGTTGCTACCAGTCGCCGACCATTAATAATAAGACTCGATAAAAAAATCATACATTATTAATAGGTATATAAATTATGCACGAAATTAAATAGAGTCATATCCATGTAATACTTTCGTCATCAAAGTGACATAAAATGCTACCGGTGGCCGATCACTAATCATAACATTGTAATAACAAAAAGTTGACGTGGTGAGGGCAGAAGATCGAGGTTAAACCACCATCCTTGGATAAGATCAGAACCTTAGGACCTTATAGAACGTTTATTGTAATCATACAATGATATATATACATGTTGGGTTGCGCTGAGACAAGCAATATGCGTTTATGTAGCAGTAAACTATTACGTTACTGCTAAACACTAATGCCCTTATTAATAAACGTTGAGTAACCGCTGAATAGTTATACCATTTTCCTTATCTGTCATTGTGACATTTGAATTCGACAGATAAGGACAAAACATGGTATAACTACTCAGCGGTTACTCAACGTTTATTAGTAAGGGCATTAAAGTGGCCAATCGCCATACTACAACATAACATATACCTATTCGTGTATATAATATGTATGTATGAATGATAATATGTATCTATCTATCTATGATTGTACATACCCAGTTAAAAAAAGTAGCGCAGAGACCGGATTATAAACTGTCAAAACCTGCGGAGTTACTGTATAGGGGACAGAGATAATAAATATTCATACATATAATGCCAGCAAGCCTAACATGCATCACAATAATAGTGACAGCACGAATAATAAGTTGCTAGCGTTTTTAAATATCATGCTTAGCTTAGAGCCTGTGCACACTAGCGTTTTTAGCCTTTATATCCCCGGTCATAGTGTGAACAGGCTCTTACATTTGAACGATTTATTTCATTACTCTAGCCATAACGGATAAAATCTTTTAGTAATAAAAGGTAATAAAAGTCAGGACGAGACTCTTATTTTAAACTTTAAACGTGCAGTCTCACGTTAGCATAATATGGAATAGATGTAGCTCTAACCCTTTACAGACTGCAAATTGGCGGTTTTAACAGATGTTGTTTACCCGATTACGGCGAAGTAAAATGGAGGGTTATGTTTTTAGCAATAGTAAGTTTAATAGTATGTATGTTAATGTTTATCTGTTCCCACATAGCTCCTAGAATATCCATTATATTTTGACAAATGAGGTGTCGTTCGCCTCGTCTCCGAGTTTGGTGTCAAATTAAAACTGGTACCCCGATCATGAAGTTATGGATCATGAAGTTATGAAACGCTGTCAATATTTTCCATCAATTAAGAATCAAAACGCTTAAAATAATTTAAATCCAAACTTCAAGCAAGTTAGGTTCAATTTAGCAAAACAATTTGCGTTGGAACAAGAAATTCAGGTCGTAGCAGCTACGAGATTCGTCGCGCTACGCTCAAATCCGTAGCTCGTAGCTTGCCATTTCATTGATACATCGTATGTATCTATAAATGAACTCTATTTCAAATGGGTAAGATTCAATATGTATTGACAGATGAAATAATGGATATAAATTCAGCAAGATTTTGTTACAAAACTGAATTTGCTGACTCAATTTCTCATATGACTTTGTTTATAACTAAGCTCTGGGCTTGTTTGCGGATACCTACTAAACAACAATAAATATACTTAAGTATATGTGAAGTTCTCAATATAAAGGAACATTATGGAGGCAGGTGGTTACGCCGTTTTTAGAACTGTTACCATAGTATTCGTATAGTTACAAGAATAAGAAGAGCGTAACTGCCTTCCTCCATAAGGTCCCTTTATATTGAGAACGTCACATAACTTATATAGAAATATACATACTAAAATATTAAATACATTATGTATTATATAATGTGTATACAATCTAACCTTTGTGTTGCTGCTGCCGTTGCATGTTTTGGAAGCGGACTTTAATTAAATAAGTAATAGGCCAGGCGCGTTACGGAGCTTAAAGTACATATATAATTTAATTGCTATACGTAGGTTAGGTTAGTTTCCTCTTATAAGTGATATATAAAAAGTCTTCAATCGAAAAATTGCGTTTATGAAAATTCGGGATTTCGATCAAATCGAAAATAAATCATGTAATGTATCCCTTACAGTAAAAATAACAAAATTAGGCAGTAAAACATTGCACACAAAATTACTTTTCGAAAACACTCTCCAAGTCGCTTGACACTTTGACTTTGACTTTAAAGTTAAATGTGGGCGAAGATAGTGGGGAGGTAATCCGGGTAAGATCGTCTGACGTCACGGGCTTAATCTAGATCCGGGCCCGGATATAGACCGGGTTAGACTCAGACAGTAACGTCGGCAAAAAAGCATTTCGGCTCATTAAATTCTTATTTTTAGTAAGCTTAATATAATATAGCTCGGAAAGGGTGAGCTGTTTTGAGAGTTTGCATAATATGGACATACCCTGTCATTTAATGGTAAGCAGTTGTCCCACGCGTAATTTAATTACTAATGAAATGATTTGATTCAGGCTGCCTTTCTATTTTTATTTTCGTAAGGAACGGATGTGGACAGTATTTTAATGTACAATTTCGCTACACTCACTTCAGTGGATGTAAAAAGATCTATTCCTATCTATAAGTGGATATTAAACGCAAGAAGAAATGCATTGAAAATAGAAATTATAAACAAACTGATAGTCGTTCATTTTATTTTAATCATAATGAATAAAGTTTTGTTTTATTTTAATATTTATTTTCGGGGTGTATCCATATCAATATCTACAAAAGACATTAATCACATAAGAATAGATCACTATGCTTTGCTTGATAGGTACTAGGCAACGTTAAAGTACTTATAAAAATAAATACATAGAAAATATGCATGCCTCAGGAACAAATACTCGCGGTCGTCACACAAATTTGCCCATACCGGGATTTGAACCCGGGACCACTACACTATACTTATCGCTAATCTTACCTTGCTATGAAAACTCCGAACCATTCTTATAACACCCCTCTGTTGTGCTTCGGGAGGTCAAATGCAACAGACTTCTCTGCAAACGGTACAAGTTACAAAACTGTTAGCGTGTGCGCATACCTGGCAGTGGCTAATGCACTTTCCGATATGTGGGCTAGGTAGTAGGTATTATATTCAAAAGGCTTATCGAATATCTGGCTAAAACTCATATATTTCGACAATGAAGACTTAACATCTTTGACGTCGATTATATTTTGACCCTTAGAGACTTTATACTATGGGTACTAAGCAATGATATACATACTTATATACATATAGATAAATACACTTAAATACGTAGAAAACATTCATGACTCAGGAACAAATATTCACGCTCATCGGCATCACACAAATATTTTTTCGTACCGGGATTAGAAAAAAAACAAGAAATTGCAGTGAAATTCTTAAATATTTTTTTTTAAATTAAACTTGTTAATAAAATATCATCCTATGCTAGTTAAATGGCAGTCGGTGTTTTGTTTGAATTATTCTTTGAACTCGACTCGACTTAAGATTTGAATTTTTTGGAGTCTGTTTATTTTAATTAATTCAATACCAAATTTGACCAAGTCATAATACATACTTGGTTTTAAAAACTTTAATATTTTTATTTTATACGTTTAAATTGTTCTGAATAAATTTAGAAATTCATTGTATTATTAGGAAATGCCCAAAAGTTGCCGGCTTTAGCTATTTCAGAATTATACGGATTGAACGTTGTCTTAGCTAAATGCATTATAATAATTATAATATTGGATTCAACCAATTCTCGAAATAATCCAATCGCCGGAACTGGGAAAGCAAATTGCACTGCCCTGACCCAGTCCAAATATTGCAACTCTAATGCAAATAGATAGATGCTATAATGACTGGATGGAGTTATGCAATTTCGAACAATTTAGTCTTTAGTGCCTAAAACTTAATATTGATGGCGATTTATATGGAAATCAGGGAGCGTACAGTACAGAGGCAGTTTTCGGTTTCAAGCCACTAAGTGCTGGAATGATTTACCTCCTCGAAATACCATTCGAAACAGCCTCACGAAATTTGGTTTAAAACAAATTACGCGATCTTTTACCTCTAAACCAATTTGGAACCGGATGACTTTTGTTGCCAATATTTATATTAGCATAGATGACGACTTTTTTCGATTTTTCAGTTGTTCTCTTGGGTTTTTCCTCTCTCTACTTATTTAAAAGCTATTTAATTTAACTTTTTTTTTCTATTTTATTTATTTAATTTCCTAATGCACGGAAATTGATTTTTTATATATATATATATATATATTTATTTATTGGTTCGAATTAATAAATAAATAAAATATACATCATCATCATCATCATTTCAGCTGAAAGACGTCACCTGCTGGACATAGGCCTCCCCCAAGGTCTGCCACAAGGACCGGTCCTGCGCCGCTTGCATCTTGCTTTGCATCTTGGTTTCCCGCAATCTTAACCACGTCATCGGTTCACCTTGTTGGAGGTCTACCTACGCTGCGTCTGCCAGTACGTGGACGCCACTCGAGAACTCTTTGGCCCCAACGGCCATCTGTTCTGCGAGCGTTGTGCTCCGCCCACTGCCACTTAAGTCTAGCAATTCTTAGGGCTATGTCGGTGACTTTGGTTCTCGTGCGGATCTCCTCATTCCTGATTCGATCACGCAGAGATATTCCGAGCATAGCCCTCTCCATTTATATACATATTATATTTGCATACTTTATTAAGGGCATATTACATTTTATTAAGGGTATCTAATGTAATTTTCTTATGAAAAAAAAATTTTAAAAAAAAAATACTTGTTCTAAACTTACTTCGGTACCGGTACAGTCAAGTTCATAAATATGTGTACACGGTTACTTACTACCTTGTCACTTTAATCGCTGTGACCATTCATATATGGCAGTTTAAACATGACAATAAAGAGATAAGGTATTGAAATGTACACATATTTATGAAGTCGACTACATATAGGGGCCTGCGCAAACCGGCGGAGCGCAGCGCAGATCACTTTAAATTTATCAATGTATATTCTTTTCTATTTAAATTACAATAAGGTATAAATTTAGAGCCGCAGCCGCAGAGTAGAAATCCCCCGTGATGCTCCGAGGTCGGTCTCAGAGCATTCAAATTTATACCTTATTGTAATTAAAATAGGGAAGAATATACATTGATAAATTTAAAGTGATCTGCGCTGCGCTCCACCGGTTTGCGCAGGCCCTAAGAGAAGCGCATA
Organism: Tortrix viridana; assembly: GCA_963241965.1. Lineage (NCBI taxonomy): Eukaryota > Metazoa > Arthropoda > Insecta > Lepidoptera > Tortricidae > Tortrix > Tortrix viridana. The sequence continues at coordinate 1,524,759 of OY725195.1, read as the reverse complement.
TTTGTTTTTAATCTTACAGATGTCGGCAAACTTCTTGAACATATTTGACGGAGTGGGGGTAAGTTTGCACTTTTACATCAAAAATACTTAAAATTCGCTTCTGCGCAGCCAAGGTCACGCTCAAGAAGTTTGCCGGCATCTGTATATTATTATTATTTTCGTGTGTCGTTTTGAGTAAAGAATATTATTGTTTGTGCCACCTTCCGCGGTCTCTCCGAACGGTTCCAACGGAAGAACAGCTTTGGCTTCACAGCAATTCACAGCTAGCTGAATGGGAACCGTTTCGCAACAACTGAATCTGTATGTTATTAGTCCCCAAGTCTGTCACGCGGGGCGTCCCAAAATGTATGAAATAGTACAGTCAAGGGCATAAATATATATACGTCCCCAAGATCTCAAAAATATCTATACGCCTTTATGCCACTGGCAATAAGGTCCATGTATACATATATTTGACGCGATGGCTGTATAGATATTAATGCCATGACTGTACCAGAACCTGATAGTCAATGTTCTAATACGATGAACTGACAGGCTGATTGGCCGGCAGACTATTAGTAAGTTTGTAAAATTAAAAGTTTGCCAACTGCACTTAAATTTGATTTAATGAGCAACTTACTGACCTCGTCAAACAAATGACACAAAAATACAAATAAAATAAAGTAAAAAGTTACATAAAACCTTAGTATTTTTATGAAATTTGACGTTGACTTGTAAAGTTATCAGGAAGGTTGTCTGGAAGAGATCGCTATTTAGCGATAAGACCGCCTGTTGACTCACTATGTAACACTTCTCTTTCTTGTTGTATTTCTTGTTCTTGCTGTATGTGGTGTTCAATAAAGAGTTATTGTATTGTATTGTATTGTATTGTATTGTATTGTATTGTATTGTATTGTATTGTATTGTATTGTATTGTATTGTATTGTATTGTATTGTATTGTATTGTATTGTATTGTATTGTATTGTATTGTATTGTATTGTATTGTATTGTATTGTATTGTATTGTATTGTATTGTATTGTATTGTATTGTATTGTATTGTATTGTATTGTATTGTATTGTATTGTATTGTATTGTATTGTATTGTATTGTATTGTATTGTATTGTATTGTATTGTATTGTATTGTATTGTATTGTATTGTATTGTATTGTATTGTATTGTATTGTATTGTATTGTATTGTATTGTATTGTATTGTATTGTATTGTATTGTATTGTATTGTATTGTATTGTATTGTATTGTATTGTATTGTATTGTATTGTATTGTATTGTATTGTATTGTATTGTATTGTATTGTATTGTATTGTATTGTATTGTATTGTATTGTATTGTATTGTATTGTATTGTATTGTATTGTATTGTATTGTATTGTATTGTATTGTATTGTATTGTATTGTATTGTATTGTATTGTATTGTATTGTATTGTATTGTATTGTATTGTATTGTATTGTATTGTATTGTATTGTATTGTATTGTATTGTATTGTATTGTATTGTACTGTACTGTACTGTACTGTACTGTACTGTACTGTACTGTACTGTACTGTACTGTACTGTACTGTACTGTACTGTACTGTACTGTACTGTACTGTACTGTACTGTACTGTACTGTACTGTACTGTACTGTACTGTACTGTACTGTACTGTACTGTACTGTACTGTACTGTACTGTACTGTACTGTACTGTACTGTACTGTACTGTACTGTACTGTACTGTACTGTACTGTACTGTACTGTACTGTACTGTACTGTACTGTACTGTACTGTACTGTACTGTACTGTACTGTACTGTACTGTACTGTACTGTACTGTACTGTACTGTACTGTACTGTACTGTACTGTACTGTACTGTACTGTACTGTACTGTACTGTACTGTACTGTACTGTACTGTACTGTACTGTACTGTACTGTACTGTACTGTACTGTACTGTACTGTACTGTACTGTACTGTACTGTACTGTACTGTACTGTACTGTACTGTACTGTACTGTACTGTACTGTACTGTACTGTACTGTACTGTACTGTACTGTACTGTACTGTACTGTACTGTACTGTACTGTACTGTACTGTACTGTACTGTACTGTACTGTACTGTACTGTACTGTACTGTACTGTACTGTACTGTACTGTACTGTACTGTACTGTACTGTACTGTACTGTACTGTACTGTACTGTACTGTACTGTACTGTACTGTACTGTACTGTACTGTACTGTACTGTACTGTACTGTACTGTACTGTACTGTACTGTACTGTACTGTACTGTACTGTACTGTACTGTACTGTACTGTACTGTACTGTACTGTACTGTACTGTACTGTACTGTACTGTACTGTATTGTATTGTATTGTATTGTATTGTTTTGTTATAAGCGATCTTGCCATAACATTATTTCCTTACATTTGATTTTTCCAAGTGACCCCCATACTGACCGATAAGAAAGACGTTTACACGTCAAAAAACTAAATCAGTTAGTAGTTATATACGTTTATTTAATTTTGTATCTTAGTAAAACCAATACAATATCATCATTCTCCTCGCGTTACTAAACTAACTCAGTTTGCCGCCTCTATGAAACAATGTACTCTACAATCAGCCGGATTGTTCATTAGACCAATCACGTTACAGCAGCGGAGCGTGTGTATCCGCCAGCCAATCAGGGCAAAGTTTGACAGTGACGTCACGGAAATATCCCGGCCGAATTTAAATTTGGAATGCCGCTGAGGATAGACGATGGAAGGCGTAGATTTGTTTTTTCCAGCTTAATGTGTCGTACTTGACAAACTGTTTACCTACACTACCGATTGTTAGCGGGTTCTACCTTAATAAAGAAAACAATAAAAACAAAACAATGCAATGAAATGGACGCCAGTTTTGTGCATTTGTTTATGACAATATATTTCGTGATTTGGTTTAGTTTTGAAAAAAAATTAGCATTGGCCTTTTTTACAAGCGTTTCCAGAACGCTAACATCTCAACCTTCGTGGATGCTGCTGCAACGCAGAAGTATTTCATCAGCGCTGAAAGGGTCGAAATAGGGTTGATCTCAGACTTCACAGTGACCTCGAAAATCAACGTCAGGGGTTTCGTGGGAACTCCAAAAGGCCCTTTTATCGCAATTGAAAAACGTGGCTGCCATTTGGAACGTTTTATTTTTTATACTTTTTGACAGTTTTCGAACATTGCTATCGTTTAAGTATCTTGTCTAGGGCAACTGTAATATTTGAATTCATATGAAATAGCCTTTCTTTAATTCCACCTCCGTGCCTCATATTTGGTACCAATTTTTTTTATAAATAAAACAACTAGTTTAAGTAACTTATTAATATAATATACTTTATTCATATTTGAAAATCGGTGTAATGTACAATTTCGGACTTATGCAAGGGACTTAAATAAAATTATGTTATCAATATTCTCAATTTTCTTAAGAGGTATGCGGTGGTTTTATTTAACAGTCAGCATTTTAAAGTATCATTGACAAAAAAAATTACTTGCCCACCATCTTTTCATGTCACCAAAAAACTTCGTTATCTTTTTATTGTTGTGTAATTTTTCTTCTTGGTGAGCAACTTTAAGTCGGATAGAATTATTTGTGTCACATCAGATGCGGCGTTACTTTGAATGAGGAGTCTCCGAAAAATTATGATAATTATGTTTATTTTACATTGAGATTGCAGCATAAATATTTATAATTGAAAACACTTTTATGTAAAAAAATCGCGACAAAGATAGTTAATTCAGGTTTGAAGCTGTAATATTTAAAATATTGACACGTTATGTTATAAACTTACATTTGCAATTTGAAACAGTTATTTTTTAATGACATACGTTGGTTTAAATAAATTATACGAATTCATTAATATTTAATTTATTTACAATTAGGATAATGATGCGTTTAACAATTGACAACAAATTGTTTACCTATTAGCTTCGTAATTTATAATACTGTATAGCGTATTTATAAAGATTTCCCTAAACCAGACCAATAATCGTTTAATACACATTAAACTTAAATACAAAAAATTAAAAATACAAAATGACAAAACTTTGACGTCGCCTTACATTTTTACACTTACATGTGCACTTTCAGCCACTAAAAAGCCGTCGGATTACTCACACATGGATAAACATCTTTTTTATTTCTTGCGTTATCGCTTAGGGCGACTCCAAAATTTTACAAATATAATAAAATTGATGTTATTGGAATTAATTAACACAAAGTAAACGGTAGTTTCACTCTCCTATTCCATAGGTGTTTTTATAATTAAAGGGAAACGCTTTAATTGTCACCATTATTATATACATTTTTTTAAGCGATTCGTATTGCTTTCAATAATAAGAAATGACGCTATTTATAAATTTCATTATACATATTACATATGTTAAATATTTCCTTACCAACATCCATACAGTAATGCCCTAAAACAAGGCTATCTAATGACAGCATCAAAACATAATTCAAATTAAAATACTAAATTGACATTTAATTTTATTACCTAGATACATCTGAAACAACTGTTTTCTTAAACAATTTTGCTTTTGCATTCATTTTGGCAATTTCAACTACTCATTTTTCTCTATAATATTGAATATTGCATTTTCTATAATATAGTGCATTTTCAAAATCGAGAGCTAAGCATAACGTATATTGTGCTGCTTTTGTATATTTATTATATATTTACATATGTTTAAACGTATAGTACAAAACATTTTACTAAATATTTTGATTCCTACTTACATTACAATCAATTAGAGGACTGTTATGGAAACGGTATAATACTCGTAGTTTCATTCACTCGTTGGTTTTTTCAAAACAAATATGTGGTTTAAGAAACAATAGTTAATTTCCGATTGCTTATATACTTTATTAAAAATATATATTACATTGTTCAGGATTCATTCAAACTGTGTACGTTATGACTAGATCTATTTTTCATTTCGTGCATATTAAACCATGGCAATTTTCCCCACAACTATTCTAAAACTTATGTAAGACCAGTCGTGTTATTCCCTTAAACAATTCCTTGGTAAGCTCGCTGACGAAGATACACTGGCTGACCCATCAGCGCGTTTAGACGTGTCTCGATTTGAGTCTAAGTTCGTCGCACCGTTCTTAAATAATTTAAGAGAATAACCCTTTAGATGTCAGATCCATTGAACAACAATCGCAAAATAATAAAATTTTAGAAAACCAGATGAAAGTCGCCTCATCACATTAGAAGAAACCTATTCTATAAAAGATCAAATGTGTGAATCCCCATTTCAATATTGAAAATGCCCGCCAATTTTGTTTGCAAACTAATATCACACACGTTGTAGCCTCGAATTTAAAGTTGTGAACAGTTTCAATATTTGCTTCTGAAACTTTCGCAATGACAATTTTGTGAATAAGGTTATTCTTGTAAAAAGGATGATCAGGTACTACTTATGTCCAAAAATAGTAAATAAACTGAAAAGAGTTTGAAATTGAATTGATTCCAGACGAGAAATGTCATGCTTTGAAACTAGTAACAAAGAGACAACTAATTTAAATCTTTACAAACTTGTCATGGATTTTTCATTATTTTGAACTGATCCTAACTTTTACATCCTTGGGCAATATTTCAAGCATTTTTTTTAAATTGCTGTGGCATCAAATACAACTCTTAAGCCAGTGAAATAGAATTTTAATTTTTCAATATTGACGATCACCTCTTGATTTCACTCTTGTAGCTGAGAAATTTGTAAGTAACTGCTTCAGTCTATACAGGGTGTTTTTTTATTCTTTTAAAAAATTTTGGGGGTTATATCAGTAAGTCATACTGACCAACTTTCACTATGGGACCAACCCCGAAATCGCGAAAAAAAATAATTGACCATTCCATATATTTTGGCTAGTCAGCTGACGATGTTTTGTATGGGAGGGTCAAATTTTTTTTCGCGATTTCGGGGTTAGTCCCATAGTGAAAGTGGTCTGTATGACTTACTGATTTAACCCCCAAAATTTTTTAGACGAATAAAAAAACACCCAGTATAACAATAACAAAATAATGTAGCTGTTGCAGATATTAACTGTTATTTACCGTTAGCAGCTGCGTTTAACAGTTACAAGTTTTGCAGCACTGCAGTTTGTATCGCTGAAGGGCGCACATGTTCATCGCGCGGACGTTCTCGCAGAAGCGGGACGAATCTCGACACACGCCATCTGCCGAGAACAACGTTAACTTTAATGTCTTTAATGCCAATAAATCGATATAGAGCCTATTTTATACGACATTTCATGATTTGCCTGGCATTGAGTGTTTGATTATCATGCTGCAACTTATTTCCAATTTATTTTGGATCCGTTAGTTCACGTTTTTGTATTGGTAGATAATAGAGTTAATTTGGTTACTAAATGTGAAAGACGACTTTCTGTTCTTCAAAATATTACTTCTTTTGCCTGTTTTGGTGTTCCACTGCAGGGAAAAGGCCTCCACTCTTTTTCGCCATTACTTTCGATAATTTAAAGCTGTTCAAGAATCTCTTAAAATTATATAAGTAAGTAGAGAGCCTAAGATAGTAAAAAACGCAAGACATAGAGACACAGAGACACAGAGAAAAATAATGCCCAAAAACTAATCATAAATCATTGTGTATAATTAAATACTTTCAACTTTCATTAAGGACTTCAATTATCGATCGAAAACCCCCTTATTCATAAACGTACAACAATCCTATTTTAGTAAAAGTATGCTTAATCACTTTCTGTCGTATTCAAATGTCAAAATGAAAGAAAGCCACAGCACACTTCAAGCATACTTTAGTTGTTGTGCGATTATGAATAAGAGGGTTAGTCTTCAAAGCGTTTAAAACTCGTCCAAAGTCATCTAATCCTTACCAACTCTCCACAGTTTTTAGCAACCTAACCACCGATAGAAAAACATTTGAATACCAGCTCTCACCTCTCTGTATGTCACATTTAACGTTACACTGACGTACGACGCTCGGTCTCCTTAAGCCTTCACAAGCGACGCCAGCGCTGCGTTCTTTGCGACGCTTCTGAATGTGTGGGTGACGCCAAACGCAGCGAAGCACGCGGTGTTGTCGGCCTGTAGTACCACAACTATCTATGCGCTAGAGGAAGAAAAAATGATTATGATTGATATCTCAAGGGATAAGTATAGATCACTCACTTACTAAAGTTATAAAATAGCTGCAATTACACTAACAAAACTGTCAATAGATAAGCGGGATAAGGGCAGATAATTGTAACAAAGAATCAAGTTGAGAGAAGTCTTTTGTGAAATATAGGTAGAATGATATGTGTTATGCAAAATATAAACGGACATCGGTTAAATTACCAATTTTTTTGAAAATTAGTGCAAAAATCTGCAGAAACCTACTACAAACTGGCCGCAGTAGGCTAATGGGCCGATTGTTGTGACGTGAATCTTTTGAACACCCAATGTGTGCATTATTAGGGTTCCATCTCACCTTACTCCAAGGCCCGACAGCCCAGACCGCCGTGCACGACTGTGATTCCCGTTTGGTCTTCTCAGGCTGCGTGTTCGAGTCACAAGCTTCTGGAGACAGCACGGTGCCATTGGCGCTGACGCACTCTACGCGACGGCGGACAATTGCTGGTAAAAAATAATAAAAATTTAGAAGCACATCTTTGCAAAAAAGAGTTTCACGTAGGGACAGGTGGAATTACAATTTCAATTTATACAGCGCCCTTTCATATTTTCCGAAACTCTTTTCTAATACAGTTGCTCAAAAATTGTACTTTTTATAGCGGTATATCGTGCGGAATGTTGAATTTTTCGCATTATGCTTTTTACTTATTGAAGCTGTATACTCGTATTGTGCGGAAAGTTGGATTTTTTGAAACAGCGCCTCTTTTTTTTTAAATTTGGCTGAATGAGTTTTACAAAGTAAGATAAAGAGAATAAGATTTGAGTACATATTTCTTACCAGAACCAGCTGCAAGACACCGCACTCCAGACCACTGCGCCGCGCGCCATGATGCGCATGCGTCGCTTGCGCACACAAGCAAAACGTTAGGAGGTGTCAATCCACGCGTCACGCACGCGTCCGTCTCCACTGTCGTTGTTGAGTTGTTTTTCTTGTGCTGTTTGAATAGTCAGTTTTTTTTAAATCTTTGACTGCAGAATTTAGCTCGGATTTAACTTTTACTTCATTTTAATTAAAAAAATTCGTACGTATACGTGCAATATATTGTTGATGAATTATTTGATTTTTGACGAAACTAGTAGCTATTGAATGATGTTTGTGATAAAAGCCTAAGACTTTGATTTTTAATTAATCGTTTAAGAAATCGATTTCACGACATGGTTATTAAGTATGATAAGGAAACAACTTATTAAATCCAGCCTCAAGGAAATTAGCAGTAATTTTTTTTTAGTACAGTCAACTTTTTGAAAATTAATTTATTTCTGCAACCCACATTTAATAAATTTTTACCTTTACCTTTTTATGTAAATTGTTAAATTAATAAATAAAGTTCTCTTGGCGGACTTATTTGCTATGTCATCCTCTCCATCACCAACAGTCACCAAACAGTCAATCACCAAATCATATCCATTATTTTTCAACACTTTTTTCAATTACCTGACAAACAGCGCCTCTAATCTGGTGTCCTGTCTGCCCGCAGGGAGCACTGCATGGCGACCATTCTGTTGTCATCCAAGCATATTCTTTGGCATCAATAGCTTCTGTTTGCCTGCAATTTTACCATGTATTAGATAACTGACAATTAAAGTATCGTTTCTTAAATACAAAATTTGTTATTTGGTTCTTTGATTGTAACCTTATAGCTGGAGTTAACATTACGTTATCATTTTCACTAACTTAATTTTTTACATATTCATTAACTTACTGTGTTTCTGTTGTAACTTCAATGTCATCATTATCTTTCAAATTTTCAACTCTTCCTTCGTCAATGCTGTTACTATTTTCTTCATTGATTATGATGATGTCTGAATCATCGTCTTCAGGGAACACAATTTGCTTGTCTTCTAAATTAATTACGTGGGTCTTGATCGGGTTTCCGTAATTATGATACATGATAAGAGGATCCACCATTCGTTGACCTCTAGAGTTGCCCAGGGTCTGAAAATTCCAAAACATCTGAAAATATCAATTATACGTGCTCTAGATGAGATGATTATTTTGATATTCTAATGAAACTTAAATTATTTACAATTTAATGATTGTAATAAAATGACACCAAAATCGTTAGTGATTCTACGTCGCTAAAATTAACTAAACCAGATTACTAATGAGGAACCAAGAAAACACGAGAATAAATAACAACCATGAAGAATAATAAATAATGAATGATAAGATGGAATCTGAATACCAAAATTCAAAGAAAACATTCTAATAAACTATTTTAGATAAACCTACCTAGAGAACCAAAGAAAAAAAAGAAACATGCAGAGTAACGACCCAAATAAATTAAAGAAGACGGATTACCAACCATTATCTGAAAGAAAAAAAAAGCCAAACAAAAAGAAATCTATAATGAAAGAATTAAGGCTCTCTATTCTGGTAACGGCTCACCTGGATTTGCATGATTAGGTAGTGGACACAGGGTATCAGACGCGAAGCGCTGCTAGGTTTAGGAGGTAACATCTTGGAGGAGATTGCACTCTCCTATACAAAGTCCAAGCGGCGGAGGAACAAAATGTTAGGAACTTTAATTATAATATTTTTAATACCAGTATTTTGGACAAGATTTATTAAGAACAGTTTAGTACATTTGGAGACATCTAGATTACCTCTAACTTGCAGATAAATATTGTCAAGTAAGGTATTATTATTTTGATACTTTCTTCTTTCGATGACATGATTACTATGCGAGCTGGGAATAAAGATTAATTGAACCGTAAAATATTCAATTCATTTTTCAGTTCCTTAATTTGGCAATGTATCGCTGGTGATAAAATCAAATAAGGTTGTTACTTGACTTATATTAAATTACGAGTTGTATCCTCGAATATTAACGTTGATAAAATTAAAAACAATGGTGTCAAATTAAGGTATTATATTACTATTTTAATAACATTGAATTTAAACCATAAAATTGCTGTAACTTAAGAGCCTTTTAAAGACCAATCTTCAAAGGCAGATAAAACACTTTATAGGCATGATGCCTTTGTATTTAAGCCAAATCTCATAATCAAAATGCCGAAACTCGAGAAATGGGCCAATAAAACCTGCAGACGACTTTAAGACACAATAAACTTGATGACGGAAAAACTAATGAAATAAAATCTTACTTGTGATAATAATGTATTATCGAAAAACGTAACTTTGTAGTTTATCTCTGTTTAATATTATTATTCGCTGGGTCGGGTTTATCCCGTAATGGAGATTAATTAACCATTTTTACAAAATACAGCGAATCTCTTGAATTTTTAAATATTGTATATGACTGTAGCTTATTTTAATGGTTTATTAAAAAAATTCAAATACACCGTCAAAACTCAAGATTAAAGACTCAAGAAGGGAGATTTGTTTCGCCATCATTGTTAAATAAGTATTTTATGCTTTTATTCTTCACATTACTTTGAAAAGGTTGATTTTTATCGTATTGACGTTTATGTATATTTAAAATTCCATGTGACCTTTTTTCAAAGAATAGAATCCATTCTCCAAAAGTACTGTACCCTCATGCGGATTAAACCAGATTAATCCAGAAGCTCACTCCGAATTAGAGCTACAAAATTGATCTTAATAATTCTAGACGCTTACCTCATTTTCGTCGTAGATATCTCTAGCTTGGGAATTGTAGCTCGGTGACGCTTTGGTCGTTAAGGGACTGTGGAGAGTGTCTCGTACTTTTTCTGTTTTACCTGTCGGCATAGAAAATTGTTCGGACGTCAAAATCTTGCTTGGTTTACACTGAGGCTACTGTCTAACAGCAACGAGTATACTTGGAGTTTTAAAATAATTATCTATATAATTATTTCGGTCGCTTCACTTCACTTCGCAGTGCACGTGCCGCGGTTTTTGCTGGGGATCGTCGAGTTTCCAGACTTGTGGCCAAAAGATGTCGTGTTCCGGCGGTTTCGGGGGCTACTGGCAGCAACCCCGATGTCAATTTTGACAAAATAGAACGCGGTATTCGTTTTAAGTAGTAAATTGTGTGTCCCCTTGTTTTGCAGACACTCATTTCATCGAATGTGTCGTTTCACCGAATTTCATTTCATCGAAAGCTAATTTCTGCTGAAACCTTATCGTTTTCTGGTTAATTTAAGCATGGGTTACGTAGTTTAGGTTAAGTTAGACCTGTGACCACCAAAAAATTATAACTCCTGCACGTGGAAATTCCTGTCGATGAATTGAAAATTTGGCGAAGTAAAAATATTCCATGAAATGAGTGTCGGCGATTCAAGAGTAAACCAGTATATTGTTATATATTATGTTAGTCTGTAAGATATCTGTAATTGTAGGCCTCGTTGCCTGAAATAAAAGTATTATATTCTATTCTTTACTGCTTAAAATGTTTTAACGTAAGCCCTATCATTTAATGTGTGCAGAAAATGACAGCTCATGTGTTTTCTCTTTTAGTCGCTTCTCAACAAAATATACTGCTATTTTACAAATAATAAGTCCAAGCTTAGTGTATCTTTAAATGAAAAAAAAATCGTCTCATAAAAGAAATTTTAAATTGAATGAAAACCAACCGAGATTACCACCATACAGAATTACCCTCTTAGCACAGATTAAGCAACAAAACGCAATGAACTGAGAGTGGATTTTTTCATAAGTGCCTTGAATTTTGCAAAAACAACAAGAAGATTGTTGTCGGTGAAAATGGGGAACATGCGATTTTATTCGGCGATTATTCGTCTGAAAAACATTAAATGTCATTATAATTTTTTGTCACGTTTAGCCCAGTTGGTGGTCAATATTAATTAATTCACAAACCTTTTTGACCACATCACACAATTTACGCATTTATTTATTCATATAAGTAACTATATATTTTTTCTTGTCACGCGTTCGCGTTCAGCTACGTGGTAAACACCGGGGTTCGGCTGAAAACCAGCGCTGCGGCCCTGGCTGCAGCACGTGCTGAGCTGAGTCCTATCTGACCTCACACTACAGCGCAACATTACTAAATTTTTGCTGATTTTTAATTTTATATCTGTTTATATTTTTACTTCGACAATGGTTGGTCATAATGTTCATTGAACTTTGTCTGTTGTGTTGCAGTGTGTCTGTCAAATAAATGTTTTGAGTTTTTTTTTTTTTTTTCTGAACGTTTCGGTCCCAGGTCGCCGATATTGTATTTCTTTGGAATTAGGTCAAATTGTTTAAGATTGTCTTCTAATATTTAGTTATTTTTGTTTTCACTCGTTTCCTCACCACGATACTGCAGTTGCAATTGCAAAACTGCCAAGGAAATTTAGAATACCTTTATGCCTATGATATATTACTACAGATGCGTTACACCCCTTATTATATATAGTTATATTAGAATGCACTAAGAAGGTATTTACCGTCTTTGGCTTTAGTGCCAACCGATCACTTGTGACGAACGTACGGTTCTGTCACGAAAAGAAACAACTATCAAGTTTCATTTCATTTGTTATTATTTCGTTACGCGGCAATATTTGAAGGCAGAACTGTAGAATAGGAGAGTGTGGCGAAATTTTTACCAAAATCGTTTTTTTCCGGTAGCAATCTTTCCATTCGCAAAATTTACCAGTCTTCATTTTTTTCTGTAGCTTATTTTACCGAAGATTATTTTCTCATTAGAAATAATTCCATTCTCATAATTTCCCAATCTTTATTTTTCTGAATAGTTAATATTCCCGTTCTCTTTTTTTCTTAAAAGCCCTGTTTCTGTTTGCATAATTTTCCAATCTTATATTTATTTTGGTATATAACTTTTTTCGCCAACATTATTTTAATATACCTAGTATTAAAATAATTATAAATATTGTTAAACTTGGGTAAGTTTACATAATATACTAGGTATATATTTACTTGGGTTTACACTTTAACAAATGTCTTATCGCATAAAAACCTAAAATGGACAAAAATGTCATGTCTCGCAATGTAATGCTTCCCACATTGAGACTTTGTTAAAACATTCAGTCTAAAACGACGAGAACGAACAGCCAATTTTTCTTTTTAATGAAGGATTTTAGTTAAGTCAGGCCAACTATTATATATTATATGTCGGTCCATGTCTGTCAGTCTGTTTCTAGGCTATCTTCTTCTAAACTACCTACGCAACGGGTTTTGATACGGTTTTCACTACAATTTAGAGATTTTCTTCCAGAAGGTTTGTATCTTAGGTATTCCAATTAGGTTTTAGTATAGTAGAAAAAATTCAATGTTTTCTAATCAAGTCGTCAAAAATCGATTTTCGGGCGCTTACCTACATGGCTTACGCTGGCTAAACATGAAAATAATGTAAAAGAATTGTAGTTCTTCAAACAGTCTAGAGAAAAGTCCGCGAGGGCATTTTCAATGTCTATCTCCTACGGTTGACTCAGAGTAACCATTTTTATTTTTAAAATATTAAATTAAAATATTGGGTTATTTGCGAAGCTATTTTCTCCGATTCAGTATTAATCCATGTCCAAACAAATATCTTAATTAGCTTGGCCATTTAATGTAAATTAAACTTGCCGTTACACTTACACTACCTATATGTCATAAATACTTTAGAAGATTATCACAGATTTAAAATTATGCACAACCTAAAAATCCCCTCAGCGAAACGGCAGGCTGTTGGCCGGCGCCCGAAGTACTCATCCGATTTCAAAAAATATTTCACGAATATTATTTTTAATGCACTTTTATATACTGGGTGTTTTTTTATTCGTCTTAAACATTTTGGGGGTTAAATCAGTAAGTCATACTGACCAACTTTCACTATGGGACCAACCCCGAAATCGCGAAAAAAACATTGACCCTCCCATACAAAACATCGTCTGTATGGCTGACTAGCCATAATGTATGGGATGGAAGCGAGGGCGGGTTGCTAGTGAATGATAAATGATTAGACCTAATTGATTATAAATTACAATAACTTAAGTAGGAAGTAGTCAATGGCTTTCACAAAATGAATTGACTAAAATGTACTTTAAAGAAAATAACAGAATAAAAAAGCATATTCGAAAAATTATCGAAAGAAAACTAAACTATTGTTAGAAAAAAATATTGGTAAAATATGCGAATAGAATAATCGATTACGGTAAAGATCAATTCCGGCAAAATAATCTTCGGTAAAATAAGCTACAGAAAAAAATGAAGAATGGTAAATTTTGCGAATGGAAAGATTGCTACCGGAAAAAAACGATTTTGAGAAAAGTATCGCCACACTCGAATAGGATAGGACGGGCTTGAGATAGTATTTAATTGCTCAATTTCCGGATTTAGCTGGGTTTCCTAATAATTTGGCTAATTGTTGCCCGTAAAATGGGTTGGTTTTAATCTGAAGAATTCATAATTGTTTTCATTGCTATCGCCCTCGTATTATGACCGCCTTTATCGCGGTGGATAAGGATAAAGCGTCTGTCACTCTTGCACTTATATCCGGTCAGAAAGTGACACAATTATGTTTCATCCACGTCTATCGACCAAAATAGGCCCCGCAGCAGAGTTGGTTGTTTACTGAGCTCCAGTCGCATACCAAGACTAAATCTTAATTAATCTGCAAGATAAACCCTGTTAAGGATGCCGCCGACCGCAGCGCTATCTGCTGGGGGATCTCCGCAAACATTTACAAGCTTTATTCCTGTCATAATTTATTTAAATTTTTTCACCACTTTGAAAGCGGGTTTTTGTTGAGAAAAATTGAAAGTTGAGAAGGGCGTTCGTTTTAGAATTAAGTTATCTCAAGATGTATTAAGCTCAAAATATAATAGTACCTAGTTAAATAATGTTTTAGGATTTTTACGATTGTTAAGCGTACAATTTTAAAAGAACCATACTTTTTTATATTTAATTTTAAACATACAGAAGAAGTTTCTATGTTCGACCGAATGTATGTTTTTTTTTTAAGTATAAGCTCAAAGTTTTATTTTAATTTACTGCAATAAGTCATAACAACATAATATATGTGAAAGTGGATGTGTGCGTGGATGTTTGGATGTGTGCGTTTGAATCCTACCTAAACGGCTTAACAGATTAAGATTAAATTTGATTGTTCCCGAGGGCAAAAGTGATAAAAAACTACGCAGTCGAACGTTTTTCTGCTGATGATGAATTAATCATGACTATCGATCGGTAAACGCCTTTTTAATCACCCGATTTTTTATGACCTAATTTTATTATCATTTAAACATGAAAAAGATGATGAACGTATTTGTATTCCTGATTTATATTCAATTTCAAACTCGAATATGTAAACAAAGTTGGTTGAACGAATGATTTATTCAGAAATATAACTTGAAATAGTAAATTTTTATTAACGTTATTTACATAGATGGAATTCTACTCGAACGTACATTATTTGAAAATTTATGGACGTTCCGAAGTTGAAATAAAAATGCTTCGCAAGTTCAACGCTTTTACTCAAAGAGCATTGACTGCAGGAACTTTAAAATCTGAAACATGACCATATTATTCTCTTGATGTATATAAAGTATTTCTCAAAATGTCCAGTTAAAGAATACTTAGTTAGTGACCGTCACGAAACTGTTAGTTGATGTCAAGCGCATAAATGTTCGTAACGAAATTGTAATTAAGTAAACATTAGTAAAATGGCCCTTAAACGCCGCCTTTATGTATACTTATTTTAATCTTTTGACCGCCGTAGTCTGATACATAAGACACCACACCATAGCTAATGTCATTCTTCCTCAAACACACTTACTGCCGCACTCAGAGACGTCAATTCAGTTTTAAGTTTCATTAAAGTAGCTGCTGTCACTGTCTTTGCTATAGCAATAGAATAACTGCCGCACTCAGAGACGTCAATTAAGTTTTAAGTTTCATTAAAGTAGCTGCTGTCACTTTTTTTGCTATAGCAATAGAATAAGACACAGCAACTTTAATGAAACTTAAAATTTAATTGACGTCTCTGAGTGCGGCAGTAAGACGCAGCAACTTTAATGAAACTTAAAATTTAATTGACGTCTCTGAGTGCGGCAGTTAGGTATATTTTACGCTGTCAACCATGACGGCTATAGCCGTCAATGGTGTTCAGAAGGTTAATAATTACTCAAATAGAGTACCTAACATGTAAATTACCTAAAAAGGGGATAATCTCATACAAATTGACCTAGTCCCAAACTAAGCTCTTGGCTTGTAGGTACTATTACGTACAGTTACTAGGCGACGATAAGCATACTTACCATACCAAACATACATATTCCCGGATTCGAATCCGGGAATATGTGTCTTATTTACACATTTAATTAACATAACCAATCATAATGCTCATTCATTTTCGAGATTTACCAGTACTTTATGTCATTACTCTAAAAAACATTAGGGTCGTTAAGATGCGTCTGTCAATTCGAAGTAAGTAAGTATCCACTTTAGCGACTCTTTCATTGCACAAGAAGTGTCAAAAGACCAATATTATTTGGCCGAATGTACAAAAGCGATCTACTTATGACGTTGACCACTACTTACCCTTCGACTTTCCTTTGTAGTTCTTCCTTTGGTCCCCAGGTCTTTGCTCATGCGACTGGTCATCAGATGTTCCCCCCATCATGGCACGGTACCGCCCATCCGTTCTGCTGTTGACAAATGCCAATGTGTAAAAATATAATTTAATTAATTAACGTCAAACGTCTCTTTAGTTTTGTCAAGGAGAAGCAAAATACAAGGTAACAAACTAGAAGACTTACAGTCTGCCGAGCCACGACTTTGGAATTAATAAACAAAATTCTTTCAAAATTTCTAATTCAGACAAAGGTGTAGCTACTGTATATAGCTAAGGTAGCTAAGGTATAGCTACTGTGTATATATGTATAGCTATTAGTTGCAAGGATGATGTCATCCATGTAATTGAGCAGTTATTTGCAAGGATGGATGGTGAAATGAAGATGGAAAATAGCGCAGGGGTGTTATGCTCTTAAATAACTCTCCGGCGCGCTTGTCGACGAAACTGGCAAGCGTAACTTGATCCGCTAGTTTGTATAGATTACCTGTTAATGCGTGCTGTTCGATCCAGGTGGTCATACTTCGACTCGGCTCATTCGAAGTCGTACAGTACAATAGCTTTTAAAGAGTGTATCAGGTTCGGGTAAAGTCGGTTAGACTAGCATAAGAAAGTATGAGAGAAAGTGAGAGAGAAGTACAAACCCGAAGGTTTTAACAGCTGTTGTACAGTCAAAGTCATTAACATACATTCCCAAGATCCCATAAATAACTACACACCTCTATGCTACTAACAATATAGTCGTGTATATATTTGAACGCGATGACTGTATATATTATATTTATGCCTTTGACTGTACCTGTAGTTCAGTAGACAAAGATTCATAGACTACTATGCATGGAATGACATAGGTAAACGACATCGTCTATAATTTTTGCAAATATGTCATGGTAATTCAAACTGCCCCCGTATTATGGTCGATCATGATGGATAAATGTGGATACAACTTCTGTCGCTCTCGCACTTACATACTGATCAGAAAGTGAGAGATGTTTTATCCGTGTTTATCTACATCGATAAACTCGATCAGAACAGGCCCGCTGGTGAACTTGATTCAAACGTCACTGACCTGTCAGCCAACGGAGAAGACGGCTCATCCAATGCTTTGTGCCGTTCTATCTCCTCACTAGACGGAAATTCTCCAGGTCGAGGTTTCACCAGCAACGTCAGGTTGGCGCTGGACCGTCCAGCCACGCAAGTGTAAATTCCGTGGTCACGGAGAGAGACAGATGTTATGCGAAGTGCACCCTAGGAAAGAGAAGAGGAAACTTTGGTGGTTTTAGTTGCAATTAAGTTTGGCTGTTACATTAACAGAAGATGTTCTCCATTATATCGGAATATCGTGGAGAGCAGAAGATTATTTTTACGTTTTTATAATATATTTTATGTAATTAATAATTCGCAGAGATGGCTGTTGAGATTTATTAATAGTAGCTTAGTATTAGAATTTGAAATGAATATCATTAACTAATATTTTTGAACTAGAAGAAAAATATTCCTCTTATGTTTTAAAATTGCCAATAAAGTTAAACATCTGTGGTTAAATAGCTATCTATATAGACATATCGGATTAAATAGCTTATACTCACCTTTTTAGAAATCTTATATTTCTTCGACTTTAAAATGATCTGGTGATCCTTAGCCCACTGGATCTTGGTTCTGTTGTAGCCCTTCACGGGGCATTTGATCTTCACCTGGGTCCCGTAGAATACCGTCGCTGACCCACCTACTTTTACTGTGACCTTTGAAATGAAACTATTGTTAATGGCTTAAAATAGTTAAAATTTGTAAAAGCACCCTGCGTCTCTTACAAATAATAAATCGTGGAAATCAACACAAGATCCTTATTAACATTTGTGAGGTTAAAGAAAACTCCGCCACTCAATTTATTGTTTTTTTATCTTCAGTGATTGTTTTATTTCCAAGATGTAAAGAGTTGAGCAAGGCGATGATGAAATAAGGTCTTCACTCTTCAGGTGTTCAAGTTATATGTATGGTTCTAATTACAGTCACAGGTTTACAATTCACAAGTTTGTCACGAAAAGAAAAGAAAGCTAAAGAGACGCCGTGATAGCGTGGGGCGCGGCGTAGACAAGAGAGCGAGAGAGATGTCAGGGTGACAGGGAGGAACGTCAAAGTATATTATGTTCATACACTTTCTCTAAGGCTCACAACATTAACGAAATTCAGACCTGTAGTGTTGTTGCTAGCCTACTCTGTCCTTTATTATATTCTACAATTAACATCTTCATTTATTTTTTCACAAGGCCCATTCATTCTGTTTCTTTCTTTTATCTTAATTTTTTGGCTTTAAAATTCTAGAGATTTAAGGGCAGCACATTCCTTACCTTCTTCTTTTTTGGATCATGTTGTATATAAGATGAGTTGTCGAGGGAGATTTCAGGAGATGCGGTGTCCAGAAGACAGGGTCTTGTATTGCAGCTCTTGGTTGGGGCTGGACGAGGTGAATTGCAAAAGGAGATTGGACGCTCCACCACGTGAGACTGGGCCATTATTTGCTTACATTCCACCTGTGGGAAAAACAGTTCGAATGCAGAAAAATTAAGCGCTGTTCAAAAAGTTTAAAGGTAGAAAACAGTCTACTTATTAAATAAATCGATTTTGAAATTTGAGAATCTGATGAAATATTTTGGGTCTGATTTGTAAATACAAACTTGTATTTAATTCTTGAAAATGTCTTATTAAGCAAGTTATGTCTGTTAACATCAACATAAATCTAGCATCATCAGTATTACTTAGTACTTATCAAAAACGCCTTTTCAAAATTATTCCTAAAATGCCATTTCAAAACGATTTAGTTTTAAATTTCTTAAAAAATATAGAACATAGTATCTTCGTGATTACAAAATTGCATAGAATAGTATTTCAGCGGTCGTATTATTAAGTGACAAAACCTGGTTATACCACTCCCTTCACCGTATGGAACTTACAAGTAATTAAAGACAGCAGTCAGCAGTTACATAAAATGTCTTCTTTCACTGCCTGGAGTTTGTCTGATTTTGACAGTATAATACGGCCTCAGTTGCTTTATAATTAAATGATAGGATATATCTATAAAGAAGTGGCTGGAGACAGCTGGATGCCAGTAGCACAGGACCGATCACGGTGAAGATCTTTGGGGGCCTACGCTCAGCAGTGGACGTGTTTCGGCTGACATGATGATAATGGATTGGATATCCTCACCTCTCTTTGTTTGATGCCTCCTCCGCAGGTTTTAGAGCATTTTGACCACTCTCCAGTATGCCAGCGAACGGGACAGTCCAGCACATTGCAGTACTGACGGTCGGGTGGGGGTGGCTGTGGGCACATGCTGTTTGGTACCACCACTGTATTTGTTCCGCCTCGAGTCACCTGTTATAATGGGGCTTATGTTAAATGGTATAAAGTTGACATTGCTCATTACCGTCATAGGTAACTTGCAGTCGTTGTAAAAGATTTGGCTCAATGCTGATTTGAATTCACTTAATTTAAATGATAAATACAGGGTGTTGATTAAAGCGGTCAGTAAATAAAAGCTAAATCTAAAAGTCAGTAAAAAACAAAATTCGTATACCTTGATATGGTAGAATTATTCAAAAATGTACCGGTACACTTAAAGGAAGACAATTTAAGGAAGACAGCTTCAAATCTCATCAGTATTTCCCTCTCTTATTCAAACTTACCGAGGACTTACTTGTCCCCTAATAATTACTTACTTATTAAGTTGACAGATTAAGACAAAACGAACATTAAAACAAATAAAGACAAATAACGCCAAAGAAAACATACCTCATGAATGCACGAGACTTCCCTGGTTTGTATCCCGATGCCACAGGATTTAGTGCATTGTGAGAACTCTGTGTAATTCCACCTGGAGGAAAACTTATAATTATAAATACAAAAACTCTAAATACAAAAGTTAGTGGTTTCACTGTTCTGGTCATTGTCTACTTGATTAATAAGGCAATAATAATCATAATAGCGTAAAACATCCTGAGGAAACCTCCACATTCGAATAGCGGAGAGTGTAAGTCGGGGTTAGTCGAAATATATTCAGGGCCCATCTGTTGAAGAGAAGATAGCCAATGACTAGATCATTTATTTAATTTTCTTACCTTGGCGGGCACGGGTGGTCATTGCATGTCCGGACTCTGTTTTCTGGCTTAGTAAGTGGATCGCACATGTACGGCGAAGCGTTCTTGCCATCTTCGTCTCTTACACATTGGATAATCAGCTCCTAAAAGTACAATCAAGTAAAAAAAGGACTTTGGATGTTTTGGATTTCTAACTTTATATTTGGGACACTGATCCGACTCCCAACAACATCATAAATGTGAAAGTTTGTGTGTGAATGTTTCTGTTTCAATTACACCTAAATGGCTCAATGGATTTGAGTGATTCGCACACTAATAGTTCTTATTCTGGAGTGACATATAATAGGATACTTTTTATCTCGGGAAATTTTATAACTCCGGACAGAAGCGCGATAAACGACTTCTACGCGGACGGAGACGTGGGCAAACGCTAGTAATGTATAAAGCGGTGGGACATTTCAGGCTTAACTAAGGTAAAACATGATTGATTATAATGAGGAATTACATTTGAACTCACGATTACCGACCATTTTTCCCATTATAATTAATTTCAAGCTCCTTAAATAAATTTGGTTTAAAATAAACTATTGTTATTTAATAATAGATGCTCAAGAATATGACGTAGATTTAATTACTTGGACTCCACTGAGGCACGAGGCACTGCAGCTGGTGTAGCCCTTCTCCTTCCAAGAGTACGACTTTCCAGGAGCTCCGGGTGCTACCCGAATGTTGCTCGAAGTACCGTAGCTTAGGGACCTGCTAAAGAAATATTGCATACACTATCCATATTATTGTTATCTAAAATGAGTATAAATTTATATTATATTAGTACGTAACTTTTTCTTTAAATTTGATACATGTCATGAGTTATTTATATTGATACTGTAAATTGCGAATTTTGTGAATGATTAAATATTCGCAAAATTGTTATGCATGTTAAAGAACAGTAAACCATTAAATAATTGAATAAATAAACTTAGAAAGACTTTAAAAGTAAAAATAGATATTATACATAATGAATGGTTAGATGTTTTTCTTATAAGGAGTATTAAATCATGTAAATAATTAAGTAGATGATCGTTATTTTATGGACAATTTACCAGAATTTTTAAATATCTTTATCATCCGACAATTCAAATAACTATGTGATTCAGTCATTGGTTATTGATACGCTTTATCAGCGGTTATCTTCAAGCCAACGGACTTATCTATGATTAATTTCAAATCAACATTTGATACGATGACATTGACAGTACACTTTGAAGCATGAAATAAACATCTGATAACATGTTAACAGTACTCATTGAAACGAAAATGTCTTTAGACGTCAACATAAGCGAGCCGGAAGAATTATATTGTAATAAAATACATAATTATATTGAAGAAGCCGCTGCTAGAAAAGGCATTCAATATTTTGAATACGAAGTTGAGCCAATTTGTGGAAAAGGTGACAATTACATAGCTAATTTGTTCAGAGTAGTGATTAAAGATACAGACAATGAACAAAACAATGTAAGAGTTATTGTGAAAACCCTAGTAAATACTGCAAGACAAGAAATATTCCACGAGCTTCACAGGCGTGAAGTAAATGTTTACAAAAAAGTGTTACCTGAATTTAGAAAGATACAAAGTATTTTAAATGAAGAACAAAAACTTGTATTTCCTGATTGTGTGTTATCAAATACAGAAGATGGACAGGAAATTTTGATTCTTGAAGATATGAAAGAAAGAGAATTTGTGATGAGTGATATGGTTGGTAATTATGAGCAATTAAATTTAAAAGATGTAACATTAATATTAAAAGAACTGGCAAAGTTTCACGCATTGTCATTTATCCATGAAAATCAGGAACCAGAAAATTCAAAAGTCTTGATGTCTGAATTTGAAGATTTGTTGTTTGACAGCAAGTTTTTAAACAAGAGCAAATTAAGGAAATATTATTTGGAATCGTTTGAAACGTCACTGAGAGTCGTCAATGATATCGATGTGAGAAAATCGCTGCAACGAATAGGGACTAAATTAATGGAATTATTAAGATATTATGCAAGTCCGAAGCAACATAACGTTTTGTGCCATGGTGACTGTTGGATAAACAATATATTGTTTAGACATTTGGTAAGAATTAATAACACTATCACATTATATGAAAATGTTATACCTCAAACTCAAATTAAGTTTTTTATACAAAAAAATATTTGAAAAATGTATTCTAAACTTCCATATTTCTGTATTAAGATGTGTAAGAATATAAAGTAATAGGTACTTAATCTGTTGTTTATTTTGCAGGAGACAGAACATCAGTTATGCTTCCTTGACTTCCAAGCCATGCGGTACGCTAATCCTGCGACGGATATCGTCCACTTTCTTTTTCTATGTACGAACTCAAGTTTTAGACACCAACATTTTGATACTCTCTTAAATGTTTACTACGAAAGTTTACACACATTCTCAAATTTATTTACTGTAGATATTAATTTAATTTATCCAAAAGAAAACTTTGAAAGAGATGTTAACTGTATGTTGCCTTTTGGGTTTCTTATAGCTCTCATAGAACTTAAAATAGTTACATATACTCCAGAAGACTTTGATGCTTTAAGAGGCTCTAGACTAGCATTAAATACTTTGGAACCCCGTGATAATGAATTATTTAAGATTAGGGTTAATGATGTTGTAGAAGAAGGTATTAGGAATGGCGTGATAAGAAAGTTAATTGATGACTGAAATGTTTCTTTTAATCGGTAAAAATATTTTACATTAAAAAATATTAAATAGTTAAACATTATTTAAAATTAAAGACGCGACGATTATAAGTGAGATTCTTATCAAACGACAAATTTTAATGTGTATGTTGTGTTATAATGTTGATGTTGTTTTGAGTAAGATATATACTAAATATTTATTTAAACTATGTGGTAACACGATTCCATTAAAATCTCACCTGTCAGATCCACCGCCGTAAGAAGGAACACTTGAATCTCCAAATGAAGTGCCGTAAGCCATAGAACATGGTTCCATCACACATCTTTCAGTTTCTTCAGCAGGTCTCGGCCCCATGCATTTACTGTCAGGTAGTTTAGCTATGGTTCTACTAAATTCAAGGAAGATCTTGCAATGGACTTCTTTTTTCCTCCATCCTTCCCCACATGACACGCTACATGGTCCCCATTCTTCATCTTTGATGTAGCTATTAAATAAAATGCATCGTCAAATGTTTATTCTAAACTGTCAACTGTACATTTAAAAGGAGATACTATTCTAATATTAAATACTATTTAAGATTCACACTTTTCTCATCATGCTGGGTGCTGAGGGTCAATAAAATCTACTATTCCTATTTTTACAAATTCATCAATTTCTGGCTGGTATATGTAGAAGTATGTGCACCAGTGTTTATTTGTTATCTGTCCACCAATTGAATGTTTCACCTGAAAATCTTAACATAGTAAAGTCAATGTGAAGTTAGTTAATAATTAAAGTGCCTTGTAAAATTTTTGTGTTGTAACTCTGTGTGTCCAATATTTTTGAAAACAGTGTTGCTGCGTTAGTGTTGGTGCCAGAAATGTAAAGAGTCAGAGTATTATTTGGAAAAGTGTGCTGAAGCGAAAGGAAAACGAAATGCAAGACAAATTGTCACTGTGTAGTCTACAAGTGTGCGAGGAAATTTAAAATTTTTTGTGCAGTGCAAAGAGTCGAAAAGATAATTGAAGATTTATGTTAAAGCGATGGATAGTGATAGTAGTGGTCTGAATTTGATTGTTTTGTCAAGGTCATGTGCAGAATCTGGACGTAGTTAAGGAATCTGTAATTGGAATTCTGTACATCATATTTACAGTGAGAACACTTATACAGCTAAAATTGCTAAAAAATTTACAGGATTTTAATCAACAGTTACATTCGGGTTTGGTATCTATTCTAAGACCACTATACGACGTAATTGTGAAGACAATTGTTCAAAAATGATTCCAAAGGCAATTGAAATCAAATACATTTTTGAACAACTGGATTTAAACACGTAAGCTAGAAAACAAAACATAGCTAGCAGCCACTTGGAACTGTGTAGATGGAGGGGGTCGATGTCATTCATTGTCATAAATGTGTGATGTTATTCTGAATTCAAAAGTGAAACCTTTAAAAATTTTATCGTTCGTAGGTACGATACCTTACATACAACCAGCCACACGCAAAGAATATTTTGTAATTGCTGAAAGAGACAACAACAAAATACTCTGAGCTCTTGACGGAAATAACTGGGTAAAAACATGTACTACATATGAGCTACATAATCAGAAATGTAAATAGATCATTTAATAACGTAGTATTTTATTGATCGGATTGATGACCAACAATAAGGGAAATTAAAAGAAAGTAAATATATAGCATTATTGCAGTAATATAAATGTATAATTAGGACGATCACAATCTAGACACATTACTTATATTATTTGGAAATGGCAGGTTTAAAAATAAATTATTTCAGCTATCTTTAGCTTAGTTAAGTTAGTTGGAACGTCAACAAATTCCAAGAGGCCAAACAATAACTAATTTCCTTATATGCTTATATTAAAGATGACGTTAAGTATAAATCGTATTAACTATCACGTGAAGAGTCATTATAAGACCACTCATTCTTAGGGATAAGCGTAACGGAAGGATAAATCAGAACTAAGATTTGAATTCAAAACATTGTTCTGGAAGTCATTTTAATGTTGTGTTTGGACTAGCATACTGACGAAAAACTTCCTATTGGAAATTCTCGGTAATTTACAAATATATTCTTATTTTTGTATGAGAAGTCAACACCTACAATGCTATTAAATGACTTCAAGTATATTTTCAGTAAGTACGCGTACTTTTTGAAAAGGTTTCCAAAATTTTATGAACGTTTTGTAACTTGAATTTTGCTAGTTTGGACTCTTAGATAATGTTTTGTAAAGAACATTAAATTAATCCAAATGGAGCCAGTATCATCGTCATGTAGGTTAGGTTGAACATGTTGATTACAACAAAATACTACTACTGTAAATAGTAGAATTCAATCAAAATTTTATCATTAGCTATAAAGAATATTTATAATATTTATATTAATATTATATTATATTTATTCATCTCCTATTAATCATTAAGAAACTATCGAAATGGCGAAACAGCCAGTTTCAAAAGTATAAATTTGTACAACCTTTCATAGTGTTTATGAGAGCTATTGTATATTTTTAAAGCTGATTGTTCACTTCTTTAATATAAATGACAGTATAGCTAATGAAACTCAATTCAACGATCTACTTAGTGCTGTACTTACGTGGCTTCTACCGGTACATCTGGATCTCCAATCAGGCGCTCTGCTTTAGCTTGAGGAGGTGGATATTGTTGTATAAGTGGTTGTGTGTGGTACACTACTCCTGGTAATAACTCTTCGATATCGTCCTGGGAGAGAAAGAGACACAAAATGCAAATATCTTTAGAACCAAATTTGAGGGCATGTATCTAAGTAACTAGTTCATAATAATATGCAGCGGTGTGTGTGAGAACTAATTCTTAACAATTACAAATTACAATTACAACCATGTAAGAAGGTATACAAAAACAATTCATCTGCTACTAGACCACCAAACTCCTTCAACTACATCATCAGTTCCCATCATTCCCATCAGTTTATCGAATTTTCCTTCATCGAACATAAGCATCATCGGAAGCTACTTTGTGCTAAAACCATATTGTTTTAAAATTATGTAAAAATAGGTTAGAATTGTGACTACCAAAAAATATTAACTTTATGCGGCTAGGAATGCCTTTCGATGAAATGAAAATTCTGCAAAATTACACGTTCGATTAAAGGTGTTTTGATAAAATAATAGGTACCCTAACAGAGGAGGTTGACGTCAATGGCTAGTCAGGCATAACAAATAGTTACCTCAGGTTCTTCCGATTCCCTGCAGCTGATGCCGGTCGAGCAGGGCCTGGAGATTTCTGGACGAGAAGCAGGGTCGCAGCCACCTCCTGAAGGAGTGCACTCCACC
Organism: Tortrix viridana; assembly: GCA_963241965.1. Classification (NCBI taxonomy): domain Eukaryota; kingdom Metazoa; phylum Arthropoda; class Insecta; order Lepidoptera; family Tortricidae; genus Tortrix; species Tortrix viridana. The sequence goes on along the minus strand of OY725195.1, from coordinate 1,498,027 downwards.
CCACGGACTTGTATGCCCTCGCCACAGGACACAGAGCACTGTTGGTAGAAGGGGAAGGGAATGCTAAGGTTATAAAGCTATACTAATCCCACTAATATTATAATTATGAAAATTTGTATGATTGTTTGGATGTTTATGTTTATCAAGCCTAAACTGCTGAACGGATTTGGATGAAAATTTACACACAGATAGTCCTTATCCTAGATTAACACAGTATTTTTTTTCCGGATAATTTGATAGTTCCCGAGGGATAAGCGATTAACGACTTCTACGTGGACGGAGTAGCGGGTAAAAGCTAGTAAATATATATATATACAGGGTGACCTCGAATTGGTAATACAAAATACTTGATTATGATTCAGTTAATCACTAATAGTGTATTGCATTAACTCAGTTGTTAAAGTTAGCTTTCCTTAATTATCGTTAATTTTCTAACAAAACAAAATAATAAAAATAATTTAAAATCCCAAGTGTGGTTAACCTACATGACGTCATGCATATCTGTCGTACAGACAAGGAAATTGATTCTCGCACCATTTTGTACTCTGTCACAACAACGACGGAGATAATGACAGTGGACATTCAACGTGACGCACTGCCACCCAAAGCGACAAGGAACAAAATGTGTCTCAATTTCCATTCCTGTATCTATCACTCGATGTTATTAATAAACTAGGTGCTGATATCCATCCAACCCTTTAGTTTTAAGTAGGTACCCTAATAAATTATCTGATAAAGTGAATAACTGAATAATGAGTGAATTATTAAAAATAATTTATTGTTGAATAACGTACAGTACAAAATACAAAATTGTAAAACTTAAACAACTTTTAAAATGTGCTCAAAATGACCCCCGCCTTCTTGGATACATAACTCTGCCCGTCGCCTATGATTGTCTTTCAATCTGTGGAGAACAAATTCATTGGTTTTTACATTATTAAATGCCTCAACTATCTTTTGGCGAAGTTCACCCACAGTATCTGTTTCCCGTGCGTACACTCTCCTTTTTATTTCGCCCCACAAAAAGAAGTCGAGAGGTGTGAGATCAGGGCTTCTAGGAGCCCAAGCGACTGGGCCACAGCGTCCAATCCATCTCCCAGGGAACTCTTGGTCCAAGTAGTTTCGCACACGCAGGGAAAAATGAGCTGGTGCCCCATCCTGCTGGTAATACAGAGCCTCCAAATTTTGCTGCGGCACCTCTCGTAGCAATACCGGTAACACATTTCTCAGGAATTCTTCATATTTCGGTCCATTTAAATTTCCGTCAATGAAATGAGGACCAATCAAACAGTCGTTCAGTATTCCTGCCCAAACATTTACCGAGAAACGTGTCTGGTAGGAGTCCCTGCGAGTTACGTGAGGATTTGCTTCACGATCAGACCACCAGTGTTCATTGTGAACGTTGAACATGCCTACTCTTGTAAATGTTGCCTCGTCGGTCCATAAAATGTTCAAGTGTAGATTTTGCAGCAGCCAACGACAAAATTGCACTCTTCTAGGATAATCGGCTAATATGATATCCTGCACCCTTTGGAATTTAAACGGATACTTTCCTTCAGCATTCAGTAATCGCCAAATAAACCATTGGCTCGTTCCGAATCTTGCGGCAGCGTCCCTTGAGCTCGCCTCTGGGTGGTGGCTAAAATAATCGAGAACTCGTCTCCGAAACGTCTGCGAGTACCGCGGCCGCCGGCCCGGAGCTTGAGCGTGCACTGGGACAGTAAACTGTCCAAAATCTCTTAAGTTTTGGACAATGGAGTTTATTAGAACACGAGTAGGAGTTGGGCAGTCAGGGTGTCGTTCATGAAACAATGCTTGAGTTCGTACGGTACTTCGTGACGTAAAATAAAAAGATAACATATCCATTCGCTGAATATTCGTATAAGGATAAGCTCGGGGCATTTTGTTTAATTACTATCTTAATTAAATACGAAAATTCTTACTTTCTTTGACAAGACAAGTGACAATTTACTAATCAAGATACGCTATTATCATAAATGATGTGTCAGATAACGAACCAAAGAGGAAAGTGTTCATTTGAAATACTTTAAACCTCTTTCATTTTAAAGGTAATGGTAGGGTAACCAATTTAAGCAAAAAAAAATGGGATAATTAGAAAACTTAAAAAAAAGTACTTATGTTTTAAAATTAAGCGTGAGACCTCGTAGAAGCGATTGGTTTAGGGAAGCTCTCTGTAGTACTTTGAATTTGTATTACCAATTCGAGGTCACCCTGTATATTAATAAAGTAAAACGTTGTTTTTTTTCGTGTATTTGGGTAATCTCTGGAAGTACGGAACTATATCATTTAGCAAAAATGATGCTTATTTATCCCTGACTTATAATTAGTTACGAGTATAATAGGGTACAATATGGTTTCCTTTGTCACATTACTGCCACTATAAGAGGAAAAATAATTTCAGCTATGTTATTCTGTTAACACATCGTCGTTCAGGAGAACTGAACGACGATGCGTTAACAGAATAACATAGCTGTATATAAATTACAGAAAAAGTCATAATAAATCGAAGCGAAGCGAGAGCTATGCGTTTTTTTTATATTCTTTTGGTGCGTCTACACTGAAATTACTTTTTGTGGAGCAACATTTTGCAACATGATCCGGATTTAAAAAAACGAAATGTCCTATGAGAAGGAAAATACCTATTAATTAATTGTTTTATACTGACCACCAAACACGAAAATCTCAAGACACAACCTTATTTTAGCGTTCTTTAAGATTTTTAAATAATCAGGAACCTTAAAATCGTACATACGTATGACTACTTATAGTAATTTACTCTTCATAAAAAGAAGCTGATTTGACCTGACAGTTTGGCACCCTATTTACAAAAGGCATGAAAAAATTGCTAGCAATTTTTTTTTTAACCGATGACGTTGCATATGCACAGACTATCACCATTATACACCAACGTGTATTCATGCCTTAAACCGAGGCAATGCATTCAGTGTTGCCAAGGAGAAATATATTTAGCACAGGCAAAATAGGATATCGATCCAAGCTATTCCAACGCTAAAAGGGGAACATGATATGACGATAGTGCTACAGAGAATATTCACGTTTAAGATTTTCCAAATAATAGGGCTGTAGACACTAAACGAAAATAAATACATTTTTTTTCGGTAGTGTTTAATATAAAATTACCGAAAAAAACACTTTCGTGACTATTATATTTATAATATCTTTTATATTAATTATACAACAATAAATATTTCATCCTCGTTATCACGTGACCGCAAACAGCGCGTGACGTCACGGTCCTCTAAACAAACAACATTTTGACATTTGCCAAGAAACAAGATTTGCGTGAGCCCACAGAGTACTTTAGAATATTCTAGTGTTTAGAGGATCGCGACGTCGTAACGACGCCATGACAGAAGTTAGCGTTTTAGCAGGAAATTTTAAAACGAAATTTATTTTAAGGCATTTTAAATTAATATGCGAGTAATTTTTTTTAAATATTTAGATATATCATGCATATCTATAAAATAAAAGTATAAAAATCGTCTACACCCTTATTGGTGTAACCATAGAATAATTACAAAGCATAGAAACCTGACTAAAACAAATTACGTACCTAATGGTTGATTTTTTTAATGGCATGTATGATTAGTTAGAATGAGACGTGCGTATAGATATACTTATGTCGTCACAAAGTTTGTACATTGGATCTGCCCACACCTACTACTAAACGAAGTGATTTTTTCGAGATAAAAATGTAGCCTATGCGTATCTCCATTCCAAATTTAATTCTAATCCATCCAGCCGTTTTAGCGTAGAAGTAACAAACATACAAACACACACACACACTCACAAACTTTAGCATTTAAATATTAGTGTAATTGTTTTTTTAATCTCTTTTGTAAATGAATAAGCAGTGATAAGTGATATGATAACATAGTTACATCATGGCTAAGTTAACATAAACTGACCTCAACTCGGTGCATTAGCTTTAAACCAATATGTTGAATATCCGTCTTCCAAAAAAAAAAACAGATTTTTACCCGCCTGTGTGTATTAGTCTATGTATGTATGTACGTATGTGAAATCGGATGATCCATTTAGTTCCTAAATTATTGGACCGATTTTAATAAATGTAGTGTCATATGGTTCGTCTAAAATGTTAGTGTCATAAACTATATAAAAATTGTAAAGGCGCGTTATACTAGTCGCCAAAATGCCGACAGTTTTAGTTTGCAAGGTTTTTGGAGTAGTATGCTTTTTATAATATATCAGCCTAGCAGTGTGATTCTGTTAATCGTCTCACCTCCACATCGACTGAGTCGATGAAAACCGGCGAATTTACATCGCCCGTCAAGGTGTGTAAATGACACTTGGCTGCCTGCATTTTCATTTAGTCGCTTAAAACCGACGACTAAATGAAAGTGCACGCTGTTAAATGACATTTACGCATAAATGTCGGACGACGTAAATTTGCCGGTTATTCTTCGACTCAGTAGAAGTGAAGGACGATGCGTTAACAGAATAACATAGCAGCTACAATTACTATTATTCTCTAGAACATTTCCAAATACGTAGTATAGCCTCACAACCTCCTTTGAATTCAGAACTTGAACTAAAATCAATATTTCTCGACCCTTCCCGATGATAATTGAGTATTCTCGACCGCATCACTAATTTGACTCGGGCCACGTCCGTAATTTGTCACGACCCGGCTAACTATTAGGTTAAACTTACCCAATATACTTTGAACTAAAACATGGACACTTAAATGACCGGTAAAACTGCCAATGCGTCCTACACGTTCTTATAGAATAAACATCTTTTTAGGGCTCCGTACCTCAAATGAAAACAAATAACGGAACTCTTATAGACTCACTTTGTTGTCCGCCTGTCTGTGTGTCTGTCAAGACCCTTTTTCTCAGGAACGCGTGGAGGTATCAAGTTGAAATTAATATCAAATACTTAGGTCTGCAATCCCTTGGATCGATGAAAAAATCAGCTTCTAAACCAACGCAATCTAAAGATACGGCCGTTTATGCCGCATATTCCCTTACACTTTTATTTTAAACCTTAAGCGTTAAGTATTACGTTAGAATGTGGAATAGATGTATTCATTTCCCTAGCACCTGTCAAATTTTATCTCATGCTTGCATGCTAGGGGACCCGAAAGTCTGCGCTAAAAGTTTCAAGTGCGAAAATACTGGCAAGTTAACTCACACCAGCGGAAAACCAACAGACCGTAAAGATACGGAAGAACAGAATAAAACTAACTTCCAACGAACCTTTGAGTTGTAAAAAAACATCCCAATTAGACAAAGTTTCTTGGACAGGTTTTTACTTCGGCCAACTATTCTGTCGTCGCTCCGGGCATTACAGATGCTTGTGGGGAGAAGCTGTGGCTAATAAGGCAGAGAGCGATGTAATAGTACATTGTGTATTAAGGATGACATACTACTCTGTCAAGAAAGTACCGGGAAAAGATCAATAATACACAAACTGTTTGTTAATCATCCAAATTTATTTTATCACCTTCAAAGTATGCTCCTTCAGAAACGATACACTTACGCCAACGAATAATCCAATCATCAAAACATTTTTTAAACGCTGTTTCCGGAATTGAATTCAGTTCTCGGCGCGAATTCTCCTTTATGTCTTCTACCGATTGAAAACGGGTGCCACGAAGCGCCACTCCGAAGCTTGTTGACTAGTTTGCATGTCAAACTCGTAAACCCACGTCTCGTCACCAGTAACAATGCGTTTCATGAATGTTGGGTCGGAATTGACTCGTTCTAGCATGTCCTCAGCGACTCTCATGCGATTGAGTTTTTGGAGAAAATTCAGGTCTTTTGGGACTAGCCGAGCGGTAACATGTTTCATACCCAAATGATTAGTTAAAATAGTACGGATCGACTCGTGAGATACAGAAAGTTCGGCGGCTATCTCTCTCAAAGTTGAATGAGGATTTTCAGTCACTATTTCCTTCACTTTTGCGATGTTAACTTCAGTTGCAGACGTTGATGGCCTACCAGAGCGAGGCAAATCTTCCATCACATCTCGACCGCTTTTGAACGCTTTGTACCACTCATAAACACGTGTTTTTGATAAAGTCGAATCACCGTAAGCCTTCTGTAACATTTTCAGTGACTCCGAACACGAAATTCCATTGGCGATGCAAAATTTAAGACAAACTCTTTGTTCAATGTTTTTGTCCATTATGAAATTCGCAATACACACTAGATATGATATAACTAAAAACAGCACTGTATTTAATATAAATAACAGATGCAACTCAAACTCCGCGCCAAAATAGAAAACAGTTGTGCCAATCTAACAACAACAAAAAAAACAAAAATTTGAATTTGGAACCATAAACAAATCATCCATTCCCGATACTTTGTTGACTGAATGTATAAGAAATTACAGAAGAGTTTATAAGATGGCTTTGATGATTCGATGTTTGTTCTTGTAATGGCTGTGTTACACACGAAGTTTTTGGTATGTAGAGTTACCAAGTAAGGTATTTATACCTTTTAGTTGACAGATTATTAACCAGCGAGTTTAAGTTGTTCCGCGTTCTCGTGGCATAAGGAAGAGTAATGCCCGCACTTCACTCGGTTATATTTGCCAAATATTGATTTGCATCTCTTACATTTGACATATCGAATGAAAGAGATGCATGTACAATATTTGACAAATTTCAGCTAACTGAAGTGCCGGCAATAGAGATATGTAGTTACCAATTTTAGCTGCATGTTTCGTCGTCGAAACTCGGCCAAAGTCAAATTATAACCTTTATTAAATTTAAATTATACGAGTATGCTTTCACAGTGTTAAGAAAATATGAAAAACACTGTTTAAGTTGGTGTGATTTTGCAAAGATTGCTGAGTGCAACACGGACATACCAAATGAATAACAAAACGGGGTAAGTGCGAGTCAGACTCGCGCACTGAGGGTACCGTTCACATTTGGCTGGTTTTTAGTATTTGTTGTTATTCTAAAGGGTCTGTTCTATAATATTACCAAATTTGACGCTTGTATGTTTTACCGTTTTTATAATACAACAAAAAAAAAATACTTTGAAAAAAGAAACTTTTCTTGTATGTGGACCCCCTTTATTATTTCACTTAATTATTATTTTTTTACTTGTAAAAAAAGTTAACCCGCTGTTTATTACGGTTCAAAAGATACAGCTCTTTATAGTTACTAGAACTTTAGTAGACGGACGGACGGACAGCGTAGGCATATAAATAGGGTCCCGTTGGGCACCCTTCGGGTACGGAACCTTAAAAAAGGCAGTTAAAAGGTTAACTGGCAGCCGGTTCATCTTACACATTTATCTTCTAACTACTCTCAACTTAACCCTTTTAGGATCATCGATTCTTATCAAATACGTTACGAGTAAATTGCCAGGTGACAATGTCATATCTGACAATTTACTCCTGTAATCGCTGCCGGCAAGACCGCTACCTAACTACTTAGCCAACTTGTTTGAGGTTGTATTAAAGTTTGACAGGCCAAGTTGAAAGTCGTCTTCGCCTTGGTCAATTAATTATAGCATTTTTAGGGTAGGGTTTTTTGGTTCATAAACTTGGGAGATAAGAGGGGAGGGGGGTTTATCTCCAAAGTTTATAAAACAAAAAATCTTGAAAAAATCTGACGTATAGTATAGCTAATTATTTATATTTTAAGGGAAAAATAAAATAAAATAAAATGTTCAAAATTTACAGTTTTTGAGAAATAACTAAAAAAACTTTGAAAATTTGTGTTATTTTTAGGCAACTCAAAACACACCTTATTGCATACGAATGAAGAAAACGTAAATATGTATTTATCAGCCATTATTATTTTAAATACGGAACCCTCGGTGCGCGAGTCTGACTCGCACTTGACCGGTTTTTATGTTGGCGATATTATTGTGAATTTATGATGATTATGTGACATAAAAAAGCTATAAAGTAATTTTTCATATGTCTACACACGTACACAATATGTCTATGTACCTATCTCTACATACCTATATACAGGGTGACCTCGAATTGGTAATACAAATTCAAAGTACTACAGAGAGCTTCCCTAAACCAATCGCTTCTACGAGGTCTCACGCTTAATTTTAAAACATAAGTACTTTTTTTTAAGTTTTCTAATTATCCCATTTTTTTTGCTTAAATTGGTTACCCTACCATTACCTTTAAAATGAAAGAGGTTTAAAGTATTTCAAATGAACACTTTCCTCTTTGGTTCGTTATCTGACACATCATTTATGATAATAGCGTATCTTGATTAGTAAATTGTCACTTGTCTTGTCAAAGAAAGTAAGAATTTTCGTATTTAATTAAGATAGTAATTAAACAAAATGCCCCGAGCTTATCCTTATACGAATATTCAGCGAATGGATATGTTATCTTTTTATTTTACGTCACGAAGTACCGTACGAACTCAAGCATTGTTTCATGAACGACACCCTGACTGCCCAACTCCTACTCGTGTTCTAATAAACTCCATTGTCCAAAACTTAAGAGATTTTGGACAGTTTACTGTCCCAGTGCACGCTCAAGCTCCGGGCCGGCGGCCGCGGTACTCGCAGACGTTTCGGAGACGAGTTCTCGATTATTTTAGCCACCACCCAGAGGCGAGCTCAAGGGACGCTGCCGCAAGATTCGGAACGAGCCAATGGTTTATTTGGCGATTACTGAATGCTGAAGGAAAGTATCCGTTTAAATTCCAAAGGGTGCAGGATATCATATTAGCCGATTATCCTAGAAGAGTGCAATTTTGTCGTTGGCTGCTGCAAAATCTACACTTGAACATTTTATGGACCGACGAGGCAACATTTACAAGAGTAGGCATGTTCAACGTTCACAATGAACACTGGTGGTCTGATCGTGAAGCAAATCCTCACGTAACTCGCAGGGACTCCTACCAGACACGTTTCTCGGTAAATGTTTGGGCAGGAATACTGAACGACTGTTTGATTGGTCCTCATTTCATTGACGGAAATTTAAATGGACCGAAATATGAAGAATTCCTGAGAAATGTGTTACCGGTATTGCTACGAGAGGTGCCGCAGCAAAATTTGGAGGCTCTGTATTACCAGCAGGATGGGGCACCAGCTCATTTTTCCCTGCGTGTGCGAAGCTACTTGGACCAAAAGTTCCCTGGGAGATGGATTGGACGCTGTGGCCCAGTCGCTTGGGCTCCTAGAAGCCCTGATCTCACACCTCTCGACTTCTTTTTGTGGGGCGAAATAAAAAGGAGAGTGTACGCACGGGAAACAGATACTGTGGGTGAACTTCGCCAAAAGATAGTTGAGGCATTTAATAATGTAAAAACCAATGAATTTGTTCTCCACAGATTGAAAGACAATCATAGGCGACGGGCAGAGTTATGTATCCAAAAAGGCGGGGGTCATTTTGAGCACATTTTAAAAGTTGTTTAAGTTTTACAATTTTGTATTTTGTACTGTACGTTATTCAACAATAAATTATTTTTAATAATTCACTCATTATTCAGTTATTCACTTTATCAGATAATTTATTAGGGTACCTACTTAAAACTAAAGGGTTGGATGGATATCAGCACCTAGTTTATTAATAACATCGAGTGATAGATACAGGAATGGAAATTGAGACACATTTTGTTCCTTGTCGCTTTGGGTGGCAGTGCGTCACGTTGAATGTCCACTGTCATTATCTCCGTCGTTGTTGTGACAGAGTACAAAATGGTGCGAGAATCAATTTCCTTGTCTGTACGACAGATATGCATGACGTCATGTAGGTTAACCACACTTGGGATTTTAAATTATTTTTATTATTTTGTTTTGTTAGAAAATTAACGATAATTAAGGAAAGCTAACTTTAACAACTGAGTTAATGCAATACACTATTAGTGATTAACTGAATCATAATCAAGTATTTTGTATTACCAATTCGAGGTCACCCTGTATACATAAGGTTAATAGAAAAAATGCAACGTTGTAACCACACCTTTTGTAAGACGCCCTTTTAATAATAATAATATTGTTGCAAATTCATTTTCTCACGGAACAGTAAGAATGCCACCTTTTGCACTTAAGCACTTTTTCGCGTTTGTTTGTATTTGATCTAAATTTTATAGCAAGCATGATATTTTAAACAGCGCTCCAATATTCATAGAGAATGCTAGCCAAACAATGAACCTGGCGATCCTATGTAGATATACTTTTAAGCTGCTAGCTAGAGGACAAAATACTTTATGGTAGAAAAACAAGGTTACTTTTCGTTCGGCTAGTATTAATAAGTATCTGATGCACTTTCTAAAGCATCAATGCTTGTCAAACTGCAGTTTGAAATATTTGGCTTCAAATTTTATAATTCCACGAGTGATTTTACTTTTCCTGCGCTTCGTTTCGCAGAGAAATACAGTTAAGTATACAGTTTAAAATCAAGGGAATTTAAGTAAAAACGGGCTTATTATGCTTGTTTTTACGGCAGATGTAAGTAAAATATCCGTCACTTTCTGTCAAGTAAGTATGTGCAATAGTGACGGATTCTTTAGCGACCTTTATCCATAGCGATAAACGCGACTAAATAGTCCCGCAGTGTAAGTTCTCTGTCAGAAACGGCACAGTTGCCCCGATGACATAGGGCCGTATTAATAAACCGATCTTGGCTGAGATGCCCGTCTTAACAGACGTCAAAAATGACAGTTCTCTATGACTTGACGTTAACATTGACGTGTCTTGAAACGCGATCTCAGGGCCGTATTAATAAAAAGATTGGCTGAGATGCCTGTCACAAGATGAAAATGACAGTTTTTAGGGTTCCGTACCAAAATGGTTAAAAAGGAACCCTTATGGTGAGGCTTCGTTGTCTGTCTGTCTGTCTGTCTGTATGTCACAGCGGTTTTTCTCAGCAACTACACAAGCTATCAACATGACATTTGGCATAGTTGTATAACTTGCTTGCCCGCATCTGTTTTTAGTAAAAAAATATGAAATTAATTTTATAAATAATTGAAAATGGGTGGTTGGAAAAATGAAAGTGATTTGATTATATCATATGAAAAGGCTTAATCTGCACAATTCAAAACTATTTTTTATAATTTTCCTTGGCGTAATTTTTGATTTATAACCAAACATATTATTATTATTATACGTTATTACTTATATTTTACGGAAAAATAAAGCGAAGTGTTCAAAATTTATAGTTTTCGAGAAATTGACAAACTTTCGACAAAGACGGGGATCACAGTCGAGGTGAGTTTATCACGGCCCTCATTCAAGGTGTGAACACAGGCTTCAATTTACTTTTTAAGTTCCAATGGTATACATTCATATTTTACTGCATTACTACGTAACAGCGAAGTACTAAAACTAAATTTACTCGGCAACAATGTTCGGTAAGCACAAAAGTATGTAAACCTTCATCTTGCTATATTACCGTCGCATAAACTTCAAGGAGTCTTAAAGCATAGAGCACTTAACATTGTTGCGTAAAGTCAATATACTTTGAACGGAAATAAGAATGCTCACTTAAGTTAAATTAACTTAAATCAAGTTCGATATTCTTACGTTTTATGGAAAGTTCATTCTAATTATTGGTGACAGAATTTTTGAAATCGGATGAGTAGTTTCGGAGATTACCTCTTACATCCAAACAAACTTTACATCTTTATAAATATTAGTGTAGATTGCTACACACCAGATACTAATCCTTTATTCTGAAATTGGTCATTAACTATTAACGTTTAAGTATGCATAGTTTAAAAATGTAGAACATTTTTCTGTCGCAGTCGCGGTCCTGGTGCTTGTAACATTTTTTTCCTAATAAAAACTTACCCCAGACCAAGGCCCTTCAATCCAGACAGGACAATCCTGCGTGCTGCAGGGCTGCGTCGAGCGAGGCGCCGGAGACACGCAGCCAGGGTCTGGACTGGAACCTGGGGAAGAAACGATATAGACTATATTGTACAAGTGATCGTTATCTAGCTGAACTAAAACCGTTAAACTGTCTAAACATTTTCTATGCACTCTTCTGTTGAACAATTTTTCGGTTTCAGGGAGGGAGGGCGGAGGCTTCCTATTTCATTACCTAGTACCTGAGAGACCGTGCGACGTCGCTCGGGTCGAAACCGAATTTTCATCGATTTCTATACAAAAACAAAAAGAAAACAAAAAAAAATCAATCCATAGCTGGGGTTCGAACCCGCAGTATTTGCGTAGTAGGCCAATTCTAACCATCAGTCTATTCAGATGCCATAACCATATTGCCCGGGATTTTTTTTTTGCGTGAAATACGTGGAAAATGAATTTTCCCAGATATGAGACCTAGCTAGATCGAATTTTCGCCCCCGTAAACCGCCATGTCGCAATTTTCATCGAAATCGTTAGAGCCGTTTTCGAGAACGTACAAATATATATATACAAATTTTTCTCGTTTAAAAGTATATATCATTATGTGATTTTTCCGGAGACGCCTGTCTCAAGTTACGTCAAAGTAAACAAGCCATAGAAAACTGTAGTTTTCTCGTCTCAGCTTAGGTACATCATATTTTACCAGGTTCGTAAGTGTCAGCTCTCGTCATGTTGGCGGAGCGGGCGCACAGGACTCTGCGCGAGCGCACGCCGCCGCCGCACGTCGTGCTGCACCCCGACCACTCGCCAACGTACCACCTGAGATAGAAAGAAGAGCATCCGTAAATCATAAAGTTTGAAATACAGTTATTTTGGGATTGCAAGCAGTCTCGAAATACTTGGTTTCTTCCTGAAATATATCCTGCTGTAGGTATGTTACTATTGCGAATGCTATATAATAACTGAACTTACTTGAACGGACATGGATGCGTGTTACACCGTACTACTGAAGACTGAGGTTTGCTGGAAGCATCGCAAAGCTGCTCCGGCGCATCTGAGCCAGTCAATCGATCCCTACACACCGCTAGCGACATCTTGTAACCTGGAACAAAAACTGGTGTTAAAGTGGCTATGCTTGGAGTTTCGCTACGGGATGTTTCACAATCGTCAAGTAAAGCATTTCTGTCAATTAAATTTAGACCTTTCCCTTTCTTACACTTGAAAATAGACAAGGAGATGGCTATCTTTAACTGACAGATGAATTTACTTGCCGATTGTGAAACAGGCCCTTAGTATAATAAAAACCGAACTATCCCGTAAGGCATTCTCTATCAGAAACCTTTGTTAACCTTTGGGAAAAACACTAGCTTTGTGCAAATACACTTCAGATATACTAAATATACTCGCGTCTAAGTGCTCATTTTATCGTTTTATAATAACTTATCACAACATTTACTTTTATTCATATTTTATTTATCTTTACCCTCTTGACTTGGCGCTCAGCAATTGTACAAACTTTACACCACGAATAAACTCACCTTTATAAAAACAAATGAAGGCAAAGAACGAAACTTCCAGTGTTTAAATAGCCATTAGAGCGAGCTCTCAGAAACCAAATTACTGAACGAAGATGTAGGAAAGACGGATCTGCAATACATATCTTTGGATAAAATACCCATAACAAATCCTAGTGTTAACTAAAATTTATTGAACTCAGCTATATCATAAAAGCCAGGCGGTACCCGACCTGCACCACCTCACTTCGTGCAAGTTAGTACTACTATGGATATGCGCTCACTTATCAACTCCGTAGCGTCACCGCCTCTTCCACGAGCGAGGCGATCCGGTGCGCGCATATCCATAGTCAAGTAGTCCAATAATAAATAATAACCTGCTTGATGCGAGGCTGTGCTGGTCGGATGTCGAGTGGCTGTAATGAACCGTGACCTTTACGTGCTCCCTTCTTCCAAACCATTAAAAACAGTCACTAAATTCAATCATCAAACGCAGACAATCCTTTTAATGTAATTGCAATCTTTGAAACTTAGTCCCACTGTAGCGAACTCTTTCGAGAAATTTCCAACTGTCAAAAAGTTCAGACTCATCCAGTCGCCCTACTCCACGGACGTCGGACCATGGTAATGAGCGATTAGCGAAGCCGAGAGAGTTCCCGTGAATACATAAATATGTAAATAAAGATGGAAGTCCATTACGAGCGGCGTACTGCAGGAGATATCAAATTTAGAGGCAAAGATCTTTGTGCGTTCTTAAAGGACGGTCAGTCGTTTACATTTTACTTTGTTATCTTCAAGTTTGCGTTGGTAATTTTACTAATATTATAAAAAAAGTTTGTATGGATGTTTGGATCAACCACGCATAAATGGCTGAATGGATTTGGATAAAATTTGGCACTCGCATAGTCCTTATCCTGGATAGATGGATAGAATATACTGTTAATCTCGGAAAGTTTGAGAGTACCTGAGCCCTTAGCCAAGATGCCCATCGCTAACCAGCGTTTCTATTCGTTTCGTTTTTAAATCAATCGCGTCACTGGTAGATCACGTGACTCTCCGTATGACGTGATCTACCAATGACGCGATTGGTTTAAAAACTAAACGAATAGAAACGCTAGTTAGCGATGGGCATCTTGGCTAAGGGCTCTGAGGATAAAGCGACAAACGACTTCTACGTGGACTTTTACGTGGATAAAAGCTACTTCTTTATTTAATGTGTTTTATCTGTCTGTGTGTTTGTCTTCGCTTGGATTTTTTTTGAAACTAGCTATTGCCCGCGACTCCGTCCGGGTAGAAGTCGTTTATTGTCTAACATGCTCGTCTAACATGCATGTCTAACAGCTAACTGGCTCGATCCTGGGCAGAGATGGGCGGCGACTGGTATTTACCCAATATACCATCGAGTATAGATATGTAGCTGAGTAGATACCCACTTTTCAGGTGAATACTTAGGGGAATATGGGGCTTTTTAAAAAGGGTGTCATTAAATTTCTTAGAGACCGGCAACGCATTAGTGACGCCTCTGGTGCTGCATTGTCCAGGCGGCGGTGACCATTTCCCCTCAGGTGGGCCGGGCCGTCTGCCAAGTTAATTTGGTATATACGGGTCGTATACCCAAGTAACCACCTAAAAATTGGGTATTTACTCAGGAACATACTTATCTATTCGGTGGGTAGTTTGGGTAAGTCCTGGGCCTCTCCCATCCAATCTCCCAGGAAATGCTCGCCTCTATTGACACTAATTTATTTTTAAACTAAGCTATGATAGATAGGTACATTTATACAAATGTGTTAATTTTCGCTCTGAAGCAGCAGCTGCCGCTCTCAAGTTGAAAGTAAATGCAAATTAATCTAGGCCTAGGTCGCAACTGAAATTTAGAAGTTGCTATAATTACTCAACTGTTTAAAGAGGGATTACACCAAAATTCTGGGGTCCTAGTGAAAAAGGGTATAGTCTGCTAAAATTAGCGTGAAAAAGGCTATAAGTCTAGTGTACACTTATTAGGAGTTAAGTTAACTTTACCCATTTTCACTAGGACCCCAGAATTGTACCTTGATTTTGAGGAAAAGTTTTCCCCTTTATTCATAAACGCACAACTAACTTATTTTAGTAAAAGTATGCTTTGTCGGGAACACCCAAATATTCCGAAATATTTTTTTACGAATATTCATTTGTCCGAATTTTCATTTTTACGAAATCTATGTTATACTGGAGCTAATTAAAATTAAAAACATATTTGAACTGCTATACGTTGGTTAGGTTAGGTTTGATTTATGTGCTATATGAAAAAATAAAGCCTCCATTAAAAAAATTGCATTCGGAATTATGAAAATTCGGGATTTCAATCAATTCGGAATTATGACTCTTCGGAGTTATGTAGTGTACCCTGATTTGTCACTTTCTGTCAGATTCAAATGTCACAATGAAAGATACTATAGTTCAAGCATAGTTTAGTTATTGTTCTAATTAAGTATTATGATGAGGGTAAATATCAATTTCACCATACGATGTTAAATGTTAATCGACTGTTAGTTCATACATTTTGACAGCTGTTAACGCTCTAAAGGTCTGTTAAGTGGTTGGTGAAATCTGAAATTAGTCTACAATAAGTCCGTAGGTATAAAGTTCTTTTTTAGCCTGTTTAAGGGACGCATTGATAAACTTATACCGACTGTGACGCCCGTCTCAACAAACGTCAAAGTAAACATCAATCGATAGAAAAGTGACATTTTTGACGTCATCTGTCATCTTTACTTGTCAGCCAAGATCAGTTTATTAATAAGGCCGGTATTGGTATTCCGGTGCTGGGCAAAGGCCTCTCTTCTTTTCCGCCATTCGTTCCTACTTAGTTCTTAACATAAACGATTACGAGGACTTACAGATGTAGTGCAAAATGATTAAAAAAAAGGTTGTATTACCATGACGAAACTTCGAAAATGGTTATGTTGCAGCATTTTATTTTAACGTAAGGATAGTGTTTCGTTTACGAATAACAGTAAAAGTACTACTTACCTATGAGTGATTTTTAAGTTTCTTAAGGTTGTTATAACATCTCTATATTATACATTGCCATATGCTGTCATTTTTCATTTTGACATTTGCCATCGTATTCCGATTGAGATCCGAGTTTTCCCGAAGGAAAATCATTTTGCACTACATCTGTAGACATATTTGTTAAAAAAAATCTTATCTAGTCTACATAGCCTATCTGGGATCCCACTGCTCACTCATGTCTAGATCTAGCCAATCCTGCCTGTCTGAATTGGATATGTTTTTTAAATTAAATGCTATATACATTTGACGAGACGCCTGTTCCCCGCAAGGCACAGACACAGGATAAACAAACTAAAATTAAATTAAACTCAAATAAAGAACGAAATCCACAAAATGGTATTTAAATATAACATTCAACTGAAAGCACTGAAAATAACAAATACGTCTATCAAATACCAAGCAGGCGTTTATTAATAATTCCTTCAAATGGGTAATTCTTCGAGCGTTTCAACCGCTCTCATTCCCTTTGTCGTATCAATGTCGAAATTCATGTAGCTTTGGATGTTATTTTGGGTTATCTTGTAGAGTGCCCTGACTTCTACAAAACAACTGAAAATACTATCTTAATCTGCAGGAAATTCGACATTAATGCGACCAGGGGAATGAGAGCGGTTGAAACGGTCGAAGAAACAGTGAAACCTCACCAAGACCTTTTCGCACCAATGATGAAATTCCTGTAGCTTTGGATGCTATTTTCGGTTATCTTCTAGAGTGCCCTGACTTCTACAAAACAACTGAAAATACTATCTTAATCTGCAGGAAATTTGACATTAATGCGACCAGGGGAATGAGAGCGGTTGAAACGGTCGAAGAAACAGTGAAACCTCACCAAGACCTTTTCGCACCAATGATGAAATTCCTGTAGCTTTGAATGCTATTTTTGGTTATCCTGTAGAGTGCTCTGACTTCTACAAAACAACTGAAAATGTTATCTTAATCTACAGGAAATTCAACATTAATGCGCTCGAATGAGAGCGGTTGAAACGGTCGAAGAAACAGTGAAACCTCACTAAGACGTTTCACAGGTGTGCCCTAATGATGTTGCTCCTTAGCCCATTCATTGAAAACAATCCATCTTCCAAAAATCTCAAAACACCCCTTTGCCGGACAAAAGGCGGAATCCATTTATCATTGCGACCTTCCTAATTAACAATTGAAACGTTGTGAAGGGGGCAGGGAGATAATCGTAGTGGTAAGATAAGGTGATTTTGTTCCTTTTGATGTGATAGTCTTTTGGAATGAAACACTCCTGGCCCCATAGCATGTAAGAGATAAAATTTGACAGGTGTTTGGGAAATTAATACCATCTATTTCATATTTTAACGTAAGACTTAACGCTTAAGGTTTAAAATAAAAGTGTCTTGATAAGATCACTATAAAAATGTGAAAATCGCAATAGTCGCTTAGTAATAAAAGGTAATAAAAGTCAGGACGAGACACTTTTATTTTAAACCTTACGTTAAATCTTACGTTAGAATATGGAATTGATGTATTCATTTCCCTAGCATCTGTCAAATTTGATCTTGTGCATGCATGTTAAGCCCGCTGGTAAAATACTACACGTTAAAGAGTTGTTTAAAGCACTTTAATAACGATTAATAAATGTGACGTTCTCAATATAAAGGGACCTTATTGAGGAAGGCAGTTACGCTCTTCTTATTCTTGTAACTATACGAATACTATGGTAACAGTTCTAAAAACGGCGTAACCGCCTGCCTCCATAAGGTCCCTTTATATTGAGAACGTCACAAATATAATTGAGTCTCCTACTTTCAGAGCTCGTATCTCTTAAATGGCGCAACGGATTTTCACCAAACTTAATTAAGAACACTTTCAATCAAGTCACCCTTCAAATAAAATAAACTAAATCAAAGTCGTTACCTCCGTTTGGGAGCTACGATGCCACAGACAGGTGGACATACACATACTTTTGTATTTGACACGGCGTTGAAAAGGTTAAACTTATAACAAGCCTCTGCTTAGTGCGGGGGTTAAAAAATGCATGGCATAATGCATGGCCCGATTACGATAAACGAGGTGTCATTAGATTCGTTCTAGCGTCGAGAGTGTCACTGGGTAATTATTTTTTAAATCCCAAAATGGCTGTCTAAATATATGGGCCACTTGCACGGAAATTTTTAGATAGTAAAATAACTCCGAGCTTAATAATCTCGTCGTGTTGTTCTCCTAGTCATTACATTTAGTGTAACGTATTTGACCTTACATTTGTAATGTTTTCATTTGTGCTAGTTCTAATAATTAATATTTGTTACTTTATTACCTTGTAATCTAACTTACTTTTAAGTATTATTGTATTTTATATTTGAAAAAATGACCTTCTGCTGGAGTTTCTTGCGCTTCTTTTCCGCAATGATGGTCTTGTCCGAAGCGCTGGTAGATTCACTCTATATTACTGACGTGTAAAAGAACCCGCATGTGGCCAATTTACTGAATAAATATTTGACTTTGACTTTGACTAATTATTTTATTATACTGAGTTTATCTTGCATGTAAAGAAATTCACCCAGGGTTTACTAACTCGAAAATTTTATTCTGCATGTTGGCAATTCGTTCCCTCTGCTTACACCCGGCGAAATACTAGAGAACGAATAACGAATGACATAAGTATTCTTCTCTCTCTCACATAACAGTAACTTGCATAAGTCTATTTCTGTCTGTCAGATTTGAAGTGACATTACGTTTTCGGTCGATTATGTTGAATGGCGACCTTCACTTTATTTCATCTGTCAAATTGGAACCTCGTAATTTGACATTTTAAAACTCGAGTTAGGAAGTTAACCCTCCAATTTTGGGGGGTTAAATAATTACATATTTAACCCATTGTTAAGTGTTAACTCTAGGCAGTGCAAGAAAAAATAATTACTTAACCCTGCGTTAGCATTTAACTATGGTTTATTTATTAAATTAACTCTGGACCGCGCAAGTGGCCCTGTGGTTTTAAACATATTATTACATAGACAATATCGAAATATGCAGTGGGGATTTAAAAGCTTACTTTTCACTAAACTTACTTTTCTAATCTGTGTCCTGTGACGTGGTAAGGGTTGGTTCCTTAATGAGATTTAATCGAAAACACTTACGGAGCGAACCGTTTTTAATTTACCTCCTTTGTGCAGAATATTGTGCTTTAAGTGATTCTGGGGCTCGGAATTAATATTAATACAATATAATAATGGTATGGTTTCAAATAAAATAGTGAGTGTACAAAGTGTTCCTTGGTTTTGTGGTAGCCCAAATAGCACAAAAGCTTTATAAGAGCTTGTACAGCCATTATAACTCTAGTTTCAGCATTTTAAGAGCTGTATAAGCTCCTATACAGCTCGTGTGCTGCTTGCTTGGGAGGTAGATCATGCATGATTTTTTTTTTAATGTAATCTACCTGGATACCGTTATGAGAACGAGAAAAAAGCTAGTCTAATATCTTATTAACTGTATTTATATATAAACACATTAATATGATTTCTTGTCAATAGTGAGAAGAAATATACACAATGTCTTTAGATAAATTTAGTATATAAAATATAATTAAATAACTATTCAAGATTGTTTTATCAAGGTCAACAGACAACTAGAAAATAGTTTTTAGGGTTCTGTACCTTTAAAGGGAAAAACGAAACCCTTATAGAATCACTTCGTTGTCCGTCTGTCTCTCTCGCTTTTTCTCAGAAACGCTTGGACGTATCAATAAGAGGTTTAGGCTGCGTATCCACCAGAGCTGTGGCAGCTAAGCGATGTGTGAGGAAAAATCCACCAATAGGATTACTTTATTTTACCAAGTTTCATACAACGCAGCTATGCTATTGGTGGATTTTTTCCTAAAATAAAAAAATACGGACATTTATACCGCATATTTTGACACTCGCAAATAAATCAAAACCTATGGGGTACATGTCATTAACCTAGAATTAGGCAAGAAGCAAGGTCTCACAACCACAGGTAAAGGAAAAAAGTTTCCAAGACTCGATTCCCATAATGGACGAACTATCTACATACAAATTTGTACGGAACCCTCGGTGCGTGAGTTGACCTCGTACTTGTCCGGTTTTTTATTTGTTTATCTGTTGTCTAGACATTTGTTTAGAGTGAAACCAATGGGGCGTACGATAATGGGTTGAGTCGAGCCAAGAAATTACTGAAGCTGGCGGCCATTGCAGTTTGAATCTAGAGGCCATTCCACAATCTTGTGAAGAGTTCATTTCCATAACAATTGCTGGGAATATAAAGTTTGAATGACGCATTCTGCTGAAGTTTAAGGACGGTTAAGGATCTTTTTAAGAAATGAGGTGAAATTAACTTGAGAATTTCTTTTAAATTAATGAAATCCTCATGCTTTCTAAAAATACAGGGCATAATGTAATGTAAAAAACGCATTTCAAGAAACAAAACCTATAAAAGTTTTAGTAGTGATACAAATATATTTTTTAGTACCTAGGTGATAAAAGAGCGTCGGGGCCTAAAGGTGATCGTAAGATATCCAGTTCAAACCCCAGCGGTTGATGTATCAACGAGTTACTCTAACTGAAATACATTAGACAATCCTATTACGAAGGAAAACATCGTGAGGAAACCTGCACATTCGAACAGCTGAGTGAGTGGCACAAAAGATCCCAGTGTATCCGAAAGGCCACATTTTGTACGTAAGGTTAGATTTAGTAGGTGATAAATTATATCTAGGGTGATGGCACCAGTAATGGACAAGGGCCAATGATGGACACATGATTGTTATTTTCAAGAAGATAACAGTCAATTTATAACCATATGATATTTGAATTAAGAGTTAAGTGTCAATTTTTGATGTCTGTCAGCTTAAAGTGTGCAACACTGGTGCCATCACTCTAATTAATTCAGATCGATTAATAAGATTTTTCTAAAACTTTCAATTATGACTTTCAATTATGAAACTTCCAATTATCCCTGATAACTAGCTCCCTATTAGATCAGCCAAACGAGTCAATACTTGACGGACCACTATAAGCTATTAATGAGTTCCTATATCCACCTTTTGACTCCATCATCACACCAGCTCGATGGGACCATCATTTATTGTATAGTCATTGCAATTACATAAGACACGCGTGCAAAATTTCAATTCGACATTTAAAAGTAGGTTAAATCGATTTCCAAAATTTTATTACGTTGTAAATTGGTTACAAGTGTAGCTAATAAAATATAGGGTAAAACCGTGATAAATGCTCCAGGGGTACAGTTGTCCCAGGGGTACAGTTGCCCTGATTGTAGTTACTCTAGATTCGCGAATGAATCGTATGCTATTTTATTATGTAACTATCGAAAGACTCTCCATACAACTAAGTTGACCGTGTCGCATGTCTCAGTGCGATTGCATGGGAAGGCAAAATGCAATCAAAGTTTTTGAGGGATAGAAGTCCTGTTTCTCGGCGGGGTATCTACTTATCCCAAACGTAGTTTATATGGATTAGGCAACTACCCGCTATGTGGGATAGATGTCCCAAAATATAGAGGTCCGCAAAAATCGCTAATACTCTGGCAATATTAAAGATAATATTTTTTACTTTAAATTTGTAGATAAAAATCAAAGCACCGGCCTGCTTTACAAATAAAGTATTTTGCTTCTTGTACTGAGAGATTTAGAGTGATTTCAAAAAGTGGGGCAGCTATCCTGGTTTTCCCGTAAGTGCGTTAATAAAGCAAACAAACATTGTTTACAATCCAGTTATTACAACTTCAAAAAGAAAAACAAAGATAAATCAACCTTTTGAAGTTAAAATCAATCCGAACGTCATTATACTTCTCTTGATAGCCAATCATCTCGCTTACAAAGAGATACAAGCTTTAATTGGCGCTCATTTCAATGCCCACGCGATGCTCCACACTAGTCTAATTACAACGCTGGCTTTGTAAAGGAAAATGTACGGAATACTGAGCCAGGCAACACCTGGTATATCTACACACGAAACTGTATCGATACTGCCGGCCTATTATTATCATTGTCATTGTCTTCTCTAGTATTTTGTACTACTAGGACTTGCTAAAGTAGTATTTATTTAGACGATCTAGTTTTACAGATAGTGTTGCCAGATATGTAAGAATTTTAATAACGCTTCAAGCCATATTCAGGCCATAAGGAACAATAAAAAACCGATCCAGTGCGAGTCGGTCTCGCGCACTGAGGGTTGCGTACACATTTGGCTGGTTTTTAGTATTTGCTGTTATTCTATAGGGTTTGTTCTATATCATACCAAATTTGACGCTTGTATGTTTTACCGTTTTTACGATACAACGAAAATAAAAATACGTTGAAAAAAACGTTTCTTGTATGGGGACCCCCTTTATTATTTCACTTTATTATTATTATTTTTATTTGTTAGTAAATCCGTCGTAGCCAAATCTGTCAAACCGTTTTCGAGTGATAGGTTGAACAGCATTTGTTTATATATATATATAGATGACATTGTGAATCGACGCCACGGCTCTCTCTCCAAATAGTTCCAGAAGCAAAATTTGATTCCCTAAGTCGATACATCAACATAGTTAATTGCAAACGCCGGAAAGGTTAATTTATAACTCTGATCCGCCATTAGTCGGAGGTTGACGATAAATCAGAGGGAATTCCTTTTGTCTCCAGCAACAGATCGGGAAAGATGGGTTGAAATGTTCGTGAAGGGTCTGTTGTGGCTGGGCATTGAAATATTAACAGTATCCGCTGACGATTTGGGTTTGTGGGATTTGGATTCTACAAAGGTTTGTAAACGTGATGAAGGATTGATGACACATGTCGAGGTAAAAGGTAAAAAAAAAGCCGTGAAATATTACGAGTAGTGCCACATATTCTTCACAGAACATTTTTGTTTTACTTAAATTGCTGTCCTCTTGAATTTTATATTGTATAGGTGCACCCTGTTTAAACCTGTAGAATCTTAAGTGCGATTCTTACATACTCAGCTGTTCAAACGAGCAGGTTTCAGCACGATACAAACATACATACATACCTTCACGCCTCTCTCCCGATGGGGTAGGCAGATACTGTGCACCGGTTCAGACATACCTCTTTCGCTTCCTCTACATTCATCAACCTCTTCATGCACGTACGTCGATTTTAAATTAAAATAAATATAAATTAAAAAAAATGAAATAATTTAATTAAAATTTTTCATGTTAAATTACAATTAGAATGAAGTCGGCATATGATGAACAAACTAAAAAGTTCCGTATACGTATAATACATGAAAAAAAATCCTTTTAAAATGTATTAATTCCAACGCAAAATTACCGAAACGGGTCTTTGTCCTGTTCTTTCGAATTTTATAAAAACCGGTGGTTATTTTTCTGACATCCCAATGAATTTAAATTAGCTTTAACGTTTTGCTCTTATTTATAACAAGAACAAGATGATTTTATTAACTAAAGCCCTTCCTTGGCCGTTGGGGCCGAAGAGTTCTCGAGTGGCGTCCGCGTAAGACACAGTGTGAGCAGACCTCCAACAAGAAGGACCGACGACGTGGTTAGGATTGCGGGAAACCGATGCTTGCAGGACCGGTCCTTGTCGCAAACCTTGGGGGAGGCCTATGTCCAGCAGTAGACGTCTTTCCACTGAAATTATGATGATGATGATGATTTTGTTATTAAAGCCAGTCTTTATAAAATATTTAACCCTGAAGCAACAAACGATCTTAATTAAGAACCTCTAATAGACGGCCCGATTAGAATTAGCAACCGATGTAATCTTCGACGCCGCACCACCGAATAATTTAACAATTTGTTCCAAAAGGGTTCAATGAGGTTTTATTGATTGATCTTGAAACACTGGATTTGAATTTAAACTACCATGCCATGAATAAAGAACTGGTACTGACGTTTTCTTCCACACAAACTTTTACGTAGGTATACATTATTTGCCTTTAGTTAGCAGGAATCGAATCTGAGAGTTCCAGATTTACAACAGTTATTTATAATAAAATTTAAATTAGGTCAAAGTCGTAAATATATATATGTACATGCTCAAGAGGACATACATATCTACACACCGCTATGCCACTGATAATAAGGTCTATGTATACATTAATTATGGCGCGATGGCCGTATGTACACATATTAGTGTATTTGACTGTACAAGACCACCACCACCACCATTAAACTTATATTTAGTAAAAGATGTTTGAGTATGACCTAACATTTAACTTATCTTTTAGTAATTTAAACATGTACCTATACTTAAAGTCATTTAAAGGTAACCTTGATTTGCAAACGAATAAGTCAAATTAGATAATCAATAAGGAAAATATCACCCAGTATGCTCGTTTGCCTGCCTCTCACAACATAACAAATTATATTTTAGCATTAATATGTAATTAAATAGTTATGATAAGTCTTTATCAAAAATCGTAGTAATATTACGCACATCTGGAGCAAATCTAGTTAATATCTTTAGAAAATAAGAGAACTTAAGTTTTTATTTTATTAAACCTCAACTAAGTAAAGATTTAATAAAAGAATTTATTTAACGAAATAGTAGTTTCCAATAAGACGGTATACTCGAATGAAACGACCTTATTCTTTTTGTGTTAAAACAAAATAGCTCAAGAAGAAATGTATCAATAAATCAAACGTAACGAAACTGCAATTAACAAAGGCCGTTGTGAACTTAATGAATGAACCAACAAATTAATTAGAGCTATACTTCACGTTAATTGGACTAATTAAAGCCTAGTGTCAAATAGGGCTTTAGAAAATACAGTGAATCTACAATTCAGATTCATCGGGATTTGGTCGGTTAGATAAATAAACTAATATATTTCGGTATTTGTTTCATAAATAGCATAAAAAATCTTCGGTAATTTAGTTTTTAAATAGTCTTTACTGTAAATACTGATAAAATCATTCATCAATAAAATTCCTTTCATATTAGCTGCTAACGATAAATGGATGATTTTTCTAACTGACATGATCAACTTGTACCAGTTAATAAAATATGAAAATACCTTAAAAGAGATGGCAAAACGTGAATTTAAAATTAAAATCGCCCAAAACATACGGATAATAAAACTGATAATTTAAAAACTACTAACTAGACGGAGAGATCCGACATGAACTGTGACGTCAGCGTGCACTACGGCCATATAAACTCCATGTTAAATTCTGTTTTGTTAGAAAGAGACAGAAACAAATAATTATTTATTGTTATTTTTGTAGTTATTCGAAAATTAAATTTTCTCTACTGTTTGTTACTCTTAATTAAAGCAAAAAAAAAGTGCACGCATATTCCCTATTAAGGTTTTTTTAATCTCTTTTAGCCATATCTTGTATTTTTACTCAGCAGAAACCTCGAAAATTAAGCAAAGTTTATTATGCACCTTTAAAATTAAAGTGACCTAATTCCAAAATGAATGATTTTTAATTAGGTCTCTGTAATAATCATTTTATTACTTGAATTAGAAACCTTAACATTTTGCATTAAGTCACTTTAATTCTAAAGGTGCGCAGTTCCCGCATTCATATGAACACTGACATAGGATTCACACTTAGTTTAGTAAAACAAATGTTTTCATCAAAACGTTGAAACATACCTAAATACCTTCAGTACTATTGACACATTTTCCTTATTTCAACTACATACTATTGCCACTTTGCGGCACTGAATGAGTTTCAGGCCCTTCTCTCAATTGGATATCTCTTGGACGAGCTTAAAATGACAAACCTATTAAAACCGGACAAAGGATCCTTTTACAATCGTCAACACACCTTAATTGAACTGCCTAAAGTCGATTTTAGGTCGTTCCATTATTTACTAGCCTTTTCTTATCATCCCTTTAACATAGTTTTGTGTTGATAGAATTAGTTGGGTGGTTTCTGTTGGTTTATGGTATAAAGTTATTTAAATAGTTGAGGAAGAAGAAAATTTACACGTATTAAGTGATATAGAAGTCATGATAAAGTTAGGGGGTTGATGTACTTTGGCACACTTATTTACTTTAGCAGAATATTCATATAATATTTAATTTGTTATGAATATTATACAACAGCTCTTTAAGCTCAAAAATAGCGCTTAAAGACCATTGACAGATATTATAAATAGATAATTATGCTCTAATAGGAATTGGTACAACAACATTCTCAAAGCTACCTAGTTTGTACTTTATGAATTATATTCGTTATTTTTCATAATTTTTTTAAATAAGTGACTCAATTCTTTATTCGTAATAACTAACTGAAGAATTAATCCGTCAAAATTTTACCTGTTAAAACTCTCATAACCAAGTTTTCACGTTGCAACTGGACTTTCTTTTGTTCCGGGAAAGAAAATGGCGGTTGTTATCTGCGCGAACAAAAGGACAAGTCTGTTTCGCTAAGTTGGTAACGGTGGAGATTATGAGGGTAGAACCATTGAAGATCGAATTGTACAACTTCTAAGACGGAGTTTCCATTAATAAGTAGGATGACGGAAGATTTTCATGAATAGGCTTGCGTAAAGTGTTTGGTAAGTATTTGTAAGCAAAAAGATAATATTTGAATGTTCAACGTGTTTTGTTTCGTGAGGAGTAATAGAAAACATGTGCGTCAAGAATTGTATGAGTTTCATTTATAAAACTTTATGAGAATAAAGTTGGCTTGTTTTTACAATTTATCTTCTTATTCAAACAAAAACAAGGCTTATCACCAATCAAACAATAACAGCAACCTCTGTGGTAAGTAAAAATAATATATTGGCCATCTATATAAACTAAAAAACAATAACATGTAGTACATGTAATAATTGATAGTTATTTAATCATAATGTAAAATGCATGACATATCAAATGTACCATTGGAGAAACAATTTGTACGCATTCTATAACAATACAAATGTGACACTCACCTACTTGCTATTTAATATTAAGAACCTTGTAACCACCATGTTTTGAAGCAAATACATATTCTGATTCTGATACCTAGAAATTTTTGACAACCCTTATGATTAAAGCCCTCCTGAACTCCACTCACCTCCACCGCAAGTCGCAGAACACAGCGACCCCGGCGTAGCCAGCCAATGGTACCGCGGCCGCGAGCAACTGGACCCGTCGCCGCCACAGACCCCGCACTCGTCCACCCGCCGAGTAGAGCCCACTCGAAGGTCACAGCCGACGCGCTGCGGGACAAAATGTCAGGGTTATTACATGACATATTTTTTTTCTATTTTTTTAATCTCGAACATCTCTTCCTGTAATACGACAATAGAGCCCCTAAAACATATCTGAGCCCAATCAGCCGAGTGGCATGCAAGCCTATAAAAGACACATTACTTGTAGATAGAGGAAAAGTTATTTTTATTGATACTTGTCTGTGAGTGACTAACAAGCATAAATAAAGAGACTGAAAAAACCCTTTGAAACAATGAAACATCTTGATAGACATAACAATATATTACGTTGCTCATTCGTAATATTAAATGTTACCTACAGATCATTTCTGTGTGATAATGTAGCTTTGACGGCACATTCTCCAAAACAACACCTTTAAGTAAACCTGCAAGTCTTAAGATATACTCGCAAGTCAGAAGCTCGCGCTAAATCACTAGTAGAGTGGCATGGCCGTCGTATCTGATACTACAGTGCAGCTACAGCACTAGAAGTCACAAAAACGTTCGCTATTTCTTCATGTTTAGAAGCAGGTCAATGAGTAGACGAGCATTTTGTTACTGCACATAAAACCGCCTTAAAGAGGGTGCTAAATTATAATGGTGTAAAGATAATTATAGCCAAATAGAAAGTTATTACATTGATGGTTTTAGTAGAAGATTTAGCAAAACCGCCACAGCATTGCGCTTAGTGCCACCCCGTTTTACACATTTTTTGATTGTTGTTGCTTTGTTTGTTATCCTGTTCTAATTAATGTGTTCTATTGTGCGTCAAATAAACTATAGTTCTTTATTTCTTTCAAAAACCAGACTACAATTTAAAACTCAGAAAATAAGGTTCTTTTTCATTCTTAGTTTTTATCCTTTTTAATGGTAAGAAATAGCAATATTAAGCCGCGTCAGGCTCTAGCAGTACGTTTTATACTGATTGAAATATGATTAGCTCTTGCCCATTTCATTTTCTTGAAATTTTACCTCATAACTATAAAAAAACGCCATTTTATTTCAAACTTAAATTGTATATAATTCCAAATAATAATCGCTCGGCCAATCTTCTGTGTATACGCCGTTGTTGAATCAGAACAGCGATTTATTTTTACTACCTCTGTTTCAGAGCGCTGTGGCAGGCAGGATTGGGCATAGAATATTCATGCCCGACTCACTGAGGTGAAGTAGCAATGTGTCCAAATACCCGGTTTCTGTGTGTGTGTGTGTCAGGTTCCATTGGACATTAAATTTTGTGGAGAGCGTGCAGAGCGACTGGACAGGGTAACTTGCCTCAGGCTGTAAAAGGGACAGGTTTTACCAGGCGTATAGTTTTGTCTCTTTCACTGCTTGGAATTTGGCAGGTTTTAACAGCTTAAAATACGTTTCCAGTCCAGTCAAAATAAGTTGGTTTCCCGCGAGAGTTTAGTTATATAGCGTTGTGGATCTGTGATAGTTCATGTTTATCATAGGCATACCAAATATAGAGCGAAATATCAAGATTCTTTATTCTCAGAGTCTACTTTTTATCATTCATACCCATTATGGTAAATACCATCTCCCGTAAAAAATATTCCATATAAATCATTCTCAAACACAAAATCCTTTAAAAAACCTTTCACCACCGTATAAACAGTCACCGTCAATTATCTTCAACTTTAAATCCTCTTAACCAGGATCGATTACGCCGACCCTTTCTCGCTTGCGGTTGATCCGGTGTATCAGAGAGGGACGGTGGAAGCTACTTTATTATGATAATCGGAAAATTCGCCACATTTGTGTGGGGAAGGCTCGATTCCCGGCTTCTGAATAAGCGATGAGATGTGTCACAGCTACATATCTGCCTAATTTATAACTCGTGTGGAGAGAAGTGGGGGAACTGATTTTTTTATACTGTAGTAAAATTGTTAAACGATTTTGCTGGTGTAAGGTTTTTAGGAGATTACTTGCAATATTTTATGCTTTTGCTGAGTTAAATAGCGAGGTTAAAGGTAGGAACCTGGCTGGGTTTTACTTTATTGTCGTAATAAGGGAGAAGGATCAACTGTATATGTTTGATTCTAAACAAGATTGCTGGCAAGCATAGCGTGTGGTAACCGCCTGCAAGATGGACATACGACACCTAGTAAAGGTTGCAGGGAGTCGTTGGATGCAGGCCGCGATGGATCGTTCCCGCTGGAAATCAATGAGGGAGACCTCTGTTCAGCAGTGGGCCACTGTCGGCTGAAATGATGATGAGGATGATGATAGAAGATTGTAATTGTAGTGAATAAGCGTCTTGATGTTTTACGAGGCTAACAAGACCGATTCATGAATCATGATCTAAGATGGAAAGTTAAATCACGAATAAACTAGCTTTGGAGTGGGTCGCCATGCAACAAGCACCGCTGTACAGCAGCCAGCAGCATTTCTCCGAAGGCGAGCACCAACTGTATATTTTTAACGGATACATGAAATTGCAATGGTTCGGTATCTTAGCAGTAGGCTTCAACAGTGAAAGCGAAGCATAAATCAATTATTTCAACACGTCATTTGCATGCTAAAATAGAC
Source organism: Tortrix viridana (assembly GCA_963241965.1). NCBI lineage: Eukaryota > Metazoa > Arthropoda > Insecta > Lepidoptera > Tortricidae > Tortrix > Tortrix viridana. The sequence goes on along the minus strand of OY725195.1, from coordinate 1,468,001 downwards.
GACAATCGCAACTAATATTCAATTGTACACATTAAGGTGACGTGTGGGCGTCAAAATTGTTGAGGATCATTCTTGTATTGACTATCACCGAGTTGGACTCGGTGATAGTCAATAAAATAATGATGTGAGTACACTCGGTTATAGTCAATACAAGACCACAAAACTCGAGTGACTTTTACCTTTCCCTATTTATTCATATTTACTTACGAGTTATGTAATTTCTATTGTTTTACCTTTTAATCTTCTTTTTACTTTAATAATCACTTTCACCTCTCTTTACGTCTTGATATCCACCTTTTATTTAATTTGACGTAATTAACTCTCCCCATGGTCTTCTTTTTTCGCTTTCCTTTTATTTTCCAATGCTTTTAATTAGCATGGTATGCCTATTAAATTTCCAGTCATCATTGCTCTCTTCTCTTCTATTAGTTTCCTGTATTTTCCAATTCCACTTTACCCTCGTTAACAATCCCAAATTCAATATCTCTAATTCACGTATCCTCGTTAACTCCGATTAAATGTCGTGTCCATCCAATATTTTAAAACTGCCGAATTTATTGAGCATAATAAAAATAGATTTAGGCCTGCCTGCACAATCTCACGCAGGACCGCAAAACCTCGAGTAAAATCTTTCCCAAAAGCGATAACCTTGCAACTGGTCAAAAAGGTCAGCACTTGAAAAACGTCATAATTTTCTGTAGAACAACGCCATCTAACTTTCAGACTCGAATTAGTATTCCACCAGTACACGGTGGGGTCGGATTATGTAAACGACGACCCGAAGTCGCCACTTAAATAATATATGAAATTATGTAAAATACTCAAAGAAATTGGGGTATGGTCGTTGTGGAGTTATATCACTTTTTCCTCGACCAGGGACTGGTATAAGGTCGCGGCGACCTTTTGGTAATCGACTGTTTTAGTGGATACCTTGCCGGCGAGAATTTATAATTAAGCATTTGAAACATCTGCGCTATGGTTGCTGTAATGTAAATGGGGAATTAATTCGTGTTTGGTCACATTGGAAGTGGATGCCAGTGCTAAAATGGATATTTAGAACTTGCTGCGTTTGTCACTGCGTAGCACATTAATAATAGTAATGTTCTTGCTCAAAAGGCTTAAATATTATTTAGATATTGCAGAGCAAACAACAGACTGAAACTGGAATATAAAATAGTAATCACTATAATTATATGAACCCATTTCTCAAAATCACACTAATATTATAATCGCGAGGGTTTGTGTGATAGTTAGTGTGTGAAAATTATCTGCATTAACACATAGACCACTTTTTATCCCGAAATACTACTAGTCCCGTGATACAAAATTACTAATTCTACGCGGTCAAAGTCGCGGGCAGAAGCTAGTAATTTTAATGTACCGTAAATTTTATTCCAGCTCCAACAAAGTTCTCTCTTTTTTCTCGAAAAGACATTTCAATATCTGTTAACAAGGCTGCGCTTCGTGTAGTTCCTTCAGACAAGGAGTGAAATGAGGATTGAAACTGACACAATGCGGATCCGACCTGACATCATCAGGGAATGGGGACGCGAAATAATAAGGCTTGCAGGGGCGGGAGCGAAGAGCGGAGGCGATTCTAATAACGGGCTTAGATTTTTGGCATAGCATCACGGAAAACCGAGACACAGGTGAGGCTGGAGTGATTTTTTTTGGTATGTTATGGATGGATGACACCAACGGTCTCATTAACTTAATGCATGACGGCAACCAAAAGTGTAGTTTTCTTTAAGAGGATTTTAAGTCAGAAAATGTTCATACAAAATGCATTAACGTTTCTCTCCCATAAACTACTTTTTAATATATTTTAGAAAAAATCTTGAGAAGGAACAATTAAAAAAAGGGAAACGTTCGTAGTTTTTTATAATAGCTACTACTTACTCAACAATCGCGGAAATCGCACATGATATAAGGTTTAAAAAAATCGTCAAAAAATACTGTAGTCACCCATAACTTGCGCCAAACCTGAAGGCAGTCGGCGCTGGCCTTTGTCTAGCATGTTTGCTCCCGTTTTTAAAATTAAAACTATGTGGCCCGGAACGCAACCACGAGTTATTTGTCGCGAGACAGAAGGAAAATTGTTTGTTCTTCTTATTTGTTTTTAGTAGAATGATGTTGAAGACTGTATTGTTAATTGGGGACGTTAAGAACTTTGATTCAATGATGGTGTTCATTTAAAAAATGTTCATAATGCGCGTCGAAAATTGGATAGGTACTATTGGACATTAGCAACCCTAAAGTATCGCTGCAGAGATCCTTTGGCTTACAAAAATATCCTTTGCTAGCTTTTTCAGTTTATCGCTTATCCCGCGGAAACTAAAACAAAACTGGGGATAAAAGTATCTATATCAATCCACGATACCCAGGATGCCAAAAGACATACAAATCCGGCTGGAAGCCGTTTAAGCGTAATTGAAACACAATCGTCTAAACATACATAAAATCTTTTACATACATAACATTTAGTACGATGATAATTATGTCACAAACGTAGAGGTTTTATCGCTAAATTATTATTTTTTTTGCTAGAAATTACTGCTTTGCTAGAAAAGATGAAGAAGTTGAAGCAGTAAAAATAAATAATGTGACTATTAAGGTGCTTTAATTTTTAAAGAAAATAAAGCGTGAGACTCCTATTAACACTAATTTGTCGCACAAAGGTAGTGCTTGAAATGATTTAATTACCGAGCAAAAAAACTAGACTGTACTATTTTATCTCAAGAAACTCGGAGCTAATATGCATAAAGAACGCCTTTTTACTTTCACGGCTTCTCTTGTTTTGAAAGCTCCCGATATAATTTATTCAGGTTTAAAATTACCACCAATTAGAGTCTTCTTTGCCAAGAAAGCATAATATATTATGTGCGGTACTTCATTTCGTTCTGACTTTTTGGAACGAAGTTCCTTATCATACGTTATACTCCAGACGCTTGGAGAATGAGAGCCAGGCCGAAAAAAATGTCCGATACGCCGCTTTTGTTAAAGCGAATTTACTTTTGTTTGTCAAATAGGAACGCAAAGATAATAAATCAATGAAGAATTCCTTTGGTTTTGTAATTGAAAAACCAAGATTTTATTAAGTTCTTTACAGAAACATGACATGAAATATTCTTACACGTACCCGTAGACCAATCAAAAACAAACAAGTAACCCACAAACACAACGTTCCCAACATAACAAACCAGCGTCTTAATGTTTCGTCAAAGCCGACTTGGTAATTGTAATTAAATTTTCCTTCGCACTCGATTTCAAAGCAGTAAAGAACAGTATGTCATTTTAAAAACACGTTCCACCTTGACCAGAAATGTGAGACATTGTTTATAAAATTATGATGTAGTATTTATTTTGTAGATTCGACCTTTTGTTGCTAACGTAAATGGGTGATTCTTCGAGCGTTTCAACCGCCTCCATTCCCGTGCCCGCATTAATGTCGAAATTCCTGTAGGTATTTTCGATTATCTTATAGAGTGCCGTGACTTCTACAAAGTTTAACTGAAAATGCTTCCAAAGCTACAGGAATTTCGACATTAATGCGGGCACGGGAATTAAGGCGGTTGAAACGCTCGAATAATTGCCCAAATATTAATATTAACAGCGCGCTATATACTGTTAATGAACAAGCGTCATATTTTGAGGTGTGACCTTTTTTGCAAGTAAACAATTCATATCACTCTAGCAAATCAATTTCAGTTTAAGCTACGTAGAATATATTCAGTGGGTGGTGAGAGTTGAGCTATTTACCTGAGACCGTACTGTAAAATGAATTTGCAAAGTCTGGAACAGACTCAACAGAAGTAGGAACGGGACGGAGATATGTAACTGCTATAGCGCTGTTGCTTTCACTGCCTGGAACTTGGCTCACTGGCAGATACTTCATAATGTGGCCACTTCCTGAGACCCCTTTTTGCCCCTGCGGCTATAACTTCACCAATAGTTACGCTCATCATAGTTAGTGAACCTATACTTTCACAAAAGAAACACCTTTTTAATAGTAAGGAGGTAACCTACTTAAATATTTTTAATAGTTTGGATCAAATTACCACCAAACATTTCATTAATTTCAATTAATATTCCATCTGCCGCTACTGTTTCTCCACTTAGTTTATGTAACTCAAAGACTTGGTGGAATATGCAAATCATTAACTCGCAACTTGTGAAAATATGTAACTGGAGAGGTGAACTTTCCTTTGATGTTTATTTTTATCTTTAACGAAAGAGAAAATTTTGTCAATGACGCGTTTTATAGTAAATGTAATATTAAACGAGTTTTGGGCAGTTAAGTATTTTTTGAGATACCCATGCCTTTTTGCAGTTTGCGCTGTTTATTTGTTATCACATTCATATTTTGTCATTTTGTTTTAAAATATTCTATATACTCATTGTTATAAGACAGAATAGATATTTGCACGCCGGAATCCCGGCAGAATATGATCCTAATATGATTATGTACCTACTGTATCCACTTGTTATATCATATTCAGCGAATAAAATAATCATTTCATTTCTAAATATTATGTTTTTGGAGGCGCTTCTTTCGAACATTGGTCTCTTTTTGGAAAGTGCTAGTAGACTCAGGACCTGGGTCTGAAATTATATAATCATAGATAAAACTGTTATTTAGTATGATTATGTAATTAAACGAAGCTTCTTTTTGATCTGAGAGCAATCTAACAAGTTTAGAACAACGAAGACGGCGAAGCTACATCCAGACTTCAGCATCATACCGCTGTTAGACGTTATAACATTACTATGACGTCATGTCTACGTAATGTAAACCAAACATCAGCCCATTACAACAACAAGAACGGTTTCAAAATGACCCAGCAAGATTTAAACTCAAAATCATATAAATTTAAATAAAATTATGTTGAAAACGGAAAGAAACATTTTGTTTTATTGTGTTGTAAAATAATTCCCAGAAAAATATTCTAAAGATAGTAATATCAGTTATAAAGCCTTTGCCATTTTAACTAGAGAATGCTTTATTTTCATATTGCATTATTAAAAAAAAGCCGTGGTAGCCTAATGGTTTGACCTGCCGACTCTTAAGCAGAGGGTCGTGGGTTCGAACCCGGGCTCGCACCTCTAAGTTTTTCGGAATTTATGTGCGAGATATAATTTGTACATTTACCATGTGCTTTTCGGTGAAGGAAAACCTCGTGAGGAAACCTGCACACACCTGCAAAGCAATTTGACGGTGTGTGCGAAGTTCCCAATCCGCACTGGGCCCGCGTGGGAACTATAGCCCAAACCCTCTCATTGTGAGTGGAGGCCTGTGCCCAGCAGTGGGACGTATATAGGCTGGATTATTATTATTATTATTATTATTATTATTATTATTATTATTATTATTATGCTTTATTTTCAACCCTGTCATACACTTTGCAAATATTTGATTGAAGGACATTTTCGCGAGAACATGATGACTCTGAGCAAATATCACCGAACATTTCCCAATATTGAGTAATCAAGGTAATGGAACAGTTCTCACTAAAATGCCTTTAAAGAGCAATATGGTTAAGTATTTCTATTCCCTCTTTACAAGTATCTTAAGCGATTTTATTTTCAATTACGTTCCTAACCTTTTCATCTGAAGCCTCTTTGAATAATTAATAAACGTCAGCATCCGCGCCATTCTGTGCTTGGGATTGTTTGTGGCATAAAAGATACTCCATTTAGAAACCCCTTTCAATATAGAAAATCAAAACTGTGGTGCGGCCATTAATAAAATCAGGTTGGGAGGGAAGACAGAAGACAACATGGATGGAAAGGTTGGTGAACAGAGCCCTTAGCCAAGATGTCCATCGCTAACTAGCGTTTCTATTCGTTTCGTTTTTAAACCAATCGCGTCACTGGTAGACCACGTCATACGAAGAGTCACGTCTCTTCGTATGACGTGGTCTACCAGTGACGCGATTGGTTTAAAAACGAAACGGATAGAAACGCTAGTTACAGATGGGCATCTTGGCTAAGGGCTCAGGAAGATTCATATTAATTTTATAAATATGCATACATAATTTGTGCTCTCAAATATCTTGCTTACTACAAATCTGAGACCAAGTATTGAACTAAGTACAATTTCACTTTTATTAAAAATGTATATTTATTTATTTTTAAATACACCAAACTTCGCTGAAGCCACATGTGTTTACTTACGAAACCAAACTGTGCCTCAAGGCACTATGCTTGGGTTCTTATATTTTATCATTGAATAATAATCACGGTTCTCAATACATACATACTAATTTCCAGAACGGTTATATTAACTACAAATAACATGGTGTTCCCTTATTCAATAATATAAGCCGTGGTAGCCTAATGGTTTGACCTGCTGACTCTTAAGCAGAGGGTCGTGGGTTCGAACCCGGGCTCGCACCTCTAAGTTTTCCGGATTTTATGTGCGAAATATAATTTGTTAATTTACCATGAGCTTTTCGGTGAAGGAAAATATCGTGAGGAAACCTGCACACACCTGCAAAGTAATTTAACGGTGTGTGCGAAGTTCCCAATCCGCACTGGGCCCGCGTGGGAACTATAGCCCAAACCCTCTCGTTGTGAGTGGAGGCCTGTGCCCAGCAGTGGGACGTATATAAGCTGGATTATTAACTTATTTATTAAGAACGGCAAGAATGACCCGGATCTTATTATCAACTCGCCATCCTTACCGCCCGTATTCAACCTAAATCTCTTTACCAAAATCCCTGAGCGAATTCAAAAGAACCTCGAAGTGGCGACACGAATTAATGTTCAGCAATGATAACACGGAACTGATACCGATGCCAGCAACAAATTTGCTTATTCGATTCTACTTAGCGTTAAATGGGAGTTATTTGCGGACTGGAAGCTTTGTACCGTTCAGAGGCTTTGTTTATGGGATGGAGTTTGATGTAAAAGAGTTTAGGAATGAATATCCTTTTGTTAGCAATGAAGGTCTTGCTTCGTCACAGTTGTGTTTGTTTATTGTAATAATTTGAGTTTATGTTGAAATCCTTTGAACCTCAAAATTTAAATTTATATAAAAATTACATAATGTTTATCGTAAGGAATGTGAAGTATACTATACAAAGCAACTTTAAGGGTAAACCCTTTGCCATAGTAAATAAGGAATTTATTGAAAAATAGCTAATTGTTGAGTTTCTTACGACGCTTCTCTACAGAGTATTCTCTTGGGAAGCTCTGGCAGACACTGACTTGTGTAAAATACGATTGTTTTTGCTCTCAACTGTGTGAACGAAAACTCGTATAGCATTTTTTTTCTGGATAACACTGCAATGTCTATTTTCTGAGCTTAATCTATCTCTAAATGCTTAACTTTCGTTTAGCCGTGATAGCATAAATAAAAAAGTGAAAGAGTTTCAAATAAGTGGTCAGTGCGCTCGATTGCCTTAACGTATTGCCATCGAGAAAATATCTATGTGATTGAACAGCGCTTCCGTACCCGTATTTAGTACTATAAGTTAACATTTTGTATCCTCATCGAGTTTTGATCGAGAAGTACCCGTAAAGGCGTATTTAAGGTGACATTGTAAAATAATATACAGACGCGTGTGTTAAAGCGAGACGTATAATTGAAATGATCGTGATTGAGCTATCATACTTAATCATTACCATCATCATCATCAGATAGTCGATGAATCACTAGACATAAGCCACATTTTTTTCCCTAATATTCAAGTTGCGTACCTAGGACATTTGATGGATTTGTAGGAATTTTGGCTGGAAGCTTTATTTCTGCTACGTAATCTAACAGAATCTCTGCATTTTGGTGCAGTGCTGCAAGTAGCGAGAGGCGGAGATTTGGTATGTGGTTTAATTATTGTGTGGATAGTTCAGTATATTTAACTTAATCTTCTTCTGGTTTCTATAAGTCGTATATTTGAGGAATGTGCTCCTGGAATATAGAGCTTACAGTGATAACGCCACCGTTATCCTAATTGGTGATCCTACCTAAAAAAATTCAGGGAACGATCTACCAAAAATTTACGTTGGCAGTCCTGGGCTAAGGGTATTAGACAATGATTAACTACGTGTAAAGAGAAATACATATCTTACATAAAATAATATAAGAAATACACTAATTTGTAGGCAGACTAACTAGGCTAACCGCGTTAAGTTCGGTCTTTACCGTCTTCTAAACTGAAGTCAAATTGTTCCCTGAAGTTAATTTGAACCTGTTTACGGGTATTTAACAAGACCAAGTTTCAACGGCGACGCGGTGGACGGAAAGTTTCTGAGCAATTTGCCAAAATACCACGTCGCGCGCTTTAGTGTATCTTGCATGTGGCTAAAGCCGCATTCACATCTGTCTGACGTGTTGTCGTGACGCGTCAGAACAGTATCCGTTTCATACATTTAATATGGCTACGTTCACATTTGTCTGCACGGAGAAAAAAATCTAGTTTTGTGTAACAGAATATTGTAAATTCTACTTGTATTATATGTGACAAGTATACGTTTTTTACACATTAATATAAAATTCTACTTCTGTACCTACAACATAATTTCTAGTACCTATTACCATTTACCTAGTATCGTAGGAAACAAATATTGTGTAGCATACAAAACCTGTTGGACGCTAAATGCATATTTTACTCTGTAACTATTAGATAGTAACCACTACAATATCAAAGTTTTCGTGTAGGTACTAGAATATTCTAGTATTAACAAAAATATGACTTGGTGTCATTAAAAAAATATCTGTTAACCATAGCTGAAATCTGTTTTCCTACACCAGAATCATAACTACAATACAAAATGGTAATATTGTAAAATATTTTTTTCTCCGCGTGACGCAGTGAGTTGTGATGGCTTGTGTTGTGTCGCATCACAAGCGATCCCGGTCTGCGTCAGGATGGGTGAGGTGGGGGGTGGCGTCACAACGGATCAGACGTGTGCACGGGTTGTCTGACGATCTTGGTTCAAAACAGAAGACGTCAGAAACCTTGGATCACGTTGCCAATTTCATTCCGAACAGCGCCCTCATTTTTTGGCTTGACTTTGCCATTTCTTTGTAAAAATTGAAGCAAGAAATAATCCAATTGCCTCCAAAATATAACCAGCACAAAATCCTCTTGAGACCCGAAACTAATCTCCAAGTTTTTTATTTATCTCAATCTCGAGTCTGAACCTAACCACAAAATAGGAGTCGCTTCATTTCATAAATTAAGCCGAATTGCCGGCTATCTAATATTCGGTCCACGTACAGACAAAGCTATTTGTTTCACCGTATAATGGGATTGTTTTTGAAACTTTGTATGAAAACTGGCGGGTCTCGGTAAACATGCTATTTTCAATTTTGTTTTTCGAACACTACTAGCGGACATACACAGAATTTGACGTCGTTTTACAGTATGTACCTACCGTACATTTATTAATTCATTCTACATTCTTTCTGTGTGTATTTTTCTGGCCTTTGCTGATATTTGTCACGAATAAATGTTTTTCTTCTTTTTCTTCTTCGAACAGCAATAGTACGAGCATAGTTATTATACTCTTGGGTTCGAGCTGTCAGCGTGATAAATTTTCAACAAGATTACGCCATTTTTGCTTATGCTCTTATAACTTTAACTTAAAATTATCCCCTTTCAGCATAATTACACAATTAGGCAATAAAATTGATTTCTGGATTTCTCTTTAGGTTTGGGCCTAAGTCACAGTCACCTATTTTCTCAAAAAACTATGCAAGTCACAAAGCTGAAAAATTGTACACATAATAGTTATTTAAACCGCAAAGACCAATCTACTCGTATGTAAATACAAACCAATTGCCGAATGTATGTACGCGCACAACTTGAGAACAGCTCGACCGATTGGCTAATTGTTTTAATTGTTGTGTTTGTAATTGTCAGGACAAGGTTAGATTTGTATGTTAGTTTTTTATATTGCACCCGGGCGAAGTCAGGGCGGGCCGCTAATAATAATATAAAAAGTCCCTGGCTATTTGGATTGTTCTTCTGTATACATAGTTAAGAAGCCGACGTTGAGTATGGAAATCAAGTGCTCGACTTGATTTGTAAAGGTTACCTGACACCGTCCGTCGATACACATGTCCAGGCTGCCTGGTCTGCACCTGGTGCCATCGGAGACCCTCGCAGCCAGCACTGCCACCACCACTCGATCTTCGTCGTCCAGGGACGCCGTCTGGAATAAAGTGAAAGTTAATACGCATTAAAGCCGGAACGATCCGACACGGTCCGGTTTATTCATTATATTAAATTACGTCTCGAAATTTAAATGTTACAGTGGAAGTTCCAAAATAGTTAAGTTATTCCTTTGGCAAGTGAAAGTTTTCAAAATAATTAGTATTTTTAACAAAAGTTTTGAATTTTGTGTAAAAAACGGGATTGTTATTGTTTTCTTCGCACATCATGAACATATCGATTAATTTTGAAAATTCGTTGTTTAATTCAGCGCCCTCTGTGGAAATATTTTAAGGTAACTTTTGATGATCTAACCTTAAAATGCAAAACACATCTGAGAATGGTTTTAATTAAGATCTGAATCTTTAAAACCTTACTTAGCTCTAAGCTACGAATTTAAAATTCTTTTAGATCAAAAGTTAACGCGAACTCGGCTAATTGAGTAATCCCATCAAAAGCGAGAACCTGCAGGGATAAGCTGACGTGTTGTTTTACAAGACGTCTATATTGAAGCTGGATGTAACGTTATATTTCAATTGTTTTGAGAATTAAAATTGAGAAATAAATAAATAATAATAATTGACTATTGGGTGATGTACAAACTTGACGCATCTTCATGAGTGCCATGGGAATATATTATTGAATAACCAATGATAAATAAGCGCTACCTATTCCGATCACTAGTGATGGAGGGTAACAAGGAAACATAATGTTTTGAACAACGTAAACCTGTTCTGCCTAAACTTTTAAACCGTCGAGTTTCTTGCTGCACTCATTTGAAAGAAAGAAAGAAAGAACATAAAAACGTTTATGTACATACATCTAACAAAAGTACAGAACACAAATTAACAAACAAAACATACACAAAAAAAAGGAAAACAAAAACTGTCTGCAAACGCAAAATGGTCCCAACTCTTGTCCGACCAATTTACTGGATGCATTATCTGAATCTGAATAAAACCTCACCGGCTCCGGACGCTGGCCGTGCTGCGGTGCTCCCCTGCAGGTCAGGGCGCAGGGTTCTGCATCGTCACGATGAGCTCGCCAGTGGAACAGCTCCCCACCGTAAGGGGTACCATCGTGAGCTCTACACTGTTGCTCCCGCCAGATATCTTCTTCTAGCAAGGAGATGTTGCCGCGGCAAGGCTGGAAAGAAGAATTAAGTTAGAGGAATATAAAGTCTAGAAGGCAAATAAATCAAAACTAATTACGGAGACAAATATATCAAAGCATCTAGCGTTCTATTTTCTGCTGAAATCTTATTGTTTTCAGTCAATCTTTTAAATCGCATTTTCGTATAAATATTTAAAACTACGAATGTAGGATGTAACGATCTAACCTTTTATTCCCCGACGAGCTCCTAAACTATTAGACCGATTTTAATAAATGGGGTGTCTATATACATATAATAAAATCGTTAAGACCAAAAAGTCTGTACATTGAAGATTTAAAAAAAAAACCGATCAGGGTGACTTATAATAAGTAACTGAACATATTAAAACCATTTTTAAAATTTTTGTTTGTTTGTTTGTTTGTTTATTTGTTTATTTGTTTGTTTGTTTGTTTGTTTGTTTGTTTGTTTGTTTGTTTGACTGAGCATCACGTAAAAACTACTGAACGGATGATGATGAAATTTTCATAAATCTATTTATATAATATCAGAATAACATTTAGGCTATAGAAATTTTGGAAAATATTAGAAGAAGGGGGAAAAAAGAGGGGGTAAAGTTTGTATGGAAAAACAAATTTAGATTGTTCTAGGATCATGAAACTCAGAATAAATACTAATTAATAAAAATAAAGTAATACCTGTTTCATAGTTTTTTTTTTTATCTCATCCAAAAACGCAAAAAAGAGGGTTTTATGTTTCAAATTACTGGAATTCATACAACTATAAAATAAAAACCAATGAAGTTTGACCTTTGAAACTTGCTACATATACTTAAAATTACAAATTAAAAAAACTACTTTCGGCGATTTTGGATAAACTACCCCTAAGGGGTGGAAAAAGGGGGGTTAAAGTTTGTATGGGAGTTTGGTCGTTTTTCAAGTTAGAAACGTGGGAATTGCTATAGGAATACTGTTATCAAATAAAAAACACTATTTTTGGTGATTTTAGATAAACTACCCCTAAGGGGATGAAATGGGGGGTTATAGTTTGTATGGGAGTTTGGTCATTTTCAAGTTAGAAACGTAGAAATTGCTATAGGAATACTGTTATCAAATAAAAAACACTACTTACGGTGATTTTGGATAAACTACCCCTAAGGGGATGAAATGAGGGGGTTTGTATAGAAGTTTGGTCGTTTTTCAAGCTTAAAACGTGGAAATTGGTATACTTATAGGCTATTGTGAAGTGTTAACAAATGAAAAAAAATAACGTTCGGCGATTTTGCATAAACTAACCTTGAGGAGATGAAATGGGGGGTGGTAATTTGTATGGGAGTGTGGTCAATTTTGAAGTGAGAAACGTGAAGAGTAGTATATAGGCTACTGTTAAATAACAAAACAATACAACTTCTGGCGATTTTGGAAAAACTACCCCTAAGTGGGTGAAATCGGGGGTGAAAATTTGTATGGGAGTTAAGTCAATTTTAAAGTAAGAAACGTGGAAATTGGTATAAAGGCTCCTGTTAACAAATTACTTTCAGATTTTGGATAAACTGCCCCTAAGAGGATGAAACGGGGGGTTAAAGTTTATAATGGAGTTTGTTTGTTTTTAAAGTTAGAAACGTGAAAATTGGTATTTAGGCTACTGTATACAAATAAAAAATACCACTTCTGACTATTTTGGATTAACTACCCCTAAAAGGATGAAATGGGAGGTGGTAATTTGTATGAGAGTTTTGACAATTTTTAAGTGAGAAACGTGGAAATTGGTATAAAGGTTACTGTCAACAAATAAAAAATATTACTTTTGGCGTGTTTGGAAACATCTACCCCTAAAAAGGTGAAATGGGGGGTAGAAATTTGTATAGGAGTTCGGTCAATTTTGAAGTTAGAAACGTGGAAATTGGTATATTCGCTACTATTAAGAAATAATAAAAAAGACTCAGTTATTTTGGATTAACTTCTCCTAAGGGGCTGAAATGGGGGGTTAAAATTTGTATGGGGGTTTGGTCATTCTTGAAGTTAGAAACGTGGAAAATTGTATAAAAGGCATTGTTAACAAATAAAAAATAAAACGTTCGGTGATTTCCGAAAAACTATCCCTAAGTGGGTGAAATGGAAGGTGAAAGTTTTAATGGGAATGAAGACATTTTTGAAGTTAATGAAGTTAGTGTTAACTACTGCTTACAAACCAAGAGTACTTTCGGTGATTTTGGAAACACTACCCCTAAGGGGGTGAAAATGGGGGTGGCAATTTGTAAGAGAGTTTTGTTATTTTTGAAGTTAGATATATAAAAATTGGTTTCTAGACTACTAAATATAAAATACGAGTTTTCTTATAATGGAATCCCAGGTGAATTGACGGCACCCTTCAAACATTTAAAGGACTCATACAGCTATTTTCAAACTTCTGTAAGAACATTTACATTCCAAAAGCACCATTTGGTAAAGTGAAATTAATGACCAGACATGACCATCGGAACTCCTAAATAATAAGTATTTAACAACACGCTACTTTTGCCCATCATTTGTAAGGGGCTGTTTATTTATTACTACGTAAGACGATTTGTGGGGCGGGGGTCTGAACAAGTCTTATTTTTTCTTACATGGGGGTAGGATGTTTTTACGTAAGATCACAAAAGCAAGCACAAATTAAAGCGTTTATATATTTTTGCTACTTTTTCTTTGTAATTTTGGTAGATACTGATCTTACGTAAGATTAAAAAGGAGGGAGGGGGTTCATCCAAGTCTTATTTTTTCTTTCGTAGGGGGAGGGGGGTCAGAAATTGGTTAAAATTGTCTTACGTAATAAATGAACAGCCCCTAATGAATGTGGTGAAATGGAAGTTTCGCCAAGTACCAGGAGAGTTCTTCAACGATTAATGTCCATGCATATTATATTGGATAGCCCCATTTTGTCAAGAGTGATGAAGAATTGGCAATAAGCATTAATGCCATGAATGTAGTGTATATGTGCTGCATGTAATACATAATCACAAAATAATTAAACAAACACTAAAAAGCGAACAAATGTTAGGAAACATTACTATTTTTTTGGAAAGTCTGTCCCTTCATGATACGTACTTAATGAAAATTTTATTTATACCTACCTACTTTTTAACGAAATTACTGACTCTCCGCAGACGAAGTCGCGGGCGGACAGCTAGTCATAAATAAATATGTGACGTTCTCAATATAAAGGGACCTTATGGAGGGAGGCGGTTACGCCGTTTTTAGAACTGTTACAATAGTATTGGTTTAGTTACAAGAATAAGAAGAGCATAACTGCCTTCCTCCATAAGGTCCCTTTATATTGAGAACGTCACATTATGATTCATCTAAAACGTGCGAGTGTCAGTCGCCAGTAAGATTTTAGTTTGCAAATTGTTTTTGCCTTTTCTTTGTTATATTTTTGTATTATGTCAAATATTCTATTCTTTTCAAATAATTGGTCAAATATTTTCTTCTTAACACAATTCCTAATCACCTGGAATAGTTTGAACCGCAATTTCATCCACTTATTTGTTCTATTCCACATCATTACACCGAACAACCCAAACATTCTCATCGCATTTCTAAGATTAAAAAATTCGAGAAATAACCTTCATATTCTTCATCCTAAAATGATCGGACAGAAAAACCGTTACTTTAATAATGGCTTCAGACCACGTACATTTTCACAAGAAGCGTACTGATGAGAAATACTACAGTTACTGAAAATAAACTGAATAAATACATTTTCTTCAAGACTTCACCAGAAATAAGAGTTAAAGTGCTTCAAGTTATCTTATGAGGTGAACGTTCTCACAACCAAGAAATGTCTCAGAGTTATTTTCAAGTGGCAAAGATTCAGTTTTATAAATGTCTACGTTGCAAAAATGGTTATTTGGGTCGTGATAACAAATAGACAGTATTTCAAACGTTGAATTAGTAGCTAAAATGTTAGTAGCTTTTTACGTTTTAACTGTTTAACTGCCGCACTCAGAGACATCAATTAAGTTTTAAGTTTCATTAAAGTAGATGCTGTCACTTTCTTTGCTATAGCAATAGAATAAGACGCAGCAACTTTAATGAAACTTAAAACTTAATTGACGGCTCTGAGTGCGGCAGTTAGCTATCAAATGTGACGTTCTCAACATAAAAGGACCTAATTGAGGCAGGCGGTTACGGCGTTTTTAGAACTGTTGCCATAGTATTCGTTTAGTTACAAGAACAAGAAGAGCGTAACTGCCTTCCTCCATAAGGTCCCTTTATATCGAGAACGTCACAAATTATTTGCAGTCAGAGGACTGTTTGAAATGTATTATCAAGAAACGTTATTAATTGTATGGACTTATTGTCGCACTCAGAGACGCCAATAAATGTTAAAGTTTGATTATAGTTGCTGCGTCTTATTCTATTGCTATAGCAAAAAAAGTGACAGGAACTTTAATCAAACTTAAATGGTAATTAACGTTTCTGAGTGCGGCCGTTTCCGAACCAAATAATTATTGTATGATTCGTTATTCCCTAATTGTTATAAAGTCATTATAAACAAAGTTCCATCTGAATTATTATAAAATAATTGACATTTGACATTGTTTTAAAATTTGGTATATCGTCGAATTTTTACAGATATTAGACCCTAAGACAATTACCTAAAAGATCTCTTTAATAAACAAACTACGCTCAATAGGAACAAAACGGGCCATGGTTACACGTGAATGTGTATGTCTACAGTGACCGATTTTTATTGCAAATCCAATGGAAGACGGTTAGTCTCCATTGCTATTCAGGAGTCCTAAGTTAGAGCCTATTTTCGGAATAAACGGTTTTTTTCCAGCATTTTGTATAAGTAAGCGGCCTTCATGTTCCCTTTGGGTGAAGGTTTTTATGAAGATATATGGCAAAATGGTTGTAAGGGTAGCGTAGGTCCGTTTGACGGCTATACGGAGATCGAATGTTAGTTAGTTAGTGTTAATGGAAAAAAAACAAGTGTGGGTAATTTTATATTGAAAACGTCACAATTTATCTTTAATTTTACCTTCTCGATCCTTTAAAAGACATGCAAAGCGCGAACCAATCGGATTTAAAAGCATTGGCAGTCAATGAAGGGCAAATAACAATCCATATTATCATTCAACGTTCGTTCCTTTGCCCCTGGCGTCCCCCGTTCTCCAGAAAGTCGATTAAACTCATAAGTAGGGATGCAAGGCGGAGCGAGTATCAAAACCGTTTTATGCAAGGAACTTTGTGCGAAAGGATTTGATACTTGACATAATTTTGTGCGCATATAATGATTGTAACTATATCAAGTAATTTTTTCATTTATTTAAAATTAGTAACAAAAAAATATATCTTCAGGGTAAAACAGAGTAGGTACCGAACGGTGGTGCGTAGTACACGCACTACCGTTTAATTTCGACATAATCGAAGAATTATTTAAATGAATCAATATTTTTTCTAGAGAAGCCTTTATAAACAGCTATGTTATTCTGTTAAAACAACGTCATTCAGTTCTACTCAGTCGATGAATATCCGGCGAATTTACATCGTCCGTCAAGGTGGGTAAATGACATTCAACTGCCTGCACTTTCATTTAGTCGCTAGTTTGACAGCTGATGGTCTGTGAAACCAGCGACTAAATGAATGTGCAGGCAGTTGAATGTCATTTACCCACTTTGACGGACGATGTAAATTCGACGGCTATTCATCGACTGAGTAGAACTGGTTGACGTTTGTGTTAACAGAATAACATAGCAGTAGTAAGTAGGTAGAACTAAAAAGGATTTTTTTAAATCAGAAATGGGTTTGCGTTTGACCTCAGTCTCACCTCATGTTAAGTGACGACGAGGTCGAAGATGGTACAAGCTTACCCAGAAAATGCCTATTCACTCTTGCCTTCTTCTTGCTTTCGTTGTCGCATTGTAAGACCCAAATGCAAAATTAATAGTTTTGTTGAAACCTCCGCTAATAGGTACGTAGTTTTTTAACAGCCTAATAATCGCCCCCGTTATCTGGAAACCATAATCTCATCTTTTCCGTTCTTCCACCCCGTGTCAGTCGGAACCAAGAAACTGCCTTATCTATTTTGATCGCTTCTTAGTGTTCCGAATCAAATACTGAATTGCGGAGCCCTTAAGATGACCTTGGTGTTTGTCTGTCTGTCAAGACAGTTTATTCCGACACAGCTAAACCTATCGGACTAGAATTTTGAATAATTGCTAGTTTTATGTTAATGGTGGCCCGCAGAAAGAATAGTAATAAAAATAAATATAAATTATTTATTTAGCCGACGGCAACTGCGTTGTAACCACTACCAAATTAGAAATACTGCATTCAGTTGTAAGATTAAACTCCAGCGCATGTGATATTCAACAACAGCATCGTTCTTACTACGGCGCTCGGTGTAATACAACGGCATAATTAAATTATTCTGGGGCAGATTACCAGATCACTGTGCTCCCTAATTGTCTAGCATACATAGCCTAGAACAGCTACTTTAATTTCCAAGAATATTTATTTGTTTGTTGTTTTTTCGATAAAAATAATCTCAAAAGTGAAAATAAAGTGATCGTCCACATAATGACCAGATTTTTCCAATATTATTAATAAATTTCAATTTATTCTCGTTTTATTGTTTTCATACAGATGGAATTTCTGCCATAATATCTTTATAATTAATAAATATTTTAAAAAACGAAACGTAAACGTCGAAATCAGTTTACATTTAGGGGGTGGAAAACGTTATCGCCGTTTGTATGGAGAGCCGTCACCTCACAATCCTCTTCATTTATATTGTAGAAATTATCTCACAAACACAGTTTAGCTTCGAGCCATAATATTTTGTCTGTGTGTTTGTAAACATTCATCAAACTCGTGAAACTTTGAGACAATTGACAGTTGTTTTATGTTTTAATTGATTGCGAACAACGATCAATCTTTTCAGGTTATAAAAATATAATTTATCAAACAATGAGGCTAAAAGTTTTTCAGTATTCAGTAAGTATATTTATTTGCAATATATGTGGTTTATAAGTACAGCCTTGGCCAAAAGTATTGAGCACCCCAATTTTTCCTCTGTAACTTACAAATAAAGTATTATTTTTCAATTTGAAAAATACACAAAGACGTAAAATATAATAAGTGTTTTAACATGTGCCAATCATAAGTAGATATTATTTCTTAGCTATTTGCGTGTGAAAACTGAAGCTAGAAAAAGTCGGGTTTTACAATAAAATGATTAAATTAATTGTATTTTTTTCCACGGAATTTCCCTTAATAACGTCAATAAATGTGACTAATTTTTCCGATAGATATACAAATTTCTATAATAAAAGATATAAATGCCCCTTTTAAAGTTTGACTTTTATATGAAAAACGCACGGGTGCTGAATACCTTTGGCCAAGGCTGTAGGTTGTTAACAATAGTAAGTCCAACACATTTAACCATTTTGGCGTACAAATCTGATGCCAATACAATACTGAAATGACTTTTAAATGGAGATAAATTGATGCCTACGGCAAAGAGTAAAACCGGGCAAGTGAGTCGGACTTGCGCACTGAGGGTTCCGTACATATTTGGCTGGTTTTTAGTATTTGTTGTTTTTAAATAGTGTTTACAAATGTTTATCGTTTAATAAGTAAGATAATAATGTTGTTGTTTCTTAGTGGTGTGAAGTAACTCATCTGTATTTCTATCGTTTGTGGTTACGTGCAGTCTAGACTCAAATAAACAGCGAAAATTGTGCAGCGGGCTAACCACCGCGGCGTTACCGCGCCGCGGGGAGCCGAGCTACGAATGAGGCTTTACTGCGTTCAAATGTACATCACTAACTAATATGAGAATAATTTCAAATTATTGTCGTATTAGTTACTTAAAAGGGCCTAGTGTGTAGAGTCCTTAAGTAACTAATATAAGAACAATTTTATTTGAAACTAGTGGACCCGGCAGACGTCATTATTCCCAATCACAGATTAATCTACCGGGTCCAATTTATAAATATAAACTATAAAGTAACTAATATAAGAACAATTTGAAATAGAACACTTTAGCAACAAAAATAAGAACAATTTGAATAGAGCCCTTAAGTAACTACTTAATATAAGAACAATTTGTAACCAAAGTTATCCCGTTACGTGAGATTTCCATTTGGCGAAGACAAGCGAACAAGACAAACTATCCGCGGACATGTTATAACTGGAACAATGTGATTGGGGCGGAACAAGTTCCAAACTTAACCTCGTGGACCTGAACTTGGGACGTGGTGGGACGTGTTCACACCGAGAGTGGATTTAAGTATAATTATATGGACCCTATGTAAAATGACAGATTAATAATAATAATGGAACGTTTGTTGTAAGTACCTAGTCAAGTTCATAAATATGTGTACACGTTTATTACCTTATCATTTTAATCGCTGTGACATTCATATATGGCAGTTTATAGATATGACATTAAATAGACAAGGTACTAAAATGTACACATATTTATGACCTTGACTGTACAGTACCTTTGAGAAGATTTTATGTCATAAATTGTTTCATAAAAGTAAATGTTAATTTTAACCGACAATAAAATGGTACTGTGTTGTTTTGTAGGGTTCCGTACCTCAAAGAAAAAATCGGAACCCTTATAGGATCACTTTGTTGTCCGTCTGTCTGTCTGTCTGTGTGTCTGTCAAGACCATTTTTCTCAGGAACGCGTAGAGGTATCAAGTTGAAATGAATACCAAATACATAAGTCTGCAGTCCCTTGGATCAGAGAAAAAATCAAATATCTAAGTCAACGCAATCAAAAGATATGGCCGTTTACGCCGCATATTGAAGGGAATCTCAAGGGAATCAAAACCTATAGGGTACTTTCTGTTGACTTAGAATCATGAAATTTTGCAAGAAGCTATGTCTTATAGCACAAGTAAAGGAAAAAATCCGAAAACCGTTAATTTGTAGTTACATCACATAAAAAAAGCCCAGTATAAGCTGACACTCACTAAGTACTACAGTGCATACTTATTGCGTGTCAGTTTATACTGGACTCTCGTGATTTACGAACTATTTACATGCCTACAAGTTTGTGCGGAACCCTCGGTGCGCGAGTCCGACTCGCACTTGACCGGCTTTTTTTATTCTATATGTTAGTATCCAACGTTATGTGTGGTGAATAACTTTAAGAATGTAAATATTAAAGTTTATGTCCCTGCAATAGTGAAATAAATGTATATTTTACTATATTTTTATTCAGGACTGACCAGTGATTGACTGCTCTCACCTGATTGTAAATGATGATGAGAACGATATAATATTATCTAGGATGGAGCTCGCTGGTACAGAATTGGTTTCCTATTCACCCTTGTTTTGAAGATACCCAAGTTATATCTCTCAGGAAATACAATTTATTATAAAAGCAAAACTTGTACGTCTGTTCCATTTTCACGGTTCAACCCCTCAACCGATCGATGTGAAATGTGACAGTCAGCATCAAATACATTTATCATTACTTTCTTAGCACCTACCTACCTTAAATTGTTTCTGTATGGTCCATTAGTTGACAGGTAGACAATGCCTCAAAGCGTTAAGTCCGCCATTTGTACCTACTTTGTGTGGGATCCCTTTGTTACCCATAAAGTTGTTGTATCGAATTTTGAAAGTCAGAAATTAATTGTCATACTATTTATGCTCATAACTATCGATAGTCATAAAAATTGTAAAGCATAACGCTTAATAATGCTAAAGTGAATAGTCCATAATGTTAAGGATTATAATTTTCATAAGTCATAAAAATTATATCTATAATATTCAAAGGCATATTGATGATTAAACAGAAATATTTTAAACTACTAATTATTATTATTCATACTGTTTCATTGTCTTAGTACATTATGTAATTTTTATGACTCCAAATGTTCTTTCTTTTTTAATTTCAAATTGATATTATGAATATGATGTAGATATATAAGGAAGGTCTCCATTAGGTACGACGACGAGCGAAGCGAGGAGGAGTGTTAGTTAGAACTGCGACCCTACAGCGCGCGAGCCGAGCGAGCGAAGCGAGCGTGCCGCGGGAGCGGCCGGCGAAGCGCCAGAACCGAACATATTTTTTAACTAATACTTACATATAGTAGGCAAAACTTACATTTTGTGTATTTTACTTTTATGATAAACAAGTTTGGACCTTATAATCACTATGTCAAGCAATATTATTACCTTTAACATTATGAGGTGTAATACATTATAATGTAAAAAGTTATGAATAAATTTTTTATGACTTTCGACAAATATGACCAGGAAAAATCGGAAATACAAATTATACCCTCAAATATTATGACAACCAATATTATGACTAACAATATTTATGACTAAAAACGTTATGGAATCTTAAAAACGGAACTAAAACTTTATGGAAGACAATATAGACCCACTTTGTGTATTGTGCGATAAAGTTTAAATAAATAACAAAAAAGTTCTCGAGGGAATAGCGGTAAACGATTTCTACGCGAATGGGGTCGTGGGCTAAAGCTTTATAAACTTAAGGTTAAAGGTATTCGCTGTTCGCTTTCGGTGTGACGTTCGCCCCGCATGTCGATAACGTTCGCTTCGACAATTAATCACACTGAAAGCTAAGTTCGCACCTAGCCCCGCTTCCGCTTTTAATTTGTCATGTATTGGAATATAGGAAGGTTATTAAACCTGGTTTGACGTAATGGAGGTTAAAATGATCCATACTGCCGCACTCAGAGACGTCAATTAATTGTTAAGTTTCATTAAAGTTGCAGCGTCTTATTATATAGCTATAGCAAAGAAAGTGACAGCAGCTACTTTAATGAAACTTAAATCTTAATTGACGTCTCTGAGTGCAGCCGATAGTCTGCAAGTGCCTGGTACACGACGACATAAAAAAAAATATTTTACGTACACAGATTGCCAGGCCTCACATATGTAGGCAGGTCAAATAAAAAAAAAAATGCTTTGACGTGCACCATATTGTATTAAATATTTTGACTTTGACTTTGACTGAGACTCCTAAAATCATAATTAATTAGACTGCTAAAATAAAAACAGGTTACCGACACGGTCCACGATCTCCTGATCTACTCCATAACAAGCATTACGGCGTAATTGCGTAGAACAGTTGGTATCCGGAGTGTCCGGGCAAAGTTCGACCGCCGTTTATTTGATACAGCGGGGCTTGCTCCGGGCGCGCATGAAGAGTACACGTCGGGACATTGCAATGAATAAACCTAGATATTAATTATCCTCGTGCCGCCCAATGTACATCACATTGTACAAAGTGACACTTAACATAACCGCCCAGACTTAAGCCATACAATTTTGAACTAAAAGGTATTGAAGAAAAAGATGAATACTTACTCGTGGACAGTTTGGACATAAACATGTTTTAGTCTATACATTGCACACTGGGCGTTTAGCTGATCTCGCGTTTTTTTTCTTGGGCGGCACGAGGTTAAGCAATTAGTGACGGCAAAAATCAAAGGATATGGCTAAGTAAATGTAAGCTAACGTGCATTCGCCTAGGTTGTAGGGACAAGTTGAATTCGGTGACAATTACCGTTTATGTTACGTTCGAAAAATGTATGGAATTGTGACGTTCTCAATATAACGGACCTTATGGCGGCAGGCGGTTATGCCGTTTGTAGAATTGTTACCATACTATTCGTATAGTTACAAGAATAAAAAGAGCGTAACTGCCTTCCTCCATAAGTTCCCTTTATATAGAGAACGTCACATATTAGCGACCGACGCGATAGATTGGCAGCTCACGTCTATCCTACATTTTGACTGTTTTGAACATCGTTATCGTTATGTATTATATATGTACGTATGTCTCTATTATATATCTATGTCTCTATTATTTATGTATGTCTCTATTATGTATGTCTAGGGCCGGCGAACATTGACAGATTTACGAGTAGGTATAGAGCAATAGCTTTCGAAGAGTAACTTGAACTGTGAAAACGGGTCAGCGGGCTTAGCATTCAATCACGAGATAAAATTTAACAGGTGCTAGGGAAATGATTACATCTATTCCATATTCTAACGTAATACTTAACGTTTAAGGTTTAAAATAAAAGTGTCTCGTCCTGACTTCTATTACCTTTTATTACTAAGCGACTACAGCGATTTTCACATTTTTGTAGCGATTTTATCAAGACGGGACACTTTTATTTTAAATTTTAAGCATTGTCTTACGTTAGCATATGGAATAGATGTAATCATTTCCCTGGCACCTGTCAAATTTTATTTAGTGCATGAATAACATTTGAAAGGCAAAAACGTTAAAGAAAATTCTACATAAGCAATTGTTCCAGAGGCGAGTGACCGCAACGCAAAATTTAGACACTCGTAACGCTCGGAATGCAATTTTGCCAAAATTGAAATTTTAAATTACGGCTTAACAATAGATTGGCTTTTTCACTAGTTTAAAGCAGTGACACAGGGACAAAGCCTCAATTTCTCGGTTGTTGTATTTTGAATTTAACTCTGCACGTGTTGACACAAGGTTTAAAACAGAATATACTGTTTTTTTTACAATTATTTGTAATAGTGAGCCAGCATAATACCTACTGGTAGTAATAGTTCAAATGTGTGAGATTTATAAAATTTTCTTCTTTTTCGTGTTCTAAATTATAGTCGGCGGGGACAATAGTGTTTTCATTTGGTGAGAACATAGTTATACGTGTTTGTTTTTATACTTTATATTGACTTGACGACGCTTAGCCTAGTTGGTAGTAACCCTGTCTACGAAGCTAGCGGTCCCGGGTTCGAATCTCGGTATAGGCAAATATTTGTGTGATGAGCGCGAGTATTTGTTCCCGAGTCATGGATGTTTTCTATTATTTAAGTCTGTATTTCTCCATATAAGTATGTATATCGTTGGCTAGTACCCATAGTACAAGCATAGAGCTTAGTTTGGGTCTAGGTCAATTTGTGTGAGATTGTCCCTGATATTTATATTTACTTGTAACTATTTTTGTGAAAAGTTTATAATACTAGGTTTTACTGTAGACGTCGATTATCGCTTTCTCCTGGAATTATCAAAATTCCGGGATGAAAGTACCCTTTGTGTCATTCCGGGATAAGGGCTATCTGTGTGCTAAATTTGATCCAAACCCGTTCAGTTAAACGGCGTGATAGAAACAAAACATTCAAACTTCCATTATGAACTTTCCCATTTATCATGCATGAGTAGGTTTTATACACGGTTATTCCTTTTCTAGCATAACAGGTAAGTTGATTGGGACTTGTAGCTTTGCCTTGTACAAATAAGTAAAGGCCCTTTTACATTGTTTTGTCCTCGAGTGCACGACAACGGAACCAATTATCGCGGAGCCTGCAACAGTTAGATTGAGGCTGGAATGTTTGTCTCTTGTACGAGTGATCTTTGGCTAGTTAATTAAAAAGCAACATTAAAATACCTGACTGCATATTTTCATGGTAAATACCAGTCAAGTGCGAGCCGGACTCGCCGTTTTTAGAATTGGGTATACTAAAAATCATAACTTAATCTGACGCACTCGAGTACTTATTTCAAACTATCGTTTTATTATTTATATCGTTTTATTGCCTTCCCCATGCCAAGAAATCTCATCTACATGTTGCATATATTATACGATTCACGCAAAAAAAAAACCTACTTAAAAACTCCGTAAGATATCTCGTCTTCAAGTAGATAACAAGGTAAGGTAAGTAATCTTGTACCCCAAAAAACACAATCACACTTACATACGAGTAAAACGCAAGCTATCTCACTTGCAAGTTAAGATCTCACCTGCATGTTGCATATCTTGTACCGCACGGGCTCCCCGCGACAGCCCACAGGCGAGGAGCATGTTCTGAGCTGTCTCGAGACGCCCCCGTCGCATGTCCGGGAGCAAAGCGACCATTCGCTCCATTGGGACCATCCTCCGCGTTCCTGTTGACAAGATGTGAGGTCATGTAACACAACATTAAAAATTAGATGTATGTAGAGAGGCAAGATGCTTACGCTAACTAGCGTTTCAATTCGTTTCTTTTTTTAAGCCAATCGCGTCACTGGTAGATCACTTGACACAAGTAGATCACGTGGTTTATCTAAGCGAACAGATAATTGCTAGCCAAGTGTCATCATCTTTTTATGAGCCTAAAGAACCCTGATGTGTTAAGATTGTTGGATTCTTGTCATTGTACAGTCACCACACGGGATTGTTGAGCCACTATAGAACCCTCTCACAGAAAGTCGACGGAAAATGTTGACGTAATTTCTTTTGAGTGACTTGACGTTGTCATTATGACAGGGTTCTATGGTGGCTCAACAATCCCGTGTGGTGACTGTACAATCGCCAAAGAAGAAACTTGACTCACGATAGAACTGTCTCGCAATTACATTATAAAACAATTTGTTTGCCACTTCTAACGATTTGATTAACCCGCTAACTTCACACCGGTTCCAACTAAACCAAAGTAATCATAACAAAGCGAGTTTACGAAACCATATTTTCGTGTAAACGACAAATAACTCCAAGAACATGACAGGCAATGCGAAAACCTAAAAGTTTCGTCTCCTTCGCTCCACAGAATTATACTGTGGAATGACAAAGAGAGAAACATTCTGAAATCACGTACGTTAATGAAACATCAATCACTGTGGCGCAAGTAATTTGGCGGGAAAACATTTCGGGTCACGGAGGGAAATGGGAGAGTGGAGGTGATACATTAATACCTGTGATATATTTTCCTCTTTGCAAAGTTCACAAGGATTTTGATACAACCATCATAACCAGGCCTTTTACCAAATTAATCTTATCTTAAGGAATATGTATGTTTTTTTTTTGCTTTATCAAAAAGTCATTCATGTAACAAACAGTAGAGAAAAATATTTTTTGTATAACTAAAAACCGGTCAAGTGCGAGTCTGACTCGCACACGAAGGGTTCCGTACCATCGTACAAGATTGAATACTATGTACTTTTTCAATATTTTCGTTAAAGAAACAAGATAAGCGCTACAATATGTAAAGTAGGTAATTGTCTAAATTCATTACATCCTTTTATTTAGGGACCCCCTTTAATTTATAATTTAATTTAATTTTTATTATTTGTTGTCATAACGGCCACAGAGATACACACTGTGAAAAGTTCAGCTGTCTACCTATTTCAGTTCATGAGATACAGCCCAGCGACAGACAGACGGACGGACGGACGGACGGACAGCGAAGGCTTAGTAATAGGGTCCCGTTTGGCATCTTTTTTTTTTCATAATTTTAATTTTCATAAAAATTAACAATATATAAGCCATTAATTATTTGTTTCTATCTCTTTCTAGCAAAACAGAATTTAACATGGAGTTTATATGGCCGTCGTGAAGTCATAATACATGTCTGATCTCTCGGTCTAATTAGTAGTTTTAAATGCTTATAATATTATCCGTATTTTTCAGCCGATTTTAATTTTAATTTCTTTTTTTGCCATCACTTTTACAGTATTTTCATATTTTGTAAAGAAATGCGATAAAAAAATCATGCATATTACTAGGTAGGTATAGCCGCTACAAAATTACTAGGTATTTATATTTTACCTTTAGTTCTCCTTTTTTCAACCGACGACAATAATTTTATTCTTATACATTCACGAGCAAGATCAAGCAGATTGGCTCCAAAATAATAAACTGAAACGTTTTAATAGAAACACATCATCTCCATTATTTTCCTTCCCCGTGATCAACGGGGCCGTGGGCAAATAACAGAATATTCTATACATTTGTATAAATATTTACTCCGTATTTTCGTATAATTTTTTAGGCATGTCGGATTCTAAGGGGTCAGGACAGTCGGTTAAAATTTAAGTATAATAACCGCCTGTTTCACAATCGTGAAATAAAGCATATCTGTCAAATAAATTAAGCCCTTTCCCTTTCTTGCACTTGAAAATAGAGAAGGAGAGGGCTATCTTTATTTGACAGATGAATTTACTTGTCGATTGTGAAACAGGCCCTGAGTAAAATTCACTTGCCGTAGTTCTATTTCATCATGTAGTATTATATCTTGAGCGATAATAACTTCTCTTCTTCTTTCTTCTTCTTTCTTTCTACAAGGGATCTTTGTACAAGGGTTAGCGTATTAGTAATATCCTGCTTGGAATGCTAGCGGCTCCAGATTCGACTCCCGTAATGGCAAATATTTGTGTCATCGCGCGAGAGTATTTCGTTCCTGAGTCCTGAATATTTCCTATGTATCATCATCGTCATCATCATCAATATCATCATCATCATCGTCATCATGATCATCATCATCAGCCGCAAGACGTCCACTGCTGGACAAAGACCTTCCCCAAGGTTTACCACAACGACCGGTCCTCTGCTGCTGTCATCCAGCGGTTTCCCGCGACCTTTATCAGATCGTCAGTCCACCTTGTCGGCCTGCCGACACTTCGTCTCCCGGTTCGCGGTCGCCACTCTAGAACCTTTCGCTCCAACGGCCATTGGTTCTTCAAGCAATGTGCCCCACCCAGTGCCACTATATGTCCTATGTATCCACGTATCTATTTTCTTTATAAGTATATGTTTATCGTTGTCTAGTAATCATAGTGCAAGCTTAGAGCTTAGTTTGGGACTAGATTAATTTGTGTAAGATTTACAATCGTATTTTATATTTTTACTATAAAATTTTACTGCCCCTAGAATTCAAAATCAGCGCAACTGACAGCTGCCGACCCTAAACAAAAATCGACAAAAGCAAAAATAAAAATGGGCTTCCAGTTAAAAGCAAATCGCATTTACAAAAAAAGGATGCAACTAATTTAATTTACTTTCCATTTGGAACCCTGTAGATACACGTTAGAGTTCTATTTTGAATAGATTTGGTTCTAGACTTAATGCTTTTACAAAATTCGCATCGCAAGCGCTAGGGTTGGCGATACTTTTGTATTCGCTTAAAACAGTCTGCAGTGAGGCTTTTATCGAATTTTCCTGTTCACGGAGTCCATATGTATGTGAAAATACACAGTTACTTTAAAAATATATTTTATTGGTGGTTTGTGGATGAAACTGAGTTAAATGAAATGAAACTGAGCACTGAATAATAGTTCAACCGTTTAAAAGCGAAAGGTTGTTCGAGCAAACATTCAAAATGTATATTAATTAATAGCCTAAATGAATTTCTGTCAATAGTTGTTCAGCTTACTGACTCATAAGCCAACTAAATAGTTGCTAAAGGTTGAGTTACGAAACGTTAGTCTGCGAAACAATACATCTACGAACAAATCTATCGGCGTACCGTTATTCGGCGAAACGTTGTCTGCCAATCAATAATCTGCGTAAAAATTGTCGGCGAAATATTTTTGGATTCGGGGGAAATCGGCTAGACTGGAATAGTATAAATCGACAGAGAAGTTTGTACAATCCAGTACATAATGTACAGTACATGCATGGATACGTAAGTTACTGGGTTCGATACTTGGTTAGGAACAATTATTTGAGTGACACGCACGTGTGTTCCTGAGTCTTGGACTTTTTTTGCGTAGGATTTGTATCTATTAATAGGTATATGAAAATGAAAATAATGGAAATGAAAATAAATTTATTTCAGTACCTTAATAAAGGTGGTTTACAGTTTTGGCACCTCTTTTTAAGTATTACCTAAATAGGTACCTGTTGTAAGAGGCACCACTTAACTCTTCTTCAAGGGACATTATCTATACAGATATGTAATGGTATAACAATTTAAAAACTAAATTCAAACAAAATAACAATTTCTCAATGTTTAAATTAAGCCAGCGTGTGTGTGTACGTATACTGGGTGTTTTTTTATTCGTCTACAAAATTTTGGCTAGTCAGCTGACGATGTTTTGTATGGGAGGGTCAAATTTTTTTTCGCGATTTCGGGGTTGGTCCCATAGTGAAAGTTGGTCAGTATGACTTACTGATTTAAGCCCCAAAATTTTGTTGACGAATAAAAAAACACCCAGTATATTAAATATATGTGACGTTCTCAATATAAAGGGACCTTATGGAGGCAGGCGGTTGCGACGTTTTTAGAACTGTCACCATAGTATTCGTATAGTTACAAGAATAAGAAGAGAGTAACTGTCTTCCTCTATAAGGTCCCTTTATATTGAGAACGTCACATATTTTTATCGAACCCATAGCACAAGCTATAACAAATCTTGTTACCACTCGATGACTAGTGTTTATATTTTTAAATGCATTTATTTTAATTTACGGAGCGCACGAATAGGAATAAACAAATATTGGAAGGTCTTCAGATGTATTTTTACCGTATTTTTACCGTGTGTAGCTTTGAAGCGGTGACGGGATTATTTCAGTTCTGTTTCAGTTTTACGTATTTCCGATGACCGGGAAATCCTTCCGCTTCCATGAGTGACACCTGTGTAGTTCAATTGTTTGAAATGGCATAATACTGAGTGTTTCAAAGCCATACTGACCTATATCTTATATATTTTATACAATTGTACTCCCGTTCTCGAAAACGGCTCTAACGGTTTTGATGATAATTCAGATGGGTGTTTACGAGGGCGAAATTTTGATCTAGCCAGGTCTCATATCTTCATTTTCCCCGAATTTTTACGCAAAAATGTTTGTAATTTCGGGGCGGCTGCTGCTATCTGAATAGACTGATGATTAGAGCCTACTACGCAAAAACTGTGGGTTCGAACCTCAGCTATGGATCGTTTATTTTTTATCTTATTTTTGTTTTTTTATAGAAAATCGATGAAAATTCGGTTTCGACCCGAGCGACGATTATATTGATATTCCTATAGTAATAAAGATGTGTTGCGATATATTTGGCCACGTTCGCTGCTCCTATCTATTTGACGCTGACTGTACTGTATGTACTAGCGGCAAAATGAAACCCTGAACTACCATAACCTCCTTAGGCCAAACGTCCTATGTATAGGACAATTGTCAAAATGACTTTTAACTTTTATTGATTGACATAAGATTCTGTTTCGAACTAGAGAAACTTTGACGTGGCCCTCAGGAGGATATAACCGTGTCCCAGTGATGTTTTAAATATCTAGAATCGTTAATTAATAGAAGTGTACATTACATAAATTAATAAATATCAGACGACAATCTCATACAAATTTGACCTAATCCCAAACTAAGGTCTAGGCTTACTATGGGTACTACAAAACGATAACCATCCTTATTTAGAGAAATACATACTTAAATACATTAAAAAACATCAATGACTTAGGAACAAACACTCGCGCTCATCACACATATGCCCATCCCGGGATTTGAACCCGGGACTGCCATAGATTCGTAGGTACACTACCAACAAGGCTAACTACGTCGTCATATAATGGACATTCATCACATACCACCGTAGAACTTTGTCTTAATGATAGGACACATCACTGTCAGGCATCTTAGCAGGCAAGCACAGCTGCTAGGGAAATGAATACATCTATTCCATATTCTAACGTAAGACTTAATGCTTAAGGTTTAAAATAAAAGTGTCCCGTCTTGATAAAAACGCTACGTAAATGTGAAAATCGCAATAGTCGCTAGTCGCTTAGTAACTTAAGGTAATAAAAGTCAGGACGAGTCACTTTTATTTTATTTCGCTCATGCGCAGGGGGCGCGGCAGCTAAAGCACCAATCTGGGCCCGCTTGCTGAACGGGCAGGCTGTCCAATTATGAGACACTGGTCGGAGGTACATGCACCGGTGCGTGCCCCCATCAGGCGTTATTAGTTATTACTTACTAACATTAGTTTTAAGATCATTATTGTTACTAACGACATATGGACCCAGGGTTCTAAATAAATGATTTTTGAATTTGAATTTGAATGTAAACCTTAGCGTTAAGCCTGGGCCACACCGGATGCGTTGCGTAGACGTGCACGTGCGCGTTCGCGTTCCACTGCATTGTATAGCTGCATCCTCATGTGAGGATTCATACTATACAACGCAGTAGAACGCGAACGCGCACGTGCACGTCTACGCAACGCATCTGGTGTGGCCCAGGCATGAAGTCTTACGTTAAAATATGGAAATGGAATAGATTAATTAATTTCCCTAGCACCTGTCAAATTTTATCTCGTGCAAGCATGTTAAGATCGCCCGGCGGACTGTGGTCGGTGTCGCCCTTAACTTATGGGCTTTCAATGTTATCTCACGAGAACCATATTTTTTCTGGGATTAAAAGTATATTTATATTATTGAACCTGATCACGTCTCCATTCCGTAGCTTATGCCGATGTCTGGTTTATTTAAAAAGTAATAAACGGTAAATGAGTTCTGTCTCTCAAGTGTCAGGAGCAAACTCAATACGCAAACTGTTTAGATTTGTATTTTATATTAACTTTAGATACATAAAACATGCTTGCGGCGTTATTAAAGGATCACGGGAATCGTAGTATTGGAAACCTTTCTAATATTAT
Organism: Tortrix viridana; assembly: GCA_963241965.1. NCBI lineage: Eukaryota > Metazoa > Arthropoda > Insecta > Lepidoptera > Tortricidae > Tortrix > Tortrix viridana. The sequence goes on along the minus strand of OY725195.1, from coordinate 1,436,352 downwards.
AAATGTAAAAATGTTTGATTATACTTTTGTACTTAGATATATTTAAGTAGAATACTTTTTATCGCAAAAATTAGGTAGTTCCAAAGGGAATAGCGAATAATATACACTAATATTATAAAGAGGAAAGATTTGTATTTTTATATGTTTGTAACGAGTAAACTCAAAAACTAGTGGACCGACTTCAAAAATTCTTCCACCAACATTTAGAATGGACTTTGGGTGGACATTGGCTATATTTTAACTTACGAAAGTACTGACTCACCGCAGGTGGAGTCGCGGGCGGAAAAATATTACTTATACACTAGCTTTTGCCTGTGACATACATAGTCAAAATCGTCATTTCAGCCGAAAGACGTCCACTGCTGGACATAGGCCTCCCCCAATGTTTGCCACAAGGACCGGTCCTGCGCCGCTTGCATCCATCAGTTTCCCACAATCTTAACCACATACATGACATACGTAATAATAAGTAAGTAGGTAGGTACATAATAATTTAATTAATGTCACAATGGTCATGTAAAAAAACATTTTGAAAAAGGAATTTTGAAAGGGGTTGTTACTCACAATCCATTATCAGATATTTCAAACATATATTTTAACGATTCATTTGTATATTTTTGTCTTTGACTTTTTTATGATCCTCAAGGGTTTTTTTAAACAAAATATTGATGATGATTGATTATTTAGAAAAGAAGTAAATTGCTTGAAATTAAATATATGTCTATGTGTATGTATGTGTGTGTCTATGTGTATGTATGTATGTTGTATATATTGTGTGTTATATGTCTCCTATTTATTTTGATTTATAAATTTTAAAATTCTACTATTATGTTTAATTTTTATGTTTTATATTTAATTTTTTAACTTGATGACATTTTTTATTTGTATTTTATTTTTGATAATGTATTTGGATTATTTTTGATTTTATTTTTGATTCTATTTTGTTTGTGGGCCGATATACGCGTTTGTGTAAAGGCCGTAATATAAATAATATAAAATTTTGTTTGTAATTTCATTTTTCAATTTGTTTTTGCTAGGGGTGATTATAATCTGAAATAAATGATTTATTATTATTATTATTAAATTTTAATACTTAAATAAAAAAAAAATATTTTACTTTTTTTTACAGAAATAAGTAGGACAAAGCGTTACGAATCAAGACCCCATTGGTATTCTCGCAAAAAATACAAGCAATGACACATTTATTATTTACTGCTCGCATCAAACGAATGATAACTGGCATGAATTTTACAATGCTCATGCTTCTTTATTATGTTTACATTTTCTTTCTTCCCGCGCCGGGAGAGATTTCAGGGCACGCGCGGTTTAGCATACAGCCGACCGGAATATATAATTGTTCGAGGAAATCACCGAATATTCGTGCATTTTCTTGGCGATATTGAACTTTCGATTTTGCGTTAGTTTGTTAAGTGGTTCGGTTATTGCGTCAGGAAATGGAGAAGAGAGTCTAGGAATTTGTGAAGAAAATTAGGAGAGGCATATTATATCCAATATTGGACAGATGGTACTGATAATTATAAATGTGAAAGTTTATTTGGATGTTTGTATTTTACGGTTTTAAACGGTGGAACGCATTTTTGTGTAATTCGGCATACATAGATATTCCTTACCCTGGATTCACATAAGATTTCTTATATCCGGAAAATTTCATGGACCTTTATTTACTTATTATTTATTTATTGAAAGATATACTTACAGTAAGTATATAAAGCATTTATATCATAGTAACAGATTGGGATATAAAGTCTAGTGCACAAGCCAATTTTAAGTATACACAGCATTTATGGAAAACTTAGGGGATTAAATAAAAACTGTAGGTTCTTGAGGGAATGGCGATTAATGATTACTACGCGGACACGCGGGCAAAAGCTAGTATACGAATAAAACAAAAAAAAACTAGTGGTATTTATATTAATTCCTATCTATAATAAATAACCTCAAAATTAACAAAGAAAAAACGTTTAGCTAGGGAACGATCCATGCGATATCCTTTAATAACTTCAAACCTTTGAAAAGAGCTATCAAACACAAACCGCAATAAAACCTGTCCATATTACACCGGTGCTGTAATAGATACAACAGACAGTCGGACACAACAGTTTCACTTAATAACACCCCCCTTTATGTATTTGATGTAATGTTTGAAATTTCACACAAAACGTCAAAACGACAAAATATTTCAGTCAATATAAACGTATTTGAGAGTATGTCAATTTGTCAAAAGCTCAGATTTGGTAAACATCCGTGACATTTTTACAAAAACCTCTCATTGAACAACCAACGTTCTAAATAAAGGCCATTAGACATGTTAACAAAGCGTGTACGGCGCAAGAAACAAACAATTTCACCCTAAACAGGACCAATTTGTGCTCCCAATCCCAACAGGCAAACGTAACGCGTCGTGAGCTCTTCAAAAAACAATTTATGTAAAAATAAGGAGGCAAAAGATGTGTGCAGGGCGGGAAGGCTGCGTCCTAAAAATAGAACACGTTGAATTATCTTTGAGTGACATGGGATATCTAATACGAGGAAAAAGATAATTGTGTGGGGTTTCTTTAATGTTCTTTATACAGCTGTGATAAATTCAGGACGTACAAAAAAAAATTCCTGCAAAAAAAAGGTGTAGGTAATTAAAATAAGAAGAAAAAACTACTTGCTTGATAAGTTAATAAACATATTATGTTAGATTGTTCCAAGGTATTTTTAAGTACAAATATAATTCGCATTCATTAGAAACTATCATTTAATTTCTCACAAACATTGTAATTTTTGATGACAGTAGTTTTTCACATAGAATAAAGTATTTTATTTTATGGTTTACCAACAACCAGAACACATTTCTCATTAGATATATATCTACTTAAATCATTGATCAAAGTAAGGTACTTTCGTAATAGCACCTTCGCAGTGTTCTTTTGAAAGCATCTCAAACCAATACCGTATACTTTTTTCTAAAAAAACCTGCTGTTCACTTTTTCTTAACAGCAAACAACGCCTAACAATCAAGCGAGGCGAAGTGTTTCGCCTCTTCAGACCAAGATTAAAGAGCACTGATTTATAAGAAAACGGGAGAAAGATGAAAGCGAAGTTGTTCCTTTACTTGACGATTCTATTAGGGTTTTATGGGCTTTTTGTTCGCGTTGAAATTACGGGTGTAACGGAATAAAAACAGGAGTCAATTGACCTGAAAAACTTACACACATTTACTTTGGTAGGTCATCTTCATATCGCACGTTTGAAAGTAAAACGTAATAACTTCAATTAACAGCAGAGCTCGGAAAAGGGTGAGCTATTCTTATGTCATTAATGACATTTGTAGATATTAATATGGATACACCCTGAAAATAAATATTAAAACAAGACAAAAATTTCTTAATTATGATCACACTAAAATGACAATGCATTGCAAAACGATTATTGACTAAGCTATTTTATTAATTCTAAAGTTTCTGTGTTAATTGTATTAATAAAAGTCCATCAGTTCGTTTATATTTTCTATTTTCAATGCATTTCTTCTTGCGTTTAATATCCACTGAAGTGAGTGTAGCGAAATTGTATATTAAAATACTATCCACATCCGTTCCTTCCGAAAATAAAAATAAAAATAGAAAAGCAGCCTAAATAAAATCATGTCATTAGTAATAAAATTATACTACGCATGGGACAACTACCATTAAATGACAGGGTATGTCCATGTTATGCAAACTCTCAAAACAGCCCGAGCTCTGATTATCAGACCTTTCAATATTAAAGTAAAATGCATATTCAAAGTTCGAAAAAATTTAACTTCAAATTACACTAGTTTGACGACGCGGTTAGTCTAGTTGGTAGCGAGCCTGCCTACGAAGCTAGCGGTCCCGGGTTCAAATCCCGGTATGGACAAATATTTGTGTGATGAACGCGAGTATTTGTTCCTGAGTCATGGAGTTTTCTATATTTTAATTATGTATTTCTCCATATGAGTATGTACCTATATCGTTGCACTGTACCCATAGTACAGCTAGAGCTTAGTTTGGGACTAGGTCAATTTATGTGAGATTGTGCCCTGATTTATTTATTTATTCCTTTTTCTATTAAACATGCGATATAAGGATAGCATTACCATCATTGTAATTATTATAATTAATCATTCTAAATAATGACTGACTGTTGAGTTAAGAGACTGTCGGTGCTTCTTCTCAGCAATCTCCTCTTGCCTCTCCTCCACGAACCCTTCACTCTCTCTCTTTTATTCCAATACTCCTGTGCTCCTTATGAATCTCTTCAGGCTTGTATATTCTGGCCATTCCAACTCCTTCCATTCCACGTAGTTGTTGCGTCTCACCCAGCATGGACCATTTCCAGGTTTGGGCCGGCCTGGGTTTCTTGAATAGGTTTCCAATTTACAGCCTACCTGGGAATGTGATATCATCATCAGCCGCAAGACGTCCACTGCCGGACAAAGGCCTTCCCCAAGGTTTTCCACAACGACCGGTCCTCTGCTGCTGTCATCCAGCGGTTTCCCGCGACCTTTATCAGATCGTCGGTCCACCTTGTGGAAGGCCTGCCGACACTCCGTCTCCCGGTTCGCGGTCGCCACTCTAGAACCTTTCCGCTCCAACGGCCATCGGTTCTACGAGCAATGTGCCTCTCGCTTTCGCCTAATCCAACGCCAATTCCTTTCCCTTTCTTCGGTGTACATGTACACTCACATAACTATCAGTACGGGTAATGTACACCCGTAAAATAACTCACTCTAACACCCTATAACGAGGTTGTCGTATTTTTCTCTCATAAGCCCGCGTGCTTCCATGCATATAAAATGTGACGTTCTAAATATAAAGGGACCTTGTGGAGGCAGGCGGTGACGCCGTTTTTAGAACTGTTACCATAGTATTCGTATAGTTACAAGAATAAGAAGAGCGTAACTGCCTTCCTCCATAAGGTCCCTTTATATTGAGAACGTCACAAATGACGTCATAATGTTGTACTGTGTGCTGTAGGTACACATGCGGCTTTGAATTTGAAATACTTTAGTTATTTTGCTTTCGGTTATAAACTTATAACTAACAAGAAAAGATCTTTTAATACTGCCCTGCGGGCTTAACATGCAAGCACGAGATAAAATTTGACAGGTGCTAGGGAAATGAATACATCTATTCCATATTCTAACGTAAGACTTAGCGTTTAAGGTTTAAAATAACAGTGTCTCGTCCTGATTTTTATTACCTTTTATTCTAAGCGATTATTGCGACTTTCACATCTTTATAGCGATTTTATCAAGACGGGACACTTTTCTTACGTTAGAATATGGTTAAGTTTTACGTTAGAATATGGAATAGATGTATTCATTTCCCTAGCACCTGTCAAATTGTATCTCGTTATTGAAGTAAAGAAGGCCGTCAAATACAAAATCAAATATCGAAGATAATTTCGGAGATAATACAAAACGTTTTTTAAATAATTTATCGTTTTTATATTTACTTTGGTCACAGTTAAAAACATTACCCTTCTTTTGACTTCGCGCAGTCGGGTAAAACACCACGAATGCAATTCTCATCCTACATAAGTCTGTCGTGTGTCGCTAACACATTATTACCGTTCATATGTAGTATGTACGCTCACACCCGCCTTTGTCGTATCTCCTCATTGTCATACAGCATGGGGAACCCGGCCATTCAATGTTTATTTTCAGGATTCCGCTGATAACGGACCATTTCCTTGTTTGCAAGCAAACAATGGTTAATTGGTTATTGTGAGCCAAAAACCAAACACCCTGATTTTTATTACAATTAGAGGTGAAAGTGAGGTTGACTTGAAAAAATATTGTATTTTACAGAAATTAACAGTTTTTAGGGTTCCGTAGCCAGAATGGCGAAAACGGAACCCTTATAGTTTCGTCATGTCCGTCCGTCTGTCCTACCATGCGTCACAGGCATTTTACTCAACAACTACAAGATGTATATTGATTGGAATATAGGTGGCTTGTGCGCCGCTACTTAGTTTGGTAGTTATATAACAAAAATAAATATTTCGAGGGGGCACTCCATACACGTAACAGACGTTGAAAAATTTTTTTTTTCAACAAACATCAACGTTTTGCATATAATTCGACAGTTCTTTTAAAAACACTTAAGGTTTCTAAGCAATTTTTTTGATTAAGTGAATATTTTCGGAAAAATCTCACCGAATGTTGCATAAATTGTGTCCCCTTTATCTTTACAACTGTACGTCTAAAACTTAAAAAAAAACAAAGGCAACGCTTAATAAATACTTAAAAAAAATGATTTTAAACATGATCGGATATACCGTTTTTGAGTTATATTATAAAAGCGTATAAACGATATTGAAAGGGAAATATAAACCCAAAGGCCGTTTCAAGAGTCGCGTTCTACAAAATTAACTTACGACGTAAGATAAACACACCCTTCCCCCGGTCTACAGGCCCCATATTAGCACGCGGCACAGTAGGTGCTGTAAAAAGCGACTGCAACACGCTCGAATTTACAATCGTACTCTCACCCGCTTCAGGCGAGATGTGGCCCAAGTAATAAAGGGCAAGTTATAGCGAGTTTGACATTATTTTATTCTTATGCTGGTGGAGTAAAACGAGTCACCAGCGGGCCTAAGATGGACGTGGATAAAACATCTGCCACTTTCTGACCATTACTACACAGTGTTAGTGAGAGAGAGACGGATACTTTATCCAACCTTACCCACCGCGATAAAGGGGATACATGAGAAATCGCAGATGCGTTGTCGGTCTTTGAGCAACGAGTTTGCATGTTTCTTGAAGGATCGTTGCGGTAGCAATGCGAATGCAGTAAGTACTCGTAGTAGATTTTTTTGCATTTTATGGCATGATAAAAAGATGAAATATATTTATTCAGTAAGTAGGCACGGGTACATACGTACACTTCAAAAATGTACATGAAAACGACCACACATCTGATAGTAGATGGGTTCTGAGTCCCATTTATATTTGTAATCTCAAAGCCACAATCCTAAGACGGCAAACGCGATGCCAACACTAAGGGCTAAGATGAAAGTGCTTGTTATTTCATCGGTAGCCTATAGTCAAAAAGGTTGGTGAGTTTAATACGATCAATACCCTTGATTTATTACTATTAAGTGTCAGAAATGAAACATCGACCATCAAGAAACCTGGCTAAAGCCACATTCACATTTGTCTGATGTGTTGTGTCGTGATCGGTTTCATACATTTAATATGGTCACGTTCACATTTGTCTGACGCAATGTGTTGCGATAATGTATGAAACCAATACTGTTATGACGCGTCACGTCAAAACACATCAGACAAAATGTGAAGTTAACTTTATGCTTTTGTTAAGTGAAGGTATGACTAACGAAAAATTATGTTACGCATAATAATTTTGTTGCATTAAAATTTTCATTATATTGCTTCTTAAAATATAACATCATTTCCCGCTTACTCTTGTAACTTACACGTCCTTAACAAACGAAACAACAGACAATGTGGCATATGTAAATTCCAACCCCCAGTAGCAACTTCAATTTGTCAACTACCGCTGCTATACCCTTTTTTTGAACAGACTGTAACCTAAAGGGATAAAGCATAATATTGCGCGGTTGGCGCGATGAAGTTTGATTAGAAATTTGAAACGGAATTCTAGAATGCAGATCCACTTAGTTTGAAATTAGAATGTCGGTTTCTCTATTAATAACGGCTGGTTTAGGATGCTTTAGAATTTCTATAATACCAGTATTCATTAGAGAATATTGCAATCATACCACTTGTATTACTTTGGTTTGTTTGCACCAATAGAGCCTCTTAAGGTGCTTTCCCACCGGCTAGGCGTGGCGTGGCAAGAAAATCGCGATGCTTTTGTTTTCGTACGTAAGTACTTTTCCTTCATTATTAATGTGATATTCAGTTGAGAAGAGTTGGTTGTCCTGTATATTATTTAAATTCGTTAAATACAATCATTGCCTTAACAAAGGTTTTTTTGTCTGGAAGGGATCGCTCTGTGAAACGTTAAGAGATAGGTGTCCTTACCTTTCCGTGATGAGTAGAATTTTCGTGCGTCTCGCTCAGGTCGGGGTCCTCTGTGGATATATCGTGGCCGTGTCTGTGAGTGCTGCCACCTGGTATCTGAAGCAAGAGAAAAAAAACTTACGTTACTTTTTGCACTAATGTGTATAGAGGGTCAGACAAGGTATATACTTATAATCTTTAAGGGAACTATAAACAAATGAGTTCACAGAAAAAAATCTACAATCCCACAAATATTATTAATGTGAAAGATATTTCAATGTTTGTCTGTCAATCACGCGTGTTATTAATTTGGATGAAATTCTGCACACAAATAGTTATGTCTTGGGTTCACACCTGGGACATACTGACCAGTTAGGCAGGTCCAACTTCGAGAATGAGAAGCTACGCGATATTTTCTCGTCCAATATACCGCAATGTCTCAAGTCGAAAGTCTTCGACCAGTGTGTGTTTCCAGTGATGACTTACGGTACTGAGACGTGGGCGCTGGCGATGGGCGTCATAAGAAAGCTCAAGATCACTCAAAGAGCAATGGGGAGGGCTATGCTCGGAATATATCTGCGTGATCGAATCAGGAAAGAGGAGATCCGCACGAGAACCAAAGTCACCGACATAGCCCTACAAATTGCTAGACTTTAGTGGCAGCGGGCGGGGCACAACGCTCACAGAACAGATGGCCGTTGGGGCCGAAGAGTTCTAGAGTGGCGTCCGCGTACTAGAAGACGCAGCGTGGGCAGACTTTCTACAAGGTGGACCGACGACGTGGTTAAGATTGCGGGAAACCGATGGATGCAAGCAGCGCAGGACTGATTCTTGTGGCAAACCTTGGGGGAGGCCTATGTTTAGCAGTGGATGTCTTTCGGCTGAAATGATGATGATGATGGGTTCACACAGGGTAATTTTTGTTGCGAAAATTACTAAACTCCCAAGGGAAAATCGATAAACGTGTACTCGGGCAAACGACAGTCTAGTATGACAAACAAAAGATTCTTGAAACCGAAATTCCATATTGGAAAGCATATTATTGAAAAATGCTGAGTCATAATCTGTAGAAAAGTACAATTGGAATCCGTATGTTTCAAATAAGATCGATTTTCAATTTGCAATGTTACAAAATGTATGCGATGCATACTGCTTGCCAGATTATCCAAAGCCATTCCTTTCCAACCAAAATAGCCGTTACCGCAATAGCAATAAGGTATTTCACGGAACTCCAAACTATGGAAATCGCATTCAGAATTAAACAATCGGTTTAATTCAATAGAGAATTGGCGGTGAGATTTTACAAAAAACACTGATATTGGATACCCCTGAAAAATTATAGCCAACAAATACAGAAACTATTTCAATAAACAGTTCCGTACACTTTAAAAAAACTGTTAATTTTTAATGTATGTACGATGGCGATAGATGGATTTTTTACTTGAAATAGTGGTTATTGAAACTGTTTAATAAAAAATCTCCGATATGAGGGTTACTTAATTTGAATATAAAGCCTCAATCATAATATAATAAAGATTTTAAAACTAAACTTTTTAAATATATTTTTCTAGTCCTGTCTCAATGATACTCAATAAGGTAAAGTTATTCACTGTGAACTCTCAACCTATAACATTTTCGTACACGGTTATACAAAATCCTGTGGTTAAAAAAAGATTACAAGCGTCCGCAGACCGTAAACTCGATATTGCACATAAATTAATGTACATATACTACACGGACCTTTAGTTAATGTAGCGCATAAACCAGCGGGCTGGAAAATACGCGGCGTTCGATGCTCGGGCGAGCCTTTCAAACTTTTGTTAATAATACAGTAATCCAATGTAAAGTTAGTTTGGTTATAGGGTTATTATGCCTGGCTGGGACCAGGTAAAATGATATTTGTATTTGTGATTTCTTGAAAGTATTTGTTGATGCGTACGGTCAGCTAGCCTTTAAGCCAATAAAGAAACTTTATTCAGAAATCCATTAAATAATCTTGAGGCAATTTGTCCAATTTATTTATTTATTTATTTAAGACATGCCAACAGCATACATATACGCCACTCCTCTTATAATATAGCCTGACAACATTATTCATTATATGTAAGCCTATTACAGGCATGTACAGCATTCACATTTCAAGTGCGCGGTTCACATAGTTACAACATATTCGTAGTTAAATATTAAATATTGGATAGCTATACAATTACAAAGGAAAAGTTTATGCTAAGAATACAGGCAATTAATTTCTAATTGATTTCAGCAATTTATGTTTAAATGTGTTCAAGTTATCGCTAAAGATATCTATGTTAGGTATTTTTGAATTTAAATCATTGTATGTGGAGACAAATCGCGAAAAAGGAGAATTGCGGCCTAAATTGGTTCTACAGACTGGAGTATGAAATATTTATGAATAATCACAGCTGGTTTTTTTCTATCAGACCGATTGTGTCTACATAGTGTGCGATATACTTAAAAAAAACCTTGTTGAATTTCTTTTTACAGTGTCTTCGTATTCGATCAGGTAAAGTTACCAACGGCATCCTCTGGGACTATAAACATGATTCCTACAAGCTCTTATAGATAGAAAACCTTTTTATTTGTACCTCTTGTTTGCATTTCCAAACTCATAGAACTGGTTACCATAGAAATCTAAAGGTAGTTACCATAGCAACGACAATTTGTTTAATCAATAACATTACCTCTTATCCCAGCGTACGAAACTTAACAAAAATGGTGATTTTACTTGTAAAAAGGGGAGATGAAAACCAATTCTTGTACGATACAAATATAAATAAATCTGTAGATGAAGTAGTGACAGATATCACTGCTATATACAACGGAAGACTGAAGGTGACGAGAATCTGCTACGAGCTGGACGAGTTGAAGGATCATGGGACCTTCCTGCCTGAAGAGATGCAAGGATTGACTGAGGAACAGGTAAATAAATCTGATAATAATATCGTAAGTTTAACATATTGAGTTGACTGATAGGAATGTGTGGCAAAAGCGCTGGCCCCAAATCCTACTTATTAAACAAGAAATATTTGTGTATATGTATATACTGGGTGTTTTTTTATTCGTCAAATTTTTTTTTGTAGAATTTGATATAATATTGACAGCAATAGAATTCAAATTTAAATACATTTACTTTGTGGGTTGGATCCTTTTCCCTAAGCTACGTCCAATTTTACCCCTGCTTTCACAGTTAATAAATAACATAAACTTCCCACCCCATTATTAAACCTATAACTTTTAATTTTTAAAACTTCGTTCGGTTTTATCTGTTTTGGAGCTACAAAGTAAAAGGCAGACACTCGTATTTGTTGGACGCAGGTTGAATAAGTTTTTATAAGCTCAATTTTCGCATACTTTAATAGCGCTTTTATAGGTAATAAACCAGGTTTTCCTCTGTTTTTGCGTTAACCATTTACTGTTATCAAAGTTTTATAGCGTGATTGGGAAATAATAAATCCAACATGCCTTTTCGTGCGACTTAGTTGTTGCATATTTTCCACAAGCCGTAAGCCTGTATTTGACGTTCTATCACAAGACATATTAATCTCGTGTTAAGAACCGAGGCAAAGGCGAAGCGAAAGGCTAGTAAAAAACTCATAATATAAACCTTTATTCAACGACGGCTTATTATTTTCTCCTCGCTGCTGGCATACAAAGAATTTAAATTAAACTCGACTGGAAATGTGTTCTCTAACGTAGTACCTAAATGACAAACAAAGCAATTTTTAGATTGAACAAAAGTTTCCTCCTGATTCTAATTTCGATTTTAATATGAACAGGCAATTGTAGTATTTTCAAGATTTAAATTGTAATGAATGAGTATTATTCCAGCTAACACAATGGCAAGCTAATGGCTTTGGTTTAATTTGAGAATTACAATTTAAAAAAAATACAGATTTTTGATAATTTTACTCCACTAGGAGTCTATCATCCATTAATGACGAAACTCTGTCACGACGTTTCAATCATGAATCCTTTAAACGTTTTTGTTTCAGATAAAAGAGCTGAAACTCGAAGACCCATGGGCAAAACGCTGTGCTCCCATGAACTACGTGGAGGCCAAGGACGACATGGGCAGGCGTTGTGGCCTTGCTCCACCTCCTAATCTCCAAGAAGTGCTGAAGAAGGCTGCAGAAGATGCCAAGGAGTTCGTTCATAAGAAGCTTGTAAGTGACAGACGTTATAAAAAGCTTAGAAAACTGGGTGGCGTCTCTACAATAAATTACCGCAGTACGTTAAAAAAAATGGGGGAGGATTAATAAAATGATAAAGCTGGTTTTCAATAGTAACCCCATCACAACTTAACCGCGACTTCGTCATAAAAATAAAAAAACGGAGCTACTCTGTGCGAGGGAAAATATAGCAATCATATAAAATAATAATAATAATAATAATATTGGTGGAATTCTCCCCAGTCCAAATTTCTGCACCTTTGCAAAATTTTAGTAGAAAACTATCTACTATAATGTCAGTTAAAATATGACTTCTGTTGGTATTTCCCAAATCTTTCGTCATGGTGGAAGCTGTTTTTTTTTTCAAATAGGTATTTTGTTATTTTTTATAGAGATTTGTAAATAATAATAATCCCGCCTATATACGCCCCACTGCTGGGCACAGGCCTCCACTCACAATGAGAGGGTTTGGGCTATAGTTCCCACGCGGGCCCAGTGCGGATTGGGAACTTCGCACACACCGTCAATTTGCTTTGCTGGTGTGTGCAGGTTTCCTCACGATGTTTTCCTTCACCGAAAAGCTCGTGGTAAATTTACAAATTATTTCTAAATAACGACGTTTTATTTCAGGTGGACCACCGTAAATGCCTGACCCAAAAAGACGTGGCACGAGCTCTGGACGAACTCCGCGGCGCCACAAAGATAGTGTTCCCAGCTGGTCTGCCACCGCACGATCCTGTGAGGATGGAACTGGACAATGTGGAAAACCTGACTGGCACCCAGGCCTCACAGGAGGTCATGGATCCCAGCAAGGCATGCCTCTGGGCTTGTGGGAAGAAGTTGCTTAGTGGGAATTTGCTGAAAGACCATTTAGGTTAGTTAAAACTGTCATCACTACATATTAAAAAACAAAGTCCCCCCGCCGCGTCAGTCTGTCTGTCTGAACGCGATAAACACAAACATTTACTTACATAAAAATACAAAATATGTCCAAACGCGTCATTCGCTTAGCTTTATAAAAAAGGCGAGTTTCTCAAGGGCAGAAATTTCTCCACTCCATCATACTTGATGTCACCTAAATGACAAATAGGATTGTTTTGAAATGCACTCGCCTGATAAGTCCTGGTGACGTTAGGATGATATTTAATTTTTCTGTTTGAGATTTTCCCTGAAAATTGGGTCTGGTTCTAATATAAATTGCAAAAACGAGTTTGACTTCATCTTAACTCAAGATTTAAATTCATTGTCAACTTATCTTACTTAGGGCCTGTTTCACAATCGACAAGTAAATTCATCTGTCAAATAAAGATAGCCCTCTCCTTGTCTATTTTCAAGTGTAAGAAAGAGAAAGGGTTTAATTTGTTTGACAGATATACTTTATTTGACGATTGTGAACCAGCGGTAAATATTATAAATATTAAAGTTTGTTTGGATGTTAGTGTTTTAATCAAGCCTTATCGGCTGAAAGGGTTGGATGAAATTTGGCACACGGGATAGTTCATTATCATGGATTGACACATTGAATATTTATCCCGGATAATTTGTTAATTCCCAAGGAAACCGTAAAGTGATAATTGATTTCGATGCGGACGGAGTCACGGGCAAAATCAAGTTGAAAATAAAGATAATAATTGACTTGTATTCATTTCTATTTCCGTTTTTAATTCCAATTGTTACACGTGTTATTTTGCTTTAACAAGCTTGGATGGGTTCCGCTTCTATTGGTGATATATACGAGTTCAATGTCTCATTATCATATAATGCTGGTCATAGGTCATCCCCAAATATCTCCACCATGACCTGGTGCGACTTGCATCAAATATTTACCTGTATCATTACAACTTTTACAGGTAAAAACGACAAGACTAAAGTCACAGTGAAACTCTGCAACTCCTCAGAACAAGCACCAGGTCGCGAGCCGGTACTGACTGAAGATGAACGGAAACAGCTGATGATGCATGCTTATAGGAAGCAGGAGGAGTGGAAGAAGTTGGAACAGGATGATGATGACCACTTTCTGGACTCCAAGTGGGCTGATGGTCAGGGTTTGAAAAGGGCGTTCCATGGACTGAATGATATTTCGTGGAAGCTTGGCGGTGGGAAGTAGATTGGGCTTGATGTTTGTTTGTTTAGCTGGTAGAGGAAGATTGTCAGATTTGTGTGATATGAACCTATAGTTTCTAATTTGAGTAACGTTGTGACCGCGTTTTTTGGGACGAAGCACGTGCAGATCTTTTGTAAGGTAGATCAAATGATTGAATACGAGTATAAGAGATATTAATGGATGCGGGCAATGCACCACCGGTAAATTTTTTGAGAGAAGACTATATAAGGGCCATATTAAACAGCTAATTCTGAATGAGACGCTCGTCTCAAGTCGGGCAGAAATGACAGTTTCCCACGATTGCACATTTACTTGGACTGGTTTTAAAAGGTTATTAAAAAAATATTTTCCCGACTATCCATGCAGCGATATTATGAATATGTTGTTTGAATCTTGATGAAATAAAAATAATTAAATAAAAAATAATTAAAAAATAATAAAACAGGGCTGGTATATTCGCGGTTAACAATATTAACCTAACTTATACTTGAATAGGGATGATGACCAGGTAAGAAAACGAAATTCTATTTAGTCCAAAATTGTACCAAATTGTACCAAGACGTGACGTCATGCGACATTTCAACTCAATATATCTCCGTAATTTTTTGATTATGTGAAAAAGGAAAAAATACGTGTCCAATACTTTTTGATAATCTACCTGATCGACAAAGAAAAAAAAATGTCGCTGATTAGGGTCGTTTTCAAAATTAAGGGCTTTAATTAAAACAAAACTTAATTGATTCCTTTGTGTAACGAAAGTTACCCATATAGTTTGTATGACTACCTTTTGTTACACACAACTTTGTTTCCATTAAGCCTTTAACTATGTAGGTACAATTTTTTTAAAACGACCCACTAAGTTTTTGCTTTTATCGGTAAGTAGTTTTAGAATTTCGCTCGCTTTATACCAGGTTATGTATAGAATGTGTTGCCGAGACGGAAAACTAAGTGCTTACTTAAATATAAATCCGAACTTGCGATTTTATGTTCAGGTTCATAAAACTAGAAGTACCTTGACATACGTCTTGTATTTACGATTTGTTTTTCTTTTTATCATAAATGGGTTTGCGTTTGACCTCAGTCTTACTTCTTTGTTTGTTTATTGTGTTTTGGGTTTACTCTAGGATGTTTTTTTTTATTACTTAACTGTGTTGTGTTTAAGTTATGCTATAAAATGGATTGGATAAAATGGCACGTTTTAAAAATATATGACCCTTTTGGTTGCCATATTATGCACCCCTTGCCTATTTATAACTTCTAAAACAATAAATAGCTATGTATGAATGAATTTTGATTATGTTATGATTACGTTTAGAGAATCTAGTCATTTATGTTATTGGTTGATTGGTTGTGCAATTAATATAGAATTTAAACAAGGATCGTGTATTTTCTTTAATTTTTCTAGATATTTTCAACTTTGTCTTCTGAATCTGAAAACAAATTTAAGTCTATACATTTCTGGTATATAAATTCCATTTAATCTCTAGTGACTTCATTGCCAAAACGCAGTATGTACCAGTCAGACTTATATTAATACCCCTGTTTTAACTCGTCTCTCCGTCTTTATTTCACCCAGCAAAGTGCTGTGTGTGTAGAAAGGGAGCTTATCATAGCCGCAAAGCGGTCAGGGGAAATTATCAATATCTCGACATCGGCGGAAAAATCTGGAGTCGGCGGCACGTGATGCCAATAGCTGAGATTGAGGAGCGTTCAGTATCTACGTACTACTTAACTGTGTAGTCACATTCAACCGATTTCTGCGGCCCTAGACAAGATAACGATGTTCGAAAAATGTTATATTATATAGGATTGACGTAAGCAGCCAGTGCATGGCGTCGGCCGCTATTCGATTCCATACATGTTTCTAACGTAATGTAAACGGTAACAGTTGTATGGGGACGGAGAACCTGTTAATGTTTCGTGATAAGGCATCAGAGGGACATCCGTCACGGTTGATAGCGAAAAATCTGAGTATCTATGACGTAAGGTTGAAACTAGCTCTGGTTTTCAGCTGTCTTTGACGTGTGAGTGAAGACTTTTTTATTTGAATTGGCGTCGAAAAGGTTAACTACCTGGCCGAGTACTACTTGTCCGCGACTTGTTTGTCGCTCAGATATCCCTTTCTAATTAGTTTGTAACGCTAGAGACGCAATGAGCGAAAAGCGACAAAATACAAGATGTGCTAGCCGCTCAGATTACAATAAAGTTGCTTGCACAAGGACGAAAAGTGATTGCGTAGGCGGAATTAAAAAAATACTCAGAAGAAGTCACGGGCACAAACATTGTACTCTGTTCATTCTATTAACTTCAATAAGGATGGCTAGCAAAACAAGGTGGCAGTTTTATTGGTTGTAAGACTGTACTTGATGATCAAGTACAGCAACTAAACTGCCTGACTCGCTCCAGTCGACTCGCCTGCCCACCGCGCCTGATTTTCTTGGCACGTCCCAACTATCACGTAGCCATACTTACCGAGATATAATTATTCTCCGACAAAATTTGCTGGAGCATCCGTTCTTCATTCAATTTAGTAGTTTGTGAAATAAAGGTGGAGTAAATTTATAAAAAAAACTTTAAATCATTAAAGAACGATTATTAGGGTTACTTATTGCGTGTCAATTTATACTGGACTATCATTTATATTGTATTCCCGTGATTTACGAACTATTTACACACCTACAAGTTTGTGCGGAACCCTCGGTGCGCGAGTCCGACTCGCGCTTGACCGGCTTTTTAAATAAAAAAATCTATGTAGGTACTTATCTTTATTCGTGTTTTTTATGAAAGAGGTTTCTGTCAAAAATTTCAATTTGGGCACAATGTTATCTGGCCGGCTGTACTTGTTTTTGCACAGTTACCAAACTAACGAATACGAACTCGATGGGTTTTCGTTATTCAACGCCATATCAAATAAAAACTAGAGCCAATTTCAACTTTAATTCGTACATACTCAGGTTTATTTTGCGTTGTCAACCATGACGGATATTTCCGTCAAGGGCGGTGAAATGGTTAAGTACTGTAAAGCAACATGTAGTTTTGTATGTATAATTGTAGAACTTGTTGCTAGTTTTATTCTTAATTCTTTTGAAATCAAATAGAGAAATTAAGAATAGAACAATAAAAAAATAACTGTAGTTATGTGTAGAGTCGCCTCGCGGCATTCATGGTGCAAACACCTATTGTTGTATAATTATTTCAAATAAATTAAACTCACAGCAAGTAACAGTCTATTGATATAATCGTCACCACCCTTATAGTACAGCAGAGATCCTGTTGCCACCTTCAGACTCTATCATCACGCCGGCAGCACACCTCCGCCGCGGAACTGTAGTAGCGAAACTCTGGCAACGAAATAAAGTTCAATTTCGTATTAAATATCACGATTCCGCCACAGTGTCGCGGTTTCGCGGCGGAGGTGTGCTACCGGCATCAGATCAGCTCTCAGACACCATATTGCATTGTCATTGTGTTTACATATTTATACGAACAATTTCAGCTCCATCGGTTAGGGATGACTGGTTTAAAATTCAGTTGCAAGAAAAAAACTTGTAAAACTTATTTTAATAGTCTATTATTTCCGATCATAGTTAATTAAGAAACATTTTTATCGATGAACAACTTATACTCAAAAGTATTATAGAAATTGTTATGTGAGAATACCCAGAAATCAAATACACAACCAACAAAAGCAAATAATAACCAGAGGCTTTCCTTCCCTTTCGTATAAACGAGGCTAATGATGGATCACCGAGCGGGCTAGAAAATGACGCAAAAGACTCCCAAGAATGACGCACGACTTTAATACTGTGATACACACTGTATTTGAGAATAGCGAGCTTGTGCTGGCGTGGTATACTCAAAGAATTAATAAAGGCTATTGTTCTGTAACTAATCATGGCTGAGCTGAGATGCCCGTCTCAAGACATTAACGTTTCCGTCGCCATGGTAATGAAGTAATAAAGTGTCATCTACGCCAAGCAACAAATTGCACATAAGCAACCCGTTAAGCATTACTTAAGAATCCAAAAGTCCAAAGCAGTGATGGATACCGGATTTTAAATTTTGTAAATCGAAGATGTTACTATACAAATTATAAGATATAAAGTACTTGAGTTTACTTGTAAAACCTGACCAAAACCTCGACTTGATATGAAGTCATGGCTTGTGGGGCACTAAGGGCCGTATTAATAAACGCGTCTCAACTGTGATCCCCGTCTCAAGATACGTCAAAGTAACCGTCAATCTATAGAAAACTGTCATTTTGACGCATCCTCTGACGGGCAACTCAGCCAAGATGAGTTAATTAATACGGCTCTTAGGGCCGTATTAATAAACTCATCTCAACTGTGATCCCCGTCTCAAGATACGTCAAAGTAAACGTCAATCTATAGAAAACTGTCATTTTTGACGCATGTTGTGAAGGGCATCTCACACAAGATCAGTTTATTAATACGGCCCTAAGGGCCGTTAAACTCATCTCAATTCTGATCCTCGTCACGATATGTGTCATGAATGACAGTTTTCAATGTATTGACGTTTATTTTGACGTGTCTTGAGGCGGGGATCACAATTGAGATGAGTTTATTAATACGGCCCTAAATGTACTGACTCTATATCAAGTCCATGGCGGCGAAAAGTTTAAAGTAAACGTCAATTCATAGAGAACTGTCATTTCTGATTAATCTTGAGACGGGCTTCTCAGACAAGGTTAGTTTTTTAGTTTCGCCGTAACAGACGATTGAACATAATGAGAACATTGAGCAACGACGCAGTTAGCCTAGTTGGTAGTGACCCTGCCAGCGGTTCAGGATTCGATTCCTGGTATGGGCAAAGATGTTTTAGATAATCACTTAGCAGGAATTGAAAACACTCTAGTAATTTTCTTCTCAGAATGAGGTGGTTTTTACCCGACTGTGGGCTTAACATGCATGCGCGAGATACAATTTGACAGGAGCTAGGGAAATTAATACATATCCATATTCTAACGTAAGACTTAACGCTTAAGGTTTAAAATAAAAGTGTCCCATCCATTCCATTACAATGTTTTTTTTTAAACGACCCATAAGCTGTATAAAAATTAAAAAGGTGCGTTATACTAGTCGCTAGTCTGGTTTTATTTTGCAATTTTTTTTTCACTGCATTGGTTTATTGCGTTGTTAGAGTGATTGACAAGTAGTTTGTCAGTATGTCTCAGAATATCCAAAAGTCATTGATCGTGTAGGCCTAACAGCAATTTGCAAAGGACGTGATGGGGATTAAAAGACTGAAGCTTTCAGTATTGAGGAAAAGCTTGCTTATAAGCTATGTCTACACCAGTGCGCTTTCACGTTCATATTGCGTTTTCCTCTGACGCATGCCTCTGCAAACACAGCGCATGCAATAACGCATGCGCTCAAACTAGTTTGACAGCAGCACATGCCCGTAGCGCACGCTGATCCGTCACCGTTGGGTTGACGTGCAACAATTTGCAAATAAAATGGCGGAAGATAAAGTCTAAACATTGGATTTTATTGAAGATTCAGTGTCACCCTCGTATTACATTTGCTTGACGCAAGACGAATTGAAAGTTGAAAGCGCAAGATGAACATGAAAGCGAACAGGTGTGGACATAGCTATACAGAGAGAGAAATAAATAGAAATCATCCAAGACATAATGTATTAATAAACCAATCTTGCCTTAGATGCCCGTCTTAAGAGGACTGTGAACCAACTGCAAAATCTAGCCTTTCCATACAAACGGCGATAACGTTTTCCACCCCCTAAACGTTAACCGAATTCGACCAATTTTTGATATGTGGTCAGTCGGAACAAAAACTATGTCCGTACGTTTCGTTTTTTTAATATTGATTAGTTATAAAGAGATTATGGCCGAAATTGCTTTTGTATGAAAACAATAAAACGGGAATAAATCGAAAATTAATAATATTGAAAAAAACGAAACGTACGGTCATAGTTTTTGTTCCGACTGACACCGTATCAAAACTGGTCGAAATCGGTTAACATTTAGGGGGTGGAAAACGTTATCGCCGTTTGTATGGAAAGCCGTCACCTCACAATCCTCTTAACACACGTCAAATGTGACAGTTTTCTACGACTTGACGTTTACTTTGACGGTTCTTGAGACGGTTATCTCAGCTAAGATCAGCCTTAGGGCCTCTACACGTAACTTAGCTTTTATTCAGACTACGCGAACTTCAGGTAAATAAGCTTCCGAATATTCGATATTTATTTCTGCCCTGCTAAGGTAAAAGGCAATATTGTACACAAAACTACTGTAGCTATTGCAACCTTATTACCCAGTAATGAGGTTGCAATTATTACAGTAGTTTTGTGTAAAATACTGCCTTTTACCGATAGCAGGGCAGATTTATAATACATAACCCATCCATCTTATACATTAATATGTTTTGTGTCAGTATCATTAAATGATTGTCATTTTTCAGGATTTATGTGCTTTCCATGTTCCATCATTTCATAATTTGTGCGGAAAGATGGATTAGGGTAGGTTCAAAAAGTAAGGCTGAAAATATATTACGTGTTACTTTGATACTGAATATCGAGGAACACCGCGTATGTAGAAGTACCTTATCAGCCAATACGCTAACTAGCGGTTCTATTCCAACAGCTTACTACTCGTAAATACCTCATAAAAATCATGTAAACGCTGTATCTTATCTAGGGGTCACGGTTTATGTAGGAAGACATGTCGAAACTGTTTTGTGTGGTATATATATATGATGTACGGTCAGTAGGTACATCAGTAATGATTTGATAAGTTCTTGATAGAAACACTGATAACGGTGTATGATATTTATTGATAGTCAAGATGATATACAGTACTAGCTAGGAGCACGTCTAAACGTAAACTAAGTAATATTAACAAGGTATATAATAAACTTGCTTTTAAAGCAATAAAAGTTGAATGACTGAATTAGCTGACGCGCGACATGTGCGATGTTTGTATCGTACAATATATATATATATATCAACATGTCAGAATGATTACGATATATATATATATATCGTAATCATTCTGACATGTTTTCCTGGAAAACTACGCAGATATTTTAATTATTTTTACAGTTTTATATAATGCTAGAATAAGTAGTATCGTTGTAATTTTTTATTAAAAAAATGACTAACTGTTGAGTTTCTTGCGGCGCTTCTTCTCAGCAGTGGTCTCCCCTTGGGAAGCGCAGGTAGATTTTGACGTGTAAAAGTGCCCGTGCGGCCTACTTACTGAATAAATATCTTTTATCTTTTCATCTTTATTAGTTTCGTTTTTAAACCAATCGCGTCACTGGTAGATCACGTGACTCTGCGTATCACGTGATCTACCAGTTTAGACGCGGTTGGTTTAAAAACGAAACGAAAAACTATCTTTGATAAACAAACCTACTTTTCCTTTTAAACTGAGGTCTTACCCGCGGCTTTGCTCGCGTGGCTGTAGCGTTTATAAAAAAAGTTGAAATACTTAAATGACTGACTTGAAACTCTCGCGCGTTGAGTTCAACAGCGACCTCAAACAGGGTCTCGATTAATAGACACACGGATAACGAGTTAGGTACATCATCAAATAGGTAGGAGCAGCGAAAGTGGCTAAATATATCGCAACACATCTTTATTACTATAGGAATAAGGATGTGTTGCGATATATTTGGCCGTTTTGACTGCTCCTATTTGATGCTGACTGTACAGTGCAATGGCTTCTAAAAATACCTTCGAGTTTTTAATTCTTTCAGTCTTTCATACGCTCTTATGCTAATGCACTGTAATGAGTTCAGTTTCCGTTTAGTATACATTTATACATTTCGAAATGAAATGAAATTATTATTTGCAGTAGGTATGCCATTAAAAAAGCCCAATTAATGCGTGATTGATAAATTTGATAACCCATTCCAAGGTCTCGACCGATTATAAACCAAGCACATTCTGTAAACTAACCAAAATGACAACGAGAAATGTTTGTTTTCCCGCAACACTGAAACACTACACGGCAGCGCGATTTTGTCAACTCTTAAAAAAGACCTTCAGGTAAAATTGGTAAGATTTAAATCTTGAACGCATAAGAAAGAGCGAGATAACTGAACCAACCAGAAGGTTTTTTTTAAGACTGGGTTTTTGTTTGCGTGTTTTCACAATTGAACCTTTACATACATTCTCTGCTTTTCAAAATTCACAAATCGATCGCCAAAAACAGTCAACGTATCCGGAATCCGTGACAAAAACATTGTCCAAATTTTATTTATTATTTTATAACACGTAGTTCCAAAACTGGAAAACAATTGCCCGGGGCAAAGTTCGCGTGGTTGTCCTTTGTTTGTACGTATATTGTACCTCGGTTAAATTTAAACCCACGAATTTTCCGCAGTCACTGAGTTTTGTTGGAAGTTAAGAGAGAGCGTTTGATTTGGTTTTGTGTTGTATTTGTTTGTCAGAATTTTTGTTTAGCAAGTTATTGTTATTACCGTAGCAGAGGTAGACCCGGAAGGAGATCGCGGAATGGCCTACACGCGTTTGCAAGGGATTGGCTCATGCCAATGTGCGTGCTCTAAACAGGGACTAGTAGAGAAAAGGAGGGGAGGCCTTTTGCTGCCAGCAGTGGGACACAAAAACAGGATTAAAAAAACTTATTCTTTAAGGACTGACATCTTCAGTCTGCGTATCGAATCCAGAGTTCAAATTGTTGTCTCCAATGCGCAACATCTTCTTAACTGTTACACTTTCAATATCAAGTAGGTGCTGCACTGTTATGCTGAGTGGCGATTCATTTCGATGGGGCCCATAACACCTTATTCAGTTTTCTTCCCTGTTTATTTGATAATTTCATATGTCTTCAACACGACATAAAGAACCTTAGTTTTGGCAAAAGCGCTGCAGACACCATGGCATGTCTACAGCGAGCTCGCCTTGAGCAGGGTGGCTAGCAGACCTTCGTGCAGATAGCGATGCATGGGCAACATAATAATAATCAGGTAGTAAGTATATTACGTTGCTATTATTAAATTAAATATCAGGGCAAATCTCACACAAATTGACCTAGACCCAAACTATCTAGGCTTGTAATATACCCATATTACAAACCATATATAGAAAGCATATATAGAAAGCATCCATGACTCAGTAACAAATACTTGCGCTCATCACACAAATATTTGCACATACCGGGATTCGAGCCAGGACCGCTAGCTTCGCAGGCAAGGTCACTAACAACTAAGCTAACTGCATCAACAAATTATTCTGTACTTCTTCTTTTTACTTTTTCGTAATTCGACCATGGTTTTATAAAAATGCAGAGGAATAGACGCGCATATTTTTGGTATACTCGCATATGAGATACTGGATTTATATAAAATTTGACGAGTATTTGTCCACATCTCTGGATTTCAAATACCCAAGGGGCCCGCTAATTGATTCCAGGCGTGTTTTCTTTTAATCAGTGCCGATTCAGTGTTTCAATCGAAAATACTTTTTTTTATTCGTTTCACGTGTTCTACTTGCGAACAGGCAATTAATATACGAGCTGAAAAAAAATCTGTGAAAATCTACAAAACATAAGTGCAAAAGTGAGATTGGTCTATTTGTTTTGCTTTTATGACAATGATTGATCCGATTTTTATTAAATTTGATGTAGAGCTGGAAGGTTGCAAGGAAGGGTGGCCCAAAAAAATGACAGTTCTTCAGGGAACAACGATGACTGATATTAACCAACTATTTCTGCCCAAATTTCAACAAATATTTCACAAAGACGCAAAAATATGTGGAGCCGACTTCACTCTTCGTTTCATTTTCGTTTTTTTTAATTCATAGCAATTCCCCCAGAGACTATTTTCTTGAATACGAATATCCTGTTGCTTAAAGTTTAAAGTATATTTACACTACATTACATGAAAAAATAATTCAGCGGTTTAGCCATAACAGCATAACAGATAAACAGACCGACACTTGCTTGTGTGAAATTGATCGTTAGATACGATTGTAATTTATTTGTACACGTTCACGTAAGTTTCAGGGCTTTTTTTATTTGTTTAAAAGCTTAATTGTCTAAAAACAGACAACTTTGCTCTTGGGCAAACAGATTTAAAATATCATGTTTTATTACTTAAAATAATGCCACAGTATAAATTGCACTGCATGTCAAATTACAAGTAATTACATCGATGTCGTTAGAAAAAGAAATATAAAAAAATATAGTTAAAAATTATAGTTAAAAACAAATGTACAAACTTTACTTTATAATATTAAGTACCTATAGATTGAAATCATCCCTACAGAGTTCATTAACATCAACTTTAACTTAAATTACTGCAATCCCTAACTGTCGCATGTGATACAGAGTTTATACAACCAACTTTGCCCAACTTGGGGCAAAAAATGTTAATTAAAAACTTTATTTCCCTTTACAGTAACGGAAACATCCTCCCGATGCTCTGTTTGACGGGAAATGTGTCGGTTTTGGGAAACATATTAAAATGAACGCTTGAACTCCGAAGTTTGAAACAGGGTTTTATTTCGTACGCGGAAAAGGTTTTTACATTTAACTGTAAAAAAAGCGATGAACACGATATTTCATGACGCGGTTAGTTTAGTTGGTTCGAACCTGAAAACCTGGCAATGTTTGCCCTTATCGGGATTGATTATTGATTATTTTGAAATGTAAGACTGCGAAAGGGATCAATTTATCTGTCAGATATGTTTTATTGGACGATTGTGAAACAGGCGGTAAATGTTTATGTACGAGCTTAGTTTATGACTGGGTGTAAGTTGTCTTCTAAATTTACACCTTGATTAGATACCTTGAAAGTTTGAGTATCTACCTACCTTTTTTTTATTTCAACATATATTTATACAAATATTGTGAAGGCAACAGCGAAAGGTTTAAGTTTTTTATATAATTCTAATTCTAAATCATTCATTTCCAAGCTGTGACAATTAAGAAAACGAACAAACTTCATAGATAAGTACCCTCGGTCTACCTACAGCCGATCACGTAAAACATACCTACATATCTACCAATACACACTGTAATTTTCATCACAATCTTAGGAAATTTCATCTCCCGCTACCACATTCGGTCCGCAATAACAATTTAACGAATAACAACATAATGTTCGCAGTAGATTGCTGGCTGTCAATCTAATATTTATGTGGGTTGGTATTTACGGGCAGCAACGGATATTGCTATGTCCAGGGAATCGCGGCGTATCTCATCATATTACTGGGTAGCTGTAAACGGGTTTAGGGACGGGTTTATACGGGAGTGATTCATTTTTGCTTTTTAAGGGTAAAGGGTTTTCGTTATTGATGTTGTTATGAAATGTGTTTTGGAATAAAACTTAGGCTGAGAGTATCTTGAAACCATAATAATATATATCCTACTAATCACTACATATAATAAAAGAAATTTCCCCCTCCGCGTCTGTCTGTTCGCGGTAAACTCTAAAACTGCTGCACGGATTTTCATATAGTTTTCGCCAAGGGGTGAAGTGATTCATGAGAAAGGTTTAAGTATATATTTCATTAGGGTTTAGGTGTGTATATGCTCTGCTACCCGTGCGAAGCGGGGGCTGGTCGCTAGTGATATTATAAAAGCGATTTTTTTTATGATGTTTGGATTTTTTGTTTTTTAATCACGCCTAAACGGCTGATCGGATTTAGATGAAATTTGGACTACAGACAGTTGTTATCCTAGATTGACACATATAATACTTTTATTCTCGCAAAATTTGATAGTTTTCGAGGAAAAAGCAATAAACAACTTCGCGGACGGAATCAAGTATGATAAAGACGTTATAGGTATTATTTTCCACAGAAACACAAACCTTATTAGTTCTTGTTATTAATCCAACCAAAAACACACATTCAACACGTTACAACCACCCAAATAACCAAAACGCAATTCCACAAATAACCTCGCGAAATAACCTAATTTAATAAATGGCTATCTACTGCATGGACCTCTCAAGAGACCTAGGGGTGTCGATTTGGTGAAATTGGCCCGCGGGTCTCGATTGAGCCGCCCTGTTTTATTGCGCAATGTTCATTGTATTGCGCCCTTTGATGGACAACCCTACTTAATGGCAGTTTCTTAATTCTTGTATGTGTATAATTGGATTGGAGTTTCAAATGTGTGTACAGAGAGTTTAACTTCAACTCCAAGAGCGATAAAATCATAAATGTATATGTTTAGCACTTTGTCGTTTTGATGAAGAATACTTGCGGTTGATCAAACATGACGTTTTAAAGCGACAAGGTACTAACATTTAACACCAAAAAAGGTGACTCAAGAAACTATCAATCACTTCATTTTTTCCCAAGATCCGTAGCCATAGGTCATAAAATGTTCAATTTCCTTTTGTCCGTCTGTTTATTAGCTGATTCATTTTCTTGCTGGGCGGGGCACATTGCTCGTAGAACCGATGGCCGTTGGGGTGGAAAGGTTCAAGAGTGGCGGCCGTGGACCGGAAAGCGAAGTGTTGGCAGGCCACAAGGTGGACCGACGATCTGGTGAAGATCGCGGGAAGCCGATGGATGCGAGTAGCACAAAACCGGCCGTCGTGGAGATCCTTGGGGGAGGCCTGTGTCCAGCAGTGCACGTATTTCATATATTCATGGATTGTGTTAAACAATCAAGTAGTTGAAAAATGGAGGTGTTGAAAGTCTTGTTTTAAAATCATTTTCCGTGATCTCGGTATAAATTCGCCGCGTTTTATTTCCAGTCGAGGGAACTGCTCTGATTGTGCAAACGGCTGAATCGGGACTCGAACGCGGGCTTAAAAGTAACCAATAAAAATCAAAGTCTTGCTCAAATATTTGCTCCGGTCACAGCGTGAATGGAACAGCTGAGGCACTTTTGTTAAATAAAACTTGAGAAAGTTGTTGCCATTGCAATTCACGCCTAGCCATGCATTACAATATTTTTTTTATCGTTAAAATTGGGAATATATGCATGTTTTTTTTTGCAATATTAAAAAGTCATTCATGTAACAAACAGATAAAAAATATTTTTCCAATAAATATAAAAATAACCAAGCTAATTATAAATAATAATAATAATCTAGCCTATATACGTCCCACTGCTGGGCACAGGCCTCCACTCACAATGAGAGAAAGATAATTATAAGCCAATAAAGATTTGTTTCTATCTCTTTCTAGCAAAACAGAATTTAACATGGAGTTCATATGGCCATAGTGCCCGCTGACGTCACATATTGGGTCTTTATGTCTAATTAGTAGTTTTAAATGCTAATATTATCCGTATTTTTCGGCCGATTTTAATTTAAATTTCACTTTTTGCCATCTCTGTCACGGTATTTTCATATTTTGTTAAGAAATGCGATAAAAAAATTTCATGCATGTTTTCTATTGCCATAAGCGGCTGATGCGACTGTTTGTTATGCTTACGCCATTGGAAAGGAGACAATTTCAGACAAATTGACCTAGTCCCAACTAAACACTAGGTCAATTAGTGTTAGTTCATTGTCCCCTGTTTTTTTAGTGTCTGGAATCTTGTCGGTTAATAATCCGCAACGAAAACACAGGCTAAAGTTAAAGACAATCAACGCAGGTGATCACGTTCTCCACAAGATTTTAATGATTTCGCTGTATTTGTCCAATCTGTGCCTGTACCGTTCTTAGGTTTGTGCAATAAATCAATGCTTTATTCAATGAAATATTCGCTTCGCTAGATCCGAAAGGTGTTAACAGATTGCCTGATATGCCGATTAAAATACAAGATTTAGTTTTCGGCACTGAATGAGTTAGAAATTCATTTCGATCGGAGTATTAGAAAATCTTTTAAATTTAAGTTTTTTTGAATAAATAAGAAATCATTTATTTATTTCATCATTTTTTGTTTACCTACCACCTAAAAATATTAAAAAAAAAAAAAAAAAAAGATGCCTATTGAGATGTGTAAGGTAATTTTTTAAACAATTCCTGTGCGCTCGTTGGTACAGCAGAGTACCCAATAAATAATGCAAGAACTATGATTACTGGATTTCATCTAAATCCCTTTATTGGTGCATGCGTAAAAGGTAAATACTTAATAATCAAAAATGTTTATTCTTTTTAAAATAATTTCACACGAAGCTATTAATAATGAGTAAGTAATTTTAACTAATGAAGTCTAGAAGTCTATTATCAACGCTATTCACTTAAAAACAGCAAAGTAATAAATAACTATTTAACTTTATTTTTCATCACACCACTTTTTTTAACCACTAGTTTAAAGTTTGTTGAACTGTCACAAGTTCCCAAAACCGATTCCAAATTAACGATTAATTTTATAATCTGAACATAAATTAACAATCTCCGCCATCCGTTCAATCCAACCCGCGATTTTAAAAACGAAATTTATTTCATTCATTCGCCATTCACGTAATTAACTCACAAAATGTAAACGATTTTGACGGATTTATAACCAATTCCTCACGTCAAAGCAGACGTTCAATATTCAAGATTGTATCCGTCTAACCGTTTAAGAAATGTGTTTATTTAGTAATTTGTTTAACATAAATCGGATTTTAGGGTTCCGTTGCGCGTTGGTAAAAACGATACACTTATAAATTCGTAATGTCCGTCTTTATGCCCGTCTCTGAAAGAACCGGATGTTTTGGGTAGTGAATATTAAGACGATTGTGATTATTTGTTAGATTAGATTATATTTTGTATTAAACAAAAAAATTGTGTACTTAATATTCGGTTGGGTTAAATACATAATGGCGGACCGGAAAGCGAAGTGTTGGCAGGCCTTCCACACGGTGGACCGACGAGCTGGTGAAGATCGCGGGAAGCCGATGGATGCGAGTAGCACAAAACCGGCCGTCGTGGAGATCCTTGGGGGAGGCCTGTGTCCAGCAGTGGACGTCTTTGGGCTGGTATGATGAAATAAATACATAATATATTTTTTTATAAAAGAACAGCATTGGGGGAGCAGTCCAGCAGTGGATGTCTTTTGGCTGAAGTGATGACGATGAACACTACCCTACTAATTAAGGAATACAAGGTATCCCATAAGTCATACGTCACAGTGACACTGGAGGTAGACCAGCCTAAGACGCACCGAAGCAGCCTAAGGCTGACTTTCCATAGAAGCGGAGACGAGCGGAGCGGAGAGGAGCTGTGTAGGAATCGACCAATCACATTGATGTAATTCACATCTCGTCTCCGCTTGACTGTTTCCATTGAAGCGGAGCGGAGACGAGATGAGGATTACAACCAATGTGATTGGGCGATTCCTACACGGCTCCTCTCCGCAGCCTTACCTGACCTTAGTAATAGTCGCAAGATATGCCAGTCTTAAGTTACTCAAGCTTTTTTGCCAATTTAAACTTTAAAGTGGGAATGTCTTGAAAACCATGCGACTTTTACTGAGGTCAGCTGGTTCAATGTGAGGATGATGCTTAACGCATTTCCACCCGACAAAAAAAAAGGGGGCTGGTTCGGCGACTTTTGTGACACCCTGTAATTTCAACTCAAACATAATTCTCCTGTTATGTGGTACGGAACTCTAAATTAATGTTTGCCCAACCCGAACTTGGCAGCTTTTATTTGTAACTTATTGAGCGGAAAATTGACAGGTAGACATCACAGTGAAGCGATAGAATGGGGAGCCGACGGATTTATTAGCGATGGCTTTATTGTCTTGAGTTATATGAGTCTTGTATTTTCATTTTAATATGTTTTGATTTGATGTGATGGTTTTTATTTTGCTACAAATAGGTAGAATGCGAAGTAAGTTGGGCTCAAAGTGTGATTGATAGTGGAAATAGAATGTTTTTAGCTTATTGAAGTACCTACTAGTTAGGTAGGTAGGTAGTTAGTTGAAAAGAAACATTCCCACTACACGTATGGATAGATTCAACGGAAGATCTAGGCTTAATAGAATAGCATACCTAGACATTTTGTAAAATTAAAAAAAAGCCGGTCAAGTGCGAGTTGGACTCGTGCACCAAGGGTTCCGCACAAACTTGTAGGTATGTAAATAGTTCGTAATACGGAATTTTAGAATTCGTTCGGAATACAATAAAATCAAAGTCCAGTATAAACTGGCACGCACTAAGTATGCACTCTCGTAGGGGAGACCGGGGATGGTTGACTATTGGGGCAGGTTGACTAACTATCAAAAACTCGTGTTGGCTCAAGGCCTTTGCGTCGGACGAGTTTTTGATAGTTAGTCAACCTGCCCCTATAGTCAACCATCCCCGGTCTCCCCTACTTAGTGTCAGTTTATACTGGACGTATTTTTTATGTGATGTAACTACAAATTAGTCAACGGACGGATAACGAAGTGATCCTGTTACTTTTTTCCTTTTGAGGTACGGAACCCTAAAGAAGTGTAATTTTGAAACTTATTCACCACTTCATTCGTAAACGTCAAAGGTACAAAAAAACATGATAATTATAAACGCATTATAAATGCTAACTACTATTTTACTCATTATGGCACACAGAGAAATGCAAGAACTGCAAAATAAAACTAACCTATTTATAACAAAACTGCGTATATGTAATCCACAATCCACCTTTTAATACTGTAAACAAGGTCGCCTTTTGTAAAAAAGTTTAGCTGCACTTGCACTGCTTACACACTTCTGTGTAAGTAGGACAGAATGTCTGTAATGAGCTGTAGCAACAGAAGTTGGTACAATCACACCGCAAGGAGGCAGTAATGACGTCGCGTGTCGCAAAGTCAGCGCTAGTTAGAAGTGCGTCGAGTTATAAGCGACGAGCTACATTTGATATTTTAACAACTGAGCCCTTAGCCAAGATTCCCATCGCTAACTAGCGATTCTATCCGTTTCGTTTTTAAACAAATCGCATCATTCGTAGATCACGTCATACGGAGAGTCACGTGATCTACCAGTGACGCGATTGGTTTAAAAACGAAACGAATAGAAACGCTAGTTAGCGATGGGCATCTTGGCTAAGGGCTCAGATAGATTAGTTAGGACTCAACTTAAATTATCTTAACTTAAATTTTTGAACCAGTTCCCGTTAATGTAATGAATAATGATCTAGCTCGATACTAAGCTCTAGACTTTTTTATTATTGTTTGGTTAAGATGTTCGTAAAACTTTCGCGTTCTCAAGAAAAGTTTACTAAATCGAAATAAACCGGTATCAACCGGTATTTTTTAAACCGGTTCCGAGCTCTGACTTAAATAAAAAACACATACGATTCGGAAATAAATTCTCGCTCATCACAATAATATGACCTTACCAGGCTAGCACAGGATCAAGGTTATAAACATAGATACGTCCAAAGCCTCAAAAATATGTAACCACGATCTTATGTCGCCGTAATAAGGTTGTGGTTACATATTTTTGACACTCTGAACATATCTATATTTATAATCTTGACTGTACTACGAAAAAATAATTGCGAACGTTCGGATGCATCATCCCATTCAACGAGTCAATTGTGATTAAATTTTGTGAGAAAGGGAAGAAGCTAAAGTAATTTTGAACAATGACAGGTTGTCCGCGACTTGTACGTCGCTCGGATTTCCCTTTCTTACCAGTCTGTAATGATAAAGACACACTGAGCGTTGCGATAAGGGAGAAAATACAAGAGGCGCTAGCCGCTCAGGAATCGCGTTTCCTATCATAATCTTTATTTGCAAGAATACGTATACAAGGTATTAAAATAATTGTTTAAAATGTCACAGTGTTCAGTCGTAATTTTTACCGATTTGTAGTATAAGTTTTCAAACTTAAAAGTATCTTTTTAATTAAATAAAGTATTATAGAAGTTAATTACACAGCCTAATATATTATATAATAATAAATTATCATTTTTAATATAAGTCTCATTGTACAATTATTAAATTATAAACATTATCTTCGATTGCTAGTCAATATTATTTGTAATGCATAAACTCATTGCTACTATAAAAACATATAGACCATTTTGTTAACATAGTTTGGGATGTTTTACCTTGTACCAATTTTAGATCAAGTGGCAGTTTATTATATATTTTCACGCACATATTATAAACGTTTCTTTAATATATATCTGTGTTAATATCGCTCATGACTTGCACCGGAGCCAACACTGCGAACCTAATTTCGTCCTATTACCAACCTATTTCACTTACGGTAATTGTAATAATGTCACTAACTACTATAACCGAAATCCGATCCTATTATATAATAAATAACTAAGTAAAATATAGGTTTAAAGACATCTGGTAAAAACGTTGAGCTGAATACTACAGTAGGTTTTGCTAATTTTATTTTTGATCTTTAAAAGCGGGAATAAAATTCCTGTATGAAGAAAACTTTACTATAGTGACTGATAGTTTTTGAGGAAAAGTGCTGACTGTAAGATACAGACAGACAGACAGACAGACAGGCGGACGTGGGACCTCTGTGTCGGTAATACCCTAGGTACTATCCTAAGTCATCATAATTATCACAAGCAATATTTTTTTTAATCAAACCGTTATTTTTCCAGTATATTTATAAAACAAACTTAACCTAACCTATATTCATTTAAAATTTAGATATTTTAGGACATTCTGAGAAGTTTCAGCGACAAAAATTATGGCTTCGATAATTATGTTAACTACACAAATACACTATGACCAAAAAAAAGGAAATAACAGGTTCTCCTTTATAAAATCATACATGTATATAAAAGAAACACAACCGTGTGGCGATTATCACAAAAATCCGATTAGCTGTTTAGGCGTTATTGTTCTGTTCTGTTTAGGCGTTATTGTTCTGTTTGTGTTCTGTCTTCTTCACCTGTCGCTACCCAATGCTGAGTGTAGGTCTCTTCTAATGCACGCCATCTCTTACGATCTTCGGCTTTCCTTATCCAATCTCTCCCCCTTATCTTCACGAGGTCGTCAGTCCATCTCATTGGTTGCCTCCTAACGTTTCTTCGGCCGATACGAGGTTTCCACTTGAGCACTCTTGTGCCCCACCTGTCATCCGTAGCACGACATATGTGGCCCGCCCACATCCACTTCCTCTAAGCTACGACCAAGGCAATGTCTAGCAGCTTCGTTCTTCTTTCTGTATTTCTAACACGGTCGCGAAGAGAATGTCTAGCGTCGCTCGCTCTATAGCTCTTTGGGTGACCTGAAGTTTACTTATCATCATCTTAGTGATAGTCCAGGTCTCGGCTCCGTATACCATGACGGGAAGAATGAACAGCTCCCATACCTGGCGTTAAAGACTGATAGGTATCTTGGGCGCCTTGAGCACATCGGACATGTTGCCAACATCATCCTCATTCATACATTTCAATATAAGTAGAAAATAATTTTAACCACCAATAACATTAATGGCAATATTCCGTGCCGACAATTTGTACACCAATCAGCGCTAACTCAATAACGTAATAACTAAAATTAACACGTAAAACTAAATTGCGTTCCGATTTTACAATTAGTTATTCAAATCATCGAATTAGTTGTACGTTGTTAAGCTAATATGTTTCATCGAATTATCCATCGTGAAACGTGTTGATTTGTTAATTTATCTAATCAAGTGTAGAATACATTTTTTAATTGAGTACTTGAGTACGCAGCTGCATAAGAGAAGAAAACCAATGAAGAAGTTCTAAAGATGGTGAAAGAGAAAAGATATCATTGTTAAAATCTATAGAATATAATAGAAAAAATCAGTCATACAGACAAACCAAACAAAGATTCTAGAAACGGTTATTTATGAATAGACATCGTGTAAAACGATTTTTTCATTTAAATGTTGTATTTTATTTAGAAATCACAGACAGACACTTTAATTTTATTTATTGGTTAAGAAGATTACGGACCTGTGTCACAATCGACAAGTAAATTTATTTGCCAGTTAAAGTTAGCCTTCTCCTTGTCTTCTTTCAAGTATAAGAAAGGGAAGGGGCTAAATTTATCTGTCAAATATGCTTTACTTGACGATTGTGAAACAGATGGTAAGGACCTGTATCACAATCGACAAGTAAATTCTGCCACTTGAATTAACCCTCTCCTTATCTATTTTAAATGAACGAAAGGGATAGGGCTTAATTTATGTGACAGATATGCTTTATTTCACGATTGTGAGACAGGCGGTAAAAGTAGAATTAGAAGAGTAGAATCAGTTAGATAACTTACCGTTAAAGCACAGAGGATTCCAAGAAGAAGGCAAGCTCGCGTCGCCATGCTGTCAGAGGTATCCTTCCTTTGTCATATTACTGTTCTACGTCACTGCAACAAGAAATAACTCATGTAAAATAGCTGTAGAAGTTCTGAGAAACACTCTTATAAAACTATACTAGGCTTTATAGGCATCTTACAAGAGCACTGGCAAAATCGCAGATATATTCGTTTTTAGGGTTCCGTAATCAAACTAGGAACCCTTATAGTTTCGCCATGTCGTTCCGTCTGTCCGTCTGTCCGTCTGTCCGCAGCTTAGTTCAGAGACTCTTAGGGCCGTATTAATAAACTCGTCTCAACTATGATCCCCGTCTCGAGATACGTCAAAGTAAACGTCAACCCATAGAAAACTGTTATTTTTGACGCATCTTGTGAAGGGCGTCTCACACAAGATCAGTTTATTAATACGGCCCTTAGTACTAGAAAGCTTATTTGGCATGAATATACATATTAGTCACGCTAATAAAGTGGTAAAATAAATTCTTGTAAAAAAAATTTTTAGGGGACCTACCACCCCCACACGTAAAGTGGGGATGGTTTTTTTTCTCGTCTACCCCATGGTGTGGGGTGTCGTTGAATAGGTCTTTCAAAAATATGTGGGTCTGTGAAAACAATTTTTCGATTAAGGGATCGTTTGTGAAATATTAAGCTTTAAAGTGGTAATTTTAGTTAGAGAACATATTTTTATTGTATTGCCATTTATGATGGCATGGAGAAGTAAGCGGATGTTAAGTGGGTATACACAATATAAACATTTCAAAGTCCATAAAAAGTTCGCCTGTACATACTTATTTTAACATGAATGTATTTTATATTGTCTAGAATGGGGGTTGAAAATGAAAGTGATTTAGCAAATGGGGTGTCATAATATGAAAGGGCATAATCTGAATATTTCAAAACAATTTGAAATACCATGACGTGCTTTTTGATTTATAGCCAAAAATTTACAAAATATGACCGTGCCCCCCCCTCCCTTATCTCCGACGTTTATGAACTAAAAAACCTGTAAAATTCCTGACGT
Source organism: Tortrix viridana (assembly GCA_963241965.1). Taxonomy (NCBI): domain Eukaryota; kingdom Metazoa; phylum Arthropoda; class Insecta; order Lepidoptera; family Tortricidae; genus Tortrix; species Tortrix viridana. The sequence goes on along the minus strand of OY725195.1, from coordinate 1,400,874 downwards.
ATAGCTATATATTTATATTTTACGGGAAAAATAAAATAAAGTGTTGAAAATTTACAGTTTTTGAGAAATACCGAAATAACTTTGGAACTTTGTGTTACATAAAAAAAAAGTCAAAATAGACCTTATTGCGTACGAACTAAAGTACACAAAAAACTATATTTTTTAAGTACGGACTTAAATACGGAAACCTCGGTGCGCGGGTCCAACTCGCTCTTGACCAGTTGTTTGTATCGTCTTTATATGTCACGAAGAAATGTTTTTTCTTTTACGCCTACTTCTTCATCCTCAAAGTTTCAACGTGCCATTTTCTGAACGCGTATAACCTACCTCTTTTACATTTGATATATAATTGATTATACCTTTGCCTAAATCACACAAGTCTTTCTGTAGAAGTGGAACATGGATCGACACGCCACCGTATTTACGGGCGACCAGCTTTTATTTACTATTCTGCCCTGCTAAGGTAAAAAGGCAATATTTTACACAAAACTACTGTAATAATTGCAACCTCATTACTGGGTAATAAGGTTGCAATTGCTACAGTAGTTTTGTGTAAAATACTGCCTTTTACCTTAGCAGGGCAATATTGCTCTGACCGAGTTCGTATTCGATTAAAGTAGGAAAACATTGGAATCTAAATATAGGTATCGACGTTTGAACTCAAACTTCACGTTGTTCTAGAAAACTTTTCGATTGTTACAATCGATTTTTCGTTTTTAGTGCTTAGAGCGAACACAACTGTTATCATACAATATAAGAAGTAGGTACAGTAACACCACGGGATTGTTGAGCCACCATAGAACCCTGTCACAATGACAGCGTCAAGTCACGCAAAAGAAATTACGTCAAGATTTACCGTCGACTTTCTGTGATAGGGTTCTATAGTGGCTCAACAATCCCGTGTCACTGTCAGTCCTACATAATCATCACATCAGCACAGAGACGTCCACTGCTGGACATAGGCCTTCTCCGAGGATCTCCACAAGATCTTACAAAAAACTACGTAGCATATTATTATTTTTAAAAGTACATATCTATTTATCTGTTTGTTTAAATCTAAGCGTTAAAGGAACGTTTACAAGAATGTACTCGTAAATCACAAACCCAGTCTTTTTATTGTCGAGACGGGGACATTTTTGCAACTATTTTGTTACTTTTTTATGACCACTCTTGTTCTTACATTATTTTCATTTGTTCAACTAGCTTTGAATATTACAGTACTTGCTTTTACTAGTGATAACAATCTACTTAGATTAAATCAACGAGTTTAAAATTGAATGCTATAATAAACCCTTTTTTGACACTTGATCTCTTAGCAACTGATTCCAAATAAAAATCTACTAACATATTAAGATCTCTATTTACAACCAGATTCTACTACTATGAAGCACATGAAATAATGTTTAGGTGAACTCAAGATCGATTTGCTTTTTTCAAAAGTTCCAAAGCCCCAATGATCCTTTTTAGCCAAAGTGGCGCCGCCACTACGGCATCTTCCGGAACTAAAAACAAAACTTTTTCTATCTATTTACATAAACTCTCAAATCCCCATACAGTTTCCCAAACAACGCTCTTGGCTCAGCCGAAAATCCTTTCTCGAAGAGTACAAGTTCCGGAAAGTTCGGCAGAGTTCGGACAAGTTCGGCGTTTGGGCTCGATACGCAGGTTGACGTAGTGAAACGAATTGAGAGATTTATTGATGGAAGTCTGTGGCATTATTGACGGATTGACAAGAACTGTTAATTGAATTTGCTATTGTGTTCAACATGAGGCCGTTATGTGCGGTCAAAACCCTCCAAGTTCCAGTTAGTGAAAGGGATACAGCTATGAGAGTCATATATTGATGACCCTTTCTTTGCTTGAAACCTTTGAACCACTTCCACACGATCGGGCGGTTGGACCAACCGAAAGGGACGCAGCTATCTGTCAGAATGAGATAGTAATATATACATCTCGTTCTTACATATAGCTGCGTCCCTCTCGGTTGCCCCAACCAACCGATCGTGTAGAATGGGTATTAATATAAGGTGCGACAACGGATTGACTAAACCATCGTTAGGATGGCTGATTTAGTATCAATAGCCTGTAGATCACTTAGTGAATGGGATGGAGCCGGTCTACCTGCGTGACATTGGCGCGTTTGGTAGACAGTCGTTAACTGCCGCACTCAGAGACGTCAATTAATGTTTAAGTTTCATTAAAGTTGCTGCGTCTTATTCTATTGCTATAGCAAAGAATGTGACAGCAGCTACTTTAATGAAACTTAAACCTTAATTGACGTCTCTGAGTGCGGCAGTAAGACGTGTCATTTTGACGACGCAATTACTAGACTAAGTACCAATTCCACCAAACGATGTTAAATGTTAATCGACTGTTAGTCCATACATTTTGACATCTGTTAACACTCTAATCGTCTGTTAATTTGTTGGTGAAATTCGACATTAATATTGATCTTACGTCTCTCTTTTGACATACAGAATGAAAACGATGCATCGAGAATACATCTACTAGCTTCCCGCCCGCGACTTTGTCTGCAGAGTGTCAATACTTTCGTAAATTATAGCCTAAGTCCACCCTGAAAGTCCATTCCAAATGTTGGTAAAAGAATTTTTGAAATCGGATTAGTAGTTCCGGAGATTACATATAACTTATAAACAAAAAAAAAACAATCAAGTGACTGACTATATTATAATAAATTTGGCTATAAATCAAAAAGTACGTCATGGAAAATTATAAAAAAAAATGTATCGAAATGTGTAGATTAAGCCCTCTCATTATGATACTCCATTTGCTATACTTAATCCAATCCCTTTCATTTTAAACCTCCCATTCTAGACCCCTTTTCAATTATTTATAAAATGAATTTAATTTTTTTTACTAAAAACAGATGCGGGAAAGCAAGATACAACTATGCCAAATTTCAAGTTATAGCTTCTGTAGTTGCTGAGCAAAACTGCTGTGACACACAGACGGATGGATAAACGGACAGACAGAAAACGAAGTCTCACCATATATTCCTTTTTTACCCTTTTTGTACGGAACCCTAAAAACTTTATAATATTTGTATAGGTACATAGATTACATTGTAAGTTAACGCTATCCATAACAAATACAACCCCTCATGGTGGCTTCGGAATATGAAAACTTTTTGATAGCTGATATTAATCTAATGGCACAATCTTGTTAGCTCATTTAATGATACGCTGATAGCTAGTCTGTGACGATATTCAGTAAAAATAGAGGGAAATAAAACAGCGGGGTCGTTACAAATTAACGCATTCACTGCTGGCATTGATAAAAGATAAAATTTATTCAGTAAGTAGGCCGCACGGGCACTTTTACACGTCAAAATCTACCAGCGCTTCCCAAGAGGAGACCACTGCTGAGAAGCGCCGCAAGAAACTCAACTGTTAATCATTTTTTTAATAAAACTTATTACAATGATACTACTTACTCTAGCATTTTAAGGTATATAATTGTAAAAATAATATAAAATAAAATATCTGCGTAGTTCTGCAGGCAAACATGTCAAAATTACTACGAGAGAAAAATTAGGTACATTGATTTTCGAGCTTTCGCCAGGTGCCGCATCTTTTGTTTTATATGAAACACGCATACTGTAAAAACGCACATACGCGTTCAAGGCACTGGGTGTAGTCTCAAGAACGCTTATATGCGTTGCCGGCAGTGAATGCGTTAATTTAGGGGGCCTCTAAACAGGCTACATGTTTCTGCAATTTATAGCCAATAATAATGGCATCTTGTTCTGGCAGACGCAGTCAGATAAAGACAGCTATTGTTTTCAGCTACAAATTGCAGAAAAATGTCGCCCGTTTAGAAGCCCCTTTAGGTGATTAGGTATTTTACCTGTAGGCCTTAAAATAGAAATCAAAAAAGACCATTTGGTTGTTGTTACATTGTTATACCCTTTTTAACCCCCCACCGCTAAATAGAGGGATGTTATAAGTTTAATATCTACGTCATAATAGTATTTAGTTGCTCGCGACATTGTCTGCGTAGAACTCGTTTATTCAACTTTAATCCCATGGTATCATCACCATTTTGAAATAAAAAGAGAGAAAGAGAGGAGTGGGAGAAATTTGTGGGATGTATTTATCGTTTTATGTGAAGAAATCGCATTCTTGTATTCCATATAAAACTTAAAAAAAAAAGTTTTTCCACTTGCATCGTGCTCAGGGTCATTGACCCTGCACACGGTTTTTTATAGAGTTCTTGTTACACCCCTGTAAATATTAACTTGTTCCTGATCCTTACTCCTAAGTCACCGATGTCACTATACTCTACTAAGGCTGCCTTTCCATTAAGGCGGAGACGAGCGGAGCGGTGCGAAAAGGACCAATCATCTTGTACAGTACCCACACTAACGCATAGCACACAGAAGCTGGAGGAATCTGATTGGTCCTTTTCGCACCGTGAAAGGCAGCCTCAAGGTCCAAATCCCAATGTAATATAGGTATATTTATGTACATTTGGCAAAGTGATTTTAAACTTTAGATGACTTACACAAGATTCATAATTCGGGCAGTGCAACTACAAAAAAATTGCCACACAACGCGTTGCGGGCGGTTGTTTCTACAGTGAACTTTCACTTGTTTCTGTGTTGTTTACCCTATAATCATAGAAGCTAAATCGAGGGTCAATTTGTTTAATGCGATAACCATGTTTGTTAGAATAACCATCGAATACGTTATCTATCCGATTAGTTAAACGAAATGGGTCAGTAGTTTCGATAGTTTGATCTATTTGAGGCGCAGGACATTTGTTTTAAAACTAGTTTCTGCTCGCGACTTCGTCCGCTTGGAATTAGTATTTTTTCCATTTCACAGGGACAATGAGTATTTTCAGGATAAACAGAACAGAACAGAAAACATTTATTCACAACAACGAACACAGAGATTCAAATAAAATATGGGTGTAAACCTAACCTCTGTGTGGTAATTCAGAGTATAAGCTACCTCTATATTCCGAATTTCATCCAAATCCGTCCGGCGGCCATTCGTAGTAAAGAAAGCACAAACTTTCGAATTTTCATCTTTATTAGCGTTATATAATGTGTTTGTATTTGGAATGTTGATATGAATCTACTGATTAAGTTATACACTAAGGGCCCGTCACAAGATGCGTCAAAATAACAGTTGCTATGGATTGACGTTTACTTTGACGTATCTTGAGACGGGGATCACAGTTGAGATGAGCTTATTGATACGGCCCTTACTGTTTTATTTCTGTAACCATTGCGATCATTGCGAATAAGCATAGGTATTATGTGTTGGGTGTAGAGCAGGTCTCAACCATTCGTCTCCACGCGACACCCGCCACTGACAGCACTGCCATGTCCACTTAGGAGTCTCGTTGAGACGCGCGTCTGTATGAGTGCGACGTTTCGAACGTTTGTTCATAGTTTTTTTACTGCTTTAGTTATCTTTATACTGTGGTACGTCTGAAACGATAGGGTGAAATGATGAAATGTTAAGCAAATGTAACTGCATTTTATATCCTTCCATTCTTTCCCTGCATTCTAGTTCCATACACATATATATGTATGTTAAGATGTATGACTTTACCGTGGTATACGAATATATGTTGTTGGCTGAATCATTCGTCGGTGCGTCATTACATATTAAACGGTTATCGACCAAACGTGGCATGTCGCGGAACATTGATTTTTCTCCACATCGAATATTCAGGGCGCGGGTCATTGGCTGTTTCCAACGAGTTATATTTTCACGATGAAACATCAATTTTATACTGAGCATGTCACACACTCAGCTGTCCACTCACATGCTTTATGCAACTATAGTTGCCAGGGACAACCCTTATTTGCTTATCAATAAGGTCGATACAGTGTGCACGAGCTGAGTGGCAATAATACGAGTATAATATTGATACAAAGTAAAGCACACTCGGTATTTAGGTAAGGTAAGGTAGGTAACGCGGTCAGCCTAGTTGGTAGTGACCCTACGAAGCTAGCGGTCCCGGGTTCGAATCCCGGTATGGGAAAATATTTGTGTGATGAGCGCGAGTATTGTTCGTGAGTCATGGATGTTTTCTATATATTTAAGTATGTGTTTCTCTATATAAGTATGTATATCATTACTTGGTACCCGTAGTACAAGCATAGAGCTTAGTTTGGGATTGGGTGATATTTTTTTTTACAAGATTATAAGAAAGCACATTAAATACGCTATAAACGCTATAACGTTTTTTGTTGAAAATTCGAGAAAGCTTTTTGACAACAATTGAATATTCATGCCCGACTAACAAAAAAAAATCGCTGTTAACTGTTAACACGTGTAGACGTTACGTGGTAATAAAATAATAAATAAATAAACATCACGAGACAATCTCACACAAATTGAACTAGTCCCAAACTAAGCTCTAGGCTTGTAGTCATGTGTGTTATCAAAATGAAACTAAAATTAAATACTTAAATTAAAAATAAAAAGTAAGAATGTGCTTTACGTATGTTTGGCCTCATCTGCACTTTCCATCAGGTGAAACCGGGGTCAATCACTGTTCAGTACGTAAAAAAAATAACAGTCAAAATCAAATCGATAGATGTCAGCTTCCGTTAACGACCTTTATTTACCCAACTGAGCGAAGCCAATAAATGGTTAATGATTTTAACAAATGTATGTATGTATGTACAACGCATACAAAATTAGTTTTGTGGGTACCTAACCTTTTAAAAGTAATTGTTCTTTATTTATTACTGCGGGCCGTACCGCGCGATCTTGCCAACTATTACATAAACCAACTAACTGGTTTTTAATAGTGGCTTAGATACAAACACTTATTATATTGTCCTATTTATAAGTTTTAAAATAAAAAAAAATTAAAAAATGTGACTGAAAATCGAATGTTCCACTCTAGCTCCTAAACTACTAGGCTAATTTTAATAAATGGGGTGTCATATAATTCGTTAAAAACGTGCGAGTGTCATGGGCTACATAAAAATTGTAAAGGTGCGTCATACTAGCCACAAGGCGGGTTTTAGTTGCAATTTTCTCTTTAATTTGAGACTAGCGTTTGCCCACGACTCCGTCCGCGTAGTACTCGTTTATCCTGTCCTTCCCCGGGACTCAAGCTATCTTACCAAATAGTTTTTGCTCGCGACTTCATCCGCGTAGAACTCGTTTATCACTGCTCCCTCGGGAACTGGCCATTTTTCAGGATAAAAAGTAGCCTATGTGCTATTCCAGACTATAATCTATGTCCTTGCTAAATTTCATCTAGATCCGTTCAGCCGTTCTGGCGTGATTGAGTGACAAACATCCATCCAAACTTTAACATTTATAATATTACGAGTAGTAGGATTAGTAGGATACACCTTCTCTTTCTTGCGAATTAGCTACACGTCGAGAGCAAAAGGGATAGCAATAGACGAAGTTCGAATTTCGAAGTTCAGAGTAATGCCCCTGTACTTACTGACATAAAAAATAATGTTCAGGGTTACCATGTACAATTATATCCTCCTGAGGCCTACGTTAAAATTTCGCTAGTTCGAAACAGAATCTTATGTCAGTCAACAAAAGTTAAAAGTCATTTTGACAATTTTATTGTCCTATATGTAGGACGTTAGCATAATAACTTGTTTCGTTACGTTTTAGGATTCGTCCCAGGACTAGTGGTTAGCCCAGTTTTACATAATTATACGAAACTAAGGCAATTGCCACGCTCTAGCGGCTCTTACACAAATTGCGAGGTTTTCAGACTCTTGCGCCGCTGTTGTGTGGTTACCTCGGACTTTATGTTTCCGATGGGTGTTGTTAGTTTTTTATAGCTAAACTAGCGACTCGCCCTCGCTTCGCTCCGGGTACTATTATATATATAGCCTTCCATGAAAAATTATCTAACGATTTGTCAAAAACGTGCGATTGTATAAAAATATAAAAAATGAACGAATGAAATGAATGAATGAATGAAATGAATGAATGAGAATAAGTAGTGACATTGTTATATTTTTATTTAAAAAATGACTAACTGTTGAGTTTCTTGCGGCGCTTCTTCTTAGCAGTGGTCTCCTCTTGGGAAGCGCTGGTAGATTTTGACGTGTAAAAGTGCCCGTGCGGCCTACTTACTGAATAAATATCTTTTATCTTTTATCTTTTTACGTTAGTACGTTAGTTTGATCTAAGTTACTGGATGTTAATGGACTAGTTTATATACTCACAGGTAGCACCAATGTCACCGTCTAATCTAAAAAATAACTCTCAGTGGGATTTGTTCCAGGATGTAGACTATACTTATTTTAAGATTATTTTTTTCTTTCACCATGTTTGTTATGTTTATATCTGTTTTTTCCCCAATAAATAAATAAAATAAAAAAATGTAAAGGTGTGACATACTATTAGTTTATCAGATATCACTACTCTCTCAGCACATGAGAACTTGGCCTATTTTTTACACTCATGTTTTTGGTAGAACTGATATTTATTGCACCAATATCATTAGATTGAACAAATCACGCTGCCATACTGAACTCCTCGAAAAGGAATAAACTAACAAATAATGAGGTGGACCAAGATTAATGGAGAAGCGAATGTGCAATTTACCCTGAACTGAAAAGGCAGGTTGTATGGGAAGTAGGTAGCTAGGAGGTCGTAGGGTGCAATGAAGAATGTTTTGTTTTATATATTTTTTTATTTAAACTTCTTTGCACAATTCAATCAACTGTAAAACGTACAAAATGGCAGACTTAATACCTAAAGGCATTCTCTACTGTAACATTAAATCACATTATTTATTGAACCGGTAAAAGTCTTGCATACATGTATTCAACTTGGTCTTCAAGGTTGTCAACGCATTTGGAGTGTTGAGTTTGTAAAATTGTATGGGTCTGAACGCTTTTACCATCAGCTACCGCTGGGAGCTTAACATGCATGAACGAGATAAAATTTGACAGGTGCTAGGGAAGTTAATACATCTATTCTATATTCTTACTTAAGACTTAACGCTTAAGGTTTAAAATAAATGTGTCCCATCCTGACATTTATTACCTTTTATTACTAAGCGACTATTGCGATGATCACATTTTTATAGCGACTTTATCAAGACAGGACACATTTATTTGAAACCTTAAGCGTTAAGTATTACGTTAGAATATGGTATAGTTGTATTAATTTCCCTAGCACCTGTCAAATTTTATCTGTGCTTGCATGCTAGAGGCCTGCGTTGTTTACCTTCTGTATAATAAAAGAAAAATGTTGTAGATTAAAACCAATAAAAATACCGAATAAAAGTCTTGTAACATATTTTTTTCCTGTAACTAGCTTATTAAAAAATCGCGCTCGCTACCTCCTGTGACGTGCCCGGGATTCCCTTCGCTCGGTGCCAAGTCACGCTTCCATCATAAACAGTGGCGAACAACCGTTGGATTTACCCTCTCACAACATAAAAACAACAGTACGTTCATTACGCCATCAGTTGCGACGCGGTTAGGTAGTGACCCTGCCTACGAAGCTAGCGGTCCCGGGTTCGAATCCCGGTATGGTATATTTGTGTGTGAGCGCGAGTATTCGTTCCTGAGTCATGGAGGTTTTCTATGTATTTAATACCAATGTATTTTTCTATATAAGTATGTTTATTGGTGTCTAGTACCCATAGTACAAGCCTAGAGCTTAGTTTGGGACTAGATCAATTTGTGTGAGATTGTCTCTGATATTTATTTGTTTATATATTAGCTATGAAAATACTTGTGCCTGTGGTTAGAACGCGTGGAAATGCCCCGTGTTCCTGCTTCTTTTTATGACAGCTGCATATTTTTTTTAGCCTGTTTTAGTGTCCCACTGCTGGGCAAAGGCCTCCCCTCTTTTCCGCCATTCGTCCCTATTGAGCGCATGCGCCCGCCACTCGCTCCTTTAAAATAAATAATAAATAACTATAATTTAAAAGGTTGTGTAAGCTTGCTACTAGATATTTTATATAAATATTTATTAAAAAATATAGTTTTTTGCTTTCGCCTTAAATTGTCAGATACCAATATTAAAGTGTAAAGTCTGTTTTGTTTCCGCTGCGCGCCCTTCACCGGCCATCGCCAGCAGATTTCTGTAACAACAGTGTGGCAAGTTTCGACATGTTTCACGTTTTAACAACACATGTTCGTGAATGTTCCTGTTTTGGCTCACTAGGTTATTAACAAGTTTAACAAAAAGCGAGTTGTAAAAACTCAGTTTTTAATATTTTATTTGTATGTGTATATATTTGTTAATGACCAGGTATTTATTTTTAAATCTGCCGGTTTGGCATTTTTTTAGTACCTACCTACTTAAAATAGAAAGCCGCAGACACATGTCACCTAAATAAACGATTTTTATTTAATTTTTCGGTTTTTATAATGATCAACCTCTTGTTTGTTTTGTTTATACAAAGAAAATGATAGCGATATCTTAATCTGTCAGCTAATTATATATGAAGATTGGAAAAATCGGCCCTGACTTGTATGTAATTTACTTATGTCCCTTCAACCGTTCACTATTTAACCGTAACTTCAATTTTGTATTAAACCGTCAATCACCGATACACCAACAGATGGCGCTATACTGGCTTCGTGCCAGCTGCAATTGGGGCATTCTATCTTCGTAAACAAAAAAGGCGTTAGTGCCCTTCCACTGTTAAAGCTATTTCAACTTTGTTCTGTTATTTATAAAGTCACATTTGCAGTGAAAGGCACAGGTTTATACGCCATTATGTTTAGGCGTTGATCATTGATCGTGCGTTATCTATAGCGCAAGGATTATCTGTGGTCACCAGTGATTGGCTGTTTGAATAAATGCCTTATATGGTCTAATGAATCGCGATACCAGCTTATCGAGATAAATAGAAAATAGTAACGCTGCAGCATGGTGCAAAAACATGAACATATGTGTGTCCTATTTTTGGCAACGATTAAATATGTTTTTTTCTCAGTTTAGTATAGATAGAATAATCCATGAGTTTACCTAGCAATGTGCATAAATGCTGTGCAATCAGGGGACCATCTCACACAAAATGACCTAGACCTAAACTAAGCTCTAGGCTTGTGCTAGGGTACTAGACAACGATAAACAATATAAACATACTTATATAGAGAAATACATACTTAAATACATAGAAAACATCCATGACTCAGGAACAAATACTCGCGCTAATGACCAAACATAAGAAAAAAAAACTCAAGATGTTAACATTATAGAAAAACTTGACACCTAGAAATCTTCTCTTTCAGTGCTAAAATAAAGAATATTTCTAGAAGTTACCGAGACATTCAATAGGCAAGTTACACAAATTGTAAAGTTCCTTATCGGTACAGTACGGGCTTTATTATGTATACACGAGATATAATTTGACAGTTGCTAGGGAAATTAATAAATCTATTCCATATTCTAACGTAAGACTTAAAATTTAAAATAAAAGTGTCTAGTCCTGACTTTTACTACCTTTTATTAGGGATTCTATCAAAACGGGACACTTATTTTAAACCTTAAGCGTTAAGTCTTACGTTAGAATATGAAATAGGTGTATTCATTTCCCTAGCACCTGTCAAATGTTATCTCCTCCATGCATGCTAGGGGCCAGCAATAGTAATATCCATCGTTGATCTCAAAAATATCTAACACGCTTTTTTAACCAGTATATAGAAGCTGTCACAGTATCTTAAATGTTTTTAAATTAAGTAATATGAATTCAACGAGTACTCAAAGTTGCCTTTACTATAAAAAAATAGATGAAAGTAATTCTACAGTTTTATTCTGATTTCTTTACCCGTTTACGTTTATTTTACGTTATATTTCCTCATACCGTAAAAGCTTGATGGAAAACAAGAGCGATCCATCAAGAACTAAATGCCGCCGGAGTGGCTCCAAATACCCGGATATTTCGTTATTTTTCCAGACAATTCCCGAAACAACTCGTTGAGGGAAAACATCGTCGTCCGTCAAAAATGCTTTCCCAAATACTAACAAATTCACGAAAGAGCAAAATGCACCTTACAAAGTAATTCAGTAAGGTGCATTTTAAAACCTATTGAATTTGTTAGTTACGATTGCAGTATCATCGACGAAATACGAAGATCATTTCCGGTTTTTACGAAATTACTCGCTTTTGCCCGCGACTCTGTCCCCGTAGAAGTCATTAATCGCTCCTCTTGGGTTTTTTTCATGTACTTACTTATTTTCGTATACCCGAAGACAGGACCGTATGAATAAACAAAAGAATAAGGGTTTACTTCTATTAATGTGAAGTAAATAAAATAAAAAAAATATCAGGGACAATCTCACACAAATTGACCTAGTCCCAAACTAAGCTCAAGGCTTGTACTATGGGTACTAGACAACGATTAACATACTTATATAGAGAAATACATACTTAAATACATAGGAAACATCTATGACTCAGGAACAAACAAATACTCGCGCTCATCACGCAGGCATTATTTATATTATTTGAAGAAGAAGAAGAAAAACATTTATTCGTGACAAATATCAGCAAAGGACAGAAAAATACACACAGAAAGAATTTATTCACGAAATGGTCGCAACTCAGCGTAATGCCGGCATTAAAGTCGGCACTGGTCTTCCGTTGGAACCATCAGGTGAAACCACGGAAGGTTACACTCACATATAATTACTTAATGATGCATAATTACTTATTATTATTTGATGCATAATTACTTAGGTGGGTCAATTTCAGGGCGTTTCAACCGCCGTCATTATATAATATATATATAATCCAGCCTATCTACGTCCCACTGCTGGGCGCAGGCCTCCACTCACAATGAGAGGGGTTAGTCGTCCGCCGTCGTCATTAGTGTCACCAAATATGTTGACGAAATCAATGACACTACAGCAACTTCTGATGCTGATAGAAACTACATCCCCGGTTCAGCTTCTGTTTACATCAGGAGTTGTTGGTAGGTGTCATTGATTTCGTCAATATGACGGCGGTTGAAACGCTGTGACACTAATGACGGCGTTGGAAACGCCCTGAAATTCACCCAGGTTCACATTTTTGCGGGCCGCGATTGACAGCTTGTATGAAGGGGTTTTATTAAATGTGTCCAACAAATTGCGTAAATATTTAAATGGCTTACCAATCGATTTTAGATCAGTTCAATATGACAATAATTGCCGATAAAATTTTGATATTTTAGCTGACCATAAGTAGCCGACCAAATGCATTTACATGCTGACCAAAACGTCAATACTGCCCTGCTAAGGTAAAAGGCAGTTTTTAACACAAAACTACAAATTCAAAATATTTATTTGCTGGAATACGGTTACACACAGATCTTAACCCAAGAACAGCTCATGCGTATTCAACTTGCATGCAGGTGTGCAAATTTATCAGTCATTTTTAAGTCTAAGTTAATACCTAAGATGCTCGATATCAGACATGATATTGAACCTCTTTATAGTAATCGAATATTTTCAATGAGCACATGTATAAATATAATATCGACATCTTATTTATCGATATCAAATCCCTAGAACATGCCCCGAGTTAGCACAGGTAAAAGGATATTAGGATAAAAACCCACTCTAGTTTTGAATCTCGGTGCTACCTTTTTGTATAACCTAGGTACAGGGTGTTTGCAGATAAAGATGCCACCCGATATTACGTTAAGGTTAAAATAAACCCTAGGTAAACAAAGGAAATTACGTGCTATTGGAACCGAAGCCACGTTTCTTGTATCCGGGGGATAAGACGCGTCTTTAGAAGTCGATTGGGGCTTTGTTTTCGTTCTAGCTTGCATTGTTATTTGTTGACGTGATTTTTAGGGTTCCGTACCTGATAAATGCTTGACTACAGAACCCAATAAATAATAGGATCTAAAATGACGAATAGTGTCAAAGCCGTAACTTGAGCTTTGAAAATAACCCAAGTAGCCCCCATCTGTATGAGAGCCTATAGGCCCTTAACATGAAACTAGAGTAATAATGGCTGTATAAGCTCTTATACAGCTTTTGTGCTACTTGGAATACTAAAATAGTTTGTGGAGCAGTCATTCTATAGCTAAGTTTATCGCCTATTATTGAGATAGGATGTGTCTTATGTGTTGTATATACTTCGGAATATTTATGAGTATTATTTTGCATAATTATTGTTGCATAAGATTGGTTTTTGATGGAATTGTCATTGCATTATTTTAGAATTAAGGATGACATGTACTTAATGAATATTATTAATAAAAATTTATATGAATATTGAGGTTTTTTTATGGAATGAAGAAGGCATACGGACATACAAGCTACCTTAAGGTAAGAGAGATCTGAGTCCCTTAGACATTTGCAATCTTACGTAAGACCACAATCTCAAGACTGCAAGACTCATGACATAAGTTCGTATAATCCCGAAAACTTTTAAAACGAACATACACCAAAAGTTGTCCATCGCTATTATCTCTAATAGAACTGATCGATTCTCCGTATCCGTTGCCGGACTACCTATATAATACTTTACATTGATTGGTTGAGGCGTTGAATCTTGAAAACGAAACAAGCAAAAACACTTTCATTTTTTTATAAATTAATAAAAATATGTATATATTTTGCCATCTAAACAGTATTTTCTGCACATTATAAAGCATTTACTAAAATAAGCTCCTTTAGAAACTGTAACAAAAGAAAAATAACATTCCCCAAGAATTACTCGGCTTACTGTAATTTGATCACGATACTGTTGATCCGGCCAAACTAATATGGATTTTATAGTGAAAGAGCAGGATTCATTCTGGAATGGCGAGGTTTCGTCAGAAGTAACAATAAACCGATCGCGTGTTGAGAACAATGCTAGTAAAGCACACAGTGGAACAACAGTACGGTTAAAATAAAGGAAGAGTATATAATATTAACTGGGAAGATACATAAGATGTTTTAATAAAATAACTAATAATCGTTAATAAATCTAAAGAACGTCGCAATGTTAGTTATCACTCAAATTTGAATAATTTCGTTTTATTACTTACCTCGCCTTACAACGATACGGTTCTACGTTACGCGAATACATTCCTTGACTGTGCTTGTCCTTCTGGCAAAAATACGATAAAGAAAAATCAAAGCAACATTTGACACTGTTTGGCAGTTGGCACTTTATTGTTTCATAAATATTATTACATTATGTAGGTGGTGGAGCCAAACTGTAACCTAGTTATTGGTTGCAGTACGGTCGCCATCATATATATTGCAGCAAACACGGTGCTCACAAATATCTGAACACGACTCTATTGTCAAGCCGTTAGAGTGCATGTTCAGATTTTTGACCACTCTGATATGTACAGATATATTTGATGGCGAATTGTACAAATGGGCCGGCTCGTCCGTGGTAGTACCACCCTCCCACAGAATATCGACGTGAAGTAATAGTACCACTATTGCGTTTCGCTCGGTTAGTGGGATAACTGGAAAATACTCGTGATCATCACACAAAATATTTGCCCTTCTGGGGTTCGAACCCGGGACCCGGGATAAAATTAGTAAGTCACAATAAAATCAATTTATGTATTTCATTTACATAGCACCAAAGAAGGCCCCAGCTCAACTTTATTGAACGGAGGGTTTGTTTCCTGTAGAAGCAATATAAGCTATAATTGGAAATAGAGCTGTGAACATACTGTTCTTAACATACTGACTGTACTCCAAAGGTGGACTGTAAGAGATTGGATTCCCTGGCGCCGGCAGGTAGCGTCAGTAAAACGGCTCCGGAATGTAGACCGGACGGAATCCAGGCATCCGGACGGCTCCATCGAAATGTCTAAATTAAATATTTATTGTTTTATTTGAAAATGAAACTTTGTGTTGAATATTAAACATTATAAAATGTATAAAGATGTAACAGAAGTGTTTTTCAATATATTAAGGTATTCATGTACAGAGATAGTATATAGCCCAATGACACACTTTTTATCCCGATAAATTGAACAGTTCCCGAGGGAATTGCAATAAACGGCTTCTTAACGGTTGGTTTAACTGGCAAACGCTTGGCTTAATAAAATATAGTAATCGTCTGCCATTATCACCCATTAATCATCGTCATATAAGCCGCAACATGTCCACTATTCGTTTTTTATAAGCCTTCGCTAAATACTTTCATCTCTTCTATTAATAACAAAATAATAGTAGTATGTCCCTTTGACTCTTTCCTTACGCCATCGAACACAATACCCTAATAAGCAAGATATCAAGTTACTAACAATGTGTAACGTTCACGATTTGACCTCGCTCCGTGACTACGAACACTTCGCGCCATTATGCTACATTATATATTTATTTACCTTTATAGCTTTAGTAATGTTTGGGGTCAAAAGCGTCAACCCTGGGATATTTAGCGGTGCGAGCGGCCAATCAGGTGCGAGCAAACACGACACACAAATGCAATTGACATTAATACATTGAAATATTTGCGTGTAAATGCGCAGGGCTGTCACAGATTAAGCGGCCAGTTATAATAATATGTAAACCTAAGTATAGGTAGTAACATTTAAAAGTAATTATTTTTTTTTTTTACAAGAAGCGGGTCGCGATTTTATTTGAATTCGTATACAGGGCAATTCTTCGCGTTTCAACCGCCGTCATTCCCGTGACCGCAATGATGTCGAAATTCTTGTGCTTTGGAAGCATTTTCAGTTAAATTTTGTAGAAGTCAGGGCACTCTACAAGATAACCGAAAATAACATCCAAAGCTACAGGAATTTCAACGTTAATGCGGCCACGGGAATGACGGCGGTTGAAACGCTCGAAGAATTACAGGTTCCTATCGTTTTCGAAATAGAAGATTGAGTCATTATTTTATGGGTTTATACAAGATAAGCTTTTTGCCCGCGACTTCATCCGCGTTGAAACCCGCGCTGATCCTCGAGAACTATTAATTTTTCCGGGATAAAAAGTATCCTTTGTCCTTTCTCAAGACTCAAACTATCTCCAAACCAAATTTAATCGAAAGTGGTTTAGCGGTTTCGCCGTAAAAGCATATCAAATCGACGAACAAACAGAGTTACACATTTATAATATTAAATCACTGATCATTAAATATGCTACGCAGTTGTTTACCTTTTAGCCCCTCGAGGAAAAAACTGAATTTCAGCTCTAAAGGCCAAAGTCAAACTTTACGAGTACGAGTAAAACATATAGAAATGCAAATAAACATAACTGCATATGCTCAGAAATATTGAGTCGTATACACGAAAGCAATCCTGACTGACGTATGTAGAATTAGAAATAAACATAAATCCGAAATGGCCTCAAGTCTCTTGAGCCGTAAAATAAAATGGCGTAGGTACTCTTGGTTCTCGGTTTAGATTCGATTGTGAAATAAATAATTCTTTCGATATGCATTGAATATGACATGTGCTGGCGTAGTTAAACTTCAAAATAATTAGTGTATAGTCTTAGTCTGCACATCGAAACATATCAATGCGAACACTGTTTGGCGGCTAGTTAGCAGATAAAATTGTGGTAGAAATCTATATGGCCTTTCTCACTGCTACACACCATAAATACACTACGCGTTTTATTTTTATTGTCTTAGTTTTAAACCAAAGCAAGAATAAGATAAAATATAGCAATATAGAAAACGAATGAAATCAATAATGGTTCAGTTAGTGCACCGCAGCAATATTTATTGCTTCACTTTGAAAAAATAAGGTTTCCAAAAACCCGTAGTAGCACTTTTTGGCGCCAAAACAGATCGCCGGCGTAAGCGACCGCCGGAACTCGTCGCGATCGCAACTTCCGGTTTCCGGCAGCTTTTCGTTCAAACAATAGAACCTGTATTTGTATGTATGTAGACCAATATGTGTTTTAGAAAAGGTCGTAAAAAAAGGTTTTTGCGCATTGCCAAATATTGTTTCAGGTTAATTTAAAATGTGTTTATTCAAAAGTTATGGCGGCTTAAAAACACAAGGAAAAAATATCCTTTTATTTTTTACAATGGTTGTTAGATTTAGGTACGTTTCTAGTTCTAAATACTTCTAGCTTCGGCAGTGGCTAGATAGTTTGGATATGAGTCTAAAAACTTTCGAATTTGAATTCACTACACTCTGTGTTTACAATGGGCCATGGTCGCTGAGACATGGTCGCTTACAATGGGCTTCATAAGAAGGCTCAAAGTCAGGCAAAGGGATGGAAAGAGCTATGCTAGGTGTCTCCTTGCGAGATCGAATCAGGAATGAGGAGATCCGCAGGAGAACTAAAGTAACTGATATAGCTCACCGAATAGCAAACCTTAAGCGGCAATGGGCGGGCACATTGCTCGGAGAACCGATGATGGCGACCGCGAACCGGGAGATAAAGTGTCGGTAGGCCTTCCACAAGGTGGACTGACGATCTTATAAAGATCGCGGGAAACCGCTGGATGACAGCAGCAGAGGACCGATCGTTGTGGAAAACCTTGGGGAAGGCCTTTGTCCAGCAGTGGACATCTTGCGGCTGATAATGATGATGATGATGAAACTTTGTGCGTCTAAGGGCCGTATTGATAATCTGATCTGGACTAAGATGCCTGAGACACGTCGAGACACGTCGAAGTAAACGTCAAGCCAAAGAGAACTATAGTTTTTGTCGCATCTTGGGACGGGCATCTCATTCGAGATTTATTAATACGGCTCTAAAACTTTGGACTGTATCTATAGTAATTTAAGCCGTAACTTGAACTCAGATTTTTGGTGAATAAACTCAAGCCTAAATGCAGCTTTAAAACATCTTTCCACTCTTAAGTCGTACCCGTACAATTTCCATACAAAATAGAATTGGAAACAAACGCCTGTCGCATAAATTACCAAAACATACATACAAATGTGTACAATTATTGGGTGAATGTATGAAGGCGAGAATCGATATCTCTTCGACAATCTTCCAATTTAATTGACTAGAATAACGAGCCTGACGTAGACCGCGTGATCTCGTAGAGGAGAAATATATTTTTACTTCAGTTAGTTTATATTATTATGAAACACATTAAGGGAGTTGAATTTTACAGTTCAGTTATGGTTAATAATAACATTTCTCAGTATTTTAAAACAAAAATTTAACCCAAAAACGTTTTAAAACCTACTCGCGACCCGCCCTCGCTTTGCTCCTGGTACTATTATACATAAACCTTCCGTGAAAAATTATGTAACTGATGGTGAAAACTGTATTAAAATCCGTTGCGTAGTTTGAAAGATCTAAGCGTACATACAGAGCGACAGACGGCGGGAAGCGACTTGTTTTATACTATGTAGTGATTGCACTGTAAGTGTGTCGTGTTTGTGGAATGCAAAACAAACGAAAGAACTAGCGCCTCGCCCTTGCTTCGCTTCTATAAAGTAAGTTAAAATTATACCCTATGAAATAAATATAGCCTGTGTTACTTCTGGATACTGTAGTTTTCTAATGATGAAATAATGAATTTTGGCACCTACCATTTTCTTTGCAGTTTTGTTGATAAAATGAAATTGACACTGTTGAATTTTATCCTTCAAAACAAGAGTGCGTGACATTAACGAAAATAACCCCATACACACTAACGCACACTAAATAATCTAATGTGGAAATCCAACAACCATTCACAAAAAAAATCTGTCGTCTCTAAACATTCTTAACTCCCTGCACACATACATCAAATCCTGCACTAATTAAAATAGATGGCCCGATTACACTCATTGAGATTTAGTACGCAACGACAACGGATTAAAAACCTTAATGGCGGAGGAAGGTAACAATAAAACTCTTTTGGTTACCTTAAATACGGTTCTTCACACCTAAAGGACCGCTTTGGAAGTTGTGGAACGCACCGATTAAGGCAATACGCTCCATAGCAACTAAAACGGGTCACAGTGGGCTTCACATGCTTGGACGAGATAAAATTTTACAGGTGCTAGGGAAATAAATACATCTATTCCATATCCTAACATAAGTCTTAACGCTTAAGGTTTAAAATAAAAGTGTCCCGTCTTGAAAGGTTATTTATTTACCTACCCCAGATCCCGTTCTCATTACCACGAATTATATTACTGTCTTCAAAAAAAAAAGCATTGCAAAATACGTTACAATTACAACGTTAACACATCAAACAACCGTTTTCGTTTCCAAGTAACAAAAAGAGCGTTAACATTTTTGAAACCGTTCAACTTCGAATATCGAACGTTCCTAATTATTAATTCGTCGTCCATATTTTAAAGCAATTCCATTTTTAATCTGTGTTAACATTTTTTTAAAAGCGTTCAACTTCGAATATCGAGTCCATATTTAAAAGCAACTCCATTTTTAATCTGTGCTCGTTTTCGGAGTTCCTTTCAAATTATGTTGTATTGTTGAATTTTGAGGTAATTTTATTAACGACGTATTCTGAATGCTGGTCAATGAAAAAGCTAACGTCACTTTGGGTTCCGTAAGATATTGACACTCTTATTTAATCGATGCTATTATGATACTAAATTCAATTGTATTATTTATTCAGAAATTAAAAGAGCTTAAGTGAATATAGGTAAGCCCTAAAAAAATGTAATATATTAGTGATGATTTTCATTGTATTTTGTATAATTTGATTTATACGATTAACTAATTGTTTAAGACTACGATTATCAATATGGCTAGTTCAATACTATTCTGTTAAGAAATATATTTTAGCTTATCGAGGTTGCACGGAAAAGTGAAGGTATATACATAGATTCGGTGGCTCTACTTTAAGTACCAGTGGAGCCATCTTACAAATCTTCTCTTAAACGTCGTAATATTTCGTTGTCCAAATTTTCAAACATACTGACTGACAGACAAACTTGTGAAGTCCAATGTAAGCTTCGTTTTCAACGCCACGAGGTTTCTAACATGGAATTGTCAAATTTAATAATAAAAAATGCCTGGCGTCATGAAACCCTGAAAAAAATGCGTTATCGCGTGTAATTATTTCCGTACGGACCCTAAATCCATTAATAATAAATTAAGATTTAAATTTCTCGCCATAAAAATGTGAAATTAAGGTAACTTTTA
This sequence comes from Tortrix viridana, assembly GCA_963241965.1. Taxonomy (NCBI): domain Eukaryota; kingdom Metazoa; phylum Arthropoda; class Insecta; order Lepidoptera; family Tortricidae; genus Tortrix; species Tortrix viridana. The sequence continues at coordinate 1,379,911 of OY725195.1, read as the reverse complement.
TGGTTCAAGTTGAACTAACCGATGTTTAGGGATTTTGTTAAATATTGCGTTTACCTAATTTATGGTTAATTATATGTACCTTTGTTAAAATAACATAAAAGAGGTATTTTAAACGCCTATTTATTGTAAATAATGAATGTCACAAAGTAAGCGATTGCTATTGAAATATATAGCTAACAATGCAGTGCATATTATTATATTATTATTATCTTTAAATTACTTGTTTAAAGTAATTTATTTATTTGCCGTAAATGACAATATTAATAGAATTGAGCGGATCAAAAAATCAAGAGCAAAAATGATTATCTTAGAACTAAGGAAGATACATAAAATACTTACAATTCTTCAGACTTCTTCGTATTATTGGAGCTGAAAATAAAACCCACACTAATAGGCTTACACCTTACAGGCTTACACATTTCTAACTTAATGTTATTACTTGGGCATTTAAGTATTTGTCTACGCTTTCACAAAATGGTGGTTTGCTGATCATAATTGTAAGGTTCCGTAGTATTTCTATTGCTATACTTACAACGAGAAAATGCCGCCAGCATCTGTGGTACTTTATTGCCACGGGGGTCCTTTCTTTTTTAGTTATTATTTAGTTTTCGTATAAGTAAATTTTTAATATATAGCTTAGTTTTAGTTAAGTTTTTTTTTTTCATTTTAGTTTTGTTAATGTTATGTTCTTATATAAATATACTATATATTTATATGTATAAATAAAAATCAAATGCAGCATGTATGAAAGGTTATCACTTAAGAACGGTTCGACCGATGCGGCTAATTTTTTTTTGTTGTGGTCCTAATTGTCAAAACTAGGTTTGTATGACAGATTTTTTTTTAGAAAATTGCATCTGTGTGAACTCAGTGTGGATCGCTAGTTTGACATAAAAATATCTTCTTTTACCTATACAGGTTGCCTTTATAAAGTGCACATTTTAAAATGAGGGGCATTCAATTAAATTTTATGGGCGAAATAAATGTTTTTTTTTTATGGTTACATGTGGTACACAGTTGCGAAATATTATTTTGCAAGAGTTATAATTTTTTTTTTTTTTCGTCAATAAAATTTAATTTAATGTCCCTCATTTTAATATGCGCACTTTATAAAGACTCTGCCTGTAGCATAATAACAAGAAGATATTTAAAATGTTTTCCAATAACAACTCGACTTAAAAATAATTTTGATGATGAATTATGCACCAGAAATCAACCTCTCGCCATTCCTTTTACAAACTTCCATCCACAAATCAATACCGTTTGTTCCTTCAGCACGATACAATCCTTAGCCAATTCTCTGAAACAGCGCTAAACTTAGCAGGAGAACCTTCCGTGTTCATATGCCAAATGTCCTCAGGACACGCGAACCGGCGTTTTAGGGTATTCCGCTAGCATCGAAAACGACGCTAAATCCACCAAAAATTTACGTCATTGGATTTTCAATCTTGTTGTAACGGAAAAAGGTGGTTGGATTGAATTTGTGTGATTAAAGGATTGCCTGAATTGCTCGGCCATTTTTGGAGATATGATTGTGTTTTGTTTGGCAAAGTGGCTGATAGCGTGATAGTTAAAGATGTGGAAGCGTGATGGGAAGTGTTTAAATTAGTGTGATGAGGTATGGTTTAGTTTTTTATCTTGGAAAGCGTGAAAGATAAAGATCTTTATTTAAGCCATATGTTTAGTTCTTTTTTAAGAAGCGCTTTTGGAAGTTGTATTAAATGGCTAAAAAAATTATTAGCCTGTTTAAAAAAGTAAAGTCAAAGAAAAATACATTCACCATTGCGACTGTTGCACATTGATAGGGTAGAGGCCTATTTGGTTGAGCAACAAAATTAAAAATAAACTTAAAAAATATATGATTCGCCAACAGATAACGGAGGTACGAGATATTTTTTGGATGTTTGCGTCATCAACGAGAAAATCTATGTTTTTTTTTTACTTAACAGTGACTACCCCCGATCTCACCTGATGGAATCTCAGATGAGGCTAAAGATGTAGCTCACTGGTTCAGTAACAGCCGATTCACTCTAGCCTTGACGAACCCTAAATTATAACTGTCCGGAAATACTGACGATAGGAGCGAATTCCATTCCTTAGCAGTTCGCATTAGGAAAGATGAAGCGAATCGCTTCGTGCGGGCCAAAGGAACACTGACAACATAATGATGAAGACGTTCCCCCCGCCTGGACGTCCGATGGCAAAAAGGAAGTGAAGTAGTTACTGTATGTAATGAGCCGATGAACATCTTTAGCTACAGCAGACACAATATATATATTCTTACCAAATCTCAGCACATTCCTTCATTTATTCATTCGGCGTCTGTATTTCCGAGTGCTTAAAATCTGAACCTATTTAAAGCTAGGGTGAAGGCATGTTCTGGGTGAGCTCGCTTCATCGTAGACTGAATCCTCGTCCTCCAAGGGCAAGAGTTAATCAAGAGCAAACCCATTATAAAAAAAAAACGTTCTTATAATGGTATTCCATCCGAATAGTTGAAGTATTTCGCAAATGCAATTGAATATTGTATGTACGTTTGTAAAAAGAGTCCTAGCCTACATACATAAAGAATTCACTCATATCATGGTCACACGAACCAATTGTAAAAGCCCCCCCCCCATATATGTACTCTATACTCTAAAATCCATCCATTTGTGACTAGCCTAATGCACTTAATAAACTCTATCGTGGTCGCGATCACTGAATGTATCCGACTAAAACAGCTCTAGTTAAACTAATTGTCAATCCAGAGTTTACTTGCGTATAACCTGGTATAAATGATATTAATTGAAATGAGCTTAGCATGAATTCAATTACTTGATAACAAATGAAAACTAACTTTGGCATGTGATCGTCTAGATAATAACAAAAATGGACCTTTCGTTGTGAACCGTAATACCACTAAAATTCTTTAAGTCTTTGTTTTAATTAATTCCTCACACTGATATGGAATGTTTCTATGATAGATCTCTTATTTACTAAATAAGATAGAATATAATAAAATAGAAATAGGTAAGTTACATAATCAAAGGTTAGCAGATTTTTCCCTTTTGGATTGGATACACATTTGGTCAATAGTTCATCAAAATTGGTTTAGCTTTTTGTTGGAGAAGTTTCAGTTCAATTGTAAATTATAATTAACTGTTTCCCATTATTAACTCAATAATAAAGTTTGCTTTTGATAGATTTGCATTTTTAATTTCATAGAATGTTATGTTATTATGATTTTATTTTATTCTAGCTTTATTAGCTTGATATTGGCCTCTCTAAATAGAGAGATTCGCTAGCCCCTCCTCCGCAAACGAATAATAGTCACCATCCAATAGAATCGGGCAGACTCCTTGCCATAAAAAAAATAGATTTACTAATTTCCGAACAAGTCATATGTAAGTTTGTCTGTATGTCTGTCAAATTTGGTAACAAAAGAGGACACAAAATAATATTAATATTAGATTCATAATTCCCTTTAGGATCTCTCATTAATATGCTAATATTCATATCTGTAATATTTTTATCATTACATAAGTGACTCCATTCTAACATTAATAGAGTTTTAATGCGATGATCATGTTTTAGATCCAGCATTATATGTATCCATAATGAAATATTCAACTTTCTCTATGTTTCTTCATTGATTGTATATTGTCAATGTGGTAAGAAACAAGACGTGGTTTCGTCTTATAGATAGATTGAAACCTCATGATAGTTTTCATGGTATGATGAATTAAGTATGTAATTCAATAAAGCCACTTTATGTTGGTTTTATATTGCTATGTATTTACAGCACCTCATTTAATTCAAGATCCAGGAATATGATCAAATATAATATTTTCTATATATCTCTAGCTTTATTTTATTGAATGTTTAGCTAGAATATATATTAATAATAATATGATTAACTTCTATATTCCAATTTTGTTTTATTCTGTTGTTAACTAGAATATAGGTTTCTTGTTTCTTGTAGGCCATCTAGTTTTATTTTGTAATATTTTTAACTAGATATTTCGTATTTATAGTATCATTTTATTTTAAATATTGTTTATCAGATTCCGTCAATTCGATTACATACTTCAGAAATGAACTGACAAGCTTTCCAAAGCAGTAAGTTAATTTATTAAGGTATATGGTTAAGAATGTTTTCAGGCAATTTAACCTGTTAGTTAATGAAGATATTCCCTATTTAATCTCTCATTAAATTTATGAAAGACATTCTACTTATTATGAATTTTTGGCAAGTTTTGGAACTTATGAAATATACTTGTTTATTCCAAAGCTATACCTTAACTTGTGTACCTTACTCTAACAGCTTCTAATCAGTTTCAATACTAGGACCGGTCCACATTTACTTTAATTGCGTATCCTTATCTAGCTCTATCGTATGGTCAGGTAAGCCAAAGGGAGACTATCTAAACCTGGTGTAATGTTTCTTCCTCGGACTAAATTAGCCAGTTTGAGGTCGAAACTCCCTATTGTGTTCATAGGTTTTCCTCATGACATATAAATATATTATTTTATGGGGATCACAAAGCAATTCAGAGGACTTTGGAATTTGGTGTAGCCCGCTTACTAAACTTATGTTCTGGAGCCTCCCATTGTTTTAACCTCTGTTGGGCTCTTGCTCTGTGAGTTAGCACTTTTCCATGTCTTATGTTCGCCATGAAAAAGCCTCGGCTTATCCGAGAATTTAGCTCCAATTCAAACGAATTTAACACCGCAAGGCTCGTTTGTATCGTCATGAACACTGATCATAGGTAAAAATCAGAGTCACGGTGAAAAAGTCTTAATGATTCGTCTGCTGACTGAAATATTCTATAATAAACTTCCCTTAAAAAATTAACCCAAATCTAACGAGTGAGCAATTTAGATAACAGGAATACCATCGCCACCGGCGAACAATACTCGCAAGTCACCCAAACAGCTCTTTTAAACTCGTGATTTAACAAAAACCCCATTTAGAACTACATATCAACATTAAGCACTCGATCACAGCTAAATCACCCTTATGCGAAGATAATTATTGAGATTAAGCTTCCTATACCCATCTAACCCCATAATATTCTCTTAAACAAACTATAAATCAATCCATAAACTTCAATCTAAATTCAGTTATTTCGCGGTAAAGAAATCTCAATTTCATTTAAACTGTAAAATTATTTCAACCAAAACACTAATAAACTATAGGTTCCGTAACCCATGAACATCCAAATTATAATTAAAATTGTTAAATTATCAATTAATATCTTAATATTCAATCATAAAAGAAGCGCCATTAATAACTCGAAAAACTCGCAAACATTAATTAATTATTAATACGAACAAATTATAAAACTTCTATAAACCCCAAAACATATTTAAAACATTCAAACAATTAACGCGACATTACTATGAAAAATTAATTTTAAATTCAACCTCTGTATATGCGACCTACTCCTAGAAGCTTATCTCAACAAAAGACCTTTGCCTTCACTCGACACCCCTATTTATAACCCTACCTCTTGACGTTCGTAATAGTGGCGTAGGTCAGGTTTTCGCGGACATTCGTGACACAATCGACGTTCGCTCAGTAAAAGCCTTTAACAACCAAACTGACATTTTAGACGTGGCGGCCATATTTAAGTATGTAACTTTCTGTATAGAATTTTATTTACTTATTTTATATGTCTTATTTTAACGTTTATTTCTGCTCTCATGATTATTTCTAATAACTTTAAACTAATATTTTGAGAAAGAATAAGCTAGAATTTTATTCCTATTAACTTTTTAAAGTAAATTACATTTGCTTTGTTCAATGTACTATTTATAGGTAGCCTGTATTATTCATTAAGTTTCTTATTTTTGATTTTCCTCTTTTTATTAATATACATTATATTATAAAGAGTCTCTATCTTGTATGTTCATCTGTATCAATCTCAAAACCCTCCAAACTAATATCATATTATTTTCATCAAGAGTTTTATATGAAAATAATTTCCGTCTCTTCCTATAAAATTAAACAAATATTTTAGTTCCAAATAAATGTTAGCTGTTAATAGACTAAAATGGACAGGGGTCTATTGGCCTGTTACAATCCCTGCCTTTAGAAATCTTAAAGATGATATTAAATCAATAATCTAGCATCTGACGAGATTTCTACCCAACTATTATTAATTTATCATAATTTTACAACTAAAAATTTATCAATATTAAACCCTTCTCGTTCTTGATGTTATGTGTTTTTATACCTGTCTGAACTGAAAACAAAAGTTAGTCATAACCCATTAACTTCAAATGTCCTGACATAAAATATTATGACACCGGTAGGATCTTCCTTCTCTCTGTGGAAAATGAAGGGTTGTGAATCCTCCACGACTTCTACCAGTATATGACCAGCTAATCAATAACGAATCTTTTGTATGTATGATTTGATATGACGTCACCGATCACACCTCCCAGAGAGCTATACAAACCCTTCTACTCCCAAACATCATAACATTGTATTTCATTACATTTTATCAACACATTATTCCCCACCTTGAAAACAATTCAGACCTGGAGTATGTATAGTGTACAAACATAGTCTGTCCTGCGGGTAGAGTATGAGTTCATCAGAACCTGCATAAAAAGCTGACCTGTTTCCATGTTATTCATGAAAACTAAGATTTAACCTAACACCGAAGTCAATTCTAATAAACCTTTTGTAAAAAGTTGTGCCTCCAGGTTTAATATCAATAAACCCAGCCTGCTATTTATGAAGTATATTGAGAGTTATACCCCTCGCTACAGATTCATAAAAAAACAAATAAGTTTTATGAAAATTGTACTCACACAAAATATCCCGGTTATAACTTATCACATGCAACTTTTTCGCCAGTACTAACTTTAAATACACCCCTTTAAATACAGTCTGGTAATAACTTATTACAACAAATTCAACTTTAACTATTATTCAACAATTTTAGAACTCTCACAGATGCTTTTAACAAAATTTTCTTAACATATTTACAAATATTTACTGTCCATAATAATTTTATTACTCAACTGACATTTCATTTTCGTTCTCTATCGTCTGCAATTTTTTTTTAATTTTTCTGTATCTTACAGTATCACAAATGTGTTAATTTATTTTTGTTGACTTTTATAGTTTCCATATTTTAACGTGATTCTTGGTTTTTTTTATTTTAACTAATTCAGTTTTCTTTACTCTATTGCTATCAACAATTATTCATTTGTACAACGATAAATTAAATAATGTTTCATTTTAAATTTGATATTTCAATAAATAATTATCTTTGTTTTTACCATCGTATTTGTACCATTTATGATGATCGTGTACTATCAAACAGTGTGAAAAGTCCTTATTAAGAGACTGTCGACACAAAACTATGTAGAAAATTTTGTAACTTAACAATTTCCAATATAAGAAAAGACGTCATATATTTAGTTTCCCTTTTCGCACTAACAATATTACGTTGAAAAGTTTTAATACGTTAACGAATTTAATAATTCAGAACAATGATAGTTGTTCGGAATAATATTGACAACATGATCCAATTCTTCATCAATAAAATTGATCAATACATAATGCTACGATTGACTCATTGAAAATTTTGTGAAATCGAATCACAAAATACTTATCTATTTTGAATGTTCAAAATATAATGTTGGTAGCGTTAACAATTATACTAGATTTAATCTCTCAATTTAGGTTTTCGCTTGTACGCATTTGAGATATCGTAATAATCTGTGGAACGGACAACACTAGAATTATAACTCAAAATTATAACCCGTCATTGGTTATTATTATCAAAACAAAGAAGAAAAAAGGAAAATGGATATCTGTTTTAGCTGGTACCTCGCATAAACAGCTATTAATACGCACTAAGAATCGTTAACGATTAGAACAAGTCATTTCCTTGGGCATCTCAGTTAATCTCTTCAAGTAAGTTTACCTATTATCAACTATTTATGATAATCGAAACCTTCCTAAATGTATTTGTATTAAACTATAGCATTGATAACAATTGATAATAAACATAATTCTGAAGTTCTAATAACTTATTCATCTAAAGTAATAAAGGTTATTGTCGAAAACTGATTCTTTATATTCAAAGTGTATATTAGTTTTCGTTATTAAATAGATTTTTCTGTTTGTTTCAGATTCTCTTTTTGTTAAATTTGAGGAATTATACCTCTATTAACATATTAATTTACATCGGCCTGATGAAATTATGTCATGTCGACGACGCGGTTAGCCTAGTTGGTAGTGACCCTGCCTACGAAGCTAGCGGTCCCGGGTTCAAATCCCGGTATGGGCAAATATTTGTGTGATGAGCGCGAGTATTTGTTCCTGAGTCTTGGATGTTTTCTATATATTTAAGTATGTATTTCTCTATATAAGTATGTATATCGTTGCCTGGTGCCCATAGTACAAGCCTAGAGCTTAGTTTGGGACTAGGTTAATTTGTGTGAGATTGTACCTGATTTATTGATTTATTTATTGATTTATTTGATTTATTTATGAAGGCAAGCGTTTATAAGAAAATATCAATAATCCTCAACACATATGCAGCCATACAACGACAAACTCTAAGAAACCGGCTAAAAAAAGTCAACCATCTGCCCCAAACTGCCAAGTGAAGTGATAAAAAGTGAAGTGTACCTTATTTAGTTAGATTAACAATCAAAAATTTCTCCAAACTCTTCCTTGTACTAATTTCCCTTTCCATTGTTTATTATGTACTTATTTTGGATTACACAATGTTTAACTTGAGTTTTTTTCTTATTTTTATCCTAATATAAATAGAAAAACATAGTTTGTTCCCTTTCCTAAAAGTTATTTCAACCCTCCATATGTACTACATATGTTAAGATTATAAAATGATTAATTTACAAAGTCGAGATAGTAAATAAGATTGTCTCTTTCTGATTCCTTTATCTTTTGCCCAATAGTTATGAATCGTTTAACGTTTAGCAAAGTTTCCCCTTATGCTCCCTACCATAAGTCATATTGATAACGTTCAGCTGTATTTATAAACGCAAATGTCCATTTTGTATCACCGTAACTAGAATCTCAAGTTAAATAAGAGTTAAGGTACAGTTACACTAAGTGTGTGAAAGCCCCGCATAATGCCTGTCCTTTTTATTAAACTACCTAAAACTACATAAATAGTGATTAAATGAAGTAATTAACAGTGACAATAATTAAATTAGTAAAAGGCAAATTACTATAAAACACCGATTTTTATGAGATCATATTTGCAGAGACCTAATTTTTTTCCTACTAGCAACACAGAGTGTATTTCTGTTTCGTTCACCACTTGTTTTAACGAAAACAAGATTTACTAATTTCTTCATTAAGAAATGTAAATTAAACTCTTCATTTTATTATCTAACCAAAAGTATCATTTTATTTTGATTGTTTACTTTGGTTCTCTTTTTGTTTTAAAATCCAAACCTTTTAATATCTTTTACATAATGAAATATCACGACTGTATTTTTAAAACCATACATTTATGAATCGAAATATAATTTCGTTGTAGCAACACTAAATGTTCAAGTGTAATATTGCCAAATACAATTTAACATCTAGGCTTTATGGATGACTTTATGAAATTTTCACGACTTCAAATGTACGTGTGTCTCAATCATGTTATCGCTTTTGTACCTTTAATAATAATTGATATCTTAACTTGAATTTGTTAATTAGTCTTCATACTGACTAAATTACTATTGACTATTCTTTTATACCGATAAATTATCCATTTTGTGTTTTGTAACACAGCTAAACCACAATTATTATCTTGTCTGTGCCCCGCTGACTTGACAACACTTTCAACAATCCGTTTCGTATGGACGCCATAGTTCCGTTATTTTGCACTAGATGGCGACATTTAGTAGGGCTATAATAGATGAAAAGAACTTCAAATTCCAGTTTCAAAAAGCTGTGGCAGTGGCCATGGACAGTGGTTCAGCAGGAATGATATTTACACGCGGGATTATTGATCTTTAATACAATAGATATGGTAACAGATGGTCCTAACAGAAGTTACGGGACTTTGCGTTAGATGGCGTCGTGTCGCTGAATAGAGTGATATCTTCATCCTCCTATATGATGTAATCTTTGTTTGACTATTTAAGAATAACATCTCTCTGTGTCACTAGCAAATAATTTGAAACTCTTGATTGCATTCATGAGAAAACAGAGTTTATTCTATTCTATTAAGTAAGTATATGAACAACATTTTAATACTTTGAGTTGTCTTCAAATATCTAGATTTTGTTAACCCCACTTGCATTAATTTCGTTCAAAGTCAAACTGTTTTAACAATTCTCGATACTTATTTTGTTTACTAATAAAATTTCAAGATTCTAATGCTTATCCATCAATTCCTTTTATGAATCTTAATTGCTTTATTTTCAGATTGAAGACTAAAATTGATCACGAAACACAGGAATGTTGTATCACCGAATAAGTTTAATGTAACCCTCCGAAGACAAAATTTATAATCTCAAACCAGTTTAACAACTAATGCTTTGATTGAACCCAACTTTACTAGGAATTGGAAGAATCGATTCTATATGAATATTTTCTTGGTAATTCGTTTGACTTTTGCATTTTAAGTATACAAATTTCTTTGTTTATAAAATGATTTCATAATCTTAATTCCAATATAACGTTAACATTCTACTATTGTTAATTAGTATAAGTTTAGTACATTGTTGCCATCATTACACCTAGTGATTTCCAAAATTTAAGCTTTAAATACCTTTTTCTATTAGAATTCTTAGACTTTTGAACCAATAAACTTTAGTAATTAGCTTTACTTTTATTTCAGCTTAACAAGTTTTATGAAGAACCCTAGTAAAACTACAAATGTTAATGACCAACAGTTTTGTACATTGATATACTGTTTTGAATTGCAATGGCAGTAATAAAGTTTCCGTCAACAACCAACACTACCGGTATAACCTCAAATCATGAAACCTGAACCAAAATACAAGGTAACTTTTAATTACTTATTTTGTTTTTCCTTTGTAACTCATAATTAGTGATTCTAGATATATGTTCAATTCAAACCTTCTACTTCCTTATTTATTTATGTGAGAGCATAACCTGTTTTTGTTAAATTTTTGTATAATGAAATTAACAACTTACAAATTCACTTGTTATGACCAATTATGACAAAACTGCAAAAACGTATTGATGTTATGTATACTTATGTGATTTGTTTTATAACTAATATTAATCTATGTTAATTTTCCTTTTCAGATTAACATTCAAAACAATATTTGCAAACAGAAGTGACTCTAACAACTAAAAGTCTAGCAAACTGATTAAACTTCTATATGTTATTGTTATTGGCTATATTTAAAATAACAACACCACATTTGTTTGAATAACAATAAAATCTCAGAAGGAAATTACAGGTACAATACTTGTTTTTATGTTTCAAACTCAAATTTTAGTCAAAATAGTTTTATAAATTTGTTTTATTATCATTAGACTTTAACTACTATTAAATGAATTAAAACAAAATTGTTGTTAATGACAATACTATTGAATCACGTTTGCTTTATACTAGCGTTGATTTCTTCTTAACAATATTTAAGTATTTGACAACGCGGTTGGTAGTGAATCTGTCCACGAAGCCAGCGATCCCGGGCTCGACTCCCGACATGGACAAACATTAGCGTGATGAGCGCGAGCATCCGTTCCCGAGCCACGGATGCCCTCCATGTACCCAAGCATGTACCTCTCTATATAAGTATGTTTATCGCTGTCCAGCACCCACAGCACCAGCCCAGAGCTCAGTCCAGGACCAGGTCAATCCGTGCGAGACCGTTCCCCGATATTTATTTATCTATTTGAATTGTTTCTTTCCAAATTTTATGTTTTGTTTCAGCTTGCAAGGATAACAAGAGTCTCAAATAAACAACACATGTTGACGTCCATCAAGCCAATGTCATTCATATGCATATTATAACCTACGACTAATTGAAAAATCCGTGATTTACTTTAGTTTTTAATCCCGTTATACCTACAATAAATTAATTAACATTTTAGTTGTTTAATTCACCTGCCTTAGATTATACAATTCTTGGCTACTTTTAGCTTTTAGCATTCCAGAGTATTTCAACATTGATATTAAATAAGTGAACAATTTGCCTTTTATTTAACTCCATTTAGCAACAATAATTTCATTTAGTAATCACTATAATTGAATCTTTTAATTTAAGACTAAGACTTCTGCCTGTCTTAGTCTTTTATACTATTAGTTATGTGTAAACATAAACTATATGTGTCAATATCATAAGATTTCCTTTATAATGTTATTTAGTCATATTAAAGATTAATTAACTTTTACCTGCCTTCAGTTATAAAACTGTAAACAGAACTGTATTTAATATTAACAAGTAGACCTGTTTGAAACCAAGATGTAAGAAATTAATTAAAACAAAGACCTCCATTTTCACAGACAACAATTGCAACTTTAGGAGTTGCTTTCCTATTACTAATAATACCTGATAACATGCAACAGCTGTTATTAGTCAGGTATATGTTGATCACTAAGTAACTATTCTAAACAGTTCTAAATCCTGGTCACGGCACCAATTGTAAAAAGAGTCCTAGCCTACATACATAAAGAATTCACTCATATCATGGTCACACGAACCAATTGTAAAAGCCCCCCCCCCATATATGTACTCTATACTCTAAAATCCATCCATTTGTGACTAGCCTAATGCACTTAATAAACTCTATCGTGGTCGCGATCACTGAATGTATCCGACTAAAACAGCTCTAGTTAAACTAATTGTCAATCCAGAGTTTACTTGCGTATAACCTGGTATAAATGATATTAATTGAAATGAGCTTAGCATGAATTCAATTACTTGATAACAAATGAAAACTAACTTTGGCATGTGATCGTCTAGATAATAACAAAAATGGACCTTTCGTTGTGAACCGTAATACCACTAAAATTCTTTAAGTCTTTGTTTTAATTAATTCCTCACACTGATATGGAATGTTTCTATGATAGATCTCTTATTTACTAAATAAGATAGAATATAATAAAATAGAAATAGGTAAGTTACATAATCAAAGGTTAGCAGATTTTTCCCTTTTGGATTGGATACACATTTGGTCAATAGTTCATCAAAATTGGTTTAGCTTTTTGTTGGAGAAGTTTCAGTTCAATTGTAAATTATAATTAACTGTTTCCCATTATTAACTCAATAATAAAGTTTGCTTTTGATAGATTTGCATTTTTAATTTCATAGAATGTTATGTTATTATGATTTTATTTTATTCTAGCTTTATTAGCTTGATATTGGCCTCTCTAAATAGAGAGATTCGCTAGCCCCTCCTCCGCTAACGAATAATAGTCACCATCCAATAGAATCGGGCAGACTCCTTGCCATAAAAAAAATAGATTTACTAATTTCCGAACAAGTCATATGTAAGTTTGTCTGTATGTCTGTCAAATTTGGTAACAAAAGAGGACACAAAATAATATTAATATTAGATTCATAATTCCCTTTAGGATCTCTCATTAATATGCTAATATTCATATCTGTAATATTTTTATCATTACATAAGTGACTCCATTCTAACATTAATAGAGTTTTAATGCGACGATCATGTTTTAGATCCAGCATTATATGTATCCATAATGAAATATTCAACTTTCTCTATGTTTCTTCATTGATTGTATATTGTCAATGTGGTAAGAAACAAGACGTGGTTTCGTCTTATAGATAGATTGAAACCTCATGATAGTTTTCATGGTATGATGAATTAAGTATGTAATTCAATAAAGCCACTTTATGTTGGTTTTATATTGCTATGTATTTACAGCACCTCATTTAATTCAAGATCCAGGAATATGATCAAATATAATATTTTCTATATATCTCTAGCTTTATTTTATTGAATGTTTAGCTAGAATATATATTAATAATAATATGATTAACTTCTATATTCCAATTTTGTTTTATTCTGTTGTTAACTAGAATATAGGTTTCTTGTTTCTTGTAGGCCATCTAGTTTTATTTTGTAATATTTTTAACTAGATATTTCGTATTTATAGTATCATTTTATTTTAAATATTGTTTATCAGATTCCGTCAATTCGATTACATACTTCAGAAATGAACTGACAAGCTTTCCAAAGCAGTAAGTTAATTTATTAAGGTATATGGTTAAGAATGTTTTCAGGCAATTTAACCTGTTAGTTAATGAAGATATTCCCTATTTAATCTCTCATTAAATTTATGAAAGACATTCTACTTATTATGAATTTTTGGCAAGTTTTGGAACTTATGAAATATACTTGTTTATTCCAAAGCTATACCTTAACTTGTGTACCTTACTCTAACAGCTTCTAATCAGTTTCAATACTAGGACCGGTCCACATTTACTTTAATTGCGTATCCTTATCTAGCTCTATCGTTTGGTCAGGTAAGCCAAAGGGAGACTATCTAAACCTGGTGTAATGTTTCTTCCTCGGACTAAATTAGCCAGTTTGAGGTCGAAACTCCCTATTGTGTTCATAGGTTTTCCTCATGACATATAAATATATTATTTTATGGGGATCACAAAGCAATTCAGAGGACTTTGGAATTTGGTGTAGCCCGCTTACTAAACTTATGTTCTGGAGCCTCCCATTGTTTTAACCTCTGTTGGGCTCTTGCTCTGTGAGTTAGCACTTTTCCATGTCTTATGTTCGCCATGAAAAAGCCTCGGCTTATCCGAGAATTTAGCTCCAATTCAAACGAATTTAACACCGCAAGGCTCGTTTGTATCGTCATGAACACTGATCATAGGTAAAAATCAGAGTCACGGTGAAAAAGTCTTAATGATTCGTCTGCTGACTGAAATATTCTATAATAAACTTCCCTTAAAAAATTAACCCAAATCTAACGAGTGAGCAATTTAGATAACAGGAATACCATCGCCACCGGCGAACAATACTCGCAAGTCACCCAAACAGCTCTTTTAAACTCGTGATTTAACAAAAACCCCATTTAGAACTACATATCAACATTAAGCACTCGATCACAGCTAAATCACCCTTATGCGAAGATAATTATTGAGATTAAGCTTCCTATACCCATCTAACCCCATAATATTCTCTTAAACAAACTATAAATCAATCCATAAACTTCAATCTAAATTCAGTTATTTCGCGGTAAAGAAATCTCAATTTCATTTAAACTGTAAAATTATTTCAACCAAAACACTAATAAACTATAGGTTCCGTAACCCATGAACATCCAAATTATAATTAAAATTGTTAAATTATCAATTAATATCTTAATATTCAATCATAAAAGAAGCGCCATTAATAACTCGAAAAACTCGCAAACATTAATTAATTATTAATACGAACAAATTATAAAACTTCTATAAACCCCAAAACATATTTAAAACATTCAAACAATTAACGCGACATTACTATGAAAAATTAATTTTAAATTCAACCTCTGTATATGCGACCTACTCCTAGAAGCTTATCTCAACAAAAGACCTTTGCCTTCACTCGACACCCCTATTTATAACCCTACCTCTTGACGTTCGTAATAGTGGCGTAGGTCAGGTTTTCGCGGACATTCGTGACACAATCGACGTTCGCTCAGTAAAAGCCTTTAACAACCAAACTGACATTTTAGACGTGGCGGCCATATTTAAGTATGTAACTTTCTGTATAGAATTTTATTTACTTATTTTATATGTCTTATTTTAACGTTTATTTCTGCTCTCATGATTATTTCTAATAACTTTAAACTAATATTTTGAGAAAGAATAAGCTAGAATTTTATTCCTATTAACTTTTTAAAGTAAATTACATTTGCTTTGTTCAATGTACTATTTATAGGTAGCCTGTATTATTCATTAAGTTTCTTATTTTTGATTTTCCTCTTTTTATTAATATACATTATATTATAAAGAGTCTCTATCTTGTATGTTCATCTGTATCAATCTCAAAACCCTCCAAACTAATATCATATTATTTTCATCAAGAGTTTTATATGAAAATAATTTCCGTCTCTTCCTATAAAATTAAACAAATATTTTAGTTCCAAATAAATGTTAGCTGTTAATAGACTAAAATGGACAGGGGTCTATTGGCCTGTTACACGTTATCCTAGCAACTAACAATCCGTCTCATACATGAAACAAACAGGTGACAGGTGCGCGTCTTTGTTCTAATATATCTCTCTATCTAATAATCATTGTTTTGATTACACGTGCAACCAAACTTCCCGTTATTATCGTCCGAGTATTAGAGAGCGCTCGGAATGGTAAATGTGGTATTTGGTAGTTTACACAAATTCTAAATTTGAATCTTCATTTTCCTTGTACAGTCAGCATCAAATAGTTAGGAGCAGCGAAAGTGGTCAAATATACCGCAACACATCTTTATTACTATAGAAATAAGGATGTGTTGCGATATATTTTGCCATTTTGGCTGCTCCTAACTATTTGATGCTGACTGTACTATAAGGAATAAACGAGGTTTGTAATGTTTTGAAGAAGTAGATAATGAAAAAAATCCCGGGATCGAATCCTGGGTAAAGAATTAAGGATGTTTTGTGTATAAGACCAAAACTGACTGAAGTGCCTCAAAAAAGTTTAATGGCATGTATACTTTGACTTTAGTTCAATGGTTAATAAATAAATAAATTCAATAAATAAATATCAGGGGACAATTTCACACAAATTGACCTAGTCCCAAACTAAGCTCTAGTGAGCTTGTACTATGGGTACCTACCTAGACAATGATAAACATACTTATAAAGAGAAATACTACATACTTGAATACACAGAAAACATCTAGACTCATGCCCATCACACAAATATTTGCCCATACCGGGATTTAAACTCAGGACCGCTAGCTTCGTAGGCAGGGTCACTGCCAACTAAGCAAACTGCGTCGTCAAATTTAATACTCTAATTAAAAAGTGAGTAGTTTAAGAGGATTATTGATCTTTTTTGGGAGAACAGGTTGACTCAACATTCCAACACAAAGGCAAGGTTGGACACCTTCTTTAACTATCCAAATATAGTTTTATACGATCAAAGATGGCGGCGTGGTACCGATATTGATTCTAGCGACAACACCAATAAATTACATACACGATTCCTATCGATTTTGACTTGTCACGACAAGTTGATGGTGAAACTTGAGTTTTTGCACATGCGTTTGTTTTACTTTACTGACTGTTTGTCTGTCTTGATGTCTGTCAATACCCTTTTTTCAGAAACACGTGGAGGTATTAAGTTGAAATTAATATCAAAAACATAAGTAGCAATAGAAATACGTTTTCAAGTCAACGCAAAGTACAGCCATTTATCAATTACAAACTTACATGGAGAATTTACCGTTACGCTTATCGATGTACTTATTATATCAAGTAGAACATTTTTTCAACTACAAATTTAAGTTTGTCCTTCTATCTGACATAACTTTTCTTTACAAAAATTTTCGGTGCTTTTATAATTTATTATCTTAGAATGGAACCCTCGGTGCGGAAGGTTGACTCTAGCTTGAGCGGTTTTTTTTTGTTTATGTTTTATTGGAGATCCCCAAGGTGCAATGAGATCTCCGAACAAGCGTTTGTAAATTTCCCAGACTAATTGCAGTGAACGTATAGAAGAATAACTACATTATTAATAATAATAATCCAGCCTAAATACGTCCCACTGCTGGGCACAGGCCTCCACTCACAATGAGAGGGTTTGGGCTATAGTTCCCACGCGGGCCCAGTGCGGATTGGAAACTTCGCACACACCGTCAAATTGCTTTGCAGGTGTGTGCAGGTTTCCTCACGATGTTTTATTTCACCGAAAATAACCATTAAAAATAAGAGCGTCGGTGGCCTAGTGGCTAGCGGTGTCGACTGGTATTTGTGAGGTACCGAATTCGAACCCTCAAGCGGTCGCCATGTACCAATGAGTTTTTCTAGCTTATGTACAGTCGAAGTCATAAATATGTTTACACTTTAGTACCTTGTCACTTTAATCGCTGTAACAATTTCATATGACAGTTTAAACATCATGTTTGCATCATCTTTCATAATGCGTACTGCAAAGGAGTGGAATGCGCTTCCGGCGTCTGTATTTCCGAGTGCATACAATCTGAACCTATTTAAAGCTAGGGTGAATAGGCTTCTGGGTGAGCTCGCTACATCGTAGGCTGAATCTTCGTCCTCCAAGGGCGGGAGTTGGTCAAGAGCAAACCCATTATCAAAAAAAAAAAAAAAATAAGAGTAGACAAGGTACTAAAGTGTAAACATATTTATGACTTCGACTGTACATTATTCGGAGTTTCCTGCGGCGCTTCTTCTCCGCAATGATGGTCTTGTCCGAAGCGCTGGTAGATTCACTCTATATTACTGACGTGTAAAAGAGCCCGTATGTGGCCAATTTACTGAATAAATATTTTGATTTTGATTTTGATTACCTGCACGGTAACCGATGTTCTTACGGTGAGGGAAAACATCGTGAGGAAACCTGCACATTTAGGTGGTAAAATGTGTAAACATGATTCAATTGGTTTGGTTCCCCTGTCACAAGGGTTACGGAGGTCAGACGGCAGTCGCTCCACTGTAATAAGCAGACTGGCCGAATCTGGATCATGGTCAAGCGTACCCCGACGAAGAACGGGAAAAAGCTCTAGAGGAGGATAACGATGAACCATTAAAAAACAAAGATGTCTTTTATACGATCCTAAATTTAACTTTGACTCTTCTATACACACTTTCAGCGGCGGTGACCAGTGAGGTGTACACTGAAATACTGACTAATTGACCTCCAACCATGGTACAGTCAAGGTTATAAACATAGATACGTCCAAAGCCTCAAAAATATGTAACCACGATCTTATGTCGCGGAAATAAGGTCGTGGTTACATATTTTTGACACTCTGAACGTATCTATGTTTATAACAGTGACTGTACCATTATTAGTCATTACTAAACTAAACCCTTCAACACTTTATATTAGAATGTAAATTAAAATGTAAATAGTGCCTGCGTGAACTTTAATCAGCTGTTTGCGAGTTTAATCTGGCGGAACAATAAATTATCGGCTATCTTCACCTACGGTACCGACAGCAGAAACGAAGGTACGCGTAGTCAACTTTGTTATTAAGATACTGGCTTCTCCCCACGACTTTGCGTTGATGAGAAAGATAAATAATAATAGATTTACAAATTAGCGGCCTGCAAATATCTGACCTTGCCGGTGTATTTTGCAATTTTTTTTCATATAAACATTGTCCTTACAATTACAAACACAACAAAAAAATATTTAGCCAAATAGGTGCAGCCATTCTGAAGTTATGCTCGAACATACATTTCTTCAGTTCATTTTTATTTATATAGGCTTATTTATTTATTTATTTATTTAATCTTTATTGCACAAAAATACAAATTTGAGTACAAAAGGTGAACTAATAACTAGGCTTAATGCAAATCCGTCAATCCGTTTTAGCGTGTAGGAGCAATAAACATAGTTACTCACACACTCACAAACTTTCGCATTAAATAATATTAGTGTGATGACCCATGAGACAATCTTACATAAATTGACCTCTAACTGAGCTCTAGGCTAGTTATGGGTGGAAAAAACGATAAATATTTTCCAATTTATAATAAAAAGTCATTATAGAAAAAATACTAGCATACAACTAAACGTGTCATTTATTGTAGCCTAGTATAATAATACTAAAGCTCATATTCGTTTTGCTAACGCTACTTAAGCGAGCGATCGTATCAAGTTGCGGCAACGTATATCTAACCTCTTCACCCTGAGCTGCTTTGAGTTCGTAGCTGACAACATAAAGCCAGTAAAACGAATTGAAACGTAGCATTCAACACTAGCTCTTTAGTAAAGAAAGTTGTTAATTATATCATCTGAATAGCATCTGCAGCAACGTTGTACTACTACGTCTATAAGCGTACCCCAAGGAACGATTATAGGTCCTTCGCTGCATCTATTGGAGTTCTATGAGCTTCAAGGGATAGAGCATCCACATTACGGAAGGCTAGTGTTTCAAGTAATAGACCGAGTGAAAATTAAAGAAACAATTCCGCTGTCTATGGCTCCCAATCCATATTCGCTATGCGTTAGGGGTAAGAACAAACCACTTTCATGATAAAAGAGCTGTGACTAACAGTATTTGACTGTGTAAAATGTATGCACATGATTATAATTTAATAAAGACTATCAACATAATAATACTAATAAATAAACACGAATCAAGGTATAACATTATTTTTGACGAAAATTATATTTCTTTGCGGACGCTTTCTAGTCCCACGTAGTGCGATGCTTAATCTGATTGATGATATTTCAACTGGAACGGATAGCAGAGTAGGCGTAATTTATTTAATTTCTATGAAGAGGTAATGAAATGTTACACGTAGTTTATGATATTATTAATAACCTCTCTACAAGTAACTCTTAATAAAATAATCGTAGTGTTTATAATATATCTCAGCCATTGATCGATATTGTTATATTCAGCGAGTGGATAAAACATTTTGAAAGTAATAAATAAAAAAATATTCACATTAATTTAACTTAAAAGCATAAAATGAGTATGTGCATAAAGTTAAAAATCAGCCAAGTTCTTGTCGAGAAACCTAGCTAAGAACCCGCTCGATAAAGTCATCTTTATATCAAAATAAAACTAAATCAAAAGCGGTCCATCTGTTTGGGAGCTACAATGCCACTGACAGATTACACAGAAACACAAATACACACGTTAAACTAATAACACCCTCTGTTTTGCGTCGGGGGTTAATAAAAGGGACAAAGCTATATCACTTACATAGCTCTGTCTCATTAATTGCATAGAATCTCTTAACATTTGACACTTCGCTACGGCGTGAGAGTAGGACATCGGATACCAGGAAATTTTCTAAACTATGCCGAGATAGAACAATGAAATGTTTAAAAACATTTATTATATATTTTTATACATTTTTTATGTGTATACTTACAAGTTAGATACAACTGCAGCGTGTGTAGTCTACGAACTCTTTTAGGGTAAGTTATACGTTGGTATAGCACTTGAAATCTACAACAAACTACTGCTTTTCAGCAGTACTGCAGTAACTTTCAAGTTAGGGTTTAAAATGCAGAACTTGGCCTAATTTTACATTTATGTTTTTGATGGGATAAAGTTTAATATCTAGTTAAAAAATCAATAAACAAAGATTTTCATATTCGTTCGTTTTCTTTATTTTCGAGTTTTTCGAGTTTTAAATAGACGTTGATCATCCAGATAATAATTAATACTCGGATTAACTACGTAACTATTTTAGAACTGTCTGTCTATCTGTTACCTCTTCACGCTTAAGCCGCTGAACCGATTTAGATGAAAGTTATGGAGATAGTTTGAGTCCCAGAAGGACATAGGATAGTTTTAGTACAAGGTCAATTTCTGTGTGTGAGGTTATTTTATCCCCGAAAATTTGATAGTTCCCGTGGGAGACACGATAAACGACTTCTACGGCGACGGAGTCGCGGTAAAACCTAGTATTAACTATTTTAGATCATTACCTTTGAACTTTGACTCTCCATCTCCGATATAATTTAAAAACTCTGACTTGTCTCACGAGGTTTAATATTACAGTAAGGAACATTAAAGCCTCTATAATTTGTAAACAACAGTGATGAAGGCAATTACACGCGTTTCGAGAGATAACCGAAGGATGGGCAATTTATTTTTTCCACACTCGAGGGTGTGAGACCCCGCTGTGCGGTAGGACGAAGCGCCGGCGCCGCACGCTGCTTTAACTAACTATGCGTCGGACAAAAACTTATCACAAATGTTTTCCTGTTTTGTTAATGTGAGTGTCTCCAACCAAAAAATGTATTTAATACTAAACACCACCTTCGTAAAAAGGCATAATATTTATTGTTGCGGCACCATTTTTTTTTTTTTTTGGTAGGTTTATGCAAACGAACTCGTTATATTTTTAAACTTTACATTATGTAAACATGTTTTGAATGTGTTAATTTTATAAAATAACGTTTAAAAGCAAAAACAACACGCAGAAGTGCGTAAGTAAACACGTGACCCACTTTAATTGCTCTTAAGCATATCTATTAGACAAATATGATGAAAATTTACAATTGTGTAATAAAAACTTTACTTAAGAGTAAATAAACAATATTCAAAATTTAACAAAATTTTATTTTAACTACATTTAAAAAAAAAACAATTTTGACCACATTTGAAACCACTGTGCGTGTACCTACCACCCGCTGTTTCTAAATGAAGGAACATTCCTTTTCTCCTTTTTGGAGCGAGAATTAAGGAATAATTCTCTTTACTGCTCAGGATTCTTATTTAACATAACATTTATGCTTGTAAGCGTATAACCTTTTACAACGAGTAATTTAATTTATTATTACTAAGTTTACTTTTTGTAAAAACTGCAAAGTGATTTGTGGTCGTTCAAATCGAAAGGGACCTTATCGTGGCAGGCGGTTATGCCTTTTTTCACCCGGCTGTTATACTAATGACAAGGCAATTAAAACTGTAACGGCGTAAGCGCCCGCCGCCATAAGGGCCCTTTCGATTTGGACGACCACATTTAAGGGCAACGCAGACAAGCACTCCGCCAGCTGATCTTTGAGCTTTTGCGGCGCTTCACACAGTGGTCTGCTCTTGGGAAATGCTGGTAGATCAGACATGTCAAAGTGTCGGGCTTACTTACAGAAAAAAATATTTTCATTTTCATTTACAACATTATAATAACAATATACAGGTTGAGTCTTTATAAAGTGCACATATTAAAATGATGAAATTAAAGTTTATCTACGAAAAAAAAAATATTTTTTTATTTTTACAATTTTATTTTTCGTGACTCTTGAAAAAAATATTTTGCAACTGTGTACCACCAAAAAAAATTTACCGTCGATAAAATTTAATTTAAGTCCCTCATTTTAATATGTGCACTTTATGAAAACTCGGCCTGTAGAAGCAAGATGGGTTAAACCTTGTATAAGCCTTGTTCGTCAGTCCATCTAGTGGGGCTTTAAGGCTGGCTTTTATAACGACCCGTTAGATCAAATTTAGATCAGAGCCCTTAGCCAAGATGCCCATCGCTAACTAGCGTTTCTATTCGTTTAGTTTTTAAACCAATCGCGTCACTGGTAGATCACGTCATACGGAGAGTCACGTGATCTACCAGTGACGCGATTGGTTTAAACACGAAACGAATAGAAACGCTAGTTATCGATGGGCATCTTGGCTAAGGGCTCAGGAATGTCAAAAAATTATGTAGTTACTTAAATTCGATCTGGCATATTTACTAACGGGTCTTTATAAAACCGGACCTAAATGAATCATTAACAAACATCGCCAATTTGTATATTTCGCAGTAAACTCTAGGGTTGTCAATAAACCTACACAATTCGATGTGCAGTATGTACCGCCTCCCTGACGACCCCAGCAAACATTTCAACTAAGTTTTCGTAAATTTAAAACCTATTCAAAGTAAAAATTAAATTAAATTATAAAATACATATTCATTACCGTAAACACGGGTAACATTAGCCCCTGGGGGGTAACATTGTCCGCCCCTATATTTCAAGCTTTTCTTTGTATATTTTACAATTTCAAGTAACAATTATTGCCATACTTAATAGGAGATCCCAACCTTATTATGAAATGCACCCCTACTGTGGAACTAAATAAACATAATTTTATTTATTTATTTATTTAATTACTTTCTTTAGAATACGTAGTGAAAGTCTGTATAATCTATTTCGATAAAAATAAAAAAGTAAGGTGTTTTTTTTTGGGTGGGCAATGTTACCCCAAGGGCTAAAGTTACCCGTGTCTACTGTATTTAAATTGATATCACGTCCCATTCACAAATTATTTTCACTTATTATACGCTTTTACCACAAAGGCGAAATATAAGTGAATTATAACGTAAGTACATGGTCAGTTGCTTATAATAAACTGCATAAACAGGCCGTATAGATAAAGATATAATAATTTTCTAGTTAAGAATGGAATTTATTGACATAAACACTAAATCGATAATCCAGGTAGGCTAATTTAACTGTCCTAAAATGAACTTTGTAAAATTACACTAAATTGCTTCAATGAAATTTTCAAAATGAATAGTTTATTTTGGTTCCTAAAAAATAGCTAAATCTGCACTTTGGTAATTTTCAAATTAACGCGATTCATTTGTATAGTAATAGTGAATTCATAAAACATCGAGAAATTTGATGTGACCTGTAACAATAATATAAATCAACTTATGGTTACGTTACAACATTGACATACCGACCAATTTATAACCAAAATGTACAAATTAAAGTACATAAAAAGGTATATATCGAAGGGTTACAATAAAACTCACTTAGTGCCAACCCTGAAAGAGAGAAAGGCACAATAATTAAAGCCCTATTACACCACCAATTCCCTAACCCTAACGAGAGGGACGCCGCAATACGTTAGATACGTATAGAGATATCTCCATCTCATTCCAACGTATTGCGGCGTCCCTCTCTTTAGGGTCAGGGAAAGAGTGGTGTGATCGCTGCATTAAATAGCTCTAAGTAGTTGGTTAAATGTGACGTTCTCAATATAAAACGTTACGCCGTTTTTAGATCTGTCACCATAGTATTCGTATAGTTACAAGAATAAGAAGAGAGTAACTGTTTCCCTCCATAAGGTCCCTTTATATTGAGAACGTCACAAATAATTTCCGTCTTTTGAAATGTAACTCAAATAAACAAATGAGTATAAAGATAACATTATGTGTGCTGTATGTACCTATATGTATAATCTAGCACGCGTTTATATGCTCGCCAGATTATCAACACAATAGATAGGTACGTAAACGATACAATGCATTATTTCGATTACGATGAACGCATTATGACACGTTTGCTAATAGGCGATTTTGTTGGACACAGGTTGTCAAAGTTTAGCTTTAATAAAAACTGCTAAAAGGAAGCTAGACGTGGGACAAGGCGGCGCTGGCGCCTTTTTAGGGTGCCGTTTCCAAAGAGTGCAGGGTTCCGTATTACGAAGCCTCCGTCCGTCCGTTCGTCTGTCAGCGGGCTGTATCTCATGAACCATAATAGGCAGTTGAAGTTTTCACAGAATGTGTCACATTGCTGCTATAACAATAAATAATAAAAATAAAGTAAAAATGAAAATACAAGAAACGTGATTTTTTCGGCGTTTTGTGCTTGACCTTAACAATCGATTCTCTTGTCCTGTACGACGGTACGGAACCCTTCGTGTGCGAGTCGGACTCGCTCTTGGCCAGTTTTTTGTCTGCTTGAGCTTTTCTATAACGCTATAGAAGTGTTTTTTGGACAAACTAGGCCATTTCGAAACAAAATATTGTTATCCATACAAGAAAAACCTGATCTTTTTTTTTGGAAACTATAGGCAGCATTGTTTTTGTTGATATACTAGCTTACCTATGCGCATATCATAAGCTAGTATAGTTATAGCATA
Organism: Tortrix viridana; assembly: GCA_963241965.1. Lineage (NCBI taxonomy): Eukaryota > Metazoa > Arthropoda > Insecta > Lepidoptera > Tortricidae > Tortrix > Tortrix viridana. The sequence goes on along the minus strand of OY725195.1, from coordinate 1,354,419 downwards.
TTGTTAGAATATGTACAGTCAAGGTCATAAATATATATACACTTTAGTACCTTGTCTATTTAATGTCATGTTTTAATTGCCATATATTAATGTCACAGCGATAAAAGTGACAAGGTACTAAAGTGTAAACATATTTATGACCTTGACTGTACCTACATATTCTACTGAAATCTGCCCTTAAATCCCACTTTCTGTCATATATCAATTTTTTTCTGTCATGTCTCTTTGCACTCCACACAAAAATATTTATATCAGAGAGGACAATCTCACAAGAATTGACCTATTCCCAAAGTAAGCTTTAGGCTTGTGCTATGAGTACAACGATAAACATACTTATATTGAGAACCACATAGAAAACATCCCTGACTCAGGAACACTCGCGCTCTTCACACAAATATTTGCCCATACCGGGATTCGAACCCGGGACCGCTAGCTTCATAGGCAGGCTGGCTGGGTCACTCACGCCATATATAAGCAGAATGCTTAAATGATTAAATGCTAAGTTTATTTTACAAATTTCGTCAAACCAAACAGTTTAATTTCCTCCCAACGAAGTTCCCAGTGAAATTTGATATAAAACAATGAAATTACGCGGCGAACTTGCAAAATGTGTTAATATAACAGAATTGAATTAATTAATGAAACTATCGTCACGGTAATAATTAGTTTAACAAGCAGTGTTTCCGATTCAAATATACATTTGATATTTATTTACCTTTGTTTTACAATTCGGATCTAAAAACCGTCTGTACTTTTGATTAGTTTGTATTTGTATGATAATACTTTATATTTTTAAACCACCATGTTTCAAATGAAAGTATCCAGTACTTAGGATAATTAACGTACGCGACCGACGCTAAATACAAACCGAACGACACAATACTTCAAATATCTAACTAAAAGGCGTTTTGTAAAAAGTACGCATAGTTAAGGACAAACATTAACAACGGTAATTGTTTCTATTACGTCAACAAATTAGTCATACATTTATATACCGCCCTCATACGCCAATAGGCGGTATCTCAAATTTAATAACCGAAGCAGATACAATCCCCGCCCGTTAGTAATATGGTTGCACTTGCTACAGGAGTTTTGTCTGAGATACCACCATTTGTCTTGTTTTGTTTGTTAATTTTCGTGACGTAATGGAAGCACTATAGGGATGGTGACTGAAATAGAAAAGAGGTCTTGACGTTTATAAAATTGCTTTCTCCATCCCGAAATGTACAAATCTGACAATCTTGTAATGAACAAGAATTATAACAAAACCTCGTAGGTTGCTATCTGATAATGCTTGAAGGAGTCGCAAAAGATTCGACAGAAGCACTCACCAAGTTTTGGACTCTTTTGTTGTGTTGTGAAACTTTAGCGACCTCTACAGTTCGGGACGGTAACTATGCATAACTTTTTTATTTTGTTATAGTTCGAGAGCTTAGGCGAATGTAATGGTGCCGAGGATATTGAATAACGGTTTTTCGTTTGTTCGGAAATATGTGTTATAGTTATAACACGATGAAAATGAGTTGAGTTGTGAATTTGAACAGATGAATATTCCTCAACCGCTGGCTGAAAGAGGTTCCAAATTCAAAAACGGAATCTATTTAGAAGAGACACGTCATTAAATTATTACAAATTTCAATAATCGAATATGTATTCAACCAGTTCACAAGTCACAACTACATGCAAGGGGGGCACTTGTTTCTATGTTTAACTAGAATTTAAAAGTGACCTAATGCTTAGGTACCTTGTTTCCAAACACAAGTCGTTAAATTTTCTGATGTCTAAAAATTGTTTTCCCGAATATTTTACTTTTTATTATCTCTTTACATAATACCTACTGTTTGAATACTCATTATTGTCAACATATTAAAGTAATAAATAGACTACACTTTGAGAGCCTCAATCTTCTAGCAAACGTCGCCAAAACCATAAACACGGCTTGCCAAACAGCTTAGTCCGCGGTCGATCACATTTCAGATGCGCGGGCGCTGCGACATGGCGCGGGTGTTGTTTCTTGTGTGCGCGTTCTGCATTAGTGTGAGTGGTGGGACCCTAGCTGTTAAAGGTACAGTGTTTTTTTATATCGTTTTGGAGATCCCCTTAAAACGCATAAAATCGTTGTGTCAAATGATCGTTTTGGTGTAAAATATTTGCCTATCACTTTTAGACTGAAATTACAGGATGTTTCTCACATGAATTATGTAGATATTAGGTATGATTAGTTTTGTGATAATTCAAAAAAACTAATTCAATGAAACCATCAAATGATTTTTCACCAAACGATACATTAGGTCAAACAATGATTGTCACCTGATAGGCTGATATAGACCCATTGTTTTGACAACGGTCAGCCTAGCTGGTAGCGTCCGTGCCTACGAAGCAAGCGGTTCCGGGAATCAGTATCTATATATACCAGTATATTGGTGTGATGAGGCCGAGTATGTTCCTGAGTCTTCGATGTTTTCTTTGTATTTACCTAAATATGTATTTATCTGTAGGGTGAATTGTATAAGTATACAGGAATCATTTTTTCTTACACAGTAATCGATAGCCATTACATTTGCATCAGAGGTACATAAAATAAACATGATTTTTATAAACCTTTTATTTTAACTAAGGATTTAATTTTAAACCGAAATTATTGTCACCCTACGCGTGGTTAATATAAGAGGTTAGTTTAGCAATAAGACCTCTTTAAAACAACTGTTTCCTAAATTAAACATTCACAACTTTATTACAATTTCTTACTCTATGCCAACTTGTCAAAATGTAATTGACGCATGCACCTCAAGTGTAGGGTGACCATGAGGCTAGTTAGTAATTCTCTTCCTCTTTTTTCAAAACGATTTTTGAGTGTCTTAGTAGGTAAGCTATTCTAACTAATTATCTAAAGAGGTTTGATAAAGAGATAATATTAACTATTTCATAGTGCAATGTTACACCCCAGCGAACATATGTTCGTTGTTGGTGTACCTTATTAAATCAATAAATAAATAAATCATTTAAAATATGCCTTGTGTGAACTTCATACTCGTCATCAGAACAATACTTACAGAAAAATGCAAACAATGCTGGGGGCGATCACTAGTATATAGAACAAGCATCGATTATTGAGTTTATCGATATAGGAACTCCTTACCTGTCATGAAATTTTGTCCCGTAGATTCCTAGGTCTGGTGACAATTCGGTATACATTACAAATTCGACGAGTTTCTACATCAATAGTTTTTATAGTAATTCGCAAATCGCAATGAACCCCGAGTTGTCACATGTCACCTGTCAGTGTCAACTTGGTGAAACAGGGGACTGGTGTTTTGCGATAGAATCCGACATCTAACTTTCTTTTCGGCCTTTCTCTTTTTGTATAGTATTCAATCAGTATGATTACATTATGCTGACAACGTTTGAAATACTCGTAACTATCAAATGTTACATTTTTTTTTAATATAAACTATAGCTTTCCGCCAGCGACTCTGTCTGCGGTAAGTCAGTACTTTCGTTAGTGAAAATATTGGTCCATTCTAATTGTTGGTGAAATAATTTTTGAAATCGGTCCAATAGTTTTTGAGTTTATTCGTTACAAACATACAAAAATACAAATCTTTCCTCTTTATAATATTAGTATTGATGTGTATTTCTAAATTAATTCAGATTTTTTATTACCTTTTAGGGGTTCCGTACCCAAAGGGCGCTAACGGAACCCTATTGCTAAGCCTTCGCTGTCCATCCGTCCGTCCGTCTGTCAGCGGGCTGAATCTCATTAACCGTAATAGGTAGACAGTTGAAGTTTTTACAGTGTGTATTTCTATTGCCGCTATAACAACAAAGAATAAAAAAAAAGTTAATTGCGAGTTAAGCGGTATGGAACCCTCGGTGCGCGAGTCCGACTCGCCCTTTCCCAGTTTTTTTAATTACTTTTTAAAATCTTCTGCTTTCAAAAACTTTGAATAATAATATGTATACCTAAGTGATATTGCGGTTTCAAAGCTTTATCAGAAAATGGTAAAGCTGAATTTAATTTAGTAAATAAAGAACATTTATTATTTATTTTTAATTTGTTTTAATTAAACAATTTAAATTTGTTAGTTATTTCAGACGTCAGATATTTAGATGTTTGTGTGCTGGGATATCTGGATGTTTATCTTACAATCACGTTTAAACGGCTGAACGGATTTTAATATAATTTGATATGAACGAACACTTTTTTTTTTTTAAATTAATATATTGTATTGATTATTTATTTTTGTTAAGTTTTTCGTGCTATTTGCTTTTTTTTCCACAATATTGCACTGCCCATGCCAATTTTCTGCTATGCGTAAAATTCAAATTGGAAATTAGGAGAGAAACCCTTAATAGGCAATAATCACTATTAAAGCTAGAATATGCAAGAAATGTTTAATTGAATTTTTTAACAAAATATGAAAATACCGTAAAAGATATGGCAAAAAGTGAAATTAAAATCAAAAACGGGCAAAAAATATAAATGGTAACAGTTCTAAAAACGGCGTAACCGCCTGCCTCCATAAGGTCCCTTTATATTGAGAACTACACAATTTGGAATACATGTAAACCCGATGACAATGACACATTATGGTGTCAAAGAGCTGATCTGATGATGGAGTGGGAAGGTTCTCTGCTGTACTATACCCACCGAGTTGGGAATCGTTAGTTTGGTCTTGATAAGCAGATGATGACTGTGCAAAAAAAAGTACAGTTGGCAGCAAAAGCTTGTGCCAAAAATTTAATTTTTATCAAAAACTTATTACTATATCATTCTTAGCACCAACCTTTAATTGTTTCTGTTTAGCCCATTGGTTGACTGGTAGAGAATGCCTTAAGGTATTAAGTCCGCCATTTGTACATAATAAATAACAATCGACTTCTACGTGGAAGGAGACGCGAGCAGAAGCTAGTAGGTACTAAACAAAATAACAATGGTTGATCTCATTGGTTGATCTCGGGTTTCTAATAGCATAACATTAATTGTCAAATTATAGAAACGTATAACAGACTTGGAATAACATTATTGTGCATAACATTTATATGACCTAATAATAAAATTGCATTGCATGCAATTTAGATTCTCGTGACGTGAATAAATATAATTTTAATTTATATAATAATAAAAATAATCCGTAACTGGGATGATGTCAATTTTTTTTTCTTTGTCGATCAGGTGGGTTATTAAATATTATTGAACATGTATTTTTTCTTTTTTCACATAGTCAAAAAAATAAGGACATATATTAAGTTGATATGTCGCATGAAGTCACGTCTCAATAAGTACAATTTTTACATAGAAGCTTTATCTCTGTAATTTTTTGTCTGATTGACAAAAGAAAAAAATATGTGTCCATAATTTTTGTTACTCTAACTGTCGGACTAAATAGAATTTCGTTTTATTTATCCAGTCATCATCCCTATTATAAAAAAAACATGCAATTTCATTGAACCTTGGCCGATTTTGTGAACATTTCCTTGAATTTTATCAATGTTTTCTTGATATTTATACTCATACTAAAGAAGAAGTTTCGACAAAGAGTGAAGCTATGGGAAGTGAAATGATAACATTACACTGAGGCACTGTATAAACAGACTAGTAGAAAATCTTGCATAGGTACATTGCATCGTGCGCGTGCCGTTTGTTTGTGTGCGTGCCTTAGCCGGCTTCCCACGGTGCGTGATTCTGCGGATTATCACGCACGGACAGCCACGCACCGTACAGTCAGCGTCAAATAGATAGGAGCAGCCAAAATGGACAAATATATCGCAACACATCCTTATTCCTTGCGATATATTTGGTCACTTTCGCTGCTCTATTCGATGCTGACTGTACACGAGGCTCTTCCAACGGTGCGTGTCAGTCTGTGTGCTGTCATTCCAACAGACAGAGAAAGAGCAAGAGTGAAAGAGGAGCTCGCACCGCACCTATAGTGCCTATAGGCAAAAGACTACGCGATATTCAGACAGTCCAGATTAAAGACCCCTCTTCATTTACACTGTCTGAATATTGCGTAGTCTAAAATAACTTCATGGTCACATGGTCACCCTACATTTCTTGAGGTGCATATGTCGGTTAAGACAAAAAACAGTTAATCAGGCGTAGGGTGACAATCATTATAGTTAAAATGTTAATTCTAAATTTAAAAAAAATACTTTGTAAATCTCGTGAGTTTCATGTAACTCTAATTTGAATGTAATTGCCATCGATTACTGAGTAAGAAAAATTTGCTCCTCAATAACATGTCACCGTATATAAGTATTTTATATCGTTGTCTATTAGGTACAGTCGAGTTCATAATTGTACACTTCTGTACTTTGTCACTTTAATCGCTGTGACAATTCATATATGGCAGTTTAAACATGAAATTAAATAGACAAGGTACTAAAATGTACACATATTTATGAACTCGACTGTACCTATTCATTCTATTCCTAAGTACCTATGTATAAGGTGCTTTTCCACTGGCGAGGCGAGGCGAGACGAGGAGGGAATTGTGTTTTTAGGGTTCCGTACCTCAAGGAAAAAAACGGAACCCTTATAGGATCACTTTGTTGTCCGTCTGTCTGTCTGTGTGTCTGTCAAGACCCTTTTTCTCAGGAACGCGAAAAGGTATCAAGTTGAAATTCATATCAAATATTTAGGTCTGCAATCCCTTGGATCAGTGAAAAAATCGGACATCTAAGTCAGCGCAATCAAAAGATACGGCCGTTTATGCCGCATATTGAAGGGAATCTCAAGGGAATCAAAACCTATAGGGTACTTCCCGTTGATTTAGAATCATGAAATTTGGCAAGTAGCAATGTCTTTTAGCCCAAGTAAAGGAAAAAATCCGAAAACAGTAAATTTGTGGTTAAATCGCATAAAAATTAATTCCAATATAAACGGACACTCACTAAGTAAGAATGTGCATACTTATTGCGTGTCAGTTTATACTGGACTTTGTTTATATTGTATTCCCGTGATTTACGAACTACTTACATGTCTAAAAGTTTGTGCGGAACCCTCAGTGCGCGTGTCCGACTCGCACTTGACCGGCTTTTTTTTTAGTAAAAGTTCCCGCTCGGCTGCGGTGGAAATAGGCTGGATGGGCGAGACGAGAATTGAAATATTTGTTAATATAACAAAGTGTTCATAAACTCAGCAAAGTTAGAATATGGAATAGATGTATTATTTTCCCTAGCACCTGTCAATTTTATATCAGCACATGCTGAGCTGAGTCATCGTGTAGTATGAGGATTACGAATGAAAATTAAAATTAATGAATCAAGTAATTCAACAAAATAATTGATTTGTAATTATCTCTTGGTTGTCATCATTAATCAGTTAATGGTCGAGTTGATGACACGTTTGTTTACATTAATAACAAATTGGATTGAAACAGACTAATTGGTCGAAATACCAAGTTTTCATAATTCTGGTACGTAATTTATTCATTTAATTTACTAAGTATGGCAATTAAATTATGCATTCAAATTAAAAAAGCTATGTACAGCATGACCATTATAGCTTATTAAAAAAAAATTCAAGATGTTTCCACTTTTTTGGTTTTTACCATAAATTCTCGATATTGTTTGTGGGAAACTCGCTAAGAGTTTGAGTTGGACATTTGATAACATTACTCAAATTTCACGAGAATGAAAATGAATACTTATTGTTTTCAAGCCATTGTATATTGTGTATATAAATACTTTGTAACTGTTCTGAAGTTCACACGTAAATGCTGAGCCTCGAGGCAATTCCGAACAACATGTTCGGATTCAAATAAAATTAACAATAACAAAACCACCTTCAAAAACTCACTATAAAGTATCACGAGTACATAATTGACTTTTTGAAATTACCATTTTGGTGCTTGCATCTAATACCTCATAAACTAATTATTTTAATTAACTTGTGAAATACAGAGTGCCTTATAAGTCGCACATCACAGTGACCAGCTTAAGACGCACCGAACCAGTCTAACATGGTCTTAGGCTGGTCTAGCTCCGGTGTCACTGTGACGTGCGACTTATGGGACACCCTGTATATCCAAGCCGGAGGAGTCAAGTATATAAAAGCAATGTAACCGATTCTTGCCACAGACTTCAAATTGGAAATGTCTATGGGTATCAGTCCGCTTATCCATCCATCCATCATCAGATAGCCAATGCCTATTGCCAATGCATTATTATCCATCATCAGATAGCCAATGCCTATTGCCAATGCATTATTATCCATCATCAGATAGCAATGCCTATTGCCAATGCATTATTATCCATCATCAGATAGCCAATTCCTATTGCCAATGCATTATTATCCATCATCAGATAGCCAATGCCTATTGCCAATGCATTATTATCCATCATCAGATAGCCAATGCCTATTGCCAATGCATTATTATCCATCATCAGATAGCCAATGCCTATTGCCAATGCATTATTATCCATCATCAGATAGCCAATGCCTATTGCCAATGCATTATTATCCATCATCAGATAGCCAATGCCTATATGCTCGTTTCTTTCTGAAATGCCACGAAAAAAAAAATTGGCCAACTTTAAGGACTGATATTATGGTGTCATTGATGACAGAGAGTTCAAGTTCCTCTGTACTCAAGGAAAAAGTTTATTGATTAAAAAATCATTAACGCGCGATGCGACTAACTATTAAATAAATAAATAAAATCAGGGGACTCAGAGAAAACATCCAAGACTGAGAAACAAATAATAATAATAATAAAACTTTATTAACGCTCCTTACCAGAATCGAGTCGCTGGCTTTGTAGACAGGGTCACTACCAACTAGGCTAACCGGTGTCACTAAGGATGGTCTGTATAAGAACGTACGAGAGCGAGTGAAATAGATATAGGTACATACCCGAAGGTCGTGAGCTATTGCACTGTGCCTACGTACAGTCACACCACAGGATTGTTGAGCCACTTGCTAACATTCTTAATTCGGTCGCGTTGTCAAATCGTACACGGTGTATTAGGTACTATTGGAATTTGACGATTTGACAACCCGACCGAATTAAGAATGTTGGCAAGTAGCTCAACAATCCCGTGGTGTGACGCTCTATTGAGGCTGGGATCTTGTAGCGGTTCAAGTTATAACCACACGTATCTCCTAACGAATTTAATTCTAAATTTAATTAAAAATTTAAAAAACCCCCGGCATATAAACAAAACTCTAAAAAAATAAATAATTTGGCCCTTAAAGCTTAATGTTAAATTTCTAATTTAATTTTTATTTCATGCTTTTTAAACTTTGTGTATTATTACTAAACACGTTACCATCGACTCTATCCCCCAATTCACGCAAATATACTTTCCGGAAAGAAACACGACATTGCGACACGAGATCTTTGCCTCAATTTTTTGTTCAGCGCCTAAAAAAACCTCTGAGCAAAATCTTCCGAAGAAGACTTAAGCCTGGGCCACACCGGATGCGTTGCGTAGACGTGCACGTGCGCGTTCGCGTTCCACTGCGTTGTATAGCTGCGTCCTCATGTGAAGATTCATACTATACAACGCAGTGGAACGCGAACGCGTACGTGCACGTCTACGCAACGCATCTGGTGTGGCCGAGGCATTACACGGGCTCCGAGCACGTATGTACGTCACAGGACGGACTTCGTCACTACAAGATTTCAAGTATTAAAAACTCTTGACAAAATCGCTTTCAGAGCTCTACTTTTAAACGGATCTGATAAGATTTCATCAAACCAAGCTAAGAACTCTCGATTAAATCACCTTTCTAACAAAAAAAAACTAAATCAAAATTGGTCCGGACAAAGAACTATCAAATTTAAAAATGGAATCAACAAAAGTATAAAAACCATAAATTATTTCAAAAAGGATGTGCTTCCCGCACACGTATATTGGCGCAATCTTGAAATGTCAAATTGTGTGGTGTTGAAGCGTGTGCTAGACGGTTTGAAACCACGGTTTCAAACCAAATGACCTAGGTAGTTTGAAACCATGTAGACAGTGACTTACTCACTTATTTACTTACTTATTTTATTTATTTATTTATTTTCGCTTAAATAAGTTTACACCAAACTTCGCATGACCTTCAAACGCCCTTGCGAAATTTGGTTTGAAACCACTGTCTACATGGTTTCAAACTACCGAGGTCACTTGGTTTCAAACCGTCTAGCACACGCTTTAGTCTTAATGAATTGAAATCATTATTATCACGTTTGGGCATCATACGGGTAATCTTCAAATTATAATCACCAGCAATCATCATGATTTATAGTTATTCTTTAATTAAATTACCGTCTATTGTTACCCTATTGATCTTGTTCATATTATTACCATTCATCACATCGTTAGTCATCGTTTTTGTTATTATCAATTACCCTAACGTCATCGTGTAAAGACACGTTAACCCATGAACTCATATCAAATGTTTGAAATCAGAGATCAGAATACAGTGGTCAGTGATCTATTAGTACTTATGCTCTATATTTTCACATTTTTTTTCGAGTATTTGTGTTTTTAGGGTTTCGTACCTACCAGACCCTATTTTACTGAGCCTACGCTGTCCGTCTGTCTGTCCGTCCGTCCTAATTTTAAAGAGCTATATCTTTTGAACCGTAAAGACAATCCGTTGTTTTTTTTTTGCAGAATATGTGAAATAACGGCGGATTTTCTAACAAATAATAAAAAAAGTCAAAAAGCTTTTGTATTTGTTCTATCGTAAAAACGGTAATACACACAAGCGTCAAATTTGGTATAATTATACAACAAACCCTATAGAAAAACAACAAATACTAAAAACCGTTCAAATGTGTACGGAACCCTCAGTGCGTGAGTCTGACTCTGTTGACCTGACCGGTTTTTTATGTTATGGAAAAGAAGAAAGCACACAGGCTGATGGTAAGTGGAATTTGAGACGGATAGACATTTGCAATCTTATATGCGTTCGATGTCGTGTTTGCTATGCTTTTTAACCGACTTCAGAAAACAAGGAGGTTCTCCACCTGTTTGTGTCAAGTTTTGGAATTGTAGTCTTGAGATTCGAATGTCTTTGCGGCTCCAAACCCACTAACCATCAGGTGGCCTAAGTAGAAGTTTGCCTTCTTCTTGCAACGAACCAAACCAGGCAAGAGCTTGTCGGGCCAAACTCAGTGTAGGGTTCCGTCACCATTACTAAATTTGACGTTCTCAATATAAAGGGACCTTATGCAGGAAAGCAGTTACGCTCTTCTTATTCTTGTGACTATACGGATACTATGGTAACAGTTCTAAAAACGGCGTAACCGCCTGCCTCCATAAGGTCCCTTTTTATTGAGAAAGTCACAAATGTATTCATTTGTGCATTTTGTTCAGAGTGGTGAAAAGACTTAACAAAACTTCGAATAAAATATTAAAACCCATTTTCTAATATACATTTTATTTCCCAGGATATTTCTGCCAAGATCCAGACACAGGAAGGCTCTATGGAATCAACGCGACATGGCCCTCTACATCTTTCTGTGGAAACTACACTTGCAAAATCAGATTACGAAGTGAAGGTAATATGATTCAAACGCCATCGACGATTGTTAACATCACTAGCAATAAATATAGAATGCCGAAACCAAACGAAGCCGATAATCAAGTTCAAAACAGCACAAAATACAATGACAATGATATTGAAGTAAAACGCACTCACCATGAAAACAAGGAATTAGGTAATTATTTTAAAAAGGTTCATTTAGGGATGGGAAACGGCGTGGATGATAGATTTTTGAATATTGAAGAGATTAAGACAATATCAGAGTTACTACCCACGGTTAAGAAAAGCGATTTGGAAGCAATAATTGAAATTTATAATCTAGCTCAAGATATTTACAAGGAAATGGATTCAGTACAACCTAATGATGAACTGCAAGGAAATCCAAATATGCAGGCTACGGCAAAGAATACAAAATCAATATCTAACATAGACAATAAAAGTGAAGAAAACAAAGACGTTGAGAAGATATCTTATTGGTACGAACCTTTAGGGTTACATGGGTTCCGTAACAATAAACAATCTGACATGAAGTTTGAAGCTTCAGAGTTTAAGCATAACTCTTTAAACCCGTATGAGGTAACACACACGTCACAGGCTCGGCAAACAACATTACTACAACCACCGTTACCGCAGTTTGTGAATATAAAATTACCGGTACCTCTAAACCCACAACTGAAGTTGCCAGTAAAGCCGAAAATCCCTCCTCAACCTCAAATACCATTACAACCTTATCCTCAATCAGTACCTCAACCAATGCGTCAACATGTAGCCGATCCGACGTTTTTTACCGGACCATTACTGACCAGCCGAGATTTTGGTAGACTGGCTTACTACTTCCCCGTGTCAAACCTGCAAAAACTGCCATATGACAACCAGAGAGCTTACGAAGTGCCCGCACAAAATATAGGCGTAAGTCCTCCTACCTCCCGAAAATCATGTTATCCAGGTTGTGGGGTTAATCATTATTTGCATATTTATGGCGACAATGTAAGACCTCACCCTGCCCCACAGAAAGCTGGAGGCACTCCAGAGTTACTACCGATTCCGTTCACATTCCAAGCCTATAAAGGATCTATAAATCCTTTTAATTATAATAAATACTACAAAGGCGACCCATGGGCGTTTTATAATTTATACAAAAACACTCCGACCCCTATCCAAACAGTAGCAGCTCCTCAGGCTCCGAAACGAGTCAAAACGGATCAACCTTTTATCCAAACCTTAGGGCCATCACTGATTCCACACATCTTCATCAATCCGGACATGCCTGAATTTCAATACGATGATCTGAAACCAATTGACAATATTGATGATGGAAAACTTCTTGTTCCTGAGAAAGCAAACGTAAATGATGGCCTTAAACCTTGGCAGACAAAGCCGTTGGAACAAGCAGTTATTAATGACATCAGGGCCAATATTGCCGAGCGAGTAAAGATATTAAATTTGCCCGCTAAGAAAAGGATAAAACTTGATAGAGTAGCTAAAGTAATTAAGCTAGATCATTTGAATAGAAATAAAAGACAGGCCGATGAAGCGAGTCCTGTAAAAAGAGGCAGCACAGAAAACAATGAAGCATATGAAATGTTTCTGGAGAAAACGACGTAAGTAAGTTTTCTTTTTATTTATACAATTTGAAAAACTCGTACGTGCTAATACTTTTATGTAAATTAAACCATTTACTATCATAACAGCTACACCATGCTTAAAATAATAACAACAAAAATAATTATCCTGCTTACGAGGATATTAATAATAGTTCCTCACCAATAACATTATTAACTCTTAGTGCAACCACGAACAAAATAATTTATTTTCCAGTTACAAATGAGGGGAAAAATTCCAATGCCGTTGCAATAAAACAGTGTACGAACGGAAACCACAAAATTGTAGCTTGGCGATGCAATTCACGATGAAAACACTTGTTTTGTATGCAAGTTTGTGAAGAAGCGATAAAATACAAGTAGATGAGATAAACTAATTAAAAAACAATGGGCATCTAATAAAAATAAAAACTAAATAAATGGATACAATGACACCCGTGGACAATGATATGCGCGCATCAGCTCGCTGCTTGTGCATTACAAATAAATATATAAATAAATTAGACGGTTAGAGTGTTAACAGCTGCCAAAATGTATGAACTAACAGTCGATTAACATTTAACATCGTATGGTGAAATTGGTACATAGACAATCGATCCAGTGCTAAGTAAGATAATTGAACAAATAATTAAAGCCTAACTAAATGTAAAATATGTATTTTTCCTTCGTGACTGTTCTTTTGTTTAAATAATGTAAATAAATCATTTATCCAATTTAGTTTAAAGGTGAAAGGTGTCCAAATGTTAGAAATATAATCTTAACTAAAATTGTCACACTTGTATAACTAGCAAATACATTTTTTTACCGCTGCGTGTATTTTGTTCACTTGAGTACTTACTGTATGTATAACGTATAAACTTAAAACGTTATCATGTTTTATTGTAACAAGTGCAAGCAGTTATGCTACCTTCCAAAAGAAAAAAGGCATTTTAAATAAATTGCATAAAAAAATCAAAAAACACGACTACTTTAAAAAATATCAACTGAAAAGCTAAAAACAAGCCAACAAACATTTAAGTTATATTTTTAGATTATGGATTGTGTTTAGCTTTTCAGTTGATATTTTTAAAGCAGTCGGGTTTTTTGATTTTTTTAATAAATTTATTTTATTTCATACTTTTTTAGTTTTTATTAAAATGGTAGCATCAAAGTGTTATAATGTATATATATTTGGAATGGGCTATTGAAGCTTTCATTTGATACCCATATTGTTATAACAAAAATACTTTTTTTATTTTTCCTTAATTTTTTTTCTCGGACGCCATATTAAAATATTATATACCCTATGTCGCTTAGACAATTAAGACAAATCGAATGACACCTCATATATTAAAATCATACGGCAGTCGTGTAAAAATGACGTCCATGCCATACGCGTTCCATGCCATGCCATACCTACTTATGCCTTTTTGCTTTTGTCGTCGGTATGTTTTGTTTATCTCCCAAATTAAATAATAACTGATTTTGTTTTGTGTGAATACATACGATCGAGCGGTTTAAACGTTTCGCAGGTTGACACCAACCAAAACATTTCCGATGTATCATCAGATTGTGACGTCAAGAAATGCATAACACGGCAAATAACAGTGGCGCATGCAAATACCTCATTCGTACTTAATTGTAATTATTACTTTATAAATAAGGAAATTTTTATCTTTATTATTTCTGATAATAAATACAGACGAAACGAAATAGAGAAAAGTGACGATTTATCAGGTAACAACAAAAAATTACGCGATAAAAAAATTCATGTGGACAAAAGTTAACATTAAAGTCCACAGGAAAATTTAAGAAACGAAACGATATTTATAGTTTTAGAGTCATATCAGTTACTTTTCATACAAGACATGTTGAAAGCAATATTTTATAAGGTGATTTTTAAATCGTCTAAATATGTATAGTCAAATAATTCACACAATTTCACGCGGTGCAGTCACAATTCCACATTTTAGTTTTTACATTGACTAACAATTGTGTTTTTAATGTAGTTATGTACATTTTCGTAATTAATTTTATTTTTTTCCAGCTGTGTATCGAGCACGGAACTTGGTTTCTTTAAAGTTGGAAACCTGAGTGAACCCTTCCCGGCTTGCTGTCCACAGAAAATCGAAGGTTGATAAATATTTTTGTATTAAACCACCATATTCTAATTGTGGCGCTTACTTGAAAACACTCCTTTTTTAGTTCCTTGTCGTAATTGTAATAAAATTACTTAACAGTTAACAGCATATAAATATGCAGCCTTTAGGCAGATAAACTGTAATAGAATACTTATATTAATCCTTTTAAAGACTAAACTACTTCGGAAGTTTTAATTAAAACAACTAAACGCTTCATGATTTGGGTACTACTTACACGAAAGTTTCTGGCTTAAAAATTCAGTTTGTTTCACTAAATGGTACATTATTGTAGAGGCCGGGAAGGAAGCAATTGCTGGACAAGTATGGGTTCGCCGCAGGGCCTGCAGGCAAACCCACGATATATTATATACATAAGAGCAATCGCCCTCCCCGGCTGGGGCTTATATAGTACTTTTCTTCAACATGCACATTTAAGACAAATATAAAAGTGTACAGCAAGGGCCAGTAATGGATTTTCATACTTACTTTTCGGTCGAGATCGGCAGTGCGAAATAGGCAGGAGTTATGCTAACATTATAATAACATTATTTTAAGCAGGTTCAAGAAAAATATTTTATTTCACGCAAATCGATTCACTTTGTCCTTATATTTTGCTGATTATTTAATTTACACAATTTAAACGACAAGGCACTAAAATTGTATCAAAATAAAACAATGACAAGAAGGCAAATATTAAAAAGTGTCTAAGGTAGTGGATTTTGTAAATAATTTATATTATGTTTTATAAGTACCTTAGGTATTTTAAAATAAATAAACTATTTTGTATACTTTCTTTTTATTTTAAAAACTGATACCAACAAAATTTGTTATTTATCATTTCTAATCAAAGAAACTTTTACAATCTTAAATTAACATAATTAATCTTACAAGAAAAATAAGGTTTGTTAAAAATACATTAGTCAATACAAGATTCCAATTAGGGCCGAAAGGTAAAGGGAGATAAGTTCAAATTTTAAATTAATCACCAAAAAAAAGTTCGATAAATCAGACGTGATACGAAGCCGCACACGACGCGTAGCCAAAGTATGGTATCACAACAAAAGACATTTTTTGTGGCATAAACTTTTGTATGCCAAGTTAAGATTTATAACTTGGTAACAAGGTTACTTGGAAATGTTTTATTTTTAATGTAACAATATATTGTGCCTTGTAAAAAAACAAAGCTTGAACGTTTATATCAAAAGTTAAATCTAGAATGGTTATATATTTCACCTAAGGTTGACAATTTTACTCCTTTATATATTATCATTAAAAAAACTGAAAAACTTTTTTAACTTCTATAATAATAACCCCTGTGGCATAGTGCCAAAGATGCTGGCAGCATTTCTTCGCCTTAGTTTTTGACTTTTTAAAGCACTTTAATTTTAATAAAAGCAAAACTTGTAGAATAAAAAAAGTACTTTACCCTAACCTCATACATGCAAATTTATCTCTACTATTATGAAATTGTAACAGAATTGTTTTGTACATACATGTTTGGTTATTTGTGTTTCAATCATGTGTAAATAGTTAAGCAATTTTACATTAAATTGCATGAACACGCTTTATTAGCATAAATAATGGAATAAATACATTATAAAAGAAAAACAAAAATTCGCAAACAAAGGCATGAAATAAAAATAAAATAATAAGTACGACATATTATTATCTTGTTTCCGTGTCGTAATATATTGTCATGATTTACTGACAGTTAAATTAGGGATACCAAAATGTTAGCAATAATATTATCATATTATCATGATTATTTGATATTTTATGTTCACGATTCAATTACACAAAAATTAAATTAAATTATTTGACACGTAGGTACTTAATTCAAATTTATATTGTAATTTTTTATGTAAATAAATAAACCTAAACTTGTGATTGCAATGGTTTACTAATGATTCGCAAGCGCACGTTTTGCAAACTGTTTCATTTCGTAACCATTTGATTTGGCCAAACGCTTTATTTTCTGAAACTGTAAATATTTCAGGATTTTTATAAAACTAACCTAACCTAACCTATAGGGTTCCACACGATGGTCCGGAAATAAATCCTGAAATATTTACAGTTTCAGAAAAAAAAAGCGTTTGGCCAAATGAAACGGTTGCGAAATGAAACAGTTTGCCAAACGTTTTTCGCCCTAATGGAAGGACACCGATTGCAATATAGAAACAAAGAGGGAGACAAGAAAGTGCAATAATAACCCTGTTGTAAAGAAAAACTAACCTTAATAAAGCGTAAAACAGACAGCGTGGGCGTTTTGCCGTTACATTGCTCGTAATACACGCATTCTACGATACGCCTTCTCACAGAGCGCACAATGTAACGACAATACACCCGCGCCCAACCCGCGCCCGCGCTCTGTGTTTTACGCTTTACTGTTAAAGAAGTGATGTTTTTCTCTTAGTCACGTGACCAACTAGCGTAAAATAACGACCCAGGCAATCGCTATTTTCTTAGACACCCCCTAGATGGACGGGGTTCACTAATGTTTTACCAAAAACCTGTAAATATTTCAGGGTTTTTGTAAAACTACCCTAACCTATAGGGTTCTTCACGATGGTCCTGAAATAAATTCTGAAATATTTAAAGTTTCGGAAAAAAAAAGCGGTAAGCCAAATGATATGTTTGTGAAATGAATCAGTTTGTGAAACGTTTTTTGGTAAAATGACAAGGGCTATCTTCTAAGAACATCTACTCCTCTGGGTTCCCCGAGATTACTTAAGAAAATAACCCCACAGAATTCCCTAACCTCAGCGACATATTATAACCGCAAATAGAAAGTATTTTGAATACTTTGTGCCAAACTCACCTAACACGTGGTAGCTATGAGTTCTGAGATATATTATTTATATGCCCACAGTATTATCCAACAACCTTTGTTGAAGAGCCACCCGAAGTGTAGGTAAGCAAGATAATTAAGTACTTATTTAACTTCGCTGTCTATTGGTAAAGAATTAAAACAGATCTCGATCCATCGCAATCAGAAAATGTATCCCTCCTAGTTATATAAATCGTCAGTGATACTGCTATGTCTCGTAACTAACAAATTCATTAGGTTGTAACATGCACCTTACTGACTTACTTTGTAAGGTGCATTTTTCTCTTTCTTGAATTTGTTAGTTACGTGGTATTTGCAGTATCGCCGTCTCGAAATGTCATTAGATACAGAACTAGAACATACTTTGATTTCTTCTTTTATAAAGCATTAAACCTAGAAATAGCTTTACTTATATAATAGTATTTCTGAGTAGATGTGTACTTGTCTTGAATGTCATTGTTATTAAGAGCGTTTAAATTCTCGCACAAAATCCTTTAGTGGTTATAAGGTGTCATTGAGATGTAAATATTTTTGTTATACAATATTAAATAAAAAAAAACAGTTTATTAATACATTTTGATTTCAAACCCCAGACCCCAGTCCTTAAAGGTTGTATATTTTTATTTCTAAATCAACCTAGGCTAGATTTGGTACAAATAAATGTCACTATAAATGGCTCATTTAATTTAACTTTAAATAAAGACATTCCACCGAAAACAATTTCCTGGTGAAGTTTTGTCGTTTTCTATAATTTTTGAAAGCTTTAAAAAGACTGCCAGTGTAAATTTACTTAAAAAATGTAAACGGTCGCATCATACTATACCCATTTTATAGCCCATTTGACGTCCTACAAAGTAATCAAAGCATTTTTAATCCTTTCCGACAATGCCCCTCGTAAAAAGTCATAATTAAAATCACTCAACATTAAATTTACCACCCAATCACATTTCTAGCTAATGGAGAACCGTATAACGTAGTATAATACACTAACATTTTGTAGAAAAAAGACGTAACTTGCTTGCTTGTGCGAGTTCACTTAAAAAGGCATTTACCCGGCGACGGTCTGTGACTTATCGCGGTCCTTAGAACGAGATAGCTGTAAACTGCTTTATTGGAATGAAAGAGAGGGGAGTACGCATAGAAATATTTAAATTAAGTCCTCTCCTTAATGTCTGACATTATTTTTTTATCGGCGTTTCGAAATAAAGATACGTCACTCGGAAATGTTCGCGGAGAATGTTAAAAACGACACTTACAGCCTTTGGTTTCGGCCGTATTATGAAAAGCGGTATATTATGTTTACATATGATGAGATGTGTTTTTACTATTCACGTGGTTTTTAGTGTTTGTTTATTGGATGTTGGTGTTGTTGAATATTTTGTTTATCATTTATTTTCGTCCGTCCGTTTAAATATTTATTGGTATCGGAGATATAACGCGTCAAAGAATGTTTTGTTTCAGTATTTAACACAAGGGCGGTTTTCAAGAAAAGTGTACATTGTTAAGAAAAAAATTAAGGAACTCTAACTTTTCCGTTGCGTCACGTAAATTAACGATACTTAATGTATGACTGATTTTCGTGACGCACTGGAAGAGTTAAAATTTCTTAATTTTTGGTCGTAACAATCTAATTTTTTGAAAACCTTGTTTTATTATAGAGAAAAAGAAAAAAATTAACAAAACGACAAAGTTTACAATCCTACTTATTAAACGAGAAATATTTGTATCTTACTCATTTAACAAAAACATTAAATTTGTATAAGTATATATATAAGTATATTATATTTGTACTCACGTTCTCGAAAACGGCTCTAACGATTTCGATGAAATTTGCATTATAGAAGTTTACGGGGGCGAAAATTCGATTTAGCAAGGTCTCATATCTGGGTAAATTCGTTTTCCCTGTATTTTCACGAAAAAGATTTGCCTGCGCAATATGGTTCGTAATTTCGATGCGGCCGCCGCCGTCTTATTAGACTAATGGTTAGAGCGTTGGCCTACTACGCTAAGACTGCGGGTTGGAACTCGAACCCCAGCTATGAACCGGGTTTTTTTTTGTTTTAATTTTGTACTTTTTTTTTGTTTTTGTATAGAAATCGATGAAAATTCGGTTTTGACCCGCGCGACGCTCGATTTACCAGGTACTCTACACTAATTTGAATGAAATGGGTATTATACTTAATTTCTGAAACCACCAATGGACGGGATGATTCATGAGGAAGGTTTAGGTGTACAATTCATTAAGGTTCAGGTGCTGCTCGTGCGATAAGTCGGGGCGGGTCGCTAATTTTTCAATCTCCGAATAACACTGTCACCTAAATTTAAGTACCTATGTATTTATCTATATAAGTATGTATACATACTCGTATCGTCGCCTAGTACCCATAGTAAGTACAAGCCTAGAGCTTAATTTAGGACTATTTCAAAGTGTGATATCGTCACTGATATTTATTATTATTATTAATAATTTTATCGCTGTCCTTTTCTTTTTCCAAGCCAAAGAAAGGGTAATGATTTTACCAGTCTAAGTATGTGACCAAGAATCGGATGGTCCTAGCTCCTAAACTATTGGACCGATTTTAATAAATGGGGTGTCATTTGATTTGTTATATCCGTGCGAGTGTCATATATACAAATTATAAGGGTGCGTCATACAAGTCGCCGGTGGGGTTTTAGTCTTTGAGGTTAGGTTTTATACGATAAAGAAAATAAAAGCGACAGATATTTTTTCAGTTAGATATTTTTTGTCTGGGGGATTGGAAAAATCGTCCCTAAAAAACCGAAATGTGATCGAATACGACGAAACCCGTAAAAATTACCGGAAACCAGGCTTAAAATTCTTGTTTAATCCGAATCCTCAAACAATCTCTGGTGCCCTCGTTAAAAAAAAAACCGTGACAGGTAGACCCGACTCACTTGTTATCTACGAGGTGAACAAATATTTTAACCCCGCTGCGAGTTAATCCCGGCAGTGGCGGGTTGACTCGGGCACTCAATTTAGGGTTAACATTTCACTTGTTCTAGCGGTAAGTTTACTTCTTACCTAACTGTCTAAAGCCCGTAATAAACTCATCTTGGCTGAGACACCAATCTTAAGACAAGTCGGAATTGACAGTTTTCAAATACTTGACATTTTGACGACGTGATTGGTAGTGACCCTGAAGTTAGCGGTCCGGGGTTTCAAATCCCGGTATGGGCAAATATTTGTGTGATGATCACAAGTATTTGTTCCTGAGTCAGGGATGTTTTCTATATATTTAAGTATGTATATCGTTGCCTGGTACCCATAGTACAAGCCTAGAGCTTAGTTTGGAACTGGGCCAATTTTTGTGAGATTGTCCTCTGATATTTATTTATTTTATTTACTTTGACATATCTTGCGACGGGCTTCTCAGCCAAAAGCAGTATTATACAGCCCTAAGAGCGTGCTAATAAATGTTGGATGAGATGATCTCAAGGCACGTCATAGAAATCTCTAATATTTGACGTGTCTTGAGACGGGCATCTGTTAGGGAGGATAACTTTTTTTTAAGGAAAATGGGGGCAGCAAACCAACGCACGAGGGGGCGAAAGTTATTCTTTGTCTCCTAGTATACTAGGGAACTCACACAAGCTGTATAAGAGCTTATACAGCCCTTAAAATGCTGAAACTAGAGTTATAAGGGCTGTATAAGCTCTTATACAGCTTCTATGCTACTTCTACAACCTCTACCAGGTTGAACGGATGCACGGATTGCGATGAACGAGTTCTTATTATTTGCTTTGGCATCTCAAGTGCAATAGATATTGAAATGAACTTCGGGTTTGTTCCCAAACCAATTACTCAAAATAACTTTTAATAAAAATAATGATAATAATAATAATTATCCAGCCTATATACGTCCCATTGCTGGGCACAGGCCTCCACTCACAATGAGAGAGTTTGGGCTATAGTTCCCACGCGGGCCCAGTGCGGATTGGGAACTTCGCACACACCGTCAAATTGCTTTTTCACACAGCAGATTTTTTCACGATGTTTTCCTTCACCGAAAAGCTCATGGTAAATTTACAAATTGTATTTCGCACATAAATTCCGATAAACTTAGAGGTGCGAGCCTCTGCTTAAGAGTCGGCAGGTCAAACCATTAGGCTACCACGGCTTTTAAGAGCGAGAGAGAGAAAATAACTTTTAAGAGCTATTAATTAGATAGTTCCCAAAGCAATAAATTAAGTACTTCTACGCGTACAAAATCTAGATTATATTACTAGGATAGGATGTAATACATTACTGTTTTGAAACAGTCGAATTCTGGATATTTGTCGTACATTGAGTGCTCACCGCACCAGCCTATTACAATGGGTTCATTTCCAAACCACAAATCATGAGCTCCTTGTTAGACCGGGAGTCGGAAGTAATTTATTACATTAATAATTACTGTATTGTCTTTAGGGCTTGGTTATTATGGAAAGTTACTGGTAAAAACATATAATTTGTCAGGTATTTTAATCAGTTATGCTCCAAGTACATTGCGAGTTTAGAGGGTTTTATAAAAGTTATCTAATCGATTTTTTTTTTATTAAATTTTATGAAAAAATTAACAATTTTGCTTACTTAAGTATAGGGAAAAGAACAAGGAGCTACTTAGTAAAAATGTAGATGGGCAAATTTTTGTAGAATTTATTTAAACAATTTATAGAATAGAGTAGAATAGAAACCAAAAAAAAAAATACAATAGAACATAAAAAGCGTTGAAAAGGGCCCCTACTCAGTATTCTGTTTATAGTTACTCACATTATCTTCATTATAAAGAGTATCTAACCCAACTTATACTTAAACTAGGTACTTGTCAAAATATAAATGCCTTAGAAATTCTCAAATCAATCTTATTCCATCTTTTGTCCATTTTGTGATATGTTTTGTTATATTCAACATCGTAATGAATTTCCTTTATCAATATTGTAATTGTTTTCCTGCCAGTCGATGTATCTAAGCCGTACTTTGAGTTCGCCGCCAGCCCACAACAATAGGTTCATTTCCAAACCGCGTAAATCATGAGCTCTTCTTGTTAGGCCAGGAGCCGAAAGTTATGTAATACTGGGTGTTCTTTTATTCGTCTACAATATTTTGGGGCTTAAATCAGTAAGTCATACTGATCAACTTTCACTATGGGACCAACCCCGAAATCGCGAAAAAAAAATTGACCACCCCATACATTTTGGCTAGTCAGCTGACGATGGGAGGGTCAAATTTTTTTTCGCGATTTCGGGGTTGGTCCCATAGTGCAAGTTGGTCAGTATGACTTACTGATTTAAGCCCCAACATTTTGTAGACGAATAAAAAACACACAGTATAATACTTACAGTCTATTTTAAAGGTAAATAATAATCCATGAATGCGAGTAGCACAAAACCTAAACAGTAAGGCTTATGTCTAACAGTGGACGTCTTTCGGCTGATATTATTAAAAATTCAGTAAATAATGCATAATAATTAGAAATTAATTACCGTTTCAATTTACATCGTTTCACGGGCTAGTCAGAAAAATAAAATTTGCTTGTAAGATTGTTATCATAGTATATGAACGGAAAATTCATTACGATAAAAATTGTACAGGTACTTAAAGTATAATTGGTCATCTATCTATTAAGTTTGTCTTTGTTTATCCTTCTGATAAACTAATTTTATTTACGATTATTATAATATTACAAGTATAATGTAAAAGTGTACGTGAATTATAAATATAACAAGACTAGATAATTATTCATGCAAAGAAAAATATCCTCTAAAATAATAATTATATTTTTTTGCTAAAATGATTTCTTAAAAACTAGTTTCTGCTTGATAAAATTAATTTAAAAATTTCCCTTTCAACTCCTAGCCGAGAGCCCTCTACCGGAGGTCACAAAGACTTAATGAAATTCCGAGCAGGCGTAATTGAAGCTATTATATCTTGTTAAATCTATTGTGCTTCAAACAATGAAATATGTTTTAACATTAATCTAAGCGCTTTTGTTCATTTAGCTCCCGGGCTACGAAAAACTTATTTCTAAAGGTAAAGTGTTGAAATGTAGTTAATGTGGGGGCTACAGGTTCAAAGTAATTTGAAAGTAAAGTTTGGTACGAACTTATTTGTATAACCTAAGACCTAGCTGCTTTAATTTAGTACCTAAGTTTGCCAAAGTAGTTTCTAACTTGACTTGATGGACATAGAATTCTGATTTCAACAAAACTTAACTTGGACCTTACAAGAATTCACAAGGCTCACGATTTTATTAACTAAATAAATAAATATAACCTTACACAAATTGACCTAGGCAACGATAAACATACTTATATGGAGAAATAAATACTTAAACGTATAGAAAATATCCATGACTAAAGAATAAATATTACTCGCGCTCAGAGGGTTTGTCGAAATCGGGTTATCCGTATAGTTCTACTAAGGAACAAATAACTATACCAACATAGGTACTACATATAGGTCAAACACATTTACCCTTCTTCGGCAGCCGAGTAAAGCATTACAAGTGATAAATCTGCCTTAACATTTTCTTTTAGTAATAAAACGCATTTTACGAGTGCTCCGTAATAAAATACGTCCTTTCGACTAAATGCGTGAATCAACATTTAATATCTTAAATGTACTCCCCATTTTTTTTAACAAACCAGTTAACAATTATATGGTCTGTTTATGAAATTAGAAAACTAGGCTAACATTTAAAATTATTAGTTAAAATAAAAGAATAAAATATGTTTAAAGTTTTTTATCGATAATCGATAATTAATAAATTGTTTTAACCATAGGTCACCAGCCTTCGTATTATGGTCGCCTTTATCGCGGTGGATAAATTCCGAGCAGCTCACAAGCTGTATAAGAGCTTATACAGCCCTTAAAATGCTGAAACTAGAGTTATAATGGCTGTATAAGCTCTTATACAGCTTTTGTGTTACTTGGGATGCATTTATTACGGATTTATATCCGTCACTCTCACACTAACATACTGGTCAGAAGGTGACAGATGTTTTATCCACGTTTATTGATAAACACGACCATGATGAGTAAGTAAGAAAAGGTAAGTACAAGGTAGGTTGACACGCGTATACAACTGACCTACATTTCATTGTTTTGATGACAC
The DNA here is from genome assembly GCA_963241965.1 of Tortrix viridana. NCBI lineage: Eukaryota > Metazoa > Arthropoda > Insecta > Lepidoptera > Tortricidae > Tortrix > Tortrix viridana. The sequence continues at coordinate 1,329,268 of OY725195.1, read as the reverse complement.
AATATCACATTGTCCATCAATAGTCGTGTTCCCAGCGTTATCCGACTGTCTGTGGCCACCTTAACTCGTCCACTGCCAGACTCGCAAACTGCCATTCCAAATAGACCCGTTTCGAAGCTCTTGGTTCTGAACAAGTTACAGGCATCTCAATAAAAACAAGAATACATTAATGCACATGTCCAAACAAAATAGGCCTTTCTCGATAACCAATATATTATAATAAAAAAAGGAATTGGAACACTCTCTGTTATCTATGTGGTTCGATTACTACCGATGCCTGGTCCATGGGAGGACTTTATCGTTGAGTTATTTTATTCATTTTTGAAAGACGCACGTAAAAACGAGGTTGTTCAAGAGTTTTTTAATAATAAATATCAGGGAACAGTCTCACACAAATTAATATAGTTCCAAACTAAGCTCTAGGCTTATGTATTATGGGTACTAAACAACTTAGTACAACAAAATAAGTACCTACTTTATATAAAGTACATTCGGCCGTTTCGGATGAGTTATTTTGCGTTGTGTCGGGACTCAAAGCGAGCATCCATTTTGTCCTTTATATAGGACGCGGGGATCCAGGAGGATAATTAAGACTGTAACAAATACTCGCGCTGAGGTTTGAACCTGAGACTGCTAGCGTTGTAGGCTGGGTTACAACCAAAGAGTTATTGAGTTTACTATGACGTCATCGTTTTGTTATAATGATACGGGAAAATATAATATTTTTATCTACTTGTACTAAATAAGTATCTTGGGACATTTTCATAAGTTTTGTTTTATTTTTCCTTGCGTTCACTAAACGGAGTTAGATCCCAATACCCTGTTTTCGACATGTGCGTGTGTGTATGTTTGTTAATCTACACAAAATATTTATTTTTACTTCTTCACCGAGGTGTGGATTGTGCCATTAAAAAAAAACAGGCTACATGTACATCTAGCGGCAATATATGCCAAGTAGGTTTACTGGCTTCATTTTTAATGTTCTAATGATCTTAAATTCAAATTTACTGAGGGATATCAAACTGATCTTGATTACAATCCCCATATCAAGATGAATAACATTTATTTACATTGACGAGTCGTGAGACAGATATCTCACTTAAACTCAGTTTATAAGTACAGTCTTAAGACTCACAAATCTTGCACATGTGCGGTAGGTCCACTGAGTAATTTCTCCTTATCTTACCGGAAACTGATACACCAAAATTAACATAAACTGATCCTAGACACGCTTTACCAAACATAATGCAGTCATTTTCATTCAAAAGTCTCCAGTATTTACCTTCCTCACCACCGAAAATGTACGTTTGTAGTATCCACAAAACAAATATAACTTTACCGATGAGCAAACTCGGAACTAACGCCTTTTCATGTTAAAATGACGGTAGTTGTTGACAGTGCAGCCTCGCGTGATGGTAAATATAAGTTTGGGACGGCGGAACATACAAACTTACGGATGTAACGGGCTGGGATAAGTCAGGTGTGTCATATTTGTTTTACTTTGTTTGTACGCCGAATCCCCAGATTTGTCTCCAACTAACAACAATAATCAGGTAGGTTATTGTGACGTAACCGACTTTTTCTCCTTGGCCGCTGAGCAGAATCCCTGGATGACAAACAAGTCCTGGTAAACTTATATTTTTCTAATTATTTGGTGTAATAATCATTAAAATCGCTTCAGGCGTTTGAAAGGAGCAACAGAATTTTAGCGTAAATTCAAGGACCGTTTGGATTTATTTTCCGTGAAAAGTAATAACAAAAATAGACAACCTTTTTTTTATGGGTATACTCGGACATATCTTTTAGGGTTCCGTACCCAAACGGTGCCTGACGGGACCGTATTACTAAGCCTACGCTGTCCGTACGTCCGTCCGTTCGTCTATCCTACCTTACGAGATGTATCTTTTGAACCGTAAAAGATATGTAGTCCGTTGATTTTTTTTGTAGAATATGTGATTTAACGACGGATTTCGTAACAAATAATAAAAAAGTCAAAAAGTAAAATAATAAGGGGAGTCCCCATACAAGGAACGTTTATTTTTCATCGGTTTTTTTGTATTTGTTCTATCGTAAAAACGGTAACACATACAAGCGTATGATTATAGAACAAACCCAATAGAATAACAACAAATACTAAAAACCGGCCAAATGTGTACGGAACCCTCAGCGTGCGAGTCCGATTCACACTTGCCCAGTTGTTTAAGTATATGTACTTACGTTCCGTGTAGGAGAAGTAGGCATAAAAAGAGGTCTTTATTGCAGTTTTAAGAAACTTAAGTATTTTTAATACCCGCAAAAATAGCTCTTAATCTATATTAAGAGGACTCATCCCTTGCACCGCATAAGAAATCTATATTCAAATAAAATAACCCACAAACGCATAAGAACCAAATACTTTCCAGCCACCAAAAATAGGGCAATAGAAATTCATATTATCTCTACACCTAAATTTATTCATGGCTTTAACCGTCTCCTAGCCATACATTTCTGTACGGAACCCTTTGTAAATCTCGTTCGCTCGTTCTTGTAAATATTGACGGAACTCGTTACTGGAGACCTTTCTGGAGTTTATTTGGTTTCGTTTTATCCTTCTGTCTTGATGCTCGGGGAGTTTTATCACCCTTGACTTTTGTGAAATATGTATAAATATTTAACAGTGTTATTACAAAAACTTAAACAACCGTTGAACACTTGTTTAGTAAATGTCAATAGAAGACTGTCATTTTAGACTTGTCTAAGGGCCGTATTAATAAACTCATCTCAACTGTGATCCCCGTCACCGTTTTCTATGGATTAACGTTTACTTTGACGTATATTGTGACGAAGATCAGAGTTGAGATGAGTTTATTAATACGGCCCTAAGACGTGTCTAAGTTTAAACGAGTCGCGGGCAAAAGCTAACTTTTATAATATAGATAGATTAATTACAATAACTATGAAGCCATCCACATCCGTATCCTATTATCCATCAGAGCCCTTAGCCAAGATGCACATCGCTAACTAGCATTTCTATTCGTTTAGTTTTTAAACCAATCGCGTCATTGGTAGATCACGTCATACGGAGAGCCACGTGATCTACCAGTGACGCGATTGGTTTAAAAACGAAACGAATAGAAACGCTAGTTATCGATGGGCATCTTGGCTAAGGGCTCTGTAATGCGAATGTAATCCATTATTTCTGAACACTGGTTCCACTCGGCAGACATGAACAAAAAGGTTGACCTGGAAAAGTCTCTTGAGTCGACAAAGAGTAAAGGAGCCGCGGTCATTAGAGGGTTCGTTGAGGCCACGACAACAGCGAGAAGAATATTAAAATATATACCTGCAAAAAAAGTTGGCCTAGTAATTGGCCGAGCGAGCAAAGCGAGCGAAGCGTCTCCGTTTTAGCTTGAGCAAAAATGCTTTCGTATGTCTCTCCTCAACAGGTCGTGAAATTTTGTGAGCAGGTTCGATAATTATATGAATTTTCTTGTCAATTCTAATATTTGAAATTTTTCAAAATGGCGTAGATATGGGGGATGTGATTACAAACTTATATGCGGTGTTGGTAAACTGACCGCGACCTATATCGATGTATAGGGATAACAGTTTTCCAATGGCAAAGTTAAGTTTGTCGCGAGGTCTACAGCTTACAGACTAGAGCCACTAGTTATTTTTTTGTCACGAAAAAAATGTACTCTAAATGCTAGAACTACCCATCGTGTAAGCTTAAACTGAAAAAGATTAAAAGCGGTTCAAAACTGCGTCCAAGTAGGGCTATTTCAATGAGAAATTGATTGACGGAATCCGGATCTAGTGCGCAACCTCTCATACTAAATGATACTGCTACTTCGGACCGATTTTACGGATGCGCATCGGACGCAGTACGGAACCGCTCTTAAAATGAATTCGTGAGGTGTTGTTAGGTTTCCAACAAGATAGACCGGGGATCTGGTGAATATCACAGGAAACCAATGAATGCGAGTAGTACTGAACTAATCATCGTGGATAGGGTTTGCAATTCGAATATTCGAATATTCGAATTATTCGCCATAAATATTATTCGAATTCGACAATATTCATTATTCGAATAAAACGAATATTTCGAATAGTGCAGAAATATGTCTGTAATTATTTACCTTAGCAAAACACTATAACAAAATGCCAGGATTAATTATCCTCCACATTAACAACTCCGTGGAAATAGATTTAAATATTAAAAATAACTAAAAATCTAAGACAAACAATAAATTACCTATTTTTCTTTATCCTTGCCAAAATCTTTCTAAAACGAACTAAATGCCGTACCGTAGTTGGTAATAGGGGTAGCGCAGCGATAGCGAGAGCGAGCTTAAAGATTAGTTCATGTTTTTTGTGGTGTGGTGTGGTGATGGTGATTCCTCGTACACGGTTAAGTGCAAGTTTACGTCACGTGTTAATAAATTGTCTGTGCTGTGCTGTGATGATGTTGAATTGCTGACTGACATGAAAAGATGTAAGTAAACCAAATTATAATTTTAATATAAACTACTAATCAGCGGCAAGTCTAAGTTGCCCTCTCTCTCTCTCTTTCACCTCACCTTACAAACATGTATGTAGAGTGGGTGGTTAGGTTTGCCGCTGAGTATAGTTTGAATTTGTTGATTGCCAAAAAGTTGATAGTTAGTCATTTCTTTATATACATACGGAACGAGTGCTCGTTATTGATTTGTTTTTATTGTAACTTATAATAAACCAAGTAAATTTATATTGTAACTGTGTGCTGTGATTGGTTTATTAAATTGTTTACTTTATTTCAAAAGTTGTTATCATCCAAATGAATATTATTTAATTTGAAGAAAATACCATAAATGTTATTTTTTTAGTTGTAAGGTCATTACATTTTAATTTTACATTACATATTTTACAATTACACAACTTAGAATCATTATTTTGTTTTATTTTCAAAAGTATTCGAATTATTCGAATATTCGAATATTGGAAATCTAAGTATTCGTATTATTCGAATACTAAAATTGGACGAATATTGCAAACCCTAATCGTGGAGTGAAATGAAATTCTATGTCCAGCAGTGGACTTTTGGCTGAAGTGATGATGATGATAATGATGATGATAATATAAAAAATAGCATAAGTTAACACGCCATGTTTTATTTATTTAACTAACCCTTATTCTATACTGCAGGTCTTTTAAAAAATAACGAATAACAATCAATAAGAACAATTGCACGATAAGCCCCAGAAGGACTGTTTAAAAAAATGACTTCGCCCCAACCAACATATTTTATGGCCCAACGAGGACCCCAAAGCTAGCCCCGAAGAGCTTACCTTAATCTAGAAAAAAACTTTTTCGACGGAAAAGATATTTAGAATTGATATTTTGCTTGTTTCTTTTAATGACAGTAAAATTTATTTTATCAACTTTATAAAGTAAGAAGATGTTTTTATCAATAACAAATGATACCTAATATGTATCCAACCATTAAAAAAAACATTTTACATCGCTGACGTTAAACCCATGCGTCATATAAGTAAAGAAAGTCATAATACCCATGATATATTTACATTTTTGATATCGTTTCGGTACTTTCTCTTTGAGTAAGCTTTTTAAAGCTTTACAAGCTTTTAAAATAATGAGACATAATATATGACTGTGGAAGGAAACAAATCAGTAAATTGTACCTGTGGAAGGAAAGAAATCAGTAAATTGTACTTCTTAATTTTGACGGTTAACGTCGTAATGTACCTAATGGATTTTAAAATAGGAGTTATCATTCTTACGTCTTTTCTGGTAGAGTGTTATTATAGAAACAATATTCATAAAAAAAAAAAATTGTAAAATACAATTATCATTATACGTAACATTATCACCATAATAGTGATTTAATAGTGATAAAGCGATAATAATAGAAAGTTTGTATTGCTGTGAATAAATACTTGCGATTTAGCTAATTTTACTATTTATATTATGTATATAATGTTGAAGACAAGACAGTTTATTTTGACACTGCTCCAGAAAAAGTAGATATACCTGTATAGTGGACAAAATGAACAACCCATTGAACAAGAAAACTTAAATCTTTCCCATGTCCTCTTCGCAAAAAGCGACGTATTTCTCATAACATTATCATCGAATATGAAACCTTATATGTTACTATATAGGTTTACTTTTCTACAGCAGTTCAGCTGTAGATACGCCCTTGCCCTAAAAGGGCAGCATTCATTGCCCAATCACGAAATATCACCAATTTGAAGGAATTGTACAGATTCTCGGCGAATCGTAGATTTAAAATGTTCCAAATGAAACTGCCTCAGCTTTGAGAATAGCCTCCTAAAGTGGATTAGATGGTTCAAGAATGTCAAACGGTAGAGATTTATCGGTGGCGGTGGATTATGTCATAGTAATTCGCTAGATTGCAAATTAAATCTAGTAGAATGCTTTTGAAAAAATGAATGATTGTAGAGGATTTGTGTTTGGTAAGTAGCATCAAAGCGAACATAAAAATCTGATCTCCTCAAAGAATTAAAGATAAGATCAAGTAAAATTGGAGCTTACGTTTATTTTAGATGCAACAAGAGAGCTCTTAAAAAATTGGCTGATAGTAGGAACACTCGTGACGTAACATGAAATATTTAATTATTTAAGAATGAAGATGAACGGAGATGCGTAATTTAATGCAAAGTGTAAATATATATTTCTAATAAATATTGAAATCGCTTCAGTGTTTCTAATAAGACTTGAAAAGCATAAAACTCTTGAGTAAATCTAAATTCAATTCCCCACGTAATTTCCGGAAAAGTCTTAAAGCCTCGACCGTCGGCTTGGGACAGGTTTATTTATCAAAACATAAATATTTGCCACAGAATGTGAATATCAATGTAAAAATACATGAATGACTTCTCTTTATTGGCCGCTTACGCCGTTAGGAAAATTAGACAACTTACCAATGTTGAGACAGCTCGCTTAGTTTATCATAGTTATTTTCATAGTGTTATGTCATACGGTATTCTGGTTTGGGGAAAAGCAGCTGACATACAAACTATATTTGTGTTACAAAAAAGGGCCATTCGCTCTATATATAACCTAAATTCCCGTGATTCATTAAGAGAACTTTTTAAACAAATTAATATTTTAACAGTAGCATCCCAATATATTTATGAAAATATTATGTATGTTATTAAGAACCTAGACTCTTTCGTTAAAAATTCTGATATACATAATATAAATACTAGGAATAAAAATAAAATTGCCATAAAAAAGTTTCGTGTCCGTAAAGTATATAAATCATTTGTAGGTCAATGCATTCATTTTTATAATAAATTACCCGACGTAGTTTTAGAGTTACCCCTTCCAGCACTTAAAAATTACTTGAAAAAGTCGTTGATGTCAAAGGCGTACTATAGGGTCGAGGACTATCTAACGGACAAAAATGCTTGGCCTAAACCAGAAAATTAACTAATGTTTAATGTTCAATAGCTTACCTACTACTCGTACATACCTCATAAAAATCATGTAAACGCTGTATCTTGTCTAGGGGACACGGTTTATGTAGGAAGACATGTCAAACTGTTTTGTGTGATATATATATAAATTTTCTCGTAGTCATTCTGACATGTTTTCCTGCAAAACTACGCAGATATTTAATATTATTTTTACAGTTTTATATAATGTTAGAATAAGTAGTGACATTGTTATATTTTCATTTAAAAAATGACTAACTGTTGAGTTTCTTGCGGCGCTTCTTCTCAGCAGTGGTCTCCTCTTGGGAAGCGCTGGTAGATTTTGACGTGTAAAAGTGCCCGTGCGGCCTACTTACTGAATAAATATCTTTTATCTTTTTATCTTTTATTAGTTTTTGGAGGAAATTATGTTATTTCTCCTTGCGATAAACAATTTTTATCAAAGGGGGAAATAATATTGGGATAAAGGACAAAAAATTTAAATGATGATTAAATCGACGATAAAAAGTAGGTAAAATTTAATTCACAATAAAATGTCTCAATAGTTTTCTTGTGATATTTAACCTCATCAACAGGGACTAATCATTAACGATCGATACGATATAATATTTTTTTACCATTACACAAAAATTGGTAGACATTTTTGCCCTACCATCGAAAACAACCTTAATTAACGCGGCAGACGATATTTTCCCTGTAACGTTGGCTTTATTGGCATATAATAACGTCCTGAATATAGAAATATTTTCCATTTACTAAACAAAATACGGGGACATATTTGAGCTGGAATTGCCGAAATCATCATAATATGTCAAAGGAGATACAACGTCGTGTCGTTCAATAAGGGCTATAATAGGGACATAGTTTTGATGTTCTACGTTCTTTAGGGTTTTTGTGGTACAGTGAAGGCAATACAGTAGGCCGTTACGTTTGGTTGATATTAGGTCAATTTTAAATAAAAAGACAACCTGTCTTACCTAGCTACGGTTTTGTTGGCTATATCTACGTACAAGAAGAATAAATTTGGTAGAAAAATAGGGTTAAGAATAGGAATGTTTTCCCAAAGGTCAACTGGTAGAGAATGCCACTAGGCTTTAAGGTCACTTTTTGTACTCAAATTTGAATTTTTGTTCAATAAATATTAAATTAATCAATAAATATATTCACATCATCCTGGTCGCGGCACCAAAATGGCACCAACATTTTTGATTGAATATGTTGATTTATATTGTAATGAAATTTTCCGAAATGAACACCGTTAAAGGCATACGCCGCGTTCAATAATACTCGCCAATAATGTTTAACTGGTTTCTCTAAAAATAGCACCAACCTTGACATGTTTCTGTTTGGCCTGTTGGTTGACTGGTAGATAATGCCTTAAGACATTAATTCCGCCATGATAGACTTATGAGCTACAAAATAACGGATCAAATTTTATCTTTAAATTTATGTGCGTTTCATAAATATGTTGATAAGGATATATTTGTACTAGTATGTGTTAAAAATATCTAATGTGCTTTGAGAAAAATTTAATAGTGACATATGATAACTATTTTGTGGTTTTGCTACTGAAATTATTAACAACTTTAATAATTGGATTCAGTAGTATTTAACACATGGTTCTTTATTTTACAAAGTACGGTACGTGAGTAGTGGGTAATTATGGTGGTTAACAACATTAAATGATTATTTTTGATTTAACTTCAGTAAGCTACACATATTTGGTGCAAGGTAATTCGTTTTTAAGAAGTATTTAAACACCTTCATAGAAATTAATTTTTTTGCCAAAAATACTATCCCTTTACATCAAATGCTATGATGTGATGCTATGATAATTCAAAAAAAAAAAAAAAAACAAAGTCAAATCATTTATTGCTCGATTACTGATGTACAATCATTGGTTTTTACGTTAGAACAAATCACGGGAGTAATTTTAATCATACATAAATGGTTCCCCTTCTGCGTCTGTCTAGGTACTATCTGCCGTCGCAATGATTAAAAATGTACCAGCGCCTAATGAAACCCGCCTTGCATCATTAATGCCTTGTCCTTGTCACTCCAACGTGCATAATAATATATTAAGGCCGTGTGACAGGGATAGACACGGAGGGCCCGAAACTGGTGAATTTGATATTCATTTTGTAATTGAGTAGGCGCATAACTGGCGCTTGTAAGGAATTACGAGGTAGTAACTAGCTCTTTAGGTTACCCTTATTATACGAGTAACTATACATATAATTACATTATACCATATGCCACATAAAACATAAATGTAAAAAATAAGCCAAGTTCTCGTATGCTACCAAAAGGAGTATGACACTTGACTATTTAAGAGAAAACCATAAAAAATACAATATTTGTGACATGTATTTTTTCAGATTTTAATTGGATTTTTTGAAACTTACATTATTGTCCATTCCGTGAGTCCTGACGTGACCTGAAAATAAAAACATGAATTTTAGTTGGAAAATAACGAAATGGAGAGCTTTTAAAATTGTCAGTATCAGAGCTTTTAATTTCGGGGTTTGTCTCTAAAACAAAACTAGTTAGAAATTTACAATGTCTGTGTAATATTTACCATAACATTACAATACATTTTACATTAACAAAAATTACTGAAAACACCGATTTGTTATGTAGTTTGTAAGCTGAGATTTCAAACATTCTGTCCTGGTTCTGTAGTCGGTCCAAGTATGCAGATACCTTTCTTATCACGTTGTATACATTCAGTCAACAAAGTATCGGGAATGGATGATTTGTTTATGGTTCCAAATTCAAATTTTTGTTTTTTTTGTTGTTGTTAGATTGGCACAACTGTTTTCTATTTTGGCGCGGAGTTTGAGTTGCATCTGTTATTTATATTAAATACAGTGCTGTTTTTAGTTATATCATATCTAGTGTGTATTGCGAATTTCATAATGGACAAAAACATTGAACAAAGAGTTTGTCTTAAATTTTGCATCGCCAATGGAATTTCGTGTTCGGAGTCACTGAAAATGTTACAGAAGGCTTACGGTGATTCGACTTTATCAAAAACACGTGTTTATGAGTGGTACAAAGCGTTCAAAAGCGGTCGAGATGTGATGGAAGATTTGCCTCGCTCTGGTAGGCCATCAACGTCTGCAACTGAAGTTAACATCGCAAAAGTGAAGGAAATAGTGACTGAAAATCCTCATTCAACTTTGAGAGAGATAGCCGCCGAACTTTCTGTATCTCACGAGTCGATCCGTACTATTTTAACTAATCATTTGGGTATGAAACATGTTACCGCTCGGCTAGTCCCAAAAGACCTGAATTTTCTCCAAAAACTCAATCGCATGAGAGTCGCTGAGGACATGCTAGAACGAGTCAATTCCGACCCAACATTCATGAAACGCATTGTTACTGGTGACGAGACGTGGGTTTACGAGTTTGACATGCAAACTAGTCAACAAGCTTCGGAGTGGCGCCTTCCAACTGAACCGAAACCGAAGAAACCACGCCAAAGTCGATCAAAAGTCAAAGTCATGTTGACTGTTTTCTTTGACTATCGCGGTGTTGTGCACTCGGAATTCTTGCCGGAAGGTCAAACGGTAAATAAAGAATATTATTTGAGCGTTATGCGGCATTTAAGAGAGCAAATTCGACGAAAAAGGCCAGATTTGTGGAATGAAAATTCTTGGATTTTGCACCACGATAATGCGCCTTCGCACAAGGCCATCATTGTGAAAGAATTTTTGACCAAACACTCAACAAATACCATCGAGCAACCACCATATTCACCAGATATGGCTCCTGCCGACTTCTTTCTTTTTCCTAAACTCAAATTACCACTTCGTGGCACCCGTTTTCAATCGGTAGAAGACATAAAGGAGAATTCGCGCCGAGAACTGAATTCAATTCCGGAAACAGCGTTTAAAAAATGTTTTGATGATTGGATTATTCGTTGGCGTAAGTGTATCGTTTCTGAAGGAGCATACTTTGAAGGTGATAAAATAAATTTGGATGATTAACAAACAGTTTGTGTATTATTGATCTTTTCCCGGTACTTTCTTGACAGAGTAGTACGTACGTAGTCATCAACTGTATAAATATGAAATCCTCGGTGCGCGAGGCGGCTTCGACTTGGCTGGTTTTTTAGAACTCTTTTACCAAGCTATAAGTTACCGCACCGTCTCAAATATTAACTTCAGAAGAGCAACTAGGAGAGTTCGAAGCCACTTGAAATTCAGCTACAGACTCACATACAAATAAACTTCGTTTCTTTGATAATTACATTGGCTGAGCCTCGCCTGACGATATTAGGCTCCGTTACTTTCTCGCGACACCCTCATTCATTTCATTTTAACATGAGATTTCGTGCTTTTTGCGAAGTGAAATCTAATTTTCTATAAATTTCCTTCTGATTTCTGCTATTGCAATGAAACCGTGTTTGATGAAATTAGCTCCTTGTCATGTTCTGCATATTCAATTCAATGGTGAGCCCTTAGCCAAGATGCCCATCGATAACTAGCGTTTCTATTCGTTTCGTTTTTAAACCAACCGCGTTACTGGCTCTGGTCAGAAAAATATTAGTAAAGTATTGTTATGGTGACAAATGAAGAATATATTTAAATGGTTAATTAAACGGGTGCATTACTGGAAATTAATCACAGTCTATAGTTCCTAACTAAACGAATTAGACTGCTATAATAACTTTCCATAATCGTCACTAACTTGCACACGAGACTTTGTGGTAAGCGTTTAAAAGACAAAATTGGCATCTCATTTCGGATTCCGTTCTTATTGCTTTTTAATGAGATTTTGGTTTGAAGTTTTGTCATCATGAAGTATTTTGATTGCACCCTTAGATAATCCTAACAAATAAAAATTTTAAAAGATTGAAGCCCGATTATCCTGGTCGCGGCACCAACATAAAATGCAGTCATTGTCATATAAATATTACATTACTACATCGTACAAATAGCAACTATAATATCTTTGTGACTTTAGAGCAACCAACAGCTAAGAGCAGGTGTAAGTCGTTATTTGTACCTACTTTAAGATGTTTTTAAAGTAAGGGATTTTAATCTAATCGAAATAATGAAGAGTTTGGTTATCAATTAAGCATAAGGTTATTTGTCATGAGGATTGATAACCATCACCTTAGATTTTGTTAAAAAGTCTAATAACTGTATCATATTATCCTGGTCACGGCACCAAAAAAAATTTTCCCTATTAAAAAAGAAACGTACCTCTCTTATTAAGCCTAATTATGTAATTAAAAAATCGTAACTCTGAAGTCAATTAGAAACCATAATAAAATTAATTACATCCAACAAAAAACTTCTGTGTTCAATGACTAATTCTAACTTTTGAATGATAAAGGTCTAAACTAATAAAAGCACAAAGGCCCTGAGGGCACTTTTGGGCACAATTAGGTGTCTAATTTTTTTATTTAATTATACGTGTCAACTAATTTGATATGCCACTTTGAGGAAAATTGAATTTCCGCGAAATTAATTTTAAATCGGCCCCAATTAATACGGAGTGGACCCTTAACTTGGCCTTTTGTCACACCGAAACGTAATAAAGTGTATATAAAAGTTTAACCAAAGACACGAATGCTTTCTTCAGTGATGCTAATAATTAGGTAAAGACGATAACATATTGACGTTAGTTAATAATATCTCTTAGGCACGAACCTTGCGCTAGGCTAGTTCATAACTTTCTGCTACTGCCATGATTCCAAACCAACCTAAACTATCGTATGATGTTAAGAAAAAAATAAAGAAATTTATCATTTGGCGCAACTAAATCGATCTATAGAAGATGAATGTGATGAAATGAGGTCACAATTTTCAATTCAAGAGATGTGTCAAATATTTTTCTCGTAGTAAACGTAACAGCATTTTGATAATTAATTTACATAATAATGTAAGCCATTACATATTGGAACGAGTATAAAAAGATCGATTTATTTTAACATCGTATTACTGAACTTGAGTCGTGCATCGATAGGTGCCGGGGCATTGCTTAACCTCGGCCACTGTACGGTGTAGCGCTCGGAATATATCTGATCAAATCAAGAATGAGAAGATCCGCACGAGAACCAAAGTCACCGACATAGCAATTGCTAGACTTAAGTGGCAGTGGGCGGGGCACATCGCTCGCAGAACAGATGGCCGTTGGGGCCGAAGAGTTATCGAGTGGCGTCCGCGTACCGGAAGACGCAACGTGGGCAGACCTCCAACAAGATGGACTGACGACGTGGTTAGGATTGCAGGAAACCGATGGATGCAAGCGGCGCAGGACCGGTCCTTGTGGCCAACCTTGTGTGTGGGGGGGGGGGGGGGGGCTATATCCAGCAGTGGACGTCATTCGGTTGAGAAAATAAAGGCTAAACGTGGTTAAAGCATCCGTCACTCTTGCACGTACATACTAGTCTGAAAGAGTCAGATTATTCACCTTTATCCACAACGATAAACACGACCATAACAAGCCCGCTGATGGCCCGTTGCACTACGGTGTGACACGCAGTATCATTAATTAGTAATTCGGAGTTCGTTTGAGGTCAGGCCTTTATTCGGGTCGCACCTACATTAACCCGTCTATTTTAACCCCCGCATCGTGATGTCGGATTATCTCAGTCCGCTATTAGATATAGAAGTACTTATGGTTATAGATAGGTTATACCTAATAATAAATATCAGAGAGAATATCCGCGCGACAAACAAGTCGCGGGCAACTTGTGTTAGCCAAATCCAACTAGCCCAAACACGACAGGTTTATCATGTGTAGTTTAGAAGTTCCTTTGACCTTCTCCATCGTCAGACCAGCTCAATGACACCATAATATTGCATTGTAATCGGGTTTACATACGTATTCCAAATTTTAGCTCATTCCATTAACGGGTTCAAAGTTAACTTGCAAGATTTGACCTAAACACACACACACATACATTGCAAGTTAAATAAAGCTTGTAAACTATATTTTTAAATATATGGGCCAAGGGATAAAACTAATACATCCACTTAACGCAAGGACGTAGAAACGTGTAAGTATAAAAAATATAAATTGGCAACATTTCCGAGCTGTCACGAACGCGGCCGAAAACGCCCGAATGACAAATGCGCGGGGCAGCCGAGTGACAGGGCGACGAGGAAAATGGCCGCCGCAAAATAGAGGCGAACATTAGGTTTCTCGTAATTCGATAGTTATTGGGACTTGTTGATGTAGTTTTAGGTGATTATAAATAAGGCTAAATTATTTTTGAATGACGTAAAGTACTGGATTAGCTGTGCCTTTAAATTGCAATTTCTGACAACGTTCGCAAGGAGAATGAAGAATACAACAACACAAATAGGATAAATGGATAAAGATGAAATATAACCTAAATATACTACCAAAGTGTTTCAAATAAACAAATATTAGGGGATATTCTCACACAAAAAGATCCAATTCACAACTCAAGTTCTAAGCTTAGAGCGCGGCCGGACCGCGTCCGATCCGAATCCGAGAAATATCGGTCCGAAGTAGCTGTACTCGTATTTGTATGATAAGTTGCACACTAGATCCGAATTCTGTCATCCAATTTCTCATACAAATATGCTACTTCGGACCAACATTTCTCAGATTCGGATCGGACGCATTGTGGAACCGCAGCGCCCTAATGCCCTTATGCAACTAGCTTTTGCCCACGACTCCTGCGTATACGCAGTTTATCGCTTTTTCCTCGGAAACTATAAATGTTTCAAAAATAAAAAGTATAATTTATGTCAAACCAGGATAAGGACTATGTGTGTCCAAAATTTCATCCAGATTCATTCAACCGTTTAACCTTTTCAACGCCATTGACGGAAATATCCGTCATGGTTGACAACGCAAAATAAACCTGAGTTTGTATGAATTAACGTTGACATTAGCTCTAGTTTTTATTTGACATGGCGTTGAAAAGGTTAAGCGTGATTGACACACAAACATTGAAACATCCATACAAACTTTCACATTTTAAACATTCGTAGGATACTGTGTTCCAATTTAAACATCACTCGTAGACTTCTAGACCCTATAAATGTTACAGGGTGTTTTAGTTGTATAAACCAAATACAAACCAAACTTTACTCCAATCGGATATTGAATATTGCCCAAACCAGCCAATTGGGTCATGGCCCATTGTAACATTGTTATTGGACGAAAATCGGTTATTAACTGTTATCGTGTGTTGGAATGGATCATTAAGAGTTAATTGTCGCATTAATATTTAACTTTGCACTAACACAGTTATATAATGTGCAGCTTTGTGATTATTATTACTACATATTATTATTATAAAACAAAGTCCCCCGCCGCGTCTGTCTGTCTGGATGTTCGCGATAAACTCAAAAACTACTGAACGGATTTTCGTACGGTTTTCACCTATAGACGGGGTGATTCATGGGGAAGGTTTAAGTGTATAATTCATTAGGTTTAGATGCGTATATGCCCTGCTACCAGCGCAAAGTCGGGGCGGGACGCTAGTACAAGAATACATTGTCGCTGTCCTTTCTTACTTAATATTAAGAATAAATTTATTGAGTAAAATAGTTAAAAGATTTACATAATGCGATATATCCAAACTAGGCTGGACCTGTATCTTGGGACCCTGTGAGACAGTTTACATGAAGGAGAAAAAATAAAAGGAAACGAAATGAATTCAAGATAAAGGATTAATAAAGTAAAAAATTAACAACAATGGAAAGTTAAATTATGGTTTACAAATATGTTAACAGATTAATGTTATACTGAAAAAACTTAAAATTAAGGTTGCTTTTCTTATAACTACATACTTATAAAACAAAGTCGCTTCTTTTTGTCAACGCTTAGATCTTCCAAACTACGTAACGAATTATGATGCGGTTTTCACCATCAGCTAAATAATTTTTCACGGAAGGGTTGTGTTTATAATAGTACCCGGAGCGAAGCGAGGGCGGGTCGCTAGTTTATAATAACAATTAATGTTTGCGAGTATAGAGTGTGGGTGTGTGTGAGTGTGTGTGTGTGAAAGTTTGTTTGTTGCTTCTTCACCGTTTAACGCCTCAACTGATCGACGTGAAATTTGCTATAGAGATATTTTATATCCTGGATATGGACATACGGTACTTTTAATCCAGAAAATTGAGCAGTTCCTAAGGGAGTGGCGTTAAACAACTTCCACATAGACGGAGTCGCGGGAAAAAGCTAATTCAACCGGCTTGAAATATCCACGTTGGCAAAAAATATACAAATACCGGTCAAGTGTGCGTCGGACTCACACACGAAGGGTTCCGTACCATCGTACAAGACAAGCAAGGCGGACAGACGGACGGACGAACGGATGGAGGCTTAAGCAATATGGTTCCGTTGGCACCCTTTGGGTACGGAACCCTAAAAATTATGTATTTATTTATTTAATCTTTATTGCACAAAACAAGTACAAATGTCTGATTTAATGCCTAATGGCATTCTGTACCAGTCAACTACGTGTCCAATTAGAAATTTACATAGTAGGTGCACAGAAAAAGAACATAGACATATAACAAAACTAAAACTTACAACAAAACATAATTACCTTATAACATATTATAAACGTACATATAAATATACATGAATAATATAAAAACAATAGAGATACTGACACAATATGATCTAATTCACTGACAATTAAATAAATAAATAAATATCAGGGACAAACTCACACAAATTGACCTAGTCCCAAACTAAGCTCTAGGCTTGTACTATGGGTACCAGGCAACACACATATTCACACAAATATTTGCCCATACCGGGATTCGAACCCAAACCAACTAGGCTAATCGCGTCGTCAAATACAAAGACAGTGGTCAAACTAAATAGAACCTTTAAAATAAACATACCTAATTGGCTTGGCTATAAGGCTGTTACGCTGGAAGCGTGTCGGGCCCATTCATTATGACATCCACGGCCTATCGCATAAACGACAGTCTTAATAACCCCCAATTACTGCCAACTGAATTGAACGAGCCTAAAACAAGCAGCTGGGGACCGATGTAGAAGATCGATAAAAGGTACCATATTCAACTTTCAAATTAACTGTTATTTGACGATTTTCTCATTAGAATACTTATTGTTTAATTTTATATCGCTTAATCGTATCTAGTTGTAACACGTTCCTGTATGTTTGGCGTGGCAAGAAGAGTTTAGTTGTTTACTACGAGCGTCTACCCGCCGATCTCAAACGCGAACCATCTGACGAAACGTTTAGGCGCCGGCTGAGAAATCTTTTGTTGGATAACCCAGTTTATTCTGTTAATGAGTATACAGAACTTGACATATAAATAATATTGACATTTAATGTATTTTGTGTTGACTTTCATTGTTGTTATATGTTGTTATTCCTGATTTCTTTACTGACCACGTATTTATATCATGATGTTATGACGATCCTTTGGAGATATACTTATAAGATGACATTAACATGGATGTTAAATAATTCAAATTTTATATTTTTGTATTTTCATAATTAATGTGTAATTTCTACTTCTGACGATCTCAATATAATAACTTGTAATTTGACATGAAGTGCAATTTATACTGTAATTTAAATTGAGTAATAAAATCTGAATCTGAATCTGAATCTGAATCTGAATCTGTTGTGAAATTTATGTGTGTAGCAACACTAGCAACCACCATATTAAGCTCTTCTTAATTACCTACTTGTTTTCCAATATCATTTGCTAACCTGTAAGACCTTTTCTTGTAATTGGAGAAACTTTAACCCCTAAGGCTGCCTTTCCATAGAAGCGGAGAGGAGCTGTGTAGGAATCGACCAATCACATTGGTTTTAATCCACATCTCGTCTCCGCTTGACGGTTTCCATTGAAGCGGAGCGGAGACGAGATGTGGATTACAACCAATGTGATTGGTCGATTCCTACACAGCTCCTCTCCGTACCCCTCGTCTCCGCTTCTATGGAAAGGCAGCCTAAGTTTCAGGTTTTTACCTAGTTTAGGGGCCAGTGGATTCGACCAATCCACTGCGGCAAAATGCACAAATCTAGCTCTAATATAATGTACACAGTTTCTGTATTACTGTACAATATTTTTTATATTTGGTTAATTTTCATTACAAAATTGTAATAGCGTTTTTTTTTAAGTCTTTGACATACAATTTTGCCAGTTAGTGATCTATTTATGTTTGCCCACTTAGCTAATTTGGTTATCTACGAGGAACTATAGAAAATTACGTTCTTAGAACGTCAGCTAGTTAACCCACTTTACACCTTTACCCTGAATATGAGCCCCCAAAGTACGAACCGTGATAGTTGGAACCTCACCATTGTCTCGGGGTAAGTTACGACCGTTATTAGACCCATGGAATTGATCGTTAATATCGACTGGTTGTTTGTTCACGATTTATTAATAACTGAAGTTGTGAATCAGCCTGTATATTTAAAGGAGCGTCCTCACTGAGAGCATTCTTACCCGAGCATTTGTAAACGAGCAATAATTTCAATGATTTGTAAGTTTTATACGCTCGGCTCAACGTCCACACCACTCGAATATTCGACGCCGAATGCTCATTACACCCGAATGCTCTCGGGACGCTCCTCAACCAAAACTTAGGTGATGTTTTTTTAATATGTAAGTTTCTAGGTATAGGAACAAACGAGGAATGTAATGAAGATATTGGAAATGAAAATGAAAAAAGATGGAACGAGCATTCAAATTAACTTCGTCCTTTTACAACAACACAGGCAGCACCGAATGGCATATCTTTTTAGATTTTGCATATGTGACGTTCTCAATGTAAAGGGACCTTACGGAGGAAGGCAGTTACGCTCTTCTTGTTCTTGTAACTATACGAATACTAAGGTAACGGTTCTAAAAACGGCGTAACCGCAAGGTCCCTTTATATTGAGAACGTCACATATAAATAAATTTTATTTAAGGTTTTTCCGTCGCTGTAAACATTGTCTAGTATTACGGCCTGGCCACGACTTTGAGCTGCGACGAGCGAGTTCTCTCTTCATTGCTCGGTGGAGACGCTCACCGCGCAGCGGTTAGTTGACGTTACACGCAATGTATTAGAAAATTCACTCGCCGCTCAGCCGGTCGCGCAGTCGCGGCCAGGCCTACTACATGCTACGTATTCAAGAATCTGAAATGCTTCATGATCAATTTAAAAAAAAAAATGTAATAAAAAAAGACGAAAAAAAAATTTTCATAAAAAATAGAACCGTCTTCAAAAAAAAATCCACTAAACAAGACTAAATAATGACCGGCTTCCTAGGAATTGCCTATTTGATGGGTGCCTAATAGGTACATGGAATATATCTAAGCCGGTGTCAAGTAGGTTTACACAATAGCAATGTCACATGATTCTTGCCACCGACTTCGATATATTCCATGTACCTATTAGGCACCCATCAAATAGGCAATTCCTAGGAAGCCGGTCATTATTTAGTCTTGTTTAGTGGATTTTTTTTTGAAGACGGTTCTATTTTTTATGAAAATTTTTTTTTCGTCTTTTTTTATTACATTTTTTTTTCGCTTTTTAGTGATACTTTATAACTATCACTAAAAAAATCGCGTCAACACAAAATCGGTCGAGTTGAACTAATATATCGCTTAATAACGGATCCATGCGGATGACGTCACGTGGTATCCATTATTCTTGTATACCAAAACCTTCTCCAGAATGTAACAAATACTTTGCTGAAAACCGCATCTAAATCGGTTCAGCCAAACGCGAGATAATCGTGGACAAACATACATACATACATACATACATACATACATACATACATACATACATACATACAAACATACAGGTCAAACTGAGAACCTCCTTTTTTTTTGAAGTCGGTTAAAAATAAAGATGAATCAGTTTGCTCATAAATCTTTATGATTATAAATTAATTATGAAATTATAAAAACAAAAGCTCTACAGGATGATTTAATTATACGAACTTTTTAGGTCTAATAAGGGGCGACAGATGTGCCAAACCGGGGGTCGCATACTAATTTATTGGTGCCAAAGTTAATCCGCTATACCGTTGGTACAAAGTGACAAACTCCCAAACAAAGGCAAGGGAATTAACAAAAATTGTACCGAAACGGAATTGTTGATTTTGCGGTATCTTATTAATACCTACGGCAATAGGGGAAATGCCGAGGGAGCGTTTGTATCTTTGTAATTATGCTCGGCATTTAATTCAGTGGAAGGGAAAATGTTATGAAGTAATTTCTAAAATTAAGTCGTGTACTTTATTCGTTTGTTAGCTATTAAAGCAATAACCATTAATAGAATGTTCTACTACATGCATACTGTTTTACATTTTTAGGTAAAAGTACGCGTTTTTGTATTCATGAACCTAGGTCACTGCAGTAATCTGTTGTCAACAATAAAACTGTTCTCTTTATTTTTTGTTTTATTTTCGATGTAGTTTCTTCCTTGATATTTTACCTTAGTTTGGAGATAGGAGCTCTAATAAAGAAAATTACAATTTTATTTTCATATCAACCACGTGAATGTAGACGAGGAAAATTGAAGGTATTGACAGAAAAGGAGCATATCTATAACCAATTAGCTTTTGTCCCTCTTTCTGCGTAGAAGTCGTTTATCTCTATCCCCTTAAAATTTGTTTTATTTTTAAGCCCCTTGTACATAAAATGCACATAATACGGCCATTGCAATAAAGATCCATTGCAAAGGAGATAGAGTGGAATTTCTTTTGTTTTTATGACGGACACTTAAATTAGAAAATATACTCTAATTTATTCAGAATAGGTTCACATTGCATTGGCAAATTTCGTTGTATGGTGGGCTAAGGCTAAATCTGTCTGGGAAATTAACTATCTCTGTAGTAAATTTCTGGGTGAGACGTCGATACGTGAATAAAAATCAAACAAACACGTTTATAATATTAGTAAGAGAGTAAAACTAAGGAGTAATGTACCTAATGAATATGTCCGTTGAGTGATTTATCAATTTCTTTATTCATTTATCTACTGTCGAGCTATCATGCTACTAACTAATAGTGTTTAATTTCGTTTTTAAGGTTCCGTACCCGAAGGGCACCCAACGGAACCCTATTAATATGCCTATGCTGTCCGTCCGTTCGTCCATCTGTCTGTCATTCTGTCCTAACTATAAGGAGCTGTATCTTTTGAACCGTAATAGATAGCGGGTTGATTTTTTTTAAATATGTGTTATTACGGTGGATTTACTAACAAATAAAAAAATTAAAAAGTTAAATAATAAAGGGGGTCCCGATACAAGAGACGTTTTTTTAACGTATTTTTATTTTTATGGTCTCGTAAAAACGGTACAACATACAAGCGTCCAATTTGGTATGATTATAGAACAAACCCTATAAAATAAGAACAAATACTAAAAACCAGCCAAATGTGTACGGAACCCTCAGTGCGCGAGTTCGACTCGGACTTGCCCGTTTTTTTTTAATCAGGGTGAAAACTCACAGGGTGGCTACCGGTGACACAATGCTGAGAAGGGGCCCTTTTCAACGCCATGGTCTTTATGTTATTTTGTTTTGGTTGTTATTTGTATTATGTGAGCGTTGAATAAATGTGACGTTCTCAATATAAAATGACCTTATGGAGGAAGGCAGTTACGCTCTTTTTATTCTTGTAACTATACGAATACTATGGTAACAGTTCTAAAAACCGCGTAACCGCCTGCCCCCATAAGGTCCCTTTATATTGAGAACGTCACAAATGTTTTCCGTTCTATTCTACTCGAAACCCTTGACAATTTACTTACCTATTAAAAAAACTTGAACATAGTACGTCCTTATTTCACTATTAAATTAAAAGGAGGTCATCTAAAAAGGTTTCTAAGCATAAAGTCTTTGAAACAAAAAAATATTCAAATAACCCATTAGCACTTAATTACTTACAACGCGTAATAAAGAAAAATAGCTTAATTATACCGATTCAAGTATTCCAACGCAATTATTTTGTGAGCATCCTATAGCAACTCACAATACATTCAAACTTCGCAAAAGAAAATTAATTCTAACTGTATTGTACGGAAAATGGGCACCCCTGGCTCGCAATTAACAAAGCGCCATAACAACGCAATAAATTTAGCTAAAATGACCCTTAACGCGTTTACTTACAATTCAAATTCTCCCAGAAAAGCCTTTGCCACTTACGCCTAATCAATGACCCTTAACTTATAATTGGAATTGCAACAACCCTTTTACTTTAATCAAAAAAGATCCGTACTAGAACTACTCAAGGTAAATTTTTCTTTGGGTTTGTGGATGACTCAGGTTGTTTTAAGCTGTGTGAGGTATTAATAAAAGCCAGATGTAAGCAACCTTGCGGGTCGCATACTAATGATGGGTCAAATATTGTTAATTTTGCCTTTGCAGTCTTATTAAGAACTAGCTATGTAAGGAGTAATGGATACCCAACGCGGCAACCTTTTCGTAATTGGCATAATGCTAAGTAATAGAGATATCGAATATGGTTACGTAAACATGCAAGTTTTAAATGGTCTGGGGCTTTACTTGAGTAAAATCCTATGTGCCTTATATTTAATATGAGAATTTACTCATTTTTCTTTTGACGTCTGTCATTGTTTTGATTATCGGAGACAAACACTTACATGCTCGGAAAATAACATAACTAAGTAAATATTTAAGTATATTCAAGTCATTTTTTTAATGTACTTTGCATTAAAAGGCTGTTCGTTTTCTAAATAAAAAAGTAAGGTAAAAAAATTTAAGTAGTTTAATTAAATATTCAGTTTCTAAAATCACAAATTCGTCGCGTAAAATGGAAATGAAAAAGGTAAGTATGCACATTTTACTTATTTGCATAAACATGTAATTTATTTTAATGCTCAAATTACGCAAATAATTTACGTTGATAAAACTTTTCCCAACACCCTGTACTCAAACGCCCGAAGAAAATTAATTCTTGTTGATTGCGTTGTTTGCTTTTGTTTTCGTTTCCGAAACACCCTGTAGGTGTGGTTTTGAATTCTCTTGTTTATGCAAAAACACCGTTTCGCTTCAGAATTGCGTCAAAACAATTCCATTTCCGCAGCTGTCTTATTTGTTCGGCACCCGTATTATGATCGCCTTTATCGCGGTGAACGAGTGTGAATAAAGCATACGTCACTGTCGCACTCGCTTATTAGTCAGAAAGTGACAGGTGCTTTATCCACGTGATAAACATGACCATAATACCCGCATGAGGTGAACCTACTGGTTTTTGATATATGTAGATAAATTTTACGCTTATGTTTTACCGTTTTTACGAATTTTTTGACGCGAAAAAATTTGACGCTTGTACGGACGGACGGACAGCGTAGGCATATTAATAGGGTCCCGTAGGGCGGCCTTCGGGTACGGAACCCTAAAAACGAGCTATAAATTAATAATAATGCTATACCGTGACAAGCTAGGCTTGCCGGTTAATGTGTCGACAAATTGAACAGTGATTTGTTTAAGAAAATCATCTAGGTAAGATGCTGGTAACGACAAGGCCCTTCCACTAAAAAAAGCTATAAAAATAAAAAAAGTCAAAAGAAAACGGTAGATTAAAAACAATTCCCTTGCAAACGCTTCCCTCAACAAAAATCCAAACCAATTTCAAAATGGATCAAATCATAAATATTCCAAAGGGTCGAATGAGTCAGAACACCCTCTATTACAATCCACGTGCGTCGCACCCATCAAATAAAAATGGAGGATAATAACCTATTACAAACAATATATTGAATGTTACGTATAAAGGGCGTTCTCGGAAACTAAGCCGTACTGTAATGACTATAATAACACTTCAATATAACTGTCAGATAACAACGACATCGGCGAGTGATTACTTTGTCCAACAAGCTTTTACCCGCGACTCCGTCTGCGTAGCAAATGACCTTTGATAAACCGGTCAAGTGCGAGTCAGACTCGCGCACTGAGGGGAAAGTATTTTGTTCTTATGAGTTTGTGGGTTATTTTATTTGAATATACACTGGCCTGCAATACTAAGTATCACACTTTTAATTTTTTTTTTTTCTAAACTGTATAAGTTAGAGATTTAAAATAAAAAACGTTTTATAACAAATTTTATCAGCTTTCTTTCCAACTTTAACTAAAATAAACAGTAACATTTTCAACTTAAAAAAATGATAAAACAATAAAATAGCCATTTTTAGTTATTGCAATTTTAAAAGTGTGATACTTAATTTTGCGGGCCAGTGTAGATTTCTTATGCGGTGCAAGGGAGGAGACCTCTTAATAGAGATTTAGAGCTATTTTTGCTTGTATTAAAATACTTAAGGCGCATAGTTTCTTAAAACTGCAATAAATAACTACCTACCTCTTTATAATGCCTACTTCTCCTTCACGGAAAGTAAGCGAGTCGGACTCGCACACTGAGGGTTCCGTACATATTTGGCCGGTTTTTATTTGTTGTTATTCTATAGGGCTTGTTCTTTAATCGTACCTGACGATGTTTTACCGTTTTTACGATACAGCAAATATAAAAATACGATGAAAAACACGTTTCTTGTATGGGGGGTCCCTTATTATTATCTTAATAACATATATTCTGTAAACAAAAATCGACCCGCTGTGTATTACGGTTCAAAAGATACAGCTCTTTATAGTTAGGACAGACGGACGGACGGACAGCGTAGGCTTAGTAAAAAAAAGGTATAAGTCTAGTAGTCTGAAAATGATTTATACCCTTTTTTATTACGAGTTCAATCGACTTATATCACTTTTCACAAGGACCCCAGAAATTTACCCTTTAAGTAATGTTTTATTGTAGGTATATATGTTTAAAATAAATCATTTATTTAATTTTATTTCATTTCATTTTGTAGCGGCACACCTTTCCAAAGAATCTCAGGGGCCAAAAAATAAAACGACCCCATTACACATTTTTACTGTCCAAAATGCGATTTACGAAACTTAAGAACGTGTAAGAATTCCGGCCATGCTTGTATTCGTATTTCCCTTTCCAGTATTTTCCTTAGCCGATGAAGCTAAGGGATCGCAAGGGGAAGCTTACTGGTAGATTATTGTGAGAAAACACCGGGCCGGGCCGGTCCGACTCGTCCCGGATTATTTTGAGACGGTCAGGCTAAAAGTCGGGTAAATATACACTGAATTAATATGAGAAACTAGCTTTATCCGCGACTTCGCTCGCGTAGTTGATTCTGGTAGTTTTTTTGGCTTTATTTCAAGGGTCAGCTAATGCTTGCTCGGCTTTCATCGTTGTAGGTAATTGGGTCAATTGGGTCTTTTTAGGGCCTATAAAACGTCCTTTACTGCGAACGTCTATTTAACTATGATTTAAAGTGATAATTTTTAACAAAACTGGATAATCTTTGCACACAATTTTCAAATTCTGATCGACATTTCTAAATAACGTTGTATACCAAATTGGGTGGGGATAAGTAAAAAAAAAAGACTATTAGAATAACGCAGTGGTCATTTGCAAGGGGACGTGGGGATTGGTAACGCAGTGGTAATTTTTGCAGCAAATCATGTTTTATATACAAAAAAAAAAAAACGAAAATAGTGGGTAAATTTATAATAAAAGTGAGACCTGGTTGAGAATTAACGTGGGATTACTGTATAATTATCTTAAGATATCTGCAAATTTTCAAGTCTATTTTAGTCTTTGAAAAGAAGATGGTCCAATTACAATAATAAAAAAATATCTGGGGACGATTTCACACTGTAAAATTTAACAACGTGGTGAGCATATTGGTAGTGACCCTGCCTACGATGCTAACCACTGCAGCACTGCAGGGTTCGAATCCCGGTATGGACGTCCTTGACTCATGGACGTTTTCTGTGTATTTCTTTATTATGACAGTATGTTTATCGTTGCCTAGAACCCATAGTACAAGCCTAGAGCTTAGTTTAAAAGAACCCAGACGATATGCATATTAAAAAAAACTGATTTATTTAAAAATATTTTTTTCTTCTTTAAACCTCTTAACCATCGAAATGATTAGCATAGAGGTATTCCATCTAAGTTCCTAGGTTTGGTAACGTATTTGCAGACTCGCGGGCTTAACACTTAAGATTTAAAATAAAAGTGTCTCGTCTTGACTTTTTTTACCTTTTATTACTAAGCGACTATTGCGAATTTCACATTTTTATAGCGATTTTATCAAAACGGGACACTTTTAGATGTATTCATTTCCCTAGCACCTGTCAAATTCTTGTAAATGTCTCAGAGGCGCCTTACTCGATATTGTCTTTACCCCTATTGTAATCGTATTGTTTATCACTCAAGTTAATAAGAGCTATCATAACGTTAACAATACGATAACAATAGAGGGAAAAGCAGAATAAGAGTCCTTTTGGCACGTTTGTATCATAAAAAAAGTATTTTTTGTGACAACCCTACCGCTAGGGCATGCAATCAGGGCGGATACGCGCTCCCTCGTAAACTGCTCCGGAAGATTGTACAGGATTTGTACAAAAACTAGTTTGGTGGTGTCAGTAGTCACCACCACGCTAGAATTTAAGTAGTGCACCACGGCCGCCATGTCTTGAGCTCATACAGACTGCCAGTTGGTCAAAGTTAGAGATCAATCTAAAGTGACCGTTTTCACTTACTGCGTTTTAAATTCTACAGAGCAGCAGGGATAGTCAGACGTGTTGCTATTCCTGCTTGCTGGCTCAATTATTTTATTAACAAGGGTTTTAGCACAGTTTTTATTTACAAAAACATGTTGAAATTGTAGAAATGTTTTGGTTTTTAGGGTTCCGTACCAAAATGATAAAAAAAGGAACCCCTAAGAGAGACTTGGTTGTCTGTCTGTCACAGCAGTTTTTAACAGCAACTAGGTACACAAGCTATCTTGAAATTTGGCATAGTATAACTTGCTTGCGCGCATCTGTTTTTAGTAAAAAAAATATGAAATTAATTTAATAAATAATTGAAAAGGGGTCTAGAAGGGGGGTTAAAAAATGAAATCCATTTAATTATATAAAATGGGATGTCATATGAAAGAGCTCAATCTGCACATTTCAAAACTACTATTTTTTTTATAATTTTCCGTGACGTACTTTGATTTATAACCAAAAATGTTCAAAAATTGACCGTTCCACCCCCTTATCTCCGAAGTTTATGAACCGAAAAATCTGAAAAAATCTTAACTGCTTATATTTTACGGGAAACATAAAACGAAGTGTTCAAGTTTTATAGTTTTCGAGAAATTAACAAGTTTAAAGATCTGTACTAATATTTAAGTAAGTCAAAATTCACCTTATTGCATACGAATAAAGTACATAAAATGGTATATTTTTGAAGTACGGACTTAAATACGGAACCCCGAGGGTTCCGTATTTAAGTCCGAGTCCGACTCGCACTTGACCGGTTTTTTTTAATGGGTATCAGATCCCACTATCACGTGGCCTGTACGCTGTTCGTTTGTCTCTCCGTAACATAAAAAAAAACTTAATATTATTATGAATAAGTATACTGATTTGTAAAAAGACAATGGCAAAATTTGGTAAACCCTTTGACCTTTCACTAAACAGACTCTCCAGTCTAAACCTCCTCAATGGTCCGTTGAAATAATAGCTTTAGAAGATCGAAAGCTCAATTAACGGAACATAATAAGAGCGATTTCACACAAATTGGAGCTTTTAAGCTTAACGAGTCCGAATTTGTTTGATTTACCTTAATATTGTTTGTGTTAATTTGGGAGATAAATTTATGGGACATAGAAATAATTGCCAGAAATATCTTGCGCAAGAATCCTTAGACAACGATTTTAAGGTATAAATGGTTTAAGAAGTATGTTTATCGTTGTCTAGTACCTACCCATAGTACAGTCACGAACGTTAATTTGGGACCCACTTTAGGTCCAAAGTTAAACAGACATTCTACAGCAATAAGGTGGTTTAAAATAAGTGTCCCGTCTCGATAAAATCGCTATAAAAATTGATAATTGCTGTAGTCGCGAAGTAATAAAAGGTAATACAAGTCAGGACGAGTCACTTTTATTTTAAACCTTAAGCTTTAAGTACCTGTCACATTTTTTCTCGTGCTTGCATGCTAGGGGGCCAGAGTTCGGATATTCTGGCGCTTGTTTTACTTAAATACCTAAAGTTCCGTGTTGCCGCTGCTGTTGCATGTTATGGAAGAGGATATTTAATTTTTAATTTACTAAATCGATCGATTATTTTGTATGTATTAAATAAATATTTACTTTAGGTTATTATTATTGTAATTATATGCTTGGTATAAATGTTTAAGATTTCGCATTTAATTCGGAAAAACCATGTTAGTAATGATCTAATGATAATGGTTTAATCGGCCACGTTTATTATCGTAAATGGGTGATTCCACGAGCGTTTCAACCACCGTCAGTCCCTTTATCGTATTTAAGTCGAAATTGATGTAGCTTTGGATGCCATTTTCGGTTCTTCGATAGAGTGCCCTGACTTCTACCAAATAACCGAAAATGGCATCCAAAGCTACAGAAATTTCGACTTTAACGAAATCAAGGGACTGACGGCGGTTGAAACGCTCGTGGAATCACCCAAATATTGATTAAAACCAGACGTAAAACAATTTATTTGAAGCCGCGTCTACATTAACCTATCTTTTATTGAGACTACGCGAACTTAAGGTGAATAAGCGCCTGAGAATCCGATCTCTACTGATTACCGAACGTTAAAACGCCGGCCCCTGCGTCTGCGCAGCCATAACGCATAACGTTAATATTATTTATGTCTTAGACAGTTTAGTGGACAACCGCCGGTCTTAAACATAAGCGAAAGCGTTTATAGCAATTTTCAACCTTTCTTACGCTTCTGGTAGATAGGTATTTATTTCGTATTGAAAATTACATTATTCTGTCACAAATCACTTAATTAAAATAAGTAGCGACCCGCCCTCGCTTCGTTCCGGTGTGAATAAAATAAAAATTACCTATACTTGTCAGGGATAACATATCTTTATCTTATAATGTAGCTACCTATTAGCGAAACATATTTTAAAATCGGTTGTGTAGTTCCAGACGTTACTCCCAACATACAAACAAACCAACGTTTACCCCTTTACAATATAATAAGCATCTATAACTATCTAAGTATCTATCTAGTCTATGTTGTCTATACAGGTTGTTCCAAAATGGACACGTATCCCTGACACCGAAGATAGCCTATCCTTAAACCTACCAAACCAGCCTAACATGACCTCAGTAAAAGTCGCATGGTTTTCGAGATATGCCACATTAAAGTTTGTACTGGAAAAGAACTTTAAACTGGCAAATCTTGAAAACCATGCGATTTTACTAAGGCCATGTTAGGCTGGTTCGGTGTGGGGACAATGCTTCATTTCCACTCCGTTAAAAAAAAACAAGTGTCTGGTTCGGTCCGTCTTAGGCTGGTCTACCTCCAGTAATATTATATGGCGTGTGATTTTTAATTATTTTTTTTATCTTCGTTTCTCTTTTTCATTATTTTTTGTTCCTCCTTCTTGTTTTGTAATTTATGTTTTATGTACCTGTCAAAATTATGTGTGTGTAACCTTCCGTGGTTTCACCTGATTGTTCCAACGGAAGACCAGCGCTGTATTGTTGCCAGCATTACGTTGAGTTGCGACCATTTCGTGACTAAATTCTTTCTGAGTGTATTTTGCTGTCCTTTGCTGATATTTGTCACGAATAAAAGTTTTTCTTCTTCTTCTTCTTCAGTGTCAATGTGACGTGCGACTTATTAACACCTTGTATGTATATAGATATAATGTCTGGTTCCTATATTCAAACCGCGGATAGATAAGGTTGATCCAAATTTAAATTTGACTCATGTTGTATGTGGCAAATGTCTTTTAACTCGAGGGATCCTTATCTATCCGCTGTTTGAATATAGTAACCGGGCAATAGACAACATTAAATCGCTGACCGCTTTTATCTTGTTCTACACAATCACATAAAAATAATACTATGTTTATTGTCTTCATATTGAAAGTTAAGCACAACCAAGTACCTCGTAATTCATTGTAAGTTTAACTCAAACGCCTTTCGGCGCTGCTGTTGACAGATCTGTCGGACGGAGAGATTATCTCTTGACTTGTTTCTACTTATAATGATGATATGTAGAAATATTAGGAATTAAGACCATGTGCCTGTTAACTTTATTTTTTTAACTTAATATTATTTAGATGAAAGCGTTTGACGTTTAGCTCTCGTATGGTAAGGCGAGGTCTATAAAATAAACTCATTGTAACGCATTGTCATTATGTTTCTACAGTATACAGAGTATCCCGCGATAAAGTGCATAAACGAATAAGGGTGAAACTACATGCGATTTTATAACGGATTTTTTTTTAATTTGCATAGAACTTTGTAAACCACATACAAAATAAAAAGAATATTTTTTTTCGTGATAAAATCACATGTAGTTCACCCTTATTCGTTTGTGTACTTTATCGTGGGACACCCTGTATAGTTTAGTCATTAAAAAACCATTTCGTTGGCTTTTGTCCATCCCCAATATTCAGAATAGATTTGACGCTTTGTACAATATGTATTTTTATAAGTATATTAGAAATAGAAAGAGATTCCTTAAATGGATTATCTGTCTTCATACGTCCTTATTTATCTTCACTGTATTGTGCATTGTTGTACTACCCAATAAAAAATAGACAATTACTATGGACAGGACCCCCAAACGGTATAGTAAACTCATCGAATTCCGTGACTCGCTCAATTTCGTGATAGCAGTTTTATAATCCGCTATAGAATCTGCAGGTCGAATCTGGGACCTAAAATACACCCTTTATTTATTTATTTGCCTTAACCTATTTAAAAGTCTAAGGTTGTCTGAAATACAACCTAGATTCTACGAGTATTAGCAGGGTTCTATGGCGGATTATAGAACTGCTACCATGGAATTGAGCCAGTCACGGAATTCGATGAGTTTACCCTTCCCGTTCACGAGTATGACGCGTATCGCATATCGCGTAACCCAACCCCAATGTTATTTGCAACGGGAAGCCTGCAATGGTGGCTTATGTATTTAATGAATCACTCTCTTCTTTTTTCCTTCTCTTTCTTTTTATTCTTTTTATTTTAATTCTTTATTTTCTACCTGATTCGCCGCAACATGTTAATCTAATTCAGCCTTCATGAATTGTGACGCATTACCTCTTCCATAAGCCACTGTTGTGCCAACTCGTTGCCGAAACAGCCTTGTACGCAATCCATAAGTTATGATTGCTTATGCGGCGTTCTCCCTCGGGAGTAAACGTATTAATGTTAAGTGTCTTGGAACTTGTCCAATGCAATTATAATTCTATTTCGTAACAAGCAAGCTAGTTTGGAGTGCTGTTGTTGGGCTTGGGTAGGGAAAAGTATGAAGTTCTTGATGACTCGTGCAAATTGTAAGGCCTGTAAGTATTCATTTATTTAATTACTTTATTGCACGAAAATATGCAATAAGCATTGATTCTCTATCAGCCTTTAGGTGATACAGAAATCAAAAAGTAGGTAATTTTCCTCATTCGTCCTTTACAGACGGCTTAAGCAGTGAGGCTGGCACGTTCTTTGATGGCTGTATTAGCTGATTTGGGAGCGATATTCTTTTTTGCATGAATTGCGCAGGAGTAGGTGACGGCAGGTGGAACGCCATCTTTACCGTGTCGTTTTGCTCTCGATTAAGCAAACCATTAAAATACATTATTTTCCCTTAACTAATTAAAATCTGAAATATGATGGAATGTTAATCATTTTCTGTGAAGTAAGTGGTTATTTTTGCACAGTGATCAAGTGCTTATTCAGACCAATCTAACGAGTTCAAGCTTGGTGGGTCTACCTACATTAAATACAGCAGGGAATCCTGTGGTGGCTACAGGAAAAGCAAAAGAAATGTGCTAGACGACCAGTTCAAACCAGTTTACTTTTTCCGAAGCTTCAATAGTGGTCAAAAACTATAGCTAAATATGGAGTTTAGTATGAAATACCCTCATGTCCCTCAGTCATGAGGAAACAACTAAGAGAAGATGAAATAGCAAATTGTGACGTCAGGCCTTGCTACTGTTAAGCTCCCTGCTCTTTTTAGTTTTTGTTAATTTAAAAGTCATAGCGATTGCTACAATGCGCCAATGGTCTTAGATTTTTAATCATCTCATCATAGGTTGACTAATATTTGACCAAAAAACATTTAACAATCTGATTAATTTCACAAACATATCATTTGGTATGCTGTTTTTTTCCGAAACTGTAAATATTTCAGGATTTTTATAAAACTAACCTAACCTTTAAGGTTCTACACGATGGTCTTGAAATAAATCCTGCAATATTTACAGTTACGGAAAAAAAGCGGTTTGCCAAATGATTTGTTTGTGAAATGAATCAGTTTGTTAAACGTTGTTTGGTAAAATAGATATCCTGGCTTCATTCCACCAAAAAAACTAAGGAAGTCTTTGAGACAAAACTAGCAAAAAATATGTCGCCAAAATCCCCAGTATTACCCCACTCTTTATCCTAGAAATTGCCCACTTAAGATATCTTAAAAAAGCATTTCCAACAACTGGGAGAGATGAAAAATGGCAACAACATGTAAATAATCCCGTTAAGGTAAGAATTCCCGGGACCGCCCGTTTTTACCGGGATTCGTGGCAATAAAAATCCCGGCAGGCGACGGGTTAATAATGGGGGATGGAACACTGACATCATTCCGACATTTTTCTGCCAGTTTAAAACGCCGAGTAACAAAGTTTTGAGCACACGGAAAAAATGAAATATCTCGGGATTTTGCGAGAGATTTTATACTTAATTTACTTGGAGCTTGGTAGAAATGTTTTAACTATTATATTTTCATTTTATTATGTGATTGGTCGAAAATACAGTTTTTTTTTTTACGACGTTATGGCAAATAAAGTTATTCCAGGGATGTCGAGACCATTTTGATAATAATTACCTGGTTGTACAAATTACTTATAAACACCAAATAAATAAAGCCAAATAAAAGGCTACAACCAAACATAAATTTAAATACAAACACTTTATTCTTAGCAATATTTTTATCTTCTGGCTGAAAACCAGTGCCTTTTTTATCCCTAGTTGATTTGACAACTGTCAACGTTTTACTAAAAACCTTTTAAGCTCTAAATAATAAATAAGCTCCAAGAAAACTCAGACGCAGTTCCTAAAAAGTCTATTGTTAAAACGACTGAGACGCGCAGCTTTTTGTGAAAGCTACAAAAGCCAGGAGCTTTCTTTGAGCGACAGCGAAGGTGCGCCGAACGCAATCAGGGTAATAACATTCAATCTGGTAAAAGCAGTCAAATTATTGTGTGGTATAAGTTATAAGCGGTGAGATGATCAGGATTAAGTTTCTACTATAGGATTATAAAGAGGAAAGATTAGTTTGTAATGGATAGACTCTGAAACTATTGAACTGATTTTAATAATTCTTTCGCAATTAGAAAGCTACATTATCCAGAATTAACATAGGCTATATACTTTATCTACTTGATAGTAATAGCGGATAGATGGGACCTTATATTGGTATTTTGGGTGAAGCTGCATACTTCATCCTGCTACTTCACCCAGAAAATATTATTATAATTAATGACGTTTTTATATTATTTTATTTTATTTTTATACTAATTAACATAGTCGATAAGGGCCCTGTATACTAACACAATATGGATACAAGTCCGAAATAAATATTTTCATTCATTCATTCATTGTCCGTTCAAATTGTATCGAACTTATTGATAAGCAAATAAGAGCTGTCACTGGTAATTCTAGTTACATAAAGCAAGCGAGTGGTTATTTCATAGACAATTTTTTAACATATTTTACGAAGCAAGTGTGGGTGAGTCGCTAGTCTAAAATAAACACTGACACAGGAAACGATCTGACATGTTTTGGGCTCGTAGGAGTCCGTCATCAGGAGTGTTATCGCAGGCGTGGACTCCCGTACACTGACGAATTGCCCTGCGCGTGCGTTTCACGAGGCCAAACGTGGGCCGTTTCCTGAGTAATATCGTCGGTGAAACTGCAATACCGCGTAACTAACAAATTCAAGAAAGGGCAAAATGCACCTTACATAGTAAGTCAGTAAGGTGCATTTTACAGCCTATTCAATTTGTTAGTTTCACCGACGATAAGAGGATGAAGTAAGTATTTTTGTTTTAATATTAGCTAGCCCCGATGTAGCAATGTGCAAGTAACAATACATTCCCAAAAGTTTGGTAAACTCAAGAAATTACTGAGAACATTGTCAACACATTTGAGAGCATTGTGATTTTTTTTCCTTAAAGAATATTCTTATAAGTTATCGAGAGTTTCTCATAAAAGTAATAAGTATACACAGGCATTGCAATGCCTCTTTAATTTTCTCTGAATTCAAATTTAAGTAATACTAAGTGAAACCCGCATTGAAATCCATTCAGTAGTATTTTTAAACCATGGCCATGGCACAAACAAAGAAACAGATTTTTTATACACGGACAACAATCACCGTTACTTTTAAATTAGTCTATATTAGGTCGCTTTTCTGCATACAAATACCTGTGACTCGGAATAGCAAACGATTTATCTAAAGAAATACCATTCCGCCTGCACTCACTGATAAATAGAATCCACGTAGAGGTGCAAAACACGTGCTCGCATTTTTTAATTTTGATGATCATTGGATTTAAATTGTCTAAATTTTGTTAAATGACAACATTTCGTACCATAAATACACCACATGCACAATTATAATAGACAGTAATTATCCCTTGCCTAAACCTGATGGTTTTTTATATAACACACCAATTAATCAATTTTTTACGTTGTTGGGAGAATGGTGAATATGAGGCCAAACATTTTATTACCAAAATACACACACTGAACCCAACCGTAAATATGCAACTGTAAGAACGACACAAAGACACACACAACTCAAACACACACATACACAGTCACACACACCTAAACTCACACTCACGGGTTATACACAACCGTTCAACATTGTCCCTTCTGTTCCTAATAGTTAACGACTTGGGAATTTCTCATATAATTTTTATACAGGCCAATCTACACTAAAAATTGGTTTCAAAGTCCTTAACTCTCTGGAACAGAAGAGAATACTTTTGTTTTTGCGGTTGTGTATGTACACACGTTTTGTACTAGTTCACCTGTGACTTGGACCAAGGGCAGCAGCGGGACAGCATTAACCCGCGACTTGTGACCTGCAGTGTTAATGGAGGGCGGGAAACGTCGTTAGGGGTGAAAGGTAACCAGACGTAGTATTGTTTCGCTTTTAGAAGGGGTAATCAAGGTCGTGGATGTCCTACCAAATCAAACTAAACTTAGTGCTACCAAAGTGACGACAACGGACAACAGTCGTAGACATACGATATACGAACCCTGGCCTAGCTATTCCCGGCTTTGATTCCCGGTATGGGCAAATTAGTGTGATGAGCGTGAGTATTAGCTCCAAAGGGGTCCTGGCTAAAAGAGTGTATGACTAAAAAAAATATGACTAAAATTACATTATGCCAACAATATGTACGCGACGAGACCCGCTCCCGCTCCAAAGTCATGGATGTTTTCCCTATAACTATAATAAATAATAATAATAATAATAAATCAGGGGACAATCTTACACAAATTGACCTAGTCCCAAACCAAGCTCTAGGCTTGTACTATGGGTACAAGGCAACGATATACATTCTTATATAGAGAAATACATACTTAAATATATAGAAAACATCCATGACTCAGGAACAAATACTCACGCTCATCACACAAATATTTGCCCATACCGGGATTCGAACCCGAGACCGCTAGCTTCATAGGCAGTGTTACTACCAACTAGGCTAACCGCGCCGCGTCGTCAAAGTATAAGTATGTTTATCGTTGTCTAGTACCCATAGTACAAGCCTAGATTTTGTCCTGACTTTTTGGTCTCTAGACTATCTTTGAACCTGGGTTAAGAGATTTTGAGTGAGATTGTCCCGTGATATTTATTTATTTACCTTCTTTTTGGTCTACTACTCCGGCTGCCGAAACAGAAACGAAATAATACTGTTTTTATCAAAATGGTCGTATTCTCATGAAACAAATGCAGTTAAACAAATGCAGTTAAACAAGAGCATTGGTCATTTCGGCGGTATCGTTTCCTGGAATCGTTTGCCTTTGTAACTATTTTATACTTCCAGTGCCCGGCGTCTTCGTTTCTATTGAAAATATACTCAATATGGTGTTTTTGGTATGGAATGAAAAATTAAACCTTTATTGAACTTTGGTATCAGTTAGATCATTCAATAAAAGGGAATAGTGAACTTTATTTGGAGGTGATACGATCTCTGCCCACGCGTTTTTAGATCTGATGTGGAGTTTCCAAGAAAGTGTTCTATTTTATGAAGAATATTTGACCACAATCTTACTTGGAGATTAGAGACAATAATAGTCGAAGACAATTGCTTTAATTGATATATTCATATACAGTCATACATTCACATATTATTCATTCACATCTCGTATTGAAAAATACCTATCTTGAATGGACGAGGCCAAATACTTTTATTTTAATTAACCGTTCAATAGTTATATTTTTACTCGAGCGCCCCAGAAAGTAATTTTTGACGTGAAACGTCTTTCAACGAAATTATGTTTATTATTTATTTATTACATCATCATCATCATTATCAGCCGCAAGACGTCCACTGCTGGACAAAGGCCTTCCCCAAGGTTTTCCACAACGATCAGATTTATTTAATCTTTATTGCACAAAAATACAAATTTGAGTACAATAGGCGAACTTAATGCCTAATGGCATTCTCTACCAGTTGACGGGTTATGTTATGACAAGATCGCTTATAACTTTACAAGTGTTGCACCTACTGACAATATTTTATTATCATTATTTAGAGGAAAGAAGCCATTACTCGGTCGTGCATAAATCGACTTATGATATGTGTGTAGATAAAATAATAAAATGACGTATGGGACGCGCTCGTTTGTTATTATTGTCTAACTCGAACCGGACGCATTTTTCCAGTTTATCTACGCAAATGTGATCAATCATACGAAAAAAACCCTTTTTACCAAAACCTTTTACCCCAGCTGTGCCAGGCAAAAATATAACCTCACGGAAACTTTTACGGCTGAATATGCAATACGGGTTATGTTTAGAAAAATAGGTCAATAGGTAAAAATATTTTTAAGAATACTTGCTTATTTAGAGGGTGCTGGTTTTTAGCGCAGGTTATTATGCTTCTTTTCGTGTGGTGTTTTTATCACCTTTTGTAAGTTTTTCGTCGAAATTCTGTGCTGGAAGGATATTTTGAATAAAGTTGAAAATATTCTGCCAAACTTTGAGAATTGTTCTTGTTGGGTCGAATGAATATTTCGCACAATTGAACACTGCAAGTCAAAATAGCTCGACGAAATTAAATCGACGAAAATCCGTTATCTCTTGTCACGATGAGAGTTTTCCGTCGATTCTGAAAAATTTGCTATTTTGACTTTTGACTTAGTGCAGTGTTGTACTGGGGGTGCGATTTATGTCGTCCAAAACTAAAAAAAAGTAGTTTGCTTTCATGTAATATTAAATACTTAATCTTTTACTGTCTTTGTATTTTATTGCCTCCTTCACAATTACCTACGGCGTGTTCCAATTTGGTAAACAAAGAAACGTATTACTTAACCCGATTTTTGATACATTCACATGGTGATGTCGTTAATAAATGTTATATTTTGTTTACCAGGTGGGTTACAAAAATACGAATTAATGTGCTATACACGAGTATAAAACTTTTTACGAATTAACAGTCCATTTAAATTTCAATGTCCAGGGAAGAAATAGCAGACTCCATTCGGTAAATTACCTGAAACAAAGGAAACGCTTAAATGATTAAATATGTATTTTATTAAGTAGCATATATCAAACGCTTTCGCTCGGGTCAAAACCGAATTTTCATCAATTTCTAAGCAAAAATATCAAAAAGAAAAAAAAAACGGTCCACAGCTGGGGTTCAAACCCGCAGTCTTGGCGTAGTAGGCCAACGCTCTAACCATTAGTCTAATCAGACGTAGGCGGCTGCATCGAAATTACGAACCATATTGCGCGGGCAAATCTTTTTAAATTTATTTCACTTATTTAATTTTTTTAATCTTTCGCCCCCGTAAACCCGCATAGTGCAAAATTCATCGAAATCTTTAGAGCCGTTTTCGAGAACGTAACATGAACGTAAGTACAAATATATGTTTGAAAATGTTTCTCGTTTAATAAGGGCCTGCGCAAACCGGCGGAGCGCAGAGCAGATCACTTTAAATTTATCAATGTATATTCTTCCCTATTTTAATTACAATAAGGTATAAATTTGAATGCTCTGAGACCGACCTCGGAGCATCACGAGGGTTTTCTACTCTGCGGCTGCGGCTCTAAATTTATACCTTATTGTAATTAAAATAGGGAACAATATACTTTGATAAATTTAAAGTGATCTGCTCTGCGCTCCGCCGGTTTGCGCAGGCCGTAAGTAGGATGCTAACTATACGTACCTAAAAACACATTTATGCAACACCAAGTGAAATCTCTGTATAGGTAAGAGTAAGTATGTGCCTCAAAATAGGAACCCAGATTTTTATTTATATATTTTTAAATAGAAACCCAGTAAACGCCACGCTAATGGAAACGTTACTTGTGACGTCATATTTCAAAATGGCGAACACGCTGTGTAAACTGGCGTACAAACAAAGCTGAAATGAAAAATGACGTTTGTGAGCCTAGCGTTATTCAACAATATCTGGGAGACCGAGCGTCGCTCGGGTCGAAACCGAATTTTCATCACAAAAAAAAAAATTACGCAAAAAAAGAACAAAAAGAAAACAAAAATAAAACCTGTCCATAGCTGGGGTTCGAACCCACAGTCTTGGCGTAGTAGGTCAACGTTTCAACTATTAGTCTACTCAGACGGCGGTGACAGCCGCGAAATTAAGAAACATATTGCGCGGGAATTATTTTTGCGTGAATATACGGAGAAAACGAATTTTC
Organism: Tortrix viridana; assembly: GCA_963241965.1. NCBI lineage: Eukaryota > Metazoa > Arthropoda > Insecta > Lepidoptera > Tortricidae > Tortrix > Tortrix viridana. Next base: position 1,289,866 of record OY725195.1, on the reverse strand, counting down.
CCAGATATGAGACCTAGCTAGATCGATTTTTCGCCCCCGTAAACCCCTATATTGCAAATTTCATCGAAATGGTTAGAGCCGTTTTCCAGAGCGTGAGTACAAATATATAATATATATATCGACGCTTGAAAGGAGAAATGGGATAAGCGACATTTTTGGTGATATTGAGTTATATATATCGTTGGAATCGGCTGATTTTTCCGCATCGAATGAGCTAGGTCTCGTGTTCATCTGACGACTTTTTTGTCGCTTATCCCATCGGTGATTTTGAGAAACACGGACAAATTTTGTTACTAAACGACGTAATTTTTGACTCATTTTTAGATGATGGAGGTTAGATAAAATGTGTTTTGATTAAATTAAGCTAAGATTTTTTTACTCATTTGTCAGGACAAATAACACTACACTTGGATAGTTTTGCTTTGTCGCGTCTAACCAGTGATTTGTCGTTTGTCTTTTTTTACTTGACTGTATATTTGATTTTATTTTCCATTGTGACTTTTTACCTACTACCTTCAGAAAGATATAAATTAGCTTAGATCAAATAACCTGATCAACCTTATCTGAAGTATTGCCGCTTATATTTATTTACCTAATTGCAGTTTATAAACCTTTGTCGCTTATCCTTATTTACTTATTTGCAGTTTATAAAATCTTTGTCGCTTATCCTTTTTTACCTGCAATAATTTTTAAATACTCATGTCGCTTATCCCTATCTAATTGAATTTATGAAGTCGGTTATTGCCAACATCCAATAAAAAAGTGTCGGTTACGCATTATTCTCGGACGCGACAAGACCGTGCAAACGCCATCTACCTAAATCGCTACGCTAGGAGACGTTGTCTAAGTCATACGCGGTCGTCGCATAGATAGAAAGTCCATCAATCAAGGGATTTAACTAAGGCTTCTAATGTCGCTATTCCGAGATCTTCCATGATTTTCCAATCTCGCTTACTGCTGAATTAGAAATGCGAGATCCTTCAAGATGGAAAATTAAAATTAAAATCCTTATTTTGTAAGTAGGCCCTGTAGACACTTTTACATGTCTGAGTCTACCAGCGCTCCCCAAGATGAGACCACTGTTGAGAAGAAGCGCCGCAAGAAACTCAACAGTCAGTCTTTTCTTTCAATTATCTCTTATTACTCGTATAAACTGGTAAATAAATAAATAATGGTATAAATTAAGCTATACAAAACGATTTAATCAAATGACAATTAAAATAAGCAAGTTTGAAAATTATTAATATACGAAGTAGTGTACGACATATTGAGAATATTGTGTTTTTACTAACATATATCATGAATCCAAAGTAGTTTCTGAAGCCTGAAAAAAAAGGTTGTAAAAAAAAATAATACTTTTAACCATTGTTATTAAGACAAGTGACAAACAATTTAAGAGTAATTTCACTTATTGATGTAATTTATGGCAATCTCTTATTTTATTAACCATTTTTCCCGAATGATTGTGATCTGAATGCAACATATAATAATTTATATGAGAGATTCATCCATAATTAGATAGTTTGTAGAAAACAATATGTAAACATTATTAAATCATGGCTACGAAAGTTACAGTTAAAGTACTTGTAAGTTTATACAATCTAAACAGTTAAGCCTACAGGTATGAATTTAGTTTTTTAGATTGTCGATTAGTTGAACTTTAGTGTCGAATTAAGTTTGCAGTCAAAAAAATTACCAGTTTTACAAAAAAACAAAAAATCATAATTGTAAACTATTTAACTGTGATTCGTTTTTTGATAGACTTTGTACGTGGGAGAATTAAAAAATTTTGAACCTGACCTTCAAAATAAAGATTTTAATTATTATAACAATTTTATTTTTCTGCATAGTTTCCAAAACGATCTTTTGCCATCTCGCCTCTAATTTCAGAATTCCATGCAATAAAAAAGAATCTCAAAGATGCATTTATAGCTTCTTGTACTTTAATAATAATTTGTTGATTTTTTTTGTCCTCATAAGCCTCTTTTTAGTTTGGGGAAAAGGTGATAATCGGAAGGGGCCAAATCCGGCGAGTAGGGTGGATGCGGCAACAATCCAAACCCACAATTAAGTATGTATTTGTGCGATTGATTCCGCTGCAGTGTGGACAGGAGAGTTGTCTTGGTGGAACAACACTTTCTTAGATAACATACCAGTTATTTTTATTTCTTCATGCAGACATTGTAAGAGGGTACAGTAATATTTATCATTTATGATTTTACTCTTTTCAAGGTAATCGATCATTATGACCCCTCTGCAGTCCCAAAAAACTGAAGCCATCACCTTCTTGGCTGACAAAATGGCCTAAGCTCTCTTAGGAGATGGTGACCTTGACCTTTTCCATTGCTCGGACTGTGATTTTGACTCAGATGTGCTGTGGTGGACCCAAGTCTCGTCCATGGTCGCGACTGAGAAAATCAAGATCAAGATTCAAGAATCAATCAATCAAGATCAATCAAGTTTTAGGATCACATTGAAATATTATAAATTCAAACAATCCTGTGATACTGTATGGCGTGTGCGTATGTTTTCGGCTGAAAGCGGTCTAGGCACCCAGCTGGCAGACACCTTAGAAAATCCAAGATCGTTAGTGATGATGTTCTGTGCTCGTTCATAAAAGATAGCTATTGCTTCCGCTATCTCTACAATCTTCAACCGCCTATCATTCATAATCATGTCTAGTATTTTATTGGCATTTTCTTCTGTTACTTTTGTTACGGCTACTGCCGTCAATGGCTTACCACGTCTAGGTTCTACTTTAACTGATTCTATGTCGCGTTTGAACTCCGCTACCCATCTTTATACAGTGGCATATGATAGGGCGGATTTCCCTAATGTCTGGCACATGTCTTCGAAAATTTGCTTTTGTAAGTACTTGATTATTTACGGAACGTTGCTCAATTTGATCCATTATTATGGAATTCGCATACCTTGTTTAGTATTTCCGTCACAAATTTTACAATTGTGACAGGAGAAAAACAAAAGATAATGCATAATGATGAGAAAACATGTGAAGATTGACACAATTTATTGATTGAAGACTGGCGTGTGCCAGTGTTATTTTTTGTTTTTAATTTCATTATCAACCTTAGGCTCAAAACTTTTCAATTCACTTACGTATAGTAATACAATTATATTCAAATAAGGCTTACAGTGTGGTGGAAATATAATGAGAAACGGTTGCGATCTCTACGTACAACTGCCTTCAAATAACTATTGACTTATCGAATTTGACCAATAATAAAAAAATACTAAGCTACTTATTCCACTGTTAGTACTAAGTACTAATTATATTCCTAGTTATAATTTACTTTAAACTAATAGCTAAGGTTTGAACTAATGTACAAAGAACAAAAATGAGCTGACGCGTTCATAAAAAAATTTCATACGTTGTATGAAAGCAAATAACAAATGAAATGAATGTCCTTATTTAATGAAAACAACGTTTTCAACAGGGATTAACTGTACATAATTGGTCAAGAACTTTTTTATTAGTTGTCATATTTGTAGTCATAAGAAATATTGTATGGGAAAACGCAAGCATTTCTATTAGTGTGGCTTGCACTGTAGGTAGGTATTATTATAAATATAATTGTATTAATATACACAATCTAACAAAAAAAAAACTAATCTTACTATGTCATAAAATAGTCGTTTTAAATTTTTTTAGTTTTTTAAATATATTTCGTTACAAAAAATAATGAACAATCCCAAAAAGTACCTTTTTTTCAAATCAAATACTTTATAAAAAGGTATATTATTAAACGGGTCACTAATTTTTCCCAGAAGTGAATTAAGGTTTTATTTTAGCTTAAACCGCTTTTACGTTTTCAAGTTACCCGTCCAAAAGCAGTTAGATAATTTATCCTGAATATATTTTTACACCTAGAATAAATATAGAGTTTTCTACCTCACCATCAAATTCGCATTATTTCTAGTTAGATAATTTTACTTGAATATGTTTTAGTATATTTTTTTGGTCAGACTCTTTTACCGAACTTATTTCTCGCTCAACATTTTGTTTAGATAATTTTACCTGAAACCATTTTAAAGACCAAATTGCGTAAGCGACACTAAATGCGAAACTAATGCATTTTTGGGCAAAATAATCACAACATCATATAGAAAACAATAATATGTTCATTTATATAGGTTTAATTCAAAAATTGGTCTTATAGATAAATTATGATGATTTTTTTTCGAAAATTTGCGCGGTTTTTTGGCTCTCCTGTAAAGTTTGCTCCGTGTCGCTTATCCCATTTCTCCTTTCAAGCGTCGATATATATATATATATGAAGGATGGTTTTTTATTATAATTTTAACAATATACAGGGGGCTCTAAAATTATTATAGTACGTTTATGAATGCGGGAAAGAGGGGAGGCCTTTGGGCTGTAGCGGGACACCAAAAAATAGGCTTAATAAAAAAAAACTACCTCCCTAAAACCTGAATGATACTTATGTTCTTTTATTATTGCTTTGCTATAATAAATAATAATAATTACTATTCCCAAACATCTTAACAACCAAGAATAAAGCCGTCAAATAAACCACTAAACATTTGGTTCTTGCGCACCTTTAACAAACATTTACTAGTTTTACTACTGCATTTTGACTCATTCTTTTGCTATCGGAAATAGAACCTAGTTACGTAAGAAATAAGGCTCTATAAACAAGCTTTGAGCAATATTTGTTCGTTCAAGCGAATGTTTCAGACTTCAAATTTGTTAAAGGGAAATGTACTTAGTTGCTTTCGTTGGAGAGTTGCATTGTATGAAAATAAATAACTACTTTTAACGCGTGTTGAATGAACTTGAGTTTTATTGGAAGCGGTATAAGGTCTAGTTTTAAATGTGTCGCGTTAGTATTTGATTCGAATTGTTTAGGGATCAGTGAAGTTTGTGAAAATTTTAAATATTTTTTCCTATTCAATGCGTTTGCATGTTGCGTGTATAGGTACACTAGGTGTGAATATAGATGGCAATCGCAACTGAAATTTTATCAAACACCCTTGGTGTGATATTAAATAATAAAATAATTGTGTGATGAGCGCGAGTATTTGTTTCTGTTTTCTATGTATTTAAGTATGTATTTCTTTATATAAGTATGTTTATCGTTGTCTAGTACCCATAGTACAAGCCTAGAGCTTAGTTTGGGACTAGGTCAATTTGTGGATGAATGTCCGCTGATATTTATTTATTTATTTAAATTGTCAGTTTAGTCACGACAACAAACATTTCTGAAAAAGTTTCTGGGAACGATACGATAACCTCTTCATTAATCTACATGAAAAAAAAATCATCAAAATCGGTTCACCAAGTCGAAAGTTCTGAGGTAACAAACATTAAAAAAAAATACAATCGAATTGAGAACTTCCTCCTTTTTTGAAGTCGGATAAAAAGTGTTATGCATTTTTCTTAGTATTATTGCGATTATATGCAGAACCCATAAATTTTCCTGTTAAATCTTCCAAACCAATAAAAGTATCAAAAAGTACAGTTGTACAAACAATCGAGCGTAATTGACGTAGGAGTCGATATTTGGGCGCAATTTGACGAGCGGGCAAACAAGAAAGTTACAGTCTTACACAACTGCAAAATTGTTGTCCAATTTTCGTTGTGAATTTATAAAGTACACACGAATAACATAGTAGTATGTGTCGTTTATGGCATCGCTAAAAAATCAACATCCTGTATTGATTTATACACTACCTATAATATTTTATATAATTATGGTCTTATAAAAATATACATTCAGTCAACAAAGTATCGGGAATGGATGATTTGTTTATGGTTCCAAATTCAAATTTTTGTTTTTTTTGTTGTTGTTAGATTGGCACAACTGTTTTCTATTTTGGCGCGGAGTTTGAGTTGCATCTGTTATTTATATTAAATACAGTGCTGTTTTTAGTTATATCATATCTAGTGTGTATTGCGAATTTCATAATGGACAAAAACATTGAACAAAGAGTTTGTCTTAAATTTTGCATCGCCAATGGAATTTCGTGTTCGGAGTCACTGAAAATGTTACAGAAGGCTTACGGTGATTCGACTTTATCAAAAACACGTGTTTATGAGTGGTACAAAGCGTTCAAAAGCGGTCGAGATGTGATGGAAGATTTGCCTCGCTCTGGTAGGCCATCAACGTCTGCAACTGAAGTTAACATCGCAAAAGTGAAGGAAATAGTGACTGAAAATCCTCATTCAACTTTGAGAGAGATAGCCGCCGAACTTTCTGTATCTCACGAGTCGATCCGTACTATTTTAACTAATCATTTGGGTATGAAACATGTTACCGCTCGGCTAGTCCCAAAAGACCTGAATTTTCTCCAAAAACTCAATCGCATGAGAGTCGCTGAGGACATGCTAGAACGAGTCAATTCCGACCCAACATTCATGAAACGCATTGTTACTGGTGACGAGACGTGGGTTTACGAGTTTGACATGCAAACTAGTCAACAAGCTTCGGAGTGGCGCCTTCCAACTGAACCGAAACCGAAGAAACCACGCCAAAGTCGATCAAAAGTCAAAGTCATGTTGACTGTTTTCTTTGACTATCGCGGTGTTGTGCACTCGGAATTCTTGCCGGAAGGTCAAACGGTAAATAAAGAATATTATTTGAGCGTTATGCGGCATTTAAGAGAGCAAATTCGACGAAAAAGGCCAGATTTGTGGAATGAAAATTCTTGGATTTTGCACCACGATAATGCGCCTTCGCACAAGGGCATCATTGTGAAAGAATTTTTGACCAAACACTCAACAAATACCATCGAGCAACCACCATATTCACCAGATATGGCTCCTGCCGACTTCTTTCTTTTTCCTAAACTCAAATTACCACTTCGTGGCACCCGTTTTCAATCGGTAGAAGACATAAAGGAGAATTCGCGCCGAGAACTGAATTCAATTCCGGAAACAGCGTTTAAAAAATGTTTTGATGATTGGATTATTCGTTGGCGTAAGTGTATCGTTTCTGAAGGAGCATACTTTGAAGGTGATAAAATAAATTTAGATGATTAACAAACAGTTTGTGTATTATTGATCTTTTCCCGGTACTTTCTTGACAGAGTAGTATACGGCCGCACTCAGAGACGTCAATTAAAAGATTAAAAAAAGATAAAAGATATTTATTCAGTAAGTAGGCCGCACGGGCACTTTTACACGTCAAAATCTACCAACGCTTCCCAAGAGGAGACCACTGCTGAGAAGAAGCGCCGCAAGAAACTCAACAGTTAGTAATTTTTTAAATAAAAATATAACAATGTCACTACTTATTCTAGCATTATATAAAACTAATTAATTAACTTTTAAGTTTGATTAAAGTTGCTGCCGTCACTGTTCACAAGGACTTGTTCAGTTAATTATTCCAGTTATGGCTTTTGACGAAGAGACCTCGTCGTGTTGTTCTCCTAGTCGTTACATTTAGTGTAACGTATTTGACCTTACATTTGTAATGTTTTCATTTGTGCTAGTTCTAATAATTAATATTTGTTACTTTATTACCTTGTAATGTAACTTACTTTTAAGTATTATTGTATTTTATATTTGAAAAAATTACCTTCTGCTGGAGTTTCTTGCGGCGCTTCTTCTCCGCAATGATGGTCTTGTCCGAAGCGCTGGTAGATTCACTCTATATTACTGACATGTAAAAGAGCCCGTATGTGGCCAATTTACTGAATAAATATTTAACTTTGACTTTGACTTTGTCTTTGCTATAGCAATAGAATAATAAGACGCAGCAACTTTAATGAAACTTAAAAATTAATTGACGTCTCTGAGTGCGGCAGTTAGACAAATAAGCTAATTAAGACAAAAAAATATAAAGTAATAAAAAAAAAATGTTTTGTCGATCTTATTATGGGTATAATTAAAATAATTATGTGTAGAAATGAAAATCATTGAATTATTTAAGTTTTAAATATTTTTTTAACTGGTTAATATTTTAATATCTGTCCTTATTCAGTGTACCCTTTTATTTGCTAAGACTCAGTAGTGTGCAGTTGTACAAACAAACGTTCATTAAAGGTCACCTTAAGTCGCGTGCCGTCACTTTTTATCTTGACGAATTAGAAAGCCTTAAAAGGACGTATTTTACGCTATCATTAAGAAACAATGAACCGTGTCCAAAAAACAACACATCCTTGGTCATAAAAACTGACTGAAGTCGACTTTTTTTTAATATTGTGGGACACCGACTTCAGTTTGACTGACCTAGGATGATTTATAAAGGAGTAAGCTTTTACTGTCTTTGAATGGATCTACTTATCTACCTAAATACTCTCAATTATCTTCACTTCTTTTGTATAAAAGAACTTTTAAACATTTTCAATTATGTATTTCAATAATGATTCATACATAACGCATAGTTATTTCGTCATGGAATTCGCAATTATTTCAACCTCATTAAACATAACAAACATTCCATTGCTATAAATACATTATCAACTCAAATAACACAAGAAACACGATATTCAGTTGTTTTCAGTAAAATATACTAAAAGCTGAACAATGCAACGAAAATGCGATGCGCAAATAATCCGATTATAGAGAAATGTGAGAGAAATATGTGTTAAAACATTCACAGACTGAGTTAGGCTGCCTTTTCATAGAAGCGGAGACGACCGGTGCGGAGAGGAGCTGTGTAGGAATCGACCAACCACATTGGTTGTAATCCACATCTCGTCTCCGCTTGACTGTTCCCATTGAATCGGAGCGGAGACGAGATGTGGATTACAACCAATGTTGGTCGATTGCTACACAGCTCCTCTCCGCACCGCTCGTCTCCGCTTTTATGGAAAGGCAGCCTTATAACCGGTAAAATCCTGATAAGTTACTTAAAGAGAAGATATTCCTATAGAATTTGGAATGAACGTCCTGCTGAGATCCTCGTCATCACTCGTAAATGAAAGACGTGCGTACGGTATGACAGCGTTTAATGCACTAACTCAATTACCCGCACAGAGCATTATTAAAAACCCAATATATTTTTTAATAATAATAATATGCTTTTTAAAATGGGTGTCATTAAATTTCTTGGGTGAATTTCAGGGCGTTTCAACTGCCGTCATTAGTGTCACCAAATATATTGACGAAATCAATGACACTACAGCAACTTCTGATGCTGATAGAAACTACATCCCCGGTGCTGCTTCTATTAACATTAAGAGGTGCTGGTAGATGTCATTGATTTCGTCAATATATTTGGTGACACTAATGACGGCGGTTGAAACGCCCTGAAATTTACCCTCTTCGAGACCTGCAACGCATTGGTGACGCCTCGGTGTTGCAAATGTCCAAAGGCGGCGGTGACCACTCCCCATCATCGGGCTTAGCATGCATGCACGAGATAAAGTTTGACAGGTGCTAGGGAAATTAATATGTACATCTATTCCATATTCTAATGTAAGACGTAACGCTTAAGGTTTAAAATAAGTGTCTCGTCCAGACTTTTATTACATTTTATTATTAAGCGATTTTAACCGGTATTGCTAGAGTATAATGAAATAAATCGTTCAAATCTATTAAGAGCCTGTGCACACCTAGCGTTTTTGACCGGGGGTCTAAGGGATAAAAACGCTAGTGTGCGCAGGCTCTAAGCTAAGTATGATATTTAATTACCCTAGCAACTTTTTATTCATGCTGTCATTTTATTCTTGTGATGCATGTTAGGCTCGCTGGTGGGCCGTCTGCCTGTTTGTCTGTCGACGGCAATAAAATATCCTTTCATTTACTATATTTTTAGGGTTTTGAGAGCTAGTACACTTTATGTGCTAAGACCTCAATATAGAGTCTAATTTGGTATGAATTAGTAATATAATGGCGTTGTTTTTTTTTGGAGCAGGCAAACAAACCCACAGTCCAATAAAATTGATGGTTGGCTCGTAGACATTTGTTGTCTGTAGAGCAGGAGTTCCGTAACTGTGTGTCGCGACGCCCCGGGGCGTCACGACGCTGTCTCAGTGGCGTCACGAACCGGTATGCTCATTTTCTTTGGAGTTTTCTTTGTAGAAAATAATCTAAAGCTACGCGCGGGTACCTTTTACAAGGGAGCCGCAAAAAATACATGTAGAGTGAGTCGCAGCATAAAAAAAGATTGGGAACCCCTAGTCTAGAGATTTCAAATGCATTGCCCACCCTGTTGACTGAAAATTCAATTGTCAGTGTCAGTTATTTGCTTGTTTAGAATTTAGTAATCGTAAGACATATGTACAACTAGCATTTGCCGGACTCCATCCGCGTAGAAGTCGTTTATCGCTGCTCCCTCAGGAACTGTCCATTTTTTCGGGATAAAAAGTAGCCTATGTGCTATTTCAGACTACAATCTATCTCTGTGCCAAATTTCATCTAGATATGTTTAGTCGTTCTCGCGTGATTGAGTAACAAACATCCATCCACCCATCAAAACATTCACATTTATCATATTGGTAGGATTAGTAGAATTCTTACTCAAATATTTTTTTTTTGAGACTTCAAATAAAATGTATATCTAGCGTGATATCACTGTAACTTAATCTCCTACTTAACCAATTATTATCAAACACAGTTTTAATTAACTATAAAAACGATTTCTCTCAGTCACTTCTCTTAAATATTTTTCCTTTAAAATTACCTTTGCCTTGCGCCTTTGTCGTCGTTCCTGGCACATTCCTCGCAGGGTCGCAGGCCACATCTAGCACGGATCCCACATTCTTCGTTTTCTATAAATATTTCTTGCTTGTAAAGTATGCGGAGAAAATCCTTGCGATGTTTTACGCGGGGTTGTTAAAAATTAGGTAATTTTAATTAATTATGTCACTAATCTACAGTGTTTTGTTTATTTTTTGTATTTAATTCACCCTGCATTCAATCTAGATCCAAGAAAATAGGTTTTGAGCATTGTATGTACGGGGTGAAATGGGAGACATAATCAGAATTAAAATCTAATTCAGTACTGAATTACTAACTCTGTATAACCACATTTTCGTGAAACATTATATATTTTTTTTGTTTTTATTATTTAAAGTAAATAAAAAAATGTAGTCACTACATTAATGGTCACCCTACAATAAAAAAATAACTCTTTCAATTAGCTGTTAATGGTATAGTAAAATACTGTTTATGAAAAATTACATTATCACATTTTGACATAGTCAAGAACTACTGTAGTAATGTAGAGTGACCATGTTCGTAGTAAATAATTGAAAGTTAATAAATGTCGTGTTAGAAAAGATAAAATATTGAATAATGTTGCTCTATTAATGAAAAACAAAAGGTAATCATTAAAAGAGCTAGATTAAGTTAATTCTGATTATGTCTTCTATTTCACCCTGCATATGGCGATGAGACAGAACGAAATCACGGATACTACATTCACAGAGCTTTCTTGTCTGTCTGTGTAATGTCTCAACACTCAAGTATAATCATGTGCCCATCGATTTTCTCTTGTCCCTTTCATAATCATACAAAAGTGCATCAGAAAAGAACGCCATATCTCATTACTATGGACAGTGTATACCGGAGTTAGGTAACCTTCCCAGAGGAATGAGTCAGGTTAATCTAATTACAGTTAACTGGTGTATTCCCAATGCAGGTGTATTACAGCTCTGACGCTAATCATATTTGCTGTCTGTCCGGAAACGGAAACCTGATTATCGCGCATTATGCGCAAGATTGCTGATAATTACTGGTATATATACTGGTAATAAGGTCATGTATGGTCATGGACCAGAATTCTGCTTGTTTGCTGACGTTCATTTAATAAATAATAATCCAGCCTATATATACGTCCCACTGCTGGGCACAGGCCTCCTGGGAGCTATAGTTCCCACGCGGGCCCAGTGCGGATTGGGAACTTCGCACACACCGTCAAATTGCTTTGCAGGTGTGTGCAGGTTTCCTCACGATGTTTTCCTTCACGATGTGTTCATTTATACAGGGTTAAATTAAAAGTAACAAAATTTTGGGGGTTAAATCAGTAAGTCATACTGACCAACTTTCACTATGGGACCAACACCGAAATCGCGAAAAATATTGACCCACCCATGCTAAACATCGTGAGCTGACTAGCCACAATGTATGGGAGGGTCGATTTTTTTTTGCGATTCATTCGTAGAGATTCCATCAAATATAACGTAACTTGTATGGAATCAAAAACATCTAGTCTTTTTATAACTTGTATGAGATTATGAGAGAGGTAAATAACAAGATGCATAACGCTAATTTAATGATATTTGAAATAAATAAAAAAATTATAGTATTAAAGTAAGTGATTGAGTGATGTGACTATCTCTGCTTGTCTCCCGCTTATGGAGACATCATACATTTTGTTAGTTGTCGAAAATCATTAAGAGGATTGTGAATTGACGGCTTTCCATACAAACGGCGATAACGTTTTCCACCTCCTGAATGTTAACCGATTTCGACCAATTTTTGTGTGGTCAGTCGGAACAAAAATGTCCGTACGTTTCGTCTTTTAAAATAATTATTAATTATAAAGAGATTATGGCTGAAATTACTTTTGTATGAAACCAATAAAACGGGAATAACTTAAAATTTATTCATAATATTGAAAAAAACGAAACGTACAGACATAGGTTTTGTTCCGACTGACCACATATCAAAAATTGGTCGAGATCGGTTAACACTCTGGAACTTTACTGTCCCAACAGCCATCGGAAACTCGTTTATGACGTAAACTTGACCTATATTGCGTAGAATAGTGTAATAGTCTCTCCTTATATTTATTTATTCCGCGGTTTCCTCGTCAAAACAATACACCCTTGTATTTATCAAGGTTATACCATCTGCTCTGTCTCCAAGATAATTGATACCTGTTCGTGACATCCTATATAATGTTTACTCCATTAATATATCTTTTGTTCTCGAAATAGCAGAACTCGTTGGTTTTTTTGAGAATAATCAAATCAATTACGCTTACGCTTGACGCTACTTCTTGGGACACTCTGTATATTAAATATATTTGAACATAATGTGTTAACAAAATCGACTCTATTGTTATAGAGGCTGAATGATATGAATATTTATAAGCACCTTGTTAGCTTTAATATATTTTGTTGTTTAGTAATAAACCTATCATTATTATTTAAGTAATAAACAATCAATCATTCAATCAATAAATCGATCAAAATCTTTATTGATTGATCGATTGAAGTAATAAACCCAGCTTTAGAACTCAATCTCCCCGGATGATAAAATAAATCCCACTTTTCACCTACTAAAGGAATATTATGGTAAATTATGTATGGATGTTTGTATGTTTGTATTTTAATAAGACCAAAAAGGCTAAAATTTGGTACACAGAAAATCCTTACCCTCGGTGGACACAGAATACGTTTTATCTCGGAAAATTGGATATTTTCCGAAGAATAAGCAAAGAACGACTTTTACGCGAATGGAGACGCGGACTAAAGCTAGTTATAAAGTAATAATGTCACTACATTCACTAATTACTCTTATATCCTTAACAATAAGCTCCACATTACCGTAACCCTTAAAAGCTCCCAAAAATCATAACAAAGCACTCAGCACAACACGGAACTTTCATAAGCATATTTCACAAAGTAAGAGCTTAAGAACAGTTAGAAGGAAGTGATAAAGTTAGGTGGAATGTACATTAGCGGTGCGGACGCCGGGCTAACGAACCTGGGGGACAGACGGGCGGGGGAAACGCTGCGTTTTTTCAATAATGCAGAACTACATTTGTGTTTTTGCAACGTCTTAATAATCGTTCCATTTCACTTTTTCTCCTATTGAGAAATTATTAATTTATTCTTTCAATTATCATGAAGCCGATTTTTTTCAATCATGGTATTAAAAAAGGAAAATTAGGTAATGGGTAATTCTTCGAGCGTTTCAACCACTCTCATTCCTCTGGTCGCATTAATGTCAAATTTTCAATAGATTAAGATAGAATTTTCAATTATTTTGTAGAAGTCAGGGCACTCTACACGATAACTGAAAATAGGATCCAAAGCTACAGGAATTTCGAAATTAATGCGACCAGGGGAATGAGAGCGGTTGAAACGCTCGAAGAATTACCCAAATCCAGGTGACTAAATTTATAATAACGGCCTTATCTGTTTAAACGTTAGGTGCTTTATTATTATTTTCTAAAAGCGTTAATTATATAAAAGTGAATACTGCTTTCTGTGTCCTTTTAAACTATCCATATATATTTAGGTAAACTATAAGATTACAATTTTTTTATTTTATATCGTTTCAACCGCCCGCGTGTCTTTACCATTTCATTATTTGTAAACGAACAGTCGCAACTGTCAAATGTTTGTTCGATAGACATCGCGTTTGCTTGTCTACGCGTTGTTTATAACAAAAATACAAACTTACATTTGCCGGTCGTCTTGCCGCTTTAGTCTATCGATGCAATTGAATATTGTATGACACTGTTAGTTATTAATTTGGCCGTCTGTAAAAGTAAGCTGGTATTGTGAACGTCAATGGAACCGATTTTAGAATTTTATTTAGTCAGGTGTGTACGGTACTTTATGGTAATTCCTATAGCAATTTTAATAACAATGCAATGATAATGACGCGTTGCTTTGAACTATGCGAATGCATTGTTTTATGCATCTATTTGAACCGACAGTTATGTCAACGTGTCGATTGTTATAAATGTGGGACAGTTATGTTTATTTCTTATAATTGATGTGACAAGTGTTTAATAAGACATATGGCAATAAAAGGTTTATAAAATATCTATATTTATAATAAGAAAGCAATTAAGTATTGTTGTAAATAGATTTTGTAAATGATATTAGGATAAACTTATTACTTTTATATAATCTTTATTATTCCCTCCGCGTCGCACGACCGTGGGTCACCCTGTATATAATGTTGTCTAATACTTATAGAAAAAGCATAGTACAGATAACTTTGCGAGTAGGTTTATTTCTGTGAAATTGTTCCCTAATATATTTTAATTAAAGTGTGATTACCTACCTATTCCTTTACATACATTAACATATGTAAGTATAACGTTGTTTATTACAACTTTATGCTTTATTATGACTAGATTAACTTGTGTATTTTCCCCAAATATTTATTATTTTAATTCACTCTACAACCCAGCAGAATTCAGTCGTCAACGTTGGTACCGCATTAATCCAATCCGACCAAATACGAGAGGTCGTTTACCCCCAGTAATAAACTCATAAAACTAGCGCGGAGATTACCTCTCTATTTGGCTAGCTTATCTGACGCCCGCAGCGCAGCAAAGATTAAAAATACAGACTGCATTGTTCTTTGGAATAATTAAATGTATTATTTTAGCTTTTTAGAAACATTAACGTGTAGCTGTATGTATAAAAAAAAACTGCCAGTTAAATAAAAGCCTTTAAATGTTTATCACACAATTAGGATTAAGTAAATCGGGATGAAAAAAGATATAGAGGCATGAAAATTTACTTATGTATATATTTTTAGAATAAAAAGTATTCTATGTATCTTTTAATCCAAATCTTTGGATGAGCTGCTTAGTCGACAAAACTGTGGCCTAAGTGGTGAAGTACTTAACTCTGCCATGCGGGACATTTTAAGCTCGCCAATCAATAATTCTTCGACGAAGATAGTCGTAAATTGTTTTAAAGAATCTTAACTAGTTCATCATTCAATTAATCTACAAATTACACTAGGCAACACTCAGTATCGGGAAAAATTCTTAGCATATTTTGTAGATAACCATGCACCTAATACCAGAAAAATAATCATTTATTTAAATCAAGTATATTTTTTTTTTTTAATCTCTTTTTTTGTCAATTGAGGAAGGTAGCTCTAAATTTCTTTTAAAAGCTTTACGTGACTGAGATGTTTTATTAACTGTTCTAAGTTATCTGTAGCATGGTGAACCTGAATCACAGAATCAGATCTCTGGGAAAAAAAAATTGTGTTGCCTAGTGTTATTAATCTTAAATTGTGTGTATTTTGGCTTTGGTCGACGAAAAAGCTAGGTGAATATAGTAGGTAAGTACTAAAATAACTCTGCCTTATATACGTGCCTACAAGCGTGCGCATCTTAAGCTCGACGGTTAACAATTCATCGACAAGGAAAAGGACTAATTGTTTGAAAGAACCAACACCCTGTTCTGTTTCTCTATGGCCCTTAAACATTGCCGTGTTAAATTAAACAAATCTCCTGAATTATGTCAATGTTTGTATTGACTTTACAAACCTCCTCTGCGACATTGTTTATATTAATATGAAAAAGCTGTCACTACTCACTTGTAAAGTAATTAAAATATACGTCGTTGTTTATGAGTTGAGCTGTCTGCATGTATAAGTATGTATGTATGTAAACTCTTTATTGCACAAATAATAGATTTACAATTAATATTAATAAAATAAAATGTACAAAGGCGAGCTTATCCCTATAAGGGATCTCTTCCAGCTAACCTAGTATGCCTAGTGTTCCTAGTAGTATGTTTCTCTTGCAACCAAGGAATTTGCAATCTATGGAGGTTGCACAGCTAAAAATCAATTTGAAGCTAGAACATTTTAACTTGATTTACGTCACGGATACACTGCATCTCTTCCTCCATGAATAGAGAAAAGAAATGAAAACATTTTCCATCTCAGTTGCAATTCACACAAATTTATCTAATTCCAAACCAGGGACACCGTATAATTTGGATATCGATATCGGATATCGATATAAACATCGATAATAAGGTATCGTACCGAAAATTATTTATCGATACCTAATATCGATAAATAATTTTCGGTACATTAATATCTATATTTTGACAGAACTCCGTGATTTATGAACCGATTTGATTTTTTTTTATTCAGTCAGGTACATACATACTTAGGTACACACCTACCCGAATTAAACATACCCGGTTCAGATTGGTCTCATTTCTACGAGTATAAGAATGATAATGATGGAATCCATGAGGAATCGACGGAACTCTTTGAAAAATCGTAGGTACAGTCAAAGGCACTAATATCTGTACATCCATCGCGTCATATGTACAGTGTGTTTTTTAAACAGTGGCAATATTTGGCAAGGTGATTATGTATCTGATTACTATTACTATTTTGATTACTATTTATTTATTGTGTTAGCATAATTTGCTATAAAAATATGTACATATTAGTATCGGTACCAAGTATCGATAAAAATATCAATATATGTTTACCGATACAATTATCGATATATTCGGGAAGTATC
This sequence comes from Tortrix viridana, assembly GCA_963241965.1. NCBI lineage: Eukaryota > Metazoa > Arthropoda > Insecta > Lepidoptera > Tortricidae > Tortrix > Tortrix viridana. Next base: position 1,272,686 of record OY725195.1, on the reverse strand, counting down.
GATTTTGTTATAATTTTTTTTAATACCGATATTATGTCGGTTATTGATTTACAGTCCCTGTTCCAAACTAAGCTCTAGGCTTCGGCTTCGATAAACATACTAATATAAAGGAATACATGCGTCCACCACTTAAAAACAATTACTAGCGCTCACACAAACATTTGCCGTTCGGAATCGAACCCGGGACTCTCAGCTTCATAGGCCGGGTACCAACTAAGCTAACCGCGTCGTCAATGCTATATGCTTTCTCAATTTAGAAATTTTAGTTGAAACATCGTGTCCATTCTGTTTTTTACTCTTTGACCCAAGACAAAGCGACGCCGTGTCACATTAAACAAATCCCCAAGTTATGACAATATTTGTATTGGCTGTGCACACCCCACGCCAGCACAGCCTTTTGTATTGGGAAAATATTCTGTTAAGGCACGTTTTGTCGGGCTGAACAAAATTTGGTTAATTTTCTTTTTTGTTTTGTCCGCTCTTTGTAGCATTTGCAGTGTATCTTGACAAGTTTTAGATGAATTGCATTGACATTAGTTAACGAGCCTCACGAAGAAAAACTATACTACTACAAGTCAAAGTCAAAGTCAAAATATTTATTCAGTAAATTGGCCACATACGGGCTCTTTTACACGTCGGTAATATAGTGTGAATCTACCAGCGCTTCGGACAAGACCATCATTGCGGAGAAGAAGCGCCGCAAGAAACTCCAGCAGAAGGTCATTTTTTCAAACTACTATTTAGCGGAACATAAAAAAAGGGTTTAATTTTTAATATAACAATTAAACCTATTTAAAAACATTTAACCGATGACTCACATCACTACATAGTATAAAACAAAGTCGCTTCCCGCCGTCTGTCCCTCTGTATGTACGCTTAGATCTTTCAAACTACGCAACGGATTTCAATGCGGTTTTTACCATCAGTTAGATAATTGTTCACAGAAGGTTTATGTATATAATAGTACCCGGAGCGAAGCGAGGGCGGGTCGTTAGTATGTCGTATAATTCTTCAAGACCGTATGAGTGTTATAGCTAAGACCGGTCGCCAGTTGATTGTAGTTTTTAACTTTTTCTATATTCTCTGGTACATTAGAACACCTTTCCAGCACAAAAAAAATGTCCCCTAATTTGCCAAACATTATAAAACAAAACTTTAATCCTCAAGGACTTGCTAAACGAGAAACCAAACGCACCTGAAATTTCAGTGCCAAATGCCCAAAGCCCCATAGATAATGTGCCCATTACCCAGTTCGTGGCACTCAACATAAAAATACGCAGCGAATTTCACAATTTAAAAGGATATATATTCTCCACGAGATATGGTAAGCCATTATCGGTCGAAATTTATTCTTGCTCTGGCTTAAGAGCTCTGTGAATTATTAGTACTGAAATTTATTATGTTTTTAAGGTAAGAATTATTTGTTTCCAATATTTCAGGTATACACTGAAAGGAAATTAATTTATTAATAAGTAAGTACGAACCTGTATCGGAAATTGGCTTTTACTTATGCATACATACATAATTATATACATACATATAAAATAAAAATAAAAAATATCAGGGGACAATCTCACACAAATTGACCTAGTCCCAAACTAAGCTAGGCTATACTATGGGTACTAGACAATGATAAACATACTTGTATAGAGAAATACATACTTAAATACATAGAAAACAGCCATGACTCAGGTACAAATACTCGCCCTCATCACACAAAATATTTGCCCATATGGATTCGAACCCGGGACCGCTAGCTTCGTAGGCATAACTGTTACTGTTAGTCTGTGTTGCCCCTTAAAGGTTTAATACTCTACATTGTCACATAATTCTCTTTATTCCGGAAAATGTGATAGTTTCTGAGGGAAAAGCAATAAATGACCTCGACGCGGCAAAAACTAGTATCCCTTTTATACAGGGTGTCCCAATATCAGTAACCCACATTGACACCGGAGGTAGACCAGCCTAAGACGGACCGAACCAGCCTAACATGACCTCAGTAAAAGTCGCATGGTTTTCGAGGTATGCCAGTTTAAAGTTTGTACTGGAAAAGATCTTTAAACTGGCAAATCTTGAAAACCATAAGATCATGTTAGGCTGGTTTGGTGTGGGGACAATGCGTAACGCATTTCCACTCTGTTAAAAAAAAAAAAAAAAAAAATCGAATGGCCCAAAAATAAAATTAAAAGGCAAAAAAAAAAGGGTCTGCTTCGGTCCGTCTTAGGCTGGTCTACCTCCGGTGTCAATGTGGGTTACTGATATTGGGACACCCTGTATAATGTAACCAAAAATGGAGTGAGATAGCCGATTGAAGCCATACGCTAGGCATTCACTTAGATTTCTGGTTTAGCAACGCTATTATGCAGTCCTGAGAACGCATTTCCATGACTCCAGGCCTCTTAACCCATTTACCATGTGATCTTTAGTTATACTCCATTCAGTTTGCCATAAAAAATCGTCAAAATCGGTTCATCAACCTTTTCTGTTAAATGTATGTACTCGTACCTAACAGATAGCTAATAATTATACTTCTTCATAGAGTCCGTTCATAAGACCAAAACAACGTTTCGCAAATTACAAGGGTTTCAAAGGCTTTTTAAACAGGTTAGGTTAGGTTAGACCTGTGACCACAAACAAAAGTAAAATTCCGCAACGGGAAATACAATATTGCAAAATGAAAATTTGTAAAATGACATAGTTTGCGAAATGATGACGAATTTCAAACGAAATGGACGTCTCCTTAGAATTAATCGCATCGGAAGTGTTACCACCCTAAGCTCATTCAAATGAGCTTTAAAAAATAAAAAATGGCGGCGCCGACTCACGTTAAAAAGTAAATCTGCAAGTCAAGGCCCTTAGCCCCGTCTGAGTGCTTACGCTTAGTACTTGAGCGGAGTGTTCCTTACTAAGAACTGGAGGCTTTAGCTTAGTTTCAGCCCTGATTTTATAATGACTAGCGTCTCAATTATACATACTTGAATGATGACTAACGATGTATGACAACTTGACAGAAATATTAAAGGCTGGTCTTGTAACCGGTATTTATTTAAGTTAAACCGGTTAATTATTTAGGTTACGTTCGAATGAATTGATTTGGGAACGTTATTTCGAAGCGCTCTCTAACCGGTTACTCGGTGTTTGAATACGGGATCAATGTCCGTTGTCGCGATAGTGGCGCTGCCAATCAAATCCTGCAAACCAATCCTGTATTCTCAAGCGAACCAATCCCCTGTAATTCTTAAGCGAGCGGTCATTCACGCTCGTCTCCGCTCACATGGAGGAAGCGCTCTCTAACCGGAAAATGGATTTCGTTCCCTGTTTGCGCTCCGAGATATCCGGTTAGAGCAATGTTCTTGCGAGCATAACCTCTATTATGGGTTGGGTTCTCAAAGTATGGCTCAACCGGTACGGAAAATAAACCGGTTTTCAAGCCCTGAATAAAGGGCTTTTGAATTTTGTAACACATTGCGTGTAACATCAATTAACCGCTGTGCGGCGAGCGTCTTGACCACGCAATGAAGAGATAATTCGCTCGCCGGCGCCGCCACTAAGTCGTGGTCGTAATGGCGATACAGACTAATAGTTCACCGATCGATATCGGCCCAATTTCAAGGCTCTAAGTCATCAGGAAATCCTACTAATATTTGTGTGTGTGTAATAATGCGAATGTTTGTGTGTGTGTGTTAGTTTGTTACTCTTTCACGTTGCAACGGCTTGACGGATTTGGATGAAATTTGGAATGAAGATAGCTTATATCCTGGATTAACATATCCCGGAAAATTCGGCCGTTCCCAAAAGAAAACCGATAAATGACTTCTACGCGAACGGAGTCGCGAGCAAAAGCTTGTACCCTATAAGTTTTGATGAGTGAGTCAGTCACTATCAACATAAGCTGTTTTTGGAAATTAATAACTCTGTTTTATAGTCAGAGGGTAAAATCTGTAAATAGATTCCAAGGTGCCCGGGAAAAAAGTTATGAGGGTAAGAAATAGAGCCTGAATGGGTTTGAGTAAATATAGGTACCTACACGCTGTAACGGGGATGATGACTCGGTAAAGAAAACGAAATCTAGTCCGTCAGTTAGATTATCAAAAAATATTGGACACGTATTTTTTCTTTTGTCAATCAAACAAAAAATGACAAAGATAAAGCGCGTCAAAGTTCGGGAGTGGGGGCTCGTGACGTCACTTCTGTGTAAAAATTGTACCAAATTGTACCAAGACGTGACGTCATGCGACATTTCAACTCAATATATATATATCCGTAATTTTTTGATTATGTGAAAAAGAAAAAATACGTGTCCAATACTTTTTGATACCTGATCGACAATGAAAAAAAATTAGTCATCATCCCTAAATGTCGCTCGGTTTTTTTCTTTGTACCGGACAACGCCACGTGTCTCAATAGTAGATATTATATCGGCTACCGTCAACTGTGGCAACCCTAACTGTGGGTGCAATAACTCGCAAACGCATCGCAATTATGATATAAAGCAATTAAAACACTATGCATGAGTATTATTTAAAGTATCCAATTATAATCAATCGATTATTTGAAGCATGTGCGAGTTAGGCAAAGTTGCCACAGTTGACGCACTTGTGTCGTTCACATTTAAGAATTAACATGTCTCTAGGTAATGTTTTCACATAAATTATAAAAAACTTCAAGATTATGTGCTATTAGTCTTAAAATACATTAATCTAATATGTAGCACAATGGTCTACAAGTAAAATATACATTAACGACCTTATTCAATTAGAAACCTTGATAAAAGTTTCTATTGGAATAAAAACAAACCAATTGATAGACCAATTAATAGAGATAAAATAGAGCTCCAATTTAAATTGGGTTTCCGTGAGATTCTTTGTTAACGAAAAAAAAAAACGATTTTACATTCGGTAGCACAACAATATTCCAATTGTCATGTTACACTAACTGTTGCCCGTGACCTTGTCCGCGTAGCGAAGTCTATCTCCTTGGTAGGTAAGGTACTATCTCCTTGCCAAATTTCATTGAGATCCGTTCAGCCGTTTTGTCGTGAAAAAGTAAGAAACAGTTACTTTCGCGTTTATAATAAAACTAGCTTTTGCCCGCGACTCCGTCTGCGTAGAAGCCGTTTATCGTGTATCCCACGGGAACTATAAAATTTTCCGGGATAGAAACTATGCCATGTCCTTCCCCGGTACTCAGGCTATCTCCATACCAGATTTCATCGAAATCGGTTCAACGGTTTAGCCGTGAAAGCGTTACAGACAGACAGAGTTACTTTCGCATTTATAATATTAAGTATTAGGTCACGACACTTTTTAGGGTTCCGTAGTCAAAGTATATTATCTAAATACTGAAAATCTGAAAAGTATCTTAAATGAAAGCAGATATAACGAATTTAAAAGGAAAACTATCACGATTAAGTAGACTTAATTGATTCGTGAGAAACGATTAAAATGTTTGTACCTACCGAAAATCAGCTAAGATAACTTTAATTAGAAAATTTGCTCATATTTGTGTTTTTTTGGAGATTGTTGTTTGTGTTTGTAAGAATGGCGACAGAACCCTACATTGAGCATGGTCCGACATGCTCTTGCCCAGTTTTTTATTAATTATACCAAATTAAAAAAAAAAAAGCTTTGGTTGCCTAATGGTTTGACCTGCCGACTCTTAAGCAGAGGGTCGTGGGTTCGAACCCGGGCTCGCATCTCTAAGTTTTTCGGAATTTATGTGCGAAATACAATTTGTAAATTTACCATGAGCTTTTCGGTGAAGGAAAACATCGTGAGGAAACCTGCACACACCTGCAAAGCAATTTGACGGTGTGTGCGAAGTTCCCAATCCGCACTGGGCCCGCGTGGGGACTATAGCCCAAACCCTCTCATTGTGAGTGGAGGCCTGTGCCCAGCAGTGGGACGTATATAGGCTGGATTATTATTATATTATTATATACCAAATTGGAAGTTAGCGACACCACAACTTACTTTCTCACAACGCTCCATTTCCCTCAACTCTAAAAGCACCTCTGCGATGCCTCTTCTCTCGCGGGTAATTGTGCAGAATGCCTCTGTCCCGCCTCTTCCGAGGCAGAAACGAGGACCAATTACGAACTAGCTGGTAGCTTTACATGCTTTACAAATACCTAGTATTATAAGAACCTTTGTAGTGTAAAGATAGGTAACATTTTCACCTGTCACTGTTACTGTAACCTAGTTGGTAGTGATAGTAGTTCCGGGTTCGAAGCCCGGTACAACCAAATCATTTTGTAATGAGCGCCAATAATTTTTTCCTGAATCATGGATGTGCTCTATGTATTTAAGTATGTATTGCTCTATGTAAGTTTTTTTTTATTTAAAATAATCACACAGCATAACACTACAGCACTGTGAATTAAATTCAATTCTATTCTTTATTAATTTTTCACAATGGCATAGCTTATTTACAAAAATAAGTATTACACTATGAACCCTGGAGGCCACAGCTACGTTAGGTGAGAGGAGGGCTTATTGTTTAAGCGTGGATTTAAATTAATTATCATGAGTATCATTAATTATATACTAAACAAAGCAAAAAATAACAAAGACAATATATATGATGACATTGATGTCATATTTATGCCGATGAAGGGCGGGCGCAGTTGGCCCATCCTCTCACAAAACTTCAAGCATTCATCACACACCACCTTCCACCTACACGCAAACAAATCAAAATCTGGTGCAGACTTCAGAAGCGCATTTAGCAGATGCAAGGCGCGAACCAGCGGCGATTTAGGGCCTGCGCAAACCGGCGGAGCGCAGAGCAGATAACTTTAAATTTATCAATGTATATTCTTCCCTATTTTAATAACAATAAGGTATAAATTTGAATGCTCTGAGACCGACCTCGGAGCATCACGGGGGATTTCTACTCTACGGCTGCGGCTCTAAATTTATACCTTATTGTAATTAAAATAGGGAAGAATATACATTGATAAATTTAAAGTGATCTGCGCTGCGCTCCGCCGGTTTGCGCAGACCCTTAGTGTGTATATCGTTGTCTAGTACCCATAGTACAAGTCTATAACTTAGTTTTGGGATTGGCTCAATTTGTGTGAGATGGTCCCACTGATATTTATTTCCATATACCTCTTTGCCGTTCGGTGCGACTTAACATTCGACGTAGCCTACACAATATGTGACGTTCTCAATATAAAGGGACCTTATGGAGGCAGGCGGTTACGCCGTTTTTAGAACTGTTACCATAGTATTCGTATAGCTACAAGAATAAGAAGAGCGTAACTTCCTTCCTCCATAAGGTCCCTTTATATTGAGAACGTCACATATATTTGGTTTCTCATATTTGCTTTTTTTACTTTCACCTGTCCTGGTGTCTGTAATCATATCTTGCACGTTTTTGACTCCTCGGTGTCCGATTGAGCTGAAAGGTATACCTACGTAACTTCGGTGACAATGCAATAATATGGAACCATGGAGCTGGTCTGATGATGGAGAAAGAAGGTGGTCACAGGAACTCTTAAACTACACATGATAACCCCGTCGTGTTTGGGCTCGTTGGATTTATCTTAATAAGCAGATGATGACTGTGTAAAGTCAGCAAGAAGAGCTTGTCCCAAAAATGAAATTGACAGAAACTTATTCTACAAGAAAATGTTCTAAAAGATAAAAGATATTTATTCAGTAAGTAGGCCGCACGGGCACTTTTACACGTCAAAATCTATTAGCGCTTCCCATGAGGAGACCACTGATGAGAAGAAGCGCCGCAAGAAACTCAACAGTTAGTCATCTTTAAATAAAAATATTACAATGATACCTACTACTTATTCTAGCATTATATAAAACTATAAAAATAATATTAAATATCTGCGTAGTTTTGCAGGAAAACATGTCAGAATGATTACGAGAAAAAAAAAATATACCACACAAAACAATTTCGACATCTTCCTATAAAGGCGCTAGGAATGCTAATATTGTATTTGTTTCAATCATGCTACCTATTTATTTTAAGCTTTAGAAGAGTGGTCTAGAACAACTTTGCAGGAATAGTTCCGATCTTTAGCAGATACCAGAAATACATTGTCAAAAATCCTCATTCACCAAAAAAATCCTCAAATCTCACACACACCTCATATACCTAATTTAAAATCACACGAATCTTATAATATCTGAATAACTAGGCTCCTAAATTGCATGTAACATGGACGTAAACGACTCCCGATTACCTGAGATTTGTGGGGCAAGTTTGTAAAACGTTTTTTACAACCCCGCAAATTCACTTGGATAAGGTGTTTTTTGATAAACGAGTGTTTCTGGGAGTTTTCTGGCATTGAATGCGGCATTAACCTCATGCAGGTAATTTTAATTATTAAAAAAGTTTTTTGATGGATAATGTTGGTAGATTTTGTTGGTTGAGAGATTGCGCTTTCAAAACCATTAAAAATAATCAAAATGTGCATTATTATTATTTTTTAAAGATGTTTTCCAATTGATCTAATACGCCAGGGTTTATATATCGTAAATATAAGTGTTTTTTTTTTACCCTTGAATCACCGACACTCATTTCATAGAATGTTTTACTTCACGGATTTTTCATTTCATCGACAGGCATTTCCACGTGCAGGAGTTATAATTTTTTGGTGATCACAGGTCTAACCTAACCTACGTAACTCATACATAAGATAAACTGAAAACAATAAGGTTTCAGCAGAAATTAGCTTTCGATCAAATGATTCGGTGAAACGACACATTCGATTAAATGATTGTCTGAAAAACAGGGTGACACCGTTTTTTTGTACACCCTGGTTTATTTAACTTTGCAGTCGTAATGAACATAAAAGTACGTTATTAAAAATTATTTATTTTGAAGTATTACCACTAATAATTAAATTAATGTAATGAGCCGTCGGTTTAGTTTAGTTTGTCTTGTATTTAATTTAACTGATGTTGACATTTTGGAAAGGTACAATAGTAGATTGTACAACAAGTGCATAAAACGCACCATTTTACGCGAGACGTTTTCCATCCAAGCGAGCTTGTGAGCGACGTGTTGTACAGAGTTGTACACTCTACTTTTCACTTCGATTGCGAGGAAATGAAACAGCAACATGATAAAAAAAAATGCGACGAAATAAAAATTATAAGTTTTTTTCATGAAGCTTTATTGTGCTTTGGCTGTTGGTATCCTTGCCTTGGTCTTAGAATACTAACGAAACGAAATAAAATAAAGAGGTTATTCTATGAAGTTAAAGTTGTTCGTGTGGCTGTTGGACCGATTGCGTAAGTCTTCGACGAAGATTTTACTTTATGCACTAGAGCATAAGAATCGACTTTATGTCGCCTACGCACGACATAAAGACGAACTTTTAGAGCATGAGACGTGAAAATAACATCTCATCGAGCTCAGTTTGGAACTGGGTCAGTTTGTGAAATTATCCGATGATATTTACATTTATTTTTCAAAGTGACGTGATCAATTAAATTTTGAGATTTTAATACTATTTGATATGGTTATACAAATAGAAATTCATTTGTGACGTTCTCAATATAAAGAGACCTTATGGAAGAAGGCAGTTACGCTCTTCTTATTCTTTTAGCTATACGAATACTATGGTAACCGTTCTAAAAACGGCGTAACCGCCTGCCTCCATAAGGTCCCTTTATATTGAGAACGTCACATTTTCTTGACAACACTAGCGACCCGCCCTCGTTCCGCTTCGGTTATAGATTAAAATATTACCTACGTTACCCTAAGGGCCTGTTTCACAATTGACAAGTTAATTTATATGTCAGTTAAATATAGCCTCTCTTTGTCTATTTTCAAGTGTAAGAAAGTGAAAGGGCTAAATTTATTCGACAGATATACTTTACTTGACGATTGTGAAATAAGCGGTAAAAGTCCATTCTAAATATTGGTGAAAGAATTTTTTAAATCGGATGAGTAGTTACAGAGATTACCTACATCCAAACATACACACTTTACCTCTTTATAATATTAGTGTTAATTACCCACCGAAATTAATTTGCCTTTAGCATCGCGCAAAAACCGACAAAAAACCTTTAACACGAGACTCAGCTTAAATAATCCACGGCCGACTTAACCTTATTAAAGCCACTCGAGAAATATTTACAAGAGCAAAAAAATATAAATCTGGATCTGAATCCTCACCCTTAAATAAGGAGCCTAATTAAGGGTGCGACAGACAAACGCGTTGACGGAAAAATGCGTAACGAACCGTGTCGCGACGGTAGCAAGGGGTGGAAGTTAGAGGCTGAAGCGGGTACAAGTCTTAGCCTGCCTTTCCATAGAAGCGGAGACGAGCGGTGCGGAGAGGAGCTGTGTAGGAATCGACCAATCACATTGGTTGTAATCCACATCTCATCTCCGCTCCGATTCAATGGAAACAGTCAAGCGGAGACGAGATGTGGATTACACCAATGTGATTGGTCGATTCTACACAGCTCCTCTCCGCACCGCTCGTCTCCGCTTCTATGGAAAGGCAGCCTTACGACTCGGCCACGACTTTGCGCGAACGGCGGAGCGGCAAGCGATTTCCTAATACATTGCCAATTAACCACTGGTAGGCACTGTGCAATGAAGAGAAGTTTCACTTTGGTACAGTCAAGGTTATAAAACGAAAATAATAGATACGTACAAAGCCTCAAAAATATGTAACCACGATCTTTTGTCGCCGTAATAAGGTCGTGGTTACATATTTTTGACACTCTGAACGTATCTATATTTATAACCTTGACTGTACGAGGCGGTGCTGGTCTGGTGCCGGGGCGTTGTAGTGTCGTACAAATTTGATCTGTTTCTCATCAAACATTATTTCAACAAGTACCTAATGATTTCTACGTGGTTATTACACGTGACAGCATCCGGAAACTATTTATCTTTACTTACCCTGCTTCACAATTGTCAAGTAAAGCATATCTGACATAAATTTAGCCCTTTCCCTTGACACTTGAAAATAGATAAGAAGGCTAACTTTAACTGGCAGCTATGTTATTCTGTTAACACATCGTCGTTCAGTTCTACTCAGTCGATGAATAGCCGGCGAATTTACGTCGTCCGTCAAGGTGGGTAAATGACATTCAACTGCCTGCACATTCATTTAGTCGCTGGTTTTACAGCTGGTCGTCCGTGAAACCAGCGACTAAATGAATGTGCAGGCAGTTGAATGTCATTTACCCACCTTGACGGACGACGTAAATTCGCCGGCTATTCATCGACTGAGTAGAGCTGAACGATGTTGCGTTAACAGAATAACATAGCTGATATGATTTACTTATCGATTGTGAAACAGGCGGTGAATATTCTCTTATAACTTGTCCCACGCCCTGATTCTTGCTAAGAATTGGCACATTTCTCCTCCAGGGCCGAGCAATCGCAAGCAGCGCCCAGTTTACGCCGATGTAGCTACAGGGCCCGCTCGTTCAACCCTGACAAGAAATATGAACGTTGACTTTTACGTACGGAATTCTTCCTGAAGATCAAACTGTTTGATAGTTTTGCCAAATGTTGATCTTGCATCTCTCTTAGTTGACATACTTGTACTAGCCCAGTAGCGATACGACTTCGCTGTATGGAGACAAAAATATATCTAAAACAGTAATATTTTTACATCAAATTGGACTGAGTAGTTTATAATTATATGCCTTAATAATCCACCTAAATTAATGACCACGACGGTTAAAAAAAGAAAACATTTTAAAATTGAATAAAAAAATCTTTCTTTATTTTATTTAGTATAATGATGATAATAACAAATATTTTCACCGGTAAAATAATTATAGCATATTTGCTGCGAAAATGTATTATTTTTTGGTTCCTCATTACTGGGTAATAAGGTTGCAATTGCTACAGTAGTTTTGTGTAAAATACTTCATTTTATCTTAGCATTACAATATAAACTTCCACATTTATAATTCAGTGAGCGAGCGAAGCGTCTCCGTTTCAGCTTGGGCAAAGATGCTTTGTATGTCTGTCCAGCTGTTCTCCTCTGCAGGTCGCATTTTTCAACCAATTCTCGTGAAATTTTGTGAACAGCTTCAATAATTATATGGAATGTTTTTGTTGAATCAGTTTTTCGAAATTTTTCAAAATGGCGGAGATATGGGGGTTTTGCGATTACCATCTTATTTGCCGTGTTGGTGAACAGACCGCGACCTATGTCAATGTATGGGGATAACAGTTATCCAACGGCAAAGTTAAGTTTGTCGCGAGGTGTACAGCTCACGGAGAGCCACTATTATTAGTAGGATGTTATTCGGCTGCCCAAATTCAGTTATAACCCAAATTCTAAATCAGTCACTGAAAGGAACAACGCTATAGTAATTAACACCCGTCTCTTTCACTGCCTTTAATTTAGCAGGTTTTGTCTCATAAAACTGTTAAAACCAAGTTCCAGTCAGTGAAAAGCTATACGCGTCATATATCTTTGTCCCTCTCACTACATAGAACTTTAAAGTTTTGACAGCTCAATAAGTAAAACAAAGCAAAACATCAAATTTGTTGTTCTTCAAACGTTGTCAGTTAGCCAGATAGCAAGTTCGGAGATATAAAACAAAAATAAGCAACGTTCCGGGGAATATAAAATATGGGTCCCGGGGGTGGGTACAGTCGCGCGCGGAAGTGTTTCGCCGCTTATACTCGTGCTCTGGGGATTGTTTTTGTTCAAGAATTTAGCGTGTGCTAGAAAAAATGTTGTTTTTTACTTTGTACATGAATAAGTATCCGAATATAAAAATATCGGTCTCTTTTTTAGGGTTCCGTACCAAAATGGTAAAAAAGGAACCCTTATGGTGCGACTTCGTTGTCTGTCTGTATGTCACAGCAGTTTTTCTCAGCAACTTGAAATTTGGCATAGTTGTATAAATTGCTTGCCCGTATCTGTTTTTATTAAAATAAATATGAAATTGATTTTATAAATAATTAAAAAGGGGTCTAGAGGGTGGAAAATTGAAGTGATTTGATTATAGCAAGAGGAGTGTGGTATAAAAGGGCTCAATCTGCACATTTTAAAACTTTGTTTATAATTTTCCGTTTTCGAGAAGTTGACAAAAAACTTTAAAGATCTGTACTAAAATAATGGACCTTATTGCATACAATTAAAGTATAGTTTGAAGTACGGATTTAAATACGGAACCTTCGGTGCGGAATCTGACTCGCACTTGACCGATTTTTTTTCATATAATCTTGATGATACCTAAACTACGCTTTAAACAAGCCTTGAGTAGGAGGGCGGAGCTTTTAATCCGCTTCACCATCCGCTGTCTGCCTCAAATCTATTTAGAAACCAGGAAAAAGATATTATAATATTACAGCTTTACTTATTATCTGAGTACTTACCTACTTTACGAAGCACAAACTTAATACAATTTTAAGATAAATATTCATACATTTGTATAATGTTTAATTTAGTGATTTTTTTTATTACCCATGAATAGCTTTAGCCATTTATTTCTTTTCTGAAATATATTGTAGAATTTTCCAATCAGCAATAAAGTCGCTTCATATCAGTAATAAAATTTTCAAATTCAGGTCAACTTACAAACTCACAAACAATTTTCAAATCCTTTCTTTGACGCTATCGAACAGTATTAAAAAACCATCCGCTAACAGTTTTGGCGCCGACTGTACAGGCAATACGTGAGCGCGCGTGATATTTAGCGAGACATTATTTATTGTTTTTTTTTCTCCGCCATTTTGAACTATGTGAAAATGCGCGCTTGGAAATTATAAAATGTTTTACATGACCTGTTAAACTAACGGGTAATGGACTGTTTATAGCTCGACAATATATCCTGAGGCCTGCGGTGTTGACATGCAAGCACGAGATCAAATTTGACAGGTGCTAGGGAAATGAACACATCTATTCCATATTCCAACGTAAGACTTACATTACATTAAAATAAAAGTGTCTCGTCCTGACTTTTATTACCTTTTAAAACTAAGTGATTTTCACATTTTTATAGCGATTTTATTTTATCAAGACGGTACACTTTTATTTTAAACCTTAAGCGTTAAGTCTTACGTTAGGATATGGAATAGATGTATTAATTTCCCTACCGCCCTGTCAAATTGTATCTCGTGTATGCATGCTAGGGCCTGTTATGTGTAAAACATCTGTCACTTTCTGACCAGTATGTAAGTGCGAGAGTGACGGGTGCTTTATCCACACTTAAACACCGCGATAAAGGCGACTGACGACTATTACTTTTAAAATTAGATGGTACATTACAAAGTCCAACAGTAAAATGGTTTTGAACATAAATATATAAATATCAGGCACAATCTCACATATTGACCTAGTCCCAAACTAAGCTCTAGGCTTGTACAGTCGACGACAGAAAGATGTTTACACTTTTCACCTTATTCCATTGTAATAAGGTCCAAAAGTGTATACATCTTTCTGTCCGCGACTGTACTTATACCAGGCAATGATACATACTTATATAGAGAAATACATACTTAAATATTTAGAAAACATCTATGACTCAGGAACAAAATACTAAAATATACAAGAAACAATGGATGCGAGGAGGACAAAAGCGACCGTCGTGGAGATCCTTAGGGAGCAGTGGACGTCTTTCGGATCATATGATGATGATTAATAGAAAAAAAGCCGGTCAAGTGCGAGTCGGACTCGCGCACCGAGGGTTCCGCACAAACTTGTAGTCATGTAAATAGTTCGTAAATCACGGGAATACAATATAAACAAGTCCAGTATAAACTGACACGCAATAAGTATGCACTTTTGTACTTAGTGCGTGTCAGCTTATACTGGAGTCATTTTTTATGTGATGTAACTACAAATTAACGGTTCTCGGATTTTTTTCTTTACTTGTGCTATAAGACATAGCTTCTTGCAAAATTTCATGATTCTAAGTCAACGGGAAGTACCCTATAGGTTTTGATTCCCTTGAGATTCCCTTCAATATGCGGCATAAACGGCCGTATCTTTTGATTGCGTTGACTTAGATGTTTGATTTTTTCACTGATCCAAGGGACTGCCGACTTATGTATTTGGTATTAATTTCAACTTGATACCTCCACGCGTTCCTGAGAAATAGGGTCTTGACAGACACACAGACAGACAGACGGACAACAAAGTGATCCTATAAGGGTTCCGTTTTTTTCTTTGAGGTACGGAACCCTAAAAATATTTTGAATTATTCAGTACTTCACCTAACTTAAAGGCCTCCATAGACGGACTGCTTGGAGCAGTCAGTGCCTAAAGCTTCAAGCGGTCGCTGTTGGGGGATAAGCAGTTTCAATACAAAATAACAAGCAGTCGGGCTGGCAACACGAATTCTCTTTGGCCAGCCTTACACAGACAGCTTGAAGCAGTCAGGATGGACTGCTTCAAGCTGCGACTGCATAGTGAACTACAGTCTACGTACACACATGGAACCGCTCGAGCAGTAGCGACTGCTTCGGGCGGTCGGCAGCGCGGTGCAATGTCATCGTGCGGTCAAGCAGTCGCCAGGCATACACTGATTGCTCGAGCTGTCGAATGCTCTCGCGCAGTTACCTCCGCCCCCGCTCTTCATTCCACGTCGCGCGTGCCTCTGAAATTGTGACTTGTTGAGCAGTTCATACCAACCGCTGGTATAAACTGCTCCAGCAGTTATCAATGGCAGCTTCAAGCTATGGACTCTTGATCACTGGCTAACTGCTCGAGCAGTCCGTGTATGGCCGGCCTAAGGCTTGTGTGCATATTGTCAAGTCATTAAACAGTTTTCGTAAATCAATTTAGAATACACCTAAATTAAACAACAAAAACCTAAAAGCCGTGAAATCTTTTTAGTGAAACCCGTTGATTCTCCGTATTTCACTGCACCGCGCCGGAACCACTACACTCAAGTGCATCGTTATGACTCAACACATTCTTTTCGTTTACACTTCCGTGCAGTTATGTACCGTTCGACTAACAATGGTGCGTGCTCTTCAGTCCTTTTAGAAGACGGTCTGTTTGGAGTTGATAAGTACTTGCTCTCCGAGTAATGCGAGAGCAATTCGAATAAATATAATTCACCAATACAATCTTAAATATAATTTCAAGCTGCAATAAGGGCATACGTATAACGCAAACTTGCCTAGAATTAAATGTATCTTACTAAGTATTACATTTAAGTACATTTTTACCCGCGCACTAGTTAACATTTTGACATTATATATATCATGATTATTATTATTATTATGAATACATATTATGAATAATTTTCCGCCGTCTATAGCAAAATTATACACCATCACAAAAAGATTGTGTAAGTGTTAATATGTTCAATAATGTACAATTCAATTTTCATCCAAATTCTACAGTTATTTTTGCATGAAATATGCTTAAACGCCTAATAACAGAAGCCTGCAAAACAGTATTTGTAGTAGTACAATGTTGACTGACTTTGATCTTCATAAATAAAACTTTTCATCATAAACTTTGAACGGCAAACCTTGCACTATTATTTAGAGAACATACCATAGTCAATAAGCAAAAGTTCTCTGACGACGTCACTATTGCTATGATAATAAGTATCTTTTTAGTTTAACCAAAAGATCTTCCATAACTTCTTAAACCATAACTGTGTTTTGTTTGTGCAACGATTTAACGGTCGGAAACGTGAGTTTCGATTGTTATACAAATCTTATTAGTTTATCTCGCTAACTAAACGGTTAAACAGAAAAGTTTAGGTTTAACGTTAGTTATCGCATCGCAGCTAGAGAACGGATGATCGACTTAAATGTGTTTAACCCCCGACGCAAAAAAGAGGGGTGTTATAAGTTTGACGTGTGTATTATTATTATTATTCAGGAAGCGGGTATTCAAGGCTAAGATAACCTAGTATCACTGCGACCAGAGTTAATCTATTGTGATCGCCACAACCTACAGTTCTCCGCTAAGCCCTGTTAATTCTAGGAATTGCAGGACTTTTTTGGCGCCGAGATACTTGATCTCCTCTGGGCACATTATGTGCTTTCCCAATGAAGAGCTACGATGACGCATTATGGTCGGGCAGACGGTGAGAATGTGCAGGGGTGTTTCCTCCGCCAGATGGCAGAGCCTGCACAACCCTGTGTCACATTTCCCAATCGTCTGCATGTGCTTGTTTAGGCAACAGTGCCCTGTAAGCACTCTAACCAGGTTGCGAAGTTTGTTCCTACTTAGCGCTAAGGCCTCCGTAGCTGCCTTTTTGCTAAATGCTCTTATCAGGGCCTTGGAATGGTTTAAGCCTGGAGTTACCCTCCAATGTTGAATGGTTGCATTATAGCAATATGTCCGCAGGGTGAGTTTTGTTAGGCTTTTGGGGACGCCACAGAATGGCTCCGGTCCAAACTGTGTTCCCTTAGCTCCTACTCGTGCGAGTTCGTCTGCTTTCTCGTTGCCGACGATGCCCGCATGCCCTTGACGTGTGTATCTGTGTATCTGTCTGTGGCATCGTAGCTCCTAAACGGATGAAATTTGATACCTATAGTTTATTTTTGTAGAAAGGTGACTTGATCGAGAATGTTTTAGTTTTGTTTGATGAAAATCCGTTAAGCCATTTAAAAGTTATGAGCTCTGATACCGATTTTGTCGGGAGTTAATACTTGAAATTTTCTAGTGACGAAGTCCTTCCAGTGAAAATGTACGTGCTCGGAACCCGTTGAAGTTTTTGCTCATTGCTCAGCGGGCTTAGCAAGCATGCACGAGATAGAATTTGACAGGTGTCAGGGAAATTAATACATCTATTCCAAATTCTAACGCAAGACTGGACGCTTAAGGTTTAAAATAAAAGTGTCTCGTCCTGACTTTTATTACCTTTTATTACTAAGCGATTTTATCCGGAAATGCTAGAGTAATGAAATAAATCGTTCAAATCTATTAAGAGCCTGTGCACACTAGCGTTTTTGACCGGGGGTCTAAAGGCTAAAAACGCTAGTGTGAACAGGCTCTAAGCTAAGCATGATATTTAATTACTCTAGCAACTTTTTATTCGCGCTGCACTTTTTTCTTATGATGCATGTTAGGCTCGCTGTAATTAGTGGTAGGTACAATCCGTACAACTGGCTAGTTGACTAACTGGTAAAATCAGCAACTTTTATTGAAACGTCAAAACGATCCGGTAGTATGAAGTTAGTATGTAAATAGTAAAATGTGACGTCACAATTTTCAGTGTTCCTTTATAAAGTTTTTGTTGAATTAAAAATCGTTGTAACTCCAAAAATAAACGATAGTAGGTTTTTCCGTGTTATTTTCCAAAGCTTGATTGAGTGGTAGTGTAAAAATAATTGGTTTTGACATTTATCAAATAGCCAATTGTAATAAATTGTGGTGTTATTGCATTGTACTGGTTTAATTTAACTAGGTATATATTTATTTTGATTAGTTTTAAGAAAGTTGTAGGATTAATATCTTCTGGGTTAAGCTCGCTCCATCGTCGAGCTTTTCCTGACTCTTTGCTCTCGACTAATAAGTATTAAATTGACGACGCGGTTAGCCTAGTTGGTAGTGACCCTGCCTACGAAGCTTGCGGTCCCGGGTTCGAATCCCGGTATGGACAAATTTGTGTAATGAGCGCGAGTATTTGTTCCTGAGTCATGGATGTTGTCTATATATTTAAGTATGTATTTCTCTCTATAAGAATGTATCGCTGCAACCCATAGTACAAGCCTGGAGCTTAGTTTGGGACTAGGTCAATTTGTGTGAGATTGTCCCCGATTTATTTATTATTAAACAGATAAAAACCATCGACAAAATCGGGATCGCTAATCTGCCGTCCTAAGCTAAAAGGCGATATCTCAAATTCAATTGCTAAAGCAGACTCAGTCCTCTCCTGTTAGTAATGAGGTAGCAATTCCTACAGCAGTTTTAGCTTAGCAGGGCAGTAATTTCAGGCCTCACTCTTAACCTTTTCAACGCGATGTCAAATACAAAAGTCATTCACACGCCAATGAAAGCTGAAAACCAGAGCTAATTTCAACCTTACGTCATAGACACTCCGGTCTATTTTTCGCTGTCAACCGTGAAGGATAAGTCATCACTCACACGCCAATGTCACCTGAAAACCAGAGCTAATTTCAACCTTACATCATAGACACTTGGGTCTATTTTTCGCTGTCAACCGTGACGGATAAGTCATCAATCACACGCCAATGTCAGCTGAAAACCAGAGCTAATTTCAACCTTACGTCATAGACGCTCGGGTCTATTTTTCGCTGTCAACCGTGACGGATAAGTCATCACTCACACGCCAATGTCAGCTGAAAACCAGAGCTAATTTCAACCTTACGTCATAGACACTCGGATCTATTTTTCACTGTCAACCGTGACGGTTATATCCGTTGTTGGCGTTCAATACTGCCGTCCTAAGCTAAAAGGCAATATCTCAAATTCAATAGCCAAAGCAGATTCAGTCCCCTCCTGTTAGTAATGAGGTAGCAATTGCTACAGCAGTTTTGTCTAAGTTATCGCACTTTAGATTAGCAGGGCAGAATAGGTTAAATGGTTTAACGGATTTTCAGCAAACCAGGCTCGGAACGCTCCAAGTCACCTACTCATCTGTAATAGCTAACAAATGGGGAGTTTAAAAAAAATAGCACACCTTTCACTTTTTCTTCAGATTTGGGTCAAAGATTGCACGTTGGTTGGGACCACTATTTAATTCTGAACAAGAAAAATAGAAATTTCTGATACGTCCCCAAAAATATGTATGGAATTGTCTGTTTTGTTACCAAGAAATGTATTGAAACGGATAATTCCATACATCATTTTGGGGAAATATAATGAATTCTATTTTTGTTGTTCAGAATGCAACCAATGTGCAATTTTTTTCCCAAATCTGAAAAAAAACGTGAAAAGTATGCTATTTTTTTTTTAATTCTCCAAATAACGTATTTCTTATTACTTTCTGTTTATCCGCTAGAACCTCGAACTGTAAGAACGAGCGAAGCTTCTATTTTGTCATATTTACCTCGTGAATAATGTCTGTAATATTTCTGTTTCGACGGGGCCGCCAATCTGCGGTGGGATATATTTTTTATTCCCTATTCGATGAAAAGGGTTCGGCGCTACTGAAAGAGATTAATCTACCCTAATATTATAAAAATAAATAAATATAAATATTATTATTAAATGGACCCCGTTAGATGGCTACCGGAGCAGAGGCAGACCAAAAAGGAGATGGCGGGATGACTTGGACGCGTTTCGGACCGAGTGGCGGGAGCATGCGCTCAGTAGGGACGAATGGCGGAAAAGAGGGGAGGCCTTTGCCCAGCAGTGGGACACAAAAAAAATATTATAAAAAGGTAAAGTTTGGATGTACGAGTAGGAGGTATTAATCTCTGAAAAGACTCGTTCGAATTCAAAAACGCTTTCGCCAATATTTTAGAATGGACTTTCAGGACGGACATATGCATTTTTTAATACTTACCTGTTAACAGAAGCTTTACTAATATTATAAACGTGAAAATGTGTTTCTTTGTTGTTTTCACGGTTCAACGCCTTAACCAATAATGCGTGAAATTTAGAACGGAGGCAAACGCAATCTTTTACAAATTGACCGTTCCAAACTAACCTTTAGACTAGTCAATGACCGTTATACTTATCGAGCTTAAATTTATACAGGGTGAGTCTTTATATAAAGCACATATTAAAATGAGGGACATTAAATTAAATTTAATCGATGAAAAAAAATGTTATTTTTTTATCTTTTTATAACTCTCAAAAAAATATTTCGCAAAAAAAAAAGAAAAAAAAAAACATTTTTTTCGTCGATATGATTGAATTTAATGTCCTTCGTTTTAATATGTGTACTTTATAAAGACCTGTAGAAAAACTCGAGATGACCCAGGAACATATACACCACACACATATTTGCCTTTACGACAGCTACCACTATAAAAACCACTATAACAAATTGCGACACCTCTTCTTTCAGAGCTCATTAACCCTTAACTGGCTTAACGGAGGATTCACCAATCTTAGCTAAAAACACTCTCGATTTAGGGCCGTATTAATAAACTCATCTCAACTGTGATCCCCGTTTCAAGATACGTCAAAGTCAACGTCAGTCCATTGAAAACTGTCATTTTTGACACATCTTGTGACGGGGATCAGAATTGAGATGAGTTTATTAATACGGCCCTAAGTCACCTACAACAAAAACGAAATTACGACGACGCCACAAGCAGTTACACAGACATATACATACACACGTTTAACTTATAACAACCCTCGTTTTGCGTCGGGGGAAACTATCGTAATGATCGTTATACCTACATTTTCACATTTCGTCCGCGCGCACTCCCGCGCGCCTTTACCTTTTGTCTGTTTACAAAATGGCGTATCCCTTGTTATAGGACAAAAGCGATTTATTTGAAAAATCTATTGTTCCCTCGTACAATATGTCAAAACGTTCACCACTTCCCGCGGAATTACTCAGGCGTCAAATTATCACGGCTGTTTACAGAAATGTGCTACATTAATTTCGCGACTATTATTCTGTTGATATAGAACTCTTTGGCATAATAATTTCGTATTTTTTTACATAATAGAAAGAAATTTTTTTTTTTATTACAAAAAGTTGTACTATTGTAATACCTACTGTGTTGGGATTTGTAAGTTGACAGGAATTTTAAATTTAAATCTTCATTTTCCTTGTACAGTCGACAACAAAGACATGTATCCACTTTTTCACCTTATTGCATTGTAATAAGGTCTAAAAGTGGATACATAGGCCTCACACATTGATTTATATACTTATATAATTATACAGCTATGAATAGCCGGCGAATTTACGTCGTCCGTCAAGGTGGGTAAATGACATTCAACTGCCTGCACATTCATTTAGTCGCTGGTTTGACAGCTGGTCGTCTGTGAAACCAGCGACTAAATGAATGTGCAGGCAGTTGACTGTCATTTTACCCACCTTGACGGACGACGTAAATTCGCCGGCTATTCAACGACTGAGTAGAACTGAACGACGATGTGTTAACAGAATAACATAGCTGAGACTTACATAATTATATAGAGAAATACAAACTTATATAGAAAATATCCAGACTCAGGAACAAATACTCGCGCTCATCACACAAATATTTGCCCATACCGGGATTCGAACCCGGGACCGCTAGCTTCGTAGGCAGGGTCACTACCAACTAAGCTACCCGCGTCGTCAAAAGCGTTGTCAAGGACAAAAATGTTACTTTGTTCAGCTTAAACTCTTGTTAACAAAACATCCCGTTTAAAAAAATATATATGTCATCAAATCGATCACCAACCCACAAAAAAGGCCAAACAATGTCATCCTAACTTATATTGACTGCTAGAACAGATCGAAGATAAATTAATTAAAACACATAGCAATTAACATAACTCTAGGAAGGCGTGATAAAGATCGATAAGATGCGTGGGCGAGCATTCTTGACGGCTTTGGGTTCGAATCCGGCGCATTACAAAACAAATGTTTTGGGGAACATCTTGGGTACTTTAACGGAAATGATATGCGCATTTATTACGCGGTTAGCCTAGTTGGTTGACCCTGCCTATGGAGCTAGACTGCCCTGCTAACCATAGCTGCTATATCAATTGCAATCTTATTACCCAGAAATGAGGTTCCAATTATTACAGTAGTTTTGTGTAAAATACTGCCTTTTACCTTAGCAGGGCAGTAGAGGTCCCGAGTTCAATTTCGCAAGGGCAAATCGTCGCGTTACTTTCTCAACCTCGTAACTCCATTTTTTCTTGCGGTTGGTAAACTGATTCCATCATAAATTATAATTAATGATATGAAATTACCAACTGCAAGAAAAAATTGCAGATACGAGGTTGAGAAAGCAAGGTGACGAATATGATATACAGGGTGTTTTTTTATTCGTCTTAAACATTTTGGGGCTTAAATCAGTAAGTCATACTGACCAACTTTCACTATGGGACCAATTCCGAAATCGCGAAAAAAATTTGACCCTCGCATACAAAACATCGTCAGCTGACTAGCCAAAATGTATGGGTGGTGAAATTTTTTTTCGCGATTTCGGGGTTGGTCCCATAGTGTAAGTTGATCAGTATGACTTACTGATTTAACCCCCAAAATGTTTAAGACGAATAAAAAAACACCCAGTATACCTACAGAGTGAAATGGGAGACTTGATCAGAATTAACTTAATTTAGCTCTTTTAATAATTACATATCGTTTCTTATTAATTGAGTAACATTATTAAACTTTTTTTTTAAACGAGATCTAATAAGTACTACAGTAAATCACTCTACATTACTGTAGTACTTAATTTTTAACTTTGTCTTTGTCAAATGTGACAATGTATTTTTTCGTAGGTCTTTTTGCTATACCATTAACAGCTATTTTGAAGAGGTTTCTTTCTTGGTCAAATGTTTATTGTAGGGTGACCATTAAAGCAGCATCTACATTTTTTCTATTTACTTTAAATAATAAAAACAAAAAAACGTTAATGTTTCACGTGAATATGGTCGTCCAGGGTTAGTAATTCGTCACTTAATTAGATGATTACGTCTCCCGTTTCACCCTGTATTTATGATGAGCGCGAGTATTTGTTCCTAAGTAACAATTCTACAGTTTATTTGAAGACAGTTACATTTTTTTAATTCGGATTCGATTTAGTTAATGCCCTTTAGGTACGCTCCTCAACTCACATTTATTCTTAATCATTTCGGAATGGTAAAAACGTTCTCAACCCACAAAGTAATATCAAAATTAATAAAGTTCCTTGTCGAATATGAAACTTTGCAATTGTGGGTCCCCTCGTAAAAGGAATATGACGACGGTCGTTTAGCAGAGGTTATTCATGATACCAGGGGTTTATGGTTTCCTAGTACCTAATACCTATGTTCCTTTAAAAAAAAGGGTTTTCAAAAGTTTTATTTAACTAACAATGTTCATAAATAAATAAAAGACAGAATTGTTACATAAAAACATACAAAAATACTCATTTAATTAAATAAGTAATTAATAAGTGAGATCAAAGTACAAATCGAAGTCATCATAACCAAACTGAAACCGGCAAGTATTTTTCCTAAATTCCTTGATAAAATGACGACAAATAAGAATATGACGTATTATAAAAACACGTGTCACCCACAGCTGGAGTATGAATCAGCTGACAGCCCTACGGTAAGCACGCAAATTACTTACCCCGAACATTTGCTCGTGGGGCGACCATGAAAGAGTCTAATTGACGGATATATGTTGAAAATATAGTAAAGATTACAATTTTTTTATATACTACTCTGTCAAGAAAGTACCGGGAAAAGATCAATAATACACAAACTGTTTGTTAATCATCCAAATTTATTTTATCACCTTCAAAGTATGCTCCTTCAGAAACGATACACTTACGCCAACGAATAATCCAATCATCAAAACATTTTTTAAACGCTGTTTCCGGAATTGAATTCAGTTCTCGGCGCGAATTCTCCTTTATGTCTTCTACCGATTGAAAACGGGTGCCACGAAGTGGTAATTTGAGTTTAGGAAAAAGAAAGAAGTCGGCAGGAGCCATATCTGGTGAATATGGTGGTTGCTCGATGGTATTTGTTGAGTGTTTGGTCAAAAATTCTTTCACAATGATGGCCTTGTGCGAAGGCGCATTATCGTGGTGCAAAATCCAAGAATTTTCATTCCACAAATCTGGCCTTTTTCGTCGAATTTGCTCTCTTAAATGCCGCATAACGCTCAAATAATATTCTTTATTTACCGTTTGACCTTCCGGCAAGAATTCCGAGTGCACAACACCGCGATAGTCAAAGAAAACAGTCAACATGACTTTGACTTTTGATCGACTTTGGCGTGGTTTCTTCGGTTTCGGTTCAGTTGGAAGGCGCCACTCCGAAGCTTGTTGACTAGTTTGCATGTCAAACTCGTAAACCCACGTCTCGTCACCAGTAACAATGCGTTTCATGAATGTTGGGTCGGAATTGACTCGTTCTAGCATGTCCTCAGCGACTCTCATGCGATTGAGTTTTTGGAGAAAATTCAGGTCTTTTGGGACTAGCCGAGCGGTAACATGTTTCATACCCAAATGATTAGTTAAAATAGTACGGATCGACTCGTGAGATACAGAAAGTTCGGCGGCTATCTCTCTCAAAGTTGAATGAGGATTTTCAGTCACTATTTCCTTCACTTTTGCGATGTTAACTTCAGTTGCAGACGTTGATGGCCTACCAGAGCGAGGCAAATCTTCCATCACATCTCGACCGCTTTTGAACGCTTTGTACCACTCATAAACACGTGTTTTTGATAAAGTCGAATCACCGTAAGCCTTCTGTAACATTTTCAGTGACTCCGAACACGAAATTCCATTGGCGATGCAAAATTTAAGACAAACTCTTTGTTCAATGTTTTTGTCCATTATGAAATTCGCAATACACACTAGATATGATATAACTAAAAACAGCACTGTATTTAATATAAATAACAGATGCAACTCAAACTCCGCGCCAAAATAGAAAACAGTTGTGCCAATCTAACAACAACAAAAAAAACAAAAATTTGAATTTGGAACCATAAACAAATCATCCATTCCCGATACTTTGTTGACTGAAGTACTTGGATTTTCTCTGCGAATTCAATAAGAAATAAGGAGATTCACAGAACTAAAGTTACCGACACAGCTCTGCAAGTTGTTGTTGTACGACCCGGCCGCGACTCGAGCGAATTCTCTCTTCATTGCTCGGTCGAGACGCTCGCCACACAAGGGGTCATTGACATGATACGCAATGTATTAGGAAATCGCCGGTCGCTCAAAGTCGTGGCCAGGCCCTTAAGTGGCATATTCCTAGTAGAACCGATGGCCGTTAGGGTGGAAAGATCTAGAGTAACCATGTACCGGAAAGCCCAATGTTGGCAGACCTCCCATAACGACGATAAAATGGTTGCTAATGATTGGAAGATACATAGATGAGAGTGGCACAGATCTGATCACGGTGGTGATCTTTGGGTAAGGTCTATGTAGCAGTGGACGTGTTTTGACTGAAATAATGATGATAATAGATCCCATAGAAGCCCGATCATGAAGAGTCTACCCGGGATCATGGCGCATGTAACTGCGTTGGGTTTACCCTTGAATGACCGACACTCATTTCATAGAATGTTTTACGTCGAATTTTCATTTCATCGACAGGCATTTAACTTCCACGTGCAGGAGTTATAATTTTTTTGGCGGTCACAGGTCTAACCTAACCTAGCCTACGTAACCCATGCTTCAGATAACCTGAAAACAATAAGGTTTCACCAGAAATTAGCTTTCGATGAAATGAAGCTCGGCGAAACGACACATTCGATTAAATGAGTATTAGCTAAACAAGGGGACACCAGTTTATTTATTAAGCAAAGCTAAATTATGCTTAATACCAGTACTCTATATTCAAGCCGCGGATAGACTTGGTTACTTTATGTTAAATAACAATTAAATAGATAAAAACCTCCGACGAAACTAGGACCCCTGCTTCCAGAGCTGGTTTTTCATGAAACCTCTACGAACATTCTCGGTCTAGTTACCTTTCTGACAAAATAAACTAGAGGCTGTAGACCTCACGACAAACTTAACTTTGCCGTTGGAAAACTGTTATCCCCATACATCGACATAGGTCGCGGTCGGTTTACCAACACTGCAAATAAGTTTGTAATCGCAAAAACCATTTCCGCCATTTAAAAAAAATCGAAAAACTGAATCAATAAAAAAATCCATGCAATTATTAATTTCACGATAATCCGAACAAACGAGCAGACACCCGGACATACGAAAGCATTTTGCCCAAGCTGAAACGGAGACGCTTCGCACTCGCTCGGTCAATTAAAACAAATCCGGTCCATCCCTGGGAGCTACGACGCCATAGACAGATACACAGATACACGGGGTAAAATAACACTTTTTGCGTCGGGGGTCAAAAATGTTTAAAAAAAAGCGGATGAAAGGAACAAGAATCGTAACTTAATAGATATTCAAATTAACTACAAGTCAACCCTCGTCTGAGACATGTCCCGACAAGTCCGCGGAATATCCCCGTTTATTCGGGAACGTGGTCACGCCGGACCGCAGTTGGCGTAACGCGGATTTTGACAGATAAGGGATTTCGCCAAAACTTGTGACTGATGTCTCTTATTCAACTCGCGCGCGGCGTTGGTCATAAGAGAGAGCGGAAGGAGTGAATTGTTAAACTTGATGAAAGAGGTTTTAAAGAACGTCTTATTGGTGACATCTCACACCAGAATCTCAAGATCAGTTTATTAATACAGCCTTAAGAAAAAATTCAGAAAAACGAGAAACTACGCATTCAAGTCCTTTCGCAGTTCCCCAGACAACGATACGATTTTCGTTTTGTTCAAATGAAATAATAACTACCCAAGTAGCACAAAAGATGTGTAAGAGCTTATACAGCTATTAAAACTCCAGTTTCAGCATTTTAAGGGCTGTAAAGCTGTTATACAGCTTGTGTGCTACTTGGCTATGCTTTCGCGCATTGATGAAACGTTAGTTAGCGTAATGCATCTTGGCTAAGGGCCCAGAGCCCTTAGCCAAGATGCCCATCGCTAACTAGCGTTTCTATTCGTTTCGTTTTTAAACCAATCGCGTCACTGGTAGATCACGTCATACGATGAGTCACGTGACGCGATTGGTTTAAAAACGAAACGAATAGAAACGCTATAAAGTTATTGATGGGCATCTTGGCTAAGGGCCCTGATCAGCTCCACGGTACCACATTCCATTATCACTGAAGTTACGTATACCAAACAGCTCAGTAGGACACCGGAAGTGGTTCTTATTCAGCTTGTAAAAAATAACCACCCCCGCTATCTTCTACAACTTGCGCAGGTGTCGGTGCGTGAAGCCTCAAGAGAAAATTCGCAGCTGATCCCGCCGCCGGGCTTCGCTAAACGGCTAGAGTTAAACATCACCGAGTTTTATGGTGCGCGTACACGATGTAATAATAATAACTATTAAATAAATATAAAAGTGACAGACAACCGAGTACCATATTGTATTTAATCCTCGATGCAAAAAGATGGGTGTTTGACGTGTCTAGCTGTGTGTGTATCTGTGTATGTATTTGTGTACAACTGTGTATGTGTCTGTGGCATCGTAGCTCCTAAACGGGTGGACCGATTTTGACTTAATCGAGCGTGTTAAAAGTTATGAGCTCTGATCACGATTTTGTCCGGAGTTTTTTAATACTTGAAATCTTCCAGTGCCGAAGTCACGCTAGTGAAAATGTACGTGCTCGGAGCCCGTTGAAGTTTTTGCTCATTGCTCAGATATTTTTTCAGGCGCTGATGTCGGGGATTTTTAACTCGGTTAGGTTATATACTAACACGATTTTCACACATACAACGAACGAACTAGCCACTCTGGTTTTATTGTACAGCCATCGTCAAATAAATAGGAGCAGCCAAAATGGACAAATATATAGCAACACATCCTTATTCCTATAGTAATAGAGATGTGTTGCAATATATTTGGACAATTTCGCTGCTCCTATCTATTTGATGCTGACTACTCATATGTGTGTATCATCGCCATCGCAGAACTTAAACGACGCATCCGTCAGCTTGTCAGCGAATTATTAACAGTGGGCCTAACAAGATGCATTCTACAAACTTTATCACTAAAATAAAAATAAAATATAGGATTGGCGGTCTCGGGGGCGCTTATGGCGCTTATGTAATTTCCATACATTTTGAGAGTTTTTTAATAACGAAAGCTGCCTTAGAATGCCGGCCCGCCTAGGCCCGCTGATGACCTACGTGTAAAGTTGTCCTACGTGGTAACTGCGCATGGGCATGAGGCCTACAGTCAAAGTCATAAATCGAGGGTTGCGAGGTAAAACCCGATAAGTAAACATAATTTGTTTTAGAATATTGAATTTCGAAGGCGTTTTAAGAAGCTTAAATTTTGCATGGTTCATTATCTCAACTTATGGGGTTTTACCATGCAACCCTCGAAATATGTGTACACGTTTAGTACCTTGTCACCTTATACCTTGTTGTCTTGTTCACTTTATCGCTGTGACATTCATATATTATGGCAGTTTAAACATGACATTAAATATACAAGGTACTAATACGTACATAAATATAAATAAATATCAGAGGACAATCTCACACAAATTGACGCAGTCCCAAACTAAGCTCTAGGCTTGTACTTCGGGCACTAGACTACGATAAACATACTTACGAGTATATAGAGAAATACATACTTAAATACATCCATGACTTAGGAACAAATACTCGCGCTCTCACACAAATATTTGCCCATACCGGGATTCGAACCTGAACATTGACTGTACGTAGTAACTTTGACCGGGCTAGTTTGAAGAGGAAAGCTGCGAACAAGCACGCGGAACAACTTAAACTTGCTGGTTAATAATTCACCGACGAGCTGCGGGCGAGTTGTTTGAATAAGCGAGTGATACTTCTATGTATGTATACTTTCTTATTACACAGTAGTGGAGTAGAGATTGTACAGATGACCCGATTTTTACAATATAACACTTAAGGTGGACATTCACGGTCAGTTAAACTGATCAATTAACTGACGTACATCCAGAAGCTGACCTTGAGTTCGTATAATTTTAACTTAAGATTTCACATTCACGGTCAGTTTTTGGATGTACGTCAGTTCAACTGATCAGTTTAACTGACCGTGAACGTCCAGCTTTAAGAAATCGCCATTCTTTTTAGGGTTCCGTACCCGAAGGGTGCCCAATGGATAGGGTCCCGCTAAAAATATGCCTACGCTGTCCGTCCGTCTGTCTGTCTGTCTTAACTATAAAGAGCTGTATCTATTGAATGAACCGTCATAGATAGCGGGTTGATTTTTATTCGGAATATATTATTACGGCGGATTTACTAACAAATAAAAAAGTGAAATAATAAAGGTTTTTTTTTTCAACGTATTTTTATTTTTGTTGTATCGTAAAAAAGGTAAAACATACAAGCGTCAAATTTGGTATGATTATAGAACAACGAATAACAACAAATACTAAAAACCGGCCAAATGTGTACGGAACCCTCAGTGCGCGGGTCCGACTCGCACTTGCCCGGTGTTTTTAGGTTAGGTTAAAAAAGGAATCGTCTGTACTACTTACACTTGTTTGACAGACATACAGGCCAGTTGTTAATAATTTGTAAATACTCGACATCTTTTACCTAATTTTTGTTCCCCTGAGTTTTTCCGCCATTAATTTCCGCTGACCTCGTTTACTTGTAAACACTTAACTAATACGAAATCGTTGCTTTTCCGGAGTTCCTCGCGATTAGCTTAGTTACACTTGCTTGCAAAATAACTAACCACTTTTCTAGTACACGCTTTTGTTTTTACCAGAATAATAAATCAAGGTCATTTATTATTCCCCTTTGATTTCCCAGTAAGTATTAAATTCTACATACTGTTGTATAAACAACCGTTCCCTGGTTAAGGGCGAACGATTGCTTACACAAACAAACACATCCGTTAGGAGTGCTTATAACGTAAAATTTTGGCCTCCAAGACTAAAAAGGAAAACGAGGTTATTTTCGAACAATTATTTAATCCTAAAAAGACGAAAAACACAAAACAAATTTGGAATTGGTATAAAAAAATAATCAACATAAAGTGGTATCAAAAATATCTCACGTACTAGATCCCGGTAGAATTACACAAATAAATTTGTTATGAGATTAACCGAAAAGGAAACTTAGTCTAACATAGTTCAAAAAAAGAGATTTAACATGTTATGCGGTCACAAATAAAACGTACAATCTTGCAGAGATAAAGAGCAGAGGTTAAGAAAAATAATCCTAAATTATTGGAGTATGTTCCAATTCAAATTAAAATTTCAAAAGGGCCATTTTGAATGTTAATAAAATTAGGTTACATATTAGTAAAAATTACTGTTATTAAGCTGCTTGTTCCCATCTGTCCTTCGGCTAGGCAACAATTAAATATGACAACGTAGAGACTTCTTTAAAAATCTGTTCGAGTAAAGAGATATGTGATAAATTTTGCTACTTAAGTGATTGAGAAGGTAGGGCGACCTTATTGCACGGTGATGAGTCACACTAGGCAACCATCGCTGATCGGACGAACCGGCTGAACTCCGAAGGCAGGAATTTCGACTGCATCAACACGCATCGCTGCATGGGTCGAATTGGAACGGCTGGGAAAACGGTCAAATGCGCCGCCCGGGGGGACTCGCTGAAATAAAAGTACAAATAAACTACTAGGCCTAAAAATCACCGCCTAGTGAATCGACCGAAGTCTAAAATACTTACCCGCTTAATCCAGGTAATAAGCGGCCTTCTGAGAGATAATCAGGAACTGATGACAGTCACAATTGCTCAAATTAAAAAAAATATGTATTTTCAACACGTAGAGATGCTGTTCTCGTCGGGACGTGTAGTACGGTAATGACAAGAGACCAAGAGACATGCGCGAACCGATCAAGAAATTTTAAATTCAAATAAAAAGAAAACCTATAACCTGCCATGTATGAAACAGGCAAAACGGTCAAGGAAAAGTTGCATCCATAAAAAGGAGGTTGTCAATGGCTAAGAATTTACATAAGCATAGAAGTGACGCTTCATGTAGCTATAATGCTACAATACTCAGTAACCTATTTCTTGTTCGATAACGTTTTGCGGACTCAGCATCAATTCAGAGATAAAGTCAGCGCCAGTCCGGGCAGCCGGCCAACGCGGAGTTTGGAATCTTGCATATCGCCATCGCTGATTATCTGGAATAAGATCTATGCACGATCGATTGATAGATTGGTTAGATCTTCGTTGATACAATAATAATTTTGCGAGTTATTCGTTCTAATACTTTATATGCATGTTTGTCAGTCTGTATATTTTGTGACGTCCTCACGATTGAAGTGCTAAACCGATTTTGATGATTCAGATTTCAATTATTAATTACTTAACTTAATGTTACAATATGTTTTAGTGGAATTAATAGTTATGAATATGCTGAGATACCTGCAATGTAGAACAAGTTTCATATTTTGCATATTTTTTATCCGAAAATGATAAAAATAAAAGATTTATTTATTGTTATCGGCATTGTATGAACACAATTATAAAACAACGTTTTTTTTGTTAATGTAGTATGTGTGTTCTTTTGCATAGTCCAAACGAGTCTTAACCGTAATTCCTTTTAAATAGACAGATATAAGGTGTTTTTTTTATTTTTATTAATGTTTAACACGATCAAAATGTAATTCAAAAATAATATTAGTAATTAATATTATCTAAAAAGAATATACAAACAAAAGATACAACATAATTAAATAATATATTTAGTAGATTAATATTTTAAGGAATTTAAAGCATGTTTTAGATTCCAATTACAAGCTTAGATAAATCAGATTTTAATTATTTAAAACTATCTTCTTGGACGTTTTATGAACTTGTAAAATAATAACAAGATTAATAATTCCAACACGAAAGGTTGTCTAGCGCTTAACTCAATTTAACCTTTCTAGATTTTATTTATACTAGCTTCTGCCCTTAACTTCACCTACGTTCTTGAATTTAGCCAAATAAAATAAGTGCCAATATTTAGGACTAATCTAGTTTTTAGCATTAATAAACAAAGTTTTACATTACATACTGCCTCGTAGTTTTTTGCGTGAACTTAACTAAACAATAATGGGTGATTTGGCATCAGCAACTAATTAATTAAGCTAACCATTTCTTTAACATCTTTAATATACTTACAGACAGACTTTTCTTACGGATTTTTAGAAGTGAAAATAGTATTCTCGCGTTCTTCTGAGATATTCTTGCCTGATTAAACTTGAATGCCGCTCAAAGCTAAATGCATTAGACAAATTAATTTATGCTCAAAGTTACAACTTTAATATTATATTTAAGGGAACTTTGAATACGTTTGACACGGGACTTAATTTAATATTACTTGGAGGGGTACACTACATAACTCCGAAGCAGTCATAATTCAGAATGAATTGAAATCCCGAATTTTCATAATTCCGAATGCATTTTTTTAAATGACGGCTTTATTTCTTGATATTGCACATAAATCTAACCTAATCTACGTATAGCAATTCAAATATGTTTTTAAATAGCTTCAGCATAACATAGATTTTGAAAAAAAATTAATTCGTACAAATTAATATTGGGAAAAAAATATTTCGGAGTATTTGGGTACTATACTTTAATTTTAATTAATTAATTGTTATCTACACATTATAATGCATGTTTTAATTTTTTTTAAGGTTTAAGGTGGCCCCTGAGCTTTCATAATGTTTTTATTTAAAAAAATACCTACATAATCATCAATCAAATAAGTATTTATATTTAAATTTATCAAAGTATTTTTATGCAGTACTTACGTTGTCCTCAAGTGTACGAGGTAAAACCAAGTCATCAATCATATAGAACGGCGTCTTAGAGTCGCTCGCTGTGTATAAGGGCCTATATATATGTAACTAATATAGGCCTTAGAATTAAAAAAAACTGTTACAAAGCTTTTTGCTCTGTTAACCTTATTTATAGCTGTGGTGAGTTGAATATTCCATGGCATTTAATTGCTTGTAAGCCCTTTTTACATGTTAGGGCAAAACAGTAAAATAATTAATTTCCTAAGTTAAACAAACGAGTTGTTTAAGTGTACCACGATATTTCCTGCTAACCTGCCGCCAAGCAGCAGTGTTCGCACTATTGTGCTCCGATGTGTAGACAGGTACAGTCAAGGTCATAAATATGTATACACTTTAGTGCCTTGTCTCTTTAATCGCTGTGACATTCATATATGGCAGTTTAAACATGACATTAAATAGACAAGGTACTAAAGTGTATACATATTTATGACCTTGACTGTATGATAGTCGGTGAAATTACCAGCAGCTTTTCATCCAACAAATAATCGCATCTATAATCTTAGAATTTGCTGTATATATCTATATTTTTTACACACGTAGGTACTTGCTTGTGTCTATAGGTATTTCTTGATAACGCTGTAACATACCTGTAAACAAGGAAATAGTGGGTTAGGTCAATAGTCAAGCTGCAGTCACTTTTATTGAAGAAATACGGCTCGAGACTCTTGAAAAAATTGGTTGGACTTTGAATAACTAATTGCTAAGAGTATCAGCGGGCTTGACAGGTGCTAGGGAAATAAATACATCCATTCCATATTCTAACGTAAGACTTAAGGCTTAAGGTTTAAAATAAGTGTCTCGTCCCGGCTTTTATTACCTTTTATTACTAAGCGACTATAGCGATTTTTACATTTTTATCAAGACTTTTATTTTAAACCTAAAGCGTTAAGTCTTACGTTAGAATATGGAATAGATGTATTCATTTCCCCAGCACCTGTCAAATTTTACTCGTGCATGCATGCTGCGCCTGCGCTTTACGATGACCGACCGTTAGTTTATCTACAATAAAGGGCAACACAGACCAACACTGCCCTGCTAAGGTAACAGGCAGTATTTTACACAAAACTACTGCAACAATTGCAACCTTATTACCCAGTAATACCCAGTTTTGGGCAGAACAGTCCGCCGGCCGATCTCGGCCTGTCAGTGCATTGTATTACTGCCCTGCTAAGGTAAAAGGCAGTTTATTACACAAAACTACTTAAACAATTGCAACCTCATTACTGGGTAATAAAGTTGCAATTGCTACAGTAGTTTTGTATAAAATACTGCCTTTTACATAGACTATAAGGTTCTTTTACGATTTCTTACATTTTCTTCAAATATTCTGGCCGGCAGGCCGAACAGACTGCAGACTGTTTTTCAGAATAAGAATCAGAAGTCATTTATTGTTAATTATAGGTACAAGGTTTTGTTAAGTTGATTAATGAATAGCTATAAATAACGGCGTACAATATTCACGTCGTACAAAAACTAGAATTTAAAATGAGTCAAAGTCAAAGTCAAATATTTATTCAGTAAATTGGCCATATACGGGCTCTTTTACACGTCAGTAATATAGAGTGAATCTACCAGCGCTTCGGACAAGACCATCATTGCGGAGAAGAAGCGCCGCAAGAAACTCCAGCAAAAGGTCATTTTTTCAAATATAAAATACAATAATACTTAAAAGTAAGTTACATTACAAGGTAATAAAGTAACAAATATTAATTATTAGAACTAGCACAAATAAAAACATTACAAATGTAAGGTCAAATACATTACACTAAATGTAATGACTAGGAGAACAACACGACGAGGTCTCTTCGTCAAAAGCCAGTCTAATAATTAACAAAATTAATATTCAAAAAGTCATTTACATCATAGAATGTGTTATGCATTACAAAAATTGTTAATTTGCGTTTGAGCATGGTCATTGGTCAGGTTTATTCTTATATACAAATATTTTAGCAGCTGTTACATATATACTTTTATTATAATTGGGTTTCATTCACCAAGAAGGGTGTCACCTGCTATCTATGCGTTGTTTACATTCCACCTGGTGCCTCGGACGAAGTGTACTTGCGATGGTTCCAGGCAGTGGAATCGGTGTTAGTGTTACTAAATGGCGTAGTTGTAATAGTTGGCGACTTAAATTTGAACCCACGGTATACGTCCCAAAACATTTTGTGTTACTATTGTTATTTTCTATCTGTGTGCGGTCTAAATGAGACGAATGAAATAACGAATGCGCATGGAGGTAAGTTAGATGTTGTGCTTGTGTCGGAGTATGTTCATGGGGTTAGCGTTCTCGAAATTGAGGGCGGCGGGCTTGTCCCTCGACGCGATGCATTCCATCCGCCACTAGAGATATCCATCCCACTGGGCGTTGCTTTGCGGCGGCCATGTTCTGAACAAATAGAACCCAGTAACGTGGATTCACTACGGGACTGGAACTTTAGGAAGGGCAATTACGAGCGTTTATACAAACTTGTCTCAGAAGCAAACTGGCAGGATGTTCTAGAGGCCCATAATGTCGATACAGCAGTAGAGTCATTTTATAGAATCATGTACAACATTTTTGATCACTGTGTACCTAAGAAAACTCGAAACAAAAATTGCGTCAGACGTTATCCTGTTTGGTTTACGGCTGATTTGATCAGTAATATCAAACTTAAGGCTAGTCTGCATCGAAAGTGGAAGGCTACTAAAGACCTAAGTATATATAGTAGGTTCTCAAAACTTAGGGCTGAGATTAAAAAAAGGGTCTCTGCCGCTTACGACTTGTACATCTTTAATATTCAGGCTAAATTAAAAAATAACCCACGTGCATTTTGGCAGCATATAAATAGCCTTAAGTCAAAGGGTGGGTTTGTGTCGAAGGTTACTTTTGAAGGGAGTCAGTTTGTCGGACAGGAGTCAGCCCAAGCGTTCTCCGATTTCTTTTCTAGCGTTTTCTTGCCCGATGTTCCTAGATTGGATGGTAGAAGTCGGTATAACTGTAACCAAAGCCGGTCCGCCAACTATATTAATATAGTTGAGATTAGTATGGAGGAAGTAGAAACTGCCATCCAAAGACTTAAACCGAACAGTGCTCTAGGGCCGGATAACTTACCTGCATACATAGTGAAAGGTTCCATGGAGCATCTGAAGACCCCTATTCACTTCATTTTTAATTTAGCTCTCGCTACTGGTATGTATCCTCAACAATGGAAGACCTCGAGAGTAAGACCAATCCCAAAAACGAGTGATACCAGCATTGTGGAGAATCATAGACCTATTGCTGTTCTTTCGAGTCCTGCTAAACTTTTCGAATCTATTCTCCACCGGACTTTATCTGCTCAGTTAAAGCCATTCTTGTGCGATTCGCAACATGGTTTCAGAGCTAAACGCTCTGTTAACACTAACCTCTTGATTTTGGTCAACACCATATCGGAGCACCTTGACAAGGGTATCCAGGTCGATGTCGTTTATTTTGACTCCCAAAAAGCCTTCGATCGTGTAGATAACGATGTTCTTCTGGAAAAGTTAGATAATATCGGCTTTGCTCCTAAGATGCTTATTTTTATTGCTAATTATCTACGCGATCGACAACAGTTTGTCCAACATGGCCATTTCGTCTCAGATTTGTATCATACTCGGTCAGGTGTTAGCCAAGGTTCTATTTTGGGCCCCTTGTTATTTGGAGTAATGATCAATGACCTTGAAGCAGCTGTTAGTCGTTCCAGATGTCTCCTTTACGCTGATGACCTTAAATTAGTGTACGGTGTTGAAAGTGCTGCGGACTGTGTGTCCTTGCAAGAAGACATCACCTCGGTTTTTCAGTGGAGTATAGACAACAAGCTCACATTTAATACATCTAAGTGTTACGTGTGCACGTTTTGTCGTGCACGCGCCCCTATACTTGCCCAATACTTCCTCGGAACTGAGTCCATTAACAGGGTCTTCTCAGTGAAGGATCTTGGCGTTGTTTTTGACACGCGGCTTACCTTTCATGACCATATCAAAGCACTCGCTGCTAGTAGTTTTCGTAGACTTGGCTTTGTCATTCGCAACGTCAGAGATTTTCATGACCCTGGGGCTATTAAGTTAGTCTATAATGCGTTGGTTAGAAGCAAGCTGGAGGCATCAGCACTAATATGGAATCCTTATGAGGATACATACACCTTGCTATTGGAGAAGGTCCAAAAAGCATTCCTAAGGATGTTATATAAGAAAATCTATGGATACTACCCATTTTTATATCCCACAAAATTTTTACTCGGCACTCTGGGATTCTCCTCGTTGGAGGTCAGGCGTAACCACAGCTTGCTTGTTACTGCATGTCGTGTCTTGCGAGGGGAGGGTGATTCACCGGAACTTGTGGAGCAACTTGCGAGGCTGTCCGTCCCTGAGGTACACAGGATAACTTTAAGACCGCGTACGCGCTCCTTACTGGCCTTGCCAGCAGCGCGTACTGTGTCACACAAAAACTCGCCGCTGCTTCGTGCCTTGGGGCTGCTGAATGCTCTCCTGGCATCAGCACCAGAGTGTGACCTGCTGGCGTGGCGATGGACTGCTGTGTGCTCAGAATGCTTGAGATTTTGCGAGGCGATGGATGACAGGCAGTCGAGTACTCTTTTATTATAATGTTTACCTTTATAATACTGTAGCTTTTTACTTGTACATATCTTAATTTTATGAATGTAGTTTCTCAGTGTATTAGTCCTGACTGTAATGCTGTGTAAATATATTTACGAATAAATAAATAAATAAAAATAAATAAATAATAACTAGTCTAACAGGGTTATTGGAAATACGTCAAATTTATTTTTATTTAGTCCAGGCATTTTCTTTTGAATTACTTAAAACAAATAGTACCTATGTGTTCATTAACAAATACACATGCTTCCAAAATGTATACAGGGTGTCCCAATATCGGTAGGCCACATTGACACTGAAGCCTAACATGGCCTCAGTAAAAGTCGCATGCATGGTTTTCGAGATATGCCAGTTTAAAGTTTGTACTGGAAAAGAACTTTAAACTGGCAAATCTCGAAAACCATGCGATTTTACTAAGACCATGTTAGGCTGGTTCGGTGTGGGGACAATGCGTAATGCATTTCCACACCGTTAAAATAATTATAAATAAATCAAAAAAATAAAAATAATAAAAAAATACTAAAAAAAAGTGTCTGGTTCGGTTCGTCTTAGGCTGGTCTACCTCCAGTGTCAATGTGGCTTACCGATATTGGGACACCCTGTATATTTGACATATAGTGTCAAAATATTGAGCTTTTTAAATAAAGGCTCGCAACTGTCTGTTTTCCTGGCTCCAACTATAGACCTTAAACAATTTTTTTGCATTCTAAACACAGTGACTTTATTTACAGAACTACCCCAATGCAATATACCATACTTCAAGTTAGACGCTATGTATCCAAAATAGGCATAAAGTGCAGTACTTTAGGAACAAACTTTCCCTTAACCAGATGATGACAGTGTAAAAAAACTCCCGCAAAATCTTGTCTCAAAATTTTATTTACAGAAAATTAAAGCTCGTATCATCCCGGATTCAAGGAGATCCCGGTCAAAGAGAAGCGTAAGTTCTCGTTTTGTCCCGCGGGATAAATCACCGGAACTTCTCGGGGACTTGGCATCAGTTCTTATTTATAACGCTACTTTGCACATTAAGTTTAAAGGTATAAAAATTACGCTGAGTAAATGCTTTATGCTCCTTAAGGGGAAAGATATATCATACGGAATTTCTTTGACTTAAGGAAAGGGGTTTTTAAAAAGGGTGTCATTGAACTTCGGGACCGGCAACGCGTTGGTGACGCCTCCGGTGTTGCTAATGTCTAAAGGCGGTGACTACTTCCCATTGGGCCATCCCTGTTTGTCTGTTGATGGCAATAAAAAATAACCTAACCAAGTCATAAAACCTCTGACAAAATCGGGACGTCTAATTTCTGAACTCATAACTCTTAGGCTGCCTTTCCATAGAAGCGGAGACGAGCGGTGTGGAGATGAGCTGTGTAGGAATCGACCAATCACATTGGTTGTAATCCACATCTTGTCTCCGTTTGACTGTGTCCATTGAAGCGGAGCGGAGACGAGATGTGGATTACAACCAATGTGATTGGTCGATTCCTACACAGCTCCTCTCCGCACCGCTCGTCTCCGCTTCTATGGAAAGGCAGCCTTTGGCTTAGCGGATTTTTATCAAACCAAGAGAAACAATCTCGATTGAGTCGACTTTCTAACAAAATAAAATCGAAATGGCCAGGATCAATTTAAAGCAAACCAAAAATTCCGTTTCAGAACTCGTTGACGACTCAGCCAAATGCGATAAAAAAAAAAGTAGAGGAATGACGTAACTTAACGATCAGTCGCGTCAGCCGCATATGTCAATTCCAAAACGTCGTTTTGAAAATTGCTAAGTTAACGTAAAGGTGTCGGTTGGTAGCCGACTGCACGCAGCAGCAGCAGACAGCACGTGTCGCCGCGCTAGCGACGCGTCGCCGAGCGGCAGACGACACTAACGCCCGACTGAAGATCAGTAGTGCCGCGGCAACACGTGCTGTCTGCTGCTGCTGCGTGCAGTCGGCTACCAACCGACACCTTGATGCATCTAGATTCATAGGCGACCTCCTGCGGGCTTAACATGCATGCGACAAAATCTTACGGGTGCTAGGGAAATGAATACATCTGTTCCTTATTCTACCGTAAGAATTAAGGTTTAAAATAAAAGTGTCTCGTCTGACTTTTATTACCTTTTATAACTAAGCGACTATAGCGATTTTATCAAGATGGGACACTTAAATTTTAAAACTTATATGGAATAGATGTATTCATTTCCCGAGCACCTACTAAAATGTATCTCTTGCGTGCATGCTAGGGGGCCTGGGCAGTATTTCTGACGTGACTTGAGCCGGATATCTCAGCCAAGATAGTGTATTAACAAAATATCCAGAACCGTTCCCAAACCGAAAAAATGCAAGTGTTAATTTATACAAGCATTGATAAACATAAAAAGTACAAACTTAGCCGGTTTATATTATAATTCAAGTATTTTAATGCGTATTCCGACACTTGGTATAATGTCAACATGGTACTTGACACCATAAAAATAAGTATTAGAGAGGGCAAACTTATTGATTTTTTAATGGTTCTGTAGATCAATAATGAAGAAAACATACTGAACAATAAGATAACTTTTAAAGGTCACAATAAATATGATATTAAACCTGTGTACTTTATAAAGTACAAATCAATCATAATAAAGATTGAGACCCCTACTTTCAGAGCTCATATCTCTTAAATGGCTAAACAGATTTTCACCAAACTTAGCTAAGAACACTCTGGATCAAGTCACCTTTGCAAACAAAGAAAACTAAATCAAAATCGATTCATCCGTTTGGGAACATACATAGATACACAGGTAAACTTACGACAATGTTTCGGAGTATATATACACCATGTATATGTTTACAGAAACAATGTTTCAATCTACACGGTGTGGACGAAACTGTTGCGAAACCACCAGCGGGGAGCACAGACACGTGCCGATAAATTGCTATGTTATTCTGTTAACACAAACGTCAACCAGTTCTACTCAGTCGATGAATAGCCGGCGAATTTACATCGTCCGTCAAAGTGGGTAAATGACATTCAACTGCCTGCATATTCATTTAGTCGCTGGTTTCACAGACGACCAGCTGTCAAACTAGCGACTAAATGAAAGTGCAGGCAGTTGAATGTCATTTACCCACCCCACCTTGACGGACGATGTAAATTCGCCGGATATTAATCGACTGAGTAGAACTGAATGACGTTGTTTTAACAGAATAACATAGCAGCTGTTTATTGCAACAGTATCTACAATGTTTCTGAAACACGCATTTCGTTTATGAAACCGTTTATAAACAAACTTAAATCGTTTGTCGCTGCTCCCTCGGGAACTGTCAATTTTTCGGAATAAAAAGTAGCATATGTGCTATTCCAGACTATAATATATCTGTACTTAATTTCATTCAGATCCGTTTAATCGTTCTGGCGTGATTGATTAACAAACATCCATCCATCCATGTGTCTTTTATTACTTGCTTTTTTTTGTTTATAATGGGTTTGCTCTTGACTAACTAGGTAGATAGGTACATTAAATTTATCATAATATCATTTTTACTTTTCTCATCTTTTGCTACAATACGTTGCCTTAACACTTGTTATGTAACCTGCCCAAAATGTAACCTGATCTAGCTTCACTCGACTCTCCCAGTGGAACACCAGCGCTGGCTTCTATGCCAGCATAGAAGCCAGCCATAAGCATCCATAAGCCAGCATAAGGCCTTTTCTATTTTTTTGTTTCATGTCTTCTTTTATATATTGTCTTTTTAACCTCCTGAGGCCCAACGTCCTACATATAGGACAATTGTCAAAATGACTTTTAACTTTTGTTGACTGAAATAAGATTCTGTTTCGAACTAACGAAATTTTGACGTAAGCCTCAGGAGGAGCCACGAATAAATGTTTTTCTTTCTTTCTTTCTTCTTTCTTTCTTTCGTCCATTTCTTTCACATTTACAATATTAGTAAGATACTTGGTCTTACGCGTGCAAAGCCACGGGTTTTGTGACTTATTTCTTTATCCAAAGACCCCCAGACTCCATTACGCGCATACTTCAATTAATTACGTATTCTATTAACCGGTATTTACGGTGTAATTAACGTTTAACGGCTAATACCCCGTTTTAGGCGATAAGTGGATCGGCTTATTTACGTACTGTTTACAAAATAAACTTGTTAAAATTGTGTTAACACGACGCAATTTTTTTATTTTTTATTTGTTTGAATAGTAAACAAAAAAAATAACGAGGTTAGTCTCTGTGGAGCTAGCGGTCCCGGATGGAACATAAGTATTTTTTTTTCGGATACTTGTAAATGGAGAAATACACACTTCCACAAATAGAAAACATCAGGATGTTTTCTCTATATTAATGCGGGGTCTCTATTGTTTGTCATAAATTCATATGCCATCATTTGACATAAAGTTTTTTTTCTGAAACCGTATAATTTTCAGGATTGTTATAAAATAAAATTAACTTATCCTAATGGGTTCCATGCAATGATCTTTTAAATAGTCTTAAAAGTTATTAGAAAAAAATCTTCGAGAAAATGTAAATTATGGCAAATTATACGATTATGGCAAATTAAATTATGTCAAATTAAGGGATCCCAAGTATTTTATTATTGTCTGTTACCCGTACAAGCCCAGGCTTCTTGTGGTACTAGGTCAATTTGTGTGAGATTGTCCTATTATAAATATTTCATTTTCGCCGGCGGACTGTTTATGTAACAGTCCTAAAAAGGCGATATCTCAAATTCAATAGCCAAATCAGATTCAGTCCTCTCCTGTTAGTAATGAGGTAGCAATTGCTACAGAAGTTTTGTCTGAGATATCGCATTTTAGCTTAGCAAGGCAGTGTTAGTCTGTGTTGCCCTTTATAGAAACTGAGAACGTCAAACTTACCGTCGCCGTCACGTAAGTAGCTCTACTGATTAAATTATTTATTTTCCACGCACGTCGAAACCAGGATTAACATTTAGTCAGAGTTACTTAAGATGCGGACCGGGATACGTAAAAGGAAATTGTTTTAGGACTTGTAGGTAAAGTTTTTAAAGACTAAGGCTTAGCTTTTTAGCCTCTAGCTTAATTTTGACGGTTGGATATGCGTGGATGGAAATCCAATTAAATATTATGTAAGATTGTAATTTTTTTCGTCAAATTGTCCATTTATAAATCCATTTATAAGATAGGTGGCAAAAATAACTCGCCGTTAAATTTAGTTGTCCCTCCTGAGGCCTAACGTCCTACATATAGGACAATTTTGTCAAAATTACTTCTAACTTTTTTTGACTGACATTCTGTTTCGAACTAGAGAAATTTTGACGTAGGCCTCAGGAGGTTATATCAGCCGAAAGACGTCCACTGGTCAGCTGATAGCCCATCAGTTTTACAAGCAACCAGTTTTTAGTACCACGTCTTTTGGTTTTTAATTTAGTACCTACGTTATCCTGTGAACTCGTTAATAACATGTTCGTGCATATTTTCTGGACGGGCCATGTACATGCCAAAAGAAAATACCTGTACACTAATACCTAAATGAATACTCTACCCTTTAACCCAGAACCGTAGCTAATCCTTAATCGCGTAAACCTCACACCTTAGGGCCACTTGCACGGAAATTTTTAGATAGTAAAATAACTCCGAGCTTAATAACCCGGGGTTAATAAATTACACGACACGAATGACATAAGTATTCTTCTCTCTCTCACATAACAGTAACTTGCATAAGTCTATTTTTTACTGTCAGATTTAAAGTGACATTACGTTTTCGGTCGATTATGTTGAATGGCGACCTTCATTTTATTTCATCTGTCAAATTGGTACCTCGCAATTTGACATTTTAAAACTCGAGTTAGAAAGTTAACCCTCCAATTTCGGCAGGTTAAATAATTACATATTTAACCCAGTGTTAAGTGTTAACTCTAGGCAGTGCAAAAAAAAATTATTACCTAACCCTGCGTTAGCATTTAACTCAAGGTTATTTAAATTAACTCTGGACCGCGCAAGTCGGAACAAATAAATAATATGTCCGTAAGTTTCGTTTTTTCCAATATTATCAATAAATTTCAATTTATTCCCGTTTTATTGTTTTCGTACAGTCTTTATACTAATATTATACTAAATGCGAAAGTAACTGTCTGTCTGTTACCTCTCCACACTTAAACCGCTCAACTGATTTAGATGAAATTTGGTATATAGTTTGAGTCCCGAGGAAGGCCATAGAGTTTACATCCCGCAAAATTTTAAAGTTCGCGTGGGATACACGTTAAATGACT
Organism: Tortrix viridana; assembly: GCA_963241965.1. Taxonomy (NCBI): domain Eukaryota; kingdom Metazoa; phylum Arthropoda; class Insecta; order Lepidoptera; family Tortricidae; genus Tortrix; species Tortrix viridana. The sequence goes on along the minus strand of OY725195.1, from coordinate 1,228,448 downwards.
TCTACGCGTATGGAGTCTAGCAAAAGCAAGTAATGAAAAAATATTTTAAAAAACGAAACGTAAGGACATAGTTTTTGTTCCGACTGATACCGTATCAAAAATTGGTCGAAATCGGTTAACATTTACGACGATACGTAAATGACGATCGTTTTTGACGACGCGGTTAGCCTAGTTGGTAGTGAACCTGCCTACGAACCTAGCGGTCCCGGGTTCGAATCCCGGTATAGACAAATATTTATGTGATGAGCGCGAGTATTGATGTTTTCTATGTATTTAAGTATGTATTTCTCTATATAAATATGTTTATCGTTGTCTAGTGCCCATAGTACAAGCCTATAGCTTAGTTTGGGACTAGGTCAATTTGTGTGAGATTGTCCCCTGATATTTATTTTATTTAGGGGGTGGAAAACGTTATCGCCGTTTGTATGGAAAGCCGTTAACCCACACTCCTCTCAAAACACAGGCCGCGTACCTCTCGGGTCGCAACAAACTAGCGGTGTCCAAATGATTGGTCGACATTTCGTGCGACGCAATATTTTTCTAGTACGAGTATTTACTCGACTGTTGATGTTAGTAAACTGGGTTAAAAGAACGTCCTTGTAATAGGGATGCGTCCTGGGTAAGAAAATAATAATTCTATTAAGTCCGTCAGTTAGATAATCAAAAAAGTTTGTACTGGAAAAGAACTTTAAACTGGCAAATCTTGAAAATCATGCGATTTTCACTAAGATCATGTTAGGCTGTTTGTATGGGGATAATGCGTAACGCATTTCCACTCCGTTAAAAAAAAAAAAAAATCAAAAGTCAGAAAAAAAAAAAGTGTCTGGTTCGGTCCGTCTTAAGCTGGTCTACCTCCGATGTCAATGTGGGTTACTGATATTGGGACAACCTGTATAGCGCGCATCAAAGTTCAGGAGTGGGGGTGAAACCCGACATTAGACTGCAAAAATAATAACCCTCCTCTGTGTTAAAATATTTTCCGGGGTTTGCAAATCAACATCAAGCCGGGATCTTGTACTTGTACTTATACATATAGGCAAACCAACTTACCGTAGCATAACCACGTAGTTTTTAATTCTTTCGATTCATACACTGAATTTATTACCTAGGTTAATTTCTTGTTCGACCTTATATTCAGGTAACTCACTAAATTAGGTATTGTTATGTTAGTATAATCTACTGTAATATGTATTGTTAACTATTTTTTCTGTGTATTTTTGCACCAAAACATTAGATAAGATAGGTTATGATCAAGTTGTGACGTCTGTTTTTGCTTGTTTTTTCTTGCTTAGGGAGGCTAAGGGACTCTTGCCCATACTGCCAAATAAGGCGGGGCATGAAAGATAGCGTGTGATTTTTAATTTTTAATTTTTTTATGTTCATTTCCCTTTCTTATTGTTTCGTTTTCCTCCTTCTTGTTTTGTAATTTATGTTTTATGTATCTGTCAAAATTATGTGTGTGTAACCTTCCGTGGTTTCACCTGATGGTTCCAACGGAAGACCAGCGCCGACTTTAATGCCGGCATTACGCTGAGTTGGGACCATTTCGTGACTACATTCTTACTGTGTGTATTTTTTTTGTCCTTTGCTGATATTGGTCACGAATAAATGTTTTTCTTTCTTTCTTTCTTTCTTTCTCCTTGCTTCGCTGTAGTCGGGTAAATATCATAACCCTTTTTGCTTCGCCGTTGTTACAAGTACAGCAAAAAGGTAGACTCGTGGCGCGTACGTGTAAGCTAGGTGCGTCTGCGCACCTTTTATCGAAGATGTTTCTTTACACTGATGACTGATAACGTGTCGACGTGCGTGTGCGCGTAGGTGTCTAACCCGATCTCCTAAAGAGCCGGAGTTAAATTGCTTGTCTGTATATCTATGACCACACCATCAACGTGACTTACGAAACCTATAGTCCCACGATCAAACGTGAGGTCACAGCGCACGGGTCGCAGGTTCGAATCCGACGCTCGACCGCCCGCTGACTTGAATAGTCTTGTTTACGCAGACAGACCCACTGACAGTTATTGGTTTAACCTAGATGGTATTTTCTATATTCATTCATCAAAATAAGATGAATGAGATATTTTGTGTGTTTGTGAATCATGTTATCTCAGAATATGCTCAGAATGCTCAGAATTTTGTAAGAGTTAAATTTGTCCTTTTTCTCCCCAAAATTGTGCTTTGGTACTGCGTATGTTTTGAAAGTTTCACACATTCACCGTCGCCTAACCTCCAAATGTATGTATTTTGACACATCAGCGGACCATCCATGCATAACGAAAGACTTCGTCCTTTGTCCTGACTTTTTTCACCTTTTATTACTAAGCGACTATAGCGATTTTCACTTTTTCATAGCGACTTTTTCAAGACGGGACACTTTTATTTTAAACCTTAAGCGTTAAGTCTTACGTTGGAATATGGAATAGATGTAGGTACGCATGATAAGACCGCTCGTGTGTCAACAGCACCGAATGTGATATGGGATGTGGATCCACATAATTTTAAAGGGTGACAAAAGTCACCCTTCAAAGGGTGGTAAAAGTCCGATATTGACTGTCAGTTATAGTATACACGGACTATCAGTTTCTTGTAAGATTTTATAGATTTTGTCCAACACTCCGTCTGACAGTCCCACGAATGCCGGCGGATTTTACGTCAGTGTCACAGTATAAATATAGCTAAAGCAGTAAAGAAACTACGAACAAACGTTCGAAACGTCGCACTCACACAGACGCACGGCTCAGTCAACAACTTTATTGTTACATTTACAATTATTGTTACAATCCCAGGAGGCCTATGTGTATGACAATATTGGGGTCAAAAATAAAATAGAAACTATATTAAAGCATTATAATGAAAGAATACAACAGAAACAATACAATAAGCTGAGCTTAGCGAACTATATAACAGGAACGACAACTAAGTTTAACTTACAATTTCTCATTCTTTTAGCGCATAATAAAAACACTTGAGAGCTTATTGGAATTCTCCGAACAAATCTCCTTTGAAATATTGTTTTTCCACTTTCCGCTGGAGTAAGCAATATTGTAATATTGAAATATACTGCTTTATGAACATTCGCCATATGAAAATGTTTCGTGTCGTTAGATTCTTTTATTTATTTTCCCGTCTATAATTGTTAAATATTGGGAATTGCTTAGAATATTTTGGATTAATGTTTCAATGATGTAGTAATATTTATATCTTAAGTACTCGTATTTTACCTGAAACTGTGAGCTAGAAAAGAAAATCGTTTTAAATTTGTTTTTTTTGTCACCCAACTTAGGTCCATGAAATTTAATAGGCCTCTAGGATGATTTTAAATCGGTGTAAGAAAATATGAACTAAGTACACATGTTAATTAATCTGGTTTATACAACAGCTGTCAAAGACTTTATATATTGCTGTTAGTATATAAGCTGTTGACCTTTTTAAATTATTTTTAAACTACCGAAATGGTGTTAAAATAAATCACATATTTCCTCAGCTTCAATCAAATCAAACGTCTATCAAATCAATTCTTAAGCAAAAACTAATGAAAATTATACTCAATCAATTCGTTAACTACTTAATAATTCTTTAAAACTAATTAATACGTCTTCGGGTCATACATATGTATGAGTGTGATGTATGGGATGAAAAATAATACTATAGCGGGAAAAATTACGATAGTAAATGGTCGTTTTAGGTTGATGTATGGTGTGCCACCTTATAGATTGGTATTAACAGATTCAATGCCGATGATAGTCATCTGTAGGTGTTTATGACACTCATAGGAGTGATGGGCGGATGTGTCGCCACACACAATTATGGTAAATGGTGACTTTGATCTTTACGATGACATCGTTATCTTCATAGTAATATGAGCATGAGATATTTTGTTTTAAGGAAATATGTCTCCGGGCGAATGAGGACGTGTTGTGAATATGTTTAATACTTTAGGACTGTATTTTTGTTTGTTGAAATGTTTATTCGTTTCCTAATTTTGCTATTTTGATATCTTGTGAACATGTGATTTGAAGAATTATTACACGGTGAACCTAAGTTGTCCCGTCAAAACATTATTAACAGCTATGTTATTCTGTTAACGCATCGTCGTTCAGTTCTACTCAGTCGATGAATAGCCGGCGAATTTACGTCGGCCGTCAAGGTGGGTAAATGACATTCAACTGCCTGCTCATTCATTTAGTCGCTGGTTTCATAGCTGGTCGTCTGTAACAGTGCGTGTGTAACTGAACGACGATGTGTTAACAGAATAACAGCAGATTAGTGCGTGGTTCTTTTTATTTTGTCGCAAGTTGTGTCAACTAAGAAGCTCAGCCAAAGTCAACCTAAAGGCCAACACGGACGAACAATCCGCCGGCAATCCCAAATTTGTCAGGCTAACGGTTAAAATCTATGAAATCGTACGAGAAACGAATTGTAATACGATGAATTGACAGGCCGAGATCAGTCGGACTGTTAGCACAATAAGTACGTATATAAATGTGACGTTCTCAATATAAAGGGACCTTATGGATGCAGGCGGTTACGCCGTTTTTAGAACTGTTACCATAGTATTTGTTGAGTTACAAGAATAAGAAGAGCGTAACTGCCTTCCTCCATAAAGGTACCTTTATATTGAGAACGTCACAAATATAGCTAAAGCAGTAAATAAACTACGAACAAGCGTTCGAAACGTCGCACTAGCAAGGACGTCTAACGTTAGATTGTGCTATATTCTTACATACTAGTCAGAAAGTGACAGGTGATGTTTTATCCACATTTATCCACCGGGATAAAGGCGATACGGGTGCTGGAAATTAATCGCAACTGCGCTACTGGCTTTAAAAAAAAAGGCTCGTCTTTTGAGGATCTTAGGTTCAAAATTTTATAATAATAGAGCAAAACAATAGGCTAGTGTCCTGAAAAATCTATTTAGTCCGTCTTTTACATTATCAAAAAATATTGGACACGTATTTTTTTCTTTTGTCAATTACTCGTAAACAAAAAGATACGAAGGTTATACTTATAGTGCGTTAAAGTTCCGCGTGACTTCACGCCGTGGCACACTTGGCACACCACTAGTTGTGACGTCACGAGCCCCCACTCCCGAACTCCAATGCGATGCCCGAAATCTTTGAATTTTGATTGATTCAAAGCAAAAAATACGTGTTCAATATTTTTTGATAATTTAGCTGACGGACTAAGTTGGTTATTTTTTTATCCAGGACGCATCCCTATTCCAAATTAAATTAAACACCTGTTTTAAAAATAAACAATAAAATACAGCATAAAGCCCAAAATCCATTAGCTAACGAGCTAAAAACTGGGTCGCGATTATTCATTATTCACAATTCGGAATCGATTAAAACAAAACAACTCGATAGGACAAAGAGTAATTTAGGGCAGATGTTAACGTTGTTCAGAGCGGCTAACACATCTCGTATTTTCTCGCTTGTCGCTCGGTACGTCTCTATCGCTACAGACGAGTTAGAAAGGGAGATCCGAGCGGCAAACAAGTCGCGGACCCCTTGTGCTAGCCTTCCTGATAATGGAATACAAAATGGAATTAGCTTTTCGTGTAATTTATCTTTACTTTTTTGTATTAAGCGATTGCAATTTGATCTCCACAAATGTAATTAGGCTTGAGAAAATATATATCTGTAAATACGTACCTATACTTACAATAAAAATATATTTTTACAAACAAAACTTGGAGCTCGATCGATAAGTGAGTTTATCGATATATTAAATCCCTACGACGTGTCGTTCAATTTTGCCCCCAATATTCCGATGTCTGGTGATCATGCCACCCTTATTGCGGTTACAAAATCAAATAAACCAATCAACGCTAAATGTATTAACTGTTATATATAAAACTTTGGCTTCTTTAAGTTACTTTTGATCACTAATTATAATTAGTAATTTTCATTTTTAGTTTTTGTCTTTCACTCTCACACTAATTAATTTTCAAGCTCCAATTAATTAAAACTTAGAAAAAACAAACACCCCCTACAAATCTACTCCGTATACGAAGTAGAGGAAACACTGGCTCATTAGCTTATTTAAACTTGTTTAACTCCATATTAAACTAGACTAGAAACTTCGTGTTAAGCTGTGTATGAATTTCCTTTGTAAGTCATTAAAATACATGCAAATATGTCTAAGCCCTTGCGTTTTGTGCTTAATTTTACTCGAGTGAAAACGCGGTTGGTAGCAGAATTATGTCATTGAAATATGCTGTTTTGTTTTGGAAATGATACATGACTTTGTTTTCTGTTTTAATAGTTTTGTACATAACAAATGATTATTCCTATTGTAATATAGATGTAAAAAAATGATGATGTTTTTTTTTATAGGTGTGTTGCGATATACAGTGTGTCCATGGATAAAGTGCACAAACGAATCAGGGTGAAACTACATGTTATTTTATCACGGAAAAAAGTGAAAAAACATTTACTTGCTGTAGGTATTTTTCGTGTTTCTTTTTATTATTTTTCTAATTATTGTAAAAAATTAATTCAATTTTATTTTCCGTGATAAAATCACATGTAGTTTTACCCTCATAAGAAGGCTCAAGGTCACTCAAAGGGCGATGGAAAGAGCTATGCTAGGTGTCTCCTTGCGAGATCGAATCAAAAATGAGGAGATCCGCAGGCGAACTAAAGTAACTGATATAGCTCACCGAATAGCAAACCTTAAGGGCGGGGCACATTGCTCGTATAACCGATGGCCGTTGGAGCGGAAAGGTTCTAGAGTGGCAACCGCGAACCGGAAGACGAAGTGTCGGTAGGCCTTCCACAAGGTGGACCGACGATCTGATAAAGATCGCGGGAAACCGCTGGATGACGGCAGCAGAGGACCGGTCGTTGTGGAAAACCTTGGGGAAGGCCTTTGTCCAGCAGTGGACGTCTTGCGGCTGATGATGATGATGATGATGAGTTTTACCCTTATTCGTTTGTTCACTTTATCCCTAGGCCCGTATTTGGCCACTTTCGCTGCTCCTATCTATTTGATAAACTACACAGTTACAGTTGATAATGATACAGTTAAAAAATTTATCATAAATGGGTTTGCGTTTGATTTTATATTCCTTATTGAATTTTGGCCCTTAGTTCGGCCTTGATATGCTAATGACGACTATGCGAAAAAAAGTACAGAGGCAGTATTATGACTTATGTTTTCCAGAGAATCCAGGCGGTGAAAGAGACAGAAATATATGACTCATATAGCTCTATCACATTAATTACCTCGAACTTGGCATGTTTCAACAGGTCATAATTCAGCCCGTACCGTAACAAAAGACTGTCTTAAAAGTTAAGTTTTTGACCATACACTACAGTGGGTAGATACAGGGTGATTTGATGGAGTATTTTTACGATCAAATTATATTGCATGATACGAATCACATTAGCCTTTTATTTTCGCGATAAGACTCACTTCCGGCGAACAGGGTGTAAACATTTTACGAGGGATCATTACTGACTATATCGGTGATTGTGGTTAGGAATATTAGTATTTTTTTATGTTTGTTAACACATAGTCATAGCGGTCCGTCTTAGGCTGGTCTACTTCCGGTGTCAATGTGACGTACGACTTATGGAACACCCTGTATATGTACATGCATTGATATAAAGCTAAATTTCATAAGGGTGATTCCACGAGCGTTTCAACCGCCGTCAGTCCCTTGATCGCATTAAAGTCGAAATTTCTATGGCTTTGGATGTCATTTTCGGTTATTTTATATAGTGCCCTGACTTCTACAAAATAACCGAAAATGACATGCAAAGCTACAGAAATTTCGACTTTAATGCGATCAAGGGACTGACGGCGGTTGAAACGCTCGTGGAATCACCCATAAACCTTATTGTCAATATCAAGTTTTGAATCTGCTTCAGATATTATTAAAATATGGTAAAATAATGGAAATAAAGCGTTTTTTAAAAGGCAATACCACGGAGGCAATGAAACATGAATCGGATTTTAAGTTTGAATCCTACCGCTCGTTGTACGATTTTTTTAACGTCAGAATGAAACGTGACGCGTGCGGGAAGGCATACAAATTGCACCAAATTCCGCTTTTTTGCAAACCATTAGATTTTGACGGATCTATCCCGCTTCTGATTTTCTGTCTGTCAGATTTCTATGACAATGTGGCGCGTGGGGTGTGTGCGAAATCCATAAGAGATATGACAATGATATCATATTCATATTTTAATAAATAATAGAAATTAAAAGTCAAAGTCAAAATGGAGATTACTTACAGTGACATATATTTGTTTCAGAAACTCAATAAAAAAATACTACAACCCAATTTGTATTTCACTGTCATCATGCCTGCTTGAAAATCTATTCGTTAGTTTCACAAATATAGAAGATACAATTTAGCAATGATTTTATAACTAAAGTAAGGGGCTGTCCATTAATCACGTGAGGTTCGAAAGGGGGGGGGAGGGGTTCGGCAAAAATCACGAAATATCACAAGGGGGGAGGGGGGTATAGTAAGATATCACGTGTACTTATTTTTTCGTCAATTTGACGTTTAAGGCCGGCCTTACACAGTCTGAATTTTAAGAATCTGAATTAGATTATACTTTATACCGGTACTTAAAAATAGTATTATAAAAATTTCAAGATTCTTTGTAGGTACTAAAAAATACACGTGATTTTGGTGCGGGTTGGGGGTAGTCTTAAATCTCACCACGTATCAGCATGGGGGAGGGAGGGGTTAAAAAATGTTAAAAAAAAAACATCACGTGATTAATGGACAGCCCCTAATCCGAACTTTTAGTTGCTATATTGAACATTTACAATTAAAACTTTGAAGATAACTTTACAATTACAAGCAAACCGAAAAAGCAAGCATCAAAAATATCGCCCTGTATATATATCAAGCATATCGCCAAGAACAATCCATCCCATTTTAACGGCCACGAAACAGTCCGGATCGCCATTGCAAATTAAATTGCCAGGTACATTGGGTCCAGTATTGGACCAAATCGCCAATGATGGCCGATCGTAAAATACCCAATTTGTCAAAGGCGTCATAAAAAAAATATAATTTGTGCGTAAAGCCAGCGGGCGGCACGGGCGAGCTAAAGGTGTGCCACACGGACAACTTGACCAATTATTTATACATTTATTTATTTATTTAATCTTTATTGCACAAAAATAAAAATTTGAGTGCAAAAGGTGAACTTAATGCCTAATGGCATTCTCTACCAGTTGACCTTTGGGCAAGCAGAAAATTGTTGTAGGCGGTGCAATATTGTACGAGCAAAAGCATTAGGAGAAAACATGTAATGCGATTAAAATACATAAACATACATTATAGATAAATGCATATGTATACATTAACGTACCAAGAATATATACTAATACATAAATACAATATATATAAATATATATATACATTATAGCAATTTGACGTTTCCATGTTCCCAATTTGAAAAAAAATTACTCCCTTTTAGACAGTTTTAGTATTTTGTTTGAACCATTTCTGCCCTGCTAAGGTAAAAGGCAGTATTTTATACAAGAGTACTGTAGCAATAATAACCTTATTACCCAGTAATGAGGTTGCGATTATTACAGTAGTTTTGTGTCAAGTACTGCCTTTTACCTTAGCAGGGCAGATTTCTTGTTTCAGTCTCGTATATTATTTTATAATTTTACTTGACATTATGATATTAGAATAGAACTTGACAGAAAGCGACAAATAATACTTTAACTAAAATAGGTTTATTATGCGTTGTGAAATTGTGAATAAGGGGCACGGTTAAGTAATTAGTAAATAATTGGACTTATATGACCTACATTTATTTCAAAAACGTCTTCTTACCTTAGAAATCTACGTCATACATGTCAAAATGACGGATTATGTCTGTCACGGTTGTCAGTACAAAATAGAATTCCGTACACATAGGTATACAAAGGGGATCAAGCAAAACGCTTACTATATCATAGCAATCCTGGTTTGTGATTAGACGCGTGTCGTGTCTAGGATTAACGTTATTCTCGTAACGATTGCCGCGCCGCGACTCGTCTGAAGTGCCTTTAGCCGAATAGTGTTGTGCCTCTGTCATCGCGACGCCCCGCTGCGCCTCCGATTTATTCGGATTTCCGACGCCGCTAATATTCTATACATTTGAATGTTAGCAGAGAATAGTGATGTGCCAACTGTTGTGTTACGTATAGTTGCTGCATACAGGGTGTTCTGGACGTACTACCAAAAAGTGAGATGACGTTTTAAAATATTGTAAATATTCTAATAAACAGTTTTTTTTACAAAACGTAAGTAATTTTTTTTTTCTTTTAAAGCGTACTGTCGCGCGGGGAACAGTTGCTCTAGGCTTCGCTTTCTTCGCAGAATTAAAAAATATATATGTCTTTTGTAGCGCTTTTAACAACGCTTTTTTTTAATAGGGGTGTTATAAGTTTATGTGTCTGTCTGTGGTATCGTAGCTCCCAAACAAATTTGGATTTAGTTTTTTTTTAAAGGTGATTTAATCCGGAGTATTCTTAGCTATGTTTGATGTAAATCCGTTAAGCCATTTAAATTTAGCTACGAAATTAAAGGTCCTGATTTTATCGAGGGTTTTGTAACTGGGTTAGGTTATACGTAATGACCAATGATATTTTTTTATATCCTTAAATATGCATAAGTATAAAAACAGGTGTCCCCTTGTTTTGCAGACACTCATTTCATCGAATGTGTCGTTTCACCGAATTTCATTTCATCGAAAGCTAATTTCAACTGAAACCTTATTCAGGTTATCTCAAGCATGGGCTACGTAGGTTAGGTTGTGATCACCAAAAATATATAACTCCTGCACGTGGAGCCTGTCGATTTTCAATTATAAATGTATATTCTTTTCTATTTTAATTACAATAAGGTATAAATTTAGAGCCGCAGCCGCAGAGTAGAAATCCCCCGTGATGCTCCGAGGTCGGTCTCAGAGCATTCAAATGTATACCTTATTGTAATTAAAATAGGGAAGAATATACATTGATAAATTTAAAGTGATCTGCGCTGCGCTCCGCTGGTTTGCGCAGGCCCTAAAACATTCTATGAAATTAGTGTCGGTGATTCAAGAGTAAACCGTAAAAACAAGCGATAATATTACTAATTAAAGTGTTTGGAAAGAGTTTGTTTTGTTTATCACTAACAGCGACAAAACGCTACGCTGAGCATAGTCCGACATGCTCTAGCTTTTTATAAATAAACTAGCGACCAGCCCTCGCTTCTCTTTGGATAGCGACCCGCCCTCGCTTTGCTCCAGATTCTATTATATACATGAACCTTTCGTGAAAAATTATCTAACTGATTGTGAAAACCGCATCAAAATCCGTTGCGTAGTTTGAAAGATCTAAGCGTACATAGGGACAGACAGACGCGGAGGGCGACTTCATTTTATACTACGTATTGATGACGAAACATCACTCGCACCACGTCGTAACTCTTATCAACAAATCTACAAGAGTTATGAAAATTATATTAGTTTAGTATTCCGAAGGCGAAGCACTTAGGCATAATTTAAAGGTATAAATATGTTAATATTTTAATTTAAATATTAACTGGACGACATTAATTGATGACTTATGGTTTAATATTTTAGATTACGACCAAAATAAATGTAAGTAGCATTTCATTTGGACTCGCGTCTCTCAGGGTTGACCATATATAATCTTTGCAACGCGTTCAATTTAATGCCAAAATTCCCAAGTAGCACAAAAGCTGTATAATAGCGTATACAGCCATTATAACTCTAGTTTCAGCAATTTAAGGGCTGTATAAGCTCTTATACAGCTTGTGTGCTACTTGGGTAAGGTCCGACACTTTTGTATTTTAAATCCAAATAAAAGTATGTGTCCATATCTGAAAAATGGCATTAGTTGTGCATTAGTGTTTTTTGTACAAGGATTGTAATTGGATATTTATTCGCAAATATCAATAAAGACATTTCAGCTTAGTACATTTCCACTTTCAATTTGACGCGTTTGGGAGAAAGGCCTTGTTTATTTAGTTTTTTGTTTATGTATTGAGTTTACACTACCGATATGAATTTTTGTTATAAACGTATTCCTTTATTTGTGACGTTCTCAGTATAAAGGGACCTTATGGAGGAAGGCAGTTACGCTCTTCTTATTCTTGTAACTATACGAATACTATGGTAACAGTTCTAAAAACGGCGTAACCGCCTGCCTCCATAAGGTCCTTTTATATTGAGAACGTCACATTTAAGGTTTATCTGGCAGGGCTTGCTATTTACCGATGTGTATTGTATTAAAAAATAGGAGACAATCTCTCACAAATCGACCGAGTCCCTATGAATACTAGACAACGATAAACATAAAGAGAAACACATACATACATACATACATACATAACATCCTAGACTCAGTAACAAATTCTCGCGCTCAACAAGTATTTGCCCACACCGGGAATCAAATCCGGGACCGCTAGCTACTTGGATCACTACCAACTAGGCTAACCGCGTCGTCATGTGTAATTTTGTTTTGTCACTTGCATCATATAATTACACCACAACACGGATTTTTCACATTTTTTTAATGATAATATAATGAGCAGGCTTACACGGTTAATTGAATTAATTTAATACGCAATTAAAACGGATCGTAAAATTATAATAGAGCCAAATACCGAGACGTGTCACCCACGACCGACCTCTGCCCTTAATCCCATTCATTTAAAACGAAAGTAATATTAAATTAATTCAATATTACACACAAATTGATTAAATTCACAAGCTTAATGTTAACGGAAAAAGGGCTAAAGTCGAACGGCAAGCCTTGGGAAACTCTACCCATAAAATATTTGTTTACCAAATTCATATTTATGTTTTGAAATGCAAGAGTTAACTTTATAGGTAGACGACTAATTTTGTACACCCTGTGGCTTTCATTGGCTCTCGGCATGTAGTTCACGAATGATTTATCCAAATGTAAGTAAGTATATCAGTTCATTTCACTCTTTCAATCTTCAGTTCAGTAGCGTTTCGTTTTCCGACTGAGCGAAACTAAAAAAAAAACGGTCAAGTGCGAGTCGGACTCGCGCACCGAGGGTTCCGCACAAACTTTTAGGCATGTAAATAGTTCGTAAATCACGGGAATACAATATTAACAAAGTCCAGTATAAACTGGCATGCAATAATTATGCACATTCTTACTTAGTGAGTGTCAGTTTATATTGGACGAATTTTTTATGTGATTTAACCATAAGTTAAAGGTTTTCGGATTTTTCCCTTTACTTGTGCTATAAGACATTGCTTCTTACCAAATTTAATGATTCTAAGTCAACGGGAAGTACCCTATAGGTTTTGATTCCCTTGAGATTCCCTTCAATATGCGGCATAAACGGCCGTATCTTTTGATTGCGTTGACTTAGATGTCTGATTTTTTCACTGATCCAAGGGATTGCAGACCTAAGTATTTGATATGAATTTCAACTTGATACCTTCACGCGTTCCTGATAAAAAGGGTCTTGACACAGACAGACAGACAGACGGACAACAAAGTGATCCTATAAGGGTTCCGTTTTTTCTTTTGAGGTACGGAACCGTAAAAAGAGTAATGATTGAAAATGAAAATGAAAATGGAAAAAGTTTATTGTATAAGTGAAACATTGTGGGTAAAAAAAAAAACACAGTTTATGTATGTACTAGCGACCCGCCCTCGCTTCGATCCGGGTAGTACTATTAAGTATATACATAAACCTTCCGTGAAAAATTATGTAACTGATGGTGAAAACTGTATTAAAATCCGTTGCGTAGTTTGAAAGATCTAAGCGTACATACAGAGGGACAGACGGCGGGAAGCGACTTTGTTTTATACTATGTAGTGATGTGACCAAAAATGTTCCCATGGTTAGAGTGGAACATACTCTAACTCTTAAACTATATTTAAATGCCCAAGCAGCACAAAAGCTGTATAAGAGCTTATACAGCCATTATAACTCTAGTGTCAGCATTTTAAGGGCTGTTTAAGCTCTTATACAGCTTGTGAGCTGCTCGGGTGGGGTGTCATATGATTCGTCAAAGAATGTTTAGGCTATAATATAAAAATTGTAAAGTTTACTACAAAGTTTAACTTGCGTAAAAACAGGTTTACTAATGATTCGCAACCGCACATTTCGCAACCATTTCATTTGGCCAAACGCTTATTTTTCTGAAACTAAATATATCAGGATTTTTATAAAACTAACCTAACCTAACCTATAAGGTTCTACACGATGGACCTGAAATAAATCCTGAAATATTTACAGTTTCGGAAAAAAAAGTGATTGGCCAAATGAAACGGTTGCGAAATTAAACAGTTTGCCAAACGTTTTTAGCCCAAATGGAAGGACACCGTAAAAACAACTAAAGTGTAATAATAACACCCAAATAACACGAAAACACAGTGATGTTATTTAATTACGAACAGCTGTAACGTCTGAGTGATTCCATTATCGTTGGCCGTAGGCGCGGTACGCATGTCTTTAGGGCAATCGCACACTTAAGTTTTTTTTTTTCAGATTTGAATAAATGACCGTTATTTTGCACACGTTTTGTAAACGAAATCTAAATTATAAATTGAATACAGTTGTATGTTCTATAAGTAATAAATAGGAATAATTAAAACATTTTGGGGAATATTTTTTTACTAATTTCAATATTGGTATTTGCGCATGAAAAAAATACAAACGTGTACAAAATTTCATCTTTGTACGGTTTGTGAGAAAAAGTAAGTATGACACAGATGGACGGGCATGACGAAACTATAAGGGTTCCTAGTTTGACTACGGAACCCTAAAGGGGTAAATAGGTCAAAAAAACACGTAAAAAATTAAACTGTAATATTGAACTGGGACCATTTCGCATCATCCGGCACCAGGTCAGACAGTTATTTTGTTTTTTATTTTGATCAGTAATTTAGCTTCTGTCCTTTTTAACCGACTTCAAAAAAAGGAGGAGGTTCTTAATTCGACTGTTTTTTTTTTTTAATGTTTGTTAAGTTACATTATATCTTTGTACTTTATTTCTTTCGAAACAAAATCTTGAGTGAGAGGCCCATCTCAACACGCGTCAAAATGTCAGTTTTCTATGACATGTCATTTCCCATATCATGCCTTGAATATCGCCTTATATCGGTTTATTAATACGGCTGTCAGTAAATAGCTATAATTAGTTACTAGTAATTCAAATAGTGGTTTGACGGCGCTGTTAGTGGATATGACGGGTTTCAATTTTCAATCTGTCAATAGATCTACTGAAAATACAGAATGTAACCCTTTCAAGCCTAGCGTAGCATAAAATTACTGATATTATTAAATTTTAATTAACTTACAAATAGGATTCATACATTCATTTGTTATTATGGTTGAATTTCATTTGTTTTTGATTGGTCAATAATATTTTCAATTTTGAACAACCCGCACGATTGTATTGGCCAGGAAAGAGTTATAACACTTTACTGAAAACTGAAACTATTGTTTCATAATTAGATTACATTAGATAATAAGATAATAATGCATTCTAACCAATATGGGTCATGTTACTCGAAATAAATGCTATTAAACTAAATTAAATAGTGACATATCTACATTCGTGTCTTGTAAGAAAGAACCACTGTTCTCGGCAGATGATTGGTTTGGTGATCTTAGAATCTAACGTGAAGTTTGTGTAATGTAAACTGTCTTCACGACATGGTTCTATAAAAGTATATTACTTATACATTTCCTTGACTGTACTTCTGTGTCAACATTGACTAAAAAAACATATC
Source organism: Tortrix viridana (assembly GCA_963241965.1). Taxonomy (NCBI): domain Eukaryota; kingdom Metazoa; phylum Arthropoda; class Insecta; order Lepidoptera; family Tortricidae; genus Tortrix; species Tortrix viridana. The sequence goes on along the minus strand of OY725195.1, from coordinate 1,212,689 downwards.
AGGGACAAACACTTATTGACCTAGGCTCAAACTAAGCTATGTACTACGCATTACTAGTATAACTGCCGCACTCAGAGACGTGAATTAAGTTTTAAGTTTCATTAAAGTAGCTGCTGTCACTTTCTTTGCTATAGCAATAGAATAAGACGCAGCAACTTTAATGAAACTTAAAACTTAATAGACGTCTCTGAGCGCGGCAGTTAGACAACATACTTAAATATAAACAAATGGGTCATACACAGTCACAGAAACAAAAAGTTGTCTCTCCTGTTCCAGAATGTTAAGGACTTTGAAACCAATTTTTTTTAGGTTAGGATATATCCACATAATGGGAATCTGATATAGTTTTGGACTGTATCGAAATTATATGAGTTAAAAACTCCCACGTCGTTAACTTTTAGGAACAGAAGGGACAAATTTTGAACCTAAATCTGCGTATGACCCAAATACCTTATATAGTCTACATAGAAAACATTGAAGACTCAAGAACAAAAATACTCATCACTTTGTCCTCAACAGGAATCGAACCCAGGGCCATTAGCTTAGCTAAGTAACTAGCACAACTAACTAAGCTTACCGCGTCGTCAAACCTTTACATACAAACTAACATTTCTATACAACTTTGGTGGCGTAAGATCACAAACATTGATATAAGTAGAACTAACTCGTCAATCAAACTCTCGAAATTCCCTAACAAGCGCATATTAAGTTCAAGCGTGTTCTACTTGCCCCTGCACTTTCCAGCTACTCGCCCAGTTGCCAAGTCAGTTACTTGCCCGCGTGCACTCCCCCTAGTCCCTTCGGCAACTCCAACAACGCTCGAGATAATTGTAAAAGTTAGCAATGAGTTAAAGTGCTCAGTTTGCTATGTTGTTCTAATGTCGAGTTATTATTGCCTTGATATGGCACTCTAGATGCATTAAACTTTTAAACTGCTGTAGTAAAATTTAAATTTCGTGTAAATATTCTTAGGCCTACTAGGCTTTGGTTCCTTTTTATAGCCTATATGAGTGTCCCAATGTAGTGACCCTGCCTGCGAAGCTAGCGGTCCCGGATTCGAATCCCGGTATGGGCAAAAATTTGTGTGATGAGCACGAGTAATATTCCTGAGTCTTGGATGTTTGTTATTTATCTAAACTAAGTACGTATTTCTCTATTTATGTATGATTATCGTTGCTTATTTATGTATTTTGGACTGTTTACCCTTGAATCACCGACACTCATTTCATAGAATGTTTTACTTCGCCGAATTTTCATTTCATCGACAGGCATTTCTACGTATAGGAGTTATAATTTTTTGGTGGTCACAGGTCTAACTTAACCTAAACTACGTAACCCATGCTTAAGATAAACTGAAAACAATAAGGTTTCAGCAGATATTACCTTTCGATGAAATGAAATTCGTTTTTGAGCACAGTGAGTTTACATAGTCTTACCAAAGCAATCACAATGTTAAACTTAGTACCCATAGTATGGAGCCTAGACCTTTGATAGGGACAAGGTCAATTTATGTTAAATTGACCCCTGATATTATGTTATTATAATATATTACTGTTTGGCAAAGGCCGCTTCCCTTGATCTCAATTGACTTTTATTTATTACCTCTTTCGGTAGATGCTAAGGATACAGTTGTCTTCGAAATCTAGATATAGGTACTATTCAATTTACAAGAAATTCATTATTTATAACTAAAATAAAGCATTTATTACATAAGTACCTGTGACAGGAGACATCTTGCAAACTTTCTCATTCATAACTTTGATAAGTCACAAAGTTTTAACCCGTAAATATTTTCAAAATAAAAGCAAAAACTTTAATTATAGATCTTTATCACCAAAAAAAGTTGCATTTCATTTTAAATTTCAGTAAGATAATCTATATATATGAAAATGGATCCCTGTTTCCCTTGGTCACGGCATCACGCGGGAACGGCAGGACCGATTTCGCTAATTCTTTTTTGTTGTATTTGTTATTGTCAGAAGGTTCTTATGGAGAGAAAAAATTGATATTTCAACTTTAAGGGGGGGAAATGGGAAGCGAATAAAATAAACTTTCTTAAACAACCTTTAAACGACTAATTATAAACGTTTTTAAGAAATATAACAAATAACTCCAATAATATTCATCTGACATTATATTTTCGTTGTTAACCCCCATCGCAAAAGACAGGGGTGTCATATTATAAATAACGTGCGTGGCATTGTAGCTCCTAAACAGATGAACCGATTTTAATTAAGTTTTTTTTGTTTGAAAGGTGACTTAATCGAGAGCGTGCTTAGCTAAGTTTGATGCAAATCCGTCGGGCCATTTAAGAGTTATGAGCTCTGAAAGTAGGTGTAATCTCAAGACTTTAATCTCAAGATTACAATCCTAAAACTTGCTGCTGACCCGGACGGTGAGGACCACGCTAGTCATTCCACCAGTTTTTTTATCCCCACCAAGTCACGATAATTTGAGCGCTGCTTGTTTTCTTTGTATATAAATAAATATGATATTGGACCGACGATCTGAAAAAGGTCGCGAGAAACCGCTGGATGACAGCAGCAGAGGACCGGTCGTTGTGGAAAACCTTGGGTTTGTTGTTTGTTTGGAAGGAAGCAGTGGACGATTTTTTTTGTTACAACTTTGTCGGCGTAATTTAAATGTATAATTAAGCCAAATTACAGTTTTTTACTACTAAGAGTCCCTGAATTTAACCGCGCGGACAGACAGGCGGACGGACGGACTGACGGACAGACGGACATGGCGAAACTATAAGGGTTCTTTGTTGACTACGGAACCCTAAAAAATAAAAACGAATGACGCCATCAAATAACACCGCCACACAAATCTGTCGCCGCAACACCATCCAAATATTTATCTAAACTTGTATCTAAAACGATTTATTTATTACGACAAAGTAATTAAAAAGTTTCAATGCAATTAAAATCATAGAAAGTGAGACTTTATTCGATAGAAACACGCAAGGTTTGATCGTGAAATTGACCACGTCCGAATTAGTTTTAAATGCAAAATCAAATCGATTATCGATAAAAAATATCGATGATCCATTGACAAACTGGGTCTTAGCTGCATTCCTTTGAAATTGGTTTATAAACAAGATTAGCTTCGCGTTAACTATTATGGAGGTGATCTTAATTTATTATTAAAAAAATGCAGTGAATTTAATGTGCTTTGAAGAATATTTAGAATAGAATAGAAAATGTTTATTCAACACTCACACAGTATAAAGATAACAAACAAAAAGAAAAAAAATTGTTAAACAAATCAACTACTTCCTAAAACCCACCATACAATGAAATTTGCCAATGGAGTATGAACCTATTCTGAATAGAACAGAGCCTATTTTCTAATTTAATTGCACGTCACAAAAGAAATTCCACTCTATCTCCTTTGCAATTGATCTTTATTCCAATGGCCGCATTATGTACATTATATTGTACACGAAATCGAACACTAGGCAGTGATCAATAAAAGATCAATGTTTCCTTGCTAGTTTGTTTGTCCCTTGTGCTCTTAAGATGATTGTGAGGTGACGGCTTTCCATACAAACGGCGATAACGTTTTCCACCCCCTAAATGTTAACCGATTTCGACCCGGTGTCAGTCGGAACAAAAACTAGGTCCGTACGTTTCGTTTTTTTCGATATTATTAATAAACTTCGATTTATTCCCGTTTTATTGTTATCATACAAAAGTAATTTCGGCCATAATCTCTTTATAACTAATCAATATTTTAAAAAATGAAACGTACGGACATAGTTTTTGTTCCGACTGACCACATATCAAAAATTGGTCGAATTCGGTTAACGTTTAGGGGGTGGAAAACGTTATCGCCGTTTGTATGAAAAGGCTAGATTTTGCAGTTGGTTCACAGTTCTCTTAAAGGCTACTGAACAGATTTCAATACAACAAGGGCGATCACACTTATCACATTTCACAATTTATAAATGCGAAAGTTTGTATAGTACATCTGTTAATTCTTTACGCTGGAATAGCTGAACGGATTTGGATGAAATTTAGAGATAGTTTTTACCTTGAGAATAATCACTGTTCCCGTGAAACCGTAAAACTAAATGTTTCAGAATTAATTAGGATTAACTTGTGGATACTTGTACTCCAGATTCCCCGAGCGAGCTCAAATTATAAACACTTAACACCAAATATAAGTATGTCAATAACATCTAACTGCACCATTAAGCCAAAGTTTTTTGTCTAGCCGCCATTAAATCATTCAGCTAACAAGGATGGCTATTTAAAAATGAGCCTAAACTGCGTTTTTATGTAAATGTGACGATTTAAATGCATTATCGAAACTATCCTGGCATTTATTTAATAACTATAACAATAAATTGGTACCACAGTATAAATATAGCTAAAGCAGTAAATAAACTTCTAAACGTCGCACTCACACAGACGCACGCCTCAACGAGACCCCTAAGCGGACATAACAGCGCTGTCAATGGCGGGTGACGCGCCGTGTCGAATGATTGAGTTGCGTCTGTGTGAGTGCGACGTTTCGAACGTTTGTTCGTAGTTTCTTTACTGCTTTAGCTATATTTATACTGTGTTGGTACTAGGCCGTGGGAGACGGCTTGCTAGTATCATGGACGTATGATACGAGTAGATACCTACATAATATGTATCGAATAAAAAATCACCTTTTGTGTACCTGTAGGCGCTATGGAACTATATCATAGTGAGTTATGAATAAAATCTTGAGAAGTCTTCCACGATTTGATAGATCACTTTGACATAGCTCCATAGCGGCCTAGGAATTGAAATGGTTTGACTATGCTGCGCCTGCGTTGCGAATTAAACTAAAGAAAAGAAACGGCAAAAACTATTGTTTTTTGATTGTTTTTTTTTTGTTTAGTTCGATTCTGTTATACTTAAATTTGGCACAAATATAACTTGAACCTCGAAAAAAGACATACATAGGTAGGTTTTGGTACTAGATAATGCTTTTAGCTTCCGCAGGAAAAACAAAAAATTAAGATTGCAAGCCAAAGTCGCGGGCAAGGTATCTAACATGTGAAACCATTACAAATTTGCCTACATCATATTACCCCAAAAAACCTTTTCATAAAACTCATTTTAAGTGTGGCCACGCTCCAAACTTGGTTGAGTAGATAAGGGTCCGCTTACAGAACCCTAAAAGCAAAGCGCAAAGGTTCCGCGGTTAAACTGAGTTACAAACAACGCGTATCGGGATGAAAGAGTTTCTTGGATGTTAATGGCGTACTTACGGTTGGAACGGATGAAGAGCTCAAGATTTAAAGGAAGAACTAAAATCAGGAACAAAACAACAAGTAGAATAAAATACGAGTTTTTAACATATAAATAAATACATATCAGAGGAGATTCTTACATAAATTGACCTAGTCCCAACCCAAGCAGCATAAAAGCTGCATATAAATAAATAAATAAAAAAAAAAAGAGCTTATACAGCCCTTAGCCTTACTTTGCTGTGTTTTTAACCGACTTAAAAAAAAAGGAGGTTCTCAGTTTGACCTGTATGTTTGTATGTATGTATGTATGTATGTATGTATGTATGTTTGTCCACGATTATCTCGCGTTTGGCTGAACCGATTTAGATGCGGTTTTCAGCAAAGTATTTGTTACATTCTGGAGAAGGTTTTGGTATACAAGAATAATGGATACCACGTGACATCATCCGCATGGATCCGTTATTAAGCGATATATTAGTTCAACTCGACCGATTTTGTGTTGACGCGATTTTTTTAGTGATAGTTATACTCGTATCACTAAAAAGCGAAAAGAAAATGTAATAAAAAAGACGAAAAAATTTTTTAATAAAAAATAGAACCGTCTTCAAAAAAAACCCACTGAACAAGACTAAATAATGACCGGCTTCCTAGGAATTGCCTATTTGATGGGTGCCTAATAGGTACATGGAATATATCGAAGTCGGTGGCAAGAATCATGTGACATTGCTATCGTGTAAACCTACTTGACACCGGCTTAGATATATTACATGTACCTATTAGGCACCCATCAAATAGGCAATTCCTAGGAAGCCGGTCATTATTTAGTCTTGTTTAGTGGGTTTTTTTTGAAGACGGTTCTATTTTTTATTAAAAAAATTTTTCGTCTTTTTTATTACATTTTCTTTTCGCTTTTTAGTGATACAAGTATAATGTTATTTTAATTTCTTACTGTGTTCATTGTTGTGAATAAATGTTTCTTATCTTATCTTAAAATGCTGAAACCAGAGTTATAATGGCTGTATAAGCTCTTATACAGCTGTTGTGCTACTTGAAAAACTAAGTTCTAGCCTTGTGCTATAGGTATTTTAGTCGCGGAGTGAAAAGGTTCGTCACTTTTGTACCTTAACAGCATTGAAACAGAGTTGAAAATTGACAAACCTTTTCATTCCGCGTTACATATATTATATTTAAACTTTATTAATGGTTTTTTGTTTGCGGTAAAAATATCTGTGTACAAAATCAGCTTTGTGAAACTTGTAGTTTCTGAGAAAAAGTAGGTGTGACATACAGACAAACGGACATGGCGAAACTGTAAGGGTTCCTAGTTTGACTAAGGAAACCTAAAAGGGTCTGCCAGTTCTTTCGAACGAACTTCCTTTAGCGAAATTCTTTTTCGTAACCGAGCAAGAGCATGTCGGGCCGTTCTCAGTGGAGGGTTCCGTCGCCATAACTACAAATACAATTAAAGTGCACCAGCAAAAGAGCGTATCTTCATGGCACTCACGTCTTTTTGTTGAGAAGCGCCGCTGTTCGGCAACAACTCAAAAACAGTTACCGATCATGTTGAAAATAATTTTGGTTGAAATTATTTATGAAGCGGTACCTTTGTTTATTTTTGTTATTTAACTACGAAACTAAGTAGCGGCTTATACAAGACATCTAAGTATACTACAAAATTTCATCAATATACTTACATCTTGTAGTTTTTGAGTAAAATTCCTGAGACACATGCACCGAAAACAATATTTTTCTACAATACTACAAGAACGTGTAGTTGTGAAATATGTAGTTATCTCAACTAAAATCTGGTAGCGTTCATCAAAAATGTTGTATCGTGAATTATGTTGTTTGTAAACGCCACTACACGAGTCTAGTTAAACGCAGTTTTGTAGTAATTAAACAATTGCATTGCTTTAATAAATTTCCAAGTGTAATAAATACAAAATGTTTTGTATTTTTATAATTATGCATCGTAATACGAACAATTGCAAGGTATTAATAAAGATGCAAGTGCAATTGATACAAAATGTCTGTTATTTGTATTGTGCGCATTGTAATGTGAACACATCAACTAGTTGCGGGTATTATGTTTTATCGTGTATTATAACTAGAACAGTCTGGTTATGTATACAACGAGTTTTGTCATCACACATACAGCAAGACAATACTGTACTGATAACCAGATTCTGGTTCCTAGTACGAGGTATTTTTTTCAGTGTGGTAGGACAGACGGACGGACGGACATGACGAAACTATAAGTTCCGTTTTTGCCATTATGGGTACGGAACCCTAAAAACATTAGTCTTACTTAGCGGCTATATGTACGTATGTTAAAAGCAAAGTGCCCTAAAACTCACAGCGCTGCAGTTGACTGTTTACAAATTACTAATAAACAGTCATTCGTCTAAGTTCTAGGAGTTTACGAGCGAGGTATATTAACTTGGCCTTTTTACTTGGATTTTTATTTGCAACAAATCCAACAAATAACTTTTGTGCTGCGCTTTGACTTCTAGATTTGTCAAATAAATTAAAAGCTGCGAACTTTAACCCGACTGGCGGGTACTTTGACGCACCTTTACAATTTTTTTATAGCCCATGACACTCGCACGTTTTATTTATTTATTTAATACGGGTGACTAACAGAATACAATATTGACATAAATGAGTTACCTATTGTTTAAACCACACTTTGATTAATACTCAATGCTCAATAATTTATTGCATTCATAATGTTTTACATAAACATGCACCCCAATTACAGGTGAACACATAGATAGATAGATAAAAAGTTTATTTGGGTACTACAAATCACACAAACACTTGACAGAATAAATCAAAATAATAACACTAAATCACTAAAATTACATATCCGTTGCCAAAAGCATGTGTGCGTTGCAGCAGAGCAAAAGGGCCATGGCTCAGTGTACAGCTTTGCTAGTATGAACAAAACACTGGTATTCTGCCACTACCCCGAGGAACGATAGAGCTACAACGAGCAAACATTTTAAATACAAATGAAACTTTCTTTACAAAACACATTATTAATACAATCTCCATTTATAAAACAATTCCATTTCTTAAATTTTAAATTCATTTATTACTAAAGATACTAAAGGCAAAATTATAGTTTAAATGACGGTATACATATTTAAAAATTTAAATATCTATACCTGTACCGTCAGTATAATAAAATTTTAGTTATAGATTATATAGATTAGTTAAAAACTGAAATGTCACAAAAACAATATAAGATAAAACAATAAAATAAAAGAAACAATTAGGGATCAATCAAAATTATAGTAGGTTAGATTATTACATTTGTACTAGTTTATTTAGCGAGGTATTAGCTTAATTTATTTACACGTTTTTGACGAATCATATGACATCGTATTTATTCAAATCGGTCCAATAGGTAGTTTAGGAGCTAGAGCGGAACATCCGATTTTTGGTCACCACACGGGATTGTTGAGCCACCATAGAACCCTGTCATAATGACAACGTCAAGTCAATCAAAAGAAATTGCGTCAAAATATTCCATCGAATTTCTGTGAGAGGGTTCTATAGTGGCTCAACAATCCCGTGTGGTGACTGTACATAGACTGTTAAAACCATTACTATTCTTTTGTCTAGTCGGATAAAAACAAACAAGATGAAATTCTAGACGGCCATGAGACAGTATTTTGTGACATAAACACAATTAATCCGTTAGACGGAGAAAAATAATGTTTTAATAATGTTCCTTCATGACAAGTGACCTTTCGAATAAAATGTTACATGAAAGCCTTGTTAAAAATAACTAATGGATTAGTTCTTAAGTCAAGGTTGCCTAAATCACGATTTGGCCTGTGAGCAAGCCAAGGACGTGGCCATGCGTATACAGGGTGTCACGTGTTTGTGAAAACTGAACTAGAACCTTACGTAGAAGGTATACGTATAACCCATCATATGATGGGTTATCAAAAACAACAGAGATACTGACACAATATTGTGTCAGTATCTCTGTTGTTTTTATAGTTATGTTATATATATTTATGTGTATGCATTTATTTTCTCGTAGTCATTCTGACATGTTTTCCTGCAAAACTACGCAGATATTTAATATTATTTTTACAGTTTTATATAATGCTAGAATAAGTAGTGACATTGTTATATTTTTTATTAAAAAAATGACTAACTGTTGAGTTTCTTGCGGCGCTTCTTCTCAGCAGTGGTCTCCTCTTGGGAAGCGCTGGTAGATTTTGACGTGTAAAAGTGCCCGTGCGGCCTACTTACTGAATAAATATCTTTTATCTTTTTTTTTATGTATATTTATATTTATTTATTAATATGTTATAAGGTAATTATGTTATAAGTTTTAGCTTTGTTATACATATGTCTGTCTTCTTTTTCTGTGCACATACTATGTACGTTTCTAATTGGACACCTATTGCCATTAGGCATTAAGTCCGCCATTTGGGTCATACACAGAGTTAGGTTCAAAATTGTCCCTTCTGTTCCTAAAAGTTAACGACGTGGGAGTTTTTAACTCATATAATTTCGATACAGGCCAAAACTACACCAGACTCCCATTACGCGGATATACCCTAAAACGAAAAATTTGGTTTCAAAGTCCTTAACTTTCTGGAACAGGAGAGACAACTTTTGTTTCTGTGACTGTGTATGACCCTTTTGTACTTGCTTTTGTGCAATAAAGATTTAAAAAAAAAAAATGAAACAAAGTCGGGTTAGTTACACCATTTATAACTCAAGAAAGGCTCGACCGATTTTTATGAAATTTGGCACACATATATAGTCTATTACCTGGATACTTTTTATCCCGGAAATTTTGAAACTTCCCGGGATAAGTGAAAAATTACTACTACGCGGACGGAGTCGCGGGGAAAAGCTAGTTGTTAATAAACGTTTCAATTATTTGTATATAACTTTCTTTTTCGCCGTTATGGTTTGTCTTGTCTACACTAATACCTACTTTAAAGAGGAAATATTTGTATTTTTGTATCTATGTTTGTAACGACTAAACTCAAAAACTCCTGGACCGATTTCAAAAATTCTTTCACCAACATTTAGAATGGACTCTCAGGGTGGACATAGGCTATATTGTAACTTACGAAAGTACTGACTCACCACAGACAAAGTCGCGGGCGGAAAGCTATACAGGATGTCCCAATATCAGTAACCCACATTGACACCGGAGGTACACCAGCCTAACCAGCCTAACATGACCTCAGTAAAAGTCGCATGGTTTACGAGATATGCCAGTTTAAAGTTTGTACTGGAAAAGAACTATAAACTGGCAAATCTTGAAAATCATGCTTTTTTTACTGAGGTTATGTTAGGCTGGTTCGGTGTGGGACAATGCGTAACGCATTTCCACTCCGTTAAAAAAAAAAAAAGTAAAAAAAAAAGTGTCTGGTTCGGTCCGTCTTAGGCTGGTCTGCATCCGGTGTCAATGTGGGTTACTGATATTGGGACACCCTGTATAAACTAAATTATTAGGTTTCAAAGAACCGCTTCAGTATTTTAGAGTGCAAGACCTACGTGAAATCTAAATCAAATTTCAAATAAATAGTTTATTATTCTTATATTAAGTATTGAAAAGTGATCCTCTGAACGCTGGTTCTTTCTTATGTGTTTTGTATGTAGTTTAATTAAGTATTTTTGTGTTTTGATAATTACAGAACGTCCTGTATATAAATTGTAGACCTAATTTCGCGTTTCTTTCACACGTTACAGTCCCTATATATTTTATTAAAGTAGAACGGGGACGTGTAAAATGATTTTTATCAGTGATAAAGAAAACATTGACCTAATACTCGTATGACTTTTGAGTAAAATTTGCTTCATTCAGCACCTCGATGTTATAGGTACCTACCGCCGCCCAATGCCTAGCTCGTGTCATGTAATCATTGTCAGCATCAATGCGACCAATTCTAACAGAATCACTACATAGTATAAAACAAAGTCGCTTCCCGCCGTCTGTCCCTCTGTATGTACGCTCAGATCTTTCAAACTACGCAACGGATTTTAATGCGGTTTTCACCATCAGTTAGATAAGGATAAGGATAAGTTTTTCACGGAAGGTTTATATATATAATAGTACGCGGAGCGAAGCGAGGGCGGGTCGCCAGTAATACATATATCAGTACTACCGTATTCCTTGTCCCGACATTAGCGAAGCCTTTAATACCACTGCAAAGTTACTGAAGCGGGATAGTCCTGTCAAGATAATAGAACGTGTATTACGTTCGATGCCATCAACTACAATTGCTATGTAACTAGAACAAGGCAGACGTGTCACGGGCATTCAATGTACCAAACGATACCTTAAGGCTAGACTGAAAATGTGCAATGTTTGTGCTTAAATAAATTTTACTTTAGATGGTTAGTGATAAGGATCAGAATTGAATAGGATTTTTGTGGGGTATAAGGCGGATTATTATGTGTTTGAAGTAGGATTGCTTTCACTACGTGCAATAAAAACAAAGGCGATTTAATTAATGTCCTTGTGGTTTTTTTTTAATTTGCTTTACCTAGAGAATGCTAAGAATGAATTTTATCTTTTAGCAAAATTACTGTTATTTTAAAATTTACCTAAATTAAGTAAAGGTAATTAAAAATTAAATGCCATTTTTAAAAGAAGATATTTTATATAAAAAAATATCGGTCTACATAAATCCACTTTGAATACAATACCTATATAATTGTAACGTTATATTATTAACATCTATACCGTGATTACGTATGCACACTAAATACACTTTGTTTTTATTATAAAAAAAATCGTAACCTAATTGCTTTATAACACATAAAAAAAATATAGCTATTATCGAAACAATTATACAAAGTAATCTATCACTTTTCCATAATAAACATTGATAAAATCTACGCTGACCACTGCCCGCAACTCACATTTGTATGAAACTTTGACACGCTACAGTGTCAGCGGCCCTGAACTGTACAGTCATCAAAAACCCATTTAGCCCGAAAGTGTCTGGCGTTTTTCAATTCGTATCATGAAACAGTATTCGTAACTGTATCGCTGAAATGTGAGAAGTTGCCACTTAGAACGTTGGAACGCGGGTACAAACTTTTGCAATAAAATCGCCAGTGTATGGTCTAAATTACAAGCGAAGGTATTAAACCACTTCCACACGATCGGGTGGTTGGGCCAACCCAGAATGAGATAGTAATATATACGTCTCGTTCTTACAGATAGCTGCGTCCCTCTCGGTTGGCCCAACCGCCCGATCGTGTAGAAAGGGTATTATTGCGAAGGCGTTGAAACATCGGAAATTGTGAGTGAACGTAATTCTGGAAAAATTTAACTGTTAACTCATCAGAACAAACCGACCAATAAAGATGTTTTTTATTAATTAATCATTAATTAATTTAGTCATGCACCTATTAAGATACGCATTGTGCTGAAGAGAGATTTGACGTATTCGTAGTTTTGCCTGCTATGTGTTATTTTAAGATATTAACAGTATGTTTTAATATGCAAAAGTTTTGAACCGCCACTGCTCTTTAGAACTAAAATTCAGTTTAATATAATAATCTAAATGATGAACGCATGGAAACAAAACTTGTGTTCATTTAAAAACCACATTTAAATGTAAAAAGTCCTAAACTTGCACCATCCGTAACATTCCTGAATTTGCCAAACGCGTTGCGATAATACCTCCGTTATGTGTGGTTACCCTACATCGAGGGATTTTCCGGTATTTGTTTTGTTAGAAACCAATTGCCTTGTAGTGTGACCACGCTCGTTATAATTGCGGAATAGTTTTGATTGGTATCTTCGTTTGCGCAGTTATTTTTGCTATTGCAAGCGCGTGGTTAACTTTTGTGTACTTTTGTAGTAATGATTTTTTTTTATTTACTGTTAAGTTGTTTTCGGCACTTCTTCTAAACAGTGGTATTTTCAAATATTTAAAAATGTCATGTGGAATGCTGGCGGAATAAAGTTATCATTTTTTAGCATAATGCCAGGTTTCCTCGTTATTAATTGTTAGTTTATTGTTTTTTTTTAAGTGCTTCACAAAGTAATACAAACAATAATTGTGACGTGACTTTAAAAGCAATTGTCCTCCACACCTGCGTAAAGACATATTTAATTAACATTATTATTTATCTTCGGCTTCATCATCACTTTCCATCAGGTGAGATCGAGGTCAAATGTTTGCCTGTCATACATAAAAAAGCATCTTTATTTTAAATACCTTTCCTAATCTTAATAATACGACAAGGCTAACGTGCCATTTGCTAAACATACAAAAGTACATGTAACATTTCAATTTTCCAGTCGGCCAAACTTGCCAAACGAATTTACTCCCTAACCCAATCAGTTTAAGGTTGAAGAATTACCGTGAAATCGGTCGGAAGCGATGTTTTCTTAATTCGTAAGTATTTAATCCGTCCGAGGGACTTCGCCCAAATCCACTTGTGCCGCAAATAAGCTTTGTTCTAATAACATGCGGTTTAAATTTAATTCATAAGCGGTAGCGGTTATCAAATGTTACGCATGTAAAAAATAATCGGCCTGTGAAGTCCCATTGATTAATAGGGAATATGTATGAAATGTTTTATATATATATATATATATTTATATATATTGTATTTATGTATTAGTATATATTCTTGGTACGTTAATGTATACATATGCATTTATCTATAATGTATGTTTATGTATTTCAATCTCATTACATGTTTTCTCCTAATGCTTTTGCTCGTACAATATTGCACCGCCTACAACAATTTTCTGCTTGCCCAAAGGTCAACTGGTAGAGAATGCCATTAGGCATTAAGTTCACCTTTTGTACTCAAATTTGTATTTTTGTGCAATAAATATTAAATAAATAAATAAATAAATATCGCGTTTCTTAACAAATTATTAAAATACCGTGAAAGAGATGGCAAAAAGTGAAATTAAAATTAAAATCGACCAAAATTACGGATAATATTATAAGCATTTAACGAATTTGTGACGAATATGACTTTTTAATAAAGCAAAAAAAATCATGCATATGGACTGGGAGCCCTTTAGGAGCTCGTTTCCACGCCACATTTATAGTTTGGGCAGTTAAAAAATCTCTCAGTTCCCAGTAAAGACTGAACTTCACAGGGTGATTATATACAATCATAAATTTAGAGCAGTCGTCGTCTTAATTGTTTATTATTATTGTATGGAAGTTGAAAAAAAATTCACAAATGTCTATTACCGTGTTTAAATAATCTAACATTTTAATACTATGTTGCTGTCTTTGTTTTGTGCAATAAACACGGGGAACAAGTAGTCACCTGCTTCATGCACTGTAGTAAAACAATACAATATCAAAGTCATTGAACTAATCAAATAGTTTTGTACAGTCACCACACTGGATTGTTGAGCCACCATAGAACCCTGTCATAATGACAACGTCAAGTCACTCAAAAGAAATTACGTCAAAATTTTCCGTCGACTTTCTGTGAGAGGGTTCTATAGTGGCTCAACAATCCCGTGTGGTGACTGTACATTAATTACATTGCAATATCAAATTAATACGAGTATCATAATATTTGATAACTGAAATTGAGTGATGGCAATGTTTACATTATTCAATTAAAAACAACATGTGCCAGTATTATCTGGGGTCCTAGTGAAAAGAAAACTTATCTCTGAATAAAAAAGGCAATAAATCATATACACTAGACTTATACCCTTTTTCACGTAAATTATATATATACCTATTTATTTAGTATGCATAGTTATACATAGTTAAGTATAATGAGTCATTTACTTTCTGTGCACGTCTTGTCACTTTGTCTATCCTCGTGCATTTTCCTCTTTTCTCTGTCAAGGTTAACTGGAAGAGATCCCTTAAAGGGATAAGTTAGCCTTTGTACATTATTTTAATTTCTTTTCTGTGTACATATTAATTTGTCAACCTGTTTTTGTGCAATAAAGAGTTTACATACATACATAAATTCTAGAAGACTTATACCCTTTTTTACTAGGACCCCAGAATTACCAAGGAAACTTGCCGCAGGTCTTCGTTCGGTCGTCGTTCGTTAATAATATTATAATAATTAATTTTATAGGAAAACTAGTGACCCGCCCCGACTTCATAGCACTAATTATCTATAATGTTAATAAATTATAGCCTAATGGTGAAATAATAATAATAATAATCCAGCCTATATACATCCCACTGCTGGGCACAGGCCTCCACTCACATGAGAGGGAATAAGAATAAGAATAAGAATAAGAATAAGAATAATTTATTGTATAACCATGTAACATTTAGATGGATAAGGAAGGTACGTAATAGTTCCAATGGTGACCCGCTCTGGGTGTACAATATTATGAACTTAAAATAAAATTAACTCGTGCACTAAGTTTTCGTGTCTTTAAAGTTAAAAAATTCCTTAAGATTATAAAACACTTTATTGATTAGCCAGGTCTTTAAGTGGCGCTTGAATTTAAGACCATCTAATAATTTAATCTTATCGGGAAGATTGTTATACACTCTGATCGCGCTTATAAAAGTACTATTATAGACAGTTTTATTCTTAACTCGTGGTAATATTAAATTGTATTTATACTGAGAGCGCACATTGTCACGCAGTGATGCGCGAGTAGTAAAATAATCACTATTATTTCTAACAAAGTTACATAACTCGTAGATATATATCCCAGTCAATGTAAGAAAACATTTATCCTTAAATACATTTCTGAGTGTTTCATCATTGTGCATGTGATAAATTGATCTTAAACACTTTTTTTGCAATACAAAGGTAGATTGTATATCAACCGAGTTTCCCCAAAAAATAATTCCATACGCTAATAGAGAGTACACATTAGCGTAGTAAGCACTGACCACTACACCTTCTGAGCAATTATCGGCTAATAAGGATAGTGCATAGCATTGACTGGATATTTTTTTATTAATTTTTTCTAGGTGACATCTCCAGTTTAAGAAAGGATCTATAGTTACACCTAGGAAATTTATGTTGTCTATGTCCTCTATTTGAATGTCTGATCCCGTAACACTTAATTTTTTGGGCGCTTGCCTAGAATTTCGGAATTGCATGATTTTAGTTTTCGTAATGTTTACTTTTAAGTTAATGGACTGCAGCCAGTCTACAACAATTTTTAGAGTATTATTTACGTTTTCTTGGAAGTTGTTATCAATTTGTTCACCTGAAAATAGAATACTTGCATCATCGGCAAACATTACACATAATTCATCAATTATATTCGGCAATTCGTTAACATAAATTAAAAATAAAAGAGGTCCTAAAACGCTCCCCTGAGGGACACCTATTTTAACAGTTTCAAAGTTTGACTGAAATTTCTCAATAGTTTTAGAATTTTTATTATAACTCTCTATTACAGTGGCCTGTTTTCTGTCAAGAAGATAGCTTTCGAAGAGTTTCAAGGCATTTCCCCTTATACCTATGTGATTAAGCTGCATGGGTTCGGGCTATAGTTCCCACGCGGGCCCAGTGCGGATTGGGAACTTCGCACACACCGTCAAATTGCTTTGCAGGTGTGTGCAGGTTTATTTCGCACATACATTCCGAAAAACTTAGAGGTGCGAGCCCGGGTTCGAACCCACGACCCTCTGCTTAATAGTCGGCAGGTCAAACCATTAGGCTACCACGGCTGGTGAAATGGTGAAAACTGAATGAAAATTCGTACAGTACAAAAAAAAAAAGTTTCTGAGATTATCCCGAACAAACAAACTCAGGACAGGGGGGTTTTAATTTATAATGTGTAGTGGATAGTGTCGAAGTAGTTTCAAAGTTGGTTTAAAAATTTCGAGAGAGTTTGCAAGTCGTTCTTTATAATATAAATATACTTTAGGTACTTTTGCGGATACTTAGACAAAATACGTGTAAGCCTCACTAAAGTTTCGTTTAAAATATATAAATAAAACCCTCGTGGGCGTTTCTTTTCTTTTAGAAAACCGTTAAAGAAATTATAAAATACAATGTTGTTAATAATATGATAGAACTACTGGATCAAATAAAAAATATGAAGTCGGTATTTTACGGCTTGCGTACTTAATAAAATTTAAAAAGTGCAATTTTATTTTAAATCAATGTCTATTTCAGACGCTCTGAGATAAACCATGAACTAAACGCGATCAAAGTTACTGGTGAAACTGAGTTTTTTTCAGTGGTGAATATCTTTCGTAAATTGTAGATTTGTAGCTGGCTGTACACGCATTTCAATACTCCCCAGGCGAAGGTTTTCATGTATCATAAACGGAAGAGGATTTTTATTACGACTGTACTTACTGGGGTGGATCTATTCACCCCCAGAGGCAGCCTGCAGCTCGTTACGATCTATATTTATTAGGTATATGGAGTAGATAGAGCTCATCACATCACACGCAACTATCGTACCTACTACTAGAACTTACCTCACAAATAAAGTTCTTAGTCTTAATTTAGTCACTTTTCCAAAGACGATGTAACTGGAGAAACTTCGAAATTTAAAAAAAGCTATTTCTCCAATATTTTTTTTCATTTTACTACTTTCTCGACTTGCATCGTACTAAGCATTTTAATGATCCTGTATATTCAGACGTATGGGACGGACTGAGTTCAGCTATGTTATTCTGTTAACACAAACTTCAACCAGTTCTACTCAGTCGATGAATAGCCGGCGAATTTACATCGACCGTCAAAGTGGGTAAATGACATTCAACTGCCTGCACATTCATTTAGTCGCTGGTTTCACAGACGACCAGCTGTCAAACTAGCGACTAAATGAAAGTGCAGGCAGTTGAATGTCATTTACCCACCTTGACGGACGATGTAAATTCGCCGGATATTCATCGACTGAGTAGAACTGAATGACGTTGTTTTAACAGAATAACATAGCTGTAAATAAACCTTGTATCATCTAGTGTGTTTCGACGGATGCTGTTTAATTTTTATTCTTTTGTATGCATCACATAATTATTACGATTAGGAATACCTAGCGACGAATGATTATTAATTTACTGAAGGTGAGACAAAATA
Organism: Tortrix viridana; assembly: GCA_963241965.1. Lineage (NCBI taxonomy): Eukaryota > Metazoa > Arthropoda > Insecta > Lepidoptera > Tortricidae > Tortrix > Tortrix viridana. Next base: position 1,194,448 of record OY725195.1, on the reverse strand, counting down.
CTCGTACACGCGTAATTATTTCACATCTAACTTTCCCAAATAAGATAGAAACAACAGAATTGGGGTGGAAAATGTTTTTATAGTCACAGGAGGTTTGAAATAGGTTCGCAGTCGCCACTTTTGTTTGAGCTCCAACTTTTATGCCTCCTGTAGACTATGAAGCTTATTTGTTTACTAATAAAGTAGGTTTTTGTGTGATAGGTGGTAAAAAGGAGATCAGGTTGTTTGTCGTTATTATATGAGTTACGTGTTTTGTATGTGACTGCCGGGATTCGATGTAATCTTATAAAGTTTTTGGTAATAATACGGTTTTATTAGTTAACAACGCGTTTGTTTGGTAATGTCCGAGTTATTATTTATTGGGCCTTTGTCAAATAATTAAGGGTGTTTATGTGTTTCATGTCTGTATCTGTTCGTCTGTCTATCATCATGTCCAAAACGAGATTTTTGATTTCATGTTGTATGAAAGTTCATTAAAGGGTCGCCGCGTCCGCTACGCGTCCTCGTCACGTCTCTTCTGTTTGGCTTGCGCCTTACCCTGCAAATAGTTTCTGTTTATTTAGTTACACCCTGTAAAATAATCGTGTTATCATGTTTAAATACTAAAGCATTCATACTGAACGTCTAGATTTTTTCTTAATAACAAAACACTTGTTTCAAGTCCACATTAAGACTCGGTCGGCATCAAAACGTCGTATCTGTCATACAAAAGCCGCGTATCAGCCGTGGAAAATTCAATTCTTTGTAATATGTAATAAGGTAGGATAATTAACAATTCTTATTGAAGATGTGAACTTTTTTTCTATTGTGGGTAATTAACTCAGTTATAGTGCAATTCGCTTTGCTGTTATTAGGTTGGAATATCTTCAGAGTGTGTTTAAGGGAATTAATAAAGACATCCTTTAGTTTTTAACCTTAAAGTCGCACTTCTATACATAAAAATAAAAAATAAGTAAAGTTGTTTTTGTTTGTATGTTGGGGTTAATCTTTGGACCCACAGAACCGATTAAAAAAAACTATTAGGATACTACATCCTTAACTGTATGGTCTGTATGTAACTGGAGCGTAGCGAGGGCAGGTCGTTAGTAGTTAATAAAACTGCAGGACCTCACAGCCTTGACAAGAAATTGGGTAAATGGAAAAAACCTTTAAATATTACAAAACAAAGTCCCCCGCCGCGTCTGTCTGTCTGTCTGAACGCGATAAACTCAAAAACTACCAAACGGATTTTCATATGGTTTGCACCAATGGACGGAGTGATTCATGAGGAAGGTTCAGGTGTATAATTCGTTAAGGTTTATTGCGTATATGCTCTGCTACACACGCGAAGTCGGGGCGGGTCGCTAATTATTAATAATCACGTCTTCTTTCAGTGTACAAAATGAAATATTCACAAATAAAGAGAAACATGTTCTATTTTTAAGTAGTTGTCAATAAAAAACGGGCAACAAAAACTATGATATTCTTTTACCAAAACGATAGTCAAAGTCTTTTAAATATAATGAATTTTTCAAACCGGCTGAAAATCAATATGGCCTCTTCATTTGAGAAGCTTTAACTAGTGCCCACTCAAGACATCTCCACTTAATATTACCCTCGGAAAATAAAACGAAAGCACCCGCTTCAGCTTTTTAATCCACGACTCTAAACGAGTACCCATAAGGTTGATATGGGTTTGACAAAATTGAGCTATAGGACATTCATAAATTTTCTTTTAATGAACAGTGGTGCCTATTCTGTTGGAAGGGAGGTATTCTTTCACAGAATTTTTTCAAGAGCCTCCTTTGATAGCTTATACAATGCGCCCCGCAAGTATCTACATAAAAATTGTCTGGATCCCTTTGGTGTAAGGTTTAATATCGTCGTGTAATGTGGGCGACTGTACCTTTAGTACTGAGGCATTATGTAGGAGAGAGATAAGCAAAATCAAAGACCGAATGTACCTATAGATCCAAGCGAAAATTACACCGTTACTTTTCTTCTGTTGCTTTCATTTAAAATTTAAGACCATGTTATGGCTATGTCAACAGCAAGATATAAATAAGGTTTCTAACCCACTCCTAATCGCACAATAACTAAAGTATGCTTGAAGTATTCTGTGGTCTTATCTTTCATTGCGACATTTGAATCTGACAGAAAGTGACAAAGCATACTTTTGCTAAAATCTTTCCTTTTTCTGTCATGGTTCCAGAATATTAAAGTTCCTTATAGTTTATATTATTTTATAGCTTGGTAAATAGTTTGTCATGGTGACCACCATATTAAGCGGTAGGTTTGGGTAAAAATTGCATCATGTTGCCAATTTCACTTCAATCAGCAATCTAATTTTTTTCCTGATTTTTGCTAAGGTATACATTACAGGTATTGGAAAAGGGCGTTTCAAAAGCCAGAGTCAGAGCCAGTCAATTTCAAAGATATGTAAACACTTTTGCGCCTTAACCCATTGAATTAAGGTGCAAAACTGTGTACATATTTTTGAAGTCAACTTTAACTAAAACTATGACCATAAACAAAAAAACTTTTCAGTTAAAAGTCAATAAGTTTGTCACATTATGAAAACCGTCTTCAGTTGAAATATCATCTGACGAAACGAATATTTATTTATTTATTTTATTTATCTATTTTGTAAATTAAATGGCTTAATATTAATAATTTACATTTCTTTTAATTTGTGTGCACGTCGTCAACATATAAATAAGTCACTTATTTTTAAGACACAAATGGCACTAATATCGAGATTAGTAATGTCTGTAGCCGTATATACTTATATCTTAATAAGATACTATACAAAAATAGCAGCAAATTTTCAAGTTTCTATTAAAGTTGCTGCGTCTTATTCTATTGCTATAGCAAAGAAAGTAACAGCAGCAACTTTAATCAAACTTAAAAGTTAAATGACGTCTCTGAGTGCGGCCGTTAGTATTTATAAAATAAATCAAATCTTCAAACGCAAATCAATTTCTTAACAAAAAACGATAATTCCATGCCTTTATTTCCAGTTTCCATACAAAAACGACCCAATATCGTGTCGTTGATAAATCAGTTAAAACTCAGGCCAAGCTCCTAAATAAAATTGCTTCTAACGAACTAATTTCACGTCAATCGGCCGTCAACTCGAAATTATGTTTTCAATATTCGTAATTTATGATTGGACGGCTTGTCTCTACAAAGGATTATTAATGGACTTGGACGTTGTTTTGACGTGGTCCCAGTTCAAACGTGATCTGTATTTTGTTTAATAAATTGAAGGAAGGGTAGTTTGAAACTGTGGAGTGAAAAATTAGGCTCTATTTAGTTCGTTTTAATGAAGTTGTATTAGGAATGTGTGTCTAGTAAAAAAAAAGTTATACGTGAACTTGAATATACATAAAAAATACAATCGAATAGATAACCTCCTCCTTTTTTGAAGTCGGTTAAAAAGAAATAAATTAAAAACATTTTTGTATATAAATATTTGTGTGAAGAATTGTTCCTGAGTGAGGAATGAATTACGAATGGATAATTTATTTGTGAAAAATGGGTACACATATTCATGGTAATTAAAAATAAATCTCCACGTTTTACCTATACTGGGTGTTTTTTTATTCGTCGAAAAATTTTGGGGGTTAAATCAGTAAGTCATACTGATCAACTTTCACTATGGGACCAACCCCGAAATCGCGAAAAAAAATTTACCATCCCATACATTTTGGCTAGTCAGCTGACGATGTTTTGTATGGGAGGGTCAAATTTTTTTTCGCGATTTCGGGGTTGGTCCCATTGTGAAAGTTGGTCAGTACGACTTACTGATTTAAGCCCCAAAATTTTGTCGACGAATAAAAAAACACCCTGTATATAGGCGTACAAATTTAGACATACACTGTATGTCATACAGATACTAATTATTTATACAAATGTCATCAGTTAAATCATTAATTAAAATAAAACAAATAGCAAACTATACCCAATCAATTACTTACAGTAATAATTATCACCTATCCTCCTGAGGCCCAACGTCCTATGTATAGGACAATCGTCAAAATGACTTTCAACTTTTGTTGACTGACATAAGATTCTGTTTCGAACTAGCGAAATTTTGACGTAGGCCTCAGGAAGAATAAACGTCATGTTCCTGAGTCATGGATGTTTTCTATATATATTTAAGTATGTATTTCTCTATATAAGCCTAGAGCTTAGTTTGGGACTAGGTCAACTTGTGTGAGATTGTCGCTGATATTTATTTATTTATTATTATTATCATCGTCATCATCATCATCATTATTATTATTACTTATTCATGAGTAAGGTTTAGGTGTATAATTAATTAAGGTTTAGGTGCGTATATGCTCTGCCCGGGCGCATCGGGTCGGGTCGCTAGTGTTAAATAATTTGAAGAGTTCGTCTTTCCACGGTAAAAATTGTGGAAAAACCTAGCTTTATGCTTTTGTTGAGTATAAAAGAAGTCTATTAGTAAAAAGCTTTCCTGACAATGCCCTTCCAGCATCCATTGTAGAATATTTTAAAGTAATAGGATGTGGTAGGCTGGCTCGCCCGCACTTTGAAAGCACAGCCGATGCGAGACAGTTGTGTCACTGCTACACTTTAGATTCAGTATGTATGTATGTATGTAAACTCTTTATTGCACAAAAAGTATAAGTAAATAATACATTGAAATCGTAAATTTAAAGTACAAAGGCGAACTTATCCCTTAATGGGATCTCTTCCAGCTAACCCTGAAGTAGATGAGTAAGGACAATGCATGGGGTTAGACACATACAAGTTTTGCACAAAAAGTATTCAAAATATTAAACTATCAGTTCAGTTTTGAGTCAGTGAGATTATTATTGAGGCGAGAGTGTTTGTGAAACAGGGTTTAAATTTGGGTCACCTAGCAATGTTCCGATTTATGTTTTCGAGATGTCTCAAAATCCAGATCTTAACTTACATTTTCAGGATTGTTATAAATCATACCTATAAGTTTTAAAAGTCTTATTCAAAAAGCGATTTTAGAAATCTATATAAGGAATCGAAAGGTGAGTACAGTCAAGGTCATAAATATGTATACATTTTAGTACCTTTTGTAAGTAAGTAAGTAAGTAAGTAAAGATTTATTTACCAAAATAATTACAGTACAATAACAAAAGTAACTTTGACTCCACACTAGGCTAGGCCTGTATCGTGGCAGCCAAAAACAATACAAAGAATTAACGAGGGAATTGCGGTCTGTATTCTAGGATGTAGGTACGTGTATATAATATAAATTTAAAGAGGGTATTCTAATGCTTATATGAATTGGTTTGAAAGAAGAATAACCAGCTGCAGAACTAAATTGGTAAGTAGTAAAAATGTGCGCAGGTGTATAGGTTTATGTGTAGGTGTATGGCTATATGCGGGTGAGTGTGTGTCTGAGTGTGTGTTAGTGCAGTTTTGCGTGTGTTGTCTATTTAATGTCATGTTTAAAGTGCCATATATGAATGTCACAGCGATTAAAGTGACAAGGCACTAAAGTGTATACATATTTATGACCTTGACTGTACGGCAGAGATACCATGTCGCCTTCTGGCTCCATCATGAAATCACTCCTAGACACAATATTGCATTATCATCGGTTTTACATATGAATTCCAAACTTCAGTCCACTTTAATAACGAACACTGATTCAAAATTGACTTGACTGACAAACTAACGTGATGTTAAATTTAACATAACTTTTATTAATTTTTATTTATTTCTCAATTACATTTATACACAACTAGCGACCCGCCCTCGCTTTGCTCCGGGTTCTATTATATACATAAACCTTTCGTGAAAAATTATCTAACTGATGGTGAAAACCGCATCAAAATCCGTTGCGTAGTTTTAAAGATCTAAGCATACATAGGGACAAACAGACGAGGAGGGCGACTTTTTTATACTGTGTATTGATTGATAGTATTTATAAAAAAAAACTGATGCGTCTGTCCGTCCATCTGTCCCCCGACAGTGCAAACAATGAACCAGCCGATATTGGATCATCGTGGGACCATTAAGAGTTTTTATTAGAAAAGTTGGCGCAAATACCATCCGGGATAAAATTCAGCAGTCATCCCGGGACGCTTAAAAGGATAGGGATGTATTCTACGTCGGCTAAACGATATCGTAGCGTATCGGTTTGTATATCGCTTCTCTCTTTTTTATCTTTGACTTTGGATTTTAAAAACGCAAAGAAAAAATCCAGAACCGGGAACAGGATCGTGATCTACAAAGCTAACGGTCCCGGGTTCGATTCCGGGGAAATATTTGTGTGATGAGTGCGAATATTTGCTCCCGAGTCATGCAGGTTTTATAAAAAAATTTTTTTTTAAACAGCGCTGTGCAGACACCAGTCTCACAGCATATGCTGAGTCCTGAGCCTTTTGCCAGTAACTTTATTAGTATCGAGTTTTGTGTAGTTTATTTTTATTTATTATTTAGTATGTATATTTAACAATTATGTAAACTACTGTGTTGTGAGTTGTGAGTGGCAATAAATGTTTTTTTGTTTGTTTTTTTGTTTATAAATAAATAAATGTCAGGAGACAATCTCACACAAATTGACCTAGTTCCAAACTAAGCTCTAAGCTTTTACTATGGGTACCAGGCAACGATATACATACTTAAATATATAGAAAACATCCATGACTCGCGCTCATTACACAAACCGGGATTCGAACCCGGTCCGCTAGCTTCGTAGGCAGGGTAACTACCAACTAGGCTAACCGCGTCGTCAATTTTCTATTTAGTTAAATATGTATTTCTCTATATAAGTATGTTTATCGTTGTCTAGTACCCATAGTACAAGCCTAGAGCTTAGTTTGGAACTAGGCCAATCTGTGTGAGATTGATTCCTGATCTTTAAGTAATAAAGCCCATATCGAGCAGTGAACGTGCTTCGGCTTGACGGATTTTTACGTATAAATATCGGCACAAATTTTTAAGTCATGTCTGTTGACAGAAAAAAATTAAAATAAGTTTTTTTACGTACCGATAGCAAAATGAAAAGGCTGCTTGTTCGACGTTGACAGGAGCCAGTTCCACTAAGTCGACGAATAGCCGGCGAATTTACATCGTCCGTCAAGGTGGGTAAATGGCATTCAACTGCCTGCACATTCATTTAGTCGCTGGTTTCACAGACGACCAGCTGTCAAACTAGCGACTAAATGAAAGTGCAGGCAGTTGAATGTCATTTACCCACCTTGACGGACGATGTAAATTTGCCAGATATTCATCGACTGAGTAGAACTGAATGACGTTGTTTTACATAGTTGTACATAGTGGCCAAGACAAATTTATAACACACGTGGAAAAAGAAGTTCAAGAAATTAATCAAGAAACTTTAAAAAGTATTAAAAAAAACATATACCTATAGTACCTAATATAAAAGATCATGCTAATGGAACTTCAGCGGGCTTAGCAAGCATGCACGAGATAGTTTATTGCTTTTTATTACTAAACGTTTTTATCCGGTATTGCTAGAGTAATTAAATAAATCGTTGAAATCTATTAAGTGCCAGTGCACACTAATGTTTTTGACTGGGATTCTAATGGCTAAAAACGCTAGTGTGCACAGGCTCTAAGCTAAGCATATTTTTTTAATTACCTTAGACAGACAAACAGGCAGACGGCTCACCTGATGGGAAGTGGTCACCGCCGCCTATGGACATAATTACTCTAGCAACATTTTATTCGTGCTGTCACTTTATTCTTGTGATGCATGTTAGGCTCGTTCGTTCTTATGAGTCATCTCATCTTCTTCAATTGATTTGTGACGATATTGTTACTGAATAAATAATTTTTACCTTTTTTTTTTAAATCTTATGCCTAATATTATATTTACAATTACCTAATCAGATTTACACAAGTCTAGGACTAGATTTAAAACGACAAATTTATTTTGTTTAATGTCTCTATAACAAATATCTTATTCTACCTTACTTCATAAATGACGCCGTTCCCGTTATATTTCAAGTATCTACCCACGGTCCTGATTTTACCTGTAACAAAGAGCAAATTTAGTATTCCGAAACTAATCTAAATATAAGACCTAGACATTTTGCTTCCACCCTGCATAAAGTCCTAAGTCCGCATTGGCGTATTTCAACTTGAATCATAAAACAAGGTATATAGAGACATATTTTGATGAATGTATAAACTTATTTTAATTATCTTTAAAATTATTTTGTATTAAAATTTCTTGGAACAATCAGAATTTATAAGTAAATTATCTCTGTTTCGCTTTTAGTTTCATAATTTGAAATGGCAGACATATTTTAAATTATTGTAATGGTAATTTTAAAACATAGTTTACTTATTACCTGACTGCCATAGAAGAAGGGGAATGTTTTGACTGGTTTGTGTGTATGTAAGTTCTTCCTTCGTAAAGGCTAAACGGCCCGATTTCGACAAACGAGGTTTCATGAAATACTTACCACTCTTACTATAATAAAAAAAAACTCAAATGGACTAACATTGCATTAGAATTTAGATAATTTAAAAGCAGGTTAGTCAAATCGCAATTTAGTCCAAGAGGTTTTAAAAAGTTTTTCAGGTTCGGTCAAAATTGGTTAAACTATATAGCGTAAGAATATATGAGAGTGAGTGAGAGAGATATACAACTCGAAGGTTGTTTTATGTGTCAACGTCAAAAGTAGATACTCACTTGTACTTTATCGCATTAACATATTTGACAATCTTGTTTGACATGGCACGTGGCTGTACAGCGACAAGGTACAAAAGCGTGTATCTACTTTTGATGTTGACTGTACTGTAGATCCTTTGTTTTTTTAAACTACATGTTTTCTTTACGTACGTATTGTCCTACGTAGACTGGCGTTGCTACGAACGCTCTACGCCGTAGCCCGTAGCAAACATGCGTAGCAGCAACTATAATTCTGTCGCCTTAAATAAGTTTAACCTGTTTTTCAATAATGCAATATTTTTATTATAATAATTTACATACATTTAGAAATACATACAAAAATTGTTTGTTTTGTCTGTCTTTACGATACTGACTGACTTCAAAAAGGAGGTGTTTTAAAAGCTTGCTTTTTAAGAAACTATTAGCGTATCAGAATAATAGATTTACAGATGAAGTATTATAAAATAAAATGTACAAAGGCGAACTAACAAACAAACAACAAAACACACATCAACAACAATAACAAAATAGCAAATCAGGATGCTAATATTATGAAACAAGATTTGTTTCCCACAATATTTTCATATTTCACAAGTTAGGAACGAATGTTCATATTACACCAGTATTTGTAACTATATCAAAAGTAAACTTGAAGCACGCAACCTTCACTAGTTTGTTCATAAATTAGCCTGGAACTGACATATAGTTACATAGGGCTCCCTTGTGTGCTTGTTTTCAACTGGTTGTAAAACAGGTTAGGATGTTACTCTCGGAGGTGCGGTGACGAAACACAGCCTTACTTGGATGTAGCTTAGGGAAAAGTATCCAACCCACAAAGTAAATGTATTTAAATTTGAATTCTATTGCTGTCAATATTATGTCAAATTCTACAAGTGTGAAATGGTTGAATTAGATCCTTTTCCCTAAGCTATGTCCACTTTAGCTTGAGTTTACAGGGTGAAATAGGAAACTTAATCAGAATTAAATTTATCTAATAAAGTACCTAATGAATTACTACACCCTGTACAATTTACGAAGAAGAAACATTAACATTTAAAGGAACAGCTAGAATAATGGTCACCCTACAATAAAATGTGATCAATATAAAACCTCTTTAAAAAAAACGTCACAATTGACAAATTCAAGAATAAATTATTACATTTTCTGTACTGTAGTAATGTAGAGTTACCATGCTCGTAATAAAAAATTAAAAGTTATTATATTTCGTGTTAAAAAACATATTAACCGCCTGTTTCACAATGGTCAAATAAATCTGACAGATGGATGAGCCCTTTCCCTTTCTTACAGTTTAAAATAGACAAGGAGAGGGCTATCTTTATCTGATGAATTTACTTGTCGATTCTGAAACAGGCCATAAATAATGTTACTCTATGAATACGAAATCATTTTATTTTTGTTTGACAATACTAAGCATTTTGTTTGAAATTACTTATAATCGCATACTAATAATAATTAAAATCATCCATGATTTAGGAACAAAATACTCGCGCTTACACGCAAATAACCCTTGCCGGGAATCGAACTCGGGACTGCTAGCTTCGTAGACACTAGCACTGTGACGTGGGTTGATCAATTTCGATCTAATCATTGTGTTGCTTTCACCACTACTCAAAGTGTCAAGCTAAAGCCCAACTGGCAAAAAGTATGTCGCACCCTTACTTTTTATATACCTAACCTATGACGCACACCATTTTGACGGATCATATATACGACACCCCATTTATTAAAAGCATACATAGTGTTCCTTATAGGAACAAGGAGAGATAATTTAAAATCGATATCTCAGAAATTTGTTTATTCTAAACGTTTAATTTTACAAAATTGTGTTGCTAGGTTAGAGCTTAAAAAGCAAGTGTGGAAGTGAATGCGTGTAATGTACGACGTGTGTGTGACGTATGTAAGTAAGGGTCTGTGATTGGGTGAGTAAGGGCCGTATTAATAAACTCATCTCAACTGTGATCCCCGTCACAAGATGCGTCAAAAATGACAGTTTTCTATGGTTTGACGTTTACTTTGACGTATCTTAAAACGGGGATTACAGTTGAGATGAGTTTATTAATACGGCCCTAAATGTATCGCGTGGTATTCGAGTGTTTTAATTGATAAGAAGCTAAACATTGCAACTGTGACTCTAATTTATATAAAGTTAAAAGCTATTTGTCTGTGAACATAACGTAGCGGCGTGAACACATAGATTGTGAAAATCATGACTCTTGTTTTGTCTTTGCAGTCGGGCAAAAAGACCGCAAGGCTCACATGATTGAGGTGACATAAATAAGGTAGGTTGTGTTTTTTAAGCAGGGACCGGAAAACCCCTTCATATGAATAACCCTATTTGGTTACCCAATCGATGTGGTTACCCTATGGTTGTGTTACCTTAACGTTAGGAGAACCCCTTTGAACTAGTTAACCGCTTCCATAGAACTTACCAAGCTAATTAGGGTTTCGGTAGCTTAATATTTAAGCCCTTAGCATTAGCAGGGTAGTACCCTATTGACCGCCTCTCTTTTTTTTGCACATTCGGGCGATCTCTATCTAGCCGCTACCCATTCAATTGTTAGGTAGTGAAATAATAAGTCGAAACACGTGGGCGTAAAGATTAAAACCGTACGATTAAGTTTAAAAAGGGTAACAGAAGGTTTTGGGATTGGGTTAGCCCTTAGTCGATTTAACTGTTTCGTATAGTTGCCCTTTCATTGGACTAAGTCAACGATAGGCTTAGCGCATCCTTGGGGTTTGTAAAAACAAGTCTATTAAATACCCTATCGAAAACCCCTTTAATGGTAAGCGATTCCGGTCCTTGTTTTTAAGTCGTTCTTTCCGTTCTCTTATGGAATAACACCATGGAAAAACCAATTTATTTTCTATTATCACACTTGGTTTATTATTTAAATTGGCAGCCAGTATCTTTTTAATTTAAAATCTCACTGAAGAACCATAGACATTACCATAAACTTCAGATTCAGCTTTCCAAGATATCCTGCTTTTTCTGCAGAATTCTATTAACCCACTTTTCCTTTAAAACTTGACTTAGTTGAAGAAAAGACTGAATTGAATTCTCGAAATCTTGTGTAAGGTATTTTCGATTAAAGATACACCTGTAGGTAATCACTTTTGAAAGAAAATAACTAAAAAATTCACGAGTACCTACTCAAACACAATTATATTTTCCTTGAAGAAATCAATAGCTTTTCAACGCTGCCAACATAATCAGCGACTCTTATACGGGTTAAATGTATTTTCCAATACCTAAAAATCACTCGAGTCGACGCATTACCAGAGACACAATGCGAACGCTTATGCCACACAAAAGAAACGTTTTAAGAAAAAAATCTTTCAACGATAAAAAAGCGGGAAAAACACAGGAACACAAGTGGCCGTACTTCGCACTTGTTTGCTCCGTCGAAATGAGGCTGGCGCGAAAAAAATACGGTGTTCTTTTTTCGAATTCCACGAGGGCGGACTAGAGAGGTGCCGCGTTTGCTGGTATTTATTTGGTAATATTGGCAATATTGTACCTAGTTGAGATATTGGTTTTCCCAAGACATTTAGACATTTGGTGATTTTCTTACTATATTTTGCAATTTTTTTTCAGTAATTCGATGGGATTTGTAATCAGACTGTGAGATACTAGTATTCTTGTCCGCTTTAATTTTAAGCGTTGGATTTTAACGTTCTCTTCATAAAATGTTTACACTATCAATTCCATTGTCTGCCTAACTTTTTGAGAATCGCGTAACATAATTAAACTGTGTGACGTAAGCGATAAAAATGAATAGTGTACAAATATGCAAAAGCGAGGCGTAACGGAATGAAAGCTACAAGTTTGAATTTGCATTATATCGTCCATACAATTACCGGGAAAAATATAAATATATTTAACCTAAAATCTACTGTTACGTTAGTCACAAATTATATTTTCACACGTTACTACATAGTTTCGTAAAAACAGTCAACAAATATTTTTTACGAAACATCGTGTCTACTATTTTTAATTGAAACATTATTATAAGAAGTAATATGTTTTTATTTAATATTACCTTCACATGCGACACCACATGAGTAATAGTTTACTGTGAAAGTGTGAAATTACCATAATCGTACATTTTATATGACATATTTTTTTCCCTACAGGATTGCGATTAAGTATAACCCATTTTTTGCAGTTGGCAATACAAATATACCTACGTTGCAATCGCCTTGGCAACATCCCTACGCAGGATCGCTGTTAACAGTCATTTGTTTCTCACCAAATTCCAAGCTAAGTGTTCCTTGGGCCGCATCGGGGAGACTTTTACCCTCATTAGCCAAAACGGCACAACTGCATCTCAAAAGCTAAAGAAATTTGAACTTTCCTTAGACATAAATAAGGGTGTATAAACGTTAGGAGCATTGTAATAGTTGTGCCCTTTTTGTGAAGAGAGCAGTCTTATTAAGGCGGGAATTTATTTTCTTCATTCTATTAACTAGACCTGATTTATTTACTCGATCTTGTTGGAAGTGTATTGGATTTAATAAGGTTAATTTAACGCAGTTTTTTCAATCTTTTCCAGTCAGAATGTATTATGCTAGTGACTAAGTTAACGAACACTTCAATTGTAATTGCACATCTACAAAAAATAGTTTCAAACGATAATAGCTCTTAAGTTATTTATAAATGAATATTAGTATCATTTGAAAGCACAATTAATGACCATTAAATCAAATCAAATCAAAATAATTTATTTGTCAGAATACAGTAAATTAGGTCTTATAAAACAAAAATCGTTCGATTCCGTACAAAACAATGATCGCTAAATAAATTAGGATTAATAACTGCTTGCTTAAAGATATTTTAAAAGGTGCGATTTATTTGACGCCGAGTGTATTTTTGTAGTTGTATTATTTTTAACAATATATGTACCTAATCCAACACTGCGTCAAAAATATCTAACACGTTCTTGTGGCTCTAGTAATGGAGACGTGTCAGAAGTTTTAACCTGATGTTTCCTCGTTTAACTTCCCAATATATATGTTGGTACTTATGTTTTTTTCTGATAAATATCTAAGGTATACTTTCACCCAATCTGCCATTGGGGCTGAAGTTAAAGGGTGTACTTTAATTTAAATAAAAGCCAAGCAATTAGGCAAGGGTATTAACAAAACACGCAGAGTTTTCAAAACTTGTTTTTTGTTAGAGTAGTTACAGAACCGTGACGCAGGGTTTAGGGTAGGACCAAATCTCAACTCTGAGTGTAAGTAACCGACCGTCCCCTTAATGGAGTGTTGCGCTGACTGTACACAAAAACTGGCAACATTAGTTCACCGATGACTCAGCGGAGGCGCGCGAGTGTGAGCGGAAACCTGAAAGATTTTCTATCTTTACGTATTAGGTTTTACCCGCCACTGTCCGCGATTGTTATTTCCAGCATCGTGACAAATTCTCCGTTAGCCTTTGTTTGTAAAGTTTTTTAAGTGTGTATTTATTTATTTTATTTTGTTTTTTATGACTTCATTTTTATTGCGACGCCAAATTGTCGCTAGTGTTTGTTATGTCACCTGTTTACTGTTACTTGTATTTCTGTAAACGTTAGGTTAGTTTTATTTTTAAGCCAGGGTTCCTCTGAAAATCAGCGCCGTGGTTTCACTGCGGCACAATGCTGAGAGGGATCCTGTTCAACGTTATATCTTCTGTTTTTTTTTTTTTTTTTCTCGCTATTTTTTCTTCTGTGCGCGTTGAAAAAATATTTTCTATTTCTATTTTCTATTTCTATAAATTAGAAAACTAACTTTAATGAAAGTTTAAAAGCTAGATAATAATTTTAAAAGCTAAGCTACAGAAGAAGTCCTGGATCCACGCTGGCTGAGCTAGTTGTCACAGGGGCGTAGCTGCCGCCGTATCAGCCGTATCAAAGATACGGGGCCCCTGAGCTACAGGGACGTATGTGTGTCAGGTAGAAGGACCCCTCCAACAAGTTTTGATACGGGGCCCGTCTAGATCAAGCTACACTACTGCTAGTTGACCTCACTGCCCTGCATAATTTTAAAAGTAAGTGCACCACGGCCGCCATAACTTGAGCTCATACAGACTGCCAGTTGTTCAAAGTCGGAGATCAATCTAAAGTGACCGATTTACACTTATTAAGTTTTAATTCTGCAAGGCAGCTCAGTGTAAGGGGTTTTAAAAAGTATCTCGGTAAAAAGGTCGGTTAGACTAGCTCAAGAACTTATGGCTTCTCCCCAACTGCACAACAGCCTGTATTTAAATTTTAGACACTCTTTTTGCATTTTAAGTCTGACACAAGTATAAGAAAGTGTGGGAGCTTCTTCTTCTTAGTATTTTCCTCATTACTGAGGGTCGTGACCACCACAAGTGGCTCTATTAGACAGGCTGTTCTTTTTTGAGCCTGATGAAATGCGGACTGGGTGCTGCACTTTAGGGCTTCCAGTAAGGGAACAGTCTAGCGGGTCGGCACCCTTCCTCTGCTTCTCGCTCCCTCCACACGGCCAACCAGTATAAGCTTCTCCAGGTTGCTAGGCTCCCGGCGCGCCACGTTGCCGAAAAAGGAAAGAGCCCGTCGAAGACATATCAGTATCACCGAGACGCGCGTTCGAACATTCAGCTGGTTTAGTATTGACGCGATTGTTCAGTCCAGGAAATTCCTAACATTTTGCGCCATTTTGTGTGGAAGCTACGACTTTTGTAATAGATATATTAGTAGTAGAAATATTTTTTTATTACCATTTTGTTTTAAGGTTCTTTCTTCTAAGCGCGCGACGGCGTTTCATTCAAATGGAATTTGACCAATATTCAGCCACGCATATGTTAAATTGTTTTTTAATTATAATAAAAACACAATCATAATTAATCAAATGGTCCAAACACCCAATTAAGTCCTGGAATAACGAATAAAGTCTGTTTGGACAAACCATAAATCTCACCTGAGTGGGAAATAAAACACCCGCTATGACGCGCGATGAATTAATACGTGAAATTAAAATGTCGCCGAAAACTGACATTTTTGTGGCCTCATAAAATAGATTATAAAAGTAGGTAAATGTATTTTAAATTTGAGCCCTGATACGTTAAGTATGTATAAAACATGTAGTAGATTTTGGTAGTGTGTGCCTACAGGACGTTATCTCGTCTGGTCTTAGCAAATTTTAGCATTCTTCATTCAGATTGTACTTATAGAGTGTCCCAAAAATGGTAAGTATGTCTAGGGTGTTGCGTTGGACGTCTTTTGGCTGATATGTTGATGATGATTTTATGATTGTTTAATTGTATAATATAGGTCCCAAAAATGGTACGTCGCATTGACACCGGAGGTAGACCAGCCTAAGACGGACCGAACCAGCCTAACATGATCTCAGTAAAATTCGCATGGTTTTCAAGATTTGCCAGTATAAAGTTTAAGTTTATTTCCCAGTTTAAACTTCAAATTGGAAATATCTTGAAAACCATGCGACTTTTACATAGGTCATGTTAGGCTGATTTGGTATGTTTACTGAGGTCATGTTAGGCTAATTCGTTATGGTGACGATGCATAACGCATTTTCAACAATCACCCTATAATAATTCCACTTCTGAAAGAGTCAACGATAGCCCACACTGTAAATTGACATTCAAAATCAACAAGAAAGCGCCTGTTGAATCACGACTCATAAAAGTGCCCGTAAAACAAATAAAATTGAAACATTTATCATTTAATCGCTGCAACTGGGACCGCGCCCCAATCGGGTACAAAACGCAGTTTAGTAAACAAGCAAGCGATTACGGACAACCGGCCCCCGGGGCCAGCAAAGGACGCTAATCTAACAGAGTGCTAACCTGCAGTTAGATATAGATACCGGCTACTGTCGAGGCCAGTGGAATAGTGTCTAGTATTTTGTATTTAGCTAATGGCCCCGGTGCACATCGGTCTAGCTTTGAGCCAATGAATTTTGAACTTTATGCAGTATGTACGGTCAGCCTTATAAGTAGCTGCACACGCCAGTGCTTTGTCACTTTAACGTCATGTTTGAACTGCTGCACTAATCTGTCAGTAATCTGGCGTTAAAGCGACAAGGTACAAAAGTGTGCAGCTACTTATAAGGCCGACTGTAACACGATGAAATCTTCAAAGTTTTGATGTTTAAGTGGAGTATAATACAATCTTAATTTTTTTTTAAATAAGCCAAGTTCTCATGTGCCACCAAAAGTAGTGTTATCTAAGGGAGGTCGCACACCGTGACTATGTGTAGCGATTCAGTGGCGATGCAATCGCGATACAGTATCGATGCACTCACGATGGTGTCGCTGGTCGTATACCCTTGCCAACTAAACATGATTCTGCATTGCTACTATCGCGATACAGTTTGCAACGTGCTACAGAAGCGATGCAGTAGCGATACAGTCTCATTGTATCGATACAAACGCGCGACTGTCGCGATGCAGTCGCGCGTTCGCGAAACGCGCTACTGCATCGCTACAAAAAGTCGCCGTGTGCGACCTCACTAAAAAGGTGTCAAACGACTAATAATGCATTTTGAGTTCCAACTTGCCACTATAGGTTTTGATGAGTGAGTTAGTATCAAAATAAACCGTTTTTGGAAATTTATAACTTTTAATAAGATAATTATAGAACCTTGATATTTGCGCCCTACAGCGTATTGCGGTCGCGTTTATACGATGTGGATAAAACATGTGTCACGAGTACCGGATGCTTTATCCACATTTATCTACCGCGTTACGGGGGCATTTAGTATATCACTAGCGGAGTAGAGTCGGCGGTGAGGCGAGGCGGGTATTCGCGGGGACACGTTCAATCCACCCTGTCCCGATTGATTTCCGTCCGGGGTTACCACGCGTTCTCGATATATAAATAGGTTATAGCGGGCTCGTTTTCCGGAACACGACGACAGCGCCTATTTTGCGTGAGTGGGTTGGTGTCACTCCTGCCCACCCAGTTCTACCAGGAAGCCTAGCGCGTAACATGCAAGCACGAGATAAGATTCGACAGGTGCTAGGGAAATGAATACATCTATAAAAGAAATAAATAAAAAAATAAACGAACGACTATAGCGATTTTCACATGTTTATAGCGATTATAACAAGACGGAAAACACTTTTATTTTACGTTAGAACATGGAATAGATGTATTAATTTCCCTAGCGCCTGTCAAATTTTATCTATCGTGCTTGCATGTTAAGCCCGCAGACCCTTGATGTTGCCGACGACCTCTGGTAGCGACCTCTTACATTAATATTGATACAACAATAACTGTCATTCGCCCCGAACAGGGCCCTCACGATTTCCTCCCTAACCCCGTAACCCCTCGATCCTGCCCATACTCAAACTTAAATACTTAAAATATGTACAATGAAAAGCTACTCGTCTACCCATAAATATCTGGTCAACGGTACTCAAGTTATCGAAGAAAGCTAACATACTTAATACTCACTGAGTGTCTATGGTTCGTTCGGTTGAAAATTAAATGCTTTTTCCTTTCGTAATACTCTAAATAAGGTTTTCAGGGAAAGAAAAATTAGAAAAGTTGCCTGGGAAAAATCGACAGAACATCTGTTGAGTCAGCTGCTGCTATATTACAAATATTAGTGGACAATCTCTCACAAATTGGTCTAGTCTTTATAAAGATGAAAAGAAAAAGAAAGGACGGTTGATATAAAAGCTTTTCTCTAAAAATTTCTTATAACTTATTGTCTATACTAAAAAATCTTACAATTAATTCTTCATTCAATTCCAAAAATCCGAGCGGCAAATGCAGATTAACAAAAATCCGAGTTAAGAGTTAGTTTGCAGCTTGATCGTCATCTGTCATAACTTCAACTGTGTGATTAGATTACAATATGAGAGCAAGATGGGCTTTGAACTAAGTTGAATAAAGACTGTCTACTGCGTCGTCAGGAATTAAAAGCGACAAATAAACATCGATGCGAAGTCGGCTCCCGACACACTCGAATACTCGATCAAGTTTTCATTAAATCGAGAACCAAGAGTAGCGCGCATTTTCTGCAATAATAAACGGTCTTTTGTACAGAAAATGTATTATACACGGTTTGCGGAATAAGTGAAATTGTGTGGAAACCACGCATGGAAAAGCAGTAAATCTTGGAGTAACGTGGAAAAGGAAATCCGGGGGACAGAGGCTATTTCTCGTGAACTTTTGTGAATTAAAGGGCAAAATTTGGTGGCAGTCATATGTAAGCGATGAGCGCGAGTATTTGTTCCTGAGTCATGGATGTTTTCTATATATTTAAGTATGTATTTCTCTATATAAGCATGTATGTCGTTTCCTAGCCATAGTACAGTCAAGGACAGAAAGATGTTTACACTTTTGGACCGTATTACAATGGAATAAGGTGAAAAAGAACATCTTTCTGTTCTTGACTGTACAAGCCTAGAGCTTAGTTTGGGGCTAGGTCAATTTGTGTGAGATTGTCCCCTGCCATTTTTTATTTAAATTGGTAGTTTAACGGTCGTATTACTAAACTCATCTTGATTGAGATGTTCGTCACACAAGGTGCGTCAATAATTACAGTTTTCTATGGATTGACAATCACTTTGACGTATCGAGACGGGTATCTCACAGACAAGACGAGTTTATTAATATGGCCGTAAGAAATAAAAAAGGGAACTTTAATCTTTCTAAAAGGCGAGCAATGGACCGCATCCCTTCTTGAATAGCTGATGACGGTGAGGCTGGGCGTATGCTGAGACGCACGCGACGCAGCTCCACGCAGCGCAGGGCAGACCAGATTTTGTAATACATGAACGTCCTTGAAGCAGCGCACGCTGCGGCGAAGGTACGTACAACCCAGACATCCGTCTGTCCTGCTCAGCGCCTCGTTGTAGAATGGAGACAGGTTTCTGCTCTGCCCTGCGCTGCGTGAAACTGCTTCGCCTGCGTCTATACGCCAAGCCTGATTACTCAGGTCCATCAGGTAGCCTGCATGCTCATTTGCCTCCCTCTAAGTAAAAAATCGGTCAAGTGCGAGGCAGACGGCACCGAGGGTTCCGCACCTTATTTGTATGAAACATTACAAAACGAATAAAGTTCATGCTTATCCTGCTTCTGTCTACAGCCACACCACAGGTACTCATTTACAGCGGTTTTAGTTAATCAGAAACCGAAACTGTCATTATTTTCTGTTCATTTTGAATCTTTTCCCACAGTTTATTTTTCGAGTAGGTAAACGTAATTTTTTATTTGCCTTTAACGTACCTAATCGATTTTTAGAATAAATAAAAAAATACTGCCCTTCATATCATATAAATGATAATAATCATGTAAATGATATCTGTCATTATAGGTTAAAGAATTTTATTTCGGTACCTAAGTTCTTTTTTGCAGCTTAAATAAAAAAAAAACATTTATAAAAAAAAATAATTCAACCCGGTAGCTTCAACCATTTCAGAGTAAAAAATCTTAACAAAGTGAAGAACAGACGAACAGACGAACAATATAATATTATAAGGATTTTCAAAATTTGGTACGGATCCCTAAAAAAGAAGATAAAGCTATAGTTGACATGAACTGCGCTCCCAAGTCTCTCGTATAACAATGATGAGTCTCCTCGCATAAAGGGACCGCTGTGTATCAGTCTTAAGCCTCTGCCACACAACCAACGTGACGTTTACTGAACGTGAGAATGCGACGGGTAGCGTGCGTTTTGAGAGCGGAGGGACACCATATTTCACATCGTACTATGTAGGTATTCTTTTTTGGTAAGAGTAACGACCGAAGACCTGTCGATCTATTTAAAAAAACGATGAAAGATTAAAAAGGTGAAGCCGCGAAAATGTGATAAGTCTATTCAAGAGCCTATAAGGTATTCATAAATATGGGCATCGTTGGCTGAAAAAGAGGTTTTCTATTTCTATAGGAGTATCAACTGTGAGGTGGACTGAACACAATGGTAAAGCATCTGCCAGATGCGAGCGGCACGTCAGGTTTGAACTGATGTACGAAATTCAGCTGTTTGAATTGTTGTGTTTCATTGTGGGAATAAGACAATTGGTAAAATTATAGGTGAAAAACTTAAGTAAAGGACCAGTTGTATATAGTAGTAAAGTGTCTATAGACGCCTTGACGTTCCAAATTTGAAAAATGACGTAAGTTCCCTATAAGATAAAGATAACACACGCGGCCTGTTTAAAAATAAAAATCACCAATTCAATCTACCTATTCCTTTGGCAGCCAGAAATAATGGCGCGAAATTCGCGATGCGCGTCTGTCGCGCGTCTATCGCGCTCTCGATATGTGACGAAGCCTTTACGTTTTTACACCTCCATTTTTAGTTCTGCTTACTCTAGTGCAAAACAAGTGTGTTACTTTAACGAGCCATTACGTTTACGGCTAACGGGCGCTTTTTACACCTCAGGTAAGGGACATTGGCGTCATAAAACTAACAAAATGTTGCAGTTCTAATCTCGTTGACGCTGGGGAGTTTTAAAATGATTTATTACTCGGCTACTGCTGTGTTGCTAGGGTTTGCAATATTCGTCCAATTTTAGTATTCGAATAATACGAATACTTAGATTTCCAATATTCGAATATTCGAATATTTCGAATAATTCGAATACTTTTGAAAATTAAACAAAATAATGATTCTTAGTTGTGTAATTGTAAAATATATAATGTAAAATTAAAATGTAATGACCTTACAACTAAAAAAGTAACATTTATGGTATCTTCTACAAATTAAATAATATTCGTTTGGATGATAACAACTTTTGAAATAAAGCAAACAATTTAATAAACCAATGACAGCACACAGTTACAATACAATATAAATTTACTTTGTTAATTATAAGTTACAATAAAAACAAATCAATAAAGAGCACTCGTTCCGTATGTAGGTATATAAAGAAATGACTAACTATCAACTTTTTGGCAATCAACAAATTCAAACTATACTCAGCGGCAAATCTAACCGCCCACTCTACATACATGTTTGTAAGGTGAGGTGAAAGAGAGAGAAAGAGAGGGCAACTTAGATTTGCCGCTGATTAGTAGTTTATATTAAAATTATAATTTGGTTTACTTACATCTTTTCATGTCAGTCAGCAATTCAACATCATCACAGCACAGCACAGACAATTTATTAACACGTGACGTAAACTTGCACTTAACCGTGTACGAGGAATCACCATCACCACACCACACCACAAAAAACATGAACTAATCCTTAAGCTCGCTCTCGCTATCGCTACGCTACTCCTTTTACCAATTACGGTACGGCATTTAGTTCGTTTTAGAAAGATTTTGGCAAGGATAAAGAAAAATAGGTAATTTATTGTTTGTCTTAGATTTTTAGTTATTTTTAATATTTAAATCTATTTCCACGGAGTTGTTAATGTGGAGGATAATTAATCCTGGCATTTTGTTATAGTGTTTTGCTCAGGTAAATAATTACAGACATATTTCTGCACTATTCGAAATATTCGTTTTATTCGAATAATGAATATTGTCGAATTCGAATAATATTAATGGCGAATAATTCGAATATTCGAATATTCGAATTGCAAACCCTATGTGTTGCTGACTTGGACGTTTTCTATTTTATGTATTTCTGCATATACGTATCGGTTTTATTTACATCGTTCACCAGTTCTATTGACGGCGACTTTACTAACTAATATTATAAATGTGGAAGTTTGTTTGGATGTTTGTGTTTCAATCCCGAATACACGGCTGACCGGTTTAAGATGAAATGTGATATACAGATAGTCCTTTTCCTGGACACATAGAATACTTTTTATCTTGAAAAATGTAACAGTCGAGAAGCAATTAATAAACGACTTTATAAAATCTTGAATTTACCACCGCCATTCTCAACGGATGTACAGTCAAAAGCATAAATATCTATACAATCATCGCGTTCAAATATACACAACCTTATTGTTAGAAGCATAGAGGTGTGTAGTTATTTATGGCATGAAAATGTATATATATTTATGACTTTGACTGTACTTACAGTACAGTCTAAATTAACTGTTATTATTCCAAGGTACACCCCAGCAGTAGGCAGCGGGTCGTGCGGAATAACATTAGTGCATCGTTTGACCCTAACGCCCCGGTTCCACAAATTATATTATCCCTTTAGCGAATCCTGGACGTGTTTACGTTAACAATTTTCTTGGCGACCCTATTTTGTGGGACAAGGGATAGGAGAAATGCTTTAAACATTCTCAGCGCCATTTCGAATTTGTAATACAATAAGTGGTCTCTCATTTTTCAGTGCCAGTTGCCAATGGACTACGGTAGGTAACTTAGCGATTTTCGATATCAAAAAAAAAAATAGGATTGACGTAAGCTAACTGGTCTGAGCCTATGGCCAAGTGCGACATGCTCCGTAGCGTTTCTGTTCGTTTCGTCTCTAGTCCAATCGCGTCATTGGTAGACCACCTGACTTATCGTATCACGTGATCTACCAGTGACGCGATTGGTTGAAAAAGCTCCAGCTCCAGCTACTTATTTCAATTCCATAAACCAGAAACAATACAGATACTGTGACACTTCTAAGCCCATAAAATAAAAATAAAATATCAGGGGACAGCCTCGCACGAATTGACTTAGTCCCAAAACAAGCTTAAAGCTTGTACTATGGGTACTAGGCAAAGATAAACACTTAATATAGATAAATACATATTTAAGTACATAACAATCAAATACTCCGCTTGTTGTTTTCCCGCCGTCGCTTGTGGCTTGTGGCACACCTCAAACGGACCCGTTCATCGCGAATGACAGGCTGTCCCCATCAACTGTCATATCGCTGCAAAAAGGAATATGTACAATTTCATTTCCACTCTTTTTGCAGAGATCCAGAGGGTTACGAGTCGGTCAGGCGCGAGTCAGCTGTGATAACAATATCATTTTCACTTCTTACGATGCTAGCGGTCCCGGGTTCGAATCCCAGTATGGGCAAAAATATTTGTGTGATGAGCGTGAGTATTTGTTTCTGATTTGGATGTTATCTATGTATTTAAGTATGCATTTATCTTATCTGTATACAATAAGCATCGTTGTCACTTGACAATCCATAGTACAAGCTAGAGCTTAGTCTGGGATTTGATCAGTTTGTGTGTGAGATCTTCCCAGCGACCAGGAAACTCTTTCATTTCATTAACCCTATCGATAGGGTAACCTATCTTTGGTTACCCAATCGATGTTGAACTAGTTAACCACTTCCATATAGAGCTTACCAAGTTCATTAGGTTTCCGGTAGTTTAATATTTAAGCACTTAGCATTAGCTGGGTATTGCCCTATTGATCACCATTCAATTGTTAAAGTTAGTGCAATAAGTCGAAACACTTGCGCCTAGAAAGGTTTAGAAAGGGTAACAGATGATAGGGTATTGGAATTTTGTTAGCGCTTAGTCGAATTAACTGTATCGTTTGGTTGCCCTTTCATTGGACTAAGTCGACGATAGGCTTAGCGCATCCTTCGGGTTTGTAAAAACAACTCTATCAAATACCCTATCGAAAACCCTTTTAATGACAAACTGTTCCGGTCCCTGGATTTTCCCCTGATATTTATATTTATAATTTAATTAGCTGCCAACCCTATGGCCACCATTTTAATGTTTCAATTCCAAACACCATAAATATGCCTGTATTTTAATTGTATACATACAAATATGGCTTAGACATTTAACGGCCTGGCCAAGGAAGGTAGTTTGCAAAGAAGCCCTTAAAGATGCCTCGTAAATAGAAACCTTGTATTTTCAGCAAGAATATAAAAGGCACTTTCGAAATAATGGCCAGCGCAGTGAAATACACGGGTAAATTTATTCCCTGCTAGGAGTAACTCAAAACGAAGATTATATGATAGATAAACAGAGACGGTTGTGAAATAAAATGTATTTTGCGCACTTAGTGGTATATGAGCTACAATAGCTACAAAATGAGCAATATTTTTGCTGTGAATATGTACTGAATTAGCAAATGTTATTAACTAGCTTGCCCGCGAGTCCGTCCGCATAGAAATAATAGGTACAGTCAGCATCAAACGAATAGCATATAATCGCAACTCATCCTTATTCCTATAGTAGTAAAGATGTGTTGCGATATATTTGGAAACTTTCGCTGCTCCTATCTAATTGATGCTGAATATATTATAAATTTTCCCGGGATAAAGTATCTTATGCGTTAATAAGATAAGAGCCCACTTAGCATATATATTATACTGGCGACCAGCCCTCGCTTCGCTCCGAGTACTATTATATACATAAACCTTCCGTGAAAAATTAGGTAACTGATGGTGAAAACCGCCTTAAAATCCGTTGAGTAGTTTGAAAGATCTAAGCGTAGGTACATACAGAGGGACAGACGGCGGGAAGCGACTTTGTTTTATACTATGTAGTGGATATCTCGTTTGCGTTGTCAATGCCATTCAAACTGAGAAATTATTTCATCAATAGGCGAGGAAATCAAACCGCGTAGAAATGAAACCCTTTTAACTCGGCCGTTCAACACAAAGAGAAATGGAACGCTGTCTGCATCGATATAAATTCGCTCTACAACATTAGCTTTTATTTTCTATAGTACGGGTAACTTTCTATTTGGCTGGATTTCTGTTTGGAGAATCAGCGAAGGAATCGTTTATAAGATTATAAACGATTATAGACGACGCGGTTAGCCTAGTTGGTAGTGAACCTGTCTACGAAGCTAGCGGTCCCGGGTTCGAATCCCGGTATGGACAAATATTTGTGTGATGAGCGCGAGTATTTGTTCCTGAGTCTTGGATGTTTTCTATGTATTTAAGTATGTATTTCTATATATAAGTATGTTTATCGTTGTCTAGTACCCATAGTACAAGCCTAGAGCTTAGTTTGGGACTAGGTCAATTTGTGTAAGATTGTCTCCTGACATTTATTTATTTATTTATTTATTTATTCAAAATATCGGTCCGCCAAAGTTCACATAATAATTTGTAGTCCGAATGTATTGTTACTCCTAATCATCGCAAGTCCTAGTGTTTTTAGCTGAAACCATAATTATTTCAGGATTTTTAAAATATCAAACTGGTGAATAGGGTTCGGTTAGGTTAGGTTTGTTTAAAAAAAAATTCCTAAAATCAGAACGGTTTCAGTAAGATTCACTTTAGGAGTTGCGATGATTAGGAGTAACGATACATTCAGATTACTAATTTTTCGGTAAGACAATATGGACCCTCAAAATATGTATTAAATACGCTGCCTTTTAATATTATAAATTCAAGTGTGTATGGATTTGGTAACGATTTGTATGGAGAAACGGAAGGACAGATTATTTAGTTTTTTGTTAGAAATGTGTGAGAGAGCGTTTTTAGCTGTATAATAGGTTTGATAAAAATCCGTTAAACCATTTAAGGAAGAGCTCTAAAAGTAGAGGTCCCAATTCTGTCGTGGGTTTTTTAACTCTGTAATGCGTTTTTTAAACAACACTCTCGTCGAGGTCAGGCGAGACAGGCTCAAACATATAATAAGTTAAAAAAAGGACGGAATATCCACCTCGATCAGCCTCGGCAAGAGTGTAGAGCTAGCATTAGGTTATACTGTATTTATTATGTATCTAGCTAGAGACAAAATTTGACATGTGCTAGGGAAATTAATACATCCATTCCATATTCTAACGCAAGACTTAACGCTTAAGGTTTAAAATAAAAGTGTCTTGTCTTGTCTTTTATTACCTTTTATTACTAAGGGACTATTGCGATTTTCACATTTTTATAGCAATTTTATCAAGATGGGACACTTATTTTAAACCTTAAGCACCTGTCAAAACAAATTTTATCTCGTGCTAGGGGCCTGAAACAAACATGAGGTAACACGATAACACTACATAAAGCGATATAAGGAGGCCGTAAATAAAGCGGCTCAGGTCTCAGGTCCCTCACGAAATAAACGGGAAAATCGGCCTCTTGTGCGAGGAATTTCTTAAATTCTGCACATTCTAGGAATTATTAGGAAAGAGAAAATGGTGAGCAACTGACCGCCCTTCGTTTATGGGCGCCTAGTACTTGCTTAATGAATTATTTTAAGGGTTCCGTACCCAAAGAGTGTCAAACTGTGGACCCTATTAATAAGCCTAAGCCGTCCGTCCGTCTGTCCTAAATAGAGCTGTATCTTTTGAACCGTAATACATAGCGGGTTGATTTTTTATTAAAATTAAATAATAAAGGGGGTCCCAATACAAAAAACGTTTTTTTTTTCAACTTTTTTTTATTTTTGTTGTATCGTAAAAACGGTATAACATAGAAGCGTCAAATTTTGTATGATTATAGAACAAACCCTATAGAACAACAACAAATACTAAAAACCGGCCAAATGTGTGCGGAACCCTCATCCCGACTCGCACTTGCCCTGTTTTTTTATTATAAGAATAAGAATAAGAATAATTTATTAACATACAAATATTAACAGTTACATAATTCAGAAACAGTATTCGGTGAGTGCCAAACTAGGCTGAGCCTGTATCTTGGGACCCACTGAGTCGGTTTACAAATTCGACAGATAACACGTTGGATACACGTGCGAAAAATAACAAAAAGAAAAAATATATATTTTTAAGGTATTAAAATTAGGCAAAGGAAAATTATAAAAAACTACTACTATGCAGTCGATACTTGATAATCTAAGACGCGCACGCGTGTGTGTGTGTGTGTGTGTGTGTGTGTGTGTGTGTGTGTGTGTGTGTGTGTGTGTGTGTGTGTGTGTGCGTGTGTGTGTGTGCGTGTGTGTGTGTGTGTGTGTGTGTGTGTGTGCGTGTGTGTGTGTAAGAGTGTCTGTGTATGAAGCGAGGGATGGTACGATCTATTATATCTATTGTATCTTGTTTCATTTTCACCTAAGACGATTTTTGACTAAGGTTAGGTCACT
The DNA here is from genome assembly GCA_963241965.1 of Tortrix viridana. Taxonomy (NCBI): domain Eukaryota; kingdom Metazoa; phylum Arthropoda; class Insecta; order Lepidoptera; family Tortricidae; genus Tortrix; species Tortrix viridana. Next base: position 1,166,948 of record OY725195.1, on the reverse strand, counting down.
CCGTCTGCGCATAAGTTGTATATCGCTATTTCCTCTAACACTGTAAAAAAATACCCTATGTCCACCGCCGCGTTATAAACTATCTTTATAAATTCACATGATTTGCGAAAAAACAATCGATAAAAAAAATTTCACCTGTCCTGAAAAAGAATCCTTAGAGATTGGAAATGGAATTCATATCATCAGAGAGTCCTGAAAACTCAGTTTCATACTAATTCAGTCGGTACTTTAGGGAGATCGCACACCGCGACTTTTTGTAGCGATTCAGTAGAGATGCAGTCAAGATATAGTATCGATACAGTCGCGATGCTGTCACAGGTCGTATACCCTCGCACATGTAAACACGATTTTACAGTCGAGGGCAAAAATATGTATACACTTTTGGACCTCATTACAATGGAACAAGGTGAAAAAGTGTACACATCTTTCTGTCCTCGACTGTACATCGCTACTATCGCGATAGAGCAACGATACAGTCGCTATACAGTATTAATACACTTGCGATACAGTATCGATACAGTCGCGATGCAGCATCATGCAGTTGTGCGCTGTGAATGTCTTTGGACACTACTGGGAGGTCGCACACGGCGACTTTTTGTATGCATCGCGACAGTCGCGCGATTGTATCGATACAAAGCGAATGTGTCGTTCGGCGTTCACGAATCGCGCTACTGCATCGCTACAAAAAGGCGCGGTGTGCGATCTCCCTTAGTCTTACTTCAGTCTCATTGTAAATATTGAACTCCTAACAGACTCAAACTTCAGCGCTAACAAATGGCCTAGACTTTCACAGACTAGGTACTTTAATTAAATATGTTCAGTCTCCGTAGCTCAAGTGTGACCTTTGGAATTGTAAAGATAATTTTATTAAGAGACGAGAATGAGTTTCTATTGTAATTGGAGTCCATTGAATTAGAACTAGGTAAATTTAGGTGTGAATAATTACATCCGTCCCTTTCTGACAAGTACGTAAGAGTGAGAGTGACGAATGCTTTAAAAAAATTAAATCTGATATCGGAAGAAGCTAAGAAATACGCCAACAGAAATACAAAAAACCTACACGCGCAGAAAAGTTGAGAACTTTTGTAAGCAAAAATTTAAAAGTAACAATTTCGACTTGAATCAGAACTGCGTTTTAATGGGGCTACAACTGTAATGAGGGAAACTTCGCGGTCGCGAAGCGGATTGTTGCATTGCTTTTATTTTTATGTGTCCGTTTTTTTAACCCCTAAAGCAAAAAAGGGGTATTATAAGTTTGACGTGTGTATCTGTGGCATCGTAGCTCCGAAACGGATGGACTGATTTCGATTTAGTTTTTTTTATTAGATAGGTGACTTAATCAAGAGTGTTCTTAGCTTAGTTTGATGAAAATCCGTTAAGCCGTTTTAAAGTTATGAGCTTTGATTATGATTTTGTCGGGAGTTTTTTTTTAATACTTGAAATCTTCTAGTGACGAAGTCCCGCCAGTGAAAATGTACGTGCTCTAAACCCGTTGAAGTTTTGCTCATTGCCCAGTGGTTTTTAGGCGCTGATATCGGGGTTTTTAACTCGGTTAGGTTATTAAATAAACGTAATGTTTTTACATTTTAAGGTACTATGTACAGCCCGAGAGCACTTAGAACAGGTTTCGGCTTTATACTTCTCTCTCACTCACTTATGCGACTCAAGCCGACTTCATCCGAACCCGAGTCTTATTCTAAGCGCTCACGGGCTGTACGTACCTAATTAATTATGTTTGCAGTAGGTAAAGTTATAAGCTTACCTAGCTATTACAGTATTTTTTCTCTGTCAGTTAACAGAGAAAAGTATAAATACCCGAAGCTATTTTATTTAATAATTCTCCCAGCATATTAAAGACGATTTTTTTAATCATAGGACCGCCGTCGCTAGCTGGAAAGTGGGACCTAAGGCCCGTAGACTTTAAATATCTCAAGACAACCATCTCAAGATTGCCATCTTAAGACCGCAGTTGTCTACCCTGAGAATATGATAAAATGCATTTATGCCAGTAATTTCACCGGTTGCCTTATCCCCTCATCGGAACGCAACAATGCGAGCACTGATACTGATACTTCAAAGGATAATAAGGTAGCTTTTTATTCAATTAATCACTATGTATCCCGATCACGCTTTGCTCGTCGTCACACATAATTTACCTAATTAACTTTTATTACTCAACAGCTATGTTATTCTGTTAAAACAACGTCATTCAGTTCTACTCAGTCGATGAATATCCGGCGAATTTACATCGTCCGTCAAGGTGGGTAAATGACATTCAACTGCCTGCACTTTTATTTAGTCGCTAGTTTGACAGCTGGTCGTCTGTGAAACCAGCGGCTAAATGAATGTGCAGGCAGTTGAATGTCATTTACCCACTTTGACGGACGATGTAAATTCGCCGGCTATTCATCGACTGAGTAGAACTGGTTGACGTTTGTGTTAACAGAATAACATAGCAGAAATACTTCCGGAAAATAAACACAATAATTCAAATGTTGTAAGTGAATGTACCCTACGCCCTTTAGGAAATTTGTAGAGGGTAATTCGCCGGGGAAGCTTACCCCTTACGATATTTTCGCCGGGGAAGCTTACCCCTATACCCCTTACGATATTTTACTGAAAAGCTGCACTGTCGGAAGCGCCTAGCCCTCTTCAAACAGATTAAGGATTATTTATAACGACATTCCTCCGCCATTTTGATTTTATAGATTCTTATTTAACTGGACTCTTGTGTACACAACTTACGGCCGCACTCAGAGACGTCAATTAATTTTTAAGTTTGATCACTGCTGTCACTTTGCTATAGCAATACAATAAGACGCAGCAACTTTAATCAAACTTAAAAATTAATTGACGTCTCTGAGTGCGGCATTTAGTCTAAAAGTAATGAATCTACATTTTATGGATTGTCAAGGAGTTTAAAACACTAATTAAACCATTTACTTTTTACCCCGCGACGCAAAAGAAGGGGTGTTATAAGCTTAACGTCTATCTATGTATGTCTGTGGCATCGTAGCCCCTAAACGGATGAACTGATTTTGATTTAGTTTTTTTGTTTGAAAGGTGACTTAATCGAGTGTTTGGACAGTTCTCACAGGAAAAGCGGTAAACGAGTCGCGGCCTTTTGTAGTACTATTAATATGCAGATTTCTCAGATACGAGTACTTTGAAAGTAAATAGTTCTCTACCTTTTACTAGGAAATCCCTAATGTTTTCTAGAAATACTCGTATTTCAGTGCTTTCTAATGCACGCAAGATGGATGAGGACTAGTGCCTTCCTCGAAAGCCTTATATCTCGGGAATTCCAGTTTATACCCCGTAAAACATGTAGCCCGAGCGCGCCGGCGGTTTTGTGTACGTCGTTGTGGCATGCTTTTGTGGATTCGTTTTTGATTAGGTATACAGAATGGTTGTGTTTGGAAGTAGACTATATAAACCCAGGTTAATCTGATAGCTAATAATTCCTAGCTAACAGAACTTTCTTTAGTCATATTGAGAGTTAGGTAAGGTTTAGGTAGGTTTTTATATGAAAATTATTGGTTTATCAGCGGAGACTACTTCGGCCATTGTGTTGTTAATACTCTCATTTTTTCAGGGTTTTTTGGAATATTATGTACGTATGTATGTAAACACATTGCACAAAATAATTAACAAATATGTACATACATACACTTAAGATTAACATGTACAATGGCGACCCCATCCCTATTATTCCACTATTGTGAAAGTTAATGAGAAAATATATATTCTATGCGATAGCCTAACTATTTGGTTGAGTGGAAGAGAATGCCTTAGGGTAATTTGTACTAACTTTGTGTATCGTGCAATAACCTTTAAATAATACCCCTAGGTATCATATCATAGTAGGCATTCTAAAAAGTTTCGCGTCAAAGCAAACATAATATATATAAGGGCACCTTATTTCGTACAAAGCATGCCTTAACGACGTACCCCATACAACCGCTACCCCCCACACTCGGAATTAACCTTAACATTTATCCCGAGGGATATAAAAACGGAATTTATCCCGTTGTTTGTAATAAAACCTCTTTAGAGCCTTTAATATCTTTTAATATCGCAAAGAGAGCGCTCTGCTACATTTATTGCTACTAAGGGCGATATGAAAATTTGCTAAAGAAAATCTTTTATATGAGCCAAGTTCGGAACTCTTGCAATATGGATTTTGTAGGGGCTTAGTGTAAGCGGGCCGAGTTTGGCCGACAAATGTTTAAGTTGCTGTTTTAAAAATGTTACCTTCATAAACTAGTTTCAACTAGATTTTAAAATAGGTAGGAATTTTTCATGTATAAAGATAAATATATTATTGACTAGCTATTGCCTGTGAGAACGGCGAAAACGAATCCTTTTTAGAGTTCCGTACCAAAATGGTAAAAAAGGAACCCTTATGGTGAGACTTTGTCGAGAAGCTAGTGAAGAAGAGAGAATAATAGAGAAATCTCTCTCCAAGGGGGCGAGTTGTGCCTGTGGACCGAAGTCCATTAGGATGAAGTTTAAAGCTGTATATATGCAACTTGACAGGGGAAATATGCAACTTGACTGTCAGATTTAATTGCTACGTCTGTCGCTGGAGGCGCTTACCGTAGATAGTTGTCTTCTAGTCACGTGTTGTAACTAGATATTGTTAGGCCACTACAGTACAGCTATTTCCTGTCCTTACTGTATGTGGTGTTCTATAAAGTTATTGTATTGTACAGCAGTAGATATCTAATAAATAACCCTTACCTTAAAGAGTTAAAAAAACCTCGACAAAATCGGGACTTCTACTTTCATAATGGCTTAACGGACTAAGCTAAGGACACTCTTGATTAAGTAACTTTTCTATATAAAAAAAAAAGTCGGTCCATCCGTTTTGGAGCTGTGATGCCACAGACAGATACACATATACAAGCACACGAATACACAAACACACAGATACATACGTTATACTTAAAACACCCCTCTTCTTGCGTTGGGGGTTACTAAACAAATAAGCGTGTCTCTATCTCCCTCACTGGGACCCCGCCCTTTACCAAAAGTTTATTAAGCCAACCCCTAAGACCACATTGCTTTGTTGCCATATGGCTATATTGTCCGTCGACCTTAACCTTAACGACATGTGGTCGAAATTAGAGTGCAAGGTTGTCGGTCACAATGTACGCCATTATGAGTTGAGGAAGTTTCCTTATTTCCTTAAAGCCATCGGCTGCCTATCGCTATCCTGTTCGCTCTTACATATACAGTATATTTATCTCGCGTGTTTCAAGATTTGCCAATTTAAAATTCTTTGCCAGTACAAACTTTAAACTGGCATATGTTGAAAACCATGCGACTTTTACTGAGGTCATGTTAGGCTGGTCCGGTGCGTCTTAGGCTGGTCTACCTCCGGTGTCACTGTGACGTGCGACTTACGGGACACCCTGTATTTTCCAGGCCTTAACCAGGAATCGAACCCGAATCTAAATCGAAATTAGAATGACGATACAATTCGCACGAGCGTTTTTTCAAAATAAAGTGTAACCTAGTTAAGGATTAAAATTAAGAAACATTAACTTGGACAGTTTTCAAAGGTTATTATGAACATTATATAGATAACTAGCGACCCGCCCTCGCTTCGCTCCAGGTACTTTTATATACATAAACCTTCCGTGAAAAATTATCTAACTGATGGTGAAAACCGTATTAAAATCCGTTGCGCAGTTTGAAAGATCTATGCGTTCATACATGAGATAGACAGTGGGAAGCGACTTTGTTTTATACTATACCTATATCCTGAGACCTACATCAAAATTTCGCTAGTCCGAAACAGAACCTTATGTCGGTCAACAAAAGTTAAAAGTCATTTTGACAGTAATAGATTAGTGCTACCCGAGCGAAGCTGGGGCAGATCGCTAGTAAACTATAAAGTACAGTCAAGGTCATAAATATGTATACATTTTAGTATGTGTACACTTTAATCGCTGTTAAATTAATATATGGCAGTTTAAACGTGACAGTAAAAAGACAAGGTACTAAAATGTTTACATATTTATGACCTTGACTGTACCTATTTGACTGAGCGACGTCGCCTTCCCCTTGAGAATGACCACGTCCCCATCGGGCTATAGATCGTTTCGCATCGAATTGACAATTAGGCTCGTTCAGTTTGGCTGAGCCCGATTCTCCCCGAGGATCGCCGAACTCACCCGATTACAAGCCAGAGAAAAACAAGTAGGTATTAAGCATGGCAAAAAGAACAGGCTTACGATAATTCCAAGTTTAAACACCTAGCCTCTGGTAACTAATATTATGCACAATGATATTTATTAAATATATTACCTACGACACTTAATAGTACTTTACGTGATGGCTACGTAATGTCAGGCATTTACAATACGAGTGTGGTTTAATTATACAACGTCTTGCAAAATAACCCGTAAAAAATCAAAGCCAAAAATAATGCAACCCTAGTAAGCTGTCATCTCACAGCCGTGCTAAGGTTTTCATACATTGTCAATGGACTCTTTACACGGGACCAATTTAACCCCCTTTCTGCTTTACAGGTATTTTTGTAACACCCTGCATACATGTATATATACGTAATTATGTTGTTGACATTTCATCTAGCTTGATGCTTCATCTCGAGTGACATGAGAAATTGTCGTCGAATCAAATAGTATCGTGATTCGAATAAATTCGAAATTCGAAAACCATAACAATATCGGCAGCGAACACGTAAAGTGAACTTTACATTACAACCACAGTTAAAATTTGATACCGCGACACCAACACCACTGACTGACGTAAAGCTAGTTATAACCTACACTTTCTGAACGCGTTGTAGAGGTTTTACGATATGGGTTCTTTAAATTGATCAAATGATTCAGGAACTACATGCGATACATGCGATTTTTTATTACATACATACCTAGACTACTTACACTCATTGTGATCTTTTAGTTTTGCGACTAAAAAACAGTAAGTAAACGATTAAAAATCGTTTTCAAATATTTAATGTTTACCCGATGAACAAATTAACAAATCTCTATCTTTGTGTGACGAATTGCGATTTCGCCGCGCAGTTAATTTCATTACTTGCATATCATAAAGATATGAAATAACTACTTTAAATGGAAATATCAAACGCGATACTAAGCTACAAAGTTAACTATTCATATCAAAATACAGTTTTACTAAATTTTAACTTTATATCAACCCGCACAAGACTTACGTTCTTAAAAATGGAAAATGCAAATGCATACTAAAGTTGTACAATTTTATCTCAGTATGAAAATGAAAGGTTTGCGTTATCTTAAAAATGCTTCTTTTATTGATTTTAGTAAACGGATATAAGCGAACGATTATGGATCTTAAAAATGCAGTAGTATTTTTAATGCGGCTGTATAAACCGTAATAGATAAGAGAATCGATTGTGAAACTATTATTTTAATTATTTTTTAAATATAAATATTTTATGGTTGCCGTATATTCAATACCAAGGGCGCCATGTTGGGGTGATTTTGTATCGAAATAACGGAGACTGGCGCTCAATATGATAAGAAAAAACAAGCCAATCTCAGTGTTATTACATTAGCAAACGTACTTGCCTTGCATATACATTTTATAATTATTTCAAAACCATTTATAATGTTTACGACTACATTAGAGACGATAATAGTTTAACGTTTGCATAATTATCCTGCGCAGTAGCAGCGTTATCCTTATTACTATAATGGGTACCAGGTAGATTGTATCATAAATACATTTAGTATGTTGATATCTTCTACCTATAAATTAAAAAGATTAGCTAAGAACACGATCAAGTCACCATTCAAACAAAAAACTAAATCAAAATCGGTTCATCCGTTTGGGAGCTACGATGACACAGACAGATATACACACACACACAGATACACACGTTAACTTATAACATGCGTCGGGGGAGTTCTCATGTACAGTCACGAACGTAAATTTGTGGGTACTTTAGTTCCAAAGTCAATCTGACATTCAACAGCAATAAGGTGGAGTTTCGTGTAAGTTACTAATGACTTGGCATTTCTAATATTAATATACCATTATAACATATTAATAACCTCCAAAATATCAGTTTTGGTGGTACTTGATTGATGAGTTGTGAGTCAAACTAATTTAGTGTGACTAATACAATTAAAGCCCTAACTTGTCAGTTGGGCCATTTCTACTTTTCTTTGTACAGCCGAGGACAGAAAGATGTTTACACTTTTGGACCTTATTACAATGGAATAAGGTGAAAAAGTGTAAACAACTTTCTGTCCTCGACTGTACATAATTTTAGCCACGTTCTCACTGAACGATTTTTATTAAAAAAAAACTGTAAAGTGCTGCGTTTTCTAACTTGAAATTCGAAAAATTACGTAAATAAGCTTATAGCTTATCCTAATTCATAAAAAAATATTTGTAATAACTTTAAAGTGAGTAACGCAGTGGACGACGTCGATGTCGACGACGTTTTTTTAACGATAATTGAGTTATTTAAGAGTTTTTTTTTGAAACAGTGTAACATAAACATTCTAGGTTTATGTTATTTATTTATACGCGGATTCATAATTTGGTATACTTTTCAGATAATAACAGGCAGGCCTTCCACACGGTGGACCGACGATCTGGTGAAGATCGCGGGAAGCCGATGGATGCGAGTAGCACAAAACCGGTCGTCGTGGAGATCCTTGGGGGAGGCCTGTGTCCAGCAGTGGACGTCTTTCGGCTGATATGATGATGATGTTGATGGTGATAGTTCGAAATGCCCGCAAGTACAATTTTTCCTGTTAAATATTACTAGCGTAACTACCTTAAGGATTCTGGCAGAATACCAGTGCTGTGGTTTTCCGCAGTTTTATGCTGTGCCAGCGCCTATTCTTCGCATCATCACATGACTCTTCTTTCTAATCTCCAAATTTCAAATTTTAATTTATCTCTAGTTTTAAGTTCTAATATAGTTAGTTATACTGTTTAAATTGCATGAACCTGTTCATATTCTTTTGTAAATCGTGTTGGCCTTAAAGGTCATGTATGTTTGTGAAGAATAAAGATGTTTATCTATCTATCTATCTATCTATCTAAGTAGACATTTATTTGATCCCACTAGAAACGGTTACGTTCATTGATTCATATTTGTATTGAGATTCATGTTTTAAATGTGGTATTTTTCAGCATTCCGGTTAGACACGGTTAACCTAATATAACCACTGTAATCTAGAGGTTAAGAGGAACAATTCGACATATGCTTCATATATGTAGAAATACGTTTGTGGTACTCCCCATACAAAAAGAAATTGCTCCTTTGTGTAATAAAAATACAGTATTTCACTTATGTTTGTAAAATTAACGTTCTTACATAAATGAATACGAACTTGCGTAACATTCATTGTACTTGAGTTATTATTATTTTGCACAGATAACCTAAATTTCGTTTATTAATAGCGAGGAGAGACACGACCGCTAAAAGCACTCCATTCCTCGGTAAATGTAACCGCAGTCCAAAATAACTAGTAATACTGGGTGGTGATTAAGGCAAACCGTCAAAATTCAACGACACAGGTTACAAATTAGCGTTGGTAAAAAAGGGCTTGTCTTCTATAATTATTGACAATTGAAAAAACAATATCGATCGATGAGACGTTCACAATACATTAAAAAATTACGTAATTATCAGCAACTTATTAGCTTAAAATTAATGTTATCTACTTATTAAAATAACATTATAGAAGTTCTTGTTAGTGTGTTTCTGAATTGAAAAAAAAATACCGTCAGAAAGACACCAAAATCACGAACCAAAAATATAAAACAATAAGTCTTCAAAAATTCTAAAGCACGGCCTAACTTGACTAGCAGAAAACATAAAAATGTCATAAACAGCATTTTTTTGACGCTCGTAATGAAAATTTAAGTAAACCTATTTATGATTGACCACATACCTACAGCATGATGTAAAAAATCTTCCACAAATAATTATAACATTTCAACTTAACGATGCCTTACAACTTCTGTTAAATTCGGAATGTCATTTCTGGAACACTCCATTAGCAGTTGGGCATGCAATCCCGGGATTGGTTTGTGTGCAATCCCGGAACTGGTACCGGTATTATACACACACAAACTTATCCCGGAATTGGATGCCCTAATTACCGGAGCCGCCTTTTTGTTTGAAACTTAAAATGGTAAAACGGGAAATGACCGCGAAGGGATAACTTGCACAAGTGTTCGGGTGCCTCGAATTTTATTTTATAAAAATAATAAATTTCAGAATAGTCAATAAGTAGATTTTTTGGGTTCCGTACTCGAAGGGCGCCCAACGGGACCCTATTAATATGCCTACGCTGTCCCTCCGTCCGTCTGTCTGTCTGTTCGTCCTAATTATAAAGAACTGTATCTTTTGAACCGTAATAGATAGCGGGTTGATTTTTTCAGAATATGACGTGTTCTTACGGCGGATTTACTAACAAATAATAAAGTGAAATAATAAAGGGGGTCCCCATACAAGAAACGTTTTTTTTTTTTCAACGTATTTTTATTTTTGTTGTATCGTAAAAACGGTGAAACATACAAGCGTCAAATTTGGTATGATTATAGAACAAACCCTATAGAATAAAATCAAATACTAAAAACCAGCCAATTGTACGGAACCCTCAGTGCGCGAGTCCGAATCGCACTTTATACACTAATGTAACCATCCGGTGGTTACCACAAAACACTCATTTCGAACGTTCGGATGAATCATTCCTTTCGCTCGTCAATTGTGATTAAATCGCGAGAAATAAGGACGTAACTTTGAAATTCGATTTTCAAAGTAGCCGCCCAGGGTCTTAAAAACGCTTCGAAATATCCTTTTTTAAGAACTAATAGGCCTTTGCCCAGCAGTGGGACACTCAAACAGGCTATTAAAAAAAAAAAAAAAAAAAACTAATAGGTACGAGTGACAGTAAAAATAAAAGAAAATTGGTCCAGATTTTAATAAAATTCTATCCTAGTAATCCTGTATGTGGAAATTTGTACGGATGTTTGTATTACAATGACGCCTAATCGGCTGAACAAAATTGGATTAAGTTTTAGCACGCTGTTATTACTTATACTGAACTGACTCTTAGAATACTTTTATCCCAAAAACTTTAAAAGTTCCCGAGGGAAAAGCGATAAACTACATCTACGCGGACAGAGTCGCGGGCAATAGCTAGTAAATAAATAAAATAAACTAAATTTTCGTATATTGTACAGATTCCGTTAATCGGTATTTATGCACTGTAATGTAAAATCACAAACCGTTAAAATCAATGAAACCACATGCCTCGTGAAACCACATAACCAACGGATTTCAATTTTCCCGCTCGAAATTATTTAGAGACAAAACCAACCAAGTAAATCTATTTTAAAAGTCACACGGATGATTGATGGTGGCGTTTTAATGGATACGGTTTTTATTAAAATACATAAATTCAAGTTTATAAAATGACTTTTTTTTATGATTTTATATAAATCTGTAAGTATATATTTTTAGTCGGAATTTACAGAATGCGGTAAGCAGTCAGACAAGTAATTTAGAATGTATATTTATAATATACATATAGTAAAATCTCTGTCAATTATGTCGGAGCAAACTAGGTGCCCAAAAATTTGAGCTCACTCTAACGCTTTTAACAATAAAGTTGAGGTCAGATATTATTGATCACCTTGGATGTTTGCATATATTTGTAGGCGACTGTTCATTTATATTTAAACAAGATTAATTAATAGATTGTCAGATGTTTATCAAAAATGTAATAAACACAAGTAGGTAGACTCTGAAATAAATTAGCGCTTTAAAAATATAAACAAATTATAGCAGCTGGGCTGGACAAGTATTTAATCCAACTAACCATAATTCCTAACTCTAAATATTGGAAAAGTTCAGTGTTTAATAAACAATATTAATTCAAGCATAAACCTGAACAAATTACAAATTTAATTAATTCTAAACGAATGAAGTATTTTAATTATAAATTTAGGAAAATATGTAAAATTTCCATAACTTTTAAAACATTATTTATTAGTGACATATGAGTGTAGAGGTTCTAATATGAATTGGTTTAACTTTAAGGGAAATTAATATTTACAATATTGCCAGCCATATTGGATTTTACTCAGAACCTTTACACATTACATTATATTGTCTAGAGTCTAGTCCCGCAATATCATCCGCAAGTACTTTCGTTTCGTTTTTAGTAAAAAAATATGAAATAAATTTTATAAATAAATAAAAAGGGGTCTAGAATTTGAAGTTGAAAAATTCAAGTGATTAATTGATTATAGCAAGTGGGATGTCATATGAAAGAACTCAGTCTGTACATTTCTAAACTATGTTTTATAATTTTTCGTGACGTACTTTTTGATTTATAACCAAAAATGTTCAAAAAAATGACCGTTCCCTCCCTTATCTCCGAAGTTTATGAACCGAAAAATTCCATACTTATAGATAATTACTTATATTTTATGGGAAATATAAAACAAAGTATTCAAAATGCAAATGCAATGCAAATGAATTTCAAATGACCCCGTTACAATACGATCGCTATATTCACAAAATTTAAAAATAAAACATTTATTAGTAAAGGCAAATGAAAAGTTGGAAAGTGATACATTCAGCCATATTACGGACAAACGGTAGAGACCCTGCTAAAATATTAACCTCTACCTACTGCCAGTTTATTAGTACATTATTGCCTAGGCGCGGAAAGTAAGGGATTGCCTGACGAGGTGGTTAGCAGGCCGAGCAATAGCGAGGCCTGCTAAAATACGAGTCAGGCAATCCCCCCGTTTCCGCCGAGGCATATATAATGCTTTTCTCAAACATGTGAGGAAATGATACAAATATATTTGTAAAAAGTAAAATTAATATTAAAAGTGATGTTAGTCATATTACCTAGGACAATTTGTAAACGAAATTGTTATGGGTTTTCCAGGAACGTTTATGTTTGTCTGTTGAATTTGAGATGTTGATATTTCAGGGCTTGTGGTAGACAAATGGACGTAACTTAGGGAAAAGGATCCAATTCAACCATTTCACACTTGTAGAATTTGACATAATATTGACAGCAATAGAATTCAAATTTAATGCCGTGAAGTTCCGAGGACTTGATGTTTGTAGTTTTTACACAACAACAGTAAGTTCTACGTTTAAATTTCAATAAGTTTTATTTTTAATTTTTTTTCTAACCATAGACAATTTTAAAGAAAATTAAAAAGAAGAAAACACACGCACTGTGCAAAGAAAACGTGCAGTTGCCTTGGCTGTATGAGATTTATTTCTTGGTCCTTTCTATTCTGTATGTATTGGACAGCACTTTAAAAAAAATATCTCAGCGGATAAAAATGGGTTTTCATACGTTTATTTTACTCCTAGGAAGAAAATGAGGCCTTTCGCGTCTTCGTTTTTCAAAAGAAATGCCATCCTTTCTGAGCATGTTTGAGAAAAAGTACTTTTCAGATATAAATAAGTATAGTAAAAATCTTTGAAAACCCGACTACCCCTGCAGCATCAGGACTGAGGTCTAATAGACACTCCTTGAGTGATTGATTAACAATCTAAAAGTACTTCGCACATTCAAATCCATCAAGGCTTTTAGCCTACAGGATGTCACAAAGAAACATGGATACATACAAACATTCACCCTATAAACAGTATTCTCCTTTTTCTGGTAAAAAAGGACTTCAAATTACGTTTTATTCTCCAAATAAACCGTAATGATTCACACATACATGGACGGAGCCGCGGACAAAAACTTACGTAAATCTCACAAACCTCACAAGTCTAAAATGAATATAATAAATTTCATCCAGAATCATAGTTTCAAACTGTTTAATGAACTTCAGAACAAATTTTATTCTGCAAATACGGTAGAGAATGTTATCCAAGAAGATAAATATTAACTCGATTCAGTCAGAGTTCAAGACAGTAACAAATATTGTTATAACTTTTATAGAATTATTATGACTATTTAGTCCGTCACTTAGATTATCAAAAACTTTTGGACATGTATTTTTTCTTTTGTCAATCAAACAAAAAATGACAAAGATAAAGCGCGGCCATGTTCGGGAGTGGAGCTCGTGTTTTGTGTAAAAATTGCACCAAATTGTACCAAGACGTCATGCGACATTTCAACTCCCCGTAATTTTTCGATTTGATATTTTGAAAAAAGAAAAAATACGTGTCCAATACTTTTTGATAATGTACCTGAATGACAAAGAAAAAAAAATAGTCATCATCCCTATTGGTTAATAAAAACTAGTTGATCTAGAACCAAACTAAGGCCTATTAATAAACTGATATTGGCTGAGACGCCCGTCACAAGCTGTGTCAAAAATGACAGTTCTCTATGGATTGACGTTTACTTTGACGTGTCTTGAGACGGGGATCACAGTCGAGATGAGTTTATTAATACGGCCCTAAGATTCCCAGCCAAGGAGTAGCTGGGTAACGACACTTGTTTAGATAAGAAATAAATCTCTATTATAAATGATATTTATAATAAAGATTTCCACAAAAAAAATTCAAACTCTCGGCTTTCGAAACAATAGGAAGATAAAATTATCACTGGACCAGTGTCATTAATATTATGACAGCCAGAGCTGGGCATCTCTGGCCAGCACATGCTGAAATTGGGTTCCATTGCCTCACCTAGTTTTCAATTATTATAAGTTTTTTTTTTGTACGTTAACTGCTTTTTGTTTCTTTTAACTGCATTTGTATTTATAATTGTTCAGTTTTTGGCAATAATTACTATTCTATTCTATACTATTATATTATATTCTATTATATTCTAATACTTACATCAAAAAGCCGTGGTAGCCTAATGGTTTGACTTGCCGACTCTTAAGCAGAGGGTCGTGGGTTCGAACCCGGGCTCGCACCTCTAAGTTTTTCGGAATTTATGTGCGAAATACAATTTGTAAATTTACCATGAGCTTTTCGGTGAAGGAAAATATCGTGAGGAAACCTGCACACACCTGTAAAGCAATTTGACGGTGTGTGCGAAGTTCCCAATCCGCACCGGGCCCGCGTGGGAACTATAGCCCAAACCCTCTCATTGTGAGTGGAGGCATGTGCCCAGCAGTGGGACGTTATAGGCTGGATTATTACTTACATCATAGAACTATAAATAATATTGACATTTAATGTATTTTGTGTTGACTTTCATTGTTGTTATATGTTGTTATTCCTGATTTCTTTACTGACCACGTATTTATATCATGATGTTATGACGATCCTTAATGGAGATATACTTATAAGATGACATTAACATGGAGGTTAAATAATTCAAATTTTATATTTTTGTATTTTCATAATTAATGTGTAATTTCTACTTCTGACGATCTCAATATAATAACTTGTAATTTGACATGAAGTGCAATTTATACTGTAATTTATATTGAGTAATAAAATCTGAATCTGAATCTGAATCTATGTCATAAGTGTCATAACGACAGCGTTAATTCACGAGAAAGAAATTACGTCAAAATTAATCATTGATTTTCTGCCACAGTGGCTCAACAATTAAAGTTGTTGACTGATCAACGATTCATTACAATGTAAAGCATGTAATAATGAAAAAAAAAACGTTTTCTAAAAACTCACGATCAAAATTTTTAACACGCTGTATATTAAAAAAGAACAATGTATATAAAAATAACCACGCGACCTACAAAGCTTATTATTATTTGAAACGGCTACACGAGTAAATAGTTATATATTACAAAGGAATCCTTTGGGGTTTTCTTTTCCACACTTTGAGGAAAAACCTCCGGAAAATATCATTTATCCGTCCATCCGTCTCATCAAGCCAGAAACGGTTATGTTAACTGACCTCTTTCTCGACATTAATCAGATATGATGTAACAAGAAAAAAAAAAGTTTTTTGTCTATATAGAAAACATAGAACATAAAAAATCTTTCATTTGAAGGGGACAATCAGATGATGATAATTTAAAAAAAAAATAATTTGAAAAATACTGGAATAGTATGCTGAATGCAATTCTTATAAAAATAAAGTAAAACCTTTTCTGAATAGTTTGACGTAATTATTGTTTATTAAGAACCATCTTAAACAAGACAGCTCGCAGTAATATCTCCCTGTAACATTATCATCGCTTCAAGCTGAATGACTGCTGCAGTGACAATGACACAGGCAGACTTACAAACGGACTGTTTCACATTAATTTAATATTTCTCTTACATACATAATCAAACACTGAATGACTTTATTTACATTCCTTTTTGGCCAGTCGTGAAAAATATAAAATTTCTTTTATCGAGCGACAACAGAAATCGCACTTCAAGATTTGAACTTTGAAATTCGAAAAAACTACTTGTTAGAATGGTTCTAAAAATAAACAGTCACGTTTTTTGTCAACCAGGCCCCCTAGCATGCGTACTCGTATGTACGAAATAAAATTTGACAAGTGCTAGGGTAATTAAGACATCTATCTATTCCATATTCTATTTAACGCTTAAGGTTTAATAAAATCCCTATAAAAATTTGAAAATCGCTATAGTCACTTAATGATAAAAGTCAGGACGAGACACTTTATTTTAAACCTGCGTTAAGTCTTACGTTAGAATATGGAATAGATGTATTAATTTCCCTAGCACCTGTCAAATTTTATTTCGTACATGCATGTTAAGCCCGCTGTACAACATAAAAGTAATGAAATACAGTAATGAAAACTGTTACGTAATACTTGAAAAACAAAACCTACTAAGTACCTATTTAAATGTACATATTATTTTAAAATTAATTATTCAATTTTATTTTACAAATGAGTATTGATATTAATACCAATAATTTTACTTAGCTGTATTGAACAAAAAAAAAGTTTTCATCTTAGATAAAAGTACGTATAAAAAGGTTTTCACTTTACGCTGTTAATCCTGAAGTAACATTATAACTGGCACACTTAATACTTAATTTAAACCTTTAACTCCATTAAAAAGTATATAAAGCCGTTTACAATGAATTCGTATAAATACCAGTTTTAATATAAATTATACTTATTTATGACCTTTAACGACTTACTTAGATTAGCTTTGCATTTTATTATAAAAGCAAATTACTGCGCTAAAGCTTCGCCACTATCCAATTTAGTACTTATTTAAAAAAAAACTTGCTTTTGAATTTAAAATATGGTAATTAATACTTAAATTTAGAATTTGTATAAACGAACTTACCTCGTTATGCCGCAGTATGTATCCAAAACAGCAAATAAAACACTTTTAAAATGACAGGAAATCCGGTCAAAACACCCACTTTATAAATTTCAAATCACATCCAAATCACTTTAACAATTTTTTAATCCACAACACTTTTATAAGAACACCGTTTCAAATTCAAATCCCGAACATCGCGTCGAATTTTTTTAATACGCTCGCGTGTTTCCGGGGCGCAAGCGACGCGGCCTCCGGCTACCAAGGCGTCTGCACGAATGCTCTGCGCATGGCCCTACCGCGTGAAAAGGAACGTCGTATGTCGCATTGCGTTTTTACATTTAAAAAGTTGCCTTATAAGCTTACGTTGTCTACGGGAAAAAGGTTTTGTGCCTAACCCTTTTTCGTTTGACAGTTTTAATAATTTTCCCTTTGTAGCACTGTGTTTTTGATTAGAAATGCGTTGGTTTTTAGAGATACGCAGTACGGTGAGAATTATATAATTTTGTTGGTTGCGGTATTTCACGGAGGGACCTGGGACCTGACTGAAATATTTAAGTCTCAATTAAGCGATGTTATTCTTAGAAAAATAAAGTTAGCTAACAAGCTAAAGTTATTGGCGGGTTCAGCAAATTTTTCAACCTCATATGACACTTCTGCTGAAAAATTTAGAAAAATATTTGCTGTGGAGCTCTTTACTAGGTATCAATTTAAAAGCCAAATCTTAACTCTTATGCATTTTTTTAATCGTTATTTAATACATTATACAGGGTGTCTCGCGATAAAGTGCATAAACGAATAAGGGTGAAACTACATGTGATTTTACATGGGGTTTACAATAATAATTATTATAAACTCTATACAAAGTAAAAAAAATATATTTTTTATTTTTTCCTTTGATAAAATCACGTGTAGTTTCACCCTTATTCGTTTATGCACTTTATCGCGAGACACCCTGTATAACATTGATTATGTAATTATAATATTTTGAGTCGTATAACGTTTTAATATTCTTTAAGTCAGATCGGATAGGTTACTTTTTAATAAGACGTATATATACGCACAAAAATATTATACAAACTAATAAGTATAGACTTTGGATTGGATTTGAAAGCATATAGTTTTTAACAACTGTTTTTCTCAGTATGTGATTTCCATTAACTATCAATATTCTATTCGTTAGCACGGAAGACTGTCAAGCAGTCTCTAGCCGTCGGTGTACGGTTAGCAGTTTATTAATGGCTTGGTGTGAATAATGCCATATAACTAAACCAGCGACCCGCCCTCGCTTCGCTCCGGTTACTATTATATATATATATAAACCTACCGTGAAAAATTATCTAATTGATGGTGAACACCGCATTAAAATCCGTTGCGTAGTTTGAAAGATCAAGTCAAGGTTATAAACATAGATACGTCCAAAACCTCAAAAATATGTAACCACGATCTTATGTCGCCGTAATAAGGTGGTTTTAACACTCTGAACGTATCTATATTTATAATCTTTACTGTACAACAAAGGGACAGACGGCGGGAATCGACTTTGTTTTATACTATGTAGTGATGATATGGATGGAACTACTTAATATTTTATCTGCAATTCAAATACAAAGTGGCAAATAAAGTTGGTCATGAATATGATAATAATGATAATTGTGTGCCGCTAACATTATTAAACTTAACTTTTTAAATATTAATTGTATTTCAACGCTGACGCTACTCGCGCAAATAGAGATGTTAATTTCTTAGTTTATGCGCTTTTACCCGCCCTCCATAATTCATGAGGGCTGTCTACACAGCGTCAGTTTTATTATCATTGGACTGATTTGGTAATAGATTCCGCCTTCAGTGTGGCTTAGTACTAAGAAACAGCTAGATTACAATGTGATTTTGGGGTTCCGTACCGGAAGGGTGTCTAACCAGGCCCTATTACTAAGCCTATGCTGTAAGTCCGTCCATCCTAACTTTAAAGAGCTGTATCTTTTGATCCGTAAAAGATAACCCGTTGATTTTTTTGCAAAATATGTGATATAACGGCGGATTTCCTAACAAATAATAAAAAAGTAAAATAATAAGGGGAGCCCTCATAAAAGAAACGTTTTAATTTAAGTTTTTTTTTTTATTTGTACAAACGGTAATAAATACAACCGTCGGTATGATTATAGAACAAACAAAAACAACAAACACTAAAAACCGACCAAATATGTACGGAACCCTCAGTGCGCGAGTCCGACTCGCACTTGACTGGTTTTAATTTTTCGTTACAGAAATTACATTTTATAAATAATATATTAGTACCAAGGTTTTCCACAACGACCGGTCCTCTGCTGCTGTCATCCAGCGGTTTCCCGCGACCTTTATCAGATCGTCGGCCTTTATCCACCCGTGGACGCCTTGCGGCTGATGATGATGATGATGATATAAGTACCAGGTTTTGCTTAATTTTGGGCTCTGTAAAATGTTTAAAAATGGTTCCGTCGTTAAAAAGTTTGAGAACGGCAGATTTAGATATAGTGTAGTTTTTTTTTTTAATTAATTAATTACCAACGTTATGTCAAGTCAACCGTGCAACCTTTACAAACTCTTACACGTCTGTCCCTGCCAATTTCCCCTCAGTGGGTGTTACACTTTTTTACGTTTCGATAATTCCGCCATTTAAATTGGTTAGTGATAAGAATCAGGCGTTCCAAATCCAATTTTTAAAAGGATATGACGTCATTTCTGTTATAATGTTATTACCAAAATAGATAGCAATTTTTTTCTTTTAAGTTAGACGGCTAGGCAGTATTGTTTAGTTTCATATTTAGACAATTATTATAATAATATGCAAACGAAGCAGCAACTGTTTAGATAGAATAAAGTACAATTCAAATCATAAACAAAAAAGAACACCCTTAAAACTACTAAAAAAAATCCTACAGAGTATTGGTTACAGTACCTATCATGTAATGTTGGGTATTTAAAAAAACTGCTAAGTTAGAAGCTCATTAAATAATAAAAAATAAACATCAGGGGACAATCTCACACAAATTGACCTTGTCCCAAACTAAGCTCTAGGCTTATACTATATGGGTACTAAGCAACGATATACATACTTATATAGAAAAATACATAATTAAATATATAAAAAACATCCATGACTCAGGAACAAATACTCGTACTCGTCACACAAAAATTTACCCATACCGGGATTCGAACCCGGGAGCGCTAGCTTCGTAGGCAGGGTCACTACCAACTAGGCTAACCGTCGTCAATCATTGGTTTAACTGTCAACAATCTATTACCAAACTTGGCAACTTTTTAGATATCACTACTTTTGGTGGCACATGAGAACTTGGCCTGTTTTCTACAAAGACTAAGAGGTAAATAAAAGATAATATAGGTACATAAATAACATTGAAAACCTTCGTGGGTAGGAAAAATACCGCTCCGCACATAAACAGGCAGTATTTTAGAGCTCTAGGTGGTAAAACAGATGAGCACCGGTAGAGGCAATTCATTACGGGCGCGCCGGAGCGGGCCGTTTTTCTAAACGTTACACTGTAGGACAATTTTATAGGGCCGCGAAGGAATGACTCATGACCCGCGTGCTCATAGGCATTATAGGATTCCGGTGCCTACATCTCTGGCTGAGCTGCGTTATAATTAGTGATCGGCCACCGGTAGCATTTTATGTCACTTTGATGACGAAAGTATTACATGGATATGACTCTATTTAATTTCGTACAAAATTTATATACCTATTAAAATTTATGATCTTTTTACCGAGTCTTATTATTAATGGTCGGCGACAGGTAGCAACTTTCCGACTAAAGAATATTATAGATTTGATTCTAATCAAATTTACAGTACGATTTTTGAATTATAAATGTACGCATTTTTAACTATTAAGGCAAAATGTAAAAAAAATACCTGGTTTCTTATCAAATGTGAGGTTTTAATGCATAAATCTCGAAAAGAAATGTTGTTCTATAAGATATGTACCATTATTTTGTGATACAAGTAATAAAAATAGCATAAGAGGCACCGTGATGTCGTTGGTTGTTTTCGTAGTCGAGTTATAGTTTTAATTTTATCTTGTTTACTTATACTTTAATTTAAACCGTACCTAACATATCCATACTAGTCATTACGTTTGACGTGAAAGTGACATGGATTGCTCCCGTCAGCCGATCTTTAGTTATAATACGAACAAGGTCAAGAGTGTCAAAATATACCAAAGCACGCACTTTATACATACTGGTCTAAGTTATGCTCGCGGCGGAATCTGAGAAAAATAAAATCATAAAGCTTTTTTTAGGGCTTCCTGTAGGACAGTCGAATTTCCATCAGTTCGGGAGAAGTGGTTTGCTGCGTCACTTTTTATTCGCACTGCCACGGACTGGAATGCTCTCCCTGCAAGTGTTTTCAAGGCAAGAGTGAATAGGCATTTTCTGGGTAAGCGTGTACCATCTTCGACCTCGTCGTCACTTAACATCAGGTGAGATTAAGGACAAACGCAACCCATTTTTGATAAAAAATAAATACTATAATATCAACAGTGATATTATTTTCCTTGAGGAAAATTCGTCGGTGTTTTTTTACTGTCACTTTATTTGTCCCGCAGTGCACGGGCGTGTTAAAGTGACGTTGAGCGACAGGTGTTGACAAGCGGCGGGTCGCTCGTTACGTCAGCTGTTAATACTATTACCTATTACTGCCTATTGGGTAACTTATAATTATTGGTCAGTTTTATACTGTTTTTTTTTAACCTATTTTATTTGGCTGGGTCTGCATTTTTTTCAGTGATTTAGTAAAAACAAAAAAAAAATATAGTTAGTTTTTTAATAATATTATTAAAAAACTAACTGCCGCACTCAGAGACGTCAATAAATTTTTAAGTGCGATTAAAGTTGCTGCGTCTTATTCTATTGCTATAGCAAAGAAAGTGACAGCAGCAACTTTAATCAAACTTAAAAGTAAATTGACGACGTCTCTGAGAGCGGCCGTTATAAACTAATTTCAAAGCATCTGTGTCAGTGGTTCGCAGAAATTGATTCAAACAACCCAATATTAATTATATTCAAATTGAGTTGAACAAGTAATCCTTCTCTTTGACGGTCTATTTTTATTTTTACTTTGAGAAGTATCTCTTGGAAACCGAAACACGGTACGTGGGAACGCTCCCGACTTATAACGGTGAGTTTTTTTTATCATTCCATGTTATTACTTTGTTCACACGTCATTTAATTTGTCCCGCAGTGCACTGGCGTGTTTAAGTGACGTTGAGCGACAGGTGTTGACAAGCGGCGGGTCGCTCGTAACGTCAGCTAAGCTATTTACTATTACTGTCTATTGGTTAGTTTATCGTTATTGGTCAGTTTTTGGCCAATTTTACTTTTTAAATAACTTGATTAGTTTAACGTTTTTATTCAATACAGCGAAGCCAAAATAAAGGTAGATTTTAATAGTCGTTGTATGTCTGTGACCAAAAATCGAATGGTCATTCTAGTTCCTAAACTATTGGACAGGTTTTTATAAATGGGGTGTCATATGATTCATCAAAAACGTTAGAATAAGCTATATAAAATATATCGCCACTCGAGATTTAGTTCGCAACTTTTTTTTTATGCGGATGGCGAACGAGCACTCAAGACACCTGATGGGTAAGTAGGGTCTGAAGGACGATGTCCACCGACCGGACGGCACGGCAACGGATATTACAAACTTTAAACGAAATGAAACTGTCTACACTGTAATTAAGTCTATATTACCAAGCCCGCTTGACAGCGTGACGCGGAATCTGCCCGCGCTCAAGAGGCTGTGCGCGACTTTGATATCTACGTCACGCATCGTAAAAATCCACGTTGATATGATGCTAAACAAACTTTTACCCTATTTGTACTACGATTAGGTGTTGATTGTGACAATCCTTACGTCACGACGTCGCAACGTGGATTTTTACGATGCGCGACGTAGATATCGACGTCACGAAGACGCAACGTTGCACGTTGTCATAACGTGAGACGTCACGACGTCGTATCGTGTTTATGTGTGTTCGTCCTAAACGCTGTTACGAGTATGTTACGAGTAGTGCCTTCTGTACTACTACTTTTTCGAACTTTTCTGGACACACTGCCGTGTGCAATTATATTCTGTAGTCCTATACCACTAAATATCACAGCCTTCACAATTATTACAGTACTTCTAAGCCATAAAAGATTCACTCCGACTTAACAACAGTACATGTAACAACAGGCCCAAACCACGGGCTAAAAACGCCTTACAGACGGACGGACGCGAAATTAAACGCGAATTGAAAAACTTGCAACAAAGTGGACTTTTACATTCATAAAATTATAATGCGAATAAATTCTGAAGTGGTACCAATGGTTTATAGAGAGTGAGAAATATTCACTCGAAAGGGACTCACTTTTAAATAAATTTAATATCGTACCCATATTGCAAAAACTAATTATCTGCATCGAAATTTTAGTGGATAATCGGTTTTACCTGTAGCTTCGTCGTGGCGAGATGAGTCGATTGGTATATATAACTTTGGTAAAAAAAAAGCAGATAATTGGTTTTTGCAATAAGGGTACGATATATGTTTATAGTTTTTTTTATTAAACTAATGAGATCTCTCTACCAGGCGGGTGTTGTACCTGGAGACCGAAGTCCATTCGGATGAAGTTGGAAGTTGATATGCAACATGACTGGGGAAACTTCGATATCGCGATGTAGAACATTAGTTACGCTGTTTGCCGCTGGTGGCGCTGCCCGTACTTAGTTGTCTTCTACTTGCTGCGTGTTGTAGCTAGATGTCGCTAGTCGCTACAGGTTTATCTATAGTTACAAGCCAACAATAAAACATATGACGTGGAGATATTATTATTTCATAAGTATTTGGTCACTTTCTATTGACAATTAATTTAAATTTATAACCTATCTGGTGTCCCACTGCTGAGCAAAGGCCTCCGCCTCATTCTTCCACTCATCTCCTAGATCTAGCCAACCCTTGCCAACTAGGATTTAAGTTGTCTAAATTGTTCAGCCATCTTCTTTTCGGTCACTTTTTATGTTAAAGTAAGCTTAACAGGATTACTTGAGTAGGTAGGTCTGCGTCTTTGTTTTCGTAGTCAACATATAATAATTGAGATACGTAAATATATCTACAAAAATCATCCAAGGTGTTATTGTGTTATTATGATACCGTTTCATAAAAAGCTGTATTCTATTTTGTTCCTAATTTAAATCGCTAAAAAACTTTTCTTGTATGATTGTTAAACGGTTTAAAAGATACAGCTCTTTAAATGTAGGGCAGAAGGACAAACAGACGGACGGACAGCATAGGCTTAATAATAGGGTCCCGTAATTGTCACCCTTTAGGTACGGAACCCTAAAAAGGACGTGAGATTTTTTTAATATTTAAAATAAATAATAAAATAAAATCAGTTTATTGCAGTTATAAGGTAGTATAAACTATGTTAGTAGGTATTATGATATAATATATTAGATAGTGAAATAGAAAACCAGTGGTAACGCTTCTCACTGTATTCACCGCCGTCCACAAAGGAAATGCGAAATATTTTTTTGGAAAACTTCTTTTACTTCTCACAAATACTTTATAAAAATGATGTTACAGTTGAAAATAAATGCCTGCTTTAGTTCGGCGGGTCGTTATTTATTTGTAAGAGTAGTTAGTGCTGGTGACATTTTAACGAGAGTAATTTGGTGGAATGGTTTAAACTGTTTTTAAAAAATAATAAAAAAACAGAGGACAATCGCATACAAATTGAACCAGGCCCAAACTAAGGCCTGTACTATGTATTGGTTAGGGTGATTAATAAGAGATTATTTAAAGTGAAATAATATTTATTATATTATTACTTAGGAGAGTCGTGTTCTCAACTAAACTGTGCGATCGATACGGGGTGTCCCGGAGAACTAAATATAAGCAAACATACTGGCTTAGATGAAACCCTTATGAAAAACAAGGAACACTTGAGACTGTAAATTATTATCCATACGAGTGAAAGAGAACGTCTAGCTAACTACTAGATTGAGTAGGACAGGTTTATTTTTGTGAATTCCAACACTATGGGTACTAGACATCGATAAAGCAAAGGGAAAGCAATAAATGATTGAGTATTGAGTATTTAGTATAAACATACACTTATATCCATACTAAAAAATGCGAATATAATTCTGTCTGTCTGTAACGCTTTCATGGCTAAACAGTTGAACCGATTTCGATGTAATTAGGTATGGAGCTAGCTTGAGTTCCAGAGAAAGACATAGGCCACTTTTATCCTGGAAAATTGGACAGTTCCCGAGGGAGCAGCGATAAACGACTTCTACGCGGACGGAGTCGCGGGCAAAAGCTAGTAGAGATTTTTTTTATATACATAGAAAAAATATCCAAGTCTCAGGTTAGGCAAAGTTGCCACAGTTGGTACAGTTAAGGTCATAAATATATACTCGTATCGCACCCTTAGAATCAAAACGTCACTAAACAAAAAAATCTTTTATTTGACATCCAACTTCATTCGATAGCAATTGAGTCGTTATTCGAACTCCGTTCTATTTGGTTTAGTGACGGTTTCATTCTAAAGGTGGACATTCACGATCAGTTAAACTGATCAGTTGAACTGACGTACATCCAAAAACTGACCGTGAATGTGAAATCTTAAGTTAAAATTATACGAACTCAAGGTCAGCTTCTGGATGTACGTCAGTTAACTGATCAGTTTAACTGACCGTGAATGTCCACCTTGAGAGTGCGTATGTACACGTTTAGTACTTTGTCACTTTAATCGCTGTGACATTCGTATATGGCAGTTTAAACATGACATTAAATAGACGAGGTATTAAAATGTACACATATTTATGACTGTACTCGGAAGGTGAAACACCATAAACATTATGTATCCCGAAAATATGAAGCCTCAAATAAACACAATACACATTTTACACAAAGTCAAGGGCAAAACTAGTCCATAATAGAAACTCCACAGCACTGGCCTCTCCTGCGTCGTATAATACCGCTATAAAAGCTATCAATAACCCAGCACCCAAATATGTGGAGTAAAAGGGGTGATAGGGTTGCTACCTGTCCGGGATTCCCGGACTATCCTTGTGCGTCCGGGACAACCAGACGTTCTCTAAAAACGTCCGGGTAAGGTTCAGGTGTCATTTGAGATCAGGTTCTCATGGTACAGACAATCCCGGGATTGACTGTGTCCTTACAACTGTATAATGGCATTGTTCATTTCTCGTACAAAAAGAAGTCAGTTTCAGTTCAGTTTCAGTTTCTTTATTTGTTCAGTCCCCTAAATATTATATAGTTTAATACAGTTTTTGTTAGCAACGTGTATTTAATTAAAATAATTCTTACGAACACAAGTATTTTAAGAAGTCAATATAGGTAACTGTTAAATTTTGCCTACGAAAAAAACTTTAATTATACTTTTGTCCGTTTTTTCTGAAAATAAGATCAACAAAAAAAATTGTTATAGTTTTTAGGTACTACTATTTCAAACGCGTACAAGATAAATCCCGGAAAAAAAATCCGGGGTTTTGAACGATTTTTTACGGTGCGTCTCAGTAGACAGCCCTAGTTGATGTATAGGAGATAAGTCAATTCGTATGCAGTAATATCAACCCAGCCTTGACGATATTGATAAACTATGTTATTATTTTTTAACTGACTGAGTGGTCCAGTGGTTACAGCCTGCTGCATTGCCGATGGTTGCTGGTTTGAATCCGCCGGGCTTATTTTATGTTTATTTATGAGCTGTAATATTTGTTTATAAGTCTTGGTTACTTTATATGATTGAATATTTTTATGTAAAGCTAATAAGATTTGCCTGTAAAACCTACGATCTACCAACATGAGTATGGTAAATGGGCCATTCGTTAGAGTCCCGGTTGTGGCTTTTGTGTTGATAATTATTCCAATTAAATTTAATTAAGGCTTCAGTTGCTTCAGTCATCAGCAATAATAATATTATCCATCATTGAACCCAAAAATATCTGACACGTCTATTAATTACTACAAACATAAGAGCATGTCAGATGTTTTTAAGCCTAATGTATGAATGAATATAGGGTAAACTCATCGAATTCCGTGACTCGCTCAATCTTGTTGTAGCAATTATTTTCTATCATAGAACCCTACTAATAGAATCTAGGACCTGAAATACGACCTTAGACTTTTAAATAGGCTAAGGCAAATAAATAAAGGGCGTATTTTAGGTCCCAGATTCGACCTGCAGGGTTCTATGGCGGAATATAGAACTGCTACCACGGAATTGAGCCAGTCACGGAATTCGATGAGTTTACTATATTATTGGTATAGTAAAACAACACACTGACGGACTCTCTAGTTCGTGAGTTTTTAAGAAACTCGTCTTTCCAATCGACACCTTTTACTGTTAAATTGCAGTTGCAACTCTTCTTTTGTTTTACTACTATTTAACTATGCTAACAAAGTAAAAATAAAACTATACTGTCTTTCTTTTAACATCTCGCACTTAAATCGCAAAGTGCAATCAATAAAGAGTTACTGAGAAAAACAAAAACGCTGCCACTTTTTGGAGTAACAAATACTCTAAGGTAATTGTTAACGTTTTGTTTTATATCTCGTCGATAAAGTTGAACAGATAGTTGTGAGTCAGTTTATTGCGTTAGAAAGTAAACTAAAGTGTTACACAGACAAGATAAATTGTGCATAGTTAAAGGCTTAATGAAAATAAAATCACGATCGCGTCTTTTGTGTAACGGAAGTTAGTCATACAAACTATAAGGGTAACTTTTGTTACTCAAAAGAATCAATTAAGTTCTGCTTTAATGAAAGCCCTTATCTATGTTATTTTTTTTTAAACGCCCCTTATATCGGCCTGTCAGTTCATCGTATAAAAATGTAAATTCACCAAACAAACAGACAAACATAAAAATAAGTAAAAACACTGTCAGAGCTTGGAAAGGGTGAGCTATTCTTATAATATCAGTAATGTCATTTATAGATATTAATATGGATACACCCCGAAAATAAATATTAATACAAATTGCAAAAACTAGTACTGACTAAGCTTTTTTATTTATTCTAAAGTTTCTGTGTAATTGTATTAATAAATAACTATTCGTTTTTCTATTTTCGATGCATTTCTTCTTGCGTTTAATATCCACTTATAGATGGAATAAGATCTTTCTACATCCACTGAAGTGAGTGTAGCGAAATTGTACATTAAAATACTGTCCACATCCGTTCCTTCCGAAAATAAAAATAAAAATAGAAATGCAGCCTAAATAAAATCATTACATTAGTAATTAAATTGCACATGGGACTACCATTAAATGACAGGGTATGTCCATGTTATGCAAACTCGCAAAACAGCTCACCCTTTCCGAGCTCTGATAATTAAATAAATAAAATAAATAAATAAATATCCGGGACAATCTCATACAAATTGATCTAGTCCCAAACTAAGCTCTAAGCTTGTACTATGGGTACTAGGTAGCGATATACATACTTATATAGAGAAATACGCTGCTGTCCTCTAACTAAAAGGCGGCCAAACAACAAGCCGGCGAATGTTGTTTAGCCGCCCTTTAGTTTGAGGACGGCAGTACTACTTAAATATATAGAAAACATCCATGACTCACGAACAAATACTCGCGCTCATCACACAACTATTTGCCCATACCGGGATTCGAACCCGGGACCGCTAGCTTCGTAAGCAGGGCCACTACCAACTAGGCTAACCGCGTCGTCGTCGCGTTGTACAATCATAAACAAAATTGCTGGTGAAAAAGTGCAGAACTCAGCTATTGAGCTGTTTTTCAGGCCTCAGCTGCGTCTATCTGCTGGGTTAGCACACAAACTATCAGTTTCTCGTACGATTTCATATATTTTCTTCATAGATTTTGGTTGTACCGGACAGACTTGGGAGTCCCGTCCGGCGGACTGTTTGTCTGTGGTGCCCTTAAAACATGACTGTTTCAAGATAAAGTTGTAAAATTAAAATAAAACAGAACATTCATCATCCTTATATGTAAGTAAATCTAATATCATAACTTTTAAACAAATTAAACGATTTTATTAAGATTCTAGTACCTTATTCCATTGTAATAAGGTCCAAAAGGGTATACATCTTTCTGTCCTCGACTGTACAAACTTTTATTTAATAGTATTACGGTACTCACAGATGTCAATTAACTTTTAAGTTTGATTAAACTTGCTGCTGTCACTTTCTTTGCTATAGCGATAGAATAAGACGCAGTAATATTACGGCAGTTATTCAATGATCAATAAAATCAATACCAAAGCACCGTAGTAAACATTTATAAGTAGGTACCTAAATAAGAAAACGAAATAAGGTACACATCAATCTGTATTTCTAAGGTTTCAGATATCTCATCGCTATTTCCCACAATACTCGTCTGAATAACATATAATTCATAATTATTCGTTTAATAAATCTAAGTTGAACAATGAAATTATTTGTTCATTGATAGACGACGATTAGAAATCATTTACGAATATAATTTGAACCTTAACAGTATCGAAATAGAGTTGAAAAGTGACGAACCTCTTTTTACCCCGACTATACAAGTTTTGTGTTATGCTCGCCTTATCGCGGTGGATAAAGCATCCGTCTCTCTCGCACTTACATACTGGCCAGAAAGTGACATGTTTTATCCACGTTTATCCACATGATAAGCAGGACCATAATAAGCCCGCTGTACACTGTTCCGTATCATCATCATCATCAGTCTATAGTAGTCCACTGCTGGACATAGGCCTCCCCCAATGAGCGCCATAGCCGTATATAGGTTGATTATTTTTTGTTATGTTATATGTTTGTATATTTTGAGTTCTAGAACGAATGGCGAAAGAGCGAAAGAGCTCCCTTTGCCCTGCAGTGGGACACAACCACAGGCAAAAAAAAATTACACAAGGTCTGGTATAAAACATTTCACCTGTCACCCAGCAACTTTGTCACATACGCTCCAATCAAAAGGCCTAACTCCGCCAATTAGTCCCAGAAAACTTAAAAAAAACCTACCCACGTCACACTGATGGCGCAGAGATTGGAAAAGTTCCGGACCCTTTTTTTTATTAAAATCAGGACCAAATCCCATTTGTAATGACACGAGTTTTTTCAGAGTTTGTAATGATTTTAAAGGGTTTTTCTAAATAATTATTACAAATGCGAAATTATGTTTGTTTGAACTTGTTATAATTTTTTTTTAATAATAATGTTTTACCATTCGTGCACACAATACACAAACATACACAATATATAATCGAATTGATTACCTCCTTTTCTGGGTATTTCATCATTTTATCGAATTTCACTTCATCCAACGTATCATTTCATCGAATTTCATTTCATCGAAAGCTAATTCCTGCTGAGACCTTATTGTTTTCAGGTTATCTTAAGCATGGGTTACGTAGGTTAGGTTACGTTAGACTTGTGACCACCGGAAATGCCTTTCGATGAAATGAAAATTCTGCGATAATAGCTACCCCCTTTTCTGAAATCGGTTAAAAAATACAGAAAAATGGGTCAATTTAGAGAAGTATTGTGTAGGCCATATAAGGGTAATTTATATTGTAACGACGGCGTGACTAAGGCAAGGTGCACACGAGTTGCAATTGATACGATGCGCTGTAACTGCCCTATAAACTTTTATAACTGTTCCGCTAAGTGTTATACAGGAGGTTTAAAGTTTGCTTCGGAATTACACAAGGAAAAAGTACTGGAAAAATTGTTGACATTTATATTTATGCAGTTATTTGATGTTTGAATGCATAGTTTAGGTTTAATGGTGTCAATAATAATTACCAAATCAACATTGCAAAAGTTATTATTTTATAAATTTAGAATTATTAATATAGAGCCACAAAAAACCGCTAAAATATAATTATAAAAAGATGAAAAAAAAAAGATATTTATTCAATGAGTAGGCACGGGCACTTTTACACGTCAAAATCTCTGACGTCTCTCAGTGCCGCCGTTAGAGCATTATTTGATAGACCATAATGTTCTAATTTTAAAATAAGGGTCGTATGATCAACTGATCAAAAAGCTTTCGAAAGGTCACAAAATATTCCTACTGCATCACAGATGCTATATATATATTTAATAAGTACAGATGCTGCATCAGTTATGATTAATAATGACTTTTAACAACATTTTATTTTTAATCCATAAATTACTTTTCACAGTAAACCACTAGTAAGCCTTATTTGCAAGGGCACAGGAATCACATTAGTTCACATACGGTCAGTTATGTGTATTGCTATTGGAACGATACAGACGCCAATCAGATCTGACTGACTCTAAAAAAATAATTAAATCATTTTCATACCGTTTTAAACGTAACTTATTTGTAATTGTAAGAGCAACATATTTAGATTATACATAAACATTAAACACCCATTGTAATTAAATCGATGCACAACAAACATTACTTTGGACCGTAAAAGCACAGCGAAGTTAATTAATACGCCATTAAGGGGCACCCTGTAGCTGCAGGACACGCTCTATAAAACAGCTCGTAATGAAATTGGATCGGTTTTTTTTATTCTAACGATCGAAAGCGTCTTCCTTTAAAGTAAGTGGGCAAGGTATAAGCGGTAGCGGAGTGGGTCAAAATTTTCATTGTATTTTATGTAGAAGGATATTTTACGGTCATATTTTGCTTCTTAATAAATCTTTAAATTGGTGCCTATAATTAAATTAAATTA
The DNA here is from genome assembly GCA_963241965.1 of Tortrix viridana. NCBI lineage: Eukaryota > Metazoa > Arthropoda > Insecta > Lepidoptera > Tortricidae > Tortrix > Tortrix viridana. The sequence continues at coordinate 1,135,026 of OY725195.1, read as the reverse complement.
AATTAGACTAATATTATAAGCGAAAGTTTGTGTGTCTTAGTATATTTGTTACCTCTTCACGCTGAAACTGGTGGACGGATTTGGATAAAATTTGGAACCGAGATACCTTATAAAAGATAAAAAAGATGAAAGATTTTTATTCAGTAAGTAGGCCACACGGGCACTTTTACACGACCCTATCCTACCCTGGATTACACTTAGGCTACCTTTTATCCCTGTTCCTGTACCCGGGGGATGACAAAATTACTAAATCTATACGGATGAAGTCATAGGCAGAAGCTAGTAAATAATAAATCAACGTTTATTTTAACATATAATACTAAAGAACATTGAGTAAAATAATACCTGCATTAGTCAAAGGTGACTACGTTGCAGACGGATGCGCTGGTTAAATGGTCAATAAAAGTCAAAAGCAATAAAAATGAGCTGACATTAGCACAGTGTCAAACATGATTTAAAATCAATATTAAATCACTTCGTAAAATTAGGTCATATTTAGTTTCAAATTATGACTATAACACTTTAACGCACAATGTGCATAATATAAACTTCAATTGACGGTCATTTACTATCGATTAATTTGAAATTAACTTCACGATCACGTATACAGTCACAGACAGTAAGATACTAAGTATCTACCTAGGGCGACCTATCATGGACCCACAAGGGATACAACTCTTCACTGTATGCCGCATCTAGAAATTACTAGATACAACGGGCCTTGGCGGTGAGCTATAAACAAAGGGCTGCCACAATAGATCAGCAATGGTCGAAACGGCCCACTAGGCCCATCTCAACCTCCCCAAATAATAATAATAAAATACCATCTCGCTCACTTAATCCCAGCGAGAGCGGGACTACTGTCCCGCTCTCGCTGGGAATAAGTGAGCGAGATACTTCTATGCGATATTACTTTCCGCATTCCTCTCTTCACTTGCACCATACCCTAACCTGTCCGGAACTCCAACTGTTTGGTTTGAATTCAACAGATTTTTTTACAAATATTTACATTTAAATGCATTTTATATACAGACGAACCTAGTTTACGTTGGAGTCGTGTGAACTGGGCAAAACCCATTCATGTTGATGCACAAAGATACTTTATACGGCCAATTGTTTTATTAAATTCAAAACATAAAGTGAAAGAAATAACAATTATAAAAAGCAAAAATTAAAACTAGAAGTAAAAGTAAAACTACAGTAGGTAAATTAATATTGTTAAAGTAAAAATTCAAATTAAAACTAAAACGAAATGATATAAAAAAATATCTAAAAATAAAAAGAGGGCCCCCGTGGCAATATATGTACCGCAGATGCTGTCAACGTTAATTTGACATTTCATATTTCTTGCCCGAAATCGAAAATAATGAAAAAAAATATCTATACAACGCAAAATAATAATTTTGTGATTTTTTCGCCCGTTATACGCAAAAATCAGATCAAATTGGTACTTACAACGTCATGTTTATTAAAAATGTATGCCAGGCTAATCAAGTATGAGATGTTGATTTTAGCAAATTATCAACAAATTAACGACGCGGTCACCCTAATCTTAGTTTAGCTGGTAGGTAACTGCCTGCGAAGGTAGTGATCCCGGGTTTGATTTCTGGTATGGGCAAATTCTTGTGTGATGAGCGCGAGCATTTGTTTTTTCATGGATATTTTTTTATTGGACACTATTTATTATTGTTTTATTTATTTACTATCACAGGCTATTAAAAAGCTCTATACAGGGTGTAACAAAAACCCTGTTTAATAAAAAATCGGAGCCTCTTGTTTCGCCAAAATATGTCTGGTCGAATGTATAATTTCTCAAATTTTCATTTCCCAAAAAGCGGTACCTATTACTATATCGAAACCCCTTTCATCGAACGCATCATTTCGCAAAATTTTCATTTCATCGAAAGGCATTCCCACGTGCAGGAATTATAATTTTTTGGTGGTCACAGGTGTAACCTTTTTTTTTTTTTATGTCGCTGGGAAAATGCATCACGCATACCACTCAGGTCCGGGGGACCAGGGTGGTTATGTGGGACTCACCGACCGAGAGCGGCCAGCATACCCACTAAAAACCCAGCGGTAAACCTCAGCGTCTTTCAGGGAGGTGCCACAGGACTACGAGCAAGCGCATTCTGCTGTGACACCTCCTGGTGCGCCACGGTGCGCGAAGGGGTCCCCCAACCCCTCCGGTCGGCGCACTATTGCGGTGGGGGAAGGAGATGCGCATAGTGGCGCCTAGCCCTTCCCCCCCGTCGTCTGCGGAGCGGATCAGCGAGGGCGCTGGTCTCTCTGGCCCGCTCCGCTTCCTCCTTCAGCGAGATGACTGATTCGCAGAAGGAGGCTATCGCCCTCCACGCCTCTCGGCTGCCGAGCATGGCATCGACCAAACTCGACAGCGAGAGGTCCCCGCCTACGATGATACTGAGCAGGGACCTCTGAGGCCCCCGACTGGCACACTCCTCCACGGTGTGGCGCAGGTGTAACCTAACCTAACCTACGTAATCTACTTGAGATAACCTGAAAACAATAAGGTTTCAGCAGAAATTAGCTTTCGATGAAATGGAATTGGATGAAATGATACGTTCGATGAAGTGAAATTCGATAAAATGATGAAATTGCCCCAAAAAGCTATTTGTACTTATTATTTTTGTTTTATTTTCAGGATACCAAAAAAGCTATTTAGATTGCTTAGGTTAAGGTAGAGTTGTGAGCGCCATAAAATGCTAATTTTTGCGGCGGGAAATACCTATTTGGCAAATGAAAATTTGGAAAATAAAACATATTTTGGCCAAACGACACAGACCCGTAAAAAATAATTTGAAAAAACTGTAAAATTGAAAAAAAGAAATCGTTTTAAATGGAGAAAACGCACGTACCTAAATGTCGTACCACGATACGATATCGTGTCATGAACTTTGACAATCTACGCATGATGGCACGACGACACGTCATGCCGCGACGCGACGTGTCGTGTAAATTGTGGCCTCAACAGCTGATGATAGAGTCGCAGCTGATGAAAAGGCTATGTCAAGCAAAGTACAGTCTGCAACAAAAGCAATATGTAAACTGATCGAATTCCGTGACTCGCTCAATCCCGTGGTAGCAGTTCTATAATCCGCCATAGGACCCTGCTAATAGAATCTAGGAACTGATATACGACCTTAGACTTACCGCCTGTTTCACAACCGTCAAGTAAAGCATATCTGTCAAATAAATTAAGCCTTTTCCCTTTCTTACATTTGAAAACAGACAAGGGGAGGGCTATCTTTATTTGACAGATGATGAGATGAATGTACTTGACGATTGTGAAACAGACCCTTACTGCCGCACTAAGAGACGTCAATTAATTTTTAAGTTTGATTAAAGTTGCTGCGTCTTATTCTATTGCTATAGCAAAGAAAGTGACAGCAGCAACTTTAATCAAACTTAAAAGTTAATTGACGTCTCTGAGTCTGGCCGTTAGACTTTTAAATAGGCAAATAAATAAAGGGTGTATTTTAGGTCCCAGATTCGACCTGCAGGGTTCTATGGCGGATTATAGAACTGCTACCACGGAATTGAGCGACTCACGGAATTCGATGAGTTTACTATATGCAATTTTTGTCAAGAACTTATTCTTCATCATAATATGTGTTCTTCTATCTATGAGGCGTATGGTGACACAGAAAGTGGAAATTAATTATTTTTTTCTCACGCATCAAAATGCATAAATATTGTGAATGCAAATCCGATTCCGATTTTATTGCCGAAGCTTCAAACATCATTAGCTAATATTATCGTTGGAGAGTGAATTTGGGTCTTAATAGTTTGTTTACTAATAAACGTTTAACCGTTATGGTTGGATTAAAATGTGGTTGAATTAATTTGTATAAATTACTTTAAAACTAATGAGATTTTTTGAGTTTAGTAGCTTGAACGGAATTGGGCTAGTCACATATTATTATGCATGCCAAGTTAATTTTACTTGGAATAGTTATAAAATTCTAAGAAAACCAAGCTATAAGAGATGGCAGACCAAGTAGATGGCTTGGCCAACTGGACAAGTTCTGTCAAGACTGTGTAGTCACTGGATAGGGAATAGTGAAGAGGCCTGAAGGAGGCTATCGCCCAGTAGTGGGATTGAAATAGCTAAATTAGATAAAATACCAAATTTGACTCGCCCTACTAAGTTACATGGCCATTTTTTATAATCTATATATATTTCTGATATCTTAGTATAAGTTGATCTACGTGTAAGTTATTCATCAGCGGGCTTAACATGCATGAACGAGATAAAATTTGAATACATCTATTCCATATTCTAACGTAAGACGTATCGCTTAAGGTTTAAAATAAAAGTGTCTCGTCATGACTTTTATTACCTTTTATTACTAAGCGATTTTATCCGGTATTGCTAGAGTAATGAAATAAATCGTTTAAATCTATTAAGAGCCTGTGCACACGGGCTATAAGTATAAACGCTAGTGTGCACGGGCTCTAAGCTAAGCATGATATTTAATTACTCTAGCAACTTTTTATTCGTGCTGTCACTTTATTCTTGTGATGCATGTAAGCTCGCAGTAGGTATTCATGAGAGATAAGATATATTGTACTTATTACTTTCCAAATACATAAATAAATAAACACCGACCCAAAAAGAGAGATATTATGTATGAGTTTAAAAACTTTGCATTTGTTAGTATAAGTGTTCGTCTGTCATCTCTAGGGCCCGAAAGCGTGAACCAAAATAATTGCGTTTTTTATTTATTTATTTGAAAGCCTGTGTTCGGTGGTTCTTAGTCATCATTAAATTGATTACCTAGGCCAATCAAGAGTTATACGTGTTTTTTTTTTTATTTCACTACTTTTATACATGTACCTGGGAGACCGGTTGAAACCGAATTTTCATCGATTTGTATACAAAAAACAAATAAAAACAATAACAAAGGTTTTCCCCAAAAAATAACAAAACGAAAACAAAAAAAAACCTGTTCATAGCTGGAGTTTTAACCCGCAGTCTAGGGCGTAGTAGAACAACGCTTTAACCATTAGTCTATTCAGACGACTGCGGCGGCGGTGAAATTACGAACCATATTGGGCGGGCAAATCTTTTTGCTTGAACATACGGAGAAAACGAATCTCAGATATTTTTAATAGTATAGGATTTAGCGTACAAGTCTAGCTCTAGCTTGAAAATAAACAAATAATAAATGATAAATAAATATCAGGGGGCAATCTCACGCAATTTGTCTTCGTCCTAAACTAAACTCTAGACTTGTACAGTCAAGTTTATAAATAACGTACATTTTAGTACCTTGTCTTTTTAATGTCATGTTTAAACTGCCATATATGAATGTCACAGCGATTAAAGTGACAAGGTACTAAAGTTATACATATATTTATCACCTTGACTGCACTGTACTATGCAAAACCAAAGCAAAGCGCCATAATTAGGGACGATAACTATTGTACAAGTATTTGTAAAAGTGCCTGTCTTCATCCATAAGCAATAAGTAACTGTTCAAACGCATTCTTCTAAGCATTTTTAAACTGATCTTGGTCTCATCTGAGATGCCTGTCTCAAGATGCGTCAAAGTACCTAAACGTCAAGACATAGAAAATAGATTTGTTCTAGTTTGTCCCCTAATATTTATTTATTTAATTACATTAACTTTCAGAACCTCAAATGAGACTTCTTAATTTTTACAAGCTTAGATTTAACTTACAATGTAGTATACGTAGTATATTAGTTTAGGTCGAATCTTGCAAGACAATTTTGAACCAGTTCCCGTTAATATAATGGCCGGAAATTTGGAATACGCATGTAAACCCAATGATAATGCAATATTATGGTGTCATTGAGCTGGTCTTGGAGACGGAAGGTGGTCACAGGAACTCCTAAACTACACATGATAAACCCGTCGTGTTTGGGCTCGTTGGATTTGTCTTTATAAGCAGACGACGACTATGCAAAAAAAAGTACATTCGGCGATAGTTAAGTTCTTTCTTACATTATTTTTGTCATAAGATGGGCTTGGGACGCTTCTCCTTAGCCTAATACCTAATTATCGGTAACCTTTAACATTTTTACATATTAGGAACCATTACCTAACATTCGTGAACATAAACTGTATTATCTGTAGCGTCGTCGCGCTGCGAGTTCGGGCCAGAGTCGATCGACACGCGACAGCGCGGCGCCGGACAGTCGGCCGCGGTGGTAACTCGACGAAAAGTAAACGCAAGCTTTATATACCCATATAGCTATGTCTACACCTGTGCGCTTTCATGTTCATCTCGCGCTTTTCTCTGACACATGCCTCTGCAACCACAGCGCATGCAATAACGCATACGCTCAAACTGGTTTGATATCAGCGCATACCCGTAGCGCACGCTGATCCGTCACCGTTGGGTTGACGTGCATCATTTTGCAAATAAAATGGCGGAAGATAAAGTCAAAACATTGGATTTTATTGAAGATTCAGTGTCACTCTCGTATTGCAGCGCTTGACGCAAGACGATTTGAAAGTTGAAAGCGCAAGTTGAACATGAAAGCGCATAGGTGTGGACACAGCTTATTACCCATATAATCTGTGAAGGCAAGTAGGAAAGGTACAACTGGCACACAGTTTGGCGACATTTAGATTAATGTACTATGTAAACCAAATCAACTTATAATAAAAAAAATAAAAAATAAAAAAGAAATATCAGGGACAATCTCACACAAATTGACCTAGTCTCAAACTAAGCTATAGGCTTGTACTATGGTTCTAGGCAACGATATAAATACTTACTTAAATATATAGAAAACATCCATGACTCACGAACAAATAGGTAGGGCAAACCTTAGCTAATCGGTGATAGTTTTATTAATTGGTCACAGAATTTTATCCCTCGAGCAGATAATTTGGCAAATTCACTATGTAAGAGTCCGTAACATTGCCTTCGAACGTCAATATCTCAAAATATTGCAAATATTAAACTGTCCATACAAAATACATTTGATTATACATAACATAAAATCAGGTAATTCAGTGATAATAGGGTTATTGTGTGATATAGGACTTTAAATAATAAGAATGACATTTCTTTGGATCACATATATAAAAATATGCTTTTTTGATTTCCCATTTTTCATCGAATTTCAACGTTTATTTCGCTCAGTCAATTAACAAGTTGATATTAGAGCCGAACCGCTTAGTTTTCTATGGACGAAAACGTTTTTAATTTCTGACCGAGTGCTCGGATACATTCTTTTTGTTATTATAAGATTTGAGAAAAGCTCTCTTTAAGACAAATATGTCAGAACTGTATTTATATAATAAAACTTCACTGTCAAGGCTAAATCAACTATCACAGGATTACCAAGTATAGCAGAATAGCCAAGGTTTGCCCTACCTACTCGCGCTCATCACACAAATATTTGCCCATACCGGCATTTGAACCCGGGACCGCTAGCTTAGTAAGCAGGGTCACCAACTAGGTTAACTTACTTACGGTTACTTTTTTTACACTAGTTTTCTATATTTCTAAGCACAATGAATAATGTATAATTTTGCATTTTGACGACGCAGTTAGCCTAGTTGGTAGTGACCCTGCCTACGAAGCTAGCGGTCCTGGGTTCGAATCCCGGTATGGACAAATATTTGTGTGATGAGCGCGAGTATTTGTTCCTGAGTCATGGATGTTATCTATGTATTTAAGTATGTATTTCTCTATATAAGTATGTTTATCGTTGTCTAGTACCCATAGTACAAGCCTAGAGCTTAGTTTGGGACTAGGTCAATTTGTGTGAAATTGTCCCCTGATATTTATTTATTTATTTATTTATTTGCATGTTGTGGATACCAATAATTAAGTGAACATTATTGTATATGTTACGATTTTAGACTATAATAAGAGGTTCGTTACAATGTATCACTTGTTGGTAACCCTAAATAAATAAATTAAAAAAATACCGTTCCCCCCTACCCCCATAGCTAAGAAGTTTATGAACCAAAAAATCTGAAAAATTCCTGACGTATACCTACCTAACTATTTATACTTTACGGGAAAAATAAAATGAAGTGTTTAAATTTTACAGATTTTGAGAAATAACTCTAATAACTAAAGAACATTAAAAAAGAATGTGTTAAATTAAGGTAACTCAAATTAGATCTTATTGCATACGTATTAAGAAATTTTTTGGAAGGAGGATACCATTATATTGGCATAAATAAAAAAAGTCGTGAATTCAAACCCCTTTTGATTTTGAATTAGCATAAAAAAATAACAAGAAAATGTAAGTTAACATACATTGCCAATTTAAGGGTGAGATACACACATACATATAAAACAATTATCCAGCCGGCGACGAAGTGGTTTTTCACTTTTCCTCTGAAAACCGTTAATAAAATATGACTTTCTCAATATAAAGGGACCTCATGGAGGCAGGTGGTTACGCCGTTTTTGGAACTGTTACCATAGTATTCGTATAGTTACCAGAATAAGAAGAGCGTAACTGCCTTCCTCCATAAGGTCCCTTTATATTGAGAACGTCACAAATATTTAGTAAGCACCTACTCTATGACCTTTGGTTCTTTTGCAAACAAACACACATTCGCATTTGTAATATTAGTACGTAAAAGGATGTAACGTACCTACTTAAACATATTTATGTTTATAAACATACTCGATAATACTTTTTTATTCCCAATACTATATTATTATGTAAATTTTACAACCCTTGCCGACTGTACCCCGCCTTCGAAATCTCTGCTTTATATCGGCCTTTTTATTGCATTTTATTTTGGCACAAGTTCGTACGCCAGCTTATGCGACGGAGTTCTTCGCCCTCGAGACGACGACACACGTTACAACCTTGTCGCTATAAACCGAACGTCGATTGCTTTTATTACGTCATGCAAGGGATTTATGCCGCCATTTTGATTGTAATTCTTAACGTGATGCTTGACAAGATGGCGTATTGGTTTTGCGTGGGTACAATGTCGTATTTGTAAAGTTTTGGCTTCGTTTGTGAAGGCATTTTGATTAGGGTACAGACCTTCTATCTTTCATATCTTTTAACCTTTTTAACGCTAGGTCAAATACAAAAGTCACTCACACGCCAATGACAGCTGAAAACCAGAGCTAATTTTAACCTTACGTCATAGATACTCAGATCTATTTTTCACTGCCAACCGTGATGGATATATCCGTCGTTAGCGTATCACACGCCAATGACAGCTGAAAACCAGAGCTAATTTCAACCTTACGTCATAGATACTCAGATCTATTTTTCACTGTCAACCGTGATGGATATATCCGTCGTTGGCGTATCACACGTCAATGACAGCTGAAAACCAGAGCTAATTTCAACCTTACGTCATAGATCTCAGATCTATTTTTCACTGTCAAGCGTGATGGATATATCCGTCGTTGGCGTATCACACGCCAATCAATGACAGCTGAAAACCAGAGCTAATTTCAACCTTACGTCATAGATACTCAGATCTATTTTTCACTGTCAACCGTGATGGATATATCTCATATATCCGTCGTTGGCGTTGAACCAGTGGTGCGGATATATCCGTCAATGGCGTTGAAAATGTTAACGGGAGGTAATAAGATCTACATATGTGGCGTTCTCAATATAAAGGGACCTTATGGAGGCAGGCGGTTACGCCGTTTTTAGAACTGATGCCATAGTATTCGTATAGCTACAAGAACAAGAAGAGCGTAACTGCCTTCCTTCATAAGGGCCCTTTATATTGAGAACGTCACATATTTGCCGTTAACTGGCCACCAAGTGGCAGTATTCACACTGTTGTTTTAGTTGTATTGTAAAGGTGCCTTTTATTATTTTTGGTAAAAATGGGCCGATGAGATTTCAATTCATCTCGCCTTGTCTCATCTGAGCATCTCGATTATCTGATCGGATACATAGTCACAGAAACAAGGATCTCTCCTATTCCAGAAAGTTAATGACTTTGAAGACTAATTTTTTGATAAAGATCAAAGATAAAAGGTAAGAGTTAAAAGATAAGAGATAAAAGATATTTATTCAGTAAGTAAGCCGCACGGGCACTTTTACACGTCAAAATCTACCAGCGCTTCCCAAGAGGAGACCACTGCTGAGAAGAAGCGCCGCAAGAAACTCAACAGTTAGTCATTTTTTTTATAAAAAATATAAAATGTCACTACTTATTCTAGCATTATATAAAACTGTAAAAATAATATTAAATATCTGCGTAGTTTTGCAGGAAAACATGTCAGAATGACTACGAGAAAATTTATATATATATATATCACACAAAACAGTTTGACATGTCTTCCTACATAAACCGTGTCCCCTAGACAAGATACAGCGTTTACATGATTTTTATGAGGTATGTACGAGTAGTAGGTAAGCTATTGAACATTAAACATTAGTTAATTTTCTGGTTTAGGCCAAGCATTTTTGTCCGTTAGATAGTCCTCGACCCTATAGTACGCCTTTGACATCAACGACTTTTTCAAGTAATTTTTAAGTGCTGGAAGGGGTAACTCTAAAACTACGTCGGGTGATTTATTATAAAAATGAATGCATTGACCTACAAATGATTTATATACTTTACGGACACGAAACTTTTTTATGGCAATTTTATTTTTATTCCTAGTATTTATATTATGTAAATCAGAATTTTTAACGAAAGAGTTTTGGTTGAAAACATGTGACGTTCTCAATATAAAGGGACCTTATGGAAGAAGGCAGTTATGCTCTTCTTATTCTTGTAACTATACGAATACTATGGTAACAGTACTAAAAACGGCGTAACCGCCTGCGTCCATAAGGTCCCTTTATATTGAGAACGTCACATACATATATTCGCGTAATGGGAGCCCGGTGTAGATTTGCTCTGTATCGAAAATATACGAGTATAAATTCCCACGTTGTTAATTATTGGGAACAGATGGGACAATGTTGAACCTAAATCTGTGCTTTACTCATTTATTTATAATATAAGTACATATATAATGTACGTATGACACTAAAGCACCGTAAGGCAGCGGGCTTAACATGCAAGCACCAGATAAAATTTGACAGGTGCTAGGGAAATGAATACATCTATTCCATATTCTAACGTAAGTTTAAGGTTTAAAATAAAAGTGTACCCATAAAGTTCTAATCGATTGTCCTAACACACTTTAGACACAGTCCTATCGATCCTTATAGTTAGGTACGACGACGAGCGTAGCGAGGAATGTTAGGAGGAACTGCGACAATTTACGCAATAGCCGAGCGAGCGCCAAGACCGACCGACCTGCTAGCAGCAGGCAATTGTAACAGGGTTCTGGCACCAACTCGGCTTTGTAAAATTCCGCCTTTTGGTATTTTTTAAACTAAAGTAGTATTTAATGACACTCGCGACGCCAATCGAATCTAACGATTATCAACGACAATTAAGTCATTTTTGTAATAAAAAACTAAATCAAAATCGGTCCATCCGTTTAGGAGCTACGGTGCCACAGACAGATACACACACAGATACAAACACAGGTACACCTTTTTTACTTATCGTCAGTCGGGTAAAAACACATGCGCGTCGAATCTAAATCACTAAGATTTATACCATTATAGGTACGTACAAATACTATTCAATTCATTTTCGAATTGATATATACAGGTGTCCCAGTATCAGTAACCCACATTGACACCGGAGGTAGACCAGCCTAAGACGGATCGAACCAGACACTTTTTTTATTAATTTTTTTCTTTGCTTTTTTTTTTTTTTTTTTTTTTTTTTACTTTTGTTTTTTTTTTTTTAACGGAGTGGAAATGCGGTACACATTGTCCCCACACCGAACCAGTCTAACATGATCTTAGTAAACATCGCATGGTTTTCAGGATTTGCCAGTTTCAAGTTCTTAAAAGAACTTTAAACTGGCATATCTCGAAAACCATGCGACTTTTACTGAGGTCATGTTAAGCTGGTTCGGTCTGTCTTAGGCTGGTTTACCTCCGGTGTCAATGTGGGTTACTGATATTGGGACATCCTGTATATATATATAGCCGATATATAGCCGTCGCTTACGCCCTTTCATTGACAAGGACATAGTCCATTAATATGCACACATCACTAGAGCCATGACGTTATTCCTTAATACTACAGCCTAAAATCCACTCTGTTTTGACCCTTTGCGTCATTAAAATTGGTCTAAAACTGAGTTTAAGCCAACTGGTTGGTTACGAAACCTATATCCAGCGTACGTTGACCTCTATATTCAAGTAATTATTATGGGTGTAAAGGTCAAGATATAATAGTTAGTGTATCGATAGGGAATAACAGAGCTTTTCGAGTGTCGAGTGTCGATGCCAGGTGGCCGTGGGAACGGACAGGTGACGACCTATATTTTATTTATGAGTTCGAATCCGGCCCTCAAATATGGCTGGGATGTGGTCGGTACTCGGTAATGTCGATAAATAGAATATCGACAAAATAAATAAACTACATAGGTACAATTGCTTGGATGGAAGATTAGTAATTTAGGGTACCGTAGTCAAAATAGGAATCCTTATTGCTTCGCCATGTCTATGTCCGTGCATACCTAGGTCTGTATGACACAGTCACTTTTTCTCAGATATTATTAGTCATAATGTGAAAATATTGCACGTATAGATACTACAGATAGATATTTAGACAACACATGAAGTAGGGGGGGCGGGACGTAGTGGATTGAAAACGACCTACGACCTCGGATAAGCTGTGTCAATTACCAAAATTGCACAAACATTTGTTTTAAACGCACTGATCGTTTAAGTTAGTCACCCGAGCCTTTTCCACGCAGATCTCCGGAAATGTATTTATTTACGAAACAAACTTACATATAATTTATATGAACTGAAATACTCGTAAATCATAACATCTGTTATCATAATATTACGTGTTTAAGGACCTCCGGAGACATTTTAAAATCTAAGCTAATAATACAATTTTACCGTATCGACATGTTAAAATAAAATATCTATAAGTACATCCCTACCAGGTAAATCCAATGAGACCACGTTAAGTACAAAGTATCGATACTAAGTACCTACTAAGAAACTTAAAAGGACCTTAAATCGGTTTAGTGAAAACTATGTTAATGTTTTGCGATAATAAATCAGGGTAGGTAGTTTCTTTAAAAAACCGGGCAAGTGCGAGTCGGACCCGCGCACTGAGGGTTCCGTACACATTTGGCTGGTTTTTAGTATTTGTTGTTATTCTATAGGGTTTGTTCTATAATCATACCAAATTTGACGCTTTTATGGTTTACCGGTTTTTAAGATACAACAAAAATAAAAGTACGTTGAATAAAAACGTTTCTTGTATGGGGACCCCCTTTATTATTTCACTTTATTTCACTTTATTTTTTTATTTTATTTGTTAGTAAATTCGCCGTAATAAGACATATTCTAAAAAAATTAACCCGCTATCTATTACGGTTCAAAAGATACAGCTCTTTATAGTTAGGACAGACAGACAGACAGACGGGGGGACGGACGGACAGGGTAGGCATATTAATAGGGTTTGGGCGCCCTTCGGGTGCGGAACCCTAAAAAGAAAAGGAAGGAAGGAAGGAAGTTACCCTTTTTATCCGCCATTGAATTGAACAGACATAAAGTAAGTATAAAGTTATTTTTCTTTACTCCGAATCAAATGAGTTAAATTTTACAAGCTTTTGTATAATTCACAGAATAAGTACTTTCATAGAAACCGGACTATAAGAAAGAGCAAAAGACATATATTTGACCTTTTTCTACTTATGGTATTCATAACGAGTTAGAAAGTGATGTCCTGATTCTTTCATTTTCCTTCGTGTTGCCAAAAGCTTTTAGACGTCAAATTTGAATGGACCGCTACGGGCCCGCCTCTGGACCCATACACGAACCTCCAGTACTACCAAATTAAAAAGTCGAAACACGAATAGTTAATTTTGTGTCAGGGTGACTTTTTAAAGTATAATATAATAAAGTCCCGCTTGATAAGCCTAATATGACACACTTTTTGAGCATGAGAATCGAAAAATTAAATAAGTACCCTTCCTTTGGCTTCTCGCAGTCGGGAAGGAACACATCCCAAAATAAAGGTCCATCAAAGCTCGTTAAAAAACCTGAATTTAAGGATATTATTAAATTAAACGATGCGTAGCAAATTGAATCTTCTGATACCAAAAATAATGACTGTAATTAGAGTGCATCTTGATCGAATCTTCCTTGAAAATTTATATCTAAATAACTTTGGCTTTTCGTTTCCATACGTGTCGTGTGCAGCATAGGTGCGTAATGAAAGTCCAGGATAGTTAATCACAAAACACTTATTTCGAACGTTCGGATGCTCCATCTCTTTCACTCGTCAATTGTGATTATCGTGAGAAAGGGAAGAAGTTAACGAAACTTCGAAGTAACTGCGATTTTCAAAGTAGCCGCCCTATTTTCCATTTTTAAAACCTAGCAACATTAGGTAGATTAGAAGAGCTTGGAAACCGCACTGCACGCTAGAGGAAGGGCCTGTTTCACAATCGACACGTAAATTTATCTGCCAGTTAAAGTTGGCCCAAGTGTAAGGAAAGGAAAGGGCTAAATTTGTCTGTCAGATATGCTTTACTACTTTGGCGGTAAAATATATAATTATGTTTTTACCATAAACGTACAATAATCTAGCACATTCGTAAAATATGTAATTATGTTTTTAAATCTTGAATAATTAAATTAATATTATTTATATTAGGCTTTTTTGTGTATATTTTAAACACAAATTAAATTTAGCTTTTGTGTGTAATTATATTTTGAATTGGTAAAATCTGTAATGGTATTTTATAATTGTCATTTTAATTTTGTAGGTAGGTATCTTTGCAATTTCTTTGTATATTTTATTGGTATCATGTTATTTTCTTTCTCCTTATGTAATGTTTGCCATATAAGTATTTGGTGTGCACTGTAAACTTATATGGGACCTAAATAAATAAATAAACCTACATATCTCAGTTAAAGTATGCTTTGTCACTTTCTGTCAAATTTAAATGTCCCAATGAGAGATAAGGCCAAATCATAATTTAAGCATAGGTACTACATTAGTCGTAGCTAGCTAAGCCCTTCAGGTCGACCGGTCAATAGTTAAATTGTTTAATAATTAGTGGACAGGGTCCAAGTTAAGCCGGTTATCAGCCACTTAACTGCGACTAACTTAGTTCAAAGTTAACAAGTTAGTTCGAATTTGTCTTGGGAAGGGTCATTGCTTAATTGTTTAACGTAGGTAATGGGTTGGTGATTGAATTCGCTTTAACTTTTCTTTTTGTTTGTGTAGAATGAATTAAGTAACAAAATTTGACATAGGTAAATGCTTAAAACAGAATATAACAAAAATAACTCAAAAGTTAGGACATAAAAGTGTAAGTCAATCAAAGATTGTCAAAGACAAGAAGATAAGCTTCTTGGTCAAAGAGTTTGAGTTGGTGACAGGAGTGACAGATAGAATTACAATATTCTCAAGGTGGCAACCCCTACATTAGGCATCTGACGTTGGCTAAAAATTTAATCATGTTATCAATTCCATTCCGAACAGCTTTAGTTAATTATTACAATCTAGAAAGAGGGAGAGCGAGACCTGACACGGGTATTGTAATAATTACTAGGAGGCGTCAACCTTGTATGTAGTTAAGCAAAACAGTGAAATAATTATTTTTATGATTTATCATTCATTTGTTCTACTCTTAATTGTCAACTTATACTTTTCGCCGCTACTTATTCAAGCGTATTCAAATTGGGTAAATTTTTTTCTGTACTACTAAATTAAGTACTACACTTTTTTTAATGCTAGATTTATATTTTTTAATTTATTTTCTGGAGCTCTAAGCCCCGGGTAGATTTCTGACGCCTACTTAACGCGCCGAGTAAGCCGCGTCGCTCCACTTTTTACATACCAAATTAATTCCCACGGCAGTAGCGACCGCAACAAAGTCTAATATTTTCAAAGTAAAAGTTAAATAAATAAATAATAAATCATTTATTTCAGACTTACAAATATAGTAGTAAAATCTTATTGTCTATCTTAAAAATTAAATGCCTATACACGGGGAATAAAGCGACGCTTTTTGTCGCTAGGAATTAACGACTATAATAATATTTGGTATAAATATGAAAGTTTGTATGAATGTTTGCGTTTCAATCACGCCTTAAAGGCTGAACGGATTTGGATGAAATTTGGTACAGAGATAGTCCCTATTAATCCTTACCCTGGATACATAGAATACTTTTTACCCCAAATTTTTTTATAGTTCTAGATTAAAACCCGGAACGGAATCGCAGACAAGAGCTATAGTAGTATAAGTATTATAAATGGCACACAGATAGTTCCCATCCTGGATTGACGCATAGGGTACTTTTTATTCCGAAAATAACATGGTTCCCGAGGGAAAAGTGGTAAACGTCTTCTACGTGAACGGAGTCGTGAACAAAAGCTAGTACAAAACATATAATAATCCAGCCTATATACGTCCCACTGCTGGGCACAGGCCTCCACTCACAATGAAAGGGTTTGGGCTATAGTTCCCACGCGGGCCCAGTGCGGATTGGGAACTTCGCACACACCGTCAAATTGCTTTGCAGGTGTGTGCAGGTTTCCTCACGATGTTTTCCTTCACCGAAACGCTCATGGTAAATTTACAAACTATATTTAGCACATAAATTCCGAAAAACTTAGAGGTGCGAGCCCGGGTTCGAACCCACGACCCTCAGATTGAGAGTCGGCAGGTCTAACCATTAGGCTACCATGGCGTATTATTATATGTCAACAATTTCTTTATTTTCTATTTAATTTCAACCGTAGGTATTTTAGCTATTCTTATCCTGCGGACTGTACCGCAAGTTGTTTGGGATTTAAGCGGATAGCTTTAATTGTTTGGAACCGAGGTGCGGATTAACGAAAAAACCCTGATCTTCTTTTATTTTAAATCCTAAAAACGATACGTTGCCGGCGGGCTTTAGAAATATGAAATGTTGTGACGTTTTTTTAATCGTGAGTGACTTAGGTGCTTTTTAGAAAGGTGATTGTTTTTTAATGATAATCCGTGCTTGAAAAATTCCTTAGTGAAGAGTTAAATCAATGGGAATTTTAATTATTTACTAGCTTTTCCCCGCGGCTCCGTCCACGTAGTAGTCATTTTTCACTTTTCCCTCGGGAACTATCAAATTTTTCGGGATAAAAAGTATTTTGTGTGTTAATCCAGGTAATAAACTATTTGTTTGCCAAATTTCATAAAAATCAGTCGAGTCGTTCTTGAGTTATAAATGGTATAACCTTCTAACCCGAATTTGTTTAAATATTTAGATTTCAAGTCTATGAAATACTATACCTAGAAGCGTTACACTCATTACAATAAAATACTGCCTTATTTAAACTATGGCACACGTCAAACGTCAAAATGATAGTGTTGCATGATATACGAATTAGGGTGGGAGTTCTGTGACAAGAGTGTTGGTTGCTGCACGTGTCGATTATTTTGTCGCGTTTTTTAGTGCCTCAGTGGTGTTGAAGAGCTCGGTGGAGTGGTCAGCGCGAGCGGCGGCCGACACTCTTGCCTCTGATCTCGGAGAATATAACACTCTAAATGTTTTAATAACATTTTCAAGAACCGATCACATGTAATCTCAAACTTTGACATTGGCAGAATTGTCCTCATGGACAGACGCCATTTTAACAAAAAATTGAATTGAATCGAATTAGGGTGAAACTACATTTGATTTTATCACGGAAAAAAGTGAAACATTGAATTAGCTTCCTGTAAGTATTTTTTGTTTCTTTAAAAAAAAAATCTTATTATTGTATACCCTACGCAAAATTAATTCAATTTTTTTTCCGTGACAAAATCATTTGTAGTTTCACCCTTATTCGTTTGTGCACTTTATCCCTGGACACCTACTCGTCGTGAATGCCATAAATAGAAAAAGGTCAAACATACGTCTTTTGTTGTTTCTTATAGTCCGGTTTCTATGCAAGTACTTATTCTGTGGTTCGGAATGAAATTGGCAACATGATCCAAAGTTTACTCTAATCTGGTACTGGTTGCCATTTGAAAATACTGTAGTTCCAGCTCTCACCACTGTCTGGACTTTTTTTCCAGGCTATATTTGATAATGTTAGTCAAATGAACTAAATTTCATCAAAAAAGTGTGGAACGAAACGCATCTGTTGAGCATCTGTTCAGGTCAAGTCTGGCAACATTAAAATTCAATTTCAAACGGTTTTCGATTGTGTAGTGTTTTAGGGTCGTTTGTCAATTTATAAAACTTTTATGCAGTTGTGCAGTTTTTACCACAATTATGTCAGTTTTTGATGAAATCCTGTGTAAACTTAATGAGATATCTAGTAGATACGTTAGTTGTTTAAATGACGATATAAAGGTAATGTGTTTCCGCGAGTGAAAATGGTGGTTTCATGCATACAATACTTCACTTTTATGCTTTACAAGTGCAGTCAAAACGCTTGTCAAAGTTATGCTTAGCAAATTGGTTTTTCGTTTGTGTATGTACTAACGCGGTAGTGATATTTACACGTGCGTGTTGCAGGTCGCGTTCGATTCTTTAGATAAGTTCGCGGAAGAGTATCAAAATGGACGAGGAAAGCGAGAAACGATCCAGAAAAGCAAAAACCCTGTGAACACACTCCAAAGCATCGATGAGGATGAAGGTAAACGATTTATTCTTATATTTATTCTCATAAATTTAATGTACATACTGTACTACTGTACCTATTGTACTGTATCTATTTGATGTGCAAGATAATTTTTTTTTTTAAATGAAATGTAGTCTTTGGGAGAGCTTTTTAACAGCTTGCTACTAGTGTATAGTTGTAGGTAGAGGCCAACATAATCGCCTCATACATTTTATTAGTGGGAGCAAGACAAAGTCCCAGTATTGAGCGGCCTTACTGAATTTGCAACTCTTTATTTGACTCAAAAAAGTAGGATATTATTCTACATAGCTAACTTGAGATATCTGCGATTCATTAATTTGGCACAAGATAACTGTTAGTGATGAGTTTTGTATGGTTCTGCATTTGAAATTTGATCATTTGGTTGCCATTATGTGGTCAAAAGTAACACTAAGTTTTAATCGATCCCATCAAGTGTCTTTATCTTCAATGTCAAAGTTGAATATTTTTATTGTGAAAAAAATGCTTTCATTTATTATAAAATAATGCTTATGTAACATTTGTCACATACCTTAACATATTGTTATGGAATTTTACTTGAAGCTGCCAAGCTTCTGTCAATTTGGGTTCATCGAATGCTGCTTATTATAGTGAAAACATGCAAATCAATTAAAATTTAATTATTTTTCTAATATTTACATGTAATTCTAGATGAAATCTCCCCAAGAGATGTCAGGAAATCAAAGGAAGGGGCTGGGGAAAAGAAAAGGCTGTCGAATAAGAGAAGCAAGCAGGAGGTGGATGGTATGTCCAGTCCAGAACAGGAGAAACGGCAGAAGAGGAACGCTTCTGTCAGGGCACAGAATAATATCACCAAACAGGTATGACTGTAAACAAATGTACCCTTGAATCACTGACACTCATTTCATAGAATGTTTTACTTCTATGAATGCGAAAAGGACCTTATTGTGGTAGCCGGTTACACCTTTTTTTCACATGGCTGTTATACTAATGACAAGGCAATGAAAACTATAAGAGAGTAAGCGCCCGCCACCATAAGGGCCCTTTTGATTTGTACGACCACATAATAATAATAAAATAATAATAATAATCCAGCCCACTGCTGGGCACAAGCCTCAACTCACAATGAGAGGGTTTGGGCTATAGTTCCCACACGGGCCCAGTACGGATTGGGAACTTCGCACACACCATCAAATTGCTTTGCAGATGTGTGCAGGTTTCCTCATGATGTCTTCCTTCACTGAAAAACAAAATAATAATAATACAATATTACAAAAGGCTACTTATGTGATCTCTGGGTCGGTCAACTTTTTGTTGTTGTTATTCTGTCCCATAGGCCAGGAGATAACAGTGATAGTGTTTCTTATGAAGATGTTTACAATATCAACGGTCCCTATGAACATAGTCGGATCTGCTAAACAGTTGCTTTGCAGATCCGACTATGTTCATAGGAACCGTCGATATATACTACTCACATGCTTAGATGAAAGCTCACAAAATAATGGGCTTATAATTGCCACATAAAATCATGTAATGTAGATTTATATCCTTTAAATTTATAGTTTTAAAGAGTGACCCAAGAGATGTAACCATGGCAACAAGGTATATCAAAAAGTTGATTGACCCCTCTTTACCCTTCTGCATATTATATACCACCCCATTGGTGAGTAAATAGTTAAATATCTCGATCCTTCTTTTTTATGATTTAATAATAATATGATTTACAAACCTGGTTTAAAGCACTTTTTGGAATCTGAAGTTCATGAGTTCTGTTCTGTTCTACTTTTTTTAAGTAGTCAACCTCTATTTCTTTCTAAATTATTATATTTTATTATTTTATCTTTCTCTTTCAGTCATATCAGATGTCCTGCCCAGTTCCATTTCAATGTATATGTATAGTTAGGAAATGATAATATTTTAATAGGACATTTAATGGGTCATATTCCTTAAAGATTAAACTTATATTTAACGCCGCAGTTAGCCTAGTTGGTAGTGACCATGCCTACGAAGCTAGCGGTCCTGGGTTCGAATCCCGGTATGGACAAATATTTGTGTGATGAGCGCGAGTATTTGTTCCTGAGTCATGGATGTTTTCTATATATTTAAGTATGTATTTCTCTATATAAGTATGTTTATCGTTGTCTAGTACCCATAGTACAAGCCTAGAGCTTAGTTTGGGACTAGGTCAATTTGTGTGAGATTGTCCCCTGATATTTATTATTTATTTATTTGTTGCACAGAACCTTGAAGCTCTGAGGATTCTAAACCAAAACATAGTACTGTTAATTGATGATGAAGAGGAGGAGGTAAATATTGTGTATTTATGGAACTGGTAGTTTGGAGTATCGTAACGTAGCTCCTGTCAGCGACTGTTTTAGTAGTATTTGATCATTTTGTATACTTATCTATTAACTATTATACCATTCACAAACTTGTAGATAAACAGGACTTATTCATGTATTAATAGTGTAGATTATTATTACCTTGACATTTTGTTCTATCTACAATTAACATGAAGGTACAGATAAACATACCAAAAAATTAAACTAACAATATTTACATTATTTCTTCAGAATATAACTAAATTAATATGAAATGCCACACATTCGATTTTATAAATATGGATAGCTGGCAAAAGCAGCCACATTGCTGGTTTTCAGTGGCACCCTATGTACTATGTAAAATAAACCTGAGTGTCTATGAGATAAGGTTGATATTAGCTCTGATTTTTAGCCATTATTGGCGTGTACGTAACGTATTTCGAATTTGACATGGGGCCATTCAAGTGTAACCTTATTTTTTATTTACGTCTTAATAGCGATTACGTCAGCAATATTTATTTATTTACTTTTTGTGATAACTATAATAGGTATTTGCTCATAAATAACAATAAAGAAACTTGAAAATATTTTGTAAATATTATACCAATGTTGATGTAAGCATACGGGAGTTAGAACTTTGCGCTGGAAAAAGTTGTATTGAATCGTCAATTTTTCCAGGTGAATGTGAGCTTGACGCAAAAGCTTCGCCGCGAGGAGCCGGCCGAGAAGCCGGTGCGCGTGCGCAAGGACAAGGAGAACGTGGAGCCGGTACCGCTTGTGCGAGGTAGGAAACATTTATTATCACCAGCAATCAAAAATGAACCAACATGGTTAAAAAATATCTTTGGTTATATTTCCGGGCGTTTCAACCGCCGCCGTCATTAGTGTTTTTAATATATTGATACAATCAATGATACCTAACAGCAACTCCTGATGTAAACAGAAGGGGTGTAGTTTCTATTAGCATCAGAAGTTGTAGTGTCATTGATTTCGTCAATATATTGAAAACACTAATAGCGGCGGGTGAAACGCCCGAAAATTCACCCCTTTATTTTTTCGCCGCGCCCCTTTACTCCAGTTGTTAGGGTCTCGTACCCAAAGCGTGCCAACGGAACCTTATTACTAAGCATCCGCTGTCCATCCGTCCGCCTGTCTCTCACTGGATTGTGTCTTAATTTTCACAGAGTGTGTATTTCTGTTGCTGCTATAAAAATATCTATTAAGAATTAAAGGCCTCCAAGAAAAGTTTTTACTTTATTTTGTTCTATCGTTAAAACGGTTTAAAATTTTGTGATTATAGTGCAAACCTTAAGGAAAAACAATAAGTACATACGGCTAAGTGCGAGATGAGCGGAACCCTCAGTATTAAACGTTTTTTTCTTTGTGCACCAGTTAAACAAGAAAAGATCTCGCTACCGCCCGAGCCGATGGAACTGGAGATTGTTCCCGGCACTGAAGTCAAACAGGAAACTGTTACCGACGACTCTGCTATGCCGCCGCCGTCCGCTCCTGTACCTAGTAAGTTTGTTTTATATCAAAGTGTTTAATTTAATTTATTATTTCAAAGCGTACATAACAAGTAATCATGCCAAGTTAACCCGCCAAACTGACAAGACAGTTTGTTGGCGTGATCGCGCTCACATTACATTTTCTGCTATGCATGCACCCAAATTACAAATTAACTAAGTAAGTATACATTTTAATATTATTATTTATTTCATATTTATATTTGTTATCTCCATTTCTTTTACACAATTCAGTGTCGAATTATGAGAAAAAGGGATGGGGTGTGTGAAGGTTCAGATGTAATGTATCGTAGTAAACACTCGTGTTTACGGAGTTAAGTTACAAGGTGTAATATTGTTTGTCTGATTAGATTAAAATGTAAACAAAAAATATTTAGCTCTAGCATAATGCTAGCCTATCAAGAGTGACCACAGATATTAAAGATGTTCTGGTCTGTTAAAAATATTTTGTATCTGTAGCCCTGCTTTAGAAGCAGCAAGCAAACACAAATACATATTATTATTTTGTTTCTGTATCTTGGATGTTTTCTATCGTGTTTATCTATATTGTATAGCATTGTTTAGTACCCATTAAACAAGCCTAGAGCTTAGTTTGGGACTAGGTGGTTTTGTTCAAGATTGTTCGTTCACTGTCTCTAGAGCCCCGTAGTAAAGCGGTGGCGAAGGACAAATCAACGGACAGCGAGGAAGAGCAGAGCGGCAAGCGGCGCACGCGCACGCGCAAGCAGACGGACAGCATGCCGCCGCCGCCCGGTACGACACCTATATTATTATATTAGCACTCCTCGCGGTTGTCACATGTAACTACGGAATGACAGTTCAATGTCCAGTGTCCCCCGCAGCGCCGGCGGAGCGCGCCCCGCGGGCCTCGCGCGCCCCGCCCGCCCCGCCCGCCCCGCCCGCCCCCGCGCCGCCCGACCAGCCCGCGCCGCGCCCCAAGCGCACTCGCGGCAAGAAGGTCTGCTATATGCTAGTTTACGTGACGGTTACGTAATCTCACACATTACGATACGACTGTGCTTTATCAAACGAGCCGCAGCAACAGTTTCATAATACCACATCACATGCAATACTCAACGCAACACACATCAACAAGCAACACAAATCAAATGCCAATGGCTAGTTGACTAACTGGTCAAATTAGCAACTTTTAATGAAACGTCAAAACGATCCGGTAGTTTGAAGTTAGTATGAAAAAAGTTCCAAAAATAAACGATAGCTATGTTTTTCCGTATTATTTTCGAAAGCTTGATTTAGTGGTAGTATAATAATAATTTATTTTGACATTACTCAAATAGTCTATTACGCAGAGTCGCGTCCAATACTTTATCCCTCATATTATTAATCCTCTATGATAAAAAAATATACATACATATATAGGTAATTATGTTGGTGTTAACAACACCAAAATGTATGAAATGTTATTTCATCTTGATTGATAATTCATCTCGAGTGCCATGAGAAATTCTCGCCGAATCAAATTATACCGTGATTCGAAAAAATTCGAATACCATAACAGTATCGACAGCAAACACGTAAAGTGAACTTTACAGTACAACCGACACAGTAAGATTTGACACCGCGACACCAACACCACTGACTGACGTAACGCTAGTTATAACCTACAGGTTCTGAACACGTTGTAGAGGTTTTACGATATGGGTGTAGATAAAGGTTCTTTACAATATTGCTCTCCGGCGAGACCTCGGTGAAGAAGACCTCTACATTAATCTTTAATATTTTCAACAGAAAGCCTCGGAGTCTTCTACAACGGAAAACGAAAGTTCTGTACAAGAAAATTGCATTGGTAAGTTTTTCTATATTTGTTTGCGTTAATTAATTCTGTAATTGTTTTTTTTTAAAACTATTTTTATGTACTAGGATCGCCAGCAGAGAAACCTCGACCAAAAAGGACCAGAAGGGGACAAAAAGCGGCGTAAGTAAAGATTATCCTACTAATATTGTAAATATGAAAATTTGTATGGATGTTTGTATGTTTGTGGTTCGATCACGTCTAAACGACTGAACTGATTTGGATGAAATTTGGCACACACATAGTCATTGTCCTAGATTGACACATATTGTACTTTATTGCTCAGAAAAATAATAATAATAATATCAGGGGACAATCTCACACAAATTGACCTAGTCCCAAACTAAGCTCTAGGCTTGTACTATGGGTACTAGACAACGATAAACATACTTATATAGAGAAATACATACTTAAATACATAGAAAACATCCATGACTCAGGAACAAATACTCGCGCTCATCACACAAATATTTGTCCATACCGGGACTCGAACCCAGGACCGCTAGTTTCGTAGGCAAATGTATTGATAAACGACTTCTACGCGGACGGAGTCGCGGGCTGCTAGTAGTAAAACTGTAAAAATATCTGGCATGTGGGTGAATCAACTTTTAAGGTACTTCCCATTTTTAACCCCCGACGCAAAAAGAGGGGTGTTATAAGTTTAACGTGTCTGTCTGTGTATCTGTCTGTGGTATCGTAGCTCCCAAAAGGATGAACCGATTTTCGTTTAGTTTTTTTTGTGTCATAGATAATTTTATCCCGAGTGTTCTTAGCCATGTTTCATGAAAATCTGTTCAGTCGTTTGAAGATCAGCTCTTTTCTAGTTGATGAGGGGATCTGATTTTTTAATTCTTGAAATCTTCTAGTGACGAAGTCCCTCCAGTGAAAATGTACGTGCTTGGAGTCCATTAAAGGTTTTGCTCATTGCACAGAGGGCTTTTAGGCGCTGATATCGGGGGTTTTTAACTCGGTTAGGTTAGGTTAGTTCGAGATGTTTCACAATTTTTTTTTTTTTTAGCAAAACTATTTATTTGCTAACGTCGTGGCTTACACATTTATAAAATCAGACATATAGGCTAACATTTAAAAAATGTTATTCTAAAATGGTACAATTTTAAATAATAATATAGTTAGTAATGCAGGGGACTATGTTGTCCCCAGGTTTTGTATGAAAAATGTGCATTTTCCCCTGAGTTACCAGGGTTTTCCGAAAATTAAGAAATATTTGAGGTCTAACATGTGGGATCTGTAAATTTGGTGGTCTGATTTTAATATTCATAAATTATTATTAATCATAAGTCACCAGGAAAGTTTTAGTGTCGCAAAAGAAAAGGAGTACCTTAAAAGTTGATTCACCCATATAAAAGTTTCAACTATTTTTAAATTAGTTGTATTTTTTAATATAATTCTTGTTTTTAGTGAAAAAGAAGCGGCCCAGAAACCGCCGGACACACCTGAGCCGCTCGTACCGAAGGAAGAGCGGGTATCCCAGGAGAACACGTCCCCCGCTATACCGCAGAAGACGGTCAAGAAGACCAAAAACCCCGAGACGTCGGAGCTCTCCGACACGGAATCTAAGAATAAATCTAAGGCCAAATCTAAGCAAGAAGCTATAAGTTTGGAGGAGACACAGGTTAGTTTGGTTTATTATTGAAGCCTTTCCACAGTCGCATAATAATGTGATTTATTTTAACCACCATGGTCGCTCTATGTGCTTCCACCGCGAGCAAGTCTTTTGAAGTCACCGTTGTAACGTTAAAAAAAGATAAAAGATATTTATTCAGTAAGCAGGCCGCACGGGCACTTTTACACGTCAAAATCTACCAGCGCTTGCCAAGAGGAGAAGAAGACTGCTGAGAAGAAGCGCTGCAAGAAACTCAACAGTTATTCATTTTTTAAATAAAACTTAAGACAATATTACTACTTATTCTAGCATTATATAAAACTATAAAAATAATATAAAATATCTGCGTAGTTCTGCAGGAAAACATGTCAGAATTATTACGAAAAAAAAAAAAAATATATATATATATCTACACATCTTTTATGTGGTTTCATATGCCACATAAAAGAGTTTCGACATGTCTTCCTACATAAACCGTCTCCCCTAGACAATATACAGTGTTTACATGATTTTTGTAAACGCAGTCCGTACGGAGTCCGCTCCGCTCGCAGTGGAACGCGGGCACTAAACGGATCCGACCGATGTATTTTGTGTCGACACTTGTCCACCCGCCGGATTCGGTCCGTGTCCGGTCTGTTTTAAAAGAACTAAGCAAGGACCATATTGGGTTGCATGCATTGCATATTGTTAGTCATACATAATGTGTTTCAAGTCATAATTTAGTTCATTATTATAGATGTACATGTAACACATGTTTGATAAAATTGTATTGAGAGACGGACTAGCAGCGCTCTCTTTTCTTTTCACTCCGGTGGCCCTGAAAACCAGCGTCAAGGCTATAAGCCTGACACCTGCTGAGTGGCAACCGTTTCGGTGTTAATTTTAGTTAAATTAAGTTTGTTTTGTTATTTTCCATTGTGTTATTTTTATTTTTATTAGCACCGAATAAACCTTTTCTTTTCTTTTCTTTAATTTTCGCAAGTCATAAAGCATTTTTTTCACGACATCGTTATTTTTCCAGAATATTTATTAAAGTAACCTAACCTAATTAATATACACGATGGATGTTTATTAAATCCTGTAATTTCAGCCTTAAAGGGTGTATGACTAGCATTACATTATGACAAACAATATGTATGCGACTAGACCCGCTCCCAGATAAAAATATTGTGATGTAAACATTAAGGTGGGTACATTAGGCACGCATTCGTAAAATAACGTTGTTACTATGTGGCAGCTGCCATGGAGATACTACGAAGAGGGTGATAAGAGTTGTGTAGTACGTAATGCAGCTTTAGTACTATAGGGCTTATTACACCTTCCTAAATTTAGTCACTAACGAGAGGGACGCCGCAATACATTGAATGAGATGGAGATATCTCCATACGTATCTAACGTATTGCGGCGTCCCTCTCGTTAGTTACAAATTTAGGAATAAGCCTTTATGACGAAGACGGTCACCTATTCAGCATTACATGTTAAATGCGTTCATGGCTTAACGGTGCACGGCTGGACTTGTAAAGTAGTATCGTGGTTCGAATCTCTTCGGTCGAACGTAATTTGGTAATTTATTTTTTCCTTATTTTAATTACTAGCTCTTGAGGTTTTTTTCAAAGGTGGGCCTTTTTAAAATGACAAAGATTACGACTGTTTTTTTATGCTGTTAAGAGGTAACATTGCTATTTCTTTTTCTTCAGGTTATTATAGAACCTAAAAACGACCTTAAATCAAAGAAGGCTAAGACGAAAGTGCAAGAGGCGGTCAGTTTAGAGGAGACGCAGGTGATATGTCCCCTAAATGCGACGGTGACAATTATGGACAAAACGGTCGATCTGCCGAATGGATTGATGGATCATACAGATGGGAAAAATACTGTAAGTTTTATTATATTTTTTAGTTTTCAAAATTCAAAATACGGTGATACTGTAATGATAAATAGTTCCTACTATAGTCTACCATACTTGTGGCGTACAATATTTTATCTATGACTTAACCTAATGTTCTACTTTCCAGTTTAGTAAGAATTGTCATTTATAATTTACTTTATTTATTAAAAAAAATATTTAATAGAGTAATACATTTTCTAACCATTTATTAATAGCTCTTTTATGTATCTTTAATGCATCATTATTCGTACCAAAAAGTTATATAAGTTTCAAATACAAATATAATTATGTAATTATACAAAGGATCGGCCACACCGGTGCTCAAAAGACGTTGACGATCCATTCGACATAAATATAAAATAAATATTGTGCCTGGTAAAACCGCATTTCTGCGTAAAAGCATATTAGGCGTAGCGACTAAAGTCTACAATCTCTTACCATGTAGCCTTAAGGACATAGAACTCAACATTTAACTTGTAGAAAAAGTGTACTATACAATGGACGAGTTCTTTAATTACTTAATTATTTAGTATTATTTAGTTTTTAAGATAAATAATTGCGATTAGAAATAAGTATGACATTAAATTCTTAATTAATGTCAATGTTATACTAAATTATTGTACTTGTATTTGTTTTCTGTTTTTGTTTTTTGTACGCCGTAAGGCAGATCACAGAGGCCCATTCCTAATGAATTGTACCAATTTATACCACCTGTTATAACCTGTGTTTCACAAAATAAAGGATGATTATGATTATTATTATTATGACGCACCGTAAACGCAGTGAGAGAGATAGATCCGGAGAGGAAGGTATGCGTTAGGAACGTGGCGTCACGTCACGTCACCGCGTCAACGTCTGTTAAGCACCGGTGCGGCCGATCTATTATACCGTTTCCATTCACGTCTGCGTCGACTTTTAATTTAAATGTCGGTGCGTGTTGTAAGTACACTATAATAAGTTAGACATTCTGTAAGTATTGATTGCTTGTTTCAGAAAATAATGGACGAGACTGTGGTAATAGACAAGAACAGCAGAGAAACTATGGTCATAGAGAAACCGCAGGCCGCTGTTATGAACGCCACCGTTGTCCTAGAGAAAGGTACGCTTGGTACACTTCGAAATAAGAATTTTTATTCTATACTAGCAACCGTCCCCGCTTCGCTACTATTATATACATATACCTTCCGTGAAAGATGATCTAACTGATGGTGAATACCGCATCAAAATCCGTTGCGTTAGCGGGTAAACGATACGCGGAAAGCGACTTTATTTTATACTATGTAAGGACTAGCGTTGTATTGGGACTTCCGCGAAGATATCGTTTATTGCTATTCTGAAATAAAAAGTATTTGATGTCCTTCTCTAGATAAATTATATATCTGCTTGCCAAATTTAATTGTACGGTCGCTGTTCGAAGCGAATTACTAGTATAGGTCGCGGTCGACGACGTAGTCTAGTTGGTCGTGACCCTGCCTATGAAGCTAGCGGTCTGGGGCTCGAATCCCGGTATGGGTAGAAAATATCTGTGTGATAAGTGTAAGTATTTGTTCCTAAGTCATGGATGCTTACTATGTATGTAAGGATTAGACTTGCAATAAATATTATAGAAGTTCGATTGCTGTCTTACTCGAACTTCTGTGCAAGAACGAGAAGCCATATTTTGCTGTTTCTTTTCCGATTAAAAGTTAGAGTAAGCAAGCAATCAACTTCTGCCATTTTTATTTGTGTGAAATTGTCTCGTGATATTTATTTATAGTTATAAGTACAACTTAACGGCCTGGCTACGAGTTTGAGCGGTGGCGGCCGCGGCGAGCGAATTCTATCTTCATTGCCCGGTCGAGACGCTCTCCACACAACGGTTAACTGTCATTACACGCAATGTATTACGAGATCGCTCGCCGCGCCGCTAATCGCGCAACGTCGTGGCCAGGCCCTAAGCCTGCCCGCACATTAGGCCACTAGTTGCCGCAACTAAACGCGACTACTAGTGGCCGCCACTCCGCCACAAGCTGCGGACGAGTTTTTTCATACATTTTGTATAGCATCGGCGCACACCGGACGTTCGAGTGGCCGCGTC
Organism: Tortrix viridana; assembly: GCA_963241965.1. Lineage (NCBI taxonomy): Eukaryota > Metazoa > Arthropoda > Insecta > Lepidoptera > Tortricidae > Tortrix > Tortrix viridana. Next base: position 1,105,132 of record OY725195.1, on the reverse strand, counting down.
TGAGCCACAAGCTGCGGTAGTCGCCCGCGCTCGCTACTAGTGGCCGCGTTTAGTGGCGGCCACTAGTAGCCCAATGTGCGGGCAGGCTAACAGAAACCATACTACCGTTTCCTTCCAGAGTCTGTCCAGAAGGACGGCACGCCCAACATCACGGACGACATGTCGCTGCTCACGGACGACAGCGACACGCCGGCCCACGACCCGCCGGAACCCACGTGAGTCACTTATCAGAGTTCCTTCCATTCAGTGTCAGGAACCAATACTAGCGAAAGTTACACAAAAATTTACCATGACTGGGAATTGAACTGGGGACCGCGTAGCTAGAAGGCAGGATCACTACCAACTAGACTAACCGCGTTTTCAAAATATGTGACGTTCTCAATATAAAGGGACCTTATGAAGGAAGGCAGTTACGCTCTTCTTATTCTTGTAACTATACGAATACTATGGTAACAGTTCTAAAAACGGCGTAACCGCCTGCCTCCATAAGGTCCCTTTATATTGAGAACGTCACATATAACTATTTCTCAACACTGCTCCGAAATATGAACATTTTTAGTCTGGTTTGAGGTCAGAAACCAACCAATGAAAATCGTTCAATATTTTTTTTCTATTATAGATATATTGGTTTACGACTGTTTGAACTCGGCTTCTTCAAAACCGAAGCTCAGAGTAGCTGCCATCTTGAACTTTTTAGTTATTCGACCGATCGCTTCCAAAATCGATATCTGGGGATCTGTGTGGTCTCCTACAATAAATCCGTTGACAGAATGAGAAAAGAGATCACACAGATCCCCATATATATCGATTTTGAACTAACTAGCTGAGATACACTAAACAACATCTCTGTACTGAACCAATTTTTAAGTCATTCCTTTGAGGCTTTGAACAATGAAACAAACTAACTCATCATCATCATCAGCCGCAAGACGTCCACTGCTGGACAAAGGCCTTCCCCAAGGTTTTCCACAACGACCGGTCCTCTGCTGCTGTCATCCAGCGGTTTCCCGCGACCTTTATCAGGTCGTCGGTCCACCTTGTGGAAGGCCTGCCGACACTTCGTCTCCCGGTTCGCGGTCGCCACTCTAGAACCTTTCCGCTAACAAACTAACTCACACTGACATTTATAATAACAGTAAAAAAGCCGTGGTAGCCTAATGGTTTGACCTGCCGACTCTTCAGCTTAAGAGTCGGCAATCGGAGTCGGAGGGTCGTGGGTTCGAACCCGGGCTCGCACCTCTAAGTTTTTCGGAATTTATGTGCGAAATATAATTTGTAAATTTACCATGAACTTTTCGGTGAAGGAAAACATCGTGAGGAAACCTGCACACACCTGCAAAGCAATTTGACGGTGTGTGCGAAGTTCCCAATCCGCACTGGGCCCGCGCGGGAACCAAACCCTCTCATTGTGAGTAGAGGCCTGTGCCCAGCAGTGTGACGTATATAGGCTGGATTATTATATATTATTATTGGTAATAATGTGGATCCGTTCCCAGGTCTGCCGTGAAAGCCAAGGTCCAGCAGTTCGAGGAGATGGCCGCTAGAACCACGCGGACCAAAACGCGCGCCATGGCTAAAAAGGTATGAGACCATACAGTGTCTAGGCATCGGCGTCAACTCATGAAGTACGATCAATTTTATCGAGAAATCAACTTAACTTAAGAAGGGAAGAGGTTGACTTAAGCGATTTTTATGGGAGCGGTTCTAGTCGCGTACATATTGTTTGTCATAATGTAATGTTAGTCATAATTTTTTTTTGTCAGAATCATAGTTTTTTTTTTTCAGGCTGAAATTACAGGATTTAACAAACATCCATCGTGTAGTTTAGTTAGGTTAGGTTACTTTAATAAAAATCATAGAAAAATAACGATGTCGTGAAAAAAATGCATTATGACTTGCGAAAATTATGACTTAAAACACATTATGACTAGCAATATGTATGCAACCCGATATGGACCCGATTTCTTATCCTTATTTATTTTTTTACTTATTATTTTGTCGACAAAGTACGGGCCCTTGTAGTAATTTTGTAATATCATCTCATGAGCAGCCCCTAAAAATCAGAGGGGTGATTTGTCGATAAAATTTATCGTACTTCATGACGTTAAAGGCTCCGACACACTGTATATTTCATTGTGTAAATAAGTTTATTTTTCTTACATATTTTGTCTAACGGTCAGGGTTCTCTTTGTTGTTGTTATATTAGTTCTTACTGACGAGTGAATAAAATATACCATATCGTCAACAATAACGATCACGATTTAGCTATTTGGATGTCATGATTTCACACAGCCTATGACGTGTAAAGGCCTAATCAATCAAGGCAGTTAAATGTACTGAGGTCTTATTATGAACTGTTAAAAACTGACAAATTCCACGCAATGAAAGGGACAGAGATATATGGCAGCTTTTAAAATATCACTTTTTACTTGTTTGTCGCTCGGATATCCCTTTCTAAAAGGTATGTAATGATAGAGACGCACTGAGCGGCAAGCGAGAAAAAGATGTGCTAGCTTGCTCAATATTTCTATTAGCCGATTGAACACGTTTCTTATGATATTTTTTTTTATCAGGCCGCTGAGACTGAAAACTGCACGCCTCCAGACAAGATATCGAAGCCGATCCTCTCTGCCGAGACCCTCACTAAGATGAATAACATGATCTTCAACGGAAAAACAACACAGGTACGTATTTTTTAGGGTTCTGTACTGTGCCCAATTCTTACAGTCTGTATATTAAGTATGCTAGATGATATGGTCAAAAAAATCAAAGAAAATTGTAGTCATCATTGGTTTTATTCAAAGATTTAGATTTAAGTCTGACAATTCCATACAATTTTATACAACTGACAAACTAATGTACTAAGATTAAATATCGATTTTATTCCCACTAGTGGCCCTAAGTATTCTAAGTTCTCGCGTCAGCTGACTAAAAACAAGCAAGATTAGGATAGCTGCTATCCATTATGCTATAATATGTTATCCGATAGCATATTGGACCAAAGAAATGAGCTTTTTTTTATCTCGTTCCGAATTAAGCTGAATGTTTGTACTATGGGCAATAGCTAACGATAAACATACTTATGCAGGGAAATACATACTCAAATACATTGAAAACATTCAAGATTGAAACAAATATGACTTAGATTATTCGTCATAAACGACTTAACCGCTTGAGCGTAAGCGAGGTCGTCTTGCATCTTGCTAATATTTAAAATCCTTATTATTTTTCCAGATAGGGGTACGTGGAATGAAAGGGCTCCCTTTGCCCAGCAGTGGGACATTGTGGGCTATTAAATCGTGTCCCCTTGTTTTGCAGACACTCATTTCATCGAGTGTGTCGTTTCACCGAATTTCATTTAATCGAAAGCCAATTTGTGCTGAAACCTTATTGTTTTCAGGTTATACTAAGCATGGGTTGCGTAAGTTAGGTTAGGTTACACCTGTGACCATCAATAAATTATAATTTCTGCACGTGGAAATGCCTGTCGATGAAATTTAAATTCGGCGAAGTAAAACATTCTATGAAATGAGTATCGGTGATTCAAGGGTAAACCACAAATTGTATTTGTTTTAATCAGATATCAGCGTCAGCCAGCAAGCCGACGTGTAAGATCCCGCCGCCCAAGGCCGCGCCGGCGTCGGCGTCCAAGCTGTCCGCGCTCAGCCAGGCCAGGGACGAGCACGACGCGCGCTCCAAGGACGACGCCAGGAAGAAGAAGGAGGCCATGCTGGAGGCCAAGAAGGAACAGCAGAGGAGGTAATGGGAACAAAAATATTCATAGCGAAGTAGAACAAAAAATGCGTGTGCAGCACCGTACACATGGTAGAAGTGAAACTTGGCGTCGGAATATATAGCTCTCATTCTCTCTGCGTCATATGTGACGTTCTCAATATAAAGGGACCTTATGGAGGCAGGCGGTTCCGCCGTTTTTAGAACTGTTACTATAGTATTCGTACAGTTACAAGAATAAGAAGAGCGTAACTGCCTCAATAAGGTCCCTTTATATTGAGAACGTCACATATCTTCTCTATAATGTAACGAAATGTGCCTAAACGTGACGCTTCCCATGAAATTTTACTCTCAATTCTCGTACACTTATCGATTGTCGAATCGCTGCCTAAGTTTTTTTAAATATATATTCCGCTCTTTAGCGGCCTAAGTTTCACTTCACTAATTACTTTAATTTTTTTTACATATCGCGTTGCCCTGTCATCTCTGTCTAAGCTATGTTTAAAATTTTAAACCTGTCTCATCGGGTAGTTGGTAAAAATCAATTGCAAAATTGGTGCCGAATAGACAAGAAACCAAGTTGATGAAATCGTGATATATAAGATTAAAATGTAACCACTGCGAGGCGTAGTGCGGCTGCTGAAAAATGAATGGAACCATAAGTTTTTTTTGTATTTTTTCAGGAAGCGCGAAGACAAAATGGCGGCCGCGGCGGCTGCCCGCGAACTGGCCGAGAAAGAGCGACGCGCCGCCATGCAGGCCGCCGCCAGAGAGCGGTCAGTCCACTACAATATAGTGCTAGGACATATACTGTCGAGGACAGAAAGATGTTTACACTTTTTCACCTTATTCCATTGTAATAAGGTCCAAAAGTGTAAACATCTTTCTGTCCTCGACTGTACATAGGGCACTTCTGGATTTATACTCTACTCTGTTACTTAAAATCGTATCTATATTGTTTTGCGATTGGTAAACTTATCGCTCCTTACATTATGATGAATGAAATTAAATTAACAACCGCAAAATTTAAATTAAGTACCAGTTAACACATTCACTGCCGGCATTGATTTTAGAACTTTCGCCAGGTGCAGCATCTTTTGTTTTATATGAAACACGCATATTGTAAAAACGCACATACGCGTTCAAGGCACTGTGTGTCGTCTCGAGAACGCTTATATGCGTTGCGCGGCAGTGAATGCGTTAAAAAAGTAACACGACGATTTTTTTTTTTTGTCACTCAATGGTTCATTTCTGAAATATATCAGGTGACTATTTTGAATGATTCATTTCGTTTCTCTTTTACGAATAATGAGGTAACTATAGTTTCTGTCATTTTGTTTTTAGGATGGAGAAACAGGCGCACGCTGATCAAGGGAAACTGGAGAGGTTGAAGGAAGTTGAAAAGGTGAGTTACGACAGCAGGTCACGTCGGTTGCCGGGTTCAGTATAATAATAATAAATCGTTTATCGTTTCTGAACTATTAAATTTTGCGAGATAAAAGAATTTTGGCTTGTCAGCTGACGATGTTTTGTATGGGAGAGTCGATTTTGTTCGCGATTTCGGGGTTGGTCCCAAAATTTCCAAAAATCTCCAAAATTTTGTTACTGAATTTAATTTAACCCTGTTTAATAAATAGTGCGTGTTTAATTTCATCAAAATTCGCTTAAACGTTTAGGTTTGATTGAAACGCAAACATCCATACAATTTTAATATAATTATAGTAGAATTTCACTGTTTAGTGGAGATATAGTTAACTATTTTAATTCTTAGTCTTAGTAGTAACATTATATTGTCTCTTGTTTGTAAGGCCGTCTGGAAGCGATCGCTATATAGCGACACCGCCTGTCTCGTCAGTATGTAACAGTTCCCCCGCTGTCTCCCGTCGTCGGTGTGTGTGGTGTTACTAAAGAGTAATTGGGGAGTTTCCAAAAAAATAGCACACCTTTCATTTTTTCTTCAGATTTGGGAAAAAAATTGCACGCTGGTTTGGACCAAAATTCTGAACAAAAAAAATAAAAACTCCTGGTATGTCCCCAAAAAGATGTATGGAATTGTCCGTTTTGTTACCAAAAAAAATATTGAATTTAGGTAACAAAACGGACAATACCATGCATCTTTTTGGGGACATACCAGGAATTTCTATAACTCCCCAATTTCTTTGTGTGTCGGCAGAGGAAGGCGGAGCTGGCGCGCAAGGCGGCGGAGACGGAGGAGCGGCGGCGCGGCGAGGAGCGGGCGCGGCGCGCGCGCCGGGCCGACGACCTGCGCCGCGCGCAGGCGCGCGAGCGCCAGCTCGAGGAGAGCGAGGCGTCAGTGCACTACCTACTTCTCATATATTTTAGGGCCTACCACACTTCATATAAACACCTAATTACACTTGTTTCTCCAACTTCCCATTAATAATACATTGATACAAACCTTGTGAGGAAGCTCAGTAATGGAATTAATCACCTCTTTATTTTTGTAAGCCTTTCTTGTGAGTATAATAAGTGTTTAAAATTTCAAAATACGGCTGTCACAGGCCCAATAAGGTATGAAAAATACTTTAGGTTTACACTCTTTTCATAGAAAGTTTTATTTCGCCGAATTTTAATTTAATTTTTTTTTTCGATTTTACGTATCCCACCTCTAGTCGGGGGCTATACCAAATTTTATCGAAATTGGTTCAGCTGCTTAGCAGTGAAAGCGTAATGGTGCTCCCACACTAGCTGTTATAAATGTTAAATTACATTTTTTAACATGATAATAAATGAAATAAAATAAAAACAAAATGTCCTATGAGAAGGAAAATATGTCTTGAAAATGGTTCGGCATGTTTTCCTTCTCATAGGACATTTTGTTTTTATTTTATTTTATTTCATTTTATTTATTATCATGTTACAAAATGTTATACAGGGTGTTTTTTTATTCGCCTTAAACATTTTGGGGGTTAAATCAGTAAATCATTCTGATCAACTTTCACTATGGGACCAACCCCGAAATCGCGAAAAAAAAATTTACCATCCCATACATTTTGGCTAGTCAGCCATAATTTTTTTTCGCGATTTCGGGGTTGGTCCCATAATGAAAATTGGTCAGTATAACTTACTGATTTTACCCCCAAAATGTTTAAGACGAATAAAAAAACATCCTGTATAACATTTGTAACAGCTAATGTGGGAGCACCATAACAAACAAACAAACTCACTTTCGCATTTATAATATTAGTAAGGTTAGTGTGAATGCTTAATTTGTTTTATTAAAACCTTATTTAAGACTTGACAAATCGTGTAACTCGAATTTTAAATAAAAGCATTATTTTCACTTTATAACACTATGTACTTTTTATAGGACGAAAAAGGAAGCAATGATAATGGCTAAAGAGATTGAAAAGAGACACAAGGAGTACCTTGAGAAACAAAAGATGAAACAGAAGATGGAGGCTGATAAAAGTGAGTATACAAATAATATAGAATACATTATTCACATCTCATCACAGCTACCAACACAGAGAAAAAAACAATGAGGGAGCTGTTCAGAGTCGAGTTGGCAACATGATCCATTTTTACTCAAAACCTAAACAATCTACAGGAAGTCTTACGTTTTTTTTTATGAAACTTATACATCATACTCCAACATTTGGGGACAATCTCGCACAAATCGAAATCCAAACTAAGCTCTAGGCTTGTACTATGGGTACTATACAACGATGAGCATACTTATAATATAGACAAAAACATACTTAAGTTCACAAAAACATCCATGACTCCAGAACACTCGTGCTCGTCCCACAAATATTTGCCAACCAACTAGGCCAACTATGTAAACAAAACAAACCCGTGGCTCTGTCAAACAGCTTTGTCGTACTTTGACATATCAGTGTTCTGCTTCTATTAGCTGAAGAAGTATACAAGGTGAATTTTTAATAGTATACAGGAAGCATTTTTTCTTACTCCCTGCACAAGAAAGAATAAGAAGAAGAATAAGAATAATTTATTAACATACAAATATTAACAGTTACATAATTCAGAAACAGTATCCGGTGAGTGCCAAACTAGGCTGAGCCTGTATCTTGGGACCCACTGAGTCGGTTTACAAATTCGACAGATAACACGTTGGATACACTAAGCTAGTACTTACAAATTAAATCTACTATTATCGTGCGAAAAATAACAAAAAGAAAAAATATATATTTTTAAGGTATTAAAATTAGGCAAAGGAAAATTATAAAAAACTACTACTATGCAGTTGATACTCGATAATCTAAGACGCGCACGCGCGTGCGTGCGTGCGCGCGTGCGTGCGTGCGCGCGTGCGTGCGTGCGAGCGTGCGTGCGTGTGTGTGTGTGTGTGTGTGTGTGTGTGTGTGTGTGTGCGTGTGTGTGTGTGTGTGTGTGTGTCTGTGTATGAAGCGAGGGATGGTACGTTTGCATGAGAATTTGTGTGTGTATGCTCGGGATCTCAGTTAGCTATGTGATTGTGTTCTCCTAACTGCACGATCGCAGAATGTCTTCAGTATCATTATATGTGAGAGTAGCAAACCATTGTTTGAGTATGGATTTAACTCTGTATGTGGTACAAGTTTTCAAATCGCAAGCTCTGCAAACTGCATTGTACACAAACGGGTGTATGAAATTAAGTCTAACTATGCGTAAGTTATAGTAATTACTTTATTCCTAAATTATTTAATTAATAATAATAAGGTCATAAATAATACTATTAAAATAACCTCATGGTCACTCTACACTTGAGATGCATATGTCAGTTACATTTGACAAGTTGGCATAGAGTAAGAAATTGTAATAAGGTTGTGAATGTTTATAGGAAACGGTTGTTTTAAAGAGGTCTTATTGCTAAACTGATCTCTTAGAGACCATAATTTCGGTTGAAAATTAAATCATAAATTGAAATAACAGGTTTTTAAAAATCATGTTTATTTTATGTACCTCTGATGCAAATGTAATTGCCATCGATTACTGTGTAAGAAGAATTGATTCCTGTATACTTATACAAATTTACCTTGTATATATCACGTATTTTTTTATTTTACTTAGATACCTAAATATTTAGACTACATATCGCACCCCCAGTACAACACTGCACTAAGTCAAAATATTTAATGTTTTCAGAATTGACGAAAAATCGTTATCTCATGCTATATTTACAGGGCCGGATTTAGGGACGGGCAACCGGGGCTACAGCCCTGGGGCCTCCACAACCATTTGTGGTGGGGCCCCCCCACAATGAGTATTAAAAAAAAAACATCCAAGTTGAAAAAATCGTTAAATCTATGAGGAAAATAATTAGGGGCCTCCGCTTCTTTGTTTTACCAGGGCCTCCGGACCTCTAAATCCGGCCCTGTATATTTATATCAAAGTGATTGCAATATAAAAAAACGATTTTGTAATTTTTCGACATAACACAGTGTTGTACTCGGGTGCGCTACATGCAGGGGGCCGCGCCGGGTGTCCCCGCCGACATCAGTAGCGCCGCCTATAAAAATTCATAAAACTGTGGCAGATTGCATAACTGCCACTAATAAAAAAAAAATAACAATAATAGTGTAAGTTTTTTTTCATTCAAGACCATTGTAAATATATGTATTTCTAAAGCATCATATGTCTGTATGTTAGTGCACACCCCGCTCAAGAACATGGGCACCCCGTGCGGCAAGGCCGCGGCGGCCGTGGAGCCCGTCTACATGTGCGACGGCTTCCAGTATCTGAACTCGGACTCCGAGGACGACGAGACGCGGCCGAAGCCCAAAGTGCCCGCGCCCGCCTGGGGGACTTCTAAGGTGAGGTTTTTTTTATTAAAAAGATTTATGACATGGTGGTATGTGGGTTTTCAGTTCCGTGGGCATGTTTTACGTAAAACAAATTCAAATGTTATTTGATGATGATGATGAAGCTGTATTGTTTCTAATTGAAAAATTTCACGAAAGTGACATTTTGTGAAATCCCAGAAATCCAGATTACAATAGAAATAAACGGATGGACCCGCTGAATATATAATAATAAAAATCCAGCTTATATACGGTCCACTGCTGGGGCCTCCACTTACAATAAGAGGGTTTGGGCTATAGTTCCCACGCGGGCCCAGTGCGGATTGGGAACTTCGCACACACCGTCAAATTGTTATGCACGTTGTGTGCAGGTTTCTTCACGATGTTTCCCTTCACTGAAAGGCTCATGGTATGGCGTTGAATGTAATAAAATATAATTTTTTGAGTCTCTTCCTCCACTGTATTTAACGTAGACCCACCGTGTTTGGATTTGTTAAAAAAAGCTTGCTCCAGCATTTTTTTTAACAAACTTTTTCACATGTACTCTTTATGTTACTTCCCAGGCGCGCTACCACAAGCTGGCCCTTCAGCATTTGCTGGCGACGTCGCTGGTGGACCGGCTGTTCTCGGTGCGCGTGCACAGCCCCGACCTGCGCGCCATCTTCCCCGCGCTGGAGCGCCGCGAGCTCAAGCGCACGTCGTCGGCCGTGTGGCGCACGCCGCCGCCGCCGCTCAGCCGCGCGCACGAGTCCCCGGTGAGCCTGGCTGCACCAGCTCCCGCTGGCGACGGCGCTCGCGGCCGTCTGTTCTCACTGCGCGCCATCTTCCAAATAAGCCCCACATAAGCCAAGAAAATTTTCGAAATTTAGTATTAAGACTTCGTCAAACAACCAGCGCAGCGCGGCAGTCACGCTGCAGAAAAACGTCGCGTCGCGCCAAACGCAATCTCGATCCAAGTTTATACATTTTTGTAGCTTGTATGGCCCAAGTCATATATATACGTAACTGGATGTTCTCTAACACAATCTATAAATTTTTCTACATCCATTGTCAATACACTAAATTTGTAAACAAATACAACGTGAAAATCACGCAACGTCGGGCGCAGCGCGCAACGCGTTCTCTCGCAACCTGATTAAGTTGGTGGAGGTGTTCTTTTGATTCCATTAAAATATATTTCTTTCTTTCCATTAATAAATAATATTTTTGTCCCCAGATATAACCCCATTGTGATCGGATCGCGGGCGAGAACTGTAAATAGTATTATGTTATAGTTTCTTTGTAATTAATTATATATAAATATATAACGTCGGATAGCCCGTTTACTTACTCCCTAAGATATCGTCAGAACATCCAATAACATCTAAAGTCAAACATATACAAAATGCCAAAAAATAATGTTCTGGAAATGTTAATCGTCATGAACCGACTCATTGTGTTTTTGATAAGCGGATTTTCAATTAAAAAGTACAAATTGACAATACGACTGTTAGTAATTAGACTAATTAGTTAATTTTCGATGTGTGAAAGTTTGTTGTAATTAAATGTAATCATGATTTAGGTATAGTTTCGTTGTATTTGCATATTTTATAGCAAACACGTTATTTTACAGTGACCGCTATAGGAGCTAAGTTACGTGTTTGGGGTCTGCATTCATAGTTTCATCACTGTAGGCCGACGAGGGGCTATTCTCATAATATGTTACCACTGGTATAGGTGTCGACACGAGAACAGAGGTGAATGTCGCACACAGCCGCATGCAACAAAGGTAGTGAATGAATGAAGGAGTAAATGTGAACAAAATTCCGCTGTCAATACATGACATGTTGTGTGTGTGTCCTCAACTCTGGTGCCGATATCATACCTGTATTTAATGGGAATAATAATTTTAGTAGTAACGTTGGGAATTTTTGTTCCCAGGAGCAGTAAACGGGTGGGGGAAATCCCAGTTGTTTTCACCACTCTTTTTATTAAATTTTATTAAAAATATGCATTATTATGATTGATCGATCGATTCAATCGATTTGAAAAAAAGGAGACTTCACTGATTGTTGTTTGTGTGTATGTTACGAAATCATTTCTCTCAAAAATATGACTTGTTGTCATAAAAAAAAATCTGTTAAACATCGCTGAAATCTGTTTTTCTACACCAGAATCATAACTACAATACATTGGTAATATTGTAAAATGTTTTTTTATCCGTGTAACTAGTCCGTTTCGTAGAGACCGAGCGACAAGCTTGATGCAAGATGTGCTGGCCGCTCGGCGCACGAACTCATCGGGTTACATTCTTAAGTAAAAATATGTACACGTTTTGAGTTTCAAAATATTGTATACAGATCTCATTACTATGGTAATAAAACATAGTATACAATAGTCTTGTAACTTTGGATATTCACTTTTTAAACTTGACTGTATTGAATGTGAAATTCGATTTGTGACGACGGATCTCCCTTTCTAACCTGTCTGTAACGATGGAGACGCACTGAGTGACAAGCGAGAAAATACAAGATGTGCTAGCTACTAGCCGCTCTGAATCATTGTGTTGGCTCAAATAATTTCACCTAAACCAAGGGTACGTTCCACTAAACGCCCGCAACGATCGTTCCACCTAAGGCCCGTGTTCGTCGCGAGCGATCGCTCGACGTCATACATGACGTCACTGTTCGCGACCACTTCGCCCACAAAATATTGGTGGGTCAGAGTGGGCACACAGCGCTCAACATGTGCGTTCCATAACATTTGCCTACAACGCCCGCGGCGTTTGTACGTTAGTGGAACGGCAATTTCAGCGGTCGTGGTCGATGGCGTTGCGGGCGTTTAGTGGAACGCACCCCAAATCAACTTTCATAGAAACAGGGTAGCTTTTAATCATCATCATCATTTCAGCCAAAGGACGTCCACTGCTGGACATAGGCTGGATTGTATACTATGTTTAGTTAGGGTAGCTTCTACCGAATCTTAAATTGTAATACTATGAATGCAGAAATATCCCACTTAATGACGTATTTAAATATTAAAATAATATATGAAGTATTTCTATGTAATGTGTTAACGCTGTGCAATTGAAGTTGTTATAAAGCAGCGAAAATCTAAACTTGTTTTTATTTCTCTAAATAATTCCTTCATCGTTTTATTCAATTTGATTATATATCCCCAAGAGTTCCCATATAACAGATGGGGGATAAAATCTAGCATTTCCCAGGAGTGGCAATAAAAGAGGGTGACTAACAGGTGGAAATAACCAACAGGCGGTTTTTTTTATTTTATTACTACTGGCAATTAGATTAAAATCCTTCAAAGTTCAAATTAAAAAAAAAATGAAACAAGTTTTTAATCTAAATGATACTTTATTTCGTAAACCACCACTTTATGCTTAACTAGCTTCACCGATCACGACCATTCTCCCAAAAGGGCGCAGAAAAAACATGATCGAATATATCCAGAATAAAAACAAGTGTTCAAATATATCTATAAAAGGTCTTAAATAAAGCCAGTGAGAGTAAACGCGTGTATTTTACAAATATACGTAAACACTTGTTCAAAAACGTCAGCAATACCATGTACATTTCTCTATTGATTATATTTTTACGGCAGTAAATATAAATAAACATTGAAAATTGTTTAGCAGATTTCAAAAGATTGAGTACCGATTTCACCTCGACTGTTCATACATTTTGACAGCTGTTAACACTAATCGTCTTTTAAGTTGTTGGTGAAATTCGCTTTAACTACTGATTCACTGCAATTCTAGTCTTTTCCTTCGAAAATACACGAGTATAACCCAGTTATCTTAATAGTAAGCATATAGAATGCTTCGAAAACTTGCAGAGTTAAGTTAGAGTTAACTGCATCTCCACATGATCTTAACCACACATCCGTAGTATAAAACACCAACAACCTGATTTCCCTCAACCAAACTCAAATCTAGGCTAGCCCGTTGCCCGTAACTCAGATATTCCTTTACAGCTTGTCTGTTATTATACTTTAAATCTTTTGAAATCCACTGCAAATGTTTAGTTTAGTCCAAAGCGGCGGCTCCAGAGATGATCTCAATGAGCTCTCTAGTGATGACGGCTTGGCGGGTCCTGTTGAAGGTGAGCCTCAGCTTGTCTATCATCTCGGCGGCGTTCTTGGAAGCGTTGTCCATGGCCGTCATGCGGGAGGACTGCTCGGAGCAAGCGCCCTCCTTCAGAGCGTAGTACATCATGGAAGCCAGGGAGAACTCCATGTAAGACTGCATGACTTCAGAGTCGAGAGAGTCGTAGACGGAGAGCTTCGGGGCGGCCTGGAGGCGGAGATAAATTATAAATAATAATAATAATAAATATCACACAAATTGACCTAGTCCCAAACTAAGCTCTAGGCTTGTACTATGGGTACTAGGCAACGATATACTTACTTATATAGAGAAATACAAACTTAAATATATAGAAAATATCCATGACAGGAACAAATACACGCACTCATCACACAAATATTTGCCCATACCGAGATTCGAACCCGGGACCGCTAGCTTCGTAGGCAGGGTCACTACCAACTAGGGTAACCGCGTCGTCAAATATCGAGAGATAAAAGATGAAATTAATTTTGATTTGTTTTAACTAACTTAATGAGGGTATTGTGATTTAATATGTGTCTGTCTGTCATCGACTACAGCCCAAACGAGTGAAATTATTTCAAATTTCAATATTTGTATTTAAGTTAGCTTGGTAAATGAGCTCACAAGGAGATGATGGAAAGGTCGAAAGCAGATAGTTCGACTTCGGTATAGTCCCCCCTCGTAGGTAGGTTCTTGAGGTAAGGAGGGGCACAAAGATAGTCCCGTTTTTTTTTTATTCGCTTACTTCTCGTAAACGATGTGTCATAGGAAATTGTGTAGTACTACATAATGAAAGCTGATAAAATTCTCTATAACTTTGATTCTATACAATTTTTACCTACTCCCGATCGTAGTCTAGATATGAGCTCCAAAAACGGGTGCCCGCCCGGGACTCGCCTCCGAGGGGACTTATAGTATGCTAACTAGTCAAAACTAGGTTCTGAAGTCAAACTTTTCCATCCACAATCATTCGTTACCCGGACTAAGTGATGGTTCTTAGCTTAGTTTAATGAAATAACAAGTGAATTTTAAAATGGTCAGCTTCAGTTACAAAATAATTAAAAGTTCTATGGAGGCTAGCTGGGTCATACATAGTCACAGAAAGTTCTCGTATTCGTGTTCCAGAAAGTTAGGGACTTTGAAGGAGGAGCTGCATAAATGTACGCCCGCCGCAGTAAACTGGCTGAAACACCTGGACATTGACGTTTGATCCATGCAGGATGATTGCAATACGCAATGATGATGATGAAGGACTTTAAAACCAAATTTTTCGGGTTGGGATATATCCGCGTAATGGGAGTCTGGTGTAGTTTTGGCCTGTATCGAAATTATGAGTTAAAAACTCCCACGTCGTTAACTTTTAGGAACAGAGGCAATTTTGAACCTAACTCTGTGTATAACTGTAGGCATGTACAACGCCCTTTGTTTTATTGAAAAGGATTTGTGACGTTCTCAATATAAAGGGACCTTATGGAGGAAGGCAGTTACGCTCTTCTTGTTCTTGTAACTATACGAATACTATGGTAACAGTTGTAAAAACGGCGCAACCGCCTGCCTCCATAAGGTCCCTTTATATTGAGAACGTCACATTTCTCTAGTCGGTGTTACCTCGATAGCCTTGCGGCTGAAGAGCGGCAGGTCCGCCTGCGAGTAGGACACGACGGAGCGGAACTTGTTGTAGATGATCTTGCCGGAGCCGAAGTCGTAGCCGCACGTCATGATCTCGGAGGCCAGCTTGGCGGCGTCCAGGAACGTGGGCGGCAGGCGGCCGATCTGAAATTAGAAAAAATCGTTTTTTATTATTACTAGAGATGGGCCGAATACGGACTTTGCCGAATACGAATATTCGGTTGCGCCGAATCGCTAGGAACAGGATTTGACACGTCCGCGCTCAGCGCTCCGCGCGTGTTTCGGACCTTCGCGCTCGCGCCATTTGACTTGTCGACCTTTAGTGGATAACTGAGAAAGCTGATGACTGATTAATAAAACTTAATTAAAACAACTTATTTAAGATACGGTTTTTTGCAAAATAATTGTATTTATATTTAGACGCATATTTATCTCTTTTTGGTAGTTGCTTAGAATGCTGAAATAGGATGTCAATCCGACGAATTACAAAACAACCTACACTCGTTATTTACTTTGTTTATTCGGTAAATATTCGGCAATGTAACCGAACTATTCGGCCGAATACGAACATTGAAAAACTTGCCGAATATGCCGAATACCGAATATTTACCGAATATTCGGCCCATCTCTAATTATTACATTCAACAAAGGTTTTTTTACATAGATTGTGGTTGTGGCCTAGTACCTGTACTGTGATGTACCTGTGTCAGGAGGTAAAATGTGACGATCTCAATATAAAGGGACCTTATGGAGGCAGGCGGTTGCGCCGTTTTTAGAACTGTTACCATAGTATTCGTATAGTTACAAGAATAAGAAGAGCTTAACTGCCTTCCTCCATAAGGTCCCTTTATATTGAGAACGTCACATAGTACGTAAACTTTGATGCAACGAATGTTGTTCTACACGAGTCCCGAGGTGTATTGGCTAGAAAGTATGTGAGCCCCGAGGGATAAGACTCTGGACGAGTGAAAATGACAGTGCCGCGCGTGTGTCAAACGTTTTTTTTTATACATTTGCGCAGGGTCGGGCCTGAAGGGCCCGGGCGGCATTTTTTTTTCTGTAAGCTAGAATGAACTATTTTACATGGTAGGTAGGTAATAACAATAATAAAGAAATTAAAACTGACGTCTATCGCCTTATGCATATTACGCATGCGATGGCCGTTGATTTTTATCAGCGTCTCCGAGTGTAGCCCCAGCATAAAGCAACCGATTGCCATAAATCAAAACAATTGAATTGAATTGAGTTAGCATGGCCAAGTTTTCGAACTCGATCCAAACATACAGGTCGCCGAGTCCGAGGGAGTGTTGGCTGCTGCACGTGTCGATCGCTTCTGCTGAGCCGGCCGCCATCTTGGGCTTCTCTTGAGAAGTGAAGCATGGCGGAGTGGAGCGCGAGGCGATTGCCACTATCGCCACAGTTCTCCACATTACCGAACAACACCAATTTTATATAATTTCAACCGTACTTTAACCTATACTGACACTGGCTTAATTGTCTAAAGTGGACAGAAGCCATTTTTAAAAGAAGAAGAACATGCAGGTCACGTGGTCACCTCGTTAGCGACGGAGATGATGTGCTTCCCGTAGAGGCGCGACAGGATGGCGCGCGACTTGTCGCCCACGCAGATCACCTTCACGTTGTCGGCGTCGGGCTGGCCCAGGCGCAGCCGGATCACCTTCGACACGCCCGTGTGCACCGCGCCGCACAGCCCTGACACACAACACACATTAACGGCCATATTATAGTTCTTTTCACATAGCTTGGGTACGGTAACAGCTGTCAACTCAGTACAAAATATAACCTCAAACCTCCTCCTTTCGTTTAACCAGCTTTGCTTATCTGTAATTGTCCTGTTTTGTTGGTGTTGTCCATAACTTTATTCTATTTTTGTTTTAGGTTTCCTGTCCGATCCTCCCATAAATTATCAAAATTATTTCTACCCAACATTCTCCTGACGTGACCGATGTCTACTCTGACACTGGCAAAATACATCTCGCTTTCAATTGGCAGATGTGAAAGCCACAATTAAAAAAAAAAAAAAACCTCAAACGTTTGAAGTTATATTTTGTACTGAGTTGACAGCTGTCACTGTAAGCTATGTGAAAAGAACTATAAGAGGACTGTGAACCAACTGCAAAATCTAGCCTTTTCATACAAACGGCGATAACGTTTTCCACTCCCTAAACGTTAAATGAATTCGACCAATTTTTGATATGTGGTTAGTCGGAACAAAAACTATGTCCGTACGTTTCGTTTTTTAAAATATTGATTAGTTATAAACAGATTATGGCCGAAATTACTTTTGTATGAAAACAATAAAACGGGAATAAATCGAAAATTATTAGTAATATTGAAAAAAAAAAACAAAACGTACGGACATAGTTTTTGTTCTGAATGACACCGTATCAAAAATTGATCGAAATCAGTTAACATTTAGGAGGTGGAAAACGTTATCGCCGTTTGTATGGAAAGCCGTCACCTCACAACCCTCTTAATAAACTCGTCCCCGTCTCAAGAAACGTCAAATTAAACGGCAATCCATAGAAAACTCATTTTTGGCTTCTCAGCCAAGATCCGTTTATTAATACGGCCCTAAAACCCGCCTGGCGATTGATATAACGCACCCTTATTTTATTAAGGACGAGCGGGGTTCCATTTGACTAAATAATAAAACTAATTTTAAAACTAGAATTACCACTTAGTCGAAATAGAACCGCCCGACTTTAGCCTATGACTTACGTTCTGGACGAATCATATGACACCCCCCTCATTCTCATAACCCTTGTTTTGACGTTACAAGAGTTGAACTGAGAACATACTCATTTTTACGTGAAGCCACAAAAAAAGGTTACGGATATGTACTATCTAGTATGTTTGAAAACAAAATCCAGACGTTTCACACTAGCTCATAAACTTTTGGAAAATAAAATAGCGGCTAGCACATATTATTAATGAATGAATGAATGAAAATATTTATTTCGGACTTGTATCCATATCGTGTTAGTATACAGGGCCCTTATCGACTATGTTATTTAGTATAAAAATAAAATAAAATAAAAACGTCATTAATTATAATAATATTTTCTGGGTGAAGAAGCAGGATGAAGTATGCAGAGCATTATATAGAGTATTTTCTCGCTTGTCGCTCTGTGCGTCTCTATCGTTACAGACGAGTTAGAAAGGGAGATCCGAGCGGCAAACAAGTCGCGGACCACTTGTGCTACCCGTCCTGTAGTAACGATGTAGTAGAAGCAGGTGACAATAGCCCTTAAAGTTTAACCTCGATTTGTACTTAACCATACTTAAAGCGGAAAACATCATTATTACCTCGACATTTTACTGATGTCACAAGGAGACGGTAGAGGCGGACATCAATGTCCATGATATTGTCAAATCCAGTTTAACTATACAGGGTGTTTTTTTATTCGCCTTAAACATTTTGGGGGTAATATCAGTAAGTCATACTGATCAACTTCCACTATGGGACCAACCCCGAAATCGTGAAAAAAAAAAATGACCATCCCATACATTTTGGCTAGTCAGCTGACGATGTTTTGTATGGGAGGGTCAAATTTTTTTCGCGATTTCGGGGTTGGTCCCATAGTGAAAGTTGATCAGTATGACTTACTGATTTAACTCCAAAAATGTTCAAGACGAATAAAAAAACATCCTGCATATCGACGCTTGAAAGGAGAAATGGGATAAGCGACATTTTTGGTGATATTGAGTTATATATATCGTTGGAATCGGCTGATTTTTCCGCATCGAATGAGCTAGGTCTCGTGTTCATCTGACGACTTTGTTGTCGCTTATCCCATCGGTGATTTTGAGAAACACGGACAAATTTTGTTACTAAACGACGTAATTTTTGACTCATTTTTAGATGATGGAGGTTAGATAAAATGTGTTTTGATTAAATTAAGCTAAGATTTTTTTACTCATTTGTCAGGACAAATAACACTACACTTGGATAGTTTTGCTTTGTCGCGTCTAACCAGTGACTTGTCGTTTGTCTTTTTTACTTGACTGTAAATTCGATTTTATTTTCCATTGTGACTTTTTACCTACTACCTTCAGAAAGATATAAATTAGCTTAGATCAAATAACCTGATCAACCTTATCTGTTGTATTGCCGCTTATATTTATTTACCTAATTGCAGTTTATAAACCTTTGAAGAATTATTGTGGTCGATGTCGTCTTCATAAATAAAACTATATATTTAGTAAAATGACTTGTAATGTCTTAGCGGAAAAACTATAGAGAGAGCACAGAGCAAAATAGAGTGGCCATAGACATGTTCATTCTTAAGTAACAAATGGTGCGTTCAACCTAACACCCCCTTTAGAACGTAAACCCATTTTACTTAAACAAAACAAATGTTTTTCAAAAACTGTCCCCTTGGTCAAAATATCAGCCACCATATCACTGCCTTTAGTATACATAAAGTTTATATTGTTATTGCTTACATTCTCTCTTAAGAAATGAAACCGTATATCTATATGCTTAGTCTTAGGCTTATAACAATCAGTCAATGCTAAAAATATTGCACTTTGGTTATCGCTATGAATAGGGAGAGGACTATCGACATGTTGCCCGAGTTCAAGTTGAAGCTGTCTAAGCCACAACGCTTCTTGGGTTGCAGATGCCATCGCCATGTACTCCGCCTCGGCGGTAGATAGAGCCACTGTTGGTTGTTTGCAGGAGCTCCATGCTATGCCTCCATTCTGGAACAAAAAAATATAGCCGATGCAGGATCTTCTGTCCTCAGGACTGCTCGCCCAATCTGCATCGCAGTATCCTTCTATTAGTTTGGAATCTTTCTTTCTGAAACATAAGGATAAGTCTTGTGTACCTTGAAGATATCTCAATATTCTCTTTATACCGAGCCAATGCTGATGCCCAGGGTTATTCGCATATTGGCTGAGTTTATTGACTGCAAATCCAATATCAGGCCTCGTAGTTTGTGCTAAATACAATAAGCAACCAATTGCTTGCCTATATGGATAGTCTTCAGACATTTCTCCTTCTTCTTTATTAAATTTAGCATTTACCTCTATTGGTGTTCTGACAGGTTTGCAATCTAGCATGCCGAAGCGTTCTAAAGTTTCCTTGATATATTTTTCCTGATCAAGCATTATTATTCCTGCATCACGGTTTCTGGTGATTGTTAAACCAATGAACTGCTTTGCCTCGCCCAAGTCTTTCATATGAAATTCACTCTTTAACTTTTGTTTTATTTCTGAGGTAAATTTCTCATCATTTGTGAATATCATAAGATCATCGACCCAGACTGCTACAAAGATCATTGTACTCAGCTGTACCTGATAATAAATGCAGGGGTCTATTTTAGATCTTGTTAGTCCAATTTTCTTAAGTACACTATCCAATTTTACATTCCATTGCCTGCTGGCCTGCTTCAGTCCGTAAATAGATTTTTGTAAGAGACATACTTTAGTTCCTTCAGTGTATAATTCAGGTTGAATCATATAGATTTCGTTATCCAAATCTCCTTGTAGGAATGCTGTTATTGCGTCCATCTGATCTATTTGTAAGTTATACCTTGCAGCCAGAGCAATAAGATATCGAACTGAAGTATATCGTACAACAGGAGAGTAAATTTCGTCAAAATCTACGCCTCTCTTCTGAGCATAGCCCTTAACAACTAGTCTTGCTTTGTACTTACTCACTTCCCCCTTCTCATTGGTTTTAGTTTTAAAAACCCACTTACATGGAAGGGCTTTCTTTCCAGGTGGTAAATCTGTGAGTGTCCATGTCATGTTCTGTTGCAGGGATTGGAATTCTTCATCCATAGCTCTCTTCCAGTTGTTAGCGTTTTCTGAGGATAAAGCTTCCTTAACTGTCTCCGGGTCACTCAGACGTTTAGTTGTACAAAGATATGTAGATTTTGTGTTGTGACTATTGCTTCCAAGTTCCTTTCTTGGCCGAAGAGTAATGGTTCTCTTAGGTAAATTTTCTAAATGTTTTTCAGGAACATACTCATCTCCAATGTCTTCAGTGTCTGTCCGGTACTCATCAGAGCTCTCACTACTAGTCTTCAAATCTGTTTTGGATGTTTCTGTTGAATGCTCAGATTTCTGTTCTATAGCAGTCTCAGGTTCTGGAGTTAGTGATACACTGGTGGAGCTGTCAACATCACAAGGTAAGTGTATGTTTTTATTTTTTTTAACATTTTCTAAAAACACTACATCTCTACTTTTTATAATTCTTTTTGTTTCAGGGTCAATGAGGCGGTACCCTTTTGTGTTATCACAATAACCTATAAATAGCATTTTTCGTGACTTTGAATCCCATTTTTTTCGTTTTTCTTTGGGCACCTGAGCCATGACTTCGGAACCAAAGATTTTCATGTTAGATAAATCTGGTTTCTTTCCAGACCACATTTCCAGGGGAGTCTTTCCAATAGATGAAGTAGGCGAGCGGTTAATGACATATGCCGCAGTAGCAGTCGCCTCGGCCCAGTATGGTTTTGACAAGTTTGCATCTAAAAGCATGCACTTTGCTCGCTCCACTAATGTGCGGTTCATTCGCTCAGCAAGACCATTCTGCTGTGGTGAGTATGGAGTGCTGGTTTGGTGTTGTATGCCATATTGACTTAAATAATTATCAAATTCTTTATTACAATATTCTAATCCGTTATCAGTGCGAAGTATCTTTATTTTCTTATCAGACTCATTTTCTACTTTCTTGTGAAAATCTTTAAATGCATTTAGGACGCTGAGCTTGTCTTTTAAAAAATACACATGCACAAGTCTTGAATAGTCGTCTATGAATGTCAAGAAATATCTCATACCTCCTAGGGATGAAGTCTCCATAGGACCGCACAAGTCTGAATGTATCACCTCTAGCTGGTTTGATGCTCTGGAGCCGATATTGTTGAATGGTAGTCTGGTCTGTTTACCTTCTAGGCAGGTTGTGCAGGTAACTGGTACTTGAATCTTTTCTGAAGACAGTTTTACTCCATCAGTGCATTCGGGTAGTCTGTTTACATCTGAAAAGTTTAAATGTCCCATGCGTCGATGCCATAGTACAACATCATTTGAAAAATCATTATAAGTAAGATTTGCAGTTACTTCACGATAAGCATTCAATCTGTACAAATTGTTTACAAGTTTAGCAGCACATATAAAATCTCCTTTACTGTTGTATATGTCACAACTGTCATTATTGAAGCTAATTTTGCATCCATTTTTAACCATTGCGCTGACAGACAATAAATTAACAGCAAGATCAGGTATGTACAAAACATCTCTTACCTGTACTCTGTTCTGATTATTTCCATCATGCAATGTCAAATTAACCTTTCCTTTTGCTTTCACAGGCAGCGGGGTCTTGTTGGCTACAGTGATGATGCAAGGCAATGATGGTCTTGTCCGAAGCGCTGGTAGATTCACTCTATATTACTGACGTGTAAAAGAGCCCGTATGTGGCCAATTTACTGAATAAATATTTGAATTTGAATTTGAAGTGATGCTTGAAATGGGAGGACTTTCGACATCATACATCCAGTCACAGCGATTTGACATGTTCATCGAAGCCCCGGAGTCAATGTACCACATGTCACGTTCAGTAGTTTCTGAAGAAGCTGAAAAAGCTGCTACAAAACTTTTATCTTCAGTCTGACTAGATGTCTTCTTCGGAGCACGGCAATGTTTGCCCAGATGTCCATATTTGTTGCAATTATAGCACCTCGGACCTTTAGGTTTAGTACTATGCTGTTGCTGTTGGGTTTTTTTGTGTGTATAAAATGCAGTAGTACTGGTATCTGAACTCTGAACTTCTTGTATAAGTTTAGTTTTTATTATATCGGCACTGATCTTAACACCTGAGCTCTCTATACCCATGATCATTGGCTTATACATCTCGGGTAAGCCTGCTAACATCAACGTTCCAAGCCATTCGTCATCAACATTGAAACCAATGTTACGAAGTTTGTGCGCCGTTGTCATAATTTTGTTCACATACTCTTCTACACTCTTGGATGAATCTAAAGTAGTCGTGATGAGGTCCTTTAATAATGCGACTTTTCTTGTTAACCCATTGTCATCAAAAGCTCGTTCTAGGTTCGTCCAGACTTCCAAAGCCGTTTTGGCATCTTGGATGTGTATATAATTGATTGCGTCCACCAATAAAATCAATTTTGACTTCGCCTTTAGGTCTTTGGCGGCATCGATTTTGTCGAGTTTATCATTTTTTATACACTGCCAAAGGTCTTCGTGCTCTAGGTAAGCCTTCACAGCGAACTTCCAATTAGAATAATTATCGCGTCCAACAAGCTTTGGAATGTGAAAAATATTATTAGACGCCATTTTTAATTTTCTTTTCTTCACTTAACCTCCAAATCGGTATGACGCCGGCCAGACAAAATTATCTTCGGATTTTACTAAATCTTCGGTGTTTTACATATTCCACACGAACCACGCTCTGCTACCATGAAGAATTATTGTGGTCGATGTCGTCTTCATAAATAAAACTATATATTTAGTAAAATGACTTGTAATGTCTTAGCGGAAAAACTATAGAGAGAGCACAGAGCAAAATAGAGTGGCCATAGACATGTTCATTCTTAAGTAACAAATGGTGCGTTCAACCTAACAACCTTTGTCGCTTATCCTTATTTACTTATTTACAGTTTATAAAATCTTTGTCGCTTATCCTTTTTTACCTGCAATAAGTTTTGAATACTCATGTCGCTTATCCCTATCTAATTGAATTTATGAAGTCGGTTATTAACAACATCCAAAAAAAAAGTGTCGGTAACGCATTATTCTCGGACGCGACTAGACCGTGCAAACGCCATCTACCTAAATCGCTACGCTAGGAGACGTTGTCTAAGTCATACGCGGTCGTCGCATAGATAGAAAGTCTATCAATCAAGGGATTTAACTAGGGCTTCTAATGTCGCTTTTCCGAGATCTTCCATGATTTTCCAATCTCGCTTACTGCTGAATTAGAAATGCGAGATCCTTCAAGATGCAAAATTAAAATTAAAATCCTTATTTTGTAAGTAGGCCCTGTAGACACTTTTACATGTCTGAGTCTACCAGCGCTCCCCAAGATGAGACCACTGTTGAGAAGAAGCGCCGCAAGAAACTCAACAGTTAGTCTTTTCTTTCAATTATCTCTTATTACTCGTACAAACTGGTAAATAAATAAATAAATAAATAATGGTATAAATCAAGCTAGCGTTATAGAAAACGATTTAATCAAATGACAATTAAAATAAGCAAGTTTGAAAATTATTAATATACGAAGTAGTGTACGACACGTTGAGAATATTGTGTTTTTTACTAAAATATATCATGAATCCAAAGTAGTTTTTGAAGCCTGAAAAAAAGGTTGTGATAAAAAATTAAACATTACTTTTAACCATTGTTACTAAACAAACAGCTCATCAACTAACCAACTTATGGAGTTACGTAGAAATATACGTATAAATTAAGACAAGTGACAAACAATTTAAGGGTAATTTCACTTATTTATGTAATTTAAGGCAAACTCTTATTTTATTAACCATTTTTCCCGAATGATTGTGATCTGAATGCAACACATAATAATTTATACGAGAGATTCATCCATAATTAGATAGTTTGTAGAAAACAATATTAAATTATGGCTACGAACGTTACAGTTAAAGTACTTGTAAGTTTATACAATCTAAACAGTTAAGCCTACAGGTATGAATTTAGTTTTTTAGATTGTCGATTAGTTAGGGTAAATAAATAGTTGGACTTTAGTGTCGAATTAACTTTGCAGTCAAAAAATTACCAGTTTTACAAAACAATAAATCATAATTGTAAACTATTTAACTGTGGTTCGTTTTTTGATAGACTATGTACGAGGGCGAATGGAAAAGTTTTGAACCTGACCTTCAAAATAAAGACTTTAATTATTATAACAATTTTATTTTTCTGCATAGTTTCCAAAACGATCTATACACTTTTGCCATCTCGCTTCTAACTTCAGAATTCCATGCAATAATAAAGAATATCAAAGATGCATTTATAGCTTCTTGTACTTTAATATTTGTTGATTTTTTTTGTCTTTTGTGATTTGGACTCAGATGTGCTGTGGTGGACCCGTCTCGTCCATGGTCGCGACTGAGAAAATCAAGATCAAGATTCAAGAATCAATCAATCAAGATTTAGGATCACATTGAAATATTATAAATTCAAACAATCCTGTGATACTGTATGGCGTGTGCGTTTGTTTTCGGCTGAAAGCGGTCTAGGCACCCATCTGGCAGACACCTTAGAAAATCCAAGATCGTTGGTGATGATGTTCTGTGCTCGTTCATAAAAGATGGCTATTGCTTCCGCTATCTCTACGATCTTCAACCGCCTATCATTCATAATCATGTCTAGTATTTTATTGGCATTTTCTTCCGTAGTAGCCGTCAATGGCCTACCACGTCTAGGTTCTACTTGAACTGCTTCTCTGTCGCGTTTGAAATCCGCTACCCATCTTTATACAGTGGCATATGATGGGGCGGATTTCCCTAATGTCTGGCACATGTCTTCGAAAATATTATTTTGTAAGTACTTGATTATTTACGGAACGTTGCTCAATTTTATCCATTATTATGGAAATCGCATACCTTGTTTAGTATTTCCGTCACAAATTTTACAATTGTTACAGGAGAAAAACAAAAGATAATGCATAATGATGAGAAAACATGTGAAGATTGACACAATTTATTGATTAAAGACTGGCGTGTGTCAGTGTTATTTTTTGTTTTTAATTTCGTTATCAACCTTAGGCTCAAAACTTTTCAATTCACTTACGTATATTAATACAATTATATTCAAATTAGGCCTACAGTGTGGTGGCAATATAATTAGAAACGCTTGCGATCTCTACGTACAACTGCCTAGAAATAACTATTGACTTATCGAATTTGACCAATAATAAAAAATACTAAGCTACTTATTCCACTATTAGTACTAAGTACTAATTATATTCCTAGTTATAATTTACTTTAAACTAAAAGCTAAGGTTTGAACTAATGTACAATGAACAAAAATGTGCTGACGCGTTCATAAAAAATTTCATACGTTGTATGAAAGCAAATATTAATCCTTATTTAATGAAAACAACGTTTTCAACAGGGATTAACTCTACATAATTGATCAAGAACTTTTTGATTAGTTGTCATATTTGTAGTCATAAGAAAAATTGTATGGGAAAACGCAAGCATTTCTATTAGTGTGGCTTCCACTGTAGGTAGGTATTATTATAAATATAATTGTATTAATATACACAATCTAACAAAAAAAAACTAATCTTACAATGTCAGAAAATAGTTGTTTTTTTTTTAGTTTTTTAAATATATTTCGTTACAAAAAATAATGAAGAATCCCAAAAAGTACCATTTTTTCATATCAAATACTTTATAAAAAGGTATATTATTAAACGGGTCACT
Source organism: Tortrix viridana (assembly GCA_963241965.1). NCBI lineage: Eukaryota > Metazoa > Arthropoda > Insecta > Lepidoptera > Tortricidae > Tortrix > Tortrix viridana. The sequence goes on along the minus strand of OY725195.1, from coordinate 1,078,460 downwards.
AATTTTTCCCAGAAGTGAATTAAGGTTTTATTTTAGCTTAAACCGCTTTTACGTTTTCAAGTTGCCCGTCTAAAAGCAGTCAGATAATTTATCCTGAATATATTTTTACACCTAGAATAAATATAGAGTTTTCTACCTCACCATCAAATTCACATTATTTCTAGTTGGATAATTTTACTTGAATATGTTTTAGTATATTTTTTTGGTCAGACCCTTTTACCGAATTTATTTCTCGCTCAACATTTTGTTTAGACAATTTTACCTGAAACCATTTTAAAGACCAAATTGCGTAAGCGACACTAAAATCGAAACTAATGCATTTTTGGGCAAAATAATCAAAACATCATATTGAAAACAATAATATGTTCATTTATATAGGTTTCATTCAAACATTGGTCTTGTAGAAAAATTTTGATGATTTTTTTTCGAAAATTTGCGCGGTTTTTTGGCTCTCCTGTAAAGTTTGCTCCGTGTCGCTTATCCCATTTCTCCTTTCAAGCGTCGATATGTTAATAACGCGAAATAAATACAAATAAATATAGAAATACACTGGAGGCTCCCTGGACTTGCTCTCTCCTGATGTTACCCCAATGGGTGAAGGATTTAGATATCTGTCTATAAGCATTAGTTATTCGTACTTTAATTATTATAATTTAAGATTAGTAAGTGACTCTGAATAAAAATGCCATATGATGAAATAAATAACGCGTAAGTTTAAAACAATCCATAGTTTACCTCTGTCAGACGTCATAGCGATGTAGAGCTGCTTGGGCTCAGTCTCGTCGGGTTGGACCTGTGCGAAACAGAGGAAGCATTATTAATAAATGATAAAAAAATGTGTTCTCAATCTCCTTGGCAAATTTTATTAAGATGCATTCAGCCGTTTTTTACTGACGTAACAAACAATCTGACAGATACTTTCACATTTATAATAATTTAGTACTTATGGTCTTTCAATGTTTACAGGAGGCGGTGAAAATACTTTTTGAAAGTTTAATCTTAATTAGTTCCTATTTCTTTTGTTTACTTATGGTCTCAAAGTTTTGTATAGCTTATTAGTATATGATACAGATTAAAACTGGTTCCCCGCGATACAGGCCAAGCCTAGTGCGGACCCATGGCAAGTGTGGTAACTTGTTTGCATGTAAAGATTTTCAGTATTTTTATTAATCTTACAACTAATATTGCAAGATTTGCAAGGTCTCGGTTTACTAAGATTGCATTCCCTAGGCAAAGTCCAGCTACATACATGACAACCGCATCATCAGCAATTAAAAAATACACACATCAGCGTTCTCGTAGAACTGGATAGCACCCGCTCCGTAAGGACGGGCAGCTCTCAACTCACGCTCTGCACGGGTGTACCTGGAAATAGTTAAGTTTGCATTTACAAAAGGCTAAAATAACTATATTGTAAACTGGCCTTATTAATTTAGAATAAGAAATCAGCTACAAAATGTTACAGGTGGGTGTTTTTATAAAATGTACATAGTTAAGGACTAAAATTAAGAAATGGTAACTTTTCCATTCCATTATGAAAATTAACTATACTTCTATAAGACAAATATTGGGTTCTCAGACAAAACTCCTGTAGCAACTGCAACCACATTACTAACAGGGCAGGATTGAATCTGCTTCGGTTATTGGATTTGAGATACCACCTATTGGCATATGAGGGCAGTTTATAAATGTATGACTAATTTTGGTAATGGAATGGAAAAGTTACTATTTCTTAATTTTAGTCATTCACTATGTAGGTATTTTTTTTATAAAAATGCCCAGGTACTTTACAAACAATTGCTTTAACACTTTCAGCGGCAATTATGTGCAGCATAAATAGTGTTTAATAACCTCTAACAACAGTACTGTACTTGAAAGTGTTAACTAGGACTATTTACTAAGAAATATATCTTGTAAGAAAAAACCCGAATTCTTCGGATATGGGTGTTACAAAAATTACTTTTTTTATATACCCACCCCCCTCATTCCATATTCAAAAGATAATCTTTATTTTTAATAAAAAGTATTAACACGACTAAAGATTATTTTTATGTTTTTATAGTTCAATTTCTTACTTGGCAGCCGACACCATCTTCATGGACTTGGTGATTTTCTGAATGTTCGTCACCGATTTCAAACGAATGGAAATATGCTTCAAAGTAGCCATATTCCTGTTTTGCTGGTGACTGATCACAGCGGTCACCTGGGCGACTCCAGGCGCTAAACGACCCAACATTTTTACGGCTCTGGAAAACAAAATTAAGTTTAAAAATGCAGGTTAGGTGCAGTTATGTAAGATTTTGACACTCTGTTCTGCCGACATTGAAATCACATCTGCAAATTGTGAACACTAGTATCTTGCACACATGGTTTGAAGGGTTGATTTTGATGAGAAATATGTCGATTTAACAGTAAATTACTAACTTTTATTAGTCCTTTTTGGCCAAGTACACCAGCCTACCGATAATGTCGCTGGTTAGAAACGTCGTTCGTGTATGGCCAGTGATAAAAAAAACCAAACGCAACTTTTTTAAACAAAAAATGACAATTCGCCAATTGTTTTATTTACTTTAATGTTAATTAAACATTTACATTTCATTTTAAATAAATATCAGTTGATCTCATTCATATTTTACAATAATTGATTTTGTTAAACAAACGTTAAACGAATTATGCAAAATGCGTATAAATATCGGTCGATCTCAATAATTTTTTTTTTAACATACGTCAAACGACTTAGGCAAAATGCGTACAAATATCAGTCGATCTCAATATATTTTTTTTAACAAACGTCAAACGAATTAAGCAAAATGCGTATAACGAAGTGTGCTTTTTTGACAACGTGCGAATAACCAACCAAATTCAATAATCCAGAATAGTCTCTCTAGCCTGCAGTAAAAAAAAAACAACTTAATTTTGTAAGATTGTACGTAGTGACTAATTTGTAGGCGTTCGCTTATTTACATTTCTTTTGTTTTAATATATTTACTCATCAAAATCTCTTATTCTTACAATGCCGGAGCCAGGCCAGAAAACGCTAGTTAACCCAGAGCAAATCCAAGAGCAACCAACGAGAGAAATATCTCAAACGGACCATCTAAACAAGAAGTTGTTGACTTCCCTATTCAAGAGGTTGGACGAAGCAGATTCTACCCCGTCGCAAATGTTGGAGTCAGATAATAACACGACAGAAGATGACGAGTGGAAAGACTAACCTATCAGTATTATTATTAAGTTTAAGGGGAACTTTGGGAAATATATGCGTTTTTAAATCACTTGGAGTTTAAATGCTATCTATTTAAGTAAATAATTAAGTCTAGTCAACAACACGGCTTGGGCTTCCCACCATACCATTTAGAAATACATGTTCTGAAATGGTTACTTTTACCTCAGGCAGAAGTCTGCTATACCAGAGGGCAAGCAGAAGGCAAACTAGCTCGCAGCAGGGCACCTGATGGTATGTGGGATCTGAGATCCATAGATATTAATGCAATCCTAAACGGTCAGTGGCGTAGCTAGGTAACCAAAGGCCCTGGTGCAAAAAAAATCAGGGCCCTATCTAGATCAGTTTGAGGTTGAGGTGCCACTGATTATGGTGCTTAAATTCTTACATAGCATTTATGTAATTAGAAATTTATTTTAACCAAACATCTAAAAGTGTCAGATGTCTACTCTGACACGTTGGTAAAATAATCTTACGTAAGATATGAAATCAATTGTTTTAAAAAATCAAGGACAGGATGAAAAACGGTTCAATATTTGCCATTTTTGTGAAATCTGTAAGCTTTTTTTTACTCAGGACTGACCTCGATCTCACCTGATGGTAAGATTATGAGGTCTAGGATGGAGCTTGCTGGTTCAGTAGAAACCTATTCACTCTTGTTTTAAAATACCGACTTTCAGAGTAGTATTAGTCTTCCATTTACCTAACCTTGTAACACCCAAAGGCTGCCAAACTTGTTTTGAACTTTATAGACAAATACTATGTCCCAATTTCAATTGACGGTGGATTACGAGGCTATGGGAAGAAAAATAGATAATTGACAAGAGTTGAAAATATTAATAGCTTCGCTTCTATTCGGTTTCACATCACAACCATACTTTCGTGTTTTATGTGAAATTAAGTTATTTTTTACTTGCGACCCGCCCTCGCTTCGCTCCGTGTACTATTATATACAGCCTATGTCCTTTCCCGGGACTCAAGCTATCTCCATACAAAATTTCATCTAAATCCGTTCAGCCGTTTTCACGTGTATAGATTTCCATGAAACTATGAATTTGCTATTGAACTTGGGTGGATGTCAGGCCCAATACAAAAAACTTAAGTTTAAAAAAAAATGGAAATGATCTAGAAAGGTAGTGTCATTTCCAATTAAATAAAACACATAAAAACAGTAACTTGAATAATATTTTTTATTTTATTATGTACTACACAAGTTATGATGAGGAATGTTCTTATTTACATAGATTTCTTTCATTTCATTAACTCCGATATAAATATCTTTTGAACATTTATTATACAGCTTTTGAATGGGACATTTATGTTTCTACTCTAATAAACCGCAACTGAACTGTAATACTGAAAAATATTGTTGCGTTTTATAAACAGTACATAGCAAAGCGAACAACATTTCATTAATATCACAATCAACCTGAAATGAAAAATATACTGTACAAGGATTTCTTATTGATTTTATTGATACAGTTATATAATTTGTCAAATAGATAAATATGCTAAATAAAAATATAATAATTGTACAAATTGTAACAGATTGCAACTATTGCTGGTTCGCGGCGAGGCGCCACGATGCTGAAACATTTCCTGTCAACAAGACAAATCAAATTACATATATGTAAATAGTACATTATTGTCGTGGCCCGGAAACTAGGAGAGCGCCCGGCGAGGCGGGAACTCCAGGGACCCGCCCCCGCAGCCACAGACTTTTATCATCTTTTTAAATTTTGTTTTCTAACCATTGTCAACGCCTTGGCTGTATGGGATTTTTGTCTTGGTCCTTTCGATTTTGTATGCAAATGCAGCATTTAAAAAAAATGTCGCAGTGGACAAAAATTAGTTTTCATACGTTTATTTAACTCCTAGGAAGGAAATGAGGCGCCTTGCGACGTCGTTTTTCAAAAGAAATGCCGTCATTTCCGAATATGTATGAGAAAATCCTTACACAAATTGATCTAGTCACAAAGCTAAGCCTTGTACATACTAGACTACAATATACATATGTACTTGTATGTATACTTAAATAAATTGAAAACAAATCATCATAATCATGGTAATTCACAACGGTGTGCCTCAAGGATCCATTCTATAGCCGGTGTTATTCTTATCATATACAGGGTGTTTTTTTATTCGTCTTAAACATTTTGGGGGTTAAATCAGTAAGTCATACTGACCAACTTTCACTATGGGACCAACCCCGAAATCGCGAAAAAAAATTTGACCCTCCCATACAAAACATCGTCAGCTGACTAGCCAAAATGTATGGAATGGTAAATTTTTTTTTCGCGATTTCGGGTTTGGTCCCATAGTGAAAGTTGATCAGTATGACTTACTGATTTAACCCCCAAAATGTTTAAGACGAATTAAAAAACGTCCTGTATAAACGGGCTACCTAAATGGTAATAAAGGTAGTGAATAAATTTGACCGTCTTACCTACATCTAGGCGCGATCCAACATGTCGATATTAATCTTGTACGACACATAAGGGAAGTACTCCGCGGAACCGAATCCCAACCCCGCCAGCTCAGCCGTCTGTAACAACACAACTATTAAACACACCAAATCATCATTATCTTGCCCTAATCTCAATCATTTGGTATTATTTTCATCAAAAGGCGGCAACGCATCTGCGATTCCTCTTCTAGTGTTGATTTATTTATTTGTTCGATTTCTCTTCAGATCATTTTGCTTTTACGTATTCCTGGGACTATCTAACGGACAAAAATGCTTGGCCTAAACCCGAAAACGAGAAAATTAACTAATAGCTTACTACCTCATAAATAATCAATAAAAATCATGTTAACGCTGTATCTTGTCTAGGTAGGTTTACGGTTATGTAGGAAAACATCGAAACTAGTTTATGTGGTTACACGTATAATATGTGTAGATATATATTTGTATATTTATATGATTCTGCCTGTCTCTGTGTTAGTCAACACACGTGTCGTGGTTAGAAGTAGGATTTATCGTGCCTTTTAGGCTAAATTCTCTTTGAGATTCTATTATTTTTGTTGGTGGTGGTATAATTGTACACTACTAGGTAAGTGTTTGTGTTTGTATTTGTTTTGTGTCGATGGATTTAGAAGAATCGGAACCTCCTGATGGAGGCGGTAATCCGCTTCCACCAGAAGCCCCAAAACCTGGTCAAAAAAGAACAGCTGACGGCTCTGATGTACCAATAAGTAATAAGAAATCTAGCCCGCCGAACGCATCTGCCCAACACACGTATATTCGTCCTGGGTTCGAAAACCCGTCCAGTGTAAATTATGGCGTAACTGATTCAGGTCCATTTGTCGTTCATGTAACGCCGAATGAAACTGGCCCACCAAACTCATCCAATCGCATACGTGCTCTTAAAATTGCCCAAATAATATACAATGCCAAAGTTGGAGGAATTAAGGAAATCAAAAACATTGGTAGAAACAAAATGAGCGTTTATTTCTTGACGGCCTCTGATGCTAATTCGTTTATTACCAATCCAATTCTGGCAACAAAAAACCTGATAGCAGCCATCCCTAGATTTCAAGTATCACGTATGGGTGTGGTTCGTCAAATCCCCATAGAATGGACTCTTGAAGAACTTCTTGACGTAATTGAGTGCCCACCTGGGTCAGGACCAGTTATTAAGGCAAGGCGACTTAATATTAAAAAGCAAGTTGATGGTAAGAATGTATGGGAGCCTTCATCGACCGTAGTTTTGACATTTATGGGACAAAAACTCCCGGAAAAAATATATACTTACAATATGGCAATCCCAGTTGACACTTACAAATTACCTACAATTCAATGCCATAATTGCTGCCGGTTTGGTCATGTTAAAGACCAATGCCGTTCAAACCCCAGATGTGCCCGATGTGCTCAAAGCCATGCTTTGTCTGAATGCTCTGTTCCTGACTCAGAGGTATCATGCTTATTCTGTTCTGGCCCCCATGCCGCAACAGACCAGAGGTGTCCCGAATTTTCACGCCAGCGGTCTATTAAAATGGTAATGTCTGAAGAGAATATCGGGTATGTAGAAGCTGCAAGACGTTTTCGCCCAGTTCGCACCACATATGCTGACAAAACTAAAGTTTACCCTTCTACAGTACATAACCCCTCGCTCTCCCAGTCCCCTCCCCCTCCCCCTTCTCAATCTCCCCCACAAAACGCGTCCCCTTCATCTTACCGCAAAACTATATTCACTCAACGACGCCCAAGGCCAGTTTCCGGGAAGTCTTATGACATAGTTTCTCATAGAAACATCACTTCTACCCCACAATCATCCTTACCTAATGGGTGCGCATTAGAAGAAACAACATCTTGCACTCCTAATGACAATTTGGGTGAGCTTATTTCCCAAATGCTAATTAATTTATTATCTAAATTTGCAGACATAATACCGTACACTGTCTTAGAAGCCCTTCAGGGCCAAATATGCAATGCTATTAATAAAGTTATTCAAGATGGCCAATTACAATCTGGTTCAGTGGAATTCTAGAAACATTAAGAATAAAAAACAAGAGCTGACTCAACTTATTAATACATATTGCCCCGTTATCCTTGCCATCTCTGAGACTTGGTTAAGACCTGGCTCCCTTTTTAGGGTGACAGGTTACTCTTGTCTCCGGGATGACAGGGATGATGGCTGGGCGGGATGTGCAATCTTAGTTAAGAGGAATTTTACCTTTTCCCGTCTCCCTATTGCATCTCACTCTGCAGAATTGAATGTTGTCGCGGTTCGCTGTCTCAACATTACCTTAGTGTCAGTATATTTGCCACATCCCAACCCCTCTTTAATTCAGGAACTTAAGGCCATTCTATTAACTCTCCCAGTTCCTATTATTATCCAAGGTGATTTCAATTGCCGTCATACATTATGGGGATCACACTGTTGCGATTCAAACTCGGCGGTACTCTTGGAAATTATGGATGATGTCAACCTATGTATTCTAAATGATGGAACCCCTACCCGACGAGTTCCTCCCACCCAGAATTCTAGTGTACCCGACTTAACCATGGCTTCACCATCTTTAGCCCGATCTTTGCAATGGTTAGTCGCCTCAAATTGTTTTGGGAGCGATCATCTCCCGATTATTACCACCCTCTTGAACTCTCCAATCTCTTCATCCTCTCCTCCCCCCCCTCTTTTAAAATATAGAATGTGCAGCGCCGACTGGAGTAAGTTTAATTCTGCTATGACGAAGTCGGTTGAAGAACTTCCTAATGTAACGCAAGAAAATTTTTTAGAACTATATTCTTTATTCACATCTGCCCTACTTTCTGCAGCTGACTCCTCAATTCCTATTAAAAATTCTGGGAGGGATAAAATACCTTCTCCAGCGTGGTGGGATGCTGAATGTTCCGCTATTATCAAGGAGCGCAACCACGCTGAATCCTTATTTTCAGAAGAACTCTCCTTATCTAGTTATCTTAACTTTCAACAGGTGTCTGCCCGTTCCAAAAGGCTGTTAAACAAAAAAAAATATCAAGGCTGGCGTACTTTTTGTGAGTCCATATCTCCCAGAACCCCGTCAACAGTAGTATGGAGGAAAATTAAAGCCTTTAGATTTTCCCGTATAGACAATAACATCAACAGTAATGATACTGCTTGGCTTGCTTCATTCGTGTCTAAATTAGCTCCCCCGTTTGCCCCCTCTCATGAAGGGATGGGTGGGTATTGTTCCCTCACGGCGACACCTGATAGAATGAACGATCCTTTCAGCTATGATGAGCTTAGTTGCGCACTTGACCACTTGCGTGATTCTGCTCCTGGCATAGACGGCATCCCATACTCTTTCTTGACGCAAATCTCAAAATCCTCTAAACTTTTTTTCTTAGAAATTCTAAACAAGTTTTTTCTAACCGGTATAGTTCCAGATAGCTGGAAATCTCAAATCATTGTTCCGATATTGAAACCTGGTAAAGATCCCGCTAACCCTAATTCATGGAGGCCCGTCGCTTTGTCATCAACTCTTGCTAAAATTATGGAACATCTTGTTAAAATTCGTCTGGAATGGTTTTTGGAAAGTAAAAATATTATCTCAAAAACTCAGTTTGGCTTCAGAAAGGGTATGGGATCAGTCGACAGCCTGAGTGTACTTACTTCAGACATTCGACTGGCACTTTCTCGTGGGGAACATGTGGTAGGTGTATTTTTGGATATCACGGCAGCCTACGATAATGTAAATCTTCCTTTACTCAGGCAGAAAATGCTCAATCTGAGTATCCCTGTGAGGATTACAAATGTCGTCTGCAACATGTTCATGGGTCGTTCTATACTTGTCCGTTGTAATGGAAGCTTAACGCCCCCCAGTCTTGTCTGGAAGGGCCTGCCCCAGGGGTCGGTCCTGAGCCCCCTTCTCTACAACTTATATACTTCTGATCTTGATACATCTGTAAACTGTTTCTGCAAAATTTTACAATATGCTGACGATATTGCTCTTTATACTTCATCTAAGGCTCTATCAGAAGCTTCTCAAAGCTTAAACTCCGCGCTATTTTACTTAAACACGTGGCTGCTTGATCATGGCTTATCACTTTCCGCTGAGAAGAGCAATGTCGTCATCTTTTCTCGCAAAAGGTATGTCCCTGACATATATATCCATATTGATGATCAACCTATTATAATCCGGGACTCTGTAAAATTTCTGGGAGTCATTTTAGATTCAAAACTATCGGGAGTTCAGCATTTGAATTATATTTGCCAAAAAGCAGAAAAAAATGTTAATATCATCCGTGCCCTGTCAGGAGTCAGGTGGGGATCGCATCCTTACAGTCAGAAGCTGCTGTATAATGCTATTATTAGAAGTCATTTCGATTACGCTTGCTTTGTTTTGGAACCGTGCAACAAAATAGCACTAACTAGACTGGACAGGATCCAAGCAAAATGCCTTAGAATTGTATCAGGAGCTATGAAGTCTTCCCCAACCAATGCGCTACAAGTGGAATGTTCGGACCCCCCCCTTGCCCTTAGGCGTCAATATTTGGCTAATCGCTTCTTCTATAAATGTGTTCAACTGTCCTCACATCCTCTTCTTCCTATTCTTGAATCCCTGCATCATCATGTATCTACTTCCTCGTATTGGTCCCACAGAGTTACTCCTCCCTTAGTGAATAGTTACCAAAATTGCATAGATCGAAATTATAACATGTATCAAAACTATATGAACCCTCTGTTCGAAACTAATTATGACAGCCTGGTATTTTCTCCAACGGTCTTATTCTCCTTAGGTATCTCCAAAAATCAGTTTTGCGCGGATAGTGTTTTCAATCAAAAAATCTCTGAGAATTGGTCTGATTACCTCTTGATCTTTACTGACGCCTCAAGACTGAAGATGGAAGGTCCAGTGGGGTCGGCAGTATGGATACCTAAGTACAACATTATTCTAAGCTATAAACTCCCTCCTGGTAACTCCGTTTTTTCTGGTGAAGCAGTTGCACTACTGGAAGCAGTCACATTTGTACACTCTCACCGTCTGAATAAATCTCTTATTCTATCAGACTCCTTGAGTTGCCTGCAAGACCTTGTAAAGCGCCCGTTTCATGCTAAAGAAAATTTCCCTGTCACGCTACGAATAAAAGAGATTCTACACAATTGCCATACAGAAAATATAGATGTGGTTCTGGCTTGGATTCCGGGACACAGTGGTATAAAAGGTAACGAAACTGCGGATTTATGTGCGAAAGATGCCACTGTTCGGGGCACTAATTTACATGATACATGTTTCCCCCGCGACATCAAGTCTCTTGCTTTACCACAAATGCGTGATGCTTGGAATTCTCGGTGGCAATCTTCCCGTCTCTCTGTGGGAAAATATTTCGGCAACCTACAGTCAGAAATACCAACAAGACCTTGGTTTTTTACCCGCAGAAATATTACTAGAAAAATTACAACCGCCATCATACGTTTACGCCTGGGTCATATTTGTTCACCAGTTTTTTTGGCTAAAATCCGTGTTAGAGATCACTCTCTTTGTGAGTGCGGTCTGGAGGAGGGTACTCTTGAGCACTTATTTTTTTATTGTAACCGTATTGTCACTCCCTTGTACGACATCCTCCCTCCTAAAATCCCCCGTCCCGTTAACATTAAATTCCTCCTGACACTAGTTAATACCCCCTTTGTGTATGTTCTGTGTAAATTCATCAAAATTAATAATTTGTACTTGTAAGTAGTTAGTATAACAATAATTGTATGTGATGTTTTTTCCTTTATAGATTCTCATCAGAGGCAATTTTTCAGTCGCAAGTTACCTACCGATCAATTGTCATCTTGAAACGCGTGTCTTCTTTAACCTCGACGTTGGCGGAATCATCGAGAGTATCGATGGAGCTATTTTTTTTTTAAAAATTGAATTGAATTGTATATTTATATGTATATGTAATAGATATGTGTATTTTTTCTCTCGTAATAATTTTGACATGTTTTCCTGCAGAACTACGCAGATATTTTATATTATTTTTACAGTTTTATATAATGCTAGAATAAGCAGTATCATTGTTATAAGTTTTATTTAAAAAATGACTAACTGTTTTCTTGCGGCGCTTCTCAGCAGAGGTCTCTCGGGAAGCGCTGGTAGATTTTGACGTGTAAAAGTGCCCGTGTGGCCTACTTGCTGAATTAATATTTTTATTTATACTGTCGGTTAAGCTTAGCCGCGTGCGCGTTCTAACCGGACAAACAGAGAAATTCCACATGTATATGTATGGAGCGGTAGTTACGTCCTGCGCGGAGGTGGCGTGGCCCTGCGCGGCGGAGTGGTCGAGGTGCGCGTACAGGTGCTGCACATGTATGTTTGTATGAGTGTGTATGGAGCGGTAGTTACGTCCTGCGCGGAGGTGGCGTGGCCCTGCGCGGCGGAGTGGTCGAGGTGCGCGTACAGGTGCTGCACATGTATGTGTGTATGAGTGTGTATGAAGCGGTAGTTACGTCCTGCGCGGAGGTGGCGTGGCCCTGCGCGGCGGAGTGGTCGAGGTGCGCGTACAGGTGCTGCACATGTATGTGTGTATGAGTGTGTATGGAGCGGTAGTTACGTCCTGCGCGGAGGTGGCGTGGCCCTGCGCGGCGGAGTGGTCGAGGTGCGCGTACAGGTGCTGCACATGTATGTGTGTATGAGTGTGTATGGAGCGGTAGTTACGTCCTGCGCGGAGGTGGCGTGGCCCTGCGCGGCGGAGTGGTCGAGGTGCGCGTACAGGTGCTGCACATGTATGTGTGTATGAGTGTGTATGGAGCGGTAGTTACGTCCTGCGCGGAGGTGGCGTGGCCCTGCGCGGCGGAGTGGTCGAGGTGCGCGTACAGGTGCTGCACATGTATGTGTGTATGAGTGTGTATGGAGCGGTAGTTACGTCCTGCGCGGAGGTGGCGTGGCCCTGCGCGGCGGAGTGGTCGAGGTGCGCGTACAGGTGCTGCACATGTATGTGTGTATGAGTGTGTATGGAGCGGTAGTTACGTCCTGCGCGGAGGTGGCGTGGCCCTGCGCGGCGGAGTGGTCGAGGTGCGCGTACAGGTGCTGCAGCACCTCGCGCAGCTTCTTCGTGCTCTTCTTGTTTGGCACCATCACCACGGCCAGGAAGTTCACCGGCAGACCATATCTGGAACATCACTATATTTTCACTTCACTTATTCTAACCCCCTTACTAATAAACGTTGAGTAACGGCTGAGTAGTTATACAATGCTTTGTCCTTATCTGTCATTGTGACATTTGAATTCGACAGATAAGGACAAAGCATTGTATAACTACTCTGCCGTTACTCAACGTTTATTAGTAAGGGGGTAAGTGTTTGATTCAGCTTTAAGCCTGCCCGCACATTGGGCCACTAGTGGCCGCCACAAGCTGCGGACGAGTTTTTTCATACTTTTTGTATAGCATCGGCGCACACCGGACGTTCGAGTGGCCGCGTCTGAGCCACAAGCTGCGGTAGTCGCCCGCGCTCGCCACTAGTGGCCGCGTTTAGTGGCTCGCCTCGCGCGCACACTCGGCCACAGTCGCCGGCTTCTCAGATAAACAATAGCCAATAGTGGCCGCCACTCAGCCACCGGTGGCCGCGATTGGTGGCTGCGTCTAGTGGCTTAGCCGAGCCACTAGTGGTCGCGTTTAGTGGCGGCCACTAGTGGCCCAATGTGCGGGCGGCCTAAATCGCAGCTCAAACGCTAGCTTATCGATCTTTTTACAGTTATAACGAGTATTGTATTAATAGCGACCCGCCTTCCCTTCGCTCTGGGTATTATTATACAGGGTTAAATTAAATTCAATAACAAAATTTTGGGGGTTAAATCAGTAAGTCATACTGACCAACTTTTACTATGGGACCAACCCCGAATTCACGAGAAAAAATTGACCCTCCCATACATCGTCAGGTAACTAGCCACAATGTATGATGTAGAAACGTATTATTGGCGATATGGACTACTATCGATTATTTTAATGCTTATAATCATCACGCACAGGCCTATATTCTTTATGGTTCAGCATTTGTTTTAGTTTTTAACCGACTTCAAAAAAAAGGAGGTTCTATGTTCGGCTGTATTTTTTTTTTATGTTTTATTTTAAACAAATTGGGAATATGCATGGACATCGTTTATCACATTTCTTAACAAAATATGAAAATACCGTAAAAGAGATGGCGAAAAGTCAAATTAAAATTAAAATCAGCCAAAAATACAAATAATATTATGAGCATTTAAAACAACTAATTAGACAAAGAGATGACGGCCATATAAACTCCATGTTAAATTCTGTTTTGCTAGAAAGAGATAGAAACAAGTGTTTGGCTTATATCTTGGTTATTTCTTGGTTATTCGAAAAATATTTTTTTAATAAAGCAAATAAATATTCCCAATCGAGTGACACGGTAGTTATTAGAAATGCGACGGGCGCGGCGGCGCGAGAGTGTCAGTCCGGGCGAAGTATATGTAACAAGGAATGCTTTGACCGACCGGAGCACGGACTCGACGAAGACGCGCAGCGCCTTGACGTGCACCCAGGCGCAGAAGCTCTCCGAGAAGTTCACCTTCAGCCAGCGGACCAGCGGGCCCTGCACAAACACCGCGCTTCAGTCTGCTGCAGCTTGTAATACAACTACTTCAACACATCATTCACCATGCGATCACTGTAGTCATCATGAGTGTAAGAAAATGCTGAGGGTGTACGATGATCATGAGTGTAAGTATGCCAATGCTGAGGGTGTACTATGATCATAAGTATAACGACGCTAATGCTAAGGGTATACAATGATCATGAGTGTAAGATGCCAATGCTGAGGGTGTATGATGATCATAAGTGTAACGACGCTAATGCTAAGGGTGTACAATGATCACGAGTGTAAGATGCCAATGCTAAGGGTGTACAATGATCATGAGTGTAAGTATGCCAATGCTGAGGGTGTACTATAATCATAAGTATAACGACGCTAATGCTAAGGGTGTACAATGATCATGAGTGTAAGTATGCCAATGCTGAGGGTGTACTATAATCATAAGTATAACGACGCTAATGCTAAGGGTGTACAATGATCATGAGTGTAAGTATGCCAATGCTGAGGGTGTACTATGATCATAAGTATAACGACACTAATGCTAAGGGTGTACAATGATCATGAGTGTAAGTATGCCAATACTGAGGGTATATGATGATCATAAGTATAACGACGCTAATGCTAAGGGTGTACAATGATCATGAGTGTAAGATGCCAATGCTGAGGGTGTACTATGATCATAAGTATAACAACGCTAATGCTAAGGGTATACAATGATCATGAGTGTAACAATGCCAATGCTGAGAGTGTATGATGATCATGAATGTAACGATGCCAATGCTGAGGGTACTCACGAACTGTTTCTTCTTGTCGGTGACGAGCTTGGTGATCTCGTTCTTACCGGCCTCGAGGTTCTCGTCGCTGTAGGCGAAGTCGCGCACCACGAACTTGCGCTCGCGCGCGTGCAGCTTGAACTCGTCCGCCACCTGCCACATCATGATGGCGGTCAAACAACATCGCAAACGGTGGAAAAAAAGGTTATAGTTCGTTCGCGTTAAGAATGCAGTGAATCATCAGCGCAACTGCAGGGTAAAGGTGTATTCACAGTGGAGTTATATTTTAAAACATTAAGTTTAATGGATATATATATATATATATATATATATATATATAACTTATAAACTTAATTGTCTTAAAACAAAGTCATTAACAATATATTTCAATCATTATCAGTAGAATCTTCGTTCGTATTTATTATATAAGAATTGTCTACTGCGAGTTCCATGACGTCATCCAAATTCACACTGTTTAAAGTACTTTAAAATATTATAAATTACTTTTCTTTCCCCGCTATGAATTATCGAGCCTCTTTTACTCTAACAAATAGGTGAGGTAATAATTTTTAATAAAATTTTATGTAAGTAGCGCGTAGGACACAACCGTTTCGTTCAAAGGTCTGCCTTCAACTAGTCACTGTGCACTTGACTTTTTAATTTTGAGCGACCTGATTGGTTAGGGGGCGTGGCTAAGCCGGCGGACAACGATGATTCACTGCATTCTTAACGCGAACGTACTATAGTGTCTCGACTAATTATACAAAAATACTCCACGTGCAATATCAAGAAGATCAAGATTCTATGAATATTTTCTAGGATAATACTGTTAAAATTGTTTTTTTTTAACGTATCCAGGCTGATTAAGGAGGTGTTCAGATGACGGTACCTTCTTGAAGAGCGTGACGGTGAACAGCCCGTACTCGTTGTCGTGGTGGATGAGCTGCGTGGAGCGCGGCACGATCATGTCGGTGATCTTCTCGTAGTGCGCGTTCCAGTCGTTGAAGCTCGACCTAAGGCGTTAAGCTTATACAGGGTGTGCCATAAGCCGCACGTCACAGTGACTACAGAGGTAGACCAGCCTAAGGCTGCCTTTCCATAGAAGCAGAGACGAGCGGTGCGGAGAGGAGCTGTGTAGGAATCGACCAATCACATTGGTTGTAATCCACATATCGTCTCCGCTTGATTGTTTCTATTGAAGCGGAGCGGAGACGAGATGTGGATGTGGACCAATGTGATTGGTCGATTCCTACACAGCTCCTCTCCGCACCGCTCGTCTCCGCTTCTATGGAAAGGCAGCCCAAGAGGTACCGAACCAGCCTTTCTTTTTGTGGAAAATACCAACCAAAAACCAAAAAACCAAGATTCAAGATTTGCCAGTTTAAAGTGCCAGTACCAACTTTAAACTAGCATATCTTGAAGACAATGCGACTTTTACTGAGGTCATGTTAGGCTGGTCCAGTGCGTCTTAGGCTGGTCTACCTCCGGTGACACTGTGACGTGCGACTTATGGGACACGCTTATAGAAATGCATATATGTAATAGTGTACAAATAGGCATTTTATTGCACATTTCCAGTATTTGAATGCAATCCAAATTCCTTTTATTATACCCTCCCTGTGTTGGCCTGTACTCACTGTACCCAGCCTGTGTTTGCCTGTACTCTGATAATGAATGACAGTACGCTTCCTGCGTTTTCCTGTACTCTGATTATGTGTTACGGTATTTTGCTTATGTTTGCCTGTACATTACACATATTTGCCTGTGTTTGTGCTGTGCGCACACATTATTATGTGCGACTGTAACCTGCCTGTGTTTGCCTGTACTCTGATTATGTGTTACGGTATTTAGCTTATGTTTGCCTGTACATTACACATATTTGCCTGTGTTTGAACACACATTAGTATGTGCAACTAACCGGCCTGTGTTTGCCTGTACTCTGATTATGTATGACTATGTTTAACTCATGTTTGCCTGCACTTTGCCTGTACGTACTTGGGCACGATGACGAGCAGAGTGACGAGGTACTCGCTGTCCAGTATGAAGTGCTCCTTCTTGACTAGTTCCGTCAGGTTGCGTGTGAGCAGACTGCCGCTATAAGAGAGAAAGAGAGGGCGTTAGTAAGGTCAGCGGTGTGGGGTCTGTGTTGTTAACATACGTGCGATTATTAATATGCGTGATAAAATTTAAATTATATAATTTCCGGTGTGTAAATAAATTAGATGTAATTGTTTGGAATTGTGCCCACATTTTTTTAACTGTATTTTTTTTTTAGTTTATACTTATGTAAGATTGAACAGATAACCTATAAGTAAATTAATTAATATTTATAGTTGTGAACATACAAATATTATTACATGAGATATGTTATGTTATGTAGTAATATTTCCATGAGCAACCCATTAATTACAATTTTGAGCAGGCTTACAACCTCGTTCACAATAAACGTCACTGTAATTCTACATTATAACTCTATGATCGGTTTGAAAATGACATGACACAAAAGTGTTCTACATTTTCTTCGCGTACCACCCCTGTCGTATTAGGATCCCCACATCTATCGACGCGGAATTGGCCTATGCCGGTCAAACAAAACTCTATTTCAATGCAATAAGAGCGAAAAAGACGTCGAACCCTCAAACGCCGCATTACTCACGTTTGAGTGACATCGGTTGTCATTGCGACAGAGTTATACGGTGGTAAGCGACATATCCTCCAATGTGCGTGCGGTAAAAGACTGTATGACACTTACGTCTGTTTTTTCTCCAGGTTCTGCAAGTTACCCTTGAGTGCGTTGTAGGCGGTCGACTTCACCTTCAGGTCGGCGTCGATCTGCCCGACCTGCGCACACACATTGATAATAAACACATTAATATCACGCACGGGACAATCTAAGCTCTAGGCTTGTACTGTGGGTACAGGACAACGATAAACAATTTACTGTCATTTGAGTTAAAAGGGAAAAAATTACAATTTGAAATACATCGACAAGAAAATTTGTCAAGCGTCTAAATTGGATTCATGTACCTTGGTAAAATTTACCAGTATGATATAGGTCGAAAGAAATATGTACATTTGTATTTAACCCATTATAGGCTGGCGGTGCCGTTTGGCACCCAATTGTCCATAGTATAAATTTGTGATATATGTACAGTATCAGACAATTCAGCCTATAATGGGTTAAGTATACTCAAAAATATGACCAATACCTCCTACCTGAAATATGCACATAAAATCATTTTGAGCCTACATTATTTTGGTCTTAATTAATTTAGACTACATTCACTTTGTGCGTATTTAAATTTGCACCTAATTTATAATGGACGAAATTCCATTCGGGCTTAATTAATATACAGGGTGTCCCAAAATCGGTAACCCACATTGACACTGGAGCTAGACCAGCCTAAGATGGACAGAACCAGACACTTTATTTTTTAACGAAGTGGAAATGCGTTACGCATTGTCCCCACACCGAACCAGCTTAACATGATCTTAGTAAAAATCGCTTGGTTTTCAAGATTTTCCAGTTTAAAGTTCCTTTCCAGTACAAACTTTAAACTGGCATGTCTCGAAAACCATGCGACTTTTACTGAGGTCATGTTAGGCTGGTTCGGTACCTCTTAAGCTGCCCTACCTCCGGTGTCAATGTGGCCTACCGATTATGGGACACCCTGTATAACGAAAAGATATTTGTCTATAAATATTTTTAAGCACATTTCGACTAAATTCACTTTGGGTACTATTACTACTACTTGAACATCTGTCGCTTCTTCTCAGCAGTGGTCTCCTCTTGGGAAGCGCTGGTAAATTTTGACGTGTAAAAGTGCCCGTGCGGCCTACTTACTGAATAAATATCTTTTATCTTTTTTTTTAAGAACCATTACGAGTTTAAAAATAAATTTAGCTAACAGTTATGGTTTTTCGAGATAGTTTTTTGTGTTTATAGTAACGTGGACGAAACCTACGCTGTGCTAATGATCGTTTGGTCTAAAATCTTTTCGCGGAACAACAGCCTAAAAGGCTGAAATTACAAGATTTAATAAATCAAAAAAAAGTCGTGGGTTCGAACCCGGGCTCGCACCCCTTAAGTTTTTCGGAATTTATGTGCGAAATATAATTTGTAAATTTACCATGAGCTTTTCGGTGAAGGAAAACATCGTGAGGAAACCTGCACACACCTGCAAAGCAATTTGACGGTGTGTGCGAAGTTCCCAATCCGCACTGGGCCCGCGTGGGAACTATAGCCCGAAAACCCTCTCATTATGAGTGGAGACCTGTGCCCAGCAGTGGGACGTATATAGGCTGGATTATTATTTTTATTTT
Source organism: Tortrix viridana (assembly GCA_963241965.1). Classification (NCBI taxonomy): domain Eukaryota; kingdom Metazoa; phylum Arthropoda; class Insecta; order Lepidoptera; family Tortricidae; genus Tortrix; species Tortrix viridana. Next base: position 1,059,117 of record OY725195.1, on the reverse strand, counting down.
AATAAATCTGTTGTGTATGTTAGGTTAGTTTTATAATAATTCTGAAAAAAAAAAAACACTTTCGACCAAACGATACATTTGGTCACCCGATATAGACCCGGTCCGACAAGATTTCCCCGGATATTCATTTAGACGGCCTCAAAAAAGTCTCACCTGTTTGCTGATGATGTCAGCGATGTTGCGAAGACTCTGCTTAATAGGATACTTGGCCATGTCCCATTGGAACCGAGTCAGGTAGGTTGGCAGATCACCTGGAAACGTACACGCTCTATTAGTACAACGTCGTGTTGGGAGTAAGGAGACGAGTTTAACAATGCTGTCTATTGCTTAACATCCTTCTACACATTTCTCTGCTTATTTTTTTTTTTGGTATTGTTTCATATTTTATTTTTGCCTGTCTATAATTTAAATTGTATTGTTTATATCCTTCCGAGAGGTTTCAACGGAAGACCAGTGTTGGCTTCACAACCAGTATATGCGGAGTAGGTTCCGTTTCAAAACATATATTACATAGTTAATATTTAACTGCTTGTTTGACCTATTCATAAGACACTAAGATATTAGGGATTCCGAAGGAAATGTATATATAATTGTCATACATGCTGCATGATTTTGTATTATATTCAATTGTGAGATCAAGACTCAATCATTTTTCAAAAATATTTAACCAAATACTGTCTACAACTCTATAAGTCAATTATCATATTGGTTATAAATATGACACTAAGGAAACAAAAAACAATCTAAATTCAACCACTATTCTAGAATATACCATGTAAAATGTTAAAAATAAAAACTATAACTCCTAAAGTTTTATTTCTATTTCGTGCAACATGTACGATTATAACAAACGACCCGACGAAAAAGTACACAACTTCACTTTTCCACTTTTCTTCACAAGTACGCAAAAACTGAAAATAATAAGGCGTAACTTATAAAATAACTAGCAAATACACAAACCATGCGTCATTTGGAACACAAAAAAAAACAATATATAGGTTTCAATACTACGGCATGCATACATTTATTCATGCTTTCATACAAATATAACTACAAATGCAAAGCATTTAAGTACGTACACATCATACTTATTTTAAATATATAATAACTTTATTCTAAAAATATATAAACTCCCCATTTCTAAATGAAGACTTTTAACATTAGCTTTTAGAGTCTATGTTATTTAATAAAAACATTTGCAATTTATTTGCATGCAATATACGTAATATACGTAGAGGAAATTATTTATTAATTAAGTAATTAAAGCTAGACAATTGTAAGATATTTTTAAATCGCTTCCGTAGACCCTGAAATGAACAGCTTATTTATAAGAGACGTTAATAATTGAAAAAAAAAAAACCGAGCAAGAGCATGTCGGGCCATACATAGTGGAGGGTTCCGTGGCCATTAGGTAATACAAATACAATAAACAATCTGGAAAACCCATAAATATTACCTATTTTCTGGTCAAAGTTTATCTTAGCCGATTTTCGGTTGGTATAAACATCAACGACGACGAAATCGAGGCCGCAAATGCGTTTAGATTGATATAATAATAGGTACAATAAGCATATTACATTATATTATATTATATTTACAGAAATTTAAGAACTGGTCTCTTTAAAAATAGCACCAACCAACATGTTTGAAAATGCCAACATGTTTCTGTTTGGCCTATTGGCTGACTGGTAGAGAATGCCTTAAGGCATTAAGTCCGCCATTTGTACTTTATTTTTATTGTACAATCAAGTTTAAATAAATACATAAATAAATCATCTAATTAGCTGAAACAGAGAGCTTTGTAAGGATTTTAATAACTTTAAAATTAAAACTATTGCGTATTTTGTGTTTTGTGTAATAATACTCGTAGAAGCAAAATAATAGTGTTAAAAAAATACATCGATGCGAAAAAAAAACGATAAAAGCCGAAAATACATTTGTTTAGCTGTCAGTGTTTTATTTAATAAAAAAACAATTCTACATTTTTATAATACTTATTTTAATAGCTGTTATAATTAAGCAACATTGAGAGGTGACAATCAGACGTACATTTGCGTATGGCTAGCCGGTGTCACAGCGTCAACCTAAACTTATAATTCCTCAATAAATATCATGTAATACTGGAACTTACATCACAAACTAAATTCATTCATTTAACACCAGCAAAAGTAAAGAAGAACGGGTAGCTGTATTTCCTTTTAAATTACATGTAGCATTATGAACAATGTTACTTTTGCCTTTTGTTTTACTTATGAGTGAGAATTAACCTGAAGAATATCTGAACATAAAACAATAATATAACCACATTAAGTTAGAATTGAATAACAGTAATTTTCAATAACGCACGTCCTAACTCCTTGACCATTGTTAAGGACACGAGCGTTGCGTCATTAAACATTTGTGATTCAACGTCAGTATTTATATTTTCTCTCCATGGAATTAAAACATGTTTGATCAATTTTTCTTCAAGTAAATTGAACCATGCTGTCTTTAAAATAAAAGCAACCGATCACAGCAACAGCACGGCCATTGTTCATAATACTTTGTTTCAGGATACAGAATTACTCATTGTCCTTTGCTCTTTTTTAACAAATTTAGGCTGGCGCTTGATACCAATCTATACGGTCAGCGCCAACTGCTTTAAAAAAAAAACCTGCCTAAGACTATACGCAATCACTGCCTTCACCTAGGACTTTAGATATCGCAGGCAGCGCTGTTCGTAGTCGGGATACCTACGTGGCACGAGCAGGGGAAGGGATAGGTCACGATGCTGGGAGATACCTTAGAAACTGATGTTTTATTTTTAAATATTGAAAGTTCCTAGGTAAATGCAATTGAATTCTAAGTTAAGTAAAAGTTCGCGCAGTTGTTTATCACACTGTTTCCTCGGGACCTGTTTGCTTTTCCGAAATAAAAAGTAGCTCTCAACCACAGAATTTTGCATCTATCTGTTGAGGCAAACAATTTAAATATTTATTATTTTTGATCAGTTCACAGACACATTCTAACTTACTTTTCCTCAATAGAAGGCAAAATCTATTTAAAAAAATAACAAGATAAAGAGCTTAACAACAGTAATCGCAGGGCCTTGTAAAGATTTAACAAAGCAGGCGAAGGACCAAAGAGCTACAGCTATGACAACTAAGAATTAATCCCAGCATCAACTAAAGGATCGGTAGATCAAAACGTTGGCAGAAGTTACGCCAAACATTTGACAAACTTTCCATCAAATATGTGGCAAGCGAGCCACTAAACAAATGACAGGCGTCTTGCCAAGGAATCGACAAGCGTTCCAACATTCCGGCAGACTTTTCACCAATGATTTGAGAGGAATTTCGCAGGATTTGAAGGTTATCGGAAACAAAAGGAGCAGGTTAGGACCTAAACCTTGCGTGAGCACGTGGTGTGGCCGGTCGTCCTCATCCTCGTCCCACCGCGGCGAGCCCCGGCCGCTGGAGGCCTGGCTCCGCGAGCACTCCTCGCGATGCTCGCACGGCCAGCACCCGTGGTGCTCCGAAAACGCCGAGTCACAGACTGGCGACGTCGGCGTGCCCGGCGGCTCGCCCCCGCCAGGATCGCCGTACGAGTCCATGCCTGACGCGTGATGGTGGCACTTCACTTGACAAGGTTGATCTTGCATATCTTACGTTTGACATACCAAATGAAAGAGATGCAACGTGAATATTTGACAAATAACAGCAAAGTAAAGTGCCACCATGATGTGGTGTGGTGCGGTGCGGGTTCAAGGGCATCCATCGAACAACTGTGAGATTTTGGGAAATATTTGGTTTCTGTTTAGATGAATGCTCTAAAACCCGTGACATAACATCATGTCTTGGGAGCAAAGGTAAACGAGTTAGGTGACGTTGTTGTTAAGGTTTACAACTCTTTAAACATAAAGAAAAGTTCAAATACTGACCGATACTTTTTTGAGAACATTTAGCTCAAATGGAAGAGACGTTATATGGGCCAGCACAACGTTGTTACCTATAGAAAAATGTCCTGACAAGGTAGTTTTTATACATGATGGCTACAATTGTTCAAAGTAGATATGAGGCTACGCCACATAACTCGTTATACAATGCATCATATACACGCTGCTTGACAGTTATAATATATTTGAAGAATCGTATTGTTATTGCTGTAAATTATTCATCTCTTTTACGACGTTGTAAAGCTTTTATACGTCTATAAAACGCTATTCAGCACCAGTTCTTGTTCCTAAGCTTGTTTATAAAAATAAAAAATAAAAATAGGATTTTAGTAGGATAGGAGTTAGATATAAAAAATAAAATTTAGGATATAAGAAGGTTTTTATAATCAAAAAGCGCAAAGCAAATTCAGTAATGTAGAAAGCTATGGCTAAGCTATGAATGTTTTGTGAGGCAGTGATTGCGATCGTTTATGATGACAGCATTGTTATACACCTTATAACGAAACACTTGTGCAGTTACAAATAATCTAGAACCTGCAGTTCGCAAATAAACACAATATAATTTAATTTCATAACGTTACATACATCAAGTAAAATACTATCTTACATGAACTAAAAACATCACATTTTAACATACAATCCGAAAAGGACACACATTTTGAGTTACAAGGATGACCAAAAAATTTACATAAAAATGTGTTGCCTAACATTATTTGACAGCACGAAGACAAGAAATAGAAATTAATATATATTACTTGCAGCTTGCAGACTTGCTAACTAGTTACTAAAATCTTCACGATGTCCATGGCTATTGATGACATTACGACCAAATTTATAGTTTTGTAATAATCTAAGATAATTAACTAAGAAAAATTGTATGTCGTACACTACACCAAAACCCTGTATGACGCATTCCGGCAAATATTTTAATTTTTTTAATCATCTGTAGATACGTCGTCGACTCTGAACTTTTAGCCTTAAATATAAAACAAATTCACAAGTGCCACTAAGCGACAAACATGCAAACGAAAACGTATATAAACCAAATTATACATATGTCTAAATATAGATAAACATATACCCACATCCTAACACTATCACATACGATTACATAAACGGCTTGATACACAATCATACTTACTTCGCCATACTGTATCATACTTATATGATGATCTCCGAAGCTTCAAAAGCGCGTAACCTCAAAAGCGTTACATAAACTACTAAATATTTACTCACTGCCAAAAAACTTTTTCCACTTTTCAGACACTGAAATGCAAGTCCAAATACTAATTTGCAATCGTCTACCATGACAATAAACATTAGAAAGAGCTCAAAAATTAGTATTCATATTTAAATGCATAAAAGAAGCAATAAAAATATTAAACCAAAATAAAATCAAATCAAAACCAATTAAAAAATATGATAAACTCTAAAATAAAACTTGTAAAATCACTTAAAACTGTATGATGATACCTTTATAAAAACTGCCAATTTCAATTAGGAAAATAAACTTTTTGAATGAAGCCTAATATGAATATACTTATAAAACACTCACCGAAATATTAACATTGATATTCACTGGAATTTTCTTAATTCCAAATTAAAATATTAAAAACGTGACTGCCATGAGAAATAGCGGCGTTTACATCCTTGTTGATAACCTGACTTTTAAAAATTATGGTACCAAATAACTTATGTAACAATCATTCATTCTCAAAACTACATTACATTTCACTCCAAACATAGTAATACTGAGATGCGAAAATGTGCAAGAGGATGAATATAAAAAACCTCTTTTTTAAACAATAAAAAAACATTCGTACATAAAAACACTGTCCACTCAACATTCTTAGCCGTTTTAAAAAGTGAATGTGTATCAAAGAATCTTCAAAAACTTTTTTTTTAATTTTGTTTAAATTCCTTTAAATAGTACGAACAAGATTTTATATTTTTTTACTTACGACTCTTTACACTCTAAGGTAAAAGATTCTTTGATTTTAAATACAAAGTGTTAAATGTGTTTCAAATATTTAACAAATGATTAGTGGGGTGACATGAGATGTGTACGCGATTATGTTATGTGTAATAAAATAAATTATATACAGACATTCTTATATACAGTGCAATAGTTGTATTGCAAATAAATTAAAAAGGGAAAATTATATATGGTAAAAAGATACCGACTTTTGGTTTTTTAATTACATATTTTAAGGGTCAGTATTAAATCAAAGATACATGCAAAATATACATAAGTTTTAACAAAAATAACGAAAATTAATAAGGAAGAATAACAAAAAAAATAACCATCGAGATCCAGCGACGCATGCTAAGAATTTTCGCACTACTCTGTGCTTTTATTTCTTTTTCTCTACATCTGTTCATTCTTGTCTATTAATTAGTTTTACATGCTGGCAACTTTCTCTGCTTTTGAAACAGCCTATTTCCTGTCTAGCCCAACACATGCCATGATCCAATTCTAAACTTTACATGCAAATTCTCATGTTCTTTAATCTTTGTTTATTTATCTAAAACTCTAATCCGTTTTTATATCTCATTTATTCATTTCAATAAAAAATGGCACCAAACAATGTACCGTAATTGTTTTACAGTTAAAATATTCAAGGCTTGTAATATAATCGAGACAAAAACAAATAAAATGTTTAGTGCCACGTGAAAAATAATATTGCGAAAATTTTAGAAAAGTGACTTACTGTTGTTTGCCATCAGGTTCTCGTGGAGCTTGTCGCGTTGATCTTCTAGCACCTGGCAAAGAATATTACAAAAATATGTAAAATATCTGCAGGTTTATTCATTAAAAAATCCGTAACCAAAGATCGCCGCGCTGTGTAGGTAACTTCTCACTCGATTAGGGGACGCCGGGGACGTCGACTTTATTCGAATTTTTGACGTTATTCCAATCATCGAATGAACTTTAAAGTCGAATAATTCGAATATAATCCAAATTGGCCCGTCGCTAGTAGAAAAAAAAACTCACCTCTCCAAGGTACTGGGCCACCTTCCTGCATATTGCCTCCACGAAGGTGTCCAACTTGCCCAGATCGTCGGACAAGCCCACCAACTGGTCCAATGTCCCCACCTGGGCGCAAACGCGGGACATTACAAACAATTCTCAGAACGATGTAACAATTAATGGTTTCATTACTGTTTACACGCGATTAAGTTCCGTTTTTACCCTGCTACCCAACATATTTAGGAGGGTAATGTTTTTCGGCTGTATGTATGTATGTATCTTTGAGGCTAGAAGCCTTAACGGATTTTAAAGTGCGGGTTATCGTTATGCTGGGGCCACAATAACGAGAAACGCCGTTAAAAATCAACGTTCATCGCCTTATGCGTAGTATGCATAAGGCGATAGACGTTGATTTTTATGGGCGTTTCCCGTTAGTGTGGCCCCAGCATTAGATTGGTATTCACTTACGGAGGGCCATGGGCTATATTAGGACCTTATTTCTGATGCTGCAGGGTAGTCGGGTTAAAAAATATTTTTGTTAAGGTGGACATTCACGGTCAGTTAAACTGATCAGTTGAACTGACGTACATCCAAAAACTGACCGTGAATGTGAAATCTTAAGTTGAAATTATACGAACTCAAGGTCAGCTTCTGGATGTACGTCAGTTAACTGATCAGTTTAACTGACCGTGAATGTCCACCTTTAGACTTGTTCAATGTATTTACAGTATGTGTAAACATCGCGTAAGTTTAAACAAACAGTTAAATTTTTAGGGTTTCAGGCTTAGATGAAAACAAAAAGAGGAAGATACGTGACCGGCGCGCGAACTTGAGCACCTAAATATAGGCGCTGAGCGCCTATGTTTAGTCAGTTGTCCGGCCGTCACCGATCTGTCAACACGTGCGACGTCGTCATTATTGTGAGACATATGGCTGTCTCACTTACGCGTACTACGTTAGTCCATCCATTTATCTCTATTGCTCCTTAGTGCGTGTTTACAGCTGTGTGTGTGGAATTTGCGAATGTAGGTGTCGCGGCACGCATTATGTCAGTGTCTTGTACGGCGATAACGTGTCTTCCCCTTTTGCTTTAGTCTAAGGTTTCAGGGGTGGTGAGACTTCGTTGTCTGTCTGTCTGTATGTCAGAGCAGTTTTTCTCAGCAACTACACAAGCTATCAACTTGTGTACTATTAATTTTATAAATAATTGAAAAGGGGTCTAGAATAAGGGTTCAAAAATGAAAGTGATTTGATTACAGCAAGTGGGGTGTCATATGAAAGGGCTCAATCTGCACATTTCAAAACTATTTTTTTATAATTTTCCGTGACGTACTTTTTGATTTATAAAACTTTAAATAAAACGACGTGTTCAAAATTTATAGTTTTCGAGAAATTTACAAAAAACTTTAAATATCTGTACTGAAATTTAGGCAAGTCAAAATGGACCTTATTGCATACAATTAAAGTACATTTTTTTTTTTTTTTTTTTAATTTATTGACTAAAGAAAGAGAAGATACAAAAGTCTTATTTCGAGCCCATCTATGCGAAACCTAGAGAAGGTTTATGTGCCGATGGGGAGTTCAGACATTTGTGCTTAAATTATATTAAATTACCTTATATTAAATTATAATTATAAATTATATTAAATTACAATTATAGGCTTACAAAATTACTCATAATTATGAAGCTAGTAGGTATCTATTCGACTGTCCCTATGAACATAGTCGGATCTGCTAAGCGGCTGCTTTGCAGATCCGACTATGTTCATAGGGATCGTCATATTGCTTTCAAGAAATGTGCTTTAACTTTGTGTATTTTATTGTTTTTTAGATAGCTATTTCGCACATCCTCTGGCAAATCATTGATAATTTTGGGTAATAAGTAACTATGCATTCTAGTGCCATAAGTATTTTTAAATTTGAGTAAATTAAAGTAACCCTGATTTCGTAACTTTCTTAGTTTTAAACTAGTACATCGTTTCGTAATTTTTAGTTTATGAACATTAGCGTATTCTTCTTTAAGTAACGCTAGTTTTGACTTACTTTGTACAGGTAATAATTTACAATATTTGAATAACTGTGCGTAATCTGTTTTATACTTAGTTTTAATATGTTTTGGTACAATAGTTTTTAATAATCTTAATTGTAGATTATATATTTTATCTAAATACGTTCTATACGTTCTTCCATAGGAACACAATGCATAACCGATCACAGAGTCAGCTAGGGCCAGGTATAACAGTCTTAGCATATTGTAGGGTAATTTATATTTTAAAATTGTCAGCCTGCTCAATATGGCTCTGAGCTTATCGCATACATGGTTTACATGAGGACCCCAGTTAAATCTGTAATGTAGGCCCAGATACGTATGTTCCGTGACCACTTCAATTGTCTCGCAATTACACGCGCTGGTGTTGTTGTTGTGTAGGCAGACATGTCGATGGGCGACGATGGCGGCGTCGTAGTTGGCGGTGCTATGGTGGGCCGAACGAATGTGCATTAATTTTGTTTTTTGTGAATTAATCACTAGTCCAACATCATGCGCCCATTTACACAAGGTATTAAAGTTAGATTGCATTGCGCGCTCCGCCGTCGTTACGTCTATGTCAGCTGTGATGATGCATGTATCGTCCGCAAACTGGTACACAGAGCCCTCCGTTATTAAGTTGCACATTTCATTAACGTACAACAGGTACTCGGTTGGCCCGATAATTGACCCCTGTGCTGTTCCTTTTTCCGTTTTTATATCGTCACTGTAAGCGTTATTAATTTTGACTCGCGTATATCTGTTTGTGTGATAATTTTTAAACCATTCAACAAGAGGACCCTGTATACCATTTTGCTCTAGTTTATCGTACAGCGTTTCATAGTTTAGCATATCAAAAGCCTTGCTGAAATCAATGAAAACAACGAGTACATGCCTTTTTTCATGCAGATGCTCGTTGACTTCATTGGTAAATTGACAAAGCAGTTGAGAGGTACTCCGTTTTTTTTGAAACCCGAATTGTTTTGTATTTATTATATTATTTTGCTCCATAAATTTATTAATTTCATCACCGACGTACCTCTCAGCTACCTTGTCGATGCAGGACAATATTGTGATCGGCCTATAGTTGTTATAGTCCTTATGACTGCCTTTTTTGTGGATAGGGCGTATGATACCTATTTTAAGTTCATCGGGATAACTAGATGTGGCAATACAGACATTTATCATGTGAGTTATTAATGGTGTTAGTTTAGTATTATGTTTTTTTATATCAGTGACTCGTATTCTATCGAACCCTGGACTCTTTTTATCATTTAAACGTTTTATTATATTGAATATGACGTCACACGATGCTTTTTTAATCCTCATTGCCACCTCCATATTCCTGGCGAACCTAGAGTGATCAAGGATTTGTGTATTACAGGATTGGGATATACTATTCACATTCATAATAAACTCTCGGGCAAAGTTATTAGCAATCTCATTATCATCCATTTTGAAATGCTTCAGAATAATATCATCTATTGAATTTGTAATTTTGCCGCAGAGTTCGTTTAGTATACTCCAAATAATCTTGGAATTTTTAAAATGTCTACAAATTTCCGCTTTAAAATACATATTTTTAACGTAATTTATGTATTTATTTGTTTTATTACGATATTTATTGTAGAGGATTCTATTTTCTACATTGTTAGGTCCTTTTTTCCAAATTTTGTACAATTTATCTCTTTGTTTGCACATTCTTATGATTTTTTTATTTATCCATTTACACTTTTTTCTATTTTTATTTTTGCATTTAATTGTTTGTTTACATTTGTCATATACACATTGAAATTTATTTCTAATAAAGTTATATATTTTATTCGGACAATCGTACTTAAGCGCCTCATCCCAATCGACTTGGTCCAGTTCATTATTTACTTTGTCGTTGTTTAGTACCGTGATCAGCTGAGAGTCGGCCGCGCGCGCACCGGCGGCGGCCCACAGTGCACAGCCTGTTATGTAATGATCCGCTATAGGTATGTTCACTACAGCTGTATGCACCGCACGGCAGCCAGTCGGTCTAATAAAAATATGATCTATACATGATTTCGTAATAATATCGCCCTTTTTTTCCACTCTGGTAAACTGGTTTATGCCACAGTCTAAACCTAATTCAGAAAGCATATTTAAATAAGTAGTTCTACATCCATTTATTTTTTTCAAATCAATGTTAATATCTCCTATAAATAGTAATTTATTTTTATCTGAGATTTTTCGTATGGTTGTATACAGCTCGTCGATAAAACCAGTTTTGCATTTATCGGGCGGTCGGTACCCAGCGCATATACTCATTTTTTCTTTGGGGTTTATTTCTATGTAACCACATAATGATTCAAAATATATTGTGGGGGTTTGTATATAGGTGAATGGGATGGTCTTACGAACATATAGTATGACTCCACCGCCCTTGCGGGCTTTTCTGAGATTTGTATGCATTTCATAGCCATGTAAGTGGAATAATGACTTGCATGTGTCATTTATATTAGCTTCGGTTAGTACAATTAAATCAATTTCGCGAATACTGTTTGTAACTATGTATTCTAACTGCGAGAAGTTTAATAACATAGATCTTATATTAACATGAAGGGTAATAAGATATTCGTGTTCCGTTGGCATTGAACTTATATAGTCGTTCCAACAGTCGAAGTTACTTTCTTCAATAATGGATGCTTCATCCATCATTATGAATTATTGGTCGGTTGGTAGGTTTAAGGCTCATTATAGAAATAATAATAATAAGAGGGTACATACAGGAGATTATCCATCTGTTTTAGGTGTGGCCGCCCAGTACTCGATGTCACTCACCGACCTGATCGGATGGGTTTTTCCTTGTTCATCTTTTTTGATTAGGATACATCCTCTTTTGCACCATACAAATTTAAATAGGTTTGACTCTTTCAGCTCTGATTTTGCTTTCCATAGGAGATAGGCGGTTGTTGGAGTTAGCGCCTCTCGCATAAATATCCTAGACTCGTCCGGTCTGCCGATATCGCGTCCCGTCAGGGTCACGTTCTTGGAGTTGTCCAGCCATCGGTCCCGGCGCCCTTCATGAAGTTGTACCACCAATGTGGAAGCATTTCTTTTCTGGCTATCAGGTGCTTTACTCGCTTTTCTGTATGTCTGTATGATGTCGTTCGTGTCCTGGTTTATTTTTTCGGCGATTTTTTGTACGATCTCCTTCAGGTTTTCTCCGTCGGTTTTCTGTACTCCGCATATCTCAAGATGATTCCCCATTTGATTCTGTTCCATAGTATATATCTTTTGTTCCAGGAGTTCCACTTTGTTTTTTATATTCGTGTACTTATTTTTCAAGTCCTTATTTTCGTTTTCTACCCTCTTTGTTTTTTCTTCATATTTTTCTATGCACTGTTGGTAATCGTCTATTTTATCGGAGTAATACTGTAGGCTGCGCCTTAGTTCTTCCTGTATTACTTCTCTTAGCTGACGAGTTAGTTCATCTTTCATCACCATCTTGATTTGCGAACGTATTTCCTTAACGAGTTTATCGCTATTGGGGTAGTCCGACACGGGCGTCGTCATTTCAACGCTGGTGTTGTCGTCTTCTTCAAGGTCCGGCAATATTATAGAGATCCGCTTGGATTTAGCTGAACCAGGACATCCCCGGCATTTCCATGACGCCTCCGTCGATGAAAGGGCTACTAGTTGGTCATTTGTTATGGACGCACAGTTTGCGTGCCACCATTTACTACAACCATTACACTGCAATCCTGAGTTCTTTTTTGACACTAATTTACTGCATTTCACGCACTTATTGTTGGCCATGATAGGTAGATACCGAGATCACTTAATTACGTATGCCACGGGAGCGTATGCAAAAAACGCGTAGTGCGCACGACCTGCAGTGACCCGCTGCGCAAGCGAACTCATAAAAAGGTATATTTTTGAAGTACGTACTTAAATACGGAACACTCGGTGCGCGAGTCCGACTCGCACTTGACCGTTTTTTAAGTTTAAGCGTGATTTGTTGAGTGCACGGTGTCTTATCCAAATTCAGATAACACACCACATGTGATATCGCAATACTCCTAGTGTCAAACTCATATACCGTGTAATCAGCGAAACTATCTCACAATGTACAGTCAAGGTCATAAATATGTGTACATTTTAGTACCTTGTCTATTTAATGTCATGTTTAAAATGCCATATATGAATGTCACAGCGATTAATGTGACAAGGTACTAAACGTGTACACATATTTCGGACATTCTCCGAACGTTTCAACCGCCCGTCGTCCTTCTAATTAACGAGTCACCGAAATTGTTAATTATATCACAAAATTTCATATAGAACCAAATGCTAAACCATAGATAATACAGGCCTGTGCTGGGAATAAGCTTTAAAATTGACGTTAGTTGTCTAGATAGCCAATTACTAGGTGACGCGTTAATTAGAAGTACGACGGGCGGTTGAAACGCTCGGAGAATGACCGATTTATGACATTGACTGAGGACAGAAAGATGTTTACACTTTTTCACCTTATTCCATTGTAATAAGGTCCAAAAGTGTAAACATCTTTCTGTCCTCTACTGTACATAAAGTATCACACGTGCCTTAAGCTATGCTACTGTAAGAATAAGAACATTTTATTGCTAACTAGCCCGCCCTCGCTTCGCTTCGGTTTATATGAGTTTTTCTGTTAACACAAAAAAAAAGAATGTATTATATAGCTTTTGCTTGCGACTCTGTCTGCGTAGGAGTCGTTTATCGGTTATCCCTCGGGAACTGTCAAATTTTCCGGTATAACTAGGATACTTTTTTCCCATGTAATCAATCTAGGATAATGACTGTCTGGGTGCCAAATTTGGTCCAAATCCGTTCAATTGTTTAGGCGTGATTAAAACAAACAAACATACATACAATTTTTCGCATTTATAATATTTATTTATTTAATATTTATTGCACAAAAATACAAATTTGAGTACAAAAGGTGAACTTAATGCCAAATGGCATTCTCTACCATTTGACCTTTGGGCAAGCAGAAAATTGATTAAAACCTTCCAGATAAAAAATCTTCATATGATAGTGAAAACCGCATCAAAATCCATTGCGTAGTTTAAGTTACCGGCTAAACAGAGACGCGGACATCGACTTTCGTTTTATACTATTCAGAGATTGGAGATTCACAAAGTATCAGTTTCGATTCACAGTAAGGGTATTTGTGAGATGAGTTCGGATATTGAATGTTTTTATGTAATATGTGACGTTCTCAATATAAAGGGACCTTATGGAGGAAGGCAGTTACGCTCTTCTTATTCTTGTAACTATACTAATACTATAGGTAACAGTTCTAAAAACGGCGTAACCGCCTGCCTCCATAAGGTCCCTTTATATTGAGAACGTCACATATATCTATAGCTGGGAGACCGAGCGTCGTCCGCCCGTCTGCCCGAATTTTAAAGAGCTGTATTAAATATTATATATTTTATCTTTTAACCCGTAATAAATATCCGGTTAACTTTTTTACGCGAATTTAATAACGAATAATAAAAAAAAGTAAAATCGTAAGGGGGGAGCCAATAAGAAATGGTTTTTCAAGTTTATTTATATTTGTTTTATCGTAAAAGCCGGTAATTCAAGCGTCAAATTTGGTGTGATTTATAGTGCAAACCCTAAAGAAAATCAACAAAAATAAAAAGCGGCCAAATGTGAGTCAACTGGTACGGAACCCTCGGTGCGCGAGTCGCGATGCACACTTGAATGGTTGTTTAAATGAAAAAAAAACTGGGTTTATCGATTTAATTATCGACGCATACTTTGACTCATATAAAAATATTACAAGCCTGCAATTTAAAATCAATGTTCTCAATGTTTTACTCACAGAAAGTTGCATGTAAAAAAAGTTGAATTGGCGTCTTAAGTAAATATAATTTGAGTTCAAAATAACGTTTGCGCTAATGAGGTCAACTATCTTATAAAACTGTCTTAAGCAGACATGACATGTAAGGATTCTAACGATACCTTACATTATTTCATGGTTTCACGGTTAAGATGTCTTGTTATGGTGAAAAAAGGAAACCTACATAACTATTATCAAGCATCCATATTAAAATTTTAAGCGCAGAGATAGCAAAGAAATCCGTCAAGTATAATAGCAATACAGAAATGAGAAAATCCATTGAAAAAAGTCTGAGAGCATTACAAATATCAACTAATTAATAATCAAAACCTAGTTATCTTCAATCTGTAATTAAATAATCAACTAATGTTTTTAAATTGATGCGCAAAATATTAACAAGGTAAATTATTTTCTGCCCCAGATAAGAAGAAAGTAAATTGAGCTTTGTATCATTGTATTAGAATGTATAATAAAAGATAACTTTTTGCAGGTTATGTGTAAATTATTTTCTATATTAACTAACGATATAAAGAATTCTTGATGGACATTAACAGGCATTTTGATCTATGGAGTTTTATTAGGTCAAGGACTTTCATAATTATCATGCCTAGAAGTTGTACACATCACACTATTTTCATCAAACCAAGCTAAGAACACTCTTGGTTAAGTCACCTTTCTAAAAGAAAAACTAAACCAAAACCAATTCATCCGTTTAGGAGCTACTACTAGCTAACACCCCTCTTTTTGCATCGGGGGTTAAAATTGCAGTCCACTTAGAGGCAACAGAAATATTACAGAAAAGTTGTTAACCTGTAAAAGGCTCACGTCCATACTAATATTTGAAATACAAAAGTAACTCTATTTGTTTGTTTTTTTACCTTTTAAAAACAAAATGGCAGAACAGATTTTAATGAAATTAGGCAAGGAGATAGATTATGTCTTGGGAAAAGACAAAGGTTACTTTTCATCCCAGAAAATTTGAGTCCTGTGTTTTTTTAAAAGCAGTAGTCCTACCTACCAAATGTACTATACCAAGTACATACCTACTAATAAAAGTGAACCTAAAGGTGAAGTACATTTGGCAGTTATTCGTGCTATGTAGTTAAATTGTCAACTACTATAATTAATTTGTACTTGTGCAAGTACGCAGGGACTTACGAGGTTAAACAACTTTATGTGGATGCAGTTACGGGCAAAAGCTAGTAGAATTTGTAAATCTTGGTCCTCAAATTTGGTCCATGGATCTCATAGCCCACTGATTATCAGCGGGGCTGTTTAGGTAATCTCCACATCATAAAAAGTGGGCTACTCCCCAGAATATTCACTTACCTTTAGGTCAGGGATCGGAAATTTGTAGTTGACACTGAGCCCTGATTTTGTGGCATTGTTGAGGGTGTCCCATGTGTTCTGGCACGTCTTTTCCCCCGGCGCACTGATCACCCAGTACTCCGACATCTTCACTGTAAGAAAAAAATAAGTTATACGGACATGCTATTATATGATTACCAAATTTTCAAATGTCAGTACAATCAGATTATATTTGCACTAGTATAACATCTACCCTTAAATGTTGATTTTCCTTAATGCCCTTTGTATGGAAGAAATTGGTTTTACCATATTATACATACTTTTATTATATCATCAGACAAAAATAAACTGACACAAGTACATTCTATAAGACATGAAACTAAGGGTTCTGTTGCTAAGCCTTAATCTTGTGACCAAGTAAGTGAAACTGGAACATAACGAGCCAAGTACTAGTTTACTACCACCACTTGACAGGTAATAACTTCACACACAAAATATGATATACATAGCGTGCCAAATATTGAGCACCACCACAAATCGTTAATAAGGACTGACCTTGAGCACAAGTTAAACCCGCTTAGAACACCGTATCAGGCCAGAACCCAGGCAAATGAGTAGCAAACTTCATGGTCGGAAGCATAAATAAGTTTTGACGAAAAAATCGATCGTCGTCTACTAGATTTCGAGACGTCCTGTTACCACCGAAAGTGGGGACGTTAAGTGGTGTTTAGCGTGGAATGTCGCGGTGGGACCGGGAATCGATATCTGCCCGGCCGACCGGCGCCCACGAGCGTTCAGACATCCCGGCGCCGCATTTACGAACAACAAATTCACCCCAAACCACCCCATAGTACACCGTCTCTCTATTTTGACACATTCAAGTCCCGCGCAAAAGGTTTTTAAGCACACACCGCGCACTAAACAATCCTAACGGCTATACTGTACTCACCTAGGACTTATAAATTAATGCTGTTTTACAGTAAATATTAGAAACAGCAATAATTTGATGAAATCACAAGACGTCGGGACTAGCCCTGCTTCAGCGCCATGAAAATTCACGTGACGCGGTGCTGCCACCTACAACGACTGATATCAGACAGCTGATTTACGTCAATTGTCTATGGTTAACTATGTTTCTGAACCTGAACCATTTCTGAACAATAAAAAAAACAAATATTATTTTTGTAAGGGATATTGTGTTTTTGAGTTATGAGAATATATACTAGTATTATTTCAGAAATTATGATAATACAAGTAAAACAATTCCTTTTTTCACATAAGTAAGACTGAACAGTGATTGTGAAAGTGCAGATGAGGCCAAAGATGTAGCTGCTCTCACTGGTTCAGTAACCACCGATTATTTATTAAATTATTTATTTTATTTTTGCCTTATTGTCATATTGTATGTTATTTTTTGACTATGACATTATGGTTTTTATGCGATGAACCTATGGCTAAGGTAAATAAAAATGTGCATACTTACAGTGCGTGTCAGTTTATACTGGACTTAATATTTATGTGATGTAACTACAAATTAACGGTTTTCGGGTTTTTTCCTTTACTTGTGCTCTAACTGCCGCACTCAGACACGTCAATTAATTTTTAAGTTTGATTAAAGTTGCTGCGTCTTATTCTATTGCTATAGCAAAGAAAGTGACAGCAGCAACTTTAATCAAACTTAAATGTTAATTGACGTCGCTGAGTGCGGCTATAACTGCCATAAGTGATTACTTCTTGATAAATTTCATGATTCTAACTCAACGGGAAGTACCCTATAGGTTTTCAATCCCTTGAGATACCCTTGAATATACGGCATAAACGGCCGTATCTTTTGATTGCAGACTTAAGTATTTGATATTAATATAAACTTGATACCTCCACGTGTTCCTGAGAAAAAGGGTCTTGAGAGACACACTGACGGTCAACAAAGTGATCATATGAGGGTTCCTTTTTTTTTGAGGTACGGAACCCTAAAAAAGGTCAAATGTGAATCAAACTTCCGTATTAGTCCGTAATTCAAAAATATACCCTAGTAAAAATAAGTTTATTAACTACAAGCTAAGGTCCAGTTTAGGTTGCCTAAATTCTAACAGTAATTTTTAAAGAATTTAAACATTGAGTATATATACCAGGAGATTCCTTACGCGCAATGAGGGCTATCGCGTTTAAATTCGCAGCTAGAGGCGCTAGTGTAACGTGAGGTCTACGCGGGTTTATTTCTAATTAGAATAAAGCAAAGAGATTATAATCACTTGTCTTAGACGGGCCTCACAGTTGAGATGAATTTATTAATATGGCTCTAAGATCCGATAAGTATCACAAACACACATAGTTAGTCTTACATATGGTAAAGTTATTTGTAAGTTAAAGACTTTGATGCCACATTGTTGTTTTTAAACCAAAAAAAATAATGATAATATACGTAAAAAAAAAACTTTAATGAAATAAACGTACGATAAGTGCCCTTACGACTGCAAAAAATACCAAAATATCGCTAGGTATGTGCTGAGAACAAAGACCTACTAAACGTATGGACTAGAAATACCTACAAAATAAACGTGCATATCTATTTTCAATTTGTCACTTAAAATGGCGGCGAAGACGAGAGCAGTGGTAAACTAAGTAAAAATATCGATATCGATACTATAGAGAGATGCTGAAATT
Source organism: Tortrix viridana (assembly GCA_963241965.1). Taxonomy (NCBI): domain Eukaryota; kingdom Metazoa; phylum Arthropoda; class Insecta; order Lepidoptera; family Tortricidae; genus Tortrix; species Tortrix viridana. Next base: position 1,040,354 of record OY725195.1, on the reverse strand, counting down.
TACCTTTTTATATAGTAAAGTACAATCGTAAAATGTTTCCACCTAATTATTTGTTTATTTTAACTGTTTTTGTGACAGCTTTTATGACGCTGATCTATTTTGATATATTTTATTGTAGATTGCTAGATTGCTGCACCGAGCAGGAAGTGATTAATTTGCAGTACCTAGTGTTGGTTTGACTCCGAGCGACAGCGAGGGGTTTAAAAACACGAGTACAATAATAAATCAGCCCATTTGGGCAGGGAAGTGAGCATGGAAGTGAGCAGGGAGGTGGGCAGCAGAAGTGGAAGTGTATGTAGTGACAGCGCGAGTGACGTGTTTACACACTCGTGCTGCCCACTTCCCTGCTCACTTCGGCTGAATGTAAATGAGGCAATAATCTTCTGTAAAAAACATAGCTTACGATAAAATGAAAACTAATACGTAAAACACACAAAGTGCAGGCGCGGGTCGCTAGCGAGCGTTTTACTGTTACATTGGTGGTAATGCACGCATTCTCCGATTGGCCACCTCACAGAGCTAACGATTAAACAGCAAAATGCTCGCTTCCGACCCGCGTCCGTGGTCTGTGTTTTACGCTTAAAGACAAACGGGAAAGGCTTAATTTATGTGACAGATATGCTTTACTTGATGATTATGAGACAGGCGGTGAAGTACTAATCAAGTAAAAAACAATAAAAATGTTTTCTTGTAATTATGTATATTTATTCGTTACGGAACAAAATCAATTTGTTAATAACTTGTAATGTAATTTAGAACGTGTTTGATCAGAATTTCTGCTTTGTATTAATATTTATGACATCGGCAGACGCATATGCCAATCCACTCCTCGATTTTAAATAAATGAGGTTTATTTCATTCGTCGGACCACTGAGCCGTGAAAAACAGTGGTCACATTTGACATTTTTTGAGATTGTTTTGGTGACGAATCTCGCTATATATTCTATTACGCCATTTTTATATTTATCAATATCCTGCGTCTTCAGATTTAAATATTCATCATACAGATCACTGTGGTCCTCGTCGATTTCTACATTTGGTTTCTTTTAGTCAACTCATTAAGAGTCTCGTCGTAGGGGGTTTTTGCTGAAATAGGATGCAATTCCCAATGCCGTCATCTCGAATTTCTGCTCTCACGAGCAGTCTCTTGTATCCAGCGCGAAATTGTACGGTATTGGGGTTATTGTTGAAACCACCTCTGGCTCTGATAGCAGAAAATAACAGCTCCAGATGGTCCTGGCTAACCTCGTATAAAGGTATGTATTTTAATATTTTCCTTCACCACTTCTTAATACATTTTCAAGGCGCTTTTCATATCAATTATGAGGCCGATAAAACCAGTTTTTCTTCGAGATTGCACCAATAATTCTCCCGAAGCTGTAGCCTCAACAAACGTACATACACAATCTATAGCACTCTCAAATAGTGCCCGAATAAACCCTATGTTTTCAGGGCACATAGCTTTTTTCAGACCTGGTGGCCTAATAGAATGGCTGTTGAGCAAGTCAAATATGTCATTCATTATATTTATGAAGTTGACTGTGCCTTCACAATCTTCAAACTATTTTAGTTTAAGTTCATTTTTGCAGAAGATTAATGCATCTGCAACGGAATTACTTAGTAGCTGGGTAGCTAACTTCACTTAAATTTTTTGTTTTCAAAAAAATATGAGCTTTAGACATTTTCGTCGCAAGATGTAGTCCTTTTTTTCCTGAAGCTCTATAAGACGCTCAAAATACTTAAAATCAATTTGTCTTCCCAAAGCGTCAATCAACACTCTTAAATCACCTAATGTGTTGCGAATCAGCTTTATAGCGTGCCAGGGGTCTATGAAGGCATGGTGTTTTAGCATTAGTGCTTTCAAAAGTTATACTTGCTTGATCCTTAGTAATTTCACATCCCAATGTCGAAAGCATGCTAAAATTAACAGCTGGGCCACCGCACGTAACGGAAATCATTCTCGTACCTGTATCTTCAGTTAATTTGATGGCTAAAACGCTTTTTTTCCCGCCGGAGCTGATGTTATAAAAAAGTACCCAATTGGCAATTTTCAAGAGCCATTGATACAAGTTCAAAGAAGTACTAAGCACTGGCTGGCTTCGTCTTGTGAATCACAATCTATACCGTGGCCGTAGTCAACGCGTCCATGATACTTTTGAGTTTTCGGATCCCATATCAACGCTTTCCTTATAGCCATTTCATCGAGTACACAGAACTTTCTGAGGCCTAGTCTGTTCAACTTTTTTCCTCAAGGTATCGAATGCTTCTTTTGTGAATCCGGGTTCGGCATTTACATGCTTTACATGCTGGTACAAGGTCCGGGGATTTGGTAGGCAACTGTTGTATACTTTTCTAATAAACTCGTAGGCTTTCGGCGACAGAAAGTGCAGCGTCAATGCAAATTTTCTTATCTCTTCAGTGTACTTTTTTTACAAATGTAAGCCCTTGGATTTTGAAATTTGCCTATTAAGAAAGTCCTTGGAACCACCACATTCTTCCAATAACATTGATTGCTCCGTATCATCATCAATCAATCATTTTGTTTTTTAAATCCGTAATAATATCGCGCATGTTCATGATTATTTTTTCTTGGCGCCGAATTTTTTCATTTAATCTTTTTATTTTTTTTCTCTGCTCATCGCATACTATTTCCAATTTGTTTAAATTGATAGAACAATGTTTGCGTTTCTGAAAAAAGAAATTTTATCAGTAAAGTCAATAGCTTACATTTATATTTATTAGGTTATATATTTATTCTATGGCGCCACTGTTTACGTAAAAGTAGTTTCGCGTCCTTTTGTATGAAAAAACTGGGTGTTGCACTACTAACCACAGATTTAGACGTGCTTGGCAGTTGATTACAGTCATATTTGTGTTGCAGCTCATTCTGAAAAATATAAAAATGGTTAATTTATACCACAATCAATATTTTTTTAATTTAAAACTACTCATATTTTAGTTAAATTAAATAAATCATTTATGTACAGTAACAAAATAAAATGTAAGTATATTTGTATTATGTGACTGCATTGTTTGTTAGGTACAGTTAAGGGCATTAATATCTGTACAGCTACCTTATACCTTATTGCCAGTGGCATAAAGGCGTATAGATATTTTTGAGGTCTTGGGAACGTATATATATTTATACCCTTGACTGTGCATAATTTAAACAAGCGACCCAACCTGGCTTCGAACGGGTAGCAGAGCATATATACACCTAAACCTTCATCATTATTTACAACGTCCATTGGTGAAAACCCTATGAAAATCCGTTCAGTAGTTTTTGAGTTTATCGCGTTCAGATAGACAGACGCAGCGGGGGGATAAGCAACTAGCTGGAGAGTTGTGGTGTACGTCTGATCGCTTTCTTTACTACCTAACTATAATCTACATTTAATGAAGGGTACAGGGAAAGAACACGTCCATGTACATGTTATTCTTTATACTTAAATATGTTCTTTCCCTGTACCGTTCAAATGCCCAAGGTAAAAAACGTATTTGTTTGGATAAGGGTAAATTTTAGCACGCCTTAGCAGTACACAAACACGTATGTATAATAGGGTAAGGCCGCAGAGCGTCCGAACCGCCCCGCTTTTATGTCACGGAAAAAAATGATTTGTAACATTACAAGGAGGTATTATGTATGTTAAAACCTAAGCACGACTACCTATTTTCATTGAAAGTAAACGCCGTTTATTATAACACACGTAATTTTTTTCATGACATAAAAGCGGGGCGGTTCGAACGCTCTGCGGCCTTACCCAATAATAAAGATAGGTAGGTTCCAACCAGAGATGTAGATGTGCTTGGCAGATCATTATCAGCGGATTTTGGTAGAACTGAAGGCTTTTCCTGAAAATTCAACAAGTTATTATCCACCTTTGTCGGACAAAATACGGATTCAAAAAAAAAATAACAAAAAATAAAACCATCTTCAAAAACCCACTAAACAAGGTTAAATAATGACCGGTCTCCTAGGAATTGCCTATTTGGTGCCTAATAGATACATGACATATTATTAAATCCTAGCTGGTGTCAAGTAGATATATACAATGTAATGTAACATGTCATGCATGTGAGCTGGGTCCGTTTCGCAACAATTCGCAACTATCTCTTTAATCTCTTTTCTTTTTGTTATTTTTAATTATTATTTTAGTGTGTTGTTGTTGTGAATAAATCTTTTTCTTTCTTTCTTCCATGATTTTTGCCACCTACTTCGATATATTTCATATATTTATTAGGCACCAAATAGGCAATACCTAGGAGAGCAGAGTAGTCATTAATATAACCTTGATTAGTGGGTTTTTGAAGGTTTTATTATTTTGTTACAACTTTTTTTCCCTTTTTGTGATATATACCTAATATTATTATGTGATTCACTACAGCACATAACATTACATTAACAATAGCTTAATACCAATTTTTTATCACCGTTAGCAAAATACCGCCGTCCAAGATGCAGGGCCGTTAATTGTAGAGTTCTTCCGGTACTTCACCATCAGTTGCTGTTCACCACATGCATTATGATGAGTAAAAGTAGCTTCATTCTTAAAGAAATCTTATCGCTGCCCGTGAATTACTTACGACTAAGGAATTCCGGTGGTCATCTCTGGTCTTCATCATCATTTCTTCTTCACCTTGGCACCTCTTGAGGTGCAGTGCTCTTTGAATGCAAATTCAGGTATTACAGGAAACACCAAAATCGCTGTATGTGTGCCTACAACTTTTGAAGAGTTCCCTCAATTCCTTATGGATCCTATCATTAGATTCTGACTTGGTGACAATGGGACCAGGGTGTATATCCTTAAAAAAAAAAGAATTTTTAAAATAGGTCCACAATTGATGGAGAAATCAGTGAACATACATAAAAATACATACATACAGCTGAACATCGAACATCCTCCTTTATTGAAGTCAGTTAAAAAATCAATCCATAATTAAAATATGATGCGACAGCATATCTGTATGTGTGTTGCGCTTTCATGGATGAACCACTGAACCGATTATGATAAAATGTGTTAGTGTTTGTTTTATTTTTTGGAATCCATACTTTTTCGTGGCAAATGTTGATGATACACATGTTTAACAATAATTCATATATATTTATAACATCTATAAACTTATTCTAGTTAAGATGTATATGTTAGAGTCAAACATTTTAATTAAAATTAGTCAAAAACACAGTTTAATTTTTAAGAAAACAGGTAAGTTAATATTAAATGAAATTATAGTTAACGACATGGACAAAAATGTATTGTTAATATTAATAATATTTTCTACTTACAAGGCAATGTAATGGGACTGGCACTGCATTATCACGTAGCCGGATCACATCAAGCGTTTTGTTAAACGATGATTCCTCAAAGTGTAACGAACATAAAAATACGTCTTTGTGCCGAGGATTTATATTTTCTGTCCCAATAATGTTTAGCCATTTCCAACGTAATTCTTCTGATTTGGGGACCCTGTATAATATATAAAAATACATAAGAAACTACGTAGATAACGGACCTATGAAACATGTCGTCTCTTAAAAGATAGACACTTCAATCTAAATGTATAGGCAAACAAAACAAACCGACGTTTTATGTTCTGCTACCAATAGCTTCCAGTTACATCTGCCGCAAAATTCATTAGGAAATATAAACGGTGCAAAAAAAAATTATCGATAGCGACTCGAAATACAACATCACTATTCAGAAATGTTTGTGATTACTGTATACAAATAATATTAAATAGAAGCTTTATAATAACAAATTATGGAGCATATGGTACCTTTATTGATAAAATACTAAAAGCACGAGTCCGTAAATCACTGCGCATAAATTTAATGCCATTTTACTTAGAAAAACCGGTACTAACCTATGAAGTGTCAATTGAGGTTGATTAATGTTTTTCCTTGCACTGCACTGTTTAATAGAACACACGGGCATGTTGCCTTTGCATCACTTGATGTCCAGGTCACAAAACAATAGTATATGAAGCGTTTTAGATTTTAAAAACCGCTTTTATAATCCAAGTCGTCGTTCACTTGACAGGTCATGTACTGAAAGTGTTGGGCACATAAAATGGCGACATGGCAAGCCGGAAATAGGTTTTTTTCAACTCCGTTACACACGGAGCTATTATATATTTTGTATATATTATAGCAAGGCATCTTACGATATATTTTCGTATATTTTAGGTATATTTTGGGAAACACTTATATCGGGCGCAATCGATAAAAGATCTATGCAAGAATATTGCTGTGTCGAGATCTACTTATCGCGTTCGTCATTGAAATATGTATTGTTGTGATAAACATTTGTGGTGATTTAGTGTCACAAAGCGTTTTTTATTATAATTATGGGCGTTACATAGTGACATGTAACTCCGAAAATATTGGAGTAAGCAAGTCACGGCTTTTGTAGCATATCCCTATTAAAATAAGGTTCAAAATGACAACAAAAAAATTATCAAATAAATACACAGCGATTTTTGCACGCGAAGCGACGAAACGAACGAAACGTAATTTGTAAACTGTCACTGTCAAAATTTATAGCTGTGATTACAGAACAAAATAAAAATGCGAATATACGGTTTTCTATTGAAAAAAGTTGGCGATCTTACTGTTAAATATTCTAACCTACCCGAATCTTACATTAAAAGAAGCTATGAGCAGGTATTACGGCTGCAAGGACACTAATTTTCATAACTGTTTGAACATAACCTAAAAATCGAAATTTATTGTTTTTCAGGTGTATTGGAAGAATCCTTCGGGTTATCCGCAGTACCCAAAGGCTCAAGTAGCTCGTAAGAAGTTCCGTTTCACCACGAACCGGCCGTGGACTGGACAGTTTCGTATGCAGAACGAGCAGAATGTTCTTAGAAAAAAAGTATTTTTGGAACCTGTTGGGCAATGGAGCTTCTTCAAGTAAGAATCTTAAACTGCTTCTAATGTCTAAAGAGCCTGGAGGTTGACCGACAGCACTCTGTCTCTGTTATGTAAAGTTCCACCTAACATATAAAAGTAAAAAAGGGGCCAAGTTTGGTACAAGTGCAGGATTGTCAACTTCATCAATAAAATAATTAAGATTGGAATGGGTGTCTAGTTATTCAAAGATTTTTTAAATTGTAACTTTTTGAATAAAATGGGTATTGTTTTTAATATTTTTGAGTGTGTTAATAACTAACTATACATATTCACTCCAAATTACTGGTTAAAAGTTAACACATTCAGTGCTAGCAACCCGCTGGTCGGGTTCTCTGTTTGTAGGCAGTTTTCGCTACGAAGCAGAAAAACCCTAGAATCAATTACAAGTGTAGCGCTGCATGGCAGCGAATGTTAAAACCTAAACTTGAGTACATAGTATAATTGTAAATATGTATACTAATTGACTGTATTAACATGTATCAATATAATGTTCTAGGGGTGACCGCGTGGAAGTGATGGTTGGTAAGGACAAGGGCAAGCAGGGCATTGTGGTGCAGGTGATACAGGAACGCAACTGGGTCATTGTTGAGGGGCTCAACACACATCTCCGAACTGTAAGTACACAGTTTTTTTAAATCCTATGTCACTACTAATATTAGGCCTGGCACACTGCACTTTAGACATGATGCTATAATTTCATATGACAGAATGAGATGCTTACAGACTACCATATATAATTAGTTGTTAAGCTTAAAGTTCATTTTTGTGCTATTATTTGTATAGTTAATTGAATTTAGGTATATTTATTTATTTATTTGCAGGTGGGTAAAGACAAGTCGTTTCCTGGCGTGACGGTCCGCTCCGAAGCCCCGCTGCTGGTTACGACGGACGTGAAGTTGGTGGACCCAGAGACCCTGAAGCCGACGGAGGTCGAGTGGCGGTACACAGAGGAGGGAGAGAAGGTGAGACGACATCTGAGCCAACTGGACAGTCCAGAGATGTTTCTGGACATGTCTAGGCAGCGACCCTGCCTACAAAGCTAGCGGCGGAGTAGAGTTTCCTATTTTTTTAGACATAATCAAGAAGCTTATGGCTGCTTTTCCACCAGAGATGTGCTAAGTCACGTAGCTACGGTTGTGTTGATCTACCAATTAGAATGAGATGTGCTAAGTCACGTAGCTACGGTTGTGTTGATCTACCAATTAGAATTGTTTATTTTCATAGCTTAGCTTAGCTTAGCGCTGGTGGAAACAGGAACTTGACCTCGCTCACCATTTAGCTACCTCGCACATCTCTGGAGGAAAAGCGGCCTATGACCTTATGGAGATTGCACAGCTAACAATCTATAGTAGCTAGAAATAATTACCTTGAATTACATTACGGATCCACTTTGTCAATAAATAACTGTGTCAAAGTGATCCTGTACAAAGCGCGCGCAAATCTCACGTAAGAACCGTGCGGTATCCGCAACGCAAATGACGGCTCAAGAGCTCCATAGTAATAAAGCTCATTATTAAGTATTCTCTAGCGGTTGGTTGGCGGTAACCGCGCGGGTAGTTAAACCGCGCGTTATGTCTGAACGCTTTGGTACATTTTCATATAAATAAGAAACCGCGCGGGAATCGCGCGGTTTCCGCGTGTCTGAATGGGCCCTATACCCAACATGACTCGTTCATCTATTGCCTACTTTCCACTTTTCCAGCCTTTGTTACCTATACTCAACATGACTCGTTCATCTATTCCAGCCTTTGTTACAATAAAAAAAAATATCAGTACATATTTTACTAATACAAATTGACCTAGTCCCAAACTAAGCTCTAGGCTTGTACTATGGGTACTAGGCAACGATATATATATACTTAAATAGAGAAATATATGTGACGTTCTCAATACAAAGGGACCTTATGGAGGCAGGCGGTTACGCCGTTTCTAGAACTGTTACCATAGTATTTGTATAGTTACAAGAATAAGAAGAGCTTAACTGCCTTCCTCCATAAGGTCCCTTTATATTGAGAACGTCACATATGCTTAAATATAATTATAGAAAACATCCATGACTCAGGAACGAATGCTCACACTCATCACACAAATATTTGCCTATTATACCACACCACCATACCATGCCATAATGTTCTATTGTTTGTAGGTGCGTGTCTCCATAGCCAGTAGCCGAATCATACCGATCCCAAAGACGGCAGACGAGACCATGGACTATAAGAGCAAAGAATTGTACCTGGAAAATGCTGAGAAGGATACCAAAGCAGATGCGGCTACTAAGGTACTTGTTACATTTACCCTATTTTAGGTGTGAAGTGCCCGGTATGTATATATACCTACATACATACATTTATGTATCTGGGTTTGTATGCAAAGGTATTTATTTCCCTTAGTGGTTGAACGGATGGTCCGATTTCAACTAGCAAGATGTCGTTATGTGCGTTATAGCGTCTCACGTGTCACTGTTACAACGTGTGTTACGCTGTTACATACCACGTTACAACTTATGCCACTAGATGTTAAAACCTGTTAGGCTGCTACATGCCACGTAGCACCTTATGTCACAAGATGTTACAACCTGTGTTACGCTGTTACAGATCACGTTCGAGCCAAAGCTGTGCACGTTTGAGATGGACGTAATGGAGTCTATGGGCATCAAGGAAGACAGAGTGCCAGTTAAATCCTTCTGGTATTAAGTTTAGATAAATTGTTAGTTGTGAATAAATAGTTTTATGTTTATGGATGCTTTTATATTTATTAACCGTTTGAGTAAAGTGTCGATTGACTATCAACAAACATTGCAAAATTCAATGTCGAATGTACAAATGACGGACCTAATGCGTAATAGCATTCTCTACCAGTCGAACACATGATTGACGGAGAATACGCAAGTAGGTACAGTCTATGTAGGTCAAAAATATGTATCTACACACTTTTGCACCTTATTTCAATGGGATAAGGCGCAAAAGTGTTTATATTTGAACTCGACTGTACATATCGATCGGTTTGGCGTTGAACCGTTAAGATGGAACAAACATACAACTATACATCCCTACTAATATTATAAATGCGAAAGCAACTCTGTCTCTCTGTCTGTCTGTTACCTTTTCACGCTTAGACCGCTGAACCGATTTAGATGAAATTTGGTATGGAGATAGTTTGAGTTCCGGGGAAGGATATAGGATACTTTTTATTCAAGAAATCATCCCTTAAGGGAGTGAAAGGGGGGGGGGGGGGGGTGTGGAAGTTTGTATGGGGAATCAATCATTTATTAAGTAAGGTATATACAATTTAGTATGGACATAGGATACTTTTTATTCAGGAAAATTGGAGTTCCCGAGGAAGCAGCGATAAACGACTTCTACGCGGACGGAGTCGAGGGCTAAAGCTAGTTTATAATAAAGTATTAAGATGTATAGTATAAAGTTATCCTTACCGCAGTATAAACAATCGGTAGAAAATCTTCGAGCGAAGGCGATGGTACAGTCGAACTCATAAGTACCTTTACATTTTAGTACCATGTCGCAGTTACGTATTATAAGTTATAAAGTGTCAATAGTTTGAATTTAGTATGTCAATACTGCGACAAGGTACTAAAATGTACAGCTACTTATGAGTTCATTTATTCATTTATTTCCAATTTGCACTCATGTTACATGAAATAGTACATAAGACCCTGTTAGGGTTCGACTGTACATCGCGCGGTTTGTTTGTGTGCGTGCCTTCACGAATGCGCCACACGCCCGTGGTGGAGCGTGAGTGTGTACGTACGCACCTAACCACACCTACAGCGCCGGAGTTGAATTTTCTTAAGAGGATTGTGAGTAAATGTCCATCCAAAACGCGGCAGAGTTCCTCTCCGCCAATATTAGTATGGACATTCCTTGACTCGATTGCCCAAGATACAGGCTGTGCCTAGTTTGGGACCGATGGTCGCAATGCCAGATCCCGTATTATTTTAATTTTCTTTTACGCAATTTAAAAAAGCCGTGGTAGCGTAATGGTTTGACCTGCCGAATCTTAAGCAGAGGGTCGTGGGTTCGGACCCGGGCTCGCACCTCTAAGTTTCTCGGAATTTATGTGCGAAATACAATTTGTAAAACCATGAGCTTTTCGGTGAAGGAAAACATCGTGAGGAAACCTTGCACACACCTGCAAAGAAATTTGACGGTGTGTACGAAGTTCCCAATCCGCACTGGGCCCGCGAGGGAACTATAGCCCGAACCCTTTCATTGTGAGTGGAGGCCTGTGCCCAGCAGTGGGACGTATATAGGCTGGATTATTTATTATTATTATTACGCAATTGACTACTCATTTCTGCTTATCCTCCATAGCCTTGTTATTTTTAGGGTTCCGTACCTCAAATGAAAAAAACGGAACCCTTATAGGATCACTTTGTTGTCCGTCTGTCTGTCTGTCTGTCTGTCTGTGTGTCTGTCAAGACCCTTTTTCTCAGGAACGCGTGAAGGTATCAATTTGAAATTCATATCAAATACTTAGGTCTGCAATCCCTTAGATTAGTGAAAAAATCAGACATCTAAGTCAACGCAGTCAAAAGATACGGCCGTTTATGCCGCATATTCAAGGGAATCAAAACCTATAGGGTACTTCCCGTTGACTTAGAACCATGAAAGGCAAGTAGCAATGTCTTTTAGCCCAAGTAAAGGAAAAAGTCCGAAAACTGTAAATTTGTGGTTAAATCGCATAAAAATTGAGTCCAATATAAACGGACACTCACTAAGTAAGAATGTGCATACTTATTGCGTGTCAGTTTATACTGGACATTGTTTATATTAATTATATTGTATTCCCGTGATTTACGAACTATTTACATGCCTAAAAGTTTGTGGGGAACCCTCGGTGCGCGAGTCCGACTCGCACTTGACTGGCTTTTTTTAAACTGTCAGACAATGTATAAATGTTTGTGTAGCGTGTTTTGTGTAATAATAATACTTTCAGGGTCGCCTCACAATCCTCTTAATATTTTTTTCTTCTTATCCTTACCTTGTGGGTCTGATCTTCACCATGGAGATCTGGATTTGCCAAAGGGAAACTCTTGATTGATATACATACGAGTAGAACGAAGCTGCGTGCAACAAACAAGTATACACGTGTAAACAATAGTGTACTACTACTATCATGTTTTTGCCAATACTTGACCGATTATTAATGGGTACACGATCTACGTCAATCATGTTTGTCAAGTCTTAAAGCTTATCGCGGTATAATTTGCAATAATAAGATAACGTTTCGCGGGGGGCATGTATTTTTAGATCTATTTAGTGGCCAATACTTTGCTATCATTACATTATGATTTTTTTCCCTTTTTACCCGACTGCGCTAAGGAGGGTTAGGTTTTTTGAGCGTATGTATGTCTGTTTCTTTGGCACGCTCTGCAGCCTAAATGGCTTGACGGTTTTTATTATAATGAGGTCTCATTCCATTCGTCGTAATTGTCGAAGTGACATAGGTATATACTATTTTAATATGGCGTCCGCGAAGTGGAGCGGGAATAAATAAAAAATTATTTGTTACTCTTACAATATTATATTATTATTTAAATAATTGAGTGTACCCTTTTCCAAATTTCAACACATTCCAATGACGCGAACTGGTGCAAAATTGGCCTATCCAATGATAGCTTAATACTATCTATGCGTGGTTATTGCTTGAGCACACCTATTACCTAATATATACCAAACCCACACGATAAGGAACAAGGACCAAATTAAATATCTCACTGCATTTCTCTAACCAGTACCTAACCTACCGAAAAATCCGGTCAAGTGCGAGTCGGACTCGCGCACCGAGGGTTCCGTATTGAAGTCCGTACTTCAAAAATATACCTTTTCATGTACTTTAATTCATTTGCAATAAGGTCCATTTTGACTTGCCTAGATCTCTAAAGTTTTTTGTAAATTTCTCCAAATCTATAAATTTTGACGACTTCGTTTTATTTTTCCCGTAAAATATAAGTAACTATCAAGGCTCGGAAAAACGCCCGTCAATTTGAGATAATTGGAACGGTAATTTTTTGAACATTTTTGGTTTTAAATCAAAAAGTACGTCACGAAAAGTTATAAAGAAAATAGTTTCGAAATGTGCAGATTAAGCCCTTTCACATGACAGCCCATTTGCTATAATCAAATCACTTTCATTTTTCAACCCCCCATTCTAGACCCCCGAAAACAGATGCGGCAAGCAAGTTATACAACTATGCCATAATTCAAGTTAATAGCTAGTGTAATTGCTGAGAAAAACTGCTGTGACATACAGACAGACAACTTTTTTACCATTTTGGTACGGAACACTAAAAAGGGATTGGCATTAAGACGGAGATAACTTAGGTATATATAGACTTGCAATACCACTAATCTTTTAGCAATATCGCAGTTTTATGACGTCATAATGTGCAATTGCAGTAATCGGCATATCTTAATGTTCGTCCGATAGATACCTAAGTACCTACTAGTTGTGTATTTTTTTCAAATAGGTTCCGTACTTTCGGTGTCTGCTGTTTGGGCGAAAATTTATATATTAATATATAATTAATATATAAATTTTCATTTCTCAAAAGGCAATTTGTATTACTTTTGTTTTATTATCACTTGTCAGGATATTAAAACGGCTATTTAAATCGGTTAGGTTAGGCTAGACTTGTGACTATAAAATGCGAACAGCTGCGGCAGAAAATACATTTTTGGCAAATGAAATGTGACCAAAAAAATTCGCTGGAACGACAGATACGAGGTGACTCGTGAGTCAACTGATATGACATATGTTTGTATATTTGACTGTCACTTGAGTATTGTTGATCCGATCTTCATGAAAAGTAGAAGGGTAGACGATGCAAATACAATTTCTAAGTTCGAAAATGAGCAGGATCGGTTAAGGGGTTACAGGGTAAGGGGAAACGAGCACACAGGCTATGTGATGGTAAATGGGGTCTCAGGTTCTAGGACATTTTAGATCTCAAGATTGCAAATTGGTTGCCAATCTTGATCCCAAGATTGGAACGCTTCGCTTATTTGTCACTTCATGATGACGTCATATCGTATTTACCAAGACTTCGATCGTGTTACAATGAGTCCGCTCATGACCACGGTCGTTGCAACACGATCCGTTTTAAAATAATAACAGTAAACGCCAAACTATAAAACGACCGTTTTACCAACAATGTAATCTACACACTGCCATATAAATTTAGCAATTTTTCATCATCCGTTCATTAGAAGCCTCTAAGAGAAGTTTGTCTTTGCATAGTCACGGGCCTTAGAGGCTATCCAGATGACGCGTCTTACGCTTGCGCCGAACACTCGCGCGTCACTCGCGCGTTCCCGAGATACTAGAGCTACATACATCTAGGAGGAAACGCGCGGCAGCATCCGGACGGAGTATGCAGCTCTAGTATCCCGGGAACGCGCGTGTCTACGCGCGAGCGTAAGACACGTCATCTGGATGCTCTTCCGATCCTCTTAAACAATATCCTGAAGCTTTCCCATTGCACGCGGATCTTCACGACCTTCACGTCCCCAATACAATCAGTAACCAAATGCATATCGTATCTATATTTACTAATCCTTATCACCACGCGACTGCTTCGTGATAGAGAAGTGTTAGCGTGATAGTCACAACTGTATCATGATCAGATCACGATGGGAAAGTTTTAATGACGATACATTTAGGTATGATAACTACTAATTGCCATTAAAAAAAGAGCAAGAGGGCTTTGCCGTTTGGGGATTGCGCGCTCTGTGGGAAGGCATACGGAGAATGGATGTATGCAATGACATGTACAGTCGAGGACAGAAAGATGTTTACACTTTTTCACCTTATTCCATTGTAATAAGGTCCAAAAGTGTATACATCTTTCTGTCCTCGACTGTACCTAACGGCAAAACGCCCGCATCCGTCACCCGGTCGCCCGTTGCCCGCGGCGGGTGGTCAGAGAACCTAAGTGCCTGACGCAAATGACCTTGCCCTGATGCTGCAATTAAAATCTGTATTTCCTGAACTTATAATAACTGGGTCATAGTTCATACACAGTCACAGAAACAAAAGTTGTCTCTCATGTTCCAGAAGGTTAAGGACTGAAACCAAATTTTTCGAGTTAGGATAGTATCCGCGTAATGGGAGTCTGGTGTAGTTTTGGCCTGAAAACTCCTACGTCAAAGTCAAAGTCAAATATTTATTCAGTAAATTGGCCACATACGGGCTCTTTTTACACGTCAGTAATATAGAGTGAATCTACCAGCGCTTCGGACAAGACCATCATTGCGGAGAAGAAGCGCCGCAAGAAACTCCAGCAGAAGGTCATTTTTTCAAATATAAAATACAATAATACTTAAAAGTAAGTTACATTACAAGGTAATAAAGTAACAAATATTAATTATTAGAACTAGCAAAAAATTAAAACATTACAAATGTAAGGTCAAATACGTTACACTAAATGTAATGACTAGGAGAACAACACGACGAGGTCTCTTCGTCAAAAGCCATACTTAACTGGAATAATTAACTGAACAAGTCCTTGCAAAACCAGGCCTGAACTATGTAAATCAATGCAGCGGGCGTATGCATGCACGAGATAAAATTTGACAACATCTGGCCCGTGTTCGAGCGCCAAAATATATCGCGTGAAATATAGGTGCCTTTCACTCTCAGTCCTGATGCTGCAGGGTTCAAAGGCAGTCAGATTTTGACTTGTTATACCCACGACTTGTATCTCAATCCAAACGTCGGGGTCGGGTCCATATTGGTTCATACAAAATTCTTATTCCGATTTTTGGTTTTACTACCGATTTGTATTCCTAATAATCACTCTTCATAATTTTTTTCCTCATACTTTTTTTGTTCATAACTTATTATTACTACCATCGGAACTCATAACAGACAGTTATCATTTTTTTTTATTAATACTCATTTGTATATATAATAATCACACTTCATAATTTTTTTTCTTATACTTTTTTTGTTCATACATTTTTATTACTACCAACGGAGCAGGGACTTAGAAATAGAAGGGTGATTCTTCGCTCATCGTCTACTATATGTAAGTATTAGTTAAAAATATGTTCATTTCTGGCGCTTCGCCGGCCGCTACCGCGGCACGCTCGCTTCGCTCGCTCGGCTCGCGCGCTGTAGGGTCGCAACTCTACCTAACACTCCTCCTCGCTTCGCTCGTCGTCGTACCTAATGGAGACCTTCGTTATGAATTAGAATGATTAGGAGTTTCGATCGTTAGTATCAGAAAATATATGAAAACAAATATTAGTATAAACAAGGTGTATAATTAGTGATATTATGAAATCTGATGATTATGAGAAAAAAAATTATGTACAATGATCATTAGGTTGTAAAATTGTATGAGATACATTTTCGGAGTTCCAATAATCTAATTTGCAATTTTATATGAACTTTGGCGCACCCGTCGGGGTCAGGATTAGGTTCTGTTTAGTTATTTCAGTATGTAAATCATGTTAGTTTTATACAAAGTATTCTTTACAAAACAAGTTCATCTTGATAATGAGATCCATTGTCTAAATAGTTAACTATATTTTGAAAATATTTCATTCTATCTTTTTCCACACTTACTTCATTACATTCCCGTTCTCACGACTTTTTTTCATAACCCCCGTTGCAAAACAGCGGGTGTTAATAAGTTTGACGTGTGTATTTAACTATGTACCTATCTGTCTGTGGCATCGTAGTTCACAAACGGATGAACCGATTTTTTTTTTAAAGTTGACCTTAATCTTGAGTGTTCTTAGCTAAGTTTGGTATACATTCGTTGGGCCATTTAAGAATTACATATAAGGTCAAGGATCGCAATTTAGTCGGGCGTTTTTATTTATATAACTTTATTGCTAGAGACGGCACCTATATAGAAACAATGTCACGTACAGTCAGCATCAAATAAATAGGAGCAGCGAAAGTGGCCAAATATATCGCAACACATCTTTATTTCTATAGGAATAAGGATGTGTTGCGATATATTTGCCCATTTTGGCTGCTCCTATGTATTTGACGCTGACTGTACGCAAATTAAATTTACATTTTTAATAAAAGGAGAATGCGGGTATTACGAGCAATGTAACGGCAATCAGCCCGCGCCTGTCCCGCGCCCGCGTTGTGTGTGTTTACGCTTTATAGTAACAAAATCAGTAACTGTTACATTGGTAGTATAATAATTTTCACTTAAGACATTTGTCAATTAAAAACAGTATGATCCGTTTATGAAAGTTTTGGGTTAAATTATAACGATAAAAAACCACTAGCATATGGGATTTATTATGCATATATTATATATAAATATAATAAAATAAATAAATATTTGTGTGATGAGCGCGAGTATTTGTACCTGAGTCATGGTTGTTTTCTATGTATTTAAGTATGTATTTCTCTATATAAGTATGTTTATCGTTGTCTAGTACCCATAGTACAAGCCTAGAGCTTAGTTTGGGACTAGGTCAATTTGTGTGAGACTGTCCGCTGATATTTATTATTATTTATTATTATTATATCCCTACTAATATTATAAATGCGAAAGTAACTCTGTCTGTCTGTTACCTCTTCACGCTTAAACCGCTAACGCTGAACCGATTTAGATGAAAGGTATGGAGATAGTTTGAGCCCCGGGGAGGACATAGGATAGATTTTATCCCGGAAAATATGATAGTTCCCGTGGGATACATGAGAAACGACTTCTACGCGGACGGAGTCGCGGGCTAAAGCTAGTCTTCACTAAAAGAAAAACAATTCAACGTCGAAATGTTCAATACAAAATTATTATATCGTCCTACCTTACCTTGTTACTAGAACTAACTTCTTATTTGTATTGCTGCCTAACCAAGAAAACAATATAAAATGCATATAACCAACGCAGTAATGGATTTGTCATACATCTTTCCTACACAATCTTATTTATAACATTACAAACTTATAGAAGCAAGTGACAAAATCTAGAACTAAAATTACTTTATACATAGTTCCTTCAAGACGTTGATACCAGCGCGTTTTTCAACGGCAAAACTAACTTCGGTTTGATAATGCTTAAAGTACTGGCTGTATGCAAAATTGTTTAGTTTTTTAACACTCCTTGGCTAAGGCTCGCGCGAAGAGGACGTATATCTATATTTCTAGTGAAGATGGTGTTAATTTGTGTGATGATTTGTTCTCTGTGCGTCGGAATGACGATGTCTACAACGGTAATTACTTTGATTTAAAACAGATTTAGTTTGAATGTGAGTCATGATTTTGAGATAGATCTTTAGGATGTTAATTAGAAACCTAAATCGGATTTACTGTTCTTAATATAGTAGTAGAGGATCCAAATAGGGAACGACCTTCACCCGTCTGTTTAATGGATAAAAAGTATTTTATTATTTTTAAATTTAATATGTTAAGTAATCGCGAATAGGTTGACTGATAAAATTTAGTCCAGAATATGAGTACTAAATTAAAAATGTAAAAGGGTCATACACAGTCATAGAAACAAAAGTTGTCTCTCCTGTTCCAGAAAGTTAAGGACTTTGAAACCAGATTTTTCGGGTTAGGATATATCCGCGTAATGGGAGTCTGGTGTAGTTTTGGCCTGTATCGAAATTATACGAGTTAACAACACCCACGTCGTTAACTTTTAGGAACAGAAGGGACAATTTTGAACCTAACTCTGTGTATGACCCAAAAATGTTTTTAAACCATTGCACTTGTTTGTTTAATAGACAAATTACATGGGTGATTATCAAAAAATTGTACGTAGTTAAGGCCTTAATTAAGAAACGCTAATTTTCTTCCTTTGCGTGACGAAAGTTAAACATATTTATTTATTTATTTAATACTGACACCAACAGAATACAATGCTGACATAATAAGAGAATTATTTTTAGCCATATGATTGATTGATTGTACGCTTAACTTTCGTAACACAGTGGAAGACAATTAACGTTTCTTAATTAAGGCCTTAACTACGTACAATTTTTTTGATAATCATCCACATACCCATTGAAAGTATGAAGCCTATAGAATATGCAATCATTATGTTGACTATTTTTTCTTCCCCTTTTGTTTATATCTGCCTACCCAATACTTATGGCGGTAGTAGTGTAGTAGGTAGTATATACGAGTAATTCGTAAATTATATATTTAGAATATATGTATACTTCTTTTAAACCATATTTTTATTTCAAAAGGTTAGTTGTAATACTCAAGAGGTTACCCAAATGTATTTTACTTGGTTAAATAATTTAACTAAATAACCTTTTTTGAAATACCCTATTAATTAGAGGTCAAAATTATATATACGATTGAAATGAAGTACGAACCATATTACTGTTTTAATAAAAGTTGGTGTTTTGTATACATATTTTTGTAAATATTTAACTTATCGTAAATATTTATAACTACCATCGAATGTATTATCACTACCTCTCTCTCTCTCTCTCTCTTAATTTAAGAGCTCTGCTCTTGTCGATGGAGCAATTTCCATTCCTCTCTCCTCTCTGCCAGCTCCTTGACCTCTATATACGACACGACCTGCACCTTCTCCTTAATTTGGTCCATGTAGCTTCTTCTTGGTCTTCCTCTCCCTCTCCTGCCTTCAATCTTTCCCTCTATAAGGTTTTTGATAAGCTTGTCGTGCCGCAATAAATGGCCAATCATCCCTCCTCTTCTGTTCTCTATAATCTCCAATATCCTTCTTTTCTCCTTTACCCTCGCCAACACTTCTTGATTCGATACCATTTCCGTCCAACAGATTCCTTCCATCCTTCTCCAGCACCACATCTCAAATGCTTCCAGCCTCTCTCTGTCCCTCTGTTTTAGTGTCCATGCCTCGCTTCCATATAGTGATATACTCCATATGTATGATTTTATATCACTACCTACATATTATAAAATAAAGTCTCCCCACCGCGTCCGTCTATCTGTTCGCGAACTCAAAAATTACTGAACGGATTTTCATACAGTTTGCACCAATGGACGGAGTGATTCATGAGGAAGGTTTCGGTGTATAATTCATTAGAGTTACCCGTGCGAAACCGGAGCGGGTCGCTAGTTTTTTTTCTAAAAACATCTTCAAAACATCGATCAATAATATCCCTTGATTTGATTCCACTTGAGGACTGTGAACCAACTGCAAAATCTAGCCTTTTCATACAAACGGCGATAACGTTTTCCACTCCCTAAACGTTAACCGAATTTAACCAATTTTTGATATGTGGTCAATCGGAACAAAAACTATGTCCGTACGTTTCGTTTTTTAAAATATTGATTAGTTATAAAGAGATTATGGTCGAAATTACTTTTGTATGAAAACAATAAAACGGGAATAAATCGAAATTTATTAATTATATTGAAAAAAACGAAACGGACAGACATAGTTATTGTTCTGACTGACACCGTATCAAAAATTGGTCGGAATTGGTTAACATTTAGGGGGTGGAAAACGTTATCGCCGTTTGTATGGAAAGCCGTCCCCTCACAATCCTCTTAATCGACCAATGTCGGAAAGTCACGGTACCTAGATAAAACATAAATTACAAGATATAAATACTCTTCAATGATAAAAAGGGCACCGACCGGTCATGCATTCATACCGTGCACATCACTAATTACTATTGAGCTCTGCTTTGTACAAATTTCAATGGTTACCAAGTCTAAAGTACACTGGTCACCCAAAACGCCTTGACACACAATGAACTTGCAGTTGCATAAAAAATAGGGCTCAAGTTATTTTGGTGATGGGTTCCCTAATTTCTTTATGCATTGGGTATAGATCGACCTCTGATTAGTAATAAATAAGTTGATAAGACGGGTCTTTCGTGATTGGTCGGTGTATGCTTGCGTCGTCACGTACGCATGGGATTTGAATTTAGTCCATTGAGGTATTGCTTTTGATACAATAATCACCATATCTAAATCTACAGTAATCGACTATGGAAGTATCAATTAAGGTAAAGGACACAGTGTCCTTTACCTTAATTGATACTTCTATAGTAGTAAGTAAGTTTCCATAAATAATCTGCCACTAGTACCACTTACCGAAATAAGGGTATACTTTTCAAATAGGTGTCGAGTAGAATTAAGAATCGTAGTACAGTACATGATGTCACCTATATAATACAGGGTTAAATTAAAATTTGAATTTTTTTCGTGATTTCGGGGTTGGTCCCATAGTGAAAGTTGGTCAGTATGACTTACTGATTTACTGCCGCACTCAGAGACGTCAATAAATTTTTAAGTTTGATTAAAGTTGCTGCGTCTTATTCTATTGCTATGAAAAGAAAGTGACAGCAGCTACTTTAATGAAACTTAAAACTTAATTGACGTCTCTGAGTGCGGCCGTTAATCTCCAAAATTTCGTTACTGAATTTAATTTAACCCTGATTAGGTGACATCAATGCACTGTAATCGTTTTCCCATCATTATAAAAACACAATAAGTTTTCTTGCATAATTAATTGTTTACTTAAATGGCTAAACCAGAGATTATCAAGTTTTGGACATACCTATTGTTCCGAACCAACTCGAACACGCCTTTTTTGTCTGTGATTCAAACAGCTTGACACTGTAGCTGTCATCTGTCACTGCTGACACTTGAACGACTTGAAAGAAACCGTTTGTAATTGGCTAAGTGCCTTGCATCAAGAGCCATAACACAAGGAGAAAAAAAACCGTTAGTAATGTAAGGTTTTTCTAAAGGGGTTTTTATTGTTGTTTTTAAATATTAGTGCTGTGGAGGTTGGGCCGATATACGCGTTTGTGAAAAGGCCGGAATATAAATAAAAAAAAAATGTAACTTGGAGAAGCTGTTGCCTTGTATGGAACTGTATCATATGTTAGGTTTCACAATCTTAATAAATCAATTATTCTATCTGACTCTTTGAGTTGTTAGCAGGATTTGATGGGATTTCCATTTCATTCTAGGGATAATTCCTACTTATATCTATTTATTAACGACAAACTTAGAAAATGCCGGCTAGCCAACACTGAGGTGGTATGGATCCGTAGCCATCGCGGCATAGTGTGCAATGAGATAGTGGATGTCTGTGCTAAGGAGGCTGTTCAACTTGGTGTCGATACTTGGGTTAAATGTTTCACTCGCGACTTAAGAACACTCATAAAACCTCAAATGGAGACTAATTGGAACAATTCATGGCAAATATCGCGTCAGATTAAGGGTATGATAAAGTAAACTTCGAGTCATACAAAATTATTCTTTAGGCGACGACGACGGGACGAGACGGGCACGTCACGAAGGATTAATTAATACAACCCGATCTTTCACTGTAAAATTTGTGGTACCTTCTTCTTCGAGACAGTGCTTGCTGCTTGGTGGCATGATTATGGTAGATGGTGGAAGTGGAGCGAACCGGGCATTGGACCCTACACAAGGGCATAGTTTAAATACAGGGTGTCCTATCAGTAACCCACATTGACACCGGAGGTAGACCAGCCCAAGACGGACCGAACGAGACATATGTTTTTTTCTTTTTTTGACTTTTGTTTTTTTTTTTAACGGAGTGGATATGCGTTACGCATTGTCCCCACACCGAACCAGCCTAACATTTTTTTTTTTTTTTTTTTTTTTTTTAGCCTGTCTTAATGTCCCACTGCTGGGCAAAGGCCTCCCCTCTTTTCCGCCATTCGTCCCTATTGAGCGCGTGCTCCCGCCACTCGCTCCGAAACGCGTCCAAGTCATCCCGCCATCTCCTTTTTGGTCTGCCTCTGCTCCGGTGGCCATCTAACGGGGTCCATTCGGTAGCAGCTTTGGCCCACCGTTCCGGATGCATCCGGCAGACATGTCCAGCCCAGTCCCACTTGAGCTTAGCGGTCTTGGCACCCACATCTGCTATACCAGTTTTGGAGCGCAGTTCGGTGTTTCTGATCTTGTCAGTTCTACGAACACCTAACATTGTCGTAGTAAAAATCGCATGGTTTTCAAGATTTGCCAGTTTAAAGTTCTTTTCCGGTACAAACTTTAAACTGGCATATCTCGAAAACCATGCGACTTTTACTGAGGTCATGTTAGGCTGGTTCGGTCGGTCTTAGGCTGGTCTACCTCCGGTGTCAATGTGGGTGACTGATATTGGGACACCCTGTATAGCTAAAGCAGTAAAGAAACTACGAACAAATGTTCGAAACGTCGCACTCACACAGACGCACGTCTCACGCGTGGGCTACACGGTTTCAAACAATTAACGGTTTAAAACAGGCGGCTTAAAACCATGTAGACAGTGGTTTTAAACCTTTCGCATGGCCTTAAACGCCCTTGGCAGTGCTGTCAATGGCGGATGACGCGAGGAGACGAAAGGTTGAGACGTGCGTCTGTGTGAGTGCGACGTTCGAACGTTTGCTCGTAGTTTCTTATACTGCTCTAGCTATATTTATACTGTGACAAGGGCCTGTCATACAATCAACATAGTAACATGTATCTTCTTGTTGCAGGACTCTTACAAAGCCGGCATCACTACAACCGGTCTTGGTCCTGACGCGTATGCGACCCTTATTAGAGAAGCCGCGAGATCTGTGAGTATCTAAAGCAGCGATCACACCACCCTAACGAGAGGGACGCCGTAATACGTTGGAATGAGATGGAGATATCTCTATACGTATCTAACGTATTGCGGCGTCCCTCTCGTTAGGGTTGGGAAAGGGTGGTGTTATGGCTATAACCTCCATCCATTTTCCATGTTTAGACGACGCGGTTAGTTGGTAGTGAGCTGCCTTCGGAGCTTATGCTCTCGGGTTCGAGTCCAAGGGCAAAGTATGAATTTCTTCATACCAGTGTGTTTATCGTTGTCCTGTACCCACGGTACAAGCCTAGAGCTTAAGTTTCGGATTAAGTCAATTTCTATGAGATTCCTCCGATTTTTAAAAAATGTTATATTGTCGTCAAGATTCTAAAACTTGCGTTTAATATGTCACCTTATTGCGACAAGGTTCTACTTGACTGACTTGCCTTCCACACGTGCCGGCTGCCGGATAGCCGGCCGGCGGCGAAGTGTATGGCCATGTACGTTATCTTTCACACGTACCGGCGTCATTTGCCCGGCAACCCGGCAACCAGCACGTGTACAAAAGCACTAAATGTGATGTTCTCAATATAAACGGACCTTATGGAGGAAGGCGGTTACGCTCTTCTTATTCTTGTAACTATACGGATAATATGGTAACAGTTCTAAAAACGGCGTAACCGCCTGCCTCCATAAGGTCCCTTTATATTGAGAACGTCACAAATAGATTCGCAGTCAGTTCATCATATGCAAACGTGATGTAGCATGTTACTAACGACCTATCAAACCAAAGACAGACCATATTGACGCGGTTAGGTTATGGTAGAGTTGTATTATAAATATAATACCACTGAGATGTTACGAGTAAGTTATTCAGGCGGAAATTAATTTAGGATAAATGATCATGTACTGTGATTCCATTAGGATAAGAACTAATAAAATTGAATTTCGAATGTACATCCTAATTTGGCATAGGATTATGGCATAAGATTTTCGATATTTCAGGTATTAAAATTTTACGGGTAGTAAAATTGCCTCAAGAATATCGTTAAATTCTGCGCGAAAACGTTTTATAGATTCATTTATGGACCGTGTAGGTGAATAACAATTCATTCTAAGTTTTAGCGACTCTGTATGCTTATTTCATAGCGAACTACCAAAGTAACTTGATTCTTTGTTGCAGGATGTCGATATTCTCTTGCTGCCTGGGATTCCAGACATTTCCACATCAACAGCTGATTATTATGACAAAGTAAGTTTAAAAGTGATTGCAAACGATAATCACAGCATGTTGGTACCTACATTGTTCTAATAAATGATGCAAGACACTTAAGAATGTATCGTGTAGCCTCGGACCCCTCTCACTCATGACTATTGAACCCTTCAAGGGTCCATAGATCCCGCATTAAGACACTCTGCCAAAAGTTACGCTGTCAGACTTCTGTACGCATATTTTAATTTTCTTCACGTGTTTGTCAGCGAATCGTGATGGCATTACAAATAAAATGTGCGAATTCATCGTCATAATTAAAACTTGGTCTTTTTCCTTCGCAGCAATTCGATAATAGCACAAGATAACCGATTCACTATGAGACATCAAGTCGTCGATAAGATGCCGTCGCGTGTTTAAAAGTTCCGTTGACTGACCACTGACATTAACTTAACAAATATAAACAAAGCTATCTGGAATCTTTAAAACAACTGTTTTTAGGGTTCCGTAGTCAAACTAGGAACCCTTATAGTTTCGCCATGTCCGTCCGTCTGTCCGTCTGTCCGCAGCAGAGCTCAGAGACTCTTACTACAAAGCTGTTATTTGGCATGAATATACATGTTTGTCACATCAACAAAGTAGTAAAAAAAATCGCGAAAAACTTTTTTTTTAGGCTACCTCCCCTACACGTAAAGTGGGGATGGTTTTTTTCTCGTCTACCACGTGGTGTGGGGTGTCGTTGCATAGCTTTTTCAAAAATATAGCGGGTCAAGGGTATTAGTCAAGTGTCGTCCCCCCCCATCATCATCATCCGCCGCAAGACGTCCACTGCTGGACAAAGGTCTTCCCCAAGGTTTACTACAACGATCGGTCCTCTGCTGCTGTTATCCGGCGGAATTGTTGTTTGTGTTTGTAAGAATGGCGACGGAACCCTACACTGAGCGTGGTCCGACATGCTCTTGCCCGGTGTTATTACAAGATTATATTTAACTTAATTTTTTTATTATTATTAGCCTTTATTTCAGACATTTGATTAGTAATCAACTATATCACATTTTCTTCGCTTCTGAATGTCTGTTTGCCAGTCGGCAAAGGCCTCCTCCAACCCTCTCCATTCATCTCTGTCTTGTGCCACTCCACTCCAGGTTAGTCCAGCGACTTGGCAGATGTCTTCATCCCATCTCTTTAGTGGTCTGCCTCTTTTCCTTTGCTCATTTGCTCCATTTGTCTTGCCCCTTATTATGTGACCAGACCACTTCCATTTCAGTCTTCGGATTTTAGTTGTTATTTCAACGTATTTTTTTCGAATTCCTAACATGCTCCTTTCCATTGCATGTTGGCACCATTCCATTTTGGAAGTGGAATACCTAGTTGTGGCCCATGTTTGGCTTCCATACATCAGGACAGGTAGTAAAATCTGTGATTATGGGTAAAATATTATAAGTAAGTTTACTGGATGTCGTTATCTGCCAAAATTTAGAATATGTACACGGGTGTGAAGGGTGAATATGTGAAGGGTGTAAAAAAAATGCGTTCAATAAAAAACCGTTTGTAGGGTCACTGACCCCTAGCACAATCATCATCATCATCATCATTTCAGCCGAAAGACGTCGACGGGTCCAGCAGTCCACATAGGCCTCCCCCAAGGTTTGCCACAAGGACCGGTCCTGCACCGCTTGCATCCATCGGTTTCCCGCAATCTTAACCACGTCGGAGTTGTTGGAGCTCCTACCACAATGCAAGCAGAAACATCTTGAAATCATTAAGGCAGACTGTTTTTTTTGTAACAGATCGTGAAAACCATCTCAACCGCAGCCAAGGAGCATAATATTTACGTCGTGTCGCAGTTGATGGAGAAAGTCCGATGCGACGAGAAGACAGAGCCGATCAGAAGCAACTTGGTCTTCAACAGACAGGGCTCAATCATTTCTGTGTAAGACATCTTTAACTACGAGTATTTGAGTATCTTCTTTTTCTTTTTCTACAGCATTTGGTTTTAAGTCTACTGTTGGGGATAATACCTCTCGAAGAAATTCCCGATTTGCTGTATTTTCAATTAATCTGCTCCTAATGATTTAGCATACTCTTTACGAGTAATAACCAAAGAAAGGACAATCTCACACAAATTTCTTTAGTCCCAAACTTAACTCTAGGCTTGTAATATTTGTAGACATAAACATACTTATATAGAGAAAAACATACATATACATGGAGAACATCCAAGACTTATTACACAAATATTTGCCTATACCGGGATTCGAACCTGGGACCGCTAGCTTCGTAGACAGTCCCAAACTAACTAGCAGTTCTAATGGACTGCCCATTAGTATTGCTTCATTTAATTTCCTGGTCTAGATAAACATTACCAAGAATGTTCATTCTTACTGTATCACATAGGTAATATTGTGTTTAATTGTTTCGACGTCGCCGCATATTCTACAATCTGTACAATGGGGCTAGACAAGTTGCAGTTGCAGACTTTACTGTTTATGTTATGTTTGAAAATTGTACAGTACCTGCTTCCAGCTTTTTAATAACGTTCGGGTGGCTATCGTTATCTATCACGCTTGCACTCGCAACTGACAGTATACATATTTGTCACTCGTTGTCATAGAAATACAAAGATTGCCGATAGCTATTAAGAAACTGGAAGTCGTTATGTATGTTGTATAGCGCCGCTGTCAAAATGTGTAGGCCCGTCTTGGAAAAATATAGTTTGATGGCGCGGTTAGTCTAGACTTGTGCACCCCTTCTTGAAAAAGGCGCAAGGCACCGTTTATCATCATCATTGCGTATGGCAATCATCCTGCATGGATCAAACGTCAATGTCCAGGTGTTTCAGCCAGTTTACTGCGGCGGGCGTTAAATTTATGCAGCTCCTCCATGCCTCCAGGAAAACAGCGAAGTGGGCAATCAAGGCACCGTTGAGTACTGTAGAGGGGTCATTGTATAAAAGATTTCACAGGGTCGAAGAGAACCTCATGAGGATTGTGAGTTGACGGCTTTCCATACAAACGGCGATAACGTTTTCCACCCCCTAAATGTTAACCGAATTCGACCAATTTTGTTGACATTTTGTTCCGACTGACCACATATAAAAATTGGTCGAAATCGGTTAACATTTAGGGGGTGCAAACGTTATTTATTTATTTTACATGCCAACAGCACATACACATCACAATTGAGATACCCACATACACAGAGTTTACAATTAAAATTTAGGGACTATAAGTGTCGCACTCAGAGACGTCAATTAATTTTTAAGTTTGATTAAAGTTGCTGCGTCTTATTCTATTGCTATAGCAATGAAAGTGACAGAAGCAACTTTAATCAAACTTTAAAGTTAATTGACGTCTCTGAGTGCGGCCGTAAAGCTAAAAGTTAAAACAATGAATTTAACAACAAATGAACATTTCAAAAATATAATTATATTCGCCGTTTGTATGGAAAGCCGTCAACAATCCTCTTAAACAAGATATGATAAGGTCTCTTCACCTCATTTAACCTCTCATCGAGAATCAGTTTATACAATGCATAAGTGCCTACTGATATCTATTTGATAAACATTCTCATGCAGTATATGCATCATTTTAAGTCAATATTTTGTGTTTTTGCAGAAATGTTCAGTGATTATAATTTTATTATAAACACTTGTTAATTTACACAATGCTATGACAGATTTTCTGTATCTTTCTAGTAAGCACAGGCTATGTTTAATAAGTTTTGCTAATAATATGTTAGAACATGACTAATCACATGACCATGATACATGCTGTCTTGCTTTAGCTTGGATACGTACTATAATTATATGCATTGATGACGACGTGTCCTAGTTGGATGTTACCCTGCCTACGAAGGTTCCAGGGCAAAAATTCGCACGATGAACGTGAATATTTGGTCCTGAGTCTTGGCCAGTTCTGGATACCTTCTATGTATTTAAGTATATATATCTATATGTAATAAGTAAGTTTATCGTTGTCTAGTTCCTATAGTACAAGCGTAGAACTTAGATTGGGACTAGATCAATTTGTGTGAGTGTTCCGTGATGTTAATTTATTTTTTCTACCTTTTTACTTCCATATAGTCTTCTACATCTTTACTGTAAAATGTATCTTCAGCAATAACACTTATTCCGTCTTCATCAGCTACCGAAAGCCCCTGGATCCCAGCGCCAGCTGCAACGTCACCACAGAGATCGGCAGCTTTATCACGGATTTTGGCGTGACCTTCGGAGTGCTCATGGCTGAGGACCTGGTGCTCCAGAATCTTGGAGGACTGAAGGTCAAGAATTTCGTGCTGGCTGGAAGTTTTCACACTGAGACTGCTGTCTTGGCAGGTTTGTAGGCTGATAGTGAGGTTCTAATTTTTTTTTAAATTAACTGCGGCTCCCCATCATGTTTCAACACTTTCAACATTGTATCTAATCGAAGTAGATAAAGTAATTGATTACCCGATTAAAGTTAGTTTCCAATAATTGAACCGCCAATAGGTTAGGTAACTTAAGAGTTAAAATTTGACGTTTAACACATACAAAATAAGTCAAAATAATTTGAAGAAACCTTTTGTCGTTTGAGTATTGGAACGATTATTAAAAAATATACATGAGTTACACACTCAGATGCAAAATGGCTAAACACCAAATCATCCACAGCTCCTCAATTCTTCACGACGTGGGCGTACACCACCAATGCCAATCTGCTGTCGACTTCAGGAGTCTTCGTCGGGAAAGCTGGTTCAAGCGGCAGGGGGGGCGATATTATAGTAGCGGAACTGAACAAAGACGGAGAAGGTAGGTCTTCTGATTAAACTTAAGTCTTTATAATACTGCGTTTTATGGACTAAGTAAATGATTGTGTACACGTTACATCTGTACCAAGAGTCGAATCGCTTTTGGTTTGCAAAATATAGACTTAGATATGTCAAAGAATTAGATCTAACTTTACTAATTTCTTTAGCTTCCATCACCCACCCCTCGAGCATCGTCAGATCTCCGTTCTCTGAGGACCTGAGCCAGTACACCATCAAGCCCCTCGACCTGGCTGCCAGCACATTTGGAGTGCAAGAGACCGTGTGCCATGGGCAGTTCTGCTGCCAATTCTACGTGAAGACCAGTTCCGCTGGTAAGGAAAGATGCTGTTTCTTCACATACCTATCACGTTGGAGAAAGACCACCCACAAGCGCTATACAGGTGATCAATCCAAATGGGGCAGTGAGGGGAAATCTGAAATTATAAGAGATACTAGGGTCTTAAGAACCCTGACTTCGATTTTTTAATTTAGAAAATTGCTATCAAACTTTTTTAAAACTTAACTTTAGAGATTCCCCTGGTGTTGCTGGCTAGTTCGTGGTGATCATTTGGCTTGCGTGCCGCTTAACAAAACAATGACTGCTGTTGCGTGACCTATTATGCATTTTCTTACATTGTTTTCTTGTAATCTTTCCCTGTATTGTCTCATCTTGTGACTTCGTAATTCTATTATTAAATACGTGAGGTTCTTTACCGTTCTTTGCTCAATTCGTTGTGTTGTGATTTGTTAATTTTATTTCATATCTATATAGATTGCACTAAGATAAGGTATTTAATTTTTATTTATGCACTTCTTTACTGAAGAGTTTTTAAGATTTTGAAACGACTAAATACCTATAAAATTTCAACAAGGTCAAAGTGTAAAACAATAAAAGTGTCTCGTCCTGACTTTTATTACCTTTTATTACTAAGCGACTATTGCGATTTTCACATTTTTATTGCGATTTAATCGAGACGGGACACTTTTATTTTGAACCGTAAGCGTTAAGTTAGAATATGGAATAGATGTATTCATTTCCCTAGCACCTGTCAAATTTTATCTCGTGCATGCATGCTAGGGGGCCAGCTATGTTCCATACGCAGTTGACGTAACATCGCGCGATCACTTATCTCAGTAACATTGCAAATAACAAGTTTATCCTACGCGCTAATAGAAAGATGATAAAATTTGATTTATATCGATTGTAATGGTGATAGCTGTAAATAGTCTTGCGAATGATTATCTTCTGAAGGTTGATTAGGCAGGTGGCAATAAGAAAGCAAGACTCATGCGTAGATTGATAAAAAATATCACACAAATTGACCAAGCCCTTAGCTCTAGGATTACAGTACCTAATGAGTACCAGAAAACTATAACCCTACTTGAATAGATAAATACATATTTAAATACATAGAAAGCCCTTAAGACTCAGGAATAAAAATCCCAAATATATTTGCCCTTACTGAGGATAAGTTGCCCATGAAGTCAGTTTGCGTAGATGCAAAGAAAACAAATGAATGTTGAACATCAATTGGACGTACTCCATTCTTATCCATCAATGTCGTCCTCCTATCCTCTAGAGCGAAGTATCTCATGGAAATGGCACGGGCCCGCTTGAGATTTCACACATATTTATGTGACAATTTACTAAAATATGATATGGTACCTCGTTTATTTAATTTTTCTTCACCGAAAAGTTCCTTATTTCAATTTGGCATAATTATACCTTCAACAGTATTAATTACCGTTATTGTCTCATAATTGTAAAATGATGGGGACTGAAAAATAACTGGGTTTAAAAAGCGCGAGTTAAACTATTAAATTAAAACCTGAATTTAGATTCCTCCTTAAATTAAATCCTAAATTAAGATCCTGAGTTTTATTTTACTATGCCTCCAAAATCACGGAAATATAATAGAAACAATTTTTATCAATTTTTATCGTTATCCTTTGGAGGCGAAATTTCTATCGCTTTAAATCTGCAAGTATACGACACAAACTTCCTTATTGCTGCATTAAGATAGGAAACATGATTGATCTAGGTTCACAAACATGATAATCGCCAGCATTGTAATCGTTGTTATTCACTATTAATTGCCGATGACCCCTGGTTATCTTCGTTGGATATAGCTGTTTTGCATATTAAATAATCTTTGTTTATATCTAAGGCCTCTTATGCTTGCACACAGCGTTTTTAAATCACGCGTATGAAGAACACGCTTATCTACGCGTTTAAAAAACGTTGTATGCATAGGCCCTAAGTAGAGTTTGCAGCGAAGATCGGCTACATAAGTCATCTTCGGGTGCACCAGCGCCCGTCCGACTAACTGCCAGAGACGTCAATTAAGTTTTAAGTGTCATTAAAGTTGCTGCGTCTTATTCTATTGCTATAGCAAAGAAAGTGACAGCAGCTACTTTAATGAAACTTAAAACTTAATTGACGTCTCTGGCAGTTAGTCGGACGGGCGCTGGTGCACCCGAAGATGACTTATGTAGCCGATCTTCGCTGCAAACTCTACTTAGGGCCTATGCATACAACGTTTTTTAAACGCGTAGATAAGCGTGTTCTTCATACGCGTGATTTAAAAACGCTGTGTGCAAGCATGGCCGAAAACGGTCGGAGAGATCATCATCATCATAATCATCATAATCATCATCATCAAGTAACCAAGTGCTTGTATCTACTGATGGCCGGTTAAATGGTAAAGCGTCAAGTGAATTTTGCAAAAAAAAACAGCGCCTTAGGCTGCTTTAACATGACTTCTCATTTTTGTTTGTTTGTTAGTCAGGCATTGATTTCCATTAGTAGTATATGTTTGGTTAAAACTTTCAGTCAATTTTGACCCGATTTCTGTTATTGGTATAGAACAAAATAGAATAGTATGATGCAATCGGATATTGGCCACAGGATTTTTGTACTCATACATTTCACGTAAACCTGCCACTAGTTTGTTCCAAAGCTATTCTGTTTCTGTAGGATTTTTAATAAATTTGGTATCTGTTTTCCCAGGTTCTGAAAACTCTGTCAACTACGGTTTGGCGGCTTTTGAGGGTGTTCGTCACTACGGAGGTCCTTACCACATCGGAACCCAGAACTGTGGAGTCGTCTCCTGTGCCGACAGCTTGAAGCGTTCTTGTGATGTTGGGTACGTTTAACATTGGTTCAATTTTATCATTATCCACGTCATCAACCAAATAGTTAAAAAATATCGCAAAGATCTCCTTACTTGTTCCCATTACGCAATATGGGTAGGTCACTGCCGCTGTTACTACTTTAAATTCTAGAGGGTGTTTAGAATATTATTCTTTCTATGGCTATTTCCGTAACTCGATATTGTCAATAAAAACGTACGCATGCATTTTTTAAGTAGGTGAATGTGTCAACAAGAACCACTTAACTGTATAATGAATGACGCACGGGTATCGAATTCTCCACATAATTTTTTTTTAAAAATCTTGCCTGTCCTTTGGTCCAAAGAGCAGATCGAGTAAACGGCAGATCAAGCTCCCAAATACAGTCACAATTAAATTCTACTCGTCACATGCATTAACGCCGACACAATCTAGTTCTGAATCAGGAACAGCTTCACAAGTCCCTCATTCCAATTTTACAGCGTCACCATACTAAGCTAATTTTCTTTTTCTACAGGTCCGTCAACAACACCAACGTTATCTTCGATGAGATTACGATCACCGGTAATTTCAAGACTAAAGACTCTGCTCAGTACCCAATCATCCTGACAACAGACTTGTCAAACATCCGATTCCAAATCAACAAGAAATGCATCAACAACACTAATGAAGTCACTGTTCATTTGTATGATAGCCAAAAACTGTTAAACTTCGGGATCTTCGGCAGGGATTTCACCAAAGACTACAATTCTAAAAATGTAGTTAACGATCAGGATGGTTTAAGATATAACCTCTCTAAATACGTCAGTAGCGACAACGTCCTAGAGTTCTTCGATTACATGTGGATCAAGTTGAGGATACCACTTGTCGTTGTTTCCATTTATATATTAGAAATGATGTAAATTTAGTATTTTAATAGTGTTATTACTGAAAGCATATGTTTCATTAACATTTTACATTCGAGACTATTCGAGAGTAATCAATGTTTACTTGGTAACTAAATTCTTTTGTAGAGAAAGGTCCATTATTGTCTTACAACAAAACTTAATCAGATCTAACCTTTCATTAATAATAATGTTGAGTGGCACTGGCACTACATTGCCACTCCTATTTTCAAGCACACACACACACAAAAATATTGCTCACTTAATTGTAAACGATTTTTGTAATGAGCTTCTGAGGGGCGTATTAAAAACTTATCTTGAAAGAAATGTCTTTTTCAAGACACGTCAAAGTAAACGTCGAGTAATAGAACTGTCATTTCTGCTGCATCTTGAGACGGGCATCTCAGCCAGGATCAGGTTATTAATACAGCCCTGAAAGTAGTAAGTATAGTGTTTTTATAGAAATATACCTACTGACAGAAGCGAGAGCGAGAGCGACAGTTTGATAGGGAAAGAGCCGATAGCTATCAATGAAATAGACTTGCTAAATATACGTTTAGCACGTCCACGGTAAATTTTAAAAATATCTACATTAAAAAAAAGTTAAAAAGCAACGTCAATTGTTTTTACCACACCTCGTCATTGAGCCATGTAATT
This sequence comes from Tortrix viridana, assembly GCA_963241965.1. Lineage (NCBI taxonomy): Eukaryota > Metazoa > Arthropoda > Insecta > Lepidoptera > Tortricidae > Tortrix > Tortrix viridana. Next base: position 1,006,260 of record OY725195.1, on the reverse strand, counting down.
TTCTGCGCGAACGTCATTATCTTCACGTGCAAAATCCACGTGACATTTTGAACTACAAGGTACCAAGAAAAGGTGACAGGTCAAGACAACATTAGTTATGGTAATTTAAATAAAGCAATACACTCGCGAATTTGCAAACAACTTGTCATCAGGTTTTCCCAGGTTTATACGCATTTTTACATATTACATATTTTATTTCTAAACACGGTTTTAGAAACAAAATGTGCGTGTTTCCGAAACATTTAAAAACTGTTGCGGTAAACACAACTGTTTATCGGAAGAAACATTTCTTCGTTGGTGGCGGGGACCGTAAGACCGTCCACACCGTATAGGCTGAAACATTGTTTCTGTAAACATCTACGTGGTGCTCAGAAACAATGTTTGAAACAATGTATCTGAAACATTGTTTCTAGTAAATCCGTGGCTTTGGGTTGGTGGCAAAAAAGAGTTGTACAGTCAGCGTCAAATAGATAGGAGCAGCCAAAATGACTAAATATATCGCAACACATCCTTATTCCTATAGTAATAAAGATGTGTTGCGATATATATCGCCACTTTCGCTGCTCTTATCTATTTGATGCTGACTGTATGTGTGGATGGAACTATATTCTCAAATGGCGACCATCACTAGCAGCAGTTTGGTGTAAATTCGATCATATTGCTAATTTGACTCCAAACAGTGCTCTCCTTATTTCCAAACTCTTTCGCCAACCTATAGTTATTACAATTTTTATTGTACTTTTATCTAAGAATAAGTTTCTTAATTTACTTAATTCTCCTCGCACGGCCCAAGTCAAATTTAATTGAAATTGGATCTTCGGTCAGGTCAAAGATCAAATTGACTTTGACAAATACTAACATTTATCCTAATGGGTCTTAAGAGGATACACTACTATAACAACAGATGTCGCACTGTTGCGTTCTGTGATTGGTCGAAATGTGAGGTCTGTGATTGGCCAATTCCCAACGGTTGTCATGTGTGACATCTAGTTTTAAACTTTTATTATTATGATTATTGATTAGTAATGGCAAATTGTTGTTTATCGTACAAACGACTGAATACTGTGATATTAGATCTTACGCATGGATAATAAATAAATATCGTTTTATTATTGTATATTTTGTTTGATTATTTTATCCATTAAAATTAGGGCTTGCAGTCCCGGGACTCTATAGGCCAGAATTGGGATTTTTGGCCTTTTATTTCAGCAATGAAAAGAATAACGTTAAATTTCAAACAATTTATTTATGACGTTAAATAATATTATAACACAGTAGCATACTGCAATTACACTTATAGACTATGGCTGTCCTACTCCTGTACTGGCTGTTCTACAGACTACGACAAAGATAGCATTATTTTGACAAATCTGAAAACGTTGAAGTTTTCTTCTCTCAGAAACTGAACATAAAATTACAAGCATGCGAATGATAATAACAAGGTTCTAAATATGCTTAATATGTTTTTAATTTTTGACTGTGTAAGTATACAAATAAACATGAAAGTTCTTGTTTATTTCGAGCAGTTAAATTTGCTTAGGCTAAGGAACTAAAAATAGCTAAAAACCAACTGTAGGTTTCCTAACTTCACAGGTCACCCTTTTGGTAAGGAATACAGCAATTAGAAATTAGCTTCTAATCAAATTAGGCTGTGCTATTTTTATACGAGTATAAACTTGATGCATTAGCACCGCCGTTTCCAATTACTTAGGGTTAAAGAGTCGTCATGACGCTAACTGTTAAGTTGGCAATCCTGTTTTGATCGGTGTTTTTTATTGGTACCGTAATAAGTATTCCTTGCTAAAGTCTACAAGCTTAAGATAGAAGAGTAGAAATGAAACTATGCATCTTAAAGGCTGGCCAGACGATAGGTTAATAACGTGATCTTTTGTTTTTGTTCGCGTCTAGCGCGTAAGTTTCATTTATTCTCTTCGCCAATGCATTTAAAGTAATGATTGCTAGAGTCTATTAGTCTATGCTATTAGTAGTAAGTCTATACAAGGCTGCTACGGTGTCTATTAGTCTTCCTTTTTTTGATAAACATCCAGTGGTCTTCGTCGTCGTCTAAGAGTGTTTTCTCTATCCAACCCATGAAGGCTTCCACCTGCGAACAAAGACGGTATTTGCAAAGCTCTAATAAGCAAATGGTCAATCACTATTTTATCAAGTCCTAACAATCGGTGACGTTTTGTAGAGCTTGTTAAAAAGACACTGGCTAATTTGGTAGGTAAGTGAACGTCCTGTGGTAGACTATGGTTTTAACTTGAACCGAAAAAAGAACGTAGCTTGGCAAAAAAGAGTCTGGAAAACCTAAGGGCGCTGCTTGGAGAAAAATTGGCAATATGATTCAAGTTTCTCGCCTCAGCTCGTCGACAGCCTATTCTAGGTCTACCATAGGTCTTAAAGAAACAAAAATATATTTATTGCCACAAGAATACATGTGAGAATTATCATGGTGATGTCTTCCGAGGTTTTAGTGGATTATGATATAACTTGTGTTTCGATTCCCTTTCAGACCCAGCCAACACAGTTGTGCATGTTGTTCAAAATTAAAAATGGATTTTATTGACCAATCAATAACAAATTATTAAACCATAAAAACAAATGAATATGAATCCTATAGTAAGTTAATAACTAAAATTCACTATTATCTGTCACTTGATACTAACTAAGCTGGGTTTAAAGGGTTATACCCTATTTATTGCGGTTAAGTAGACTTACTCTTACCCATTTTCACTAGGACCTGAGAATTACCAAAATAAGCTTATAATAATAATAATAATAATAATACTAATAATAATAATAATAATAATAATCCAGCCTACATACGTCCCACTGCTGGGCACAGGCCTCCACTCACAATGAGAGGGTTTGGGCTATAGTTCCCACGCGGGCCCAGTGCGGATCTGGAACTTCGCACACACCGTCAAATTGCTTTGCAGGTGTGTGCAGGTTTCCTTACGATGTTTTCCTTTACCGAAAAGCTCATGGTAAATTTACAAATTATATTTCGCACATAAATTCCGCAAAACTTAGAGGTGCGAGCCCGGGTTCGAACCCACGACCCTCTGCTTAAGAGTCGGCAGGTCAAACCATTAGGCTACCACGGCTTTTTTTAAAATAAGCTTACCTTGGTGTATACGTCAGGCTTTCCCCTGGCACACGGGATGCCCCAGGACACTACGCCAATCTGGCGACCTTCGCGGACCAGTGGGCCTCCGGAGTCACCCTGAAAAATTATACATAAAGACATTTTACCGGAAGAGATTACCATATCAGTGGGTGAGAAAGGAACCACTTTGTCAGTCAGTTACAATCTAGTTTAATTACAATAAAGTAGAAGTATATATACAAGATTTATAAACCTTATGCATGGCTTTAGATAACCTATGTATAACACGTCTAACACGTACGGATAATTCTTATCATAGATGTGATTCATTAACAATACGTGACGACCAGCACAGGCATTATAAAAGATTAAAACTAAAAATACACAATGAAAAACGACTGATTATCGATAACTACCTAATTCCTTACGTATGCTTACTCTTAATTGCTAACCTCTGTACAATTTCACAAGTTTGTAGAGGCATTGCCTGGTTAGAATATAATAGTCTGCGGAGCGGGCCCCTGAGGCTATCGCTTAACAAATCACTTGACCCTAGAATGTAGAATGTGTAGAATGTTTTTAATCTTCTCTTCTTTGTAAAGTTGTCTGGAAGAGATCGCTATTTAGCGATAAGACCGCCTGTTGACTTACTATGCAACACTTCTATTTCTTGTTGTATTTCTTGTTCTTGCTGTATGTGGTGTTCAATAAAGAGTTATTGTATTGTATTGTAATGTCGTCGGTGTAAGAGGCGCCACCACAGGCAGCCATGTTTTTTTCTCCACAGACGAGAGGATAGGTAAAATGTATCCTGTACACTTAAATGTGTCTGTTAAGACATTTACTGTTTCATTTGAATTTTTTGTTGTTCTGCCTCCTTTACGAGAGGCAACGGCGTATTGGAACTTGAAACGTTGACCACGAAGATGCTGCCTAATTTAGTTCACGCTTTTCATATATTGCTGCTACAAAAATGCAATTATTTTTAGAGTTCGAAATCTGTGGTTAGAACTTGAATACAGTCCAAGCAGATTTCTATAGAACAGAATATTACAGTCGTTACTAAAAGGACCAAGACTGCACAGATCTTATAATACCTTCAACCGTATTATGAAATGTCAAAATCTGCCAAATTTCAGATAGTGTAAGGGATAGAATTATACAATCCTCTTTTGCTGCCTGGCACTTGGCAGCATTTGACGCCATAAAATACGTTCCCTGATGTACCAAGAAACTTACATGACAAGCGCCCTCTCCGGCCTTGGTTAGGGCGCAGACTTGCGTCTCGAAGACGGCGTTAATCTGTTTGTGGGCTTCCTTGCACTCCTCGTACGTGATGGCCCGCAGTTCCAGCTGCATCAGGTCGTTGGGGAGACGGCCAGGGTACTGGAATTAGGGACAGTTTGTTATATTTACTCGATTGCCCAAGGAATAATGTCCTTTTATTACCCGCTGCAAAAAGTTCATTTGATTGTGGCATTGTATGTAGATCCCAAACGGATGGACGGATTTGATCAAAAGTGTTCTTAGTTAGGTCTCATGAAAATCTGTTGGGCCATTTAAGAGTTATATGCTCTGAAAGTAGGGGTCCCAATCTGCCCTGCTAAGGTAAAAGGCAGTATTTTACATAAAACTACTGTAGCAATTGCAGCCTTATAACCCAGTAATGAGGTGGCAATTATTACAGTAGTTTTGTGTAAAATGCTGCCTTTTACCTTAGCAGGGCAGCAATGTTGTCGAGGGTTTTTATATATTTATTAGTTATTAAAAGTGGTATCCTTGGGGAGTACTAGTAGAATCAAACATATGGAAGAGGCTACAGATCCACATTCTTTTTTTTTTTCAATACTCACAGATGTAGTCCCCCATCCTGTCAACACCAATTCCTCCCCCTTTTCCACTGGTTCATCGTTTAGCTCTATAGCATCCACGTGGCTGCTGAATTCAATCTCCTCCTGAGTGAAGACTATAGCGATATCGTTCTTGATGACGTCATCATCGTAGTCCTCGTGGTAGACGATCTTGCGGACTGTGTAGGCTTTCCCGCCTGCGCGGAGCTGATTGGTGCCGACCACAACCTTCAGGTATTCTGGACGCATGCTGGAAACGGTTAAATACTTCAAGTTTTTATGATTGATAGTAAATAAATCGCTTCAGCCTTGTCTTGCATTTATTTGTGTGTAAGTTTGTATACTTTGTAAATATAAACAGATGACAATGGAGATTATGTTCAATATGAAACGGGTACCGTTATGTGCGTGCCAATTTTTTTCAGGGTTGACGTACGGTAGCTCTTGCTTGATCATATAATAGAAGAATGGCGATTACGATATAGGTGCTACATGGGTTGCCTACACCAAATTGGAATAGTCTCTGAATCATTGTAAAGACTCTCTCGCTCACGAGTGTTAAGGTACCTAAGCCTATAGCCAAGTGCCATACGCTCCGTAGCGTTTCTGTTCGTTTCGTCTCTAGTCCAATCGCGTCATTGGTAGAACACCTGCCTTATCGTATCACGTGATCTACCAGTAACGCGATTGGTTTAAAAACGAAACGAACAGAAACGCTACGGAACGTGTGACACTTGGCTAGACCCCCTATACAGAATGTTTTTTAGGTACTTAACAACGCAATATGTAGAGGTTACGGTTACAATGACATTAAAGAGACTCAGTGTCAGTCGCTCCACACCTGTGGAGAGGCCTGGTATAGCTATTTTACAGCGAGAATGACCCCAGGGCTCAATATAGACACCGCAGAAGTCCCACATGCCCCATACTCGTAAATAGGCCTTTTATGGCCTTTAACTTACCGTTTAACTCAGTGTGCGGTGGTAAGAATGACCTTAGGTGTCACTTTAGAAACGCCTATGAAATGCCAGACTCCCCATACTCGTAAAGAGGCCTGGTACGGGTATCTTACCGTTCAACTCAGTGTGCGGCGGTAAGAATGATCCTAGGTGTTACTATAGAAACACCACAGAAGTGCCAGTCGCCCCGTACTCGTAAAGAGGCCTGATACGGGTATCTTCCCGTTAAACGCAGTGTGCGGCGGTAAAAATGACCCTAGACGTTACTATAGAAGCGCCACAGAAATACCAGACGCCTCATACTCGTAAAGAGGCTTAGTACGGGTATAAGTATCTTACCGTTCAACGCAGTGTGCGGCGGTAAGAATGACCCTAGGGGTAATAATAGAAGCGCCACAGAAGTGCCAGACGCCCCATACACGTAGCGAGGCCTGGTACGGGTAGGAGCCATTGGCAGCTTTCGTGCCACCCACTATGCGCTCCCAATCTCGGTCATCGGATGAATAGAACTCTGAAGAGACTGGAAATAAATAGTGAAAAAAGGTTTTTTTTTACGAAGAACCGAATCCAGAAAATACCTTTTCAAATCTATATAAATTCTATGACAGTGTAAATGAAGCCGGGTTTCGGCTTAACATGTTATAAAAACATAATTTTTATAAAGGTTTGTATATAAGTTTGTTAGTTTGGATGTAGGAGGGAATCTCCGAAACTACTTATTCGATTTCAAAAAATCATCATCATCTTTATCATCATCAGCCGCAAGACGTCCACTGCTGGACAAAAGCCTTCCCAAGGTTTTCCACAACGATCGGTCCTCTGCTGCTAATAAAACGGGAATAAATCGAAATGTATTAATAATATTGAAAAAAACGAAACGTACGGACATAGTTTTTGTTCCGACTGACACCGTATCAAAAATTGGTCGAAATCGGTTAACATTTAGGGGGTGGAAAACGTTATCGCCGTTTGTATGGAAAGCCGTCATCTCACAATCCTCTTAAATTTAAATAATATTGAGGTAGTGCTTAAACAAGGCTCTATTAAACCTATTTTTATTAGGCTCCAATCTAATATCCGCAGGTAAGTTGTTGAGGATGTAAGGCAATTAACTTACATAGTTTTAGAAAGTCATAAATATTAATATAACTATGTAATAATTTTAGGTCAAGAAAAGAAAATTAGATTGCAATGTATGGGATTTTTGGCAAATTTAAAGGAGTCCTTTTCTCAATTGGGTCATACCTAGTTATATGACCCAATTGGGTGTGTCGGTACTAAATAATGTACGAAAACTATAAGTAATATAACTTTTTTGTCTTTAAACGATTGATAGCAAATGTGTCAAGGATTAATTCTTACCTTCACACTTTTCTCATATCGTGTAAGGTTTTCTTTGAAACTAGAAAGAAACACATTTCGGGGTACATCCAGGGCGCTGTTGGGGTTAGACTTACCATGAAGAGGGGAAGGGGGAAGAGTTGGTAACTATAACTAACTTCGTTCTACTACGAACATAATATATCGTTCTATTGACAAACATTATTAGTATATTTTCATCAAACGAACAGAATAAAAAACAAAATAAAAATAATCCTGAATAAAACAAAAAGATTTGTCAGAAGTGGGATTCGAACCCACGCCCACAGAAGTGGACTGCGACCTGAACGCAGCGCCTTAGACCGCTCGGCCATCCTGACTTATCTACGTGAACCGAAATCAGTTAACGGTTGCTGTTGATGATTAATTGGCTATTTTTAGACTCGTAGGGCCGTGTCTTGTGACATTATTGCATGATTGAATGTAGAGGTACAGCATTCAATGATTATTTATAGCTCTATGCATGTATTTATACATGTTATTGAAAATAGGTGTGTACATAATGTACTTATAACAAAATTTAGGTACCGACTGAACTGTACAATTTCAGAAAATAAAAACGTAGCATAAATAGTAGTAGTAGTTTATAGAGTCTCTTAAGAAAACGGGTAAAACGGGCCTCTGTAGGTCTCCTTATACCAACCAAATTTCGAAAAGAAATCGCTTCGAAATAACTTTTACACTTAAGTAAAAGCTGGACAAAACACACTAGTAATTTAAATTACTAGTGTGTTTTGTCCTAGTTCATAAAATATAAGATTGTTTGTATAATATAAAAAAAAAGTATTACGCTCTTTATTTTCGACAAGTGAATCGGAGGTCACTTCTGATTTTTGTGTGACCTTTGTTTTTTAACCAAAAGACATCAACGGGCTAACGATACAAAATCTATACATAGTATAAAACAAAGTCGCTTTCCGCCGTCTGTCCCTCTGTATGTACGCTTAGATCTTTCAAACTACGCAACGGATTTTAAAACGGTTTTCACCATCAGGTTAGATAATTTTTTACCGAACGTTTATGTATATAATAGTACCCGGAGCGAAGCGAGGACTGGTCGCTAGTAAATACTATAAAGGAAATACCTAACCTAACCTAACCGAGTTAAAAACCCCCGACAAAATCGGGACCTCTTGTTTCAGAGCTGATAGCTCTTAAATGGCTGAACGGATCTTCATTAAACTTAGCTAGGAACACTCTCGATTAAAGTTACCGTTCGAACAAAAAAGAAACTAAATCAAAATCGGTCCATCCGTTTAGGAGCTACAGACAGATACACAAATATACAGATACACACGTTGAACTTATAACACCCCTCTTTTTGCGTCGGAGGTCAAAATTCATTGCAAAGGAAAATGAATAAAATTAGTATTTTAATTTGTTTTTCAATGTAAAGGGAGGCTATTTTACTTATTTATTATTAAATTATAAAACACAAACAGTCATAATCAAGCATAACGAAGCTAGCGGTCCCGGGTTCGAATCTCGGTATGGGCAAATATTTGTGTGATGAGCGTGTTCCCGAGTTATGGATGTTACGTAAATATTTAAGTATATATAATTCTCTAAGTATAAGCCTTGAGTTTAGTTTGAGACTAGGTCAATTTGTGTGAGATTGCCCCGTGATATTTATTTTTTAATTATTTTTATAATTTAACAAATAAACTTATTAAAAAGATTATTTATTAAATAATAAGTACATAAGTACATACTCTATCATGTAATCTTACCTAATAAGGGCGAAATTCCTATTAAAACGAAGTACAGTAATGGCACCATCTTAACGAATGTAAAATGACAACTACATTCACACACATCTGTCTGCCTTTTATACAGTCTGTAAATTTCATGTAAATTCGAAGAGCGTGTATGTACCTACTAGTTACTTATTTGAACTAAATATTTATGCATATCGTTGCCCCTATGCGACTACCGTGACGCAATTTTGAACATTATTGTATTTAATTATTGTATTTGACGACGCGGTTAGCCTAGTTGGTAGTGAACCTGCCTACGAAGCTAGCGGTCCCGGGTTCGAATCCCGGTATGGACAAATATTTGTGTGATGAGCGCGAGTATTTGTTCCTGAGTCATGAATGTTTTCTATATATTTAAGTATTTATTTCTCCATATAAGTATGTTTGTCCCCTGATATTTATTTATTTAATTATCAAATTATCCGGGATAAAAACTACCCTATGTCCTTCTCTAGGACTCAAACTATGTCCTTACCAAATTTCATCTAAATCGGTTCAGCGGTTTAAGAGGTAACAGACAGACAGAGTTACTTTCGCATTTATAATATTAGTAGGGATCTGTAATCACGTTCTTGAAAACAGCTCTAACGATTTCGATGAAATTTGCAGTAATCGATCTAACTAGGTCTCATATCTGGGAAAATTAATTTTTCCCGTATTTTTACGCAAGTTATAGCAAATTTTTTGATCTAAAATATTGCGCAAAAATGCCCTAAAACGTAAATATGGGAAGAAAACAAGAAAAGGGAGCAATTTTCGACGGTAGCACTCCATAGATGAGTCCATCTTATCCATCTTATTTATTTCCTAGAGGTTGTAGAATAAACATTTATATTATAACCAAAAGTTATAGCAAATTTTATGATCTAAATTATGTTTGATTTTTTCACTTATCCAAAGGGATTGCCGACCTAAGTATTTGATATTAATTTCAACTTGATACCTCCACGCGTTCCTGAGAAAAAGGGTCTTGACAGACACACAGACGGACAACAAAGTGATCCTATAACGGTTTCATTTTATTTGAGGTACGGAACCCTAATAAAACTAAGCAACGTGATTAAGCACGAGCTGCGGCCATAAATCGTACGCCTGCATTTATTTGTACGAGTGACACCGATAGAATACATTGCTTTTATATTTTACGTAGGCGTTTTATTTTGCAATAATCGCACTCCACTTAACCATGGCGCTAAAAGAGTGTTATAAATTTGACGTGTGTGTGTCTGTGGCACCGGAGCTCCTAAACGGATGGACCGATTTTGATTTAGTTTTCTTATTTAATGTACAGTCGAGTTCAAAGATAATGTAAACACTTCTGCGCCTCCATTGAAATAAGGTGCAAAAGTGTGAACATATTTTTGAACTGTACGTAATGATTAAAATGTCAAGGGTAATTCATAACATTAAAAGTCATCCAAGGGACCAGGGGACCATCTTTCACAAATTGACCTAGTTCTAAACGAAACAACCAAGACATTTTTTGACGAAAATGTATTTCTACACAAGAATCAATAAGAATTTGAGCTTTACTATAATATGATTAGGTATTATGTCATAGTAAATGTCTTCACCATTTACTAAACTATGCAGTTGACATATCACCGCGTCGTATCCTTTGCCTTACGATTCCGCCAGCGTTTGCGATAGGAAACCAACAATTTGTACTGATTGAAATGCAGTGGGCGGCGAAATGAATGACAGAGAGCATTCGAATCGAAGGTTTATATGTATGAATGTATTGAATAAATAAGGGAATGAATAATTTATTTTTAAAACGTGGGTATTGTGAATATGTGTGATCCATATTAAATACCTTTCAAAAGTTGCTTATCGTTTAGGGCTCCGTACCCTATGGATACCAATTGGAGCCCATTTTTAAGCCTACGCTGTCTGTTGGTCTAAAATCTTTTGACGTAAAACCCTTTTAGGATGAAATTACAGGATTTACTTGATAAACGTCTGTCGTGCAGATTAGGTACTAAGGTTAGGTTAGGTTAATTTTATAATAACTCTAAAAAAACACTTTCAATTAAAAAAAGCCGGTCAAGTGCGAGTTAGACTCTCGCACCGAGGGTTCCGCACAAACTTGTAGCTATGTAAATAAATGTGGGAATACAATAGAAACATATTCCAGTATAAACTGACAAGCAATAAATACTGAATGAGCATCAGTTTATATTGGCTTTTTTATTTGATGTAACTACAAATTAACGGTTTTCGGATTTTTCCTTTATTTCTAACTCAACGGGAAGTACCCTATAGGTTTTGATTCCCTTGAGATGCCCTTGAATATGCGGCATAAACGGCCGTATCTTTTGATCGCGTTGACTTAGAAGTCTGATTTTTTGCGCCAAGGGATTGCAGGCTTTGAGTATTTGATATGAATTTCAACTTGATAACTCTACGCGTTCCTGAGAAGAAGGGAAGGGAAAACGGGATCTGACAGACAGACAGACAGACGGACGGACAACAAAGTGATCCTTCCAGGGAGAGAGGGTTCCTTTTTTCCTTTTACGGAACCCTAAAAACGTTTTTGGCTGATGATACCCGAGTAAGCGAAGCCAAAAGGTATTGATATCATATCTACTAGCTTTTGCTCGCGACTCCGTCCGCGTAGAGGTCGTTTATCGCTATTCGTTCTAGAACTATCCGATTTTACGGGATAAATAGTATTCTATGTCTCCGGGCTATGAACTCTGTAACAAAATTCACGTCGGTCAGTTTAGACGCGTTGGCGAAACAAACAAACACAATTTCACATTTTTAATATAGTATTATTGTAAGGATGACCTGGATGACCTATTTTCGCGCTTATCATGCGGGGCCTGAAGTATTCATAAATGTAACGGTACCGCATAATGCGCACGCGCAGCTTAGCATACTGCATAAAGCTGTGGCGCCATACTTCCGTATTATGCTACTCTAGGCATAGAATCAGTGCCGGGACTAATGACTAACTGTTGAGTTTCTTGCGGCGCTTCTCAGCAGTGGTCGCCTCTTGGGAAGCGCTGGTAGATTTTGACGAGTAAAAGTGCCCGTGCGGCCTACTTACTGAATAAATATCTTTTATCTTTTTTATCTTATCAAGGATTGATGTAAATTGGTTAGATCCTTTAAGAGTTCTCAGGAGCCGTATTATAAACTGCTAACACCAGTCAAGCTCCAGTAAAAGGGATAGAGCTATAGGAGTCATAAATCTCTGTCCCTTTCACATACTGGAACTTGACAGGTTTTGACAGGTCATATTACGGCCCCAGTTCTGAAAGTAAGGGTCGCAACTATTTCAGAGGTTTTTATCTGTTTATAGTCTTCATAGTTTATGGCTGGCATTCCGCCTGACAGACTTGGGACTCCCGCTGACTGTTAGGCTGCCTTTCCTTAGAGACGAGCGGAACGGAGAGGAGCTGTGTATGAATCGACCAATCACATTGGTTGTAATCCACATCTCGTCTCCACTCCGCTTCAATGGAAAAGCAGTCAAGCGGAGACATGCGGTGCGAAGAGGAGCCGTGTAGGAATCGACCAATCACATTGGTTGTAATCCACATCTCGTCTCCGCTCCGCTTCAATGGAAACAGTCGAGCGGAGACGACTGTATCAAATTTATATAATATACGCCACTCATCCTCGCTCGTCTCCGCCTCAGTGGAATCACATACCTTTTTTCACAGCTCCGCTCCTCTCCGCTCCACTTGTCTCCGCTTCTATGGAAAGGCAGCCTTAGTCTGTGTTGCAATTAAGTCGCAGCGGTCCGGGAATTCTGCCAGCAAAAGCTGGTTCCACAAAACTATGTATTGCGTGTGGTGGAACGTTTAAAAAAAAACTGGTCAATAACAAAATCTTGTCCCGAAAATGATTGCTATGCCAGAAAATTGTTGGCGTTACACTATAGCAACATCTTTGGTCTATTATTTTTTATATACACAATGTCGAACAAAAATATTTGTTTGTGTATGTGAATTTGTCAAATAAATGTTGTGAGTTGGACTCCTAAATATTTTCAAGTAACATCCGCCGAAGTATTGGTTCTTGACGGTAAACAAACAATTCGGTTTGAGACACTCGTGCGCAGAGTTATTTTGAAATTCGAAGCTAGCAGATGTGGAAATCGTCGGTCATAGTCGTTTTAATCGGTGAGTTTTATCACGACGCGGTTAGCATAGTTGGTAGTGACCCTGCCTACGAAGCTACCGGTCCCGGGTTCGAATCCCGGTATGGGCAAATATGTGACGAGCGCGAGTATTTGTTTGTACTCGTATTTAAGCTTATATTTCTCTATACAAGTATGTTTATCGCTGCCTAGTACCCATTGCATGTCCCCTGATGTTCAGGTGCGACCCTGGTATGGAGTCAGTTTTTCGAGTGCCATGACGACCCGGCCTACGAACCTGATGAAGGAACCCTCTCCGAGCTCCAATTTACGTGGCTAGGAGCATTGCAGTACATCCACGGTACGTATGAATAGAAGAAAAAGGAAGTAGAGTTGCTCAAGTCAAGTATACTCGTAGTAAATCCATTCAGGTACGTACAGTCGCCATCATATATATTGCAGCAAACAAGGTGCTCACTAATATCTGAGCACGACTCTATTGTCAAGGCGTTAGAGTGCATGTTCAGATATTTTTGACCACTCTGATATGTATTTGATGGCGAACTGTACCTATTCAATAAACTGATCTTGGCTGCGGTGCCGGGTGTTCCTATGGTGCAGGGAATGCAGCGCACACGGGCGCAGGGTCTAAGGGTGCTTTTCCACCAGAGATGTGCGAGATAGCTAAGCGGTGAGTGACGTCAAAGCTTTCAGTTTCCACCAGCGCTAACCTAAGCTCTCTCTCTCTCTCTCTCTTCCTAGCTATTATTAATCCCACATGGTGGTGGGGTCAGCTTTCCTGATCTTTCTTCTCCACTTCGCTCTGTCCTCGACATCGTCCTCGGATGCTTGACACTCCTGCATGTCCTTCAGCACTACATCCTTCCACCTTGTTTTGGGTTATCCCTGGATCTACGACCAGAGATGGAAATATGCAATGCCAAGTTCCCAAAGTAGTCAGGCGGCTTCCTCTTCACGTGACCATACCATCGCAGCCTACTAAGACTAAGCAAAGCTAAGCTAAGCTATGAAAATAAACGATCCTAATTGGTGGATATCAATACATCCTTGGCTACGCAGCTTAGCACATCTCGGAAAAGCAGCCTTATGGAGGGCGTCGAGCACCACCGCTATTTTGATCGCGCGCCTACTAGAGCGATGGTCTGTTCCGGGGCCCCGCGCAGGCGCAGCTTACTGACGTTTTGTACCCCCCCCTTATTCAGGTAGTTACAACGGGCGACACCAGTCCGTATACAGCCGGCCCTGCTTGGCTGAGATGCTCACAAAATACGTCAAAGTAATAGTCAATTCGTAGAAAACTATATTTTTGACATATCTTTTGATATACGTAGCCATGATCAAGAATCAATAAAGCACTTAATGCAAGCACATTAGACATTGTGCTTTGCTAAGTGAATAAAATAAATAAAATACACAATACTAAACACTTATTATTTACACCAAACAGAAACAACTTTAAAATTTAAAAATGTTCTATTTGACACATGTAACATATTCTTGGTCTACTTATCAAGGTTCTTTATCAAAGTCATCATGTCTGTCATCTATGTTTAGTCTGTTAAAGGAAACGGGTGTTAACGGCTTTGTTAGGTATCCGATATAATAAAATCAAATATAGATCTACCGTATTTGCTGTACTTAATCTTAAAAAAAATGTTCCTCCTCCAGTTAAGAACTCGACCCCCCACTACTTCCGAGTGCCACGAGTAATCCTCATCAGCAGGCAATTCGTGTTGTCCACGGCAGATGACGCAGCGCAGGTGCCTGAAGGCTATGCTCTGTAAGATCCTTTTTATTTTTTATGGCATAGAAAAGACAAGCAAATACAGCAGGCTTAGCAAACTTAGTGAAATCTATTCCTTATTCTACCATGAGACTTAACGCTTAAGGTTTAAAATAAAAGTGTCCCGTCTTAATAAAATCACAATAAAATTGTGAAAATCGCTATAGTCGCTTAGTAATAAAAGGTAATAAAAGTCAGGACGATACACTTTTATTTTAAAACTTAAACGTTAACTTACGTTAGAATATTCAGCCTCACAGCCATCTTGAGGTTGGCAATACAACTCGCAGAGTTGTACCGGTAGTTTTAATTCTGTGGAAATCAATTCTGATTCAATCGTGCAGAGAAACTTGAAATCCTGTATTAAAGCGCTGATAATTTTAGAGGAAACGTGGTCTTCGCGGACTACGAGCGAGATGAAGAGGAATGCCACACCACCGCCCAGGAGTTGGCGAACATGAAGATGCAGTGCGAGCCCGGGATCCTGCTGATGCCGGTGGCGGACGTCCTGCTCCATCCGGAGTACAAGCACTTCGGGGCCAAGAGCAGCGTGGCGCTGCTGAAGCTCGTCACCCGCATCAAGTCTGGTAAGATACCAAACATCAGACTGATGCGTTTAAAGGGGAATGCCCATAAAATACCTGGAATGTGCAAAGATAAACCATATTCCAAAAAATGGGTAGGCGTAAAAAACGTCTAGTGCGTGCGTACTCAACCATCTGGTTGGGATTCCTGCACTTGGCTCAATCTAACGAGTTTCCTATGGAAACGAACTCGTTCCGCCGAGGTTAAAGCCTGGGCCACACCGGATGCGTGGCGTAGACGTGCATGTGCGCGTTCGCGTTCCACTGCGTTGTATAGCTGCATCCTCATGTGAGGATTCATACTATACAACGTCTACGCCACGCATCCGGTGTGGCCCAGGCTTAAAGCGTGTCGTTGAGGGCTAGAATCTCTCTCTCCATTGCTACCCGAGCTCTTGCACGCCAGAACGTTAACCCTTTTTGAACTCTACAACTTCTGATGGTCACAATTACTTATGAGTTTTACGTATCACAACTACGTCGTGATAGCTGTCAAACGCGGCCACTCCTACTCGAATCGATCAATGTAATCACTAAATAAACAGCGCGTGATGGTAAATTTAGTTCCGAATGCATATTATCGTGCTATGCTTGATTACAGCGCCATTTACGCCAGCAAAACGAGTAAGGTGTATGCACTGCTTCTTTCATCTAAATAATGGTGATAAAATATTGTCGGTAGGTGCTATACTCTAAAAGTTATAAGCGATCTTGCCATAACATATTTCGTTACATTTGGTTTTTGCATGTGACCCTACCCTAATGACCGAAATGAAAGACGTATCAAAAGTACAGTCGCCAAGAAAAGCTTGTCCCAGAAATGAAATTTTTGACAGAAACCTTTGACTTAAGGAGAGGTCAAGGTCAATTTGCTGTTCAGTCTGGAATCAGTCTTTTTCTTTTGTTGGAGGCCTGCCCACTTATTATACGTATATAAGGATATTTATCTCTTTCTAATTGACCTTTTTTTAGCATATGTCGTGCCGGTGTGCCTCCCGTTTAAGGACTTTCTGGTGGAGAAAGGGGGAAGGACGATAAAAGAAAAGATTTACCACGTGGACTTTGTTAGCGGTGAGTAATCTATATCATATCGCTTTACAGAAAGAAATCTTACGGCTGCAAACTTATGGCTGCGTTTCCTGTGCAAGGCAGCTAAGCGATGTGCGAGGAAAAATCCACCAATAGGATAGCCGCGCTTTCTAACGCTAGTAAAATAAAGTGATCCTATTGGTGGGTTTTACCTCGCATACTGCTTAGCTGCCTAGCACAGTTCTGATGGAACCGCAGCCTAAAATCAGGATCAATAGAAATGGCTAAATATATAAACGAAACGAAACTAACCAATTTACCATTATTACTCCATAGTCATGTACTTTTCAAGGTCGAGAAACGATTTTACAACGATTTATGCGCTTGATTACTTTCATATTCACTTTTACACTCAGCGGCATAAATATCCGCCCACCCGTCTTTTGCAAAATAGGATTGTGAAACAGGCCCTTAGACTTTCAATTTCAAAATTACAGATGTCCCCCGTGACTTCATAGAGGAAGAGAAAGAGGTTGTTCGACTCTCTCTGCTACCAAGAGAGTTATGCTACCTGTATGACATGCCTGATGTGAGTAGGTATTTAAATAAAGGCTGTACAAACCTGACGGCGATTAGTATGACCCTTACAGTTGTATATAGAACACTTCCAAGTTGGTCGTTGACACCCCATTTATTGAAATCGGTCAAATAGTTAAGAAGCTAGAGTGAAACATCGGATTTTTGGTAACATAGATACTTATAGTTCGTTCGTTCAAATAGTGTGCAGTACACCCACACACTGCTTTGGAAACCATATAATATAATCTGAATAACAATTAACCCATTTGTGAATAAGCACATTCGCTCCAATAATTTTTCTAATTAAGACTGGTACCCAGGTAGTCTGTTGGTGTCAGCTACAGTGTGATACAGTATAGTTTCCTGTGCCGTCATTACAATTTGTATCTTCTAACTTAGGCAGTAAAGTCGCTATTCAAATGAATTATTTTGTTATTTATTTCGTTTCATTTTGTACTGATCATTTGCGGTTGGAGTACACAATAGAAACAATACCTTTGTTTGAAAGATTAGCAGTCAAGTGGATTCCGACATTAAAAAAAATCTTACTGGAGGCGAATCATTTTGTCTTCGCTCAGTCAGGTAAAAATGTGTTTTCGGCAAGGCAAGGAGAAGGTGGACACCTCCCAGCGGGCTTAACATGCAAGCACGATATATAATTTGACAGGTGCTAGGGAAATAAATACATCTATTCCATACGTCGACGGAAGGATGAGACACTTTTATTTTAAACCTTAAGCGTTGTCTTACGTTAGAATATAAAATAGATGTATTAATTTCCCTAGCTCCTTTCAAATTTTATCTCGTCCATGCATGTTAAGCTCTCAGAAAGTGACACATGTTTTATCCAAATTTATCCACATGACAAACATGACTATAATACCCACAGGACATAAGTAGGTACTTCTATGTTATTCTGTTAACTGTTCTGTTTCATAGACGACCAGCTGTGAAACCAGCTTGTCATTTAAAGTTCAAAAGAAGCTTGACGGAAGGTTCTTTGGCCTTAGAAGGTTCTATGAGTGGTTTCCTTGCATATAAGGAATGGGCGTTTTTAAACGGTTGTGCTTTCAGAATAACACCGAAATAGCGAAGAACCGCATTGCCTGCACGACCGGCTGCGGGTTCCGGTCTGGAGCGCCCAGCGTGATCCACGAGCATACGGGACACTGGTCCATTGTGTCCCTCTCACAAGGTAGGCTCATTACAAGGGGGATCCAGGATTCGGTTCAAAGGGGGATCTCGTGCTCCCAAAATACCAATATACCTATGGCACTAATTAAATATCAGGGGACAATCTCACACAAATTGACCTATTCCCAAATTAACCTCTAGGGTTGTAGTTACTTTGGGTACTAGGCAACGATATACATACTTATATGTATAAAGAAATACGTACTTAAATATACATAATACATCCATGACTCGTGCTCATAAAGACTTTATTAAACATAACAAGGCTCAGGGGAGGGTCATTAAAATGTTGACTTCAAATACATATATTGGTATCACTTTATCGAAACACCTTTCATCGACGTATCATTTCATCGAATTTAATTTCATCGAAAGCTAATTTCTGCTGAAACCTTATTGTTTTCAGGTTATCTTAGGGTCATACACAGTCACAGAAACAAAAGTTGTCTCTCCTGTTCCAGAAAGTTAAGGACTTTGGAACTATTTTTTTCAGGTTAGGATATATCCGCGTAATGGGAGTCTGGTGTAGTTTTGGCCTGTATCAAAATTATATGAGTTAAAAACTCCCACGTCGTTAACTTTTAGGAACAGAAGGGACAATATTGCACCTAAATCTGTGTGTGTATGACCCCTTAAGCATGGGTTACGTAGGTTAGGTTAGGTTAGACCTGTCACCGCCAAAAAAATAACTCCTGCACGTGGAAATTAGCTTCCGATGAAATGAAATTCGATGAAATGATACGTTCGATGAAAGGTATTTCGATAAAGTGATAGCTACTTAAATATATTATTGTTGCAGGTGGCTGCGCTTGCCCCGATCCTTTGCGCACGCGGCGCCCCCCCGCGCCCCCCCGCCACATCCTACTCTACCCCTACGTGCCGTGGATCACGACGGCAATCACTGGCAGATCCGTCGGCGCGTTCGCCAAAGATGACCCCTTCGGTTAGAGACTATTCTTTGCTTAAAATTCCGTGTATAGCGTGAATAAGTTGATAATAAGTCCCGAGTTACCCGACCCGAAAATACGAGGAAAACGAATTTTCCCAGATATGAGACCTAGCTAGATCGAATTTTCGCCCTCGTAAACCCCCGTGTCGCAATTTTCATCGAAATCGTTAGAGCCGTTTTCAAGAACGTGAGTACAAATATATATACAAATGTTTCTCGTTTAATAGTATAGGATATTATGTAAGCTTTGAAAGAAGACCTAAGTTTAGGCGTTGTTATCTATTTAATAGTATTGTAAGAATTATTTATGTGTAGGTTACGCCATGCCCCGAGCTTCAATCCACGACACATTAGGCCACAACTGGGTCGGCCACTGGTGGATGGGAGGCATTCGCTGCTACGACCGCGCCGAAGCGGCAGCTGACTTGTTCCGTTTCTACCACGAGATCTTCCAGATAAAACCCACCAACAGCACGTTCCTCAACTACTACCTAGAAGTAATATTTTTTAAAATTTGTCTGTCTTAGGGCCGTATTAATAAACTCATCTCAACTCTGATCCCCGTCACAAGATGCGTCAAAAATGACAGTTTTCTATGGTTTGACGTTTACTTTTATGACGTTTATTAATACGGCCCTTAGTGTGTTTCCGGGTATTTCATCACTTTATCTAAACACCTTTCATCGAACGTATCATTTCATCGAATTTCATTTCATCGAAAGCTAATTTCTGCTAAAACTTTATTGTTTTCAGGTTATCTTAAGCATTGGTTACGTAGGTTAGGTTAGGTAGGTTAGACCTGTCACCACCAAAAAATATAACTCCTGCACGTGGAAATTAGCTTCCGATGAAATGAAATTCGATGAAATGATACGTTCGATGAAAGGTGTTTCGATAAAGTGATGGGTAGCTATCACTTTATCGAAACACCTTTCATCGAACGTATCATTTCATCGAATATCCGCCATTCGTTCAACCACACCACCACCTCACTCCAGAACGCGTCCAAGTCGTCCCGCCATTTTCATCCCGTCATTTAAGCCGTGGAGTGTCCTGGCACTGCGGGCTAACATGCATACCATGAGTAAAATTTGACAAGTGCTAGGGAAATGAATACATCTATTCCATATTCTAACGTAAGACTTAACGCTTAAGGTTTAAAATAAAAGTGTCTTGTCCTGAGTTTTATTACTTTGTATTACTAAGCGAGGATAGCGAATTTCACTATTTTATAGCGATATCAAGTGACACTTTAATTTTAAACCTTAAACGTTAAATCTTACGTTAGAATATGGAATAGATGTATTCATTTCCCTAGCTCCTGGCAAATTTTATCTCGTCCATGAATGTTACGGGGCCTTCAGGCTACTGGAAACTTTCCATAAAAACTGCTGTAGACTATGTCAGTCTACTCGACGCGTCTTATTTTTTCATTTGTTTATTTATTAATTTATTCCAAATTCACATGCAAGCTTACAGCATAGAAGCCAAGACGCTTAAGTATATGGTACCTATATTATAGAAAAAGTCATATTTAACAGCTATAGTTCGTTCGCTCAAATAGTTTGCATGCTTTGATGTGCCGTTACAAAGAAGCCGCAGGCGCACGCACAAAGCGGTCGGCGACTTAAAATTAAAAGGCTTGTACACCCGCAGTATGCGCTGGTAAGTCGCGGCAAGAATTGTGTTGTTTAAGATTCATATTATGTAATGTTGACATTATATGTACCTATGTCTTTTTTAATTTTCTCTTGTTTGATTATTTTTTATTATTTAAAAAAAAAATATATTAAATGAATTATTCAAAAATGGGTTATTGTTATTCAGATAATATTTGGTTTCCATAGGAGTGTGTGTGTGTCTGCATACTATTTGAATGAACGAACTTACATAATGTTTAGTTTACTTTGATCACGGCGTTTCTTTAATTTTCCGATATTTCTTGTTTATTTTTGTCCTACTGAGTCCTTAAATTTTCTATGAACAGTTAAACTTTCATTAAACAAAATTCTGCAGATTAGCAGCATGGCCAACACGATGATAATATGCGTGAAGGTGGGGATGCCATACCACCTCGGAAATCCTGTGGTTTGGGACTTGGACAGCACTGAGGTCCGGGTAAGCATTTGGTATTCCTCATTGACATTTTTAATGGGACCACCGAGTATGTAAATTTTTGACGGGGTCCGAAAGCGTTAAAATAACATAATTAATGCGTTGGTAGTGCCTACGAAGCTAGTGGTCCCGGGTTCGAATCCTGGTATGGGCAAATATTTGTGTGACGAGCGCGAGTATGTGTTCCTGAGTCATGGATGTTTTCTATATATTTAGGCATGTATTTCTCTATATAAGGATGTATTATAGTTGCCTGCTACCCATGGTAGTCTAGAATTTAATTTGGGACTAGGTTAATTTGTGTGAGATTGTCCCCTGATATTTAATTTATTTTATTTTAATTTTGCATACAAGGTGCTCTCCTTTAATAAATATATATCCAGGTTTTAACTGTTACCATTGAGTTACCAGTGGTATAGTGTTTTCAATCTTTGGGTCTAATAAGATGATCGCCATTTTTTTATTAAAACCTTTTTTTTTTATAGATGAAGATACCACTAGTGTACTTTGAGCACGTATACAGCTTCCAAGTGGAAGCGTGGGGCTACAACCAGACTGAGGGGGATACATCGTCATCCAGCTCGAGCTACGAGAGCGAATCTTAACATTTTACTAAGCCATCACCGGTCATTATCAGACTTTGTTAGGCCGCTGGACCCAAGCCTCAACGAGCGCCAGCTCGCGCTTCATCCAAATTCCACGCCGGCTACCAGACCTACGTTGTCACTCCGCCTCGCCGTAGGATGTCCTTTATTACGTGTGCCGAGTTGTGGTCTCTACTCCAGAACGCGTCTGCTCGAATGGCCGTCAGTTCTTCTGCAGAAGAGGCCAGCCCACTACTTCCTCTAGATATGTTTTAGAAATCAATATTACGTCTCTCTACGGTTTTATTTTATTTATTTTTAGTATACGAGTACACACGAATGTACTGGTATACATTCAGTCAACAAAGTATCGGGAATGGATGATTTGTTTATGGTTCCAAATTCAAATTTTTGTTTTTTTTGTTGTTGTTAGATTGGCACAACTGTTTTCTATTTTGGCGCGGAGTTTGAGTTGCATCTGTTATTTATATTAAATACAGTGCTGTTTTTAGTTATATCATATCTAGTGTGTATTGCGAATTTCATAATGGACAAAAACATTGAACAAAGAGTTTGTCTTAAATTTTGCATCGCCAATGGAATTTCGTGTTCGGAGTCACTGAAAATGTTACAGAAGGCTTACGGTGATTCGACTTTATCAAAAACACGTTTTTATGAGTGGTACAAAGCGTTCAAAAGCGGTCGAGATGTGATGGAAGATTTGCCTCGCTCTGGTAGGCCATCAACGTCTGCAACTGAAGTTAACATCGCAAAAGTGAAGGAAATAGTGACTGAAAATCCTCATTCAACTTTGAGAGAGATAGCCGCCGAACTTTCTGTATCTCACGAGTCGATCCGTACTATTTTAACTAATCATTTGGGTATGAAACATGTTACCGCTCGGCTAGTCCCAAAAGACCTGAATTTTCTCCAAAAACTCAATCGCATGAGAGTCGCTGAGGACATGCTAGAACGAGTCAATTCCGACCCAACATTCATGAAACGCATTGTTACTGGTGACGAGACGTGGGTTTACGAGTTTGACATGCAAACTAGTCAACAAGCTTCGGAGTGGCGCTTCGTGGCACCCGTTTTCAATCGGTAGAAGACATAAAGGAGAATTCGCGCCGAGAACTGAATTCAATTCCGGAAACAGCGTTTAAAAAATGTTTTGATGATTGGATTATTCGTTGGCGTAAGTGTATCGTTTCTGAAGGAGCATACTTTGAAGGTGATAAAATAAATTTGGATGATTAACAAACAGTTTGTGTATTATTGATCTTTTCCCGGTACTTTCTTGACAGAGTAGTATAAATATAAAGTTTATTGAAGAAATATAAGTATAAAAACATCACAGAGCCCTTAGAAAAGATGCCCATCGCTAACTAGCAGCGTTTCTATTCGTTTAGTTTTTAAAACAATCGCGTCATTGGTAGATCACGTCATACGGAGAGTCACGTGATCTACCAGTGACGCGATTGGTTTAAAAACTAAACGAATAGAAACGCTAGTTAGCGATGGGCATCTTGGCTAAGAGCTCAGATTCCTTGGTCCCACACAAGGCAACGCCTGTATCGTACAGTCGAACTCATAGTAGCTGTACATTTTAGTACTTTGTCGCAGTATTGACATACTAAATTCAAACAATTGACACTTGTAACTTATAATACGTAACTGCGACGTGGTAATAAAATGTAAAGCTACTTATAAGTTCGAATGTACATCTAGTATACATGTAGCAAGCATGAGATCACCCGGGACTGGTTTCAATTTACGACAATATTTGTATGAAAAAAAATGCTTTTTCACAAAACCGCTCGGAAATACCCAAGCAGCACACAAGCTGTATAAGAGCTTATACTGCCCTTATGTTGCTAAAACTAGAGTTATATTGGCTGTACAAGCTTTTATACAGCTTTTGTGCTACTTGAGTAACACCAAAGATGGTCTTTGAACTTATGAACAGGCTGTTTCATACAGACCGTGGCAAATATTCTTGGCCTGTTTCATATGTGACCCTGCTAGTTGATATTTCTACGTGAACAGTTTTGTTTTAATTCTTCGCAGTAGTTGTGAAAAGCACTATGTCGCCTCGGCGGACAGGGCAATAGATTACGTATTCTACTCTAGACTCAACTTCGTTTAGGCGCTCTACGTAACTCTATCAGTTGCATATTTTTTCGCCTCTGCGGGCTGGCTCAGGACGACTTGTCCACATTCCTATTTCGTCACCTTCTTAACTCGTCCACAATGCCATATGGCCCACTATTCCAATTCGTCGGCATTTATATATTGTCAACTTCCTAACTCGTCCATTTTGCTATTCGTCCATAGTGCTAACTGGTCCACATTCCTATTTCGTCCACAGTGCTAACTGGTCCACATTCCTATATAGTACACAGTACCAACTCGTCAACTTGTTTTTGTGAGTTTCAATTATGTACTGCAGTCGGAAAATGAATACATCTATTCCATATTACAACCCACAGTAAATAAAAGCTTGTCGTTAGCCGTTAAACTTGATTGTTAACCGGACCATCTCCCCCACGGGACAGGCAATGCCTAGTGTGGGGGTCAGTTTAAACTGTAACTTGTATGTTTTTATTTTTGGAAATAAACTATTTGTATTTTGTATTTGTATTCTAACGTAAGATTTAACGCTTAAGGTTTAAAATAAGTGTCTCGTCCTGACTTTTGTTACTTTTTATTACCAAGCGACTTGCGATTTTCACATTTTTATAGCGATTTTATCAAGACTGGATTCTTTTTAAACCTTTACATGTGAATAAATAAATCTTACGTTAGAATATGGAATAGATTATATTCATTTCCATAGCACCTGGCCTGCAACAATGTACTTTACTACAATGCAAAAATTTAAATTATTATTATTTTGTTTTTATAGCAATTAAGATCTCATATGTTTAAACCCCGATGCAAAACAGGGTGTTATAAATTTATCGTGTGTTGCGTGTCATGTGTATTACCGTAGATCTCAAACGGATAAACCGATTTTGATTTATTTTTTGTTTGAAAGCTAACTTGATCGAGAGTGTTTTAGCTATCTTTCCCAATTCTATCGAAGGTTTAAATATCGGACGTTTAAAAGTAAAACGCAATAACTTCAATTATCAGACCATTAAACATTGAAACCTAAAGTAAAATGCATTCAAAGTTCGAAATAAATTTAACTTCATATGACACTTGTTTCCTTTTTCTATTAAACATGCGATATATTATACAAATGTGAAGGATTTACACTATTCCCCTTATTCCTAAATGAACAATAAATCTATTGAAAGGTCGCTGTCAATAGAACTTGGAAAAGATGTAAACAAATTAGTATTGTTTGACACATAACCTCAAATATTCTCCAAGCGTGTTTTTATTCAAAATAACGTATATTGAATAGTTATTTCATCTTAAACTTAATATGAAAATAATGATCCAGCGTATAAATCATTGCAAAGACCTCACTTGATCTTTAAAAATACGTGATTATCGAGTATTCATGGTGAATTGGTTCGTTTGGTTTTGTTTACATCGTTCACAGGTTCTATTGACGGCGACTGTAGTTGTAAATGCTTTGTCACTTTCTGTCAAATTCAAATGTCGTAATGAAAGAAGGATAAACTATCTATATTTAATAAAATAAAAATAGTAGGTAATAAGGAGGTATTTAAGGCACTATTCAATTCAACTGTTGATGTACCTTTTAGTAAATTAGTTTTATAATAAAATATTAGTATTTTAATAGATTTTTACTACTTCCCTTAACTTCAACTTCTTTGTTACAAGAATAACACCCCAGTTCAGTTAACAGTTAAAAAAGACATACACACAAATCAACTCTCAACCAGGGTCTCACTCAAGAGGAGACCACAGATGAGAAGAAGCGCCGCAAGGAACTCAACAGTCAGTTATTTTTTAAAATATTGCTTATTTATTACAATGATAATGCTTATTAATAAAATAATAATCCAGCCTATATATGTCCCAATGCTGGGCACAGGCCTCCCACTCACAATGAGATGGTTCCCACGCGGGCCCAGTGCGGATTGGGAACTTCGCACACACCGTCAAATTACTTTGCGGGTGTGTGCAGGTTTCCTCACGATGTTTTCCTTCACCGAAAAGCTCATGGTAAATTTACAAATTATATTTCGCACATAAATTCCGAAAAACTTAGAGGTGCGAGCCCGGGTTCGAACCCACGACCCTCTGCTTAAGAGTTGGCAGGTCAAACCATTAGGCTACCACGGCTTAGGCTAATACTTAACCTAGCATTATCCTACTTATTAAATGAAAAACATTTATATTAAACGTTTGTAGTCACGTTCTCGAAAACGGCTCTAACGATTTCGATGAAATTTGTGAAATGGGGGTTTACGGGGGCGAAATATCGATCTAGCTCGGTCTCATATTTGGGAAAATTCGTGTTCCCCGTATTTTCACGCAAAAAAAATCCTGCGCAATATGGTTTGTAATTTAGGTGCGCCTGCCGTCTGAATAGACTGATGGTTAGAGCGTTGCCCTACTACGCCAAGACTGCGGGTTCGAACCCCAGCTATAGGCAGACTGGTTTTATTTTTGTTCTATTTTTGGGTAAATCTTTTTCATTGTTTTTTTTTTGTTTTTGTATAGAAATCGATGAAAATTCGGTTCCGACACGAGCGACGACGCTTGTTCTCCCAGGTACTTGGTATAAAACTATATATATAATATATCTGCGCAGGAAAAAATGACAGAATTATGACAAGATAAATAAATATATAAATATATTTACACATAACCATACATACACGTGTAAATGTGCAGACAACCACAAAAAAGTGTTTTGATAAGTGGTTCCTACATAAACCGTGTCCCGAAGACTAAGGCTGCCTTTCCATCGAAGCGGAGACGAGCGGTGCGGAGAGGAGCCATGTAGGAATCGACCAAGAGATTGGTTGTAATCCACATCTCGTCTCCGCTCCGCTTCAATGGAAACAGTCAAGCGGAGCGGAGTGGTAGTATTACTTAGTAGTGTTATGTTTTCTTCTTCTTCTTAAAAACGTTGAAAGTGCATATAAATAATAATATTCTCGCCACAATTACAGCTTCTAATTATGTCGTATGTTTATTTATATTTATAAAATATTATTAAAATATACCGGTAATTATCGACTTTCAGCGTACAACGAAACACGTGAATATATTAAGTCAATCGTTAAGTTTCGAGTGAGGGCTTTCAAAAATACGGATAATGGGTTCATTCGAAAATAAACGTGACATATTTTCATAAGCTATCATTTTCTAATATTCGACGTTGATTTCGAGCGCTCGAAGGTCAAAAATCGCCTGTTCTTCCGGCAATAAAGGCATCGTCTCACGACGCGCGATAATATATCGCTCTCGCGATCAAACTGGGGGCGGAGTCGCGCTAACAAGCCGCCGGTAACGCGAGTTAAGGTCAAGGTTAAGGTAATAAACATAATGTTAAATAACTTGCTTTTGCCCGCGACTCCGTCCACGTAGTAGTAGTTTATCGCGTTTCCCGCGGGAACTATCACATTTCCCGGGATAAAAAGTAACTTATGTGTTAATCCAGGGTATAAGCTATTTTCATTCCAAATTTCATCCAAATCCGTCTAGCTCTTGCAGCGTGAAAGAGTAACAAACTAACACACACACAAACTTTCGCATTTATATTAGTAGGATAATTGTCAGGGCACAATCTCACACAAACTGGCCTAGTCTCAAAAAGCTCTAAGCTTGTGCAGTCACACAGATTGTTGAGCCACTTGCTAACATTCTAATTCGGTCGGGTTGTCAATAGTAATTATACCGTGTACGATTTGACAACCCGACCGAATTAAGAATTTTAACAAAAGATAAGATAAAAGATATTTATTCAGTAAGTAGGCCGCCCGGGCACTTTTACACGTCAAAATCTACAAGTGCCCCAACAATCCCGTGGTGTAACTGTACTACGCAGCAGCCGGATTCGCCATTAAACAAAGTAATCAGCTGTTTTGGGCATTGGACAGGGGAACTCTACGGGGGCACAAACATCACAGACTGAAATTGCCACAGCAAATCGACAAACAGACACAAGGGCCTACAAGCGAAAATGCTTAGGAAACCACTTGATCCACCATTGGTACATACCTACTAAGCAACAATTAAACATACTTACACATACTTAAGTACATAGAAAACATCCAAGACGAACCCAGGACCTCTAGCGTCACAGGCAGGGTCACGAACAGGCTAACCGCGTCGTCAAAGAATATACTTAAGAAAACAAAAACTAAAACAAAAACTTAAGATTTCCGAAAAAATTATGACTTATTTCTAAACATAAACATGATGTATCTATCAAGTGTCATGTCTAGGTTTTTTAATGTTTTTCGAAATTTTTGTCTCTAAAAAAGTACCAATTTAATCATGAAGGTTAATTAATTAAAGCTTCGAAACAGTATCAAAATTATTACGATGAAAAAACTTAATGTAGAATTTTCCAAAAGATCGATCTTGCATCTCCCTCATTTGACATATCAAATAAAAGAGATGCAACGAAAATGTTTGTCAAACAATAGCCAAGTGGAGTGCCGCCTGTTTGCGCATCACTATGATAAATACTTAAATAAAACGTTTGTATAAATCCACTCGTATTGTATAATATAACCTAAAAAATATTTTAATTTATTGCTTCTGTATTTGCAACCACCTGTATACCTAGTTATTATTTCTTTATTAAGTTGCTTACGTCGCCTTAACAAGTAATCCTTCAGTGGGTTGCACTTTTAGACAACTTCATAATAGCAACTGCATGTTAAATTATCTTCTTTGCTTGTACAATAAAGCACAAATCGGAATGGCAGGATGGTTGAAATATTGCAGAATTGATAATGGAAACGCAGATACGAACAAATGCAATATGCAGTCACGTTTCGTGTACAGTCTGTACAGTATGTTTTGTATCTACAGGATGGTTTAATCTTTTTTATATAGGATGAAATTAAATTCAGTAACCAAATTTCGGGGGTTAAATCAGCAAGTCATATCAATTTCACTATGCGACCAACCCCGAAATCGCGAAAAAAATTCGACCCTCCTATACAAAAAACATCGTCAGCTGACAAGCCAAAATGTAAGGGAAGGTCGATCTTTTTCGCGATTTATTTATTTATTTATTTATTTATATATATAAGGGTTGGTCCCATGGTTAAAGTTGGTCAGTATGATTTACTGATTTAACGCCCCAAATATGGACACTGAATTTAATTTAGTATATAGTATAGTAACATAGAACTTATTATAGTGATTACATTCCTTCCCCTTCTATGTCCAGCAGTGGACGTCTTTCGGCTGATATGATCATGATGATGATAGTGATTTTCCACAAAGTCACGCCCTACTCATACCTTTGACGCAAAAAGACAGATGTTATTAGTGAAACGTATGTATCCGTGTATCTGTCTGTGGCATCGTAGCTCCCAAACGGATGGACCGATTTTGATTTAGCTATTTTTAGGGTTCCGTACCCGTAGGGTGCCCAACGGGACCCTATTAATATTTATTTATTTATTTATTTTCAGGCAACAAGGCCCATAGATAAATACCTTACTGACTAAAATACATATATTTATAACAATATCTCAAACTATTTTGGCGACAAAACAGCGTCATACGCCTACGCTGTCCGTCCGTCTGTCTGTCTTGTCTGTCTGTCTGTCCTAACTATAAAGAGCTGTATCTTTTGATCCGTAATAGATAGCAGCTTGATCTTTTTTTTTTTAATACCTATGTGTAATTTTTTGCGTCGAGGGTTAATAAAAATGTACTAAAAATACGTTAAAATCGCGTGACAGGTAGAGTTGTGATAAGACACTGTTAAAACTTTGGTTGCTAATATATTTTTGAAGCTGACTGTACATTACACGGTTTGGTGGTTTCACTGTATAAGTAGTGACAGGTTATTTCGAGTAAATAATTGTTTTTACGTATAACAGGCGCGTTGATTGCGTTTTAATTTGGATATTTACAGTTGGATGGATTTATAGAGCTTTATGTTCAGAGTTTTATCATTGTACGAGACATTACTAATCAAGTTTGGATCCAGGTGGGCAAGGGGGGTATGACCCCTCTTTGAGCCTTGTTCCAAGTTTAAAAATATCCTTATCAATATCCCTTTTAAACAGTGCCATAAAAATGACAATGAAAAAGTAGTATTACAACACCCTTGGCATGAATCCAAACAATACCACACATTTCATTTGTTTTGTAAACACCAAAATTAGCTAAAAGCTCAACACAAAGCTCGTATTAACTTACAAAAAGCTAATTTGTCAAAAGCTTGTCTTGAGTTTGAGCAGGCTCGAGTGTCGGGTTACCTTTGATGGTTTTAAAATGTTATGGTTAATTTGATATGGGTTCTTGAGTTGTTCTTATCCGTCTGGATATAAGCAAAGCTATTTTATTTTAAAACGTTATACAGGATGTCCCAAAATCGGTAGGCCACATTGACACCGGAGGTATGTCAGCTTAAGAGGTACCGACCCAGCCTAACATGACCTCAGTAAAAGTCGCATGGTGGTCGAGATATGCCAGTTTTAAGTTTGTACTGGAAAAGACCTTTAAACTGGCAAATCTTGAAAACCATGCGATTTTTACTAAGGTCATGTTAGGCTGGTTCAGTTTGGGGACAACGCGTAACGCAGTACCAATCTGTTAAAAAAAAAAAAAAAGTGTCTGGGTCGGTCCGTCTTAGGTTGGTCTACCTCCAGTGTCAATGTGGCCTACCGATACTGGGACATCCTGTATAAAACAATAAGGCTAAAATAAAAACTTTAATATTCGAAAAAGCCTCAGCCCTAATTGGGATATTATTATAACAAATGGACATTCTAAAATAATTTTGAGTCGTAGGTACTTACCCAAATTCAATAATTAGGTTTTTAATATACGATATATTTGAAAAGTTATTCGTGTCTTTGTCTTTGACATTAATTTGACATTTAATGTTTTGAAGCAGAAAGACTTCAACGGGCACATGCCGCAAAATATTTACTAAAGAAAAAAAGTAATTGCAATGCAAAATGGATGTATTTTGTTTTAATAAGACCTGGATTTATTTAGGTCTATCTCCATTGCGAGATTGCGACGTAGCTTTTAGAGTAGTAGATAGATAATTCTTCAATGGCATACTCAACAGATTTCCTCATAACCTAACTAGAACATCCTGATTTAACTAGATAAAAAAACGTGTTCTAAGTAATTGTCCATCCTGTGTACGAGGGCATACAGACAGACAGACATACGTTTCAAACTTATTCAGTGCTGGACATCTATTTGTACATGCACACATACGTATGTATACGCAAAGCCAAAGCGATTGAGCGATGAACAAATTCAGCGAAAGTAACTCACTCTGTTTGTTAGTCTGTCTGTAACATTTTCACGGCTAAACTACTGAACCGATTTCGATGAAATTTGGTATGGAGATAGCCTGAGTTCCGGGCAAGGACATAGGATACTTTTTATTCCGAATAATTAGACAGTTCCCGAGGGAGCAGCGATAAACGACTTTTATGCGGACGGAGTCACGGGTGAAAGCTAGTTAAATAAAATCTGGTTTAATATCAGCTAAAAGAGCAACACTTGATGGAACAATCAGTTGCGCCCCAACCGCGAGGGTGAACACAAAGTCGCTAATGTGAGGACTGACCCTAATTTAGTAGGGTAACCATGAATAATGTCTTGTAAATAAATCATTCCAGTAACAGCTAGAAGAGGAGTATTTTTTTAAATAACAGCGCCTGTGAGTTCCCAATTTACATACATTTGTTAACCCGTGAGTGCGTATAAGTTTTATGTTCTTGCGTGTCCTGATTTAAGAATTACAGTACTAAGGTCAAGCAAGGCAAGGACGCATTTCGTCGCCTTACTTTCTCAACCTCGTATCTGCAGTTAAGGTCAAGGTTAAGGTAATAAACATAATGTTAAATAACTTGCTTTTGCCCGCGACTCCGTCCACGTAGTAGTAGTTTATCGCGTTTCCCGCGGGAACTATCACATTTCCCGGGATAAAAAGTAACTTATGTGTTAATCCAGGGTATAAGCTATTTTCATTCCAAATTTCATCCAAATCCGTCTAGCTCTTGCAGCGTGAAAGAGTAACAAACTAACACACACACAAACTTTCGCATTTATATTAGTAGGATAATTGTCAGGGCACAATCTCACACAAACTGGCCTAGTCTCAAAAAGCTCTAAGCTTGTGCAGTCACACAGATTGTTGAGCCACTTGCTAACATTCTAATTCGGTCGGGTTGTCAATAGTAATTATACCGTGTACGATTTGACAACCCGACCGAATTAAGAATTTTAACAAAAGATAAGATAAAAGATATTTATTCAGTAAGTAGGCCGCCCGGGCACTTTTACACGTCAAAATCTACAAGTGCCCCAACAATCCCGTGGTGTAACTGTACTACGCAGCAGCCGGATTCGCCATTAAACAAAGTAATCAGCTGTTTTGGGCATTGGACAGGGGAACTCTACGGGGGCACAAACATCACAGACTGAAATTGCCACAGCAAATCGACAAACAGACACAAGGGCCTACAAGCGAAAATGCTTAGGAAACCACTTGATCCACCATTGGTACATACCTACTAAGCAACAATTAAACATACTTACACATACTTAAGTACATAGAAAACATCCAAGACGAACCCAGGACCTCTAGCGTCACAGGCAGGGTCACGAACAGGCTAACCGCGTCGTCAAAGAATATACTTAAGAAAACAAAAACTAAAACAAAAACTTAAGATTTCCGAAAAAATTATGACTTATTTCTAAACATAAACATGATGTATCTATCAAGTGTCATGTCTAGGTTTTTTAATGTTTTTCGAAATTTTTGTCTCTAAAAAAGTACCAATTTAATCATGAAGGTTAATTAATTAAAGCTTCGAAACAGTATCAAAATTATTACGATGAAAAAACTTAATGTAGAATTTTCCAAAAGATCGATCTTGCATCTCCCTCATTTGACATATCAAATAAAAGAGATGCAACGAAAATGTTTGTCAAACAATAGCCAAGTGGAGTGCCGCCTGTTTGCGCATCACTATGATAAATACTTAAATAAAACGTTTGTATAAATCCACTCGTATTGTATAATATAACCTAAAAAATATTTTAATTTATTGCTTCTGTATTTGCAACCACCTGTATACCTAGTTATTATTTCTTTATTAAGTTGCTTACGTCGCCTTAACAAGTAATCCTTCAGTGGGTTGCACTTTTAGACAACTTCATAATAGCAACTGCATGTTAAATTATCTTCTTTGCTTGTACAATAAAGCACAAATCGGAATGGCAGGATGGTTGAAATATTGCAGAATTGATAATGGAAACGCAGATACGAACAAATGCAATATGCAGTCACGTTTCGTGTACAGTCTGTACAGTATGTTTTGTATCTACAGGATGGTTTAATCTTTTTTATATAGGATGAAATTAAATTCAGTAACCAAATTTCGGGGGTTAAATCAGCAAGTCATATCAATTTCACTATGCGACCAACCCCGAAATCGCGAAAAAAATTCGACCCTCCTATACAAAAAACATCGTCAGCTGACAAGCCAAAATGTAAGGGAAGGTCGATCTTTTTCGCGATTTATTTATTTATTTATTTATTTATATATATAAGGGTTGGTCCCATGGTTAAAGTTGGTCAGTATGATTTACTGATTTAACGCCCCAAATATGGACACTGAATTTAATTTAGTATATAGTATAGTAACATAGAACTTATTATAGTGATTACATTCCTTCCCCTTCTATGTCCAGCAGTGGACGTCTTTCGGCTGATATGATCATGATGATGATAGTGATTTTCCACAAAGTCACGCCCTACTCATACCTTTGACGCAAAAAGACAGATGTTATTAGTGAAACGTATGTATCCGTGTATCTGTCTGTGGCATCGTAGCTCCCAAACGGATGGACCGATTTTGATTTAGCTATTTTTAGGGTTCCGTACCCGTAGGGTGCCCAACGGGACCCTATTAATATTTATTTATTTATTTATTTTCAGGCAACAAGGCCCATAGATAAATACCTTACTGACTAAAATACATATATTTATAACAATATCTCAAACTATTTTGGCGACAAAACAGCGTCATACGCCTACGCTGTCCGTCCGTCTGTCTGTCTTGTCTGTCTGTCTGTCCTAACTATAAAGAGCTGTATCTTTTGATCCGTAATAGATAGCAGCTTGATCTTTTTTTTTTTAATACCTATGTGTAATTTTTTGCGTCGAGGGTTAATAAAAATGTACTAAAAATACGTTAAAATCGCGTGACAGGTAGAGTTGTGATAAGACACTGTTAAAACTTTGGTTGCTAATATATTTTTGAAGCTGACTGTACATTACACGGTTTGGTGGTTTCACTGTATAAGTAGTGACAGGTTATTTCGAGTAAATAATTGTTTTTACGTATAACAGGCGCGTTGATTGCGTTTTAATTTGGATATTTACAGTTGGATGGATTTATAGAGCTTTATGTTCAGAGTTTTATCATTGTACGAGACATTACTAATCAAGTTTGGATCCAGGTGGGCAAGGGGGGTATGACCCCTCTTTGAGCCTTGTTCCAAGTTTAAAAATATCCTTATCAATATCCCTTTTAAACAGTGCCATAAAAATGACAATGAAAAAGTAGTATTACAACACCCTTGGCATGAATCCAAACAATACCACACATTTCATTTGTTTTGTAAACACCAAAATTAGCTAAAAGCTCAACACAAAGCTCGTATTA
This sequence comes from Tortrix viridana, assembly GCA_963241965.1. Lineage (NCBI taxonomy): Eukaryota > Metazoa > Arthropoda > Insecta > Lepidoptera > Tortricidae > Tortrix > Tortrix viridana. The sequence continues at coordinate 971,450 of OY725195.1, read as the reverse complement.
ACTTACAAAAAGCTAATTTGTCAAAAGCTTGTCTTGAGTTTGAGCAGGCTCGAGTGTCGGGTTACCTTTGATGGTTTTAAAATGTTATGGTTAATTTGATATGGGTTCTTGAGTTGTTCTTATCCGTCTGGATATAAGCAAAGCTATTTTATTTTAAAACGTTATACAGGATGTCCCAAAATCGGTAGGCCACATTGACACCGGAGGTATGTCAGCTTAAGAGGTACCGACCCAGCCTAACATGACCTCAGTAAAAGTCGCATGGTGGTCGAGATATGCCAGTTTTAAGTTTGTACTGGAAAAGACCTTTAAACTGGCAAATCTTGAAAACCATGCGATTTTTACTAAGGTCATGTTAGGCTGGTTCAGTTTGGGGACAACGCGTAACGCAGTACCAATCTGTTAAAAAAAAAAAAAAAGTGTCTGGGTCGGTCCGTCTTAGGTTGGTCTACCTCCAGTGTCAATGTGGCCTACCGATACTGGGACATCCTGTATAAAACAATAAGGCTAAAATAAAAACTTTAATATTCGAAAAAGCCTCAGCCCTAATTGGGATATTATTATAACAAATGGACATTCTAAAATAATTTTGAGTCGTAGGTACTTACCCAAATTCAATAATTAGGTTTTTAATATACGATATATTTGAAAAGTTATTCGTGTCTTTGTCTTTGACATTAATTTGACATTTAATGTTTTGAAGCAGAAAGACTTCAACGGGCACATGCCGCAAAATATTTACTAAAGAAAAAAAGTAATTGCAATGCAAAATGGATGTATTTTGTTTTAATAAGACCTGGATTTATTTAGGTCTATCTCCATTGCGAGATTGCGACGTAGCTTTTAGAGTAGTAGATAGATAATTCTTCAATGGCATACTCAACAGATTTCCTCATAACCTAACTAGAACATCCTGATTTAACTAGATAAAAAAACGTGTTCTAAGTAATTGTCCATCCTGTGTACGAGGGCATACAGACAGACAGACATACGTTTCAAACTTATTCAGTGCTGGACATCTATTTGTACATGCACACATACGTATGTATACGCAAAGCCAAAGCGATTGAGCGATGAACAAATTCAGCGAAAGTAACTCACTCTGTTTGTTAGTCTGTCTGTAACATTTTCACGGCTAAACTACTGAACCGATTTCGATGAAATTTGGTATGGAGATAGCCTGAGTTCCGGGCAAGGACATAGGATACTTTTTATTCCGAATAATTAGACAGTTCCCGAGGGAGCAGCGATAAACGACTTTTATGCGGACGGAGTCACGGGTGAAAGCTAGTTAAATAAAATCTGGTTTAATATCAGCTAAAAGAGCAACACTTGATGGAACAATCAGTTGCGCCCCAACCGCGAGGGTGAACACAAAGTCGCTAATGTGAGGACTGACCCTAATTTAGTAGGGTAACCATGAATAATGTCTTGTAAATAAATCATTCCAGTAACAGCTAGAAGAGGAGTATTTTTTTAAATAACAGCGCCTGTGAGTTCCCAATTTACATACATTTGTTAACCCGTGAGTGCGTATAAGTTTTATGTTCTTGCGTGTCCTGATTTAAGAATTACAGTACTAAGGTCAAGCAAGGCAAGGACGCATTTCGTCGCCTTACTTTCTCAACCTCGTATCTGCATTTTTTTCTTGCGGTTGGTAAACTGATTCCATCATAAATTATAATTAATGACATGAAATTACCAACTGCAAGAAAAAATTGCAGATACGAGGTTGAAAAAGTAAGGCGACGACGCAAGTTTTTGTAGTACATATAATAGTACAATAGTAAATTATTTGATGGACAGTAGTGTTTTATCGCTATGCCCTCGAAGAACTGTTTGATTTTCCGAAATATTAAGTACTGTCAGCATCAAATAGATAGGAGCATTCAAAATGGCCAAATATATCGCAACACGTTCTTATTCCTATAGTAATAAAGATGTGTTAAGACATGGGTGTTGGCCACTTTCGCTGCTCCTATTTATTTGATGCTGACTGTACCCTGTTCTCTTTAGGCTATAACTGCCCTGCTAAGGTAAAAGGCAGTATTTTACACAAAAGTACTGTAGCAATTGTAACCTTATTACCCAGTAATGAGGTTGCAATTATTACAGTAGTTTTGTGTAAAATACTGCCTTTTACCTTAGCAGGGCAGATAATTTCTCTACCAAATTTCAGATCGATCGTCGCTGAACCGTGGAAATATAAAAAACAAATCACTTTCGCATTTATTAGCAAAGACCTAAAGGTCCATCTGCCTGTTTACCTTTCGACGGGGAAAGCAAAAAAAAACTTTGTTTAAATAAAAACAATATGGCCACCCTACCCTGACCTACACTGCCCTCCTAAGAAAAAAAGGCACATCTGCGAATTATCCACAGAAGCATATTAAACCCTGTGTAGGTTAATAGAGGTCGCATGTGCAATACCAATTCGTTTGCACATGTGCCTTTTCTTCTTATGAGGGCAGAACAGTGGTTGAAGAATGCCATTCAATAACCCCGAGATTGGAGCACCTGGCATACGCGTGCCCTTTTTAGGGGTCCGCAGGCAAACAAACGGCCACCTGCCGCTTTGGATGACAAAATTAGCAATAGTATTGTTAGAATACATTGTAAATTTTACGTCAATTAGTGATTAGGAGTTCAATTTAATTAATTTTTGCTAATATGTTTTATGTCCTTAGGAATCACTTTGCCCCGTATAAAAAAAGAAGCAATGCGCCCGGTAAAATATCTTAAAATAACAATAATAATCCAGCTTATATACGTCCCACTGCTGGGCACAGGCCTCAACTCACAATGAACAATTTTAAAGTTCAAAAGTTCTAAACTAAAATCCGCCTCACGAACGTTAATTTGGGACCCATTTAAAAAATATTGCTTGAAGTTGTCAATGTCATTAGAGATGCCAAGTCATTTGTAACTTGCAGTAAACTCCACCTTATTGCTGTAGAATGTCAGATTGACTTTGGACCTAAAGTGGGTCCCAAATTAACGTTCGTGACTGTACGATGCATCCTTAAAATTTTTAGATAGCGTGTTGGTTATCTATTTTTTTAAACCGGTATCGCAACATAACCCTTCCTTTATTTCGCGCGTGTGGTTAACAGGAATCTATGAACAAACAATACGGCGCATGGTAATTGTTATAAATGTTATAATAAACTTAACTGCCACTTCTATTAAATGTCAGAATAATGCAAAATTTAGCAGCTACAGTTAAAACGTAAGTAAAACCGACAAAATAGACGGACATAATCATAATAATCACTTCGATCAGAGTTCTATTATATACATAAACCTTCCGTGAAGAATTATCTAACTAATGATGGAAACCGCATCAAAATCCGTTGCGTAGTTTTAAAGATCTAAGCATACATAGGGACAGATAGACGCGGATGGCGACTACATTTTATACTAGGTATGTATTGATTGTTAATCAATTTGGAAAGGCGGTCTACGAAAGGAGAGTTGACTCAGGTTGACTGGTAATTGTGTGCCTGAATTACATCCAAATCCGTTTAGCCATGTATGAGAAAGTCAAGCATTGAAACATCCTTTCAAAAGTTCACAATAATAATATTACTAGGACTTTTAACAATTTTAAAAATAAACATCAGAACTCTTACGTGCTTTATAAACTCACGCTTGACCAGTTTTTTTAATTAAACCCTATTTATAACCGGGATTAAGATCTATTGATGGATGTTTATGATTCTATGGAAATATTTATTTAAGCTTCTTGAATAGGCGAAAGTTTTACATTGTTAGAAGGATTAACAGTAACTAAAATTAAATAGGGCAGAGAATTGAAGTGCAGCCATTTTGAATTGCATTTGTGTTAATTTTTAACCCCCGACGCAAAATAGAGGGGTGTTATAAGTTTAACGTGTGTATGTGTCAGTCTGTGGCACAGTACCTCCCAAACGGTTCAACCGATTTTGATTAAAGTAGTTTTGTTTGAAAGGTGACTTGATCGCGAGTATTTTTAGCTAAATTTTATAAAAATTGGTTCAGCCATTTAAGTTTTATGAGCTCTGAAATCAGTGGTCCCGATTTTGTTGAGGGTTTTTTTTTTATAGTTGAATAAAAATAAGCATTTTTTGATGCAAGAGCAAAATCTGTCAGGTTAGGTTAGTTAAATACAAAAAAGTGGTTTTAGACGCTAAGGCAGAAACAGTTTAAATATAACCAAATGCATCAAATAAAAATACTAATATATGCGAATATTAGTTGTCTGTATATTTGTATTGTACACCTTATGCGCTAAATTTTCGAACTGTTTTTGAGTTGAGATAGTTTAAACTTTAGGAAAGGACATAAGATTCTTTTCTTCCTAGAAAATTGGATAGCTCCAGAGAAAGAAAAACTATGCTAAGCTAGTGTATTATACATTTGTCTTTAGTTTTACCACAGGTTTTACTTTATCAGATAGTAAGCAATAGTTATTTGTTATGCAAGGCTGAAAAGTTGTTATTTGGCGCGAGTGTCAGTATTGAAACCCGAGTTAGCGAAGGATTCTAAAATTGAACCACGAACCTAGCGAGGTATTCAAGGCCTCGAGACCCAAATAACTTTGCTGCTGTGCCAACACAATTTTTCACCTCGATAATTCTTGGTGTTGGAAGAACAATTGCACGAGCGTCACATCAGTTGTGGTCGTGCTCGCACAGCGGCCCCTCCGCGCACACCAGCATTACTTTCCACGCTAGCGGTTAAAGTGGACTTTTGCGCGCAGATTTCGACCGACAAAGAAAGCCTTTCCGAGCTGGTATCGATGTCTCGACTGGCATGTTCAATTTGTTACTAGCTAGCCGAGAAACTAATAAGTTTGTATTACTCAGCATCTTTTGTAAGCGGTTTCTAAACTATAGCAACTGTCTTATAGGTATGTCTGTGTTTGCTAAGTAGTGTTAACCAACTGCATGAAGCTAAAAAATAGGTTATGAGTTGAAAGGTCTTACTAATACTAATTTACTAATATCTACATTAATATTATAAAGAGGAAAAATTTGTATAATTGTATGTTTGTAACGAATAAACTCAAAAACTACTGGACTGATTTCAAAAATTCTTTCACCAACATTTAGAATGGACTTTCAGGGTGGACATTGGCTATGTTTTAACTTACGAAATCGCAGACAAAGTCGCCGGCGGAAAGCTAGTAATATTATAAAGGGGAACGATTTGTTTGTTTGTTATCAATAAACTCTGAAACTACTGAACTGATTTTAATATATCTTTCACAGCTACATTATGCAGAAGTAACACAGGCTATATATAATTTTGTAGGGTATATTTTAAATTACTTTACGAAGCGAAGCCAGGGCGAGTCGCTAGTTGTTAACAAATACGTGACGTTCTCAATATATAAAGGGACCTTATGGAGGCAGGCGGTTACGCCGTTTTTAGAACTGTTACCATAGTATCCGTATAGTTATAAGAATAAGAAGAGCGTAACTGCCTTCCTCCATAAGGTCCTCTTATATTGAGAACGTCACAACGGTCACATCAAGTATTACATTACATGTAACATCTGTGCACCAAATCCCATTTCGCAAGCGTCACAAGACACCGCGTGAGAAAATCTAAAATCACTATCACCACATATTCACTACCGGATTCTTATATATCTATTTAAAAGTGACTCCAAATAGTGTCATTAGCGAGAGCAAGTCAACTACTGATTCATATGGGAAACGTAACAAGGTTATGTTACGACTACAGTTTTCAGGTTACCGGGTATAGCCAAATTGTCCAACCGTGCATTGCAAAACCAACCGTCCATCTAAAGGTTTGGGTTTTGTTTCCTTTGCGTTATTGGGAGGGGGGGTTATTGGATGTCGACTCGAATTCGCGGCCCACTTTCTCGCTCTTCCGCTCGGAATGGGAGCGATGGCTCGTTAATGATCGGATAACGTGATTTTCGATGATAGAGGTTAGATAGAGCCATGTGTTTCGTGATTAATCTCGAGATAGAATAGTCTAAAGTGTTGGAAAAGTGTTTTTTATACGAATTTTACCGTCTTCGGTTGTTGTTTCAGCACAAGCCGTGTGAAACCAGGACGGCTAGCACAAGTGCTCTGTTTGTCGCTAGGATCTCCCTTTCTACCCAGTCCATAACAAAAGAGACGCACTGCGCGACCAGCGAGAACATTCAAGATGTGCTAGCCGTAGGTACAGGCTGAAATAAGTAGCTTTTAAATTTGAATAAAGTATCCCACGCAATCGTAAGCACTAACGTCGGCTTTTTTAGTTATTTAATTTATTTATCAATGAGTATAGTGCATTGGGGTTATTCCGTGTGCGGGGCAATTCCGTAAAACAGGCGTTTATGCCGATTCTAGAACGGCACGCCGTTGTTAACTCTGTCGATAAAGCAGGGGAACTTTATAGTTCTATGTTTTTAAAAGAGATGGTGGCGTGACGCCATAATGAATGGGCATAAACGCCTGTTTTACGGAATTGCCCCGCACACGGAATAACCCCAATGCACCCTAACTGGTATAATATTTCACCGAACTAATAAGGCTTTTATATAAGGATAATTGTACCCAAATAAACCTTACATAAAAATACAGTACAACAACAATTATACAATGTTATTAATTTTCGGGTTCACTATCAGCCCAATCCAACAGACGTTGGAGATTTCAGCAGCTGAAAAAAAGTATTAGGATTCAGGAATCTGTTAAATTGTTAGGTGCTTTGCTAAAAATTTAAAAAGCTCTGACGGGGCTACTGAGGCTCGTCAGTTAATACTTCGACAACAAATTGAAAAGTGAATTGTTATGAGAATAACACTCTATCGCAGCAACCAGTGATGGGTCGAGGGAATATCCCCGGAAACGGGAATATCCCCGGCAACGAGAATATCCCCGGCAACGGGAATATTCCCTAAGGGAAAATAATCATGGGAATATTGCCACGTTCCCCGGAATATTGGAAACTTAGGGGAATATTCCAGAAACAATTGCACGTGTTTTAATTGAAATCTTAACTCGTAGCCTCCCGCAAATATTAGAGGTATAAATGGGAAGGTTTCTATGGATGTTTGTGTTTCAATCACGCCTAAGCGGCTCAACGGATTTGGATAAAATTTGGCACACAGATATTCCTTAACCTGGATTGATAGATAAAGTACTTTTTAATTTAAAAAAGTCGATGCTTTCACGAAATATGAGCGACGAGTTCAACGGAGTCGCGGGCTTTGCTTTATAACATAATCGCCGACTACCAACTACGCGAAAACCGTTTTCTAACAGCCTATCTCACGAATTATCCGGAGATATTTATCCCCTGCGCGTGCAGCGTGACTCGGTCCGAGGCCGGTAAAATGGGTCAAGTCAACATCGCCGCCAATTGCAGCGTGCACTCGGAGCGGGGGTGCCATAACGTAACATTGATTATGTTACATGTTAACATTACGGGTGGTGTTGCCATGCCAAAGGTATTAAATTTGTTATCTGACTGAACGAAGCAAAAATAATGGTAATGATGTTAACAGTGTATGTATAGTCAAGGGCATAAATATATCGCACCCCCAGTACAACACTGCACTAAGTCAAAAAAATCATTTATTCAGACTCGACGAAAAACCGTTATCTCATGTTATATCAAAGTTATTGCAATTTAAAAAATAGATTTTGAAATTTTTCGACATAATACAGTGTTGTACTGGGGGTGCGATATACAGGGTGTTTTTTTATTCGTCTTAAACATTTTGGGGGTTAAATCAGTAAGTCATACTGATCAACTTTCACTATGTTACCAACCCCGAAATCCCATACATTTTGGCTAGTCAGCTGACGATGTTTTGTATGGGAGGGTCAAATTTTTTTTCGCGATTTCGCGGTTGATCCCATAGTGAAAGTTGGTCAGTATGACTTACTGATTTAACCCCCAAAATGTTTAAGACGAATAAAAAAACACCCTGTATACGTTCCCAAGATCTCAAAAATATCTATACGCCTTTAAGCCACTGGCAATAAGGTCCATGTATACATACATATATTTGACGCGATGGCTGTACTTGTAGATATTAATGCCCTTGACTCTACGTGTGTATTGTTAGTATGTATGTCACCAAAAATCGGATGTTCCACTTTAGCTTTTAAAGTATAAGACCGATTTGAATTAAGGTGTCATGATTCGTCATAAACGTGCGAGTGCCATAGTGATAAAAATAATAATCCAACCTATATACGCCCCACTGCTGGGCACAGGCCTCCACTCACAATGAGAGGGTTTGGGCTATAGTTCCCACGCGGGCCCAGTGCGGATTGGGAACGTCGCACACACCGTCAAATTGCTTTGCAGGTGTGTGCAGGTTTCCTCATGATGTTTTTCTTCACCGAAAAGCTCGTGGTGAATTTACAAATTTACCGAGCGCCATACACTATATAAAAATTGTAAGGGTGCGACATACTAGTAGGATTTTTATAAATATATTTGAACAATAAAAAAATATTTAAAATCGATTTTCAAGGTAAAAAGTTATGCGAATTAAAAGTAAGTAACTTATTATTTCTTTTTTGAATTTGGTTAATAATCTACTTTATAAAAAAATTTTATCTTGCTGAGTGACTGTTATAGGAATCAAGTGACCCGCTTGCTCAAAAGTTGCATCTTTTCATAAAATAAACCTAGAGAGTTCAACTACTAACCTAACCTAACCGAGTTACAACCCCTGACAAAACCGGGACCTCTTCTTTCAGAGCTCATATCTCTTAAATGACTTAACGGATTTTCATTAAACTCCGCTAAGAACACTCTATTAAGTCACCTTTCTAAGAAAAAAAAAACTAAATCAAAATCGGTCCATCCGTTTAGGAGATACGGTCTCACTACAAGATACACAGATTCACACGTTAAACTTATAACATATAAGTAAAACTAACAAAAAACTATTTTGTGAAAACATTAGGGAGTGAAAAATCATATAAATCAATCAAACCTGTCCCTGACCATTTGTTTACCCTAAAACAAAAATATTTATTAAAAGATTAAGTTCCAAAAAGTCCCGAACAATAAATAGCGAGCGACACAGCAGGGGAGCAATTTGTCATGCTTTCATATCGCCTAAATAAACATATCGGAGTTCGATTCCCGTCTAAGTCATAGGCTGAAGAGGGACGGGAAGGTAAAGTTTGTGTTTAATTAAAATGACATCAGTGTACAAGTGTGTATGGGCAAAATGACCCCGACCCGCCATAGCACCACGTCACAATAACGTAAATGAAATCGTAAAGGTGGACATTCACATTCACATCTTGTCTAGGGGACACGGTTTATGTAGGAAGACATGTCAAAACTGTTTTGTGTGATATATATATATATAAATTTTCTCGTAGTCATTCTGACATGTTTTCCTGCAAAACTACGCAGATATTTAATATTATTTTTACAGTTTTATATAATGCTAGAATAAGTAGTGACATTGTTATATTTTTTATTAAAAAATGACTAACTGTTGAGTTTCTTGCGGCGCTTCTTCTCAGCAGTGGTCTCCTCTTGGGAAGCGCTGGTAGATTTTGACGTGTAAAAGTGCCCGTGCGGCCTACTTACTGAATAAATATCTTTTATCTTTATCTTATCACGGTCAGTTAAACTGATCAGTTAATTGACGTACATCCAGAAGCTGACCTTGAGTTCGCATAATTAAAACTTAAGATTTCACATTCACGGTCAGTTTTTGGATGTACACGTCAGTTCAACTGATCAGTTTAACTGACCGTGAATGTCCACCTTTAGAAGAGTCAAACAAATCTTACTTATTAAACAAGTTTTCATTTAACTTGTTTTTTAATGTGTAGTCATAAAGTGTAAAATCCTCTCTCTCGCCGCTTAAGCCACAACGAAGTTATCTTTTCCACCGAAAGCCGGCCGGGTTATGTGCTCGCTCCACACTAACGCTGATTGCGAACGTGACGGCGGTGTGGTTAACGAACAAAAGCACATGTCAAGATAGGCAAGGATGTTGTTTGTGGATTCAAGGTTGTTTGCCATATAACAAAGTATATACGGGTTTTCAAGGATTTTTAAATTAAAAACGTCGTTGCTGACAACAAACTAAAATTGATTCTCGAACTAAGCTCTAGGCTTGTATTGTGGCTCTTAGACATCGATGTGCATATATCTAAATCCTTAGAAAACATCCAAGACTAAATATATGTCCTTACCGGGGATCAAACCTAGGACCGCTGGCTTTATAGTAAGCACTACTAACTAGGCTAAACGCGTTGTTAATGAAATAGCGTGACTTTTTGTTTAGTGAACAGTGATTTAGGCATATCAGTGTTAACTGCCTGTCTAATATAAAATAATAATAATAATAATAAATACAGGGTGTCCCAATATCAGTAACCCACATTGACACCGGAGGTAGACCAGCCTAAGACGGACCGGACGGATTTTTCAAGATTTCATTTTACCACGTTGTCGGCGTAACTAATATGTATATTGATACCAAATTACAACTTTTTACTACTAAGAGTCTCTGAGCTAAACCGCGGACGAACGGACAGACAGACAGACGGACATGGCGAAACTATAAGGGTAGGGTGACTACGGAACCCTAAAAAACGTATAATATCCAACTAAATAAACAAAAGAGTAGACTAACCGTCGCCATTCTGGGAACAGACGCGGAAGAGCACGTGTACAAACGAACTGTACGGGTTTCCCATTGTAAGACGAACGGGTGGAGTTTATGTGGATGACATAATTTATTTCTTGACTCGTGTATTAAGGACAATACACACTTTCAGTCCGCTGGCCGATATTGGACGGTCAGCTCAAATTAGACCATCCTTGTTTAAAAAAAAACAATGATGATTGCCGACGCACGGGGTGGTCAAATGTGATGCGACTCTAAAATTTTACAAGACTTGTACCTAAGAGTAGATAGACTATCAGTTTCTCATACGAGTCCATAGATTTTCTATTGTTTGTCTAAAGATGGACATTCACGGTCAGTTAAACTGATCAGTTGAACTGACGTACATCCAAAAACTGACCGTGAATGTGAAATCTTAAGTTGAAATTATACGAACTCAAGGTCAGCTTCTGGATGTACGTCAGTTAACTGATCAGTTTAACTGACCGTGAATGTCCACCTTAATCCAACCTTTAGTCAACGTTGTTCTTTTTACTCGTAACTGTATGGTTTGTGTTGAATAAGTTCTTGTAAAATATAACTACTTAGGCGTTTTGAAATCTTACAAGTCCAAACTAGGTGCATTAAAAAAAACAAATGACCTTTATGGACTTTTCTTGCTACCATAGAACCCTGCCATAATGATAGTGTCAAGTGTCAAGTCACAAAAAAAGTTACGAAGAAACGAATCGTTGGATTTTTGCGACTTATATTGGTCAACAATTAAAGTGCGTGACCGTACGTGCGCGGACGCATGTGGCCGACTCGATTGTGCGCATGTGTTACGGGCTGGTACAGTCTGCTCAAAATAGATAAACATCATTGTATTTTTAGATAAGTTCGTAAATTATATTGCTTTTAAATCTGCGACTATGTGTTTAGACTTTGTCTATACGTTTAGATATTATTTAAGCGTAGCATAAGGTAATTAAAAAATGCAATACGTGGTTGGTGTGTTGATAATGTTTTATTAAAAAATACCAAATACTTATACGGTAATTTAGTTTTTTATCCGATTGCGGCAGGTCGTAGGGGAACAGTTATGAATTGAGCTGTTTATGTTTGTAAATACGTACCCAGTCCAGTAATTTTGATAAATTGAGTAGATATCGCAAGTTTGATTAAAAATTATGATACAAAATCTTTAGTTAGTTTTTAGTTTATGAACTTCTTTTATTCCTGTGTACCTTTTTTTATCTAATAAATTTAGGTTCCTATTTATTTAAACATTTAAATAATATGGCAAAAATAAGCCTTTTTAGTTTTTTCCAGTCCAACTGTACCTCATAGATCCTTTCATTAACCGAATTCCGTACGTGTGAGTGTGTATGCCAAATCTCTTTCGGACAACAAGACGTATGTTAACGCAAATCACTTTCACATCAATCTTTGTGTTGTATAAATTATGGTTCAAATTGGAATGGCAATTTTTCCAATTACGTCTATTGGTATTATGTATGTTATGACGAAAAGCTTCCGTGAAAGTGCGGGTAAACCCCATGAAGATTTAAGTTTTGAAAACACTTCCTTGTTTAAAAAAAAACAATGAAGATTGCCGACGCACGGGGTGGTCAATGTGATTCTAAAATTTTACAAGACTTGCAAGTGACGGGTCATGGACACAATTCAGACACGCATCTTTTTTATGGTTCCGTATCAAATTGGTAAAAAAGGAACCTTTACAGTGAGACTTCGGAGTCCGTATGTCACATCTGTTTTTCTTAGCAAAGAACTACGTAAGGTATCAACTTGAATTATGGCATTACCTAGTTGTACTTTTTGCTTGCCCGTATATATTATGGTTAAAAAACAAGAAAATGGGTTAAAATTTAAGGTTGAAAAATTTTCAAAAAACATTTGATTGCTTAAACATCGGTGTAAAATTAAGGGCTCAATTTTATTATTAAAACATTTTTTTAAGGTTATAATTTTGGTTACATAATTTTTGCCACTGGAGATAGGTACTCTTTGGTAGTACCTAGTTCTGTTGTAAAGTTATATAGAGATAAAACAACAACACAAAATTACCGCATAGTCACGTTGCTTGAGTGAGATCGAACCCTGACTCACCATTGAAGTGTTACAATGGCGGCATTAAAAACAATTTGTTTGACACTTCTAACGATTTGATTTATGGCGGGAAAATACCGATTGTGCATTGCGATTTTCATGTATATGTATTTGTGCATTACTATAGTAGATTGGACATCAAATGCATAAAACGCACCATTTTACGCGAGACGTTTATCCATCCAAGCGAGCTTGCGAGCGAGGATGGATATAAAGTCGAATGTTAGATGGGTTTTATGGACGAGTTGTACACTCTACTTTTCACTTCGATTGCGAGGAAATGAAACAGCAACATGATAAAAATAATAATAATAATAAATGTGACGAAATAAAAAATATAAGTTTATTTCATGAAGCTTTATTGTGTACTTTGGCTGTTGGTATCCTTGCCTTGGTCTTAGAATACTAACGAAACGAAATAATATAAAGAGGTTATTCTATGACGTTAAAGTTGTTCGTGTGGCTGTTGGACCGATTGCCTAGGTCTTCGACGAAGATTTTACTTTATGCACTAGAGCATAAGAAGCGACTTTATGTCGCCTACGCACGACATAAAGACGAACTTTTAGAGCATGAGAAGTGAAAAATAAATTATTCCCTGCTTATGATAATAAACGTGTTGAAATCTGTCAGGGCTTACACATGCTCAAAAACTGGACTGTGTCAATTGTTTACAAATAGGTGTTGACAGTAATCGGATCGAGCTTGCCCAGCTTTTTGAACTCCACCGATTTCAATATGGATAAGCCAAGGCAAATTATAATTGCGACTTTCTCAACATTAACCCATAAACCTTCACGGTGAATTAAGATGTAAATATGTATATTTAAAACGTAATCCTTTTACAGCTTTAATATTAAAATGTAAAATATAAATACTTTTAAACGGCTGACGCTAATTCGAGTCCGAACAAGATAATCTGACGCGGAATCGAGTCCAATTAGATATGGTAATGTGAGTCGAGTGGGTATACTAGTGCGTTCAGTACTGGAGATGCCTTATCGGGTCCAATTTCTATGGGAATGTTTGGCACTGGTTGTAAAATTAATATATATAGTGTAAGTATAATTCATCGTTCTCCTAGATTTTTTTCCCAATTGTCGAGGTAATAAAAAAGTTCGTTTTCTGTGTTTTAATTGTCAAGGTCTTAATGCCATTTTTTTAGAGCATCCAGAATTAGATTTTTGTAGGTTATCTTATCAGTTGTATGCCAAGTTTATCCTGTAGTTAATAATGTAGTTGTATAATTTTCCATCGCATATTTGTAATGTTTTAGGCATTTTATCTCTATTGTTTTAAATTCATTAGTGTTGCTGCCTAACTTAAAACTCGTATAAGGGTAGTTTAAAAAAAAATGTACAAGGTTAAAGTGATAATGAAAACAAAACCAAGTGTAATGAAAGTTAGTCATACAAACTGAATGGGTAACCTTCGTTACACAAAGGAATCAATTAAGTTTTGTCTTAATTAAAGCCCTTTTTTTAAAACGACCCATAAGTTTATTAACGAAAAGCATCATTATATTTTATTATATACCAGGAGCATCTACTACTTATTCCAATTTTCATCCCAATACAAAAACTTTATAGAAAAATGTCTAGACAAACAGACCGAAGATAATACTAGTGATCTTACAGGGTTTAGTTCTTTAATATTTCATACAAAAACCTAACAAGTGAAAAGCTAACTAGTTGTTATATTTTTAAGTTCCATTTTATCAAATGTACCAAAACAATAATTTCCAGATTAGATCATCGCATTCATCACAGACCAGGCTACGCCATGTGTGTTCAGTATTTCGGCTAACGTTCTTTATTTAAACAGCGAACGTGCGCGGTTCCACGTAGCGCCTGCGCCCACGCATCTATACTAAACGGTGGGTGATTACGGTTACGAGATAAAATAACACAACTAAGAAACAATTTCTTTTCCTGCCAAGTCCAGTATCCTTACATATTTAATATTTGGAAAATTGCTCGTAGAACTGATGGCCTTTGGGGTGGAAAGGTTCTACAGTGGCGACTGTGTACCGGAAAGCGAAATGTTGATAGGCCTCCCACACGGTGGACCGATGATCTGGTGAAGATAACGGAAGTCGATGGATGCGACTAGCACAAATCTGACCGCAGTGAGGATATGGCCCATGCCCAGCAGTGGACGGCTGAATTGATATGATAGTGATCATAAATGTTCAAATAGTAACACCATTCATTATTTGTAATTTATTAGGCAGTAATGATTACTTTATTACCTTGTAATGTAACTTACTTTTAAGTATTATTGTATTTTATATTTGAAAAAATGACCTTCTGCTGGAGTTTCTTGCGGCGCTTATTCTCCGCAATGATGGTCTTGTCCGAAGCGCTGGTAGATTCACTCTATATTACTGACGTGTAAAAGAGCCCGTATGTGGCTAATTTACTGAATAAAAATGTTTACTTTGACTTTGCCAATGTTTTATTGTGGTATATTTACCCATACCATCAAAAGATAGAGAGATTCCGGTGATCTTCGGAAAATTCCGGACGTATGGCAACACTACCGTGATCTAAATTAGCGAATCAGTTCGACGCATTTAATTTTGGAACACGCGTCACTAATCGGGGATAGCCTGGTTTGTAGCTATATTTTATATTATGTAATTTTAACTTAATACACGTACACCGTGACCCCTTGTTTTGCAGACACTCATTTCATCGAATGTTTCGTTTCGCCGAATTTCATTTCATCGATAGCTTATTTCTGTTCAAACCTTTTCTGTTACGTAAGTTAGGTTAGGTTAGACCTGTGACTACCAAAAAATTATAACTCCTGCACGTGGAAATGCCTGTCGATGAAATGAAAATTCGGCGAAGTAAGGGCCTGCGCAAACCGGCGGAGCGCAGAGCAGATCACTTTAAATTTATCAATGTATATTCTTTTCTATTTTAATTACAATAAGGTATAAATTTAGAGCCGCAGCCGCAGAGTAGAAATCCCCCGTGATGCTCCGAGGTCGGTCTCAGAGCATTCAAATTTATACCTTATTGTAATTAAAATAGGGAAGAATATACACTGATAGGTTTGCGCAGGCCCTAAAACATTCTATGAAATGAGTGCCGGTAATTCAAGGGCAAACCACACACACGTATAGTACCGTATAGTCGGACAAATAAGTGGTGTTTCAATTTGGACTACACTACTAATATTTTTGATTATTTCTAACAGTGATTGTTAATAAGCGTCTTGATTCCATTTGAGCCTGTCAAGACGTTAGAACGACAAAGGGCCGTATTAATAAACTCATCTCAACTGTGATCCCCGTCACAAGATGCGTCAAAAATGACAGTTTTCTATGGATTGACGTTTACTTTGACGTATCTTGAGACGGGAATCACAGTTGAGACGAGTTTATTAATACGGCCCTAAGATGTAAATTGAATCACAAAAGCTTGCTGTTGTGACTACCAGCTTTGTTTGATGTAACTAATATTACTTATGTATATGTGTTTTATTAAATTTTTTTCAACTTAGTTAAAACTTTCTTCACTGGCTCACATTTTTTTTCAGTGTAGTTTCTAGGAAATATAAGTACCGCTAAGTCGTCCCATTAAAAAAAAAAAAAATTACTATCGAGTTCGAGGCGACAGAAGCATCTTATCAACTTATTTGTTTTATAACCAATTGTATAACATGTAAACGGAATTCAGACTTAGAGAGGCAGGCCACATATTTGGCTGACTTTACAATTCAACAAAATGTATGCGTGTATTACCGTAGAGCTTTGTAGCAGATATGACGTAAACGTCTGACAGTATGGGTAAGTATCAACATGTCCAGGATGACGAGATCATAGGTGATGGAATAAATAAATCTCTTAAACTTTTACTTGAATTTTAATTATTTTTATATTTCAATAGGTTAATACTCTAATACATCAATCTCATTTTTAATAAAATATAATATTAAATTAATATATATTCTAGATTTTGTATGTCTTTAATTCAATCAGCTCAGACACTGAATCCCTTATCGATCCGCGAATCGATCATAATAATTTTGAATTTAGAAGAATTTAAATCAATAAAAGAAACGTAAGAGTGGCCAGAAATAAAATCAATAGATAAAGGAGGTTGTAACCACCTTGTTACAAACGCCCCCGCGCACTGAGGGTTCCGTACATATTTGGCTGGTTTTTAGTATTTTTTGTTATTATAGGGTTTGTTCTATAATCATACCAAATTTGACGCTTGTATGTTTTAACGTTTATAAGATACAACAAAAATAAAAATACGTTGAAAAAAAAACGTTACTTGTATGGGAACCCCCTTTATTATTTCACTTTTTTTTTTTTTTTAGTGGTTAGTAAATCCCCCGTAATAACACGTATTCTGAAAAAAATCAACCCGCTATCTATTATACGGTTCATAAGATACAGCTCTTTATAGTTAGGATAGACAGACGGACGGACGGACGGACGGACAGCGTAGGCATATTAATAGGGTCCCGTTGGGCGCCCTTCGGGTACGGAACCCTAAAAACTAATAATTTAACGGAGATCCAACATAAATTGTGACGTCAGTATGCACTACGGCCATTTTTTTTTTCAGATAAGGTAATAATAATAATAATAATGATTTATTTACTGAACATAATTTCACATAATGAACAATTCGTAAACAGCCACATTAGTTAAAAACTGTGTCGCAGCTGGATACGCCCAACTCAGGACAAAGAGGTACATGCGTTATCATAATTATAAACAAATGCTCGCCAAACTGTTACCCAGTTTGTTGGCGAGTGAAGCGCTCAAACACAAGCTAATAAACTAACTCCATGTTAAATTTTGTTTTGCTAGAAAGAGATAGAAACAAATCTTTATGGCTTATAACTTGGTTATTTTTATAGTTATTCGAAAAATATTTTTTCTCTACTGTTTGTTACTTGAATGACTTTTTATTAAAGCAAAAAAATGCATGCTTATTATATTGTTTCAGTTGGTCAAAATAGTCAAAATCGATGAAGAAAATAGATTTGCTTTACTCGCAGGAAAATATGTGACATTCTCTATATAAAGGGACCTTATGGAGGAAGGCAGTTACGCTCTTCTTATTCTTGTAACTATACGAATACTATGGTAACAGTTCTAAAAACGGCGTAACCGCCTGCCTCCATAAGGTCCCTTTATATTGAGAACGTCACATATAGGTCGGCAGAATGTTAGTCTGTGTTGGGTTTTTATCACTCATTGGGCCAAACGGTCTGCGGAACCAAGAACCTTACGTCATCATTGCAGTCATTGTTTAGCGCACCAAGACGCCAGAACAATGTTGGAGACGATTCGAGGAAGCGAGATTGTGGGGAGATATCGTCACGGATTCCAGGGAATTTCATTGTTTAAGAATTAGTGTGTTTTAATTGCCTGCTAATGATAACAATTAGTCTGAATGAATCATTAGGTTTGGATGATTTAAACAGATCTGACAATTTCTTATCAAATATGTTGAATATCAATTGGACGTAGCTTAGGGAAAAAGATCCAACCCACAAAGTAAATGTATTTAAATTTGAATTCTATTGTTGTCAATATTATATCAAATTCTACAAGTGTGAAATGGTTGAATTGGATCCTTTTCCCTAAGCTACGTCCTTTTGAACCAATAATAGAATATTATATGCAAATGTTTAAGAACTGCTCTGATGATGGAGTCGAAAGGTGGCTACTGGATCTCCTGTAGGAAACTCATCGAATTCCGGGACGAGTTCGCCATACTCGTTTTACCAAAATATTTTTTTTCTGGCAGCAATCTTTCCATTCGCAAAATTTACCGTCTTAATTTTTTTCTGTACGCCAAAAATTCTTTTCTCAGCAGAAATAATTAAATTCTCATAATTTCCCAATCTGAAATAATATAATTTCCACAGAGCCGACATTTCTGAGTACTTACTACTTTGGCTCTTCGGGCCTGCTGCAAAGCTAAGATGACCTAAACCTAACTACATATTTCGACCTAATTACAATAAAATCTGCGACTGGAAAATAAGAACGGGGAAAAATGCGATTGGGTCAAAATTAAAAATCGATTGGGTAAAATCACGAATGGGAAAAACGCGACTAGAAAAATTGCTGCGCGGAATTATCTATTTTAGGTAAAACATCGTCCTACTCTCCGTGACTCGTTCAATCCCGTGGTAGCAGTCCTATAAACCGCCATAGAACTCTGTCGGAGCCGCGAGTCACGGAATTCGATGAGTGTACTATACTTAAAGTAGACCCGCCGTGTTTAGATTCATTAGTTTGGTCTCGATAAGCTGATGATGATTGTGCAGTAAAAAAAAAACAGGCACCACACTATAAGCTATTTTTTTACTTTTAGAATTTTTAGATAAAATGAAGCGTTTACCAACCCTGAGTTTCCCTTTTAATGGGGAATTCAATACATTTTTTGGTAACAAAACGGACAATTCCATACATCTTTTTGAGGACATACCAGGAAATTCTGTTTTTCTTGTTCAGAATCAAATGGTGGTCCAAACCAGCATACAATTTTTTTCCCAAATCTGAAGAAATAGTGAAAGGTGTGCTATTTGAAACTCCCCTAATGTGAGAATCTGACTAATTTTATCATGGTTTTTGTAGTTTTAATGACTAAATACGAAAGCGTATTATTAATAAAATAAAAATAGACGACGCAGTTAGCCTAGTTGGTAGTGACCCTGCCTACGAAGCTAGCGGTCCTGGGTTCGAATCCCGGTATGGACAAATATTTGTGTGATGAGCGCGAGTATTTGTTCCTGAGTCATGGATGTTTTCTATATATTTAAGTATGTATTTCTCTATATAAGTATGTTTATCGTTGTCTAGTACCCATAGTACAAGCCTAGAGCTTAGTTTGGGACTAGGTCAATTTGTGTGAGATTGTCCTTTGATATTTATTTATTTATTAATTTTTAAAAAATAAAACTTGTAGTCACGAACACACAGACAGACCGGCGTAGAAATTTGTAAAATCGGTCCAGCACCTTTAAAGTGTCATATTATTATCATGATGAAGACCACACGCTGAGGCTAATTGTACCTTTCTAAACCAAAAAGACTTATCTGCTTTCAAACCCACATACTAAATTAAACCTTATTGCTATCAGGAAATAATCGAAACTGATTTATATATTAAAATGCAGATCCATCTTTTTTGATCTAGCGTGCAAAATGTCATGCTAAGGAATAACGGAGTAACTACTTTGAAACTTCCACTGTATGTGCAACTTTATTCACAGCTATGGATGGTTGAATTTGCATTGGCTTATGTTGCACATGCTCCTTTTTAACTAAAGTGGTCGGATACCCTTTAGGTATGAACCCTAATTTGGCGTAATGATTGCTTTTAAAGTTAATTTATATTTAAATTGGCGGCCGGCGCGAAAGCTGCCTCAATTTTTTAAATTTAAGACCACCGAGAAAGAGCTTTCATTTTATTTTAAACTAGCTTTTGCCCGCGACTCCGTCCACGTAGAAGTCGTTTATCGCGTATCCCACGGGAACCATCCAATTTTTCGGGATAAAATCTATCCTACGTCCTTCCCCGGAACTCAAACTCCATACCAAAATTCATCTAAATCGGTTCAGCGGTGTAAGCGTGAAGAGGACAGACAGACAGACAAAGTTACTTTCGCATTTACGAGTATAATATTAGTAGGGATATGTTTTCAAACAGTTTCTTAACCCCCAAACAAAAAATAAGGGGTGGTTATAAGTTTGACTGCGGCTTTATAGCTCTCAAACAATGATGATATTTTTTTGACAATCTCACGCATGTCTTAGTCCCAAACTAAGCTGGCATGTATCTAATATGGGCAGCGATATACATATATGAACTTATATCGATAAATAAATACATAAATACTTACAAAACCTTCAAGTCAAGACTCGTTTTCATCCATCACACAAATATTTGCCCTGCCGCAGAGAACTTGGGACCACTAGATTTGTAGACAGGGTCACTATCCAACTAAGCTTTTTAGGCTTTTTAGGGTTCCGTGCCGAAATGGTCTATTACTAAGCCTACTGTCCGTCCGTCTTTACGACATATGGAAATCCTTACCTTTCGGACCTTATGGAGGCAGGCGATTACGCCGTTTTTAGAACTGTTACCATAGTATTCGTATAGTTACAAGAATAAGAAGAGCGTAACTGCTTTCCTCCATAACGTCGTATCCTACGAATAAGGGCGCAACTACAAAAAGTCAATTTTACAGGAGAAGGTTTTTTGTGTTTAAAAAAATAAATAGCAAAGTGTTTGCCGTGAAACTTACAAGTTACGTGTCAAATGTACTTAGACATTTATTGGTAGTCACATTTTATTTTATTTTCATTATAATACGAAAATATGTCTCTTAAATCTTTCTTCCACGTGAAATTTAAATAGACTATTTAATTTTTCGCGGAATAAACGCCATTAAGACCTTATTCATCGGAATAAGCTGGGTCGTAACCGTACTAAGGGCTTTTTTAAAGCGTTTTGATTTAAGATTAAGTGCTTAAATTTGCCGAATGAATAAACTGGGTGTAGTTTTATATTATTTAAATAAATTATAATGGTCTCAGTGGAAGACCAGCGCGGTTGCTTTAAAACCAGCAACACAAGATGAGCATCGTCAATAATTTATTTTGTATTTTGTTTTCTATCCTTTTCTTAGATGTATGTTATGTGTATAAACGTTTTTCGTTCTTTCTTTATAGAAATACTAATATTATTTTTAATACAAATAATCTTTTACAAACCAAAATAAATCGAAATGTTATTAGATAACTCGTGATTCATAATTTATAATTTCCTAAAAAATCTACGTTTTTGTTTTATTTGTAAGACTAAGTACCTAATTATTTTGTTTCATTCTTAACAAAGAACCTTCTTAATAGAACATAAAATACTGTTTAAGCAGTAAGATTAAATAATATTAATATTACATTTGATATCAATTCATTCATATAATGCCCACTTAACATACGATACAAAAAAATACTAAACTTCTTAATATTTTTACAACGGGTTTCCCTCTATTTGGCATACCGAACTTTTACTGTCCGAAACTGTTTTAGCATAAAAGACTTGGCATAATCGGTTTTCACCGAATGGTAATGTGGCAGAAACCTTATTTGGCATAATTTGTAACATCTCGATAATGAGTTAGTCTGAAATTAAGTTCGCATACTATTATTATGACCGATTATTTTTACGCATAATTCTGTTTAGTATAATTTTATTCGGCATATTATCGATTGTCCGAAACTTACTTGGCATACTTACAAACTTAACTACTACCAGAAAAGTAGGTTAGGTTAGAACTGTAACCTCATCAAAAACTAATGCTACCAGAAAAATCAAAATTATCTAATTAGGTACTGAGCAGAATGTTATAATAAAACATATTTCTGCAACGATAGTTTTCGGCAAAATAATTTTATGCTCATTTAATTTATGCGTAGATATGACTCGGAGCATGAAAAATATAACCATTTAATATTCGGACTAACGTAATTCTTTGTAATCAAACTATGCGGATTTAGATTATGCGACAACAGTTTATGCGCAAAGCCTAATATGGCTATATAGATTATGCCACAAAGAATTATTACTTACAAAAATATGCTAAAACACGGTGAACCTTTCACAACAAAATAAATTATTGTATGAATTAAAAATATTTTTATCAAAGGCACAGACCTCAATCCAATTTAATGATAATGTAAATAAACCGATTTTTTTTAATTCTAACACAATCATTCACAAACTAATTAGATTGCTAATAATTATTAAATGTATAGTAAAATCATCAATCGATACCCGCACCTCCGATAAAACAAAAAATCTAGATCAGGTGCGGGCAGTTGGTAAACTCGTACAGTACGTAAATAAGCACCGGCCATCTCCAGTCTACTCGTGACCACGACCGTTGCAACACGGTTGAAACGTCGAGGTAATTATAATGTGTACACGCGATTAAGACCCGTTGTCAATGATTAATGGCAGGTATGTGTGAATATCGCGAATGTTTAAAACAAACAATAATTACAGCAGTTACCCAAGTCTACCCAAGCCTTTTCAAAACAAAAAAATACTAATTTTTTGATACAACCAATAACAATTTCAAACCAATGATGAGTCTCGTGTATATTACTTTAAAACAAATTGTTTTTTTTAAGGTAATTGCTTTGAAAATTACAAATTATTATTTTTTCCGACGAATACAGACGCAATGGCCACGACGCTGCACCTAAATAGCACCCTGCGCTGATGTTGAGTCCGTGGAAAGAGAACGCAATGTTACCTTGGGCCTTTATTCCACGCTTGCGACCACCCCGCGCCCTGCTCCCGTGCGGAGAAAGGACCTTATGCCCCTTGCGACTTAGTTCGCCGGAATAAATAGTGCCTAGACAGTTGCGCCCAAAATTAAAACCTTTATAACTTTGTCAAAATTACGATTTTACCTTTTTTCAAAAAGTCAAAAGGTGTAATAAAATATGGAGAATACGAATCTGTAAAAAGCGGAAAACGGTTTTAACGGTGGTTGCGCCCATATTCGCAGGATACGACGATAAGGTCCCTTTATATTGAGAACGTCACATATCGCTAGCGGTAACGACGTTTGAAAACTGTCAAAATGTGACGTTCGACGGTGACGTGGCGCTCGAGTAATTGTTTTTCCAACACGAAGTGTTTTCCTTGCTACGGTGAGGTGAATTGTGTGTTTCGCACGCCAGTAAAGTTATTTGTGTCTCAAGGCCTTGAATCCTCGCTCAGGATTCTATTTTTAAACCCCTCGCTGTGCTCGTGGTTAAATTTTAGATTCCTTCTCTGGCTCGGGAATCAATACTTGCTCTCGCGCCAAATAACTTTGCGGCCTTGCATAACAAATAACTATAGTTATGGCGTATGACGATTTTCTAACCCCGGAATTGAATGACTAAGTTACTTAGAAAACTTCTCATTTTCGGAAAATTCGTTTAATATTCAAACCTAGTCGGCCATTGTCTTTTGTTTCGGTAATGGTGTCATATACGAGCCGACTCATTGATTTCGAATAAGAATGACGATTCAATGCAGGACCACGTTCTTAACTTCAATGACGCAAATTGGGTAAACCCGTAGTTTCGGCATAGAGATGGCTGGTGGGCTCTTTGAGCGGAATATTTTTAACCCCCGACGCAAAAAGAAGGGTGTTATAACTGTTATAAGTTTGACGTATCTGTCTGTGGAATCAAAGCTCCTAAACGGATGGACCGATTTTGATTTAGTTTTATTAGAAAAGTGAAAATGGTACGTGCTCAGAGCTCATTGAAGTTTTTGCTCATTGCTCAGAGGTTTTTTAGGCGCTGATGTCGGGGGCTTTTAACTCGGTTAGGCTGCCTTTCCATAGAAGCGGAGACGAGCGGTGCGGAGAGGAGCTGTGTAGGAATCGACCAATCACATTGGTTGTAATCCACATCTCGTCTCCGCTTGACTGTTTCCAATGAAGCGGAGCTACACAGCTCCTCTCCGCACCGCTTGTCTCCGCTTCTATGGAAAGGCAGCCTTAGGTTATTGGTTGAATGTATTATTAACCATTAAAGCTAATCGTTTTCTTTTTGTTTTATTGCCAAATGATACCAAAACCGCTATTTACATCAGTTAGGTTACGTTTTATTGCCATCGACAGACAAACAGGCAGACGGCCCACTGCTGGGAAGTGGTCACCGCCGCCTGTGGATATTGACTGATGGAAGACTTGGAACTGTTCGCGGACTTTAGGCTATTTGTTCGGATTAGGGTTAGTATTTAGTCGAGTAGCGATACATTGACGAGTTTGGTTTTCACGTTTGAGGCGTGAAAATCAAACTCAAACCAAACTCGTCAATGTGTCGCTACCCGACTATGAATACGTGCTAATCCATACACATACTAATACACTATCGCATTGGGTTCCCTGTAATGGTGGTGTGTATCTTTGATAAATAAATAAATAAATAAATAAAATCCTAGTCCGAACTTAAATGAAGAAACACATAGAAAAAATCCATGACTGAGGAACAAATATTCGCACTCATCACACAAATATTTGCCTATACCGGATTGAACCCGGGACTGCTAGCTTTATGGGCAGGGTCACTATCAACTAGGCTAAGGCACAGATTAAATAAGAGTTACTACGTGCTAAGGCAGGCGTTGTCGTTATGTTGGTTCAGTTGGTCATGCGCATGCGCATCAATTGGGCACGTCATGCGGGAAAACACAAGACGATTTTACGATATTCTTGGTAGCGTCACAGTACTGTAATGGAGATAAGAAGTTGAATATGGTTCGTAATTTTAAGAATATGTGACAACCTGGCACGATGCTCGGGCAGTATGATGAGCAATACGGAAAACAATCGTTTTGAAAAAAATATCGTTTATGCCAGACTTTAAACAAAAATATACTTTTTTCGAAATTAGAATTCTTTTATGCATCGTGCGTTTAGTCTATGACTCGATAAACATTTATTTTTATTCAACAGGGTTTTTGTTACATCCTGTATAATTAGATTAATTAGGTATGAAAGGGCACAACTAAAACCATAAAAGATGCGGAAGTTTTATTTTTAGTTAGTAAATATAGTTATATTATGTTATGACCTTTTTTTAATAAATAATAAGTTTTTTGTTATTATTATACATTTTTATTTAATAACATTGTGTTATTGTGGATATTTTTTAATGTTTAAATTATTGTTAATTTAAATTTAATAATGAATAAGTTACTTTCAGGCATTGTTGTGTCCTGCAGGGTTTCACGGCTTAGGACTAATTTCTGTACCTAAATTTTAGGCGAGCCCCTTGACACGCATAAAATTGATTGATCTAATGTATTGTTTTGTCGAAAATCTTTTTGGCTAACACCCTTTTAGGCGGAAATTTCGGGATTTAATAAAATATCTGTTGTGTATGTAGATTCGTTAGGTTAAGTTAGGTTAGTTTTATAATAATTTTGTTAAAAAACCATTTCAATTGAAAAAAACGTTTTCGACCAAATTATTTTCGCCAAACGATACATTACATTAGGTCAAACAATGATTATGCCTCCCGATACATACAACTACAATTGTGCACTTTGAACATTATTAATTATTAAACAAAACTCTTCGTCTCTACATTATTTAAAAAAATACAAAAAGAAACAAAAACACGTGCGTTGGCCGGGAATCGAACCCGGATCAACTGCTTGGAAGGCAACTATGCTGACCATTACACCACCAACGCCGGTGAGCGCTTTGCCGAATTATGTGAACAGTTACTACGAGTCGATACGGAGCGAGGCAATGAACTGATGACGTCACAAGGTTACCTAACGTAATCTTTGGAACGTGACGGTTGAATTAATTCGAGACTAAATGAAATGAGGATATTTTCCTGTTCATTTCTAGGAAATGAATAAGAATGTTTCGTATTTTTTACTTAGTCAACGTTATTATAATTACATATCGTCGCCTTAGGTATTTACTCAACCTCGTATCTGCAATTTTTTCTTGCAGTTGGTAATTTCATTTCATTAATTATAATTTATGATGTAATCAGTTTACCAACCGCAAGAAAAAAATGCAGATACGAGGTTGAGAAAGTAAGGCGACGATATAAGTAAACGTTATAAATGCTTGGGTTATTTTATTATTAGTATTATTACCTACGTACAATTAGGACAAGGGTTTAAATATATTTTATTTTGCTTGCTTTGTAAACCCGAATACTTAAGCCCGTTCGATTTCGTGTAATCATTTATTCTATGTAATTTATTTATGTATTGTGCACATAAATGAGTAAAAATCGTGCAGACACGGTCTCATTTAGTAGTTTATTGTTGCGTGAAAAAAAACAGTCGAAATAAAAAAAACATGCGCGTTCTTTTCTTTATGGTCACTTCGCGGATCTGTCATTGTTTACTTTAGTTCTTTACGCTCTACATCTGTAGTATAAATACTTTTTTAGACGGAATGTGGATTAAAAATTAGAATTTTACACAACGAACAAAAAAAACAGTCAAGTGCGAGTGGGACTCGCGCACTGAGGGTTCCGTACACATTTAGCTGATTTTTAGTATTTATTGTTATTCTATAAGGTTTGTTCTATAATCATATTAAAGACGCTAGTATGTTTTACCGTTTTAACGATACAAAAAAACTAAAACAAAAATACGTTGAAAAAAAAAAGTTTCTTGTATGGGGAGCCCCTTTATTATTTTTATTTATTTGTTTCAATTTATTTTACACATATTCTGAAAAAATATCAACCCGATATCTATTACGGTTCAAAAGATACAGCTCTTTATAGTTAGGACAGACAGACAGACGGACAGACGGACGGACGGACGGGCTTTTAAAAATACACAGGACTTACGAGGTTAAAAAGAAATAAACACATTTAAAAGCTACTTAACGACTATAAAAAGGAAACAAAAAAGTAGAACAAGATAAAACATAATAAGTACTAGTTACTTGATTGGTTGCGTCTTAGCAAAAAATGTATCTCATAAAGTGCTATTATGTCTGTTACTTATAACAGTTCGTTAAAATATGTTATTTCTCGTTCTCGTTATTTTAGTTCTTATATAATTTACTTTTTTCCCATGTTATAATAAACATTAAAGCAAACCTTACCATAAAATAACACTTTACACTAAAAGCATAAAAAAATCCTATACATACAAACTTTAAACACCTTTGTGACAAAAAGGAATATAGACCTCATAATGTTAACTCAAACTCTAACTTTAAGAGCTGTGACACAAAGTTTATAATAAAATCAAATTACTAACTTACTCCCTTCTTAATTTAATAGTAATTTACACACCTGTCAGTCTTGTGTTACAGACGGCCACGACTTGAAGCGACGGCGAGCGAATTCTCTCTTCATTGCGTGGTCGAGACGCTCACCACTCAGATGTTAATTGACGTAACGCGCATTGTATTACAAAAATCACTCGCCACTTAGCCGGTCGCATAGTCGTCAGGCATTTAAGGTTCCGGGTGACGGCGTAGTGTGGGAACACTTAAGGCGCCCTCAGACCGGAAGAAATTATTCTTAATTGTAAAACTTGGGGTGTCCAACCCTACTTTCTTTTTAAAGTGACCTTGAATTATAGCGTTTTAAAAAGCAAGGGAAGGGTTCAAAATATTCGTGTAATTTTTTTTTGGTAAGCGGCATCAAAGTATACCAATATTTGCAGCCAGTTTTTACAATATTAATTTTTTGTATTTTTTAAATAATTTATCTTTGATAAATTATTATTATTTATCGATAAATGATTGAGAAACGAACTTCCTACCACTTTTACATTTTAAAATTGATTTCTCGACCGAATAAGACATCAGTTCGTAGAAAGGCGGTGACGTCATATATTACTTTCCCCGTAAATATCGAAATCGTGTTCTTGTAGAAAATGACGTCATCGTCGAGGAATAATGACCACTCCACTCCACTCCACTTCACCTTCTCCTTCTTCCTTTATTCCACTTTGACTTAAACCATTGTTTCCAATCATTTTAATATTTGCTTTTTGTCTCTTGCTTCATTTCCCTTTCTTACCAAGAGCAAGAGTAGGACAAAATAGCTTTTAATGCATGGGGAAGGCTAACTTTACTGATAGTAGGAAGGTAAATGCACTCTGAGGTCCAAACACTGCCAATTTCAAGACATCAATCTTAATACATCAATCTCAAGACTACAATCTTAAAGGTGCTTTTCCACCGGCGAGGCGAGACGAGACGATGTGGGACGAGAATTGAAATGTATATGGCAAAATTTCTATTCTCTCCTAGCGCATCTTCGGTGGAAACAGTATGGATTGGCGAGGATGTGCGATACGAGAATTGATATTTTTGTTATTATAATAATGAACCGTATTGCTGCGTACATAAAGTGTTTATTATAAAGTGCCGGCCCGCGCGATATCGCGCGTGCTCGCGCCGGCTCGCACGTGCTCACGCTTAAAAGACCGGGCAAGTTCCGACCATTGAGGATTCCATGGAAAATATACAACATTAAAATCGGTCGAGTTTATATCGGGCCACGCTTTAGGGTTTTTCTAACCAATAATGAAATTAAATGAAAATAGAACAGGAGAAAACGGTCAAGTGCGAGTCCGTTTCGCGCACCGAAGGTTTCATACAACCACACGATATTATTAGTATATTTCAATTTGTATGTTATGTGAATGTGTTACCGAATTAAACAACTGAATAAAGCTAATATTTCATACATTTTCTTAGAACTTGTCCGGACACACTGCCGTGTCTAGGTCATGCGGTATCGCGCTTGCCCGCGCGGGCTCGCGCTTGCCGGCGCGAGATCGCGCGAGCCAGCGCGGGCTCGCGCCGTCCCGCGCTGGCTCGCGATGGCAATTTTTGGTGGAAATAGTTCGGCGCGATTTCAATAAAATTCTCGTCTCGCCTCGTCTCGTCTCGCCTCGCCGGTGGAAAAGCACCTTAAGACTGCGATTACGTTGCCAGACCTGAAGACTAAGGAATGTTTCTATGTTCCTTATCTTGGTTTGACACATTGGATACTTTTTATCCCTGATAATTGGATATTTCTCGAGGATATATGGATAAACGAGTTCCGCGCGGACGGAGCCGCGGGGATAAGCTAGTAAGCTATACGCACTATCGTATTAAATAATGTTACGTTCTCAATATAAAGGGACTTTATGGAGGCAGCCGGTTACGCCGTTTTTAGAACTGTTACCATAGTATTCGTATAGTTACTAGAATAAGAAGAGCGTAACTGCCTCCCTCCATAAGGTCCCTTTATATTGAGAACGTCACATATAATTTCTTTCATATTTGCACAATAAATAAAGTATACTTGAAGTATGGTTTGTCCTTATCTTTCATTGCGACATTTGAATCTGACAGAAAGTGACAAAGTATACTTTTACTAAAATAGGTTTTTTGTGCGTTTATGAATAAGGGGGTAAGTGTTTATAAGATCTTTAGCTATAAGGAACTTTTATTTTTAGCGTTTAAGGAACGTGGCTTTACGGTGTCCATATAAATTATAATAAAACTGTAAAAGCTCAACAAAAATGTTCCACATTTCTAATACCCTTAGAATGTTTATTTATTTAAACTTTGCACAATAAAAATAAAGTACAAATGGCGGACTTAATGTCTTAAGGCATTCTCTACCAGTCAGCCAACAAGCCAAACAGAAGCATGTCAAGGTTGGTGGTGTAATGTTGGTCCAACATAATTTCCATTAAAATTGCGTTTCCATTAAAATTAATTAATTCAAGGTGTTATATTAAATAATTTGCGTTTCAATTCGTTGACCAAGCATTATGTATATTTGTACTCACGTTCTCGGCTCTAACAATTTCGATGAAAATTGCAATACTGGGGTTTATGGGGGCGAAAATCGATCTGTCTGAGAAAATTCATTTTCTTCGTATTTTTTTTACGCAAAAATATTTCCTGCGCAATATGGTTCGTAATTTCGGGACGGTTGCCGCCGTTTGAATAGACTGATGGTTAGAGCGTTGGCCTACTATGCAAAGACTGCGGGTTCAAACTCCAGCTATGGATCGTGTTTTTTTTGTCTTCTTTTAGTTATTGTATAGAAAATCGGTGAAAATTCGGTTTCGACGCGATGACGGTATCCCTGGTATATTAATAATGCTCTGACGGGGAAACTTAGCCTCACTCATTCTAAAAATTTAAGGATTCATTTGAGTCTGCGGATCTCTAAAATACAAATGGCATAACTTAAATGGCATCATTACGTTATGCAACAAAAAACTTAAGATAAAAAGTAACGGCATTTTCCGATTGGTCCCGCGACGGCCGAGGTAATTAAACTTAATGACTGCCCGATAACAGTAGGGAAAAAAAATGTTAAAAAATCTTTATTTCAAGTAACGATCACTCATACATCAAAAAAACATAATTAAATTAAATTAAATAAAATTAAACTAAGTACTTCAAATCAAATTGGGTACCTATGTCAAATCATAGAAAAATGTCAGTGACTCTCAAAATAAATTTGAACGGTCAATAAAACTGATATACTTAATTGTTAAGTAATAAATTAAACTAGACTGACACGATTTATTCACTTTTGCAATTACAGTTAGATTAAAAAAAAAACAAAACTGTCTTCAAAAAATCACTATACAGTTTCAGAGATTGGCTCTAATGGTGCTTTTCCACAGGCGAGGCGAGAAAATCGTTACGATTTTATTGCAGAGTTAATGAACACTCTACGTTATAGTAATACGGTTCAATATTAACAACAACTATTTCAATTCTCGTCTCGCCCATCTAGCCTATTTCTCGCCTCGCCTCAAAGTCAAAGTCAAAGTCAAAGTCAAAGTCATTCATTTTGCTTAAAACGTGGTACAGAAGATGGTTTACATAGATTATCACAGAAACACACATTTTACTAGTAGCTGGCATGCAAAATTGATAAAGGTTAAGAAAATACAAAACTTATTACGATGTCAAAATTTACAATGTTATAACTCATAAACTGTCAGGGTACCTACTCACTATAAAATTAAAATTGAACTACTTATGCCTAAAAACAAAATTCAATATTTATAATAATCAAAGTAGTCACTAACACAGTAAAAACATTCTTGTATTAACCACTTCCTTAATCTGGCTTTACACAGGTTAAACGGCAATTCTTTAATGTCATCGTGCAATTGATTGTATACTGGGTGTTTTTTTATTCGTCTTAAACATTTTGGGGGTTAAATCAGTAAGTCATACTGACCAACTTTCACTATGGGAGCAACCCCGAAATCGCGAAAAAAAATTTGACCCTCCCATACAAAACATCGTCAGCTGACTAGCCAAAATGTATGGGATGGTCAATTTTTTTTTCGCGATTTCGGGGTTCGTCCCATAGTGAAAGTTGATCAGTATGACTTACTGATTTAACCCCCAAAATGTTTAAGACGAATAAAAAACACCCTGTATACTAATTTACAATATGCGTTGTATGCGTCGCCTCGCCAGTGGAAAAGCACCTTAACAAACACAATCTCAGCGTGGTGACGGACTTTAATTTTTTTGTAATAATTATGAAGTGTAGTGTAGTGTTAAGCGGGTGCTAGACGGTTTGAAACCATGATTTCAAACCAAGTGACCTTGGTAGAAGCGAGCGGCTACACGGTTTCAAACAAGCCCATTTGTTTGACATCTGCCAAGGGCGTTTAAGGTCATTGCGAAATTTGGGGTCAAACCACTGGCTACACGGTTTCAAACCACCTGTTTGAAACCGTGGTTTCAAACCGTGTAGCACGCGCTTTATGTGGCAAGATGGAGCGACGATATGCGCAGATTAGCCGGTGCAGGTTGGATGAGAGAAGCTGAGGATCGGGAGCAGTGGCGCGCATTGGGAGAGGCCTTTGTCCAGCAGTGGACTAGTACGGGCTGGTAATGATGATGATGAAATTGTGTAGTATAGAGAGGAGTCTGAATACGGCCGACATTTTAAATAGTTAGTTACAAGGTACAGTTCGCCATCAAATATATCTGTACATATCAGCGTTGTCAAAAATATCTAAACATGTACTCTAACGCCTTGACAATAGAGTCGTGTTCAGATATTTGTGAGCACCTTGTTTGCTGCAATATATATGTACAACTGTTACATAGGTACTATGTAATATTGACGTTGTGTTATATTATTTGATATTATGAATAATAAAAGATCCAGCTAACAATGTCAACAGGCAATGAGCGTACCGGAGCACTCCACCACTCAAGCCAGTTCAGGGAACCTTTCTCGACGGTTCACAAAACATTATTCAACGCCGAACTCTATAATTCCTACACAAATCTGACCCGATATCGTGCGTTTGGCATTGTATGTCTTAGCACATTCGACGCCCGGCGACGTCGTTCTAGTGTAAACGTGACACGATTGGTAGCCGGTGGTAGGGAATATGTCGAGCGATTTAGGTGACCTTTCGCTAGTTGGATCCTGGTGTCAAGTGCGCGTTGACTGTTGTTTGTAACAGTTTCTGTTTGATGACAGGAAGAAAAAATGGTTAAAAGTTAATGATTATTTACGGGTATTTAGGTATAATCAAATATTAATCAGGTTTTTGACCAACTTTTCGGTGCAATTGTGTTAAAATTTTGCATACATCACTGTCACCGACATAGCCCTAAGAATCGCTAGACTTAAGTGACATCGCTCGCAGAACAGATGGCCGTTGGGGCCGAAGAGTTCTCGAGTGGCGTCTGCGTACCGGAAGATGCAGCGTGGGCAGACCAACAAGGTGGACTGATGACGTGGTTAAGATTGCGGGAAACTGATGGATGCAAGCGGCGCAGGACCGGTCCTTGTGGCAAACCTTGGCGGAGGCCTATGTCCAGCAGTGGACTTCTTTCGGCTGAAATGATGATGATGAGTGTACAGATGAGAAAGTCTTCTTAGAGGATGGTGTTCGGTTTAATGACGGATGGATGAAGAAGGTGACAAAATCTCCAGGTGGGTTGAAAATTGGGGCCGACTACAAGTCATCTTTGAGATGCGGTTTCTCAGGTCTGATTGTCATTTTAATACTTACAGAGAATTAATCCCTTAAGGGTTTTGTCAAATCTCCTTTTTATCATGGCCCGCAGTGCTAGCCAACATTTTTAGGGTTCCGTA
Organism: Tortrix viridana; assembly: GCA_963241965.1. Taxonomy (NCBI): domain Eukaryota; kingdom Metazoa; phylum Arthropoda; class Insecta; order Lepidoptera; family Tortricidae; genus Tortrix; species Tortrix viridana. The sequence continues at coordinate 938,067 of OY725195.1, read as the reverse complement.
CCTCAAATGAAAAAAACGGATCCCTTATAGGATCACTTTGTTGTCCGTCTGTCTGTCTGTGTGTCTGTCAAGACCCTTTTTCTCAGGAACGCGTCGAGGTATCTAGTTGAAATTAATATAAAATACTAAAGTCTGCAATCCTTTGGATCAGTGAAAAAATCAAACATTTAAGTCAACGCCATCAAAAGATACGGCCGTTTATGCCGCATATTTAAGGGAATCTCAAGGGAATGAAAACCTATAGGGTACTTCCCGTTGACTTAGAATCATGAAATTTGGCAAGAAGCAATGTCTTATAGCACAAGTAAAGGAAAATATCCGAAAAATGTTAATTCGTAGTTACATCACATAAAAAATAAGTGTGCTGACACTCACTAAGTACCAAAGTGTATACTTATTGCGTGTCAGTTTATACTGGATTTTGTTTATATTGTATTCCCGTGATTTACGAACTATTTACATACCTACAAGTTTGTGCGGAACCCTCGGTGCGCTCCGACTCGCACTTGACCGGCTTTTTTTAATTGTCTTTAATACGATGCCGCCAACATCACAAAAACTTAAATCAAACAAATCAATTAACTAATCTTTTCTAACTACTTTATACACCCGAAATTCTGGCGCCATTTCTATTAATCCTTCTTTATCCTTCATCATATCACTAGCCTTTTTATTCGTTACACATTTCAATGCCCGTCACCCTGATTTTTTAACAAATATGACCCGTTTCGGAGACATTGGTATAACATGTTGAAATTCCAAGTGACAGATAAACTTTGGGAGTGCATTTGTAAATCCTTGAGACATAGAACCCTGTCGCAGAAAAACAAAATTATTAGTTTCGACGAAAAAATATTTTAGCGACTTGGTAGGATGTCGGGATTCACGGAACATAAAAGATATCGTGGTTAATGTTTTTGCGCGATACGGGCGTCTATGAAATAATAAATAAAATTGACAAAATTTAACAGAAATATAACAAAAAAAAAATAGAAGGTGAGCCACACTATAAGACAAGTAAGTATATAAATAATACCCCATACGTTAAACGTTTTTCTCAATGTTATTTTGTAATTGTTCTACCGTAAAAACGGTAATGGGTCATACACAGTCACAGAAACAAAAGTTGTCTCTCCTGTTCCAAAAAGTTAAAGACTAAAAATATTTTTTTCAGGTTAAGATGGGAGTAATGGGAGTCTGGTGTAGTTTTGGCCTGTATCGAAATTATATGAGTTAAAAACTCCCACGTCGTTAACTACTTATTAGGAACAGAAGGGACAACGTTGAACCTAAATCTGTGTATGACCCTAATACATATAAGCGTCTTTGGTATGATTTAGGTTATAGAACAAACCTTACAGAATAACAACAAACACTAAAAGCCGGCCAAATGTGTACAGAACCCTCAGTGTGCGAGTTCGACTCGCACTTGACTGGTGTTTTAGTAGTTTATCGTAGCAAAAAAAAAAAGGTAAACCTTTTAGTTAATGTTAACTACGTATACAGAAAATATTATTAAACAAAATATTCAGGTACAGTCAACTGTGGCAACTTTGCCAAACCCCGTGGTAATTCCACCGTCGCAATAACTTCCACGCGCATCGAAATATTTGATTGATTCTTATTGGATGCTTTAAATAACACTCGTGCACTGTTTTCATTGTCGATAATATCATAATTGCGATGCATTTGCGAGTTACTGCGAGTCACTAAGTTAGGCAAAGTTGCCACAGTTGACGGTACCAGTATATCAAGTTCACAACCTATATTTATGTGTTTCTTGGATATAGTTTTGTAACGGAGTTTTTGTGGTGTAATATGAGTATCGGGATGATCCCAAGATAGGGAGAGGTAGAGTAGTAAAATTAAAACCCAAATTATTTGTATTTTTAAGTGGCAGTTTAGATAAGTTTGTTTTTACATCAAGATAGTCTAAAAAAACCCCTGACCTAAAAATGACATTTTTTGGACAAGCTTTTGTTGCCGATTGAACTTTTTTTTCACAATCAATAAATCCAACGAGTTTATCATGTGTATAATCAGCTTAATTTTTTAATTTAATTTGGATATTTTTAATGTTTGTGATTATTTTTATTAGCACTATTTAACTAAGTTCGTTGTGTTCACTATTTTAAAATGTACACTTAAGTTCCATTGTTGTCAAATATTTAAAATTCTTTAATATATGTAACATTTGGTTTGTGAACCTATTAATAAAAAAAAAGTGCAGTTTAAGAGTTCCAATGACAACCTTCCGTATCCATCATCAGACCAGACGGGTAACCTCGGCACTTACAAAAGTCGCAAGTTTTTAGGGTTCCGTAGCCAAACTAGGAAGCCTTATTGTTTCTCCGTGTCCGTCCGACTTTGTCTTTTTTTAGGGTACATCATTGTGTAGACATCAGTAGGTAGACATCATTGGTTCTCGAGTTACATGCGACTGAAATATCTATACCTTATACCTACCGAAAATCTGCCAAGAAAACTTAAACTAGAAATTTTTATTATATTTGTGTTTTTTAGGGTTCCGTACCTCAAAGAAAAAAACGGAACCCTTATAGGATCACTTTGTTGTCCGTCTGTCTGTCTGTCTGTCTGTGTGTCTGTCAAGACCCTTTTTATCAGGAATGCGTGGAGGTATCAAGTTGAAATTAATATCAAATACTTAGGTCTGCAATCCCTTGGATCAGTGAAAAAATCAAACATCTAAATCAACGCAATCAAAAGATACGGCCGTTTATGCCGCATATTGAAGGGAATCAGAACCTATAGGGTACTTCCCGTTGACTTAGAATCATGAAATTTGGCAAGAAGCAATATCTTGTAGCACAAGTAAAGGGAAAAATCCGAAAACCGTTAATTTGTAGTTACATCACATAAAAAAGTCCAATATAAACTGACACTCACTAAGTACGAAAGTGCATACAGATTGCGTGTCAGTTTATATTGGACATTGTTTATATGGTATTCCCGTGATTTACGAACTATTTACAAGCCTACAAGTTTGTGCGGAACCCTCGGTGCGCGAGTCCGACTCGCACTTGACCGGCTTTTTTTTGGAGATTGTTGTTTGTGTTTGTAAGAATGGCGACGGAACCCTACACTGACCGTGGTCCGACATGCTCTTGCCCGGTTTTGAAAACATTGTATAAACGCCATCTACCCATTTGCAAGTCACTAAACATTTAAAAGGTATAACAACATGTCACCTTGTAACCTGTCTGTTTCCATTTACATGTAACCATTTTCTATTAGGAACCGGTCAGCCAAGTTAGTGAGTGTCATCTAAAAGGAAATAGGAATTTATCGGAAGCATTTTCTATTCACACGGTTTCTTTTGCGTTTTTAGAGCGTTAGGAATCCGTGGAAATTAATTGTAGCAGTACCATAACCTAACCTAGTTAAAAAACTCAGACAAAACCGGGACCTCTAAATGTGATGTCCCAATATAAAGGGACCTTATGGAGGCAGGCGGTTACGCCGTTTTTAGAACTGTTACCATAGTATTCGTATAGTTACAAGAATAAGAAGAGCGTAACTGCCTTCCTCCATAAGGTCCCTTTATATTGAGAACGTCCCAAATTTCAGAGTTCATAATTCGTAACTGGCTTAACGGATTTTCATTAATCTAAGCTAAGATCACTCGATTAAGTCAACTTTCTAACAAAAAAGCTAAATCAAAATCGGTCTATCCGTTTAGAAGCTACGATGCCACAGACAGAAATACACAGATGCACACGTCAGTCTTTTAAGGGTGAAGCCACACGAGCGTAATTTCGTGAGTTGTGTGTGAGTCGCGTAAATATTGAAATTCAGTATACTGAATTTCGATTGATACCGTTGATTGGACCGGACATTTGTATGGTAATAAAAATGCGTCTCACAACTTATAAAATTACGCTCGTGTGGCTTCACCCTAACACCCCTCTTTTTGCGTCGGGGGTTAAATACAGAGCTAAATAAAAGTATCTACCAGAAAGTCATTTCAAATGGACCCGGCGCTCCTAATTTGCGACATATTTCATCAGATAAAATACTCAAAAAAATATTTGAAGACCTGTTTAAAAAAAAATTGTTGCCGCTACATATTCATTGCTAACTCTATTACTTGCATGTTTTCAAAATTTTACTAAATGATTTCTTGTACGGTTACAGTGATACCAAAACTCGTTCATTACAAGTTTCTCTCAGTTCTCTGTGATTACAAAAAGTAAAAGCATTAATCACCTGTCGAGTACAAATATTTCTCTACCATTAGCCCGCAGCGGCATCTGTCTGTAAAAACATAATTAATATAAAACGGTTCAAGAGCATGATGGTTACAGTCTGGCTAGTGAAAGTTGTGACGTAAAAAAATTATAATAAAAGCATTGCACAATATATGAGCATAGAAGTACAGTCACAAACGTTAATTTGGGACACACTTTAGGTCCAAAGTCAATCTGACATTCTACAGCAATAAGGTGGAGTTTCCTGTAAGTTACATGACTTGGCATCCCTAATGACATTAACAATTTCAAGCGATATTTTTTTGAAATGGGTCCCAAATTAACGGTCCTGACTGAACCTGTATAATATAGATGTATTCAGATTTTATAAGCTTTCAAAATCAAAAAATTTCAAGAGTGTCTTTTTATACAGTCACGAACTCACGAGAAAATATCAGGGCAAACTATTTTTTTTGTTTATTAAGATTTTTAATTACCAGAAACCTTAAAGTGTGGTATTATGAAGTACCCACGCATGACATCATAATGTAAGTACTTCATATTATTATAAATCTCCATATTAGCTCTCCTAAGCAGCACACAGGCTGTAAGAGCTTATACAGCCCTTAAAATGCTAAAACTAGAGTTATAATGGCCGTGTAAGCGCTTATACAGCTTTTGTGCCACTTGGGTTTGACACGTCATAAAAAGCGTCACGTCATAAAATGAGTTGACTTGTCAGTCCGATATCCTGTTAATAGTTTACAAATATTCATGAAACTCTTTAATTATGTTATACTCTAAATAGAAGGTGGCGCTACAAGTCCTAATTAACCAAATTATTTTGAACCCTGTAACCATACAAACTATTTGAGATCAAAATATGTTGGTCTAATTATCAGCAGTTAAAGTTAAACCGTGAAGTTATCTCAGTAAATACGGTTTATATGTTCAGCAGTTAAAAGCCCGCTGTTATCTTAACTACAGAATTAATCTCTTTGGCTTTACGATTGCATACGTGTGAGAAGCATGGCCATCGCAACTAAAGGGCAACACAGACTAACAGTCCGCTGACAGTCCGGACCAGGTCGGGCGGCCTGTCGGCCAAAGACTATGGAGCGCACACATTAGGGCTGCCTTTCCATAGAAGTGGAGACGAGCGGTGCGGAGAGAAGCTGTGTAAGAATCGACCAATCACATTGGTTGTAATCCACATCTCGTCTCCGCTTGAATGTTTCCATTGAAGCGGAGCGGAGTGTATTACAACCAATGTGATTGGTCGATTTTTACACAGTCTCCACTTCTATGGAAAGGCAGCATAAAACGATGAACGCCTGCCGGCAATATTCGTACGGCTGGCTTAAAACTGACTTATCAGTATTCAGACGACAGTTCAAAATCGAACAGTATGTAAGTATGTTTATCGTTGTCTAGTACAGATGTCGGCAAACTTCATGAACATACTTGATGGAGTTGGGGTAAGTTTGCGCTTGTACTTTTACATCAAAAATACTTAAAATTCAGGCTTAAAATACAGGCCTAGCCTAGTGTAGGTGGCACAGGAAAATCTTTACTACACAGAATATCTTGTCAAACTATCTATAGTATAATATCTCTCGGAAATATGTCAACCGACTCTGTGGATCCCAAGAATCAGGCTCAGCCTAGTTTGGTATCCACCGGATAATGCCTGTGTTTGTAACTATGTATTTATTATTATTTTATTAATTCGCTTCTGTGCAGCCAAGGTCATTGCTCAAGAAGTTTGCTGGCATGTGGCTGGCATCTACAGAGGCCATAGGGTATTAGGGAGAGGAGGACGCAGTGCCCATCAGGGTTTATTTATTTATTTTAGAGACAACAAAGGAAGGAAGACCTCGTCAGTCCTAAATCATTATCATTTTTATTTTATTTTATTTATCTGGCAGGCCGAGATCGGCCGACGGACTGTTAGTCTGTGGTGTGCTTAACTTTCAATCTCACACAAGCACCGTGATGTTGTTCAATGTTGTTCTAAACCATTGTTGTGTTGGCTCTGCCACTACACACAAAGAACGCATACATTGATTGATTTACCCGGTGGCATGTGATGCCAATGACTCCATTTGGGGACTATTTTTAATGGGCATTAGGGAACCGGGCATGTAATTAAACTACTTCATTATGGTTTTTAGGGTTCCGTACCCGAAGGGCGCCCGACGGGACCCTATTAATATGCCTACGCTGTCCGTCCGTCCGTCTGTCCGTCTGTCTGTCCTAACTACGAGTATAAAGAGCTGTTTTTTCTGAACCGTAATAGACAGCGGGTTGATTTTTTTTTTCAAAAAATGTCTTATTACGGCGGATTTACTAACAAATAAAAAAATACAAGTAACGTTTTTTTTCATCGTATTTTTATTTTTGTTGTAAGTATCGTAAAAACGGTAAAATATACACGCGTCAAATTTGGTATGATTATAGAACAATCCCTATAGAATGACAACAAATACGATGTACGGAACCCTCAGTGCGCTAGTCCGACTCGCACTTGCCCGGTTTTTGTATGTTGGCCGCATTTCTGTGTTAATCCTTTGTAAGGTTTACCCAGTTTCAACACTGTGGTGAGGTTATTTTAAACGTTCCGTTGATTTAGGTTATAATAACATAATACATTGGCCACTGAAAACACATTCTCTCTAAGCCCTGGTTTTTAGGGTTCCCTACCTCTAAATAAAAAAGGAACCCTTATAAGATCACTTTGTTGTCCGTCTGTCTGTCTGTCAAGACCCTTTTTTTCAGAAACGCGTGGAGTTATCAAATTTATATCAAATATTCAAATCTGCAATGTTTTGGAGCTGTGGAAAAATCAAACTTCTAAGTCAACGCAGTCAAAAGATACGGCCGTTTAGGGCCTGCGCAAACCGGCGGAGCGCAGCGCAGATCACTTTAAATTTATCAATGTATATTCTTCCCTATTTTGATTACAATAAGGTATAAATTTGAATGCTCTGAGACCGACCTCGGAGCATCACGGGGGATTTCTACTCTGCGGCTGCGGCTCTAAATTTATACCTTATTGTAATTAAAATAGAAAAGAATATACATTGATAAATTTAAAGTGATCTGCGCTGCGCTCCGCCGGTTTGCGCAGGCCCTTACTCGTATGCCGCATATTTAGACACCTGCAAGTGAATCAAAACCTATAGGGTACCTAATTTCCATTGACTTACCGTCTGTTTCACAATCATCAAGTAAAGCATATCTGTCAAATAAATTTAACCCTTTCCCTTTCTTACGCGAAAATAGACAAGGAGAGGGCTATCTTTATTTGACAGATGAATTTACTTGTCGATTGTGAAATGCCCTTAGAATCATTAAATTTGGCAAGAAGCAATGTCTTATAGCACAAGTAAAAGGAAAAGTCAGAAAACCGCAAATTTATAGTTACATCACAAAAAAAATGTATTTGTGTACAGTCAAGGTCATAAATATGTATACATTTTAGTACCTTGTCACTTTAATCGCTGTGACATTCATATATGGCAGTTTAAACATGACAGCAAAAAGACAAGGTACTAAAATGTATACATATTTATGACCTTGACTGTACTAGTTACAAAGTAATGGCGACGGAACTCTACACTGAGCAAGATTCGACTCGCACTTGGCCGCTTTTTTATATGGTTAACTTTCGTTATAGGTACAAAATAACTGCCGCACTCAGAGACGTTAATTAGTTTTTAAGTTTCATTAAAGTTGCTGCGTCTTATTCTATTGATATAGCATATAAAGTGACAGGAGAAACTTTAATAAAACTTAAAAAATAATTGACGTTTCTGAGTGCGGCCGTAAGTCCTTAACTGCCCTTAACAATGCACAATATTTATCTGCGAACCCCTAACCACACTGAAACAATAAAGATTTATTTTATTATTAACATTTATATTATTAAATATTAATGTAGATCGGTACGTTGAGGATTTGACACACTCCATTTAAATCTAGTTTAGTATGGCGAACTAAATAAAAGGCGATTGCCGCAATCTGGAACAACCGGGAACGACCGTGTGGTGCGACCTCAATCCATAATGTAACCTGTTTGCTGTTTAACAATTCTATTAGGTGTTTAAATTAAATTGATATTACGTGGGAGTATTAAGACCCTTAATTTGGCAATGTTCTTACTATAAGAATTGTGGCTAATTTTGTATGTTGTTTTAAAATGTAAACAGGTTTGAATACCCAACGGTTGCAATTATTTTAAGCAGTCAACAAGAACTAATTTTATTCAATTTTCTAATGGCTAATGTTGTGATACAGAATTAAAAATAATTGGTTCCGTTTTCGTTAGATCTTGTAAAAATGTTTTTGAAAAATAACTGCAGCCTGCTGCTGTTCTTATGTACGTGCGTCAAAATGAAAATATTTAAATACTGCCTATGAGTGTAAGTCTGTGGAGGTTCATAGGTCGTGGTCGACAAACCCGCCTGAACCCGCGACCTTTAGGTTTCACAGTCCAACGGTGTAACCACAAAGTCAACTAACCATGTTCTGTACTATTCATGTACATAATATACATACCACCGAGGCCTTGCCTTCTGCGAATATTACTCACCAATAACTATTTTGAACTCTATTCAGTTGTAATAAAACAACAGAGTCATGTTTGTTATGCGGTTAATTATTTAAATAGCTTGTAAGAGTAATTACCAATAAAAATAAAAATTACTGCTTATTTGGTTAATTCAGTATATTGCGTTACCGTGAATACATAACGTAATTTGTCCACTTTAAAGGCAAACATACAGGGTGTCATTATTTACGAGCGAATTTTTCGGGGCAGCTTGGCTCATGAAAATTTAGGAAAATAGTCGAAAAAAAGTACTGCGTGAGGTTTTTTATTGATGAAATATTGAGGTATTTTAATTACTCTATAAAAATTCCATCACTCCACACAAAAATTACGCCTTAGGTGCTTAAATAACGTCATAATTATTATCATGACACGTGATCATGACGTAAATGCTGGGAGCCTAGTGAAAAAGGGTATAAGTCTTCGTAAATTTAGATGAAAAAGGGTATAAGTCTAGTGTACTCTGTATATGATTTTTAGCCTTTTTTATTACGAGTTAAGTTGACTTTATACACCTTTTCACTAGGACTCCAGAATGTACCTGATACTAAAATATTTACACTTTAAAATCTGCTTACAGCTTTCTTTGTTTCTTTTTAATGTTCTCCAATACAAAATGGCACGGTAATCATATGATTTCAGATACACGATTACTCCTAAGTCCTAACAATAGAAATTAATATTTGACATCAAATCTATTGAGTACAATAGGTAAGCCGTAACCATAAGCAATTGATGATTTATGAGAGTTTATTACTATGACCTTCAATTATTATTGACTATTTAAATGGCATTCTCGACAGATTGATCATTTTAATAAGGAAAATCATTTTGCTACCACAAAGTTGCTGTCATTTATGATTGTTTTTTTTATTTCACATATTTCTTTCTTTGACCACAAACTATTATAACATAGGTAAGGAAAATTGCGTTTTTTATAACTGTAATTATATTTTTTATCGCTTCAGTAAAAAATATTAGGTACTGTAAATAGTAATAGTAGTTAAAGTGCAGGCTAGAGATGTGCCGAATTTCTCGAGAATTCTTGAGTACTATCTTCCTACTTCTTCTTCTTAAAGTGCCTCTCCAACTAGTGAAGGTTGGCTATCAGTTGCTGGAATCTGTCCCTATCCTTTGCGAGACGGAATAGCTCGGACGCGCTCGTAATTTCAGTCCACTCCATCTTCCTACAGACGCATCATACCCAAAAAAAAATTGGAACTACACAAATGATCCAAAATGGGATTGAATTGGTAACTTTACCAATGACCATAATAATTATTGCAATTTCAGAGAAGACTAGGTGTTAATGTTATAACCATATAACTACGCGAATTCGAGTGCTTTTCATTAAAATGTAAGAATATTTTTGTACTTCCACATCGTTTGTAGCCGCACATACCTGTATAAACAGTTCCTAAAAAAATCTACGTTCGATTTTTCGCCCCATAAACATATAGAAGAAGAAAGATGATGGGATACCTGATGCTGCACAACAGTTTCTTTTTAAACATTTTGGAAGGCAAAGTCGAAAGAACAATAGGAAGAGGAAGACCTTATACCCCTTCTATACGGTCGGGCGGTTGGGCCAACCGAGAAGGATGCAGCTATTTGTAGGAACGAGATGTAAATATTACTATCTCATTCTGACAGATAGCTGCGTCCTTCTCGGTTGGCCCAACCGCCCGACCGTATAGAGGGGGTATTAGTTTCTTTGGCCAAATAAGTCAGAAGGCCAATGCCACGTCGTATAAGGAGATAAAAAATTGGCAGAGAACACATAAAAGTGGCAATTACTTCACCGACAAGAGTCACTCTCAAGTAAAATGATGATGAAACATGAAACATCTAGAAAACTTTTGTGCATGTAAAATAAGTATATATTGATTTTATTTACTTATCAGAATAATAAATTCGCCCGGTCTTTCTGGCGCGATTGGAAAACAAACATCAACAACATCCAACATCGTTAACATTCACATTTATTAACTACTAGCTTTCTGTCCGCGACTTCGTCTGCGGAGAGTCAGTCCTTTCGTAACTTAAAACATAGCCTATGTCCACCTTGAAAGTCCATTCTAAATGTTGATGAAAGAATTTTTGAAATTGGATGTGTAGTTCCGGAGATTACCCCTTACATACAAATAAGAAAAAACAAATTTACAAACTTTACCTCTTATTATATTAGTAGAGAAGTATAGATTGTATTATTGGATAATTATAATGTCTACCGAACTTGGGTTTGATACAGCCCGCAGCGCAGGACGAGTGTCGGGGCCGTGCAAGGCCATTCATTGGTGCATTTTTAAATGCTCTAATTATGCCGTTGCATTGTTTGAATGCATTCAACACAGAGGCCCGACGTAGCGTGATTTGGGTAGCCCGCTTAATGCTTGGCCAGATAAGAGAGCTACTTTTTATGATGCTAATAATAGGTTTAGGGTGTTCAAAATTAAATTCCGTCTTATTTATTTCCTTACATTTACTCAATTGTTACATGTATATTATTAGTAGAATAAATTGGTAATAAAAAAGATCGATATATCTAATTTTGTATGTAATATGTACCTATATAATAATATCAATATCTAAATCAAATTTTACAAGAGTCTAATCTACAGGAGGTAGGTAACTAAGTGGCGTCGTTTTATTAATCTTTTTTTTTATACGTATATCAATTCTGCATTCATTAACGCTTGGAAAGCCTATTTTGGTTAGCACGTACATATTGGTCATTTTCTACCGATTAAAATGAGAAAAAAAGCTTCATAAGATAATTTATTTTGTTAATAAATTAAACATTGCTCAGGTCTTTTATTGTGTGTTCAAATTTCACAAGATGAGACTTGACAAGATTTTTTAGACAAAAAGTATAAACAGGAGAAGTTAGTTTATTTCAAACCAATCACCATTGTTTCTTCTCATCGGCCAGATTGCTAACAACGAAACAATGCTAATTAAGGACTTATCGGTGTTGGAATGCTCTAAAAAACGAAAAAACTAATAAACATTCATTTGTCGGAACAACAATCCAAAACAGAAAAAGAAACTTCTTTTGTCCTCCGTCAAGATCTTGATTTAGGCCAACGCCAGTAGCCGTACGAATTTCTAAGTAATACTAGTAGATAATGAAATTAAAACAAAACAAAATCATTACCAGCGACATGGTTTTCTAAGAAACGCTATCAGCACCAATCTACATTAAACGCCAGAACATAATACTCGAAGTAAACTATATGATTCACCGCACGATAATTCCCATCCCGAAGGACTTCAACAAGTGGTAGAAAACATTAATTAAGGTTATAAACGAAACGCGGCAACAGAAAGCTCTATGCGTAGAATTTATTCATTCATATAAATGACAAATACATGTGTCCGACTTACAAACACAGATAAGCATCTGAATAAAAGCTTCCATAACAAAAATTGAGCTGTATCATGTTGTTCTATGGTCGAAGTTACAATGATAAGCGTTCGACGATGTTGCACATGGGGTTAGTAAACACTCGGCGCGGGCGCACCGCGATCGACTCGTCAGTTGAAAGCCGGCAGCTATTGAGAGGCACGCGTCCATAGACTCGTGCGCACGCGTCCAAATCGAATTTTAAAACAGTTTTTTTTGGGTCAACACCGGGAGTGCTCCAAGGGTGCGTTTTGGGACCAATGTTCTAATTCAAATACAGTTTTGGTTCAGTGCGAAAGTGATTTAGTGTTGTGGTCCACAGGGATGCTGAGTTGCATGGTGAGTGATTTGGAAATGTGAATGACACTATTGTTAACTGTCTTTGTGTATTCACGCAAATGGTTAAAGTTGGTATTTTCTTAAATTCTAACTGTAGTTTTACGAGCTAGCTGGATATTTTAATTTTACTACCGGAGATAATTAAATGTTTTGTACTTGAACTTGGGTTTGTTTACGTTTTGTTATCTGTAAATCGTTAAACCTGGTTGATAACGTTTGACTCATTTTGTTTACGAGGTATTTTTGTTACAGGAAGTTTGTGATTGGTTGTTAATTGAAAATCTACTATTAAAAAACCCTTGACTACAAACATTACTTTTATCAATGCCATTTCGTTTTACACGTTATTTATTTCCTACATATTTCAACTCATCTGGATTCCAACAGGTTATATTATTAATTTTCCTGGTATTTATCATAATAAGTCCATTTGTACCTATTAAAACCGCAAAAGCATGCACAACTTTGTTTTTGTTCTGGATTATTTTTAAAATGTATGGCTTATTAATGGATAAACTAGTTAAAAGTCCTAAGCTGCTAAACAGTTATTATTTACTTTGTAATCTTGCTCATTTTCCCTTTTAATGGCTAAAAGTAGATAAACTTTAACTACGAAATGTGTTTATAGTCCCTAATCTTATATTAAATCTCTTTATAGACCAAGATTTTGTAACTTTCTTGTTAATCTGGAATTATAGTGCTCAATATTTTATCAGGAAGAATTTTAATCTCGTTGAGTTCGTCTGAGTAAATACTATAGATTATAGTGTTATTTATTGAATTAAATTAGAAAAATAATGCATTTTCCATTTAATAACAATCTTAAACTTTTCAATTTATTAACCTGTTCTGGTAATAGAAAGCAACCCTCGGCGCGCGAATCAGATTTGTAAAGTTTTTAAATTATAATTTAAATGCTTGGTGTTCTAGACGATTTATGCCAGACAAATATTAATAATTAAGAATTTAATATTAGTTTATAATAACAGTACTTCATAACTGTCCAGTATAAAATCTTACCGCTGTTATAGTTGCGCCTTTATCATCCTTATCATTAATTATGTAAATTAAAACTATGTTTCATTATTAGTTTTGTGAAACGAAGAATTACATCTCAGCCATTTGGGCAATAAATATGTGGTCGAATGTATAATTTAGTAAAATTAAAAAATCTGCCTGAGCCAAATTAATTTAAATTTTGCTAAAGTGACAAGTTTATAACCTAGTCTAACATATTTTAATATTCAGAAAAAAAACAACAAAACTAATACAAGAAGTTTTTACGGATATAAAATTTAAAAAAAATAATCATACATTAGACCCGACCAAAAAGATTTCACCGTAACAGCAGGCAGATATATATCTTCAATACATTGTATTTAATGATTATGCTATTTTCAGCTTTATAAAATTAAACTTGATTTACAGGTCATTAAAATACAATATCTCCTGTAATTATTGGTCTATGAATCTGTCATTGAAAGCCTGCGGCCTATTTTAGAGCCGGGTTCAAGAACATAAAATAATAACAGTCAAGTATCAACAAGAATCAAATTACTTTCTAGTACCGTTAAGGTAATTTAAAAGACAGTTAGCATAATAACATCAATATGTGTCTTTATATCAAATGTTTTAACAGAAGATTAAATCTCTAAAGGTTTTTCTTTCAAAGAGATAAGGAAATTGATATGTTGATAAAGATCTATGAAGGTTAGTAGTAAGCGATTTAAGTTAATTTATTTATTGTATTTTTAGAGGATTGTATGTTGATGGCTTTCTATACAAACGGCGATAATGTTTCCCACCCCCTAAATGTTAAACTATTTCGACCAATTTTTGATATGCGGTCTGTCGCAACAAAAACTATGTCCATATGTTTCGTTTTTCTCTAATAGTATCAATAAATTTCAATTTATTCCAGTTTTATTGTTTTCAATCAAAATAATTTCGACCATAATCTCTTTATAATTAATAAATATTTAAAAAAAACTACCACACCACCTCACCACCACATATCAAAAATTGATCGAAATCGGTTAACATTTGGGGAGTGGAAAACGTTATCGCCGTTTGTATGAAAATCAGTCAACTCACAATCCTCTTAAGCAGTTTAACTGTTTGTATCGTTTTCGTTGATATTATATTCAACCGGTTCTGAATTTCCTTTGACATTGGTAAGATTTGGATTATAGAATGCCTTAGGAAGCATCCTATATTATTCTTGATAAATTATCTGGGTAAATTCTACTGGACATAATTTTATTTAAATTATTTTTTTAATGTTGAGTTATTAGTGGAGGCGGTCTAGTATTGCCTGTTTTTTACTTCAGCCATGTTATCTTCAATCAGCATCTTCAATTTCGCATAAGTAGTTAGCTCTCTGCAATTACTTTTTTTAACTAGTGAGAGCGTTTGCGCACTGCGTCCGATCCGAATCTGAGAAATATCAGTCCGAGTAGAAATAGTACTATTTGTATGAGAAATCGGATGATGGATCTCGGATCTTCCACACAAAGGATTAATCGTATTTGGACAGAAACGTGATTCACCTGATTCGCATCTGGCCGTTATCGTGATTCGACAGCTCTCATGTCGACAGAATCGCACTTTGCCTGCAACGCACCTGTACAGAAAAGTAAAAGGGCAGACTCGTATTTGGTCGTTTTCGCGATTCGACAGCTCCCACCTAGGTACAGTCACAACACGGGATTGTTGAGCCACTATAGAACTCTCTCACAGAAAGTCGACGGTAAATTTTGACGTTATTTCTTTTGCGTGACTTGACACTGTCATTATGACAGAGTTCTATGGTGGCTCAACAATCCCGTGGTGTGACTGTACCTAGGTGGGAGCTGTACGTATTACGATGTAATTACTATTGGGAAAATTTGCGATTGGGGAAAAATTAAAACGGCAAAAAGAAACGTAATCGCCCTACCGGTCTAATGAGTTTCTGTCGCAATGCGTTCTGGCCAAATACTTATATGACCAATTGAGTTTATGGTGTACAACGTTTATGGTCAACTGCGTGTTTGGAGTGATGAGTTTCTGTCGTAATGCGTTCTGGCCAAGTGCAAATCAGGTAAAACACTTTTATGGTCAAATCCGAATCAGGTGAATTCCATTTCTGCCTAAATACGATAAATCTCACACAAATAGTATTTCTGCTGCTTCGGACCGATATTTCTCGGTTCGGATCGAACGCAGTCCGCAAACAATCTGAGCGTCGTGCTTGACTATCTTACTTACTAACGAAATAAGCATCATTTTAAAGTCATATAAATTTTACAATTTGGCATTCGTAGTTATGTTTTTCGAAACCTAGTTTTAATTTTTCTTCATGTTAGTCTTTAGCAGCTTCTAATTTACACAAAAAATACCTACTTAATTCGTGATATAAATTACCAAAGGTTAGTTATCGAAATGACTCATTCTCCAAATATACTACCGACTACCGACGTCACTTTGATTTCATCACTTGTATATTGCGGTTAATATTATGTAATTAACATATTATATAGGCACTTACGACACTTTAAATAATAGCCGCTATCCAGCAGAATTATTCGGAAGTATTTGTGAATCGGGCATTTTCGAAAGTTATTTGTATCCAGAAGCCGGTATAAAATTTGTTTCCCTCCATTTAAATCAACAGTATTACTGATTCCAAGTTCAAATAACCCAATGGCTCTAAGCAGAAATAACCCTAAAAATTCCCAATTCTGAGAAATTGTGTGAATGAAATTCTTCCGGTAAAAATACCCAAGCAAGACCAAACTCAGTACTAATGATGGAAGTCTACGGCGAGAGTTGCTGTTTCTCGTATGTGACACTTTGGGAAACTTTATGTTATTAGGTACATAATCTAAATCCGCTATCACCTAATTCGCATGCGGGAAACTATCGTCTTTCCTAACATTCTAATGAATACAATTATCTTTTCTATTATTTTGAGTTCTGATTCTAGCTATATTTTCCCCGCAACTCTCTTCGTGTAGAAATCAAATGCCGTTGCTTCTTTGGAAACTGTTTAAGATTTTAAAATAAAATCAATTTCTATATACCTATCTCTAATTTTGGATATAGGCTACATGTGTGATTTTTAGGAGCGGGTGTCTAGTCCCATACATATTGTTGGCGTGATGTAATGTTAGCCATATTTTTTTTTTTAGTCCTACACCCTTTCAGGCTGAAATTACAGGATTTAATAAACATCCATCGTGTAGATTAGTTAAGGTTACTTTAATAAAAATCCTGGAAAAATAACGATGTCGTGAAAAAATGCTTTATGACTTGCGAAAATTATGACTTAAAACACATTATGGCTAATAATATTCACACCCCCAGTACAACGCTGCACTAAGTCAAAATATTTCATTTTTCAGAATCGACGAATAACCGTTATCTCATGTTATATCAAAGTTATTGCAATTTAAAAAGTCGATTTAGAAATTTTTTGACCTAACCGACAGGTGATATTTTTATCAAATTCCATTCAGCCTTTCAAAAGACAAACAAACAAACATCCTTACACCTACTACATATTTAGTATGATAACGTGTTAATAATTAAATATAGAAGTATAATTTAAAATGACGTGGTCTTCATTCAAAAAATAATATTAAAGGTAAAAAGTAATCATTCATCGAGTCAAAGAGTAGAGGTTACCTTTAGTTTAATAGCGATTTAATTTGCTTTTTAATTATATGTGGTTATCTGTTATGTCATCGCAATAGGAAATGCGTTACGCATCATACCCACACAGAACCAGCCTAACATGACCTCCGTAAAAGTCATACGGTTTTCAAGATATAAGTTCTCTTGGTAATCTTGGAAATTTTGAAAACCATGCGACTTTTACTGAGATCATGTTAGGCTGGTTCGGTGCATCTTTAGGTCTACCTCCGGTGTCAATGTGCCGTACGACTTATGGGGCACCCTGTATAATCGTTTATGTCGAATTATACTTTTCAAATATGACATGTTACATCTAATAACCAGATCTACAAAACGCTATACTATTGACATGTTTAGATATCTCCTCCTTTTTTTTTTTTTTTTTTGAATAATTCTGACATGTTTTCCTGCAGAACTACGCAGGTATTTTATATTATTTTTATAGTTTTATATAATGCTAGAATAAGTAGTATCATTGTCATAAGTAAATTATATTAAAAAAATGACTAACTGTTGAGTTTCTTGCGGCGCTTCTTCTCAGCAGTGGTCTCCTCTTGGGAAGCGCTGGTAGATTTTAACGTGTAAAAGTGCCCGTATGGCCTACTTACTGAATAAATATCTTTTATCTTTTTTCTTCTTTTTTTATCAGCCTCTCTCTTTCTTTTCCTTCGTCTCTCTCTTGAGTGAGAGAGGATAAAAAAATCCAAATTGTTTTAGTTTTTTAACTTTCTATATTTATGCAATTATTGACGTTATTCCCATGCTGTAAAAATATTTTCCTATTGTTACCACACGTGGAGGGAACCACATGTGCCACAGTTTGCATTTACTAAACGTGACTTCCGCAACTTTTTTTTTGCGTGATATGAGTTAATAGTTTACAAAACATGTTACATATTTTCAAACTTCACCGTTTCCTAGTAAATAATAGAGAGCAAAAATCGCATGTGAAATAACAACATCCTGTATAATAGTAGAGTATAGTTTATAATGTCAATTTTTAATTTCAGTATTGGCAATATTAGAATAGTATTATAGTATTATGGTAACAATCAATAAAGTGGCATTAAATAAAAAAAAAAGTCCCAATCTTAAACTTTAGACTCTGAATGTTAGAGGCTTGTACTATGGGAAATAGAGAACGACAACCGTACTTATATACATAAATACAAACCTAAAAAGGTACTTAATAAACATCCAAGATCCGGAAACAAATACTCGTGTTCATCAAATAAATTCTTGTCCTTACTGGGAATCGAACCCAGAACCGCTAGCTTCGTAGGCAAGATCACTACCAACTAGGCTAACCGCATTATCAAAAAACCAGAATACCATTATTGACCAGAGCCCTTAGCCAAGATGCCCATCGCTAACTAGCGTTTCTATTCGTTTAGTTTTTAAACCAATCGCGTCACTGGTAGATCACGTGACTCTTCGTATGACGGATCTACCAATGACGTGATTGGTTTAAAAACTATGCGAATAGAAACGCTATATAGTTAGCGATGGGCATCTTGGCTAAGGGCTCTGAATACAGTACATTATTTATTAGTAAAGCCTCTTTCAAAATGCTTCGAAAAGAGATTGGTATACTGGGTGTTTTTTTATTCGTCTTAAACATTTTGGGGGTTAAATCAGTAAGTCATACTGACCAACTTTCACTATGGGAGCAACCCCGAAATCGCGAAAAAAAATTTGACCCTCCCATACAAAACATCGTCAGCTGACTAGCCAAAATGTATGGGATGGTCAATTTTTTTTTCGCGATTTCGGGGTTGGTCCTGTAGTGAAAGTTGATCAGTATGACTTACTGATTTAACCCCCAAAATGTTTAAGACGAATAAAAAAACACCCTGTATTATTTAACGACGTGGTGAGCCTACTTGGTTACCACCAACTTTCGGTATCCTACCCTACCACCACCAGGGTCACCACTACTCTACCTACGGAACTAACGGTCCTGAGTTCGAATCCCGGTATGAGGAAATATTTGTGTAACTAGCGCGAGTATTGGTTTCTGAGTTATAAATAAATAAAAATAAATAAATAAATATCAGGGGACAATCACACACCAATTGAGCTAGTCCCAGACTAAGCTCTAGGTATGGATGTTTTCTATATATTTCTCTATATAATTATCTTTATCGTTGCCTAGTACCCGTGAATCAAGCCTGGAGCGTAGTTTGGGATTAGGTCAATTTGTGCGAGATTGTCCTGTTATATTTATTTCTTTATATTAACCATCAATCTGCTTTTCCCTTCCACAATAAGACCTGACTCTAAGGGCCTGTCTCAAAATCGACAAGTCAATTTATCTGTCACTTAAAGTTACCCCTCTCCTTGTGTTTCAAGTGTACGAAGGGGCCTTAATTTATGTGACAGATATGCTCTTGACGATTGTGAGTCATGCGGTAAAGGTTTAATTTGTTTTTTCGCGGCACTATATCTTTGTTCTATCAGAGATTACATACACAAAGAAGTTGCGTAGTTAAAAAGTTAATGAAGGAATACTCCTTTACGGCATTTCTAGCGAAAAGCCGTGTGCAAAAAAGATAGCACATCAGGATGCAATAACTTTACAATAACTACCTGTAGTTATTGTAAAGTTATTGCAGCAATATGGCCAGTATCGTTATATTGCTGCAATATTAGCGTAATATAACGACGGTGCAGTAATGCATAATTATACAGGTACATATTTAAAAAACATGCGGGTGCTTTGAAGGGATATAGAAAAGAAAGTCCTTTCGACTGAGTAGTATTTCTCAAAAGGGTTTTTTAAACTGTTTTTTTTTTGACAAAGCCTTTGCCTTCGACTACCTACGTCGACGGAGAAGTCGTCTATCGTTATATAATTGGAAACTGTATTTTTCCCATTAGCCTATCCAAGATGTAGGGTCTGTGTGCTTAATCTATATACATTATAATATAATAAGATTAAAAAAAAAACCGACCAGGGTGACTTATAATAAGTAACTGAACATATTAAAACCATTTTTAAAATACTTGTTTGTTTATTTGACCGCGCATCACGTAAAAACTACTGAACGGATATTGATAGAATTTTCATAAATCTATTTAAATAAAATCAGAATCAAATCTAGGCTATAGAAATTTTGGAAAATTTTAGAAGAAGAGGGTAAAAGAAGGGGGTAAAGAAGGGGAAAAAACAATTTTCGATAGTTCTAGAATCATGAAACTCAAAATAAATACTTATTAATAAAAATAAAGACATACCTATGTTTCAGCAATTTTTTAAGTCTCATCCAAAGACGCAAAAAAAAAGGTTTATGTTTAAAATTACTGGACTTCATACAACTATAAAATAAAAACCAATGAAGTTTGACCTTTGAAACTTGCTACATATACTTAAAATAACAAATAATAAAAACAACTTTTGGCGATTTTAGATACAACAACCCCTAAAGGGTGGAAATCGGGGGTTAAAGATTGTGTGGGAGTTTGGTCGTTTTTCAAGTTAGAAACGTAGAATTTGCCAATAAAAAATACTACATTCGGTGATTTTGGATAAACTACCCCTAGTTTAAGGCGGAAAGCTAGTTTTATCTAAAACCGTTGAGTCCTCCAAATGTGACGTTCTCAATTTATATAATATATAATAATGATTAATTAATATAATAATAATTAATAATGATTATTAGATATTTGTGACATTCTCAATATAATATATAATATTGAGAATGTCACAAATATCTAAACACTAGCGACCCGCCCCGGCTTCGCGCGGGTAACAGAGTAATACGCACCTAAACCTTTAATGAATTAAACACCTAAACCTTTAATGAATTAAACACCTAAACCTTTAATGAATTAAACACCTGAGCCTTAATGAATTAAACACCTGAACCTTAATGAATTAAACACCTAAACCTAATTTAATTATACACCTAAACCTTCCTAATGAATCACTCCGTCCATTGGTGACAACCGTATGAAAATCCGTTCAGTAATTTTTAGGGTTCCATACCCGAAAGGCGCCCAACGGGACCCTATTAATATGCCTACGCTGTCCGTCCGTCCGTCCGTCGGTCTGTCTGTCTGTCTGTCCTAACTATAAAGAGCTGTATCATTTGAACCGTAATAGATAGCGGGTTGATTTTTTTTCGGTAGATTCACTAACAAATAAAAAACAAAAATAAAGTGAAATAATAAAGGGGGTCCCCATACAAGAAACGTTTTTTTCAACGTATTTTTATTTTTGTTGTATCGTAGAAACGGTAAAACATACAAGCGTCAAATTCAATATGATTATTTTGGTATGAACAAACCCTATAGAATAACAACAAATACTAAAAACCAGCCAAATGTGTACGGAACCCTCAGGGCGCGAGTCCGACTCGCACTTGCCCGGTTTTAAGTTTATCGCGTTCAGACAGACAGACGCGGAGGGGGGACTTTGTTTTATAATATATAGATAGCGAGTGATATAGCCACCCTGACAAACTCTCCCATTTATACAGGGTGTTTTTTCATTCGTCTTAAACATTTTGGGGGTTAAATCAGTAAGTCATACTGATCAACTTTCACTTTGGGACCAAAATAATTTGACCCTCCCATACAAAACATCGTCAGCTGACTAGCCAAAATGTATGGGATGGTCAATTTTTTTTTCGCGATTTCGGGGTTGGTCCCATAGTGAAAGTTGATCAGTATGACTTACTGATTTAAGCCCCAAAATTTTGTAGACGAATAAAAAACACCCAGTATAACTACGTCGGGTAATTTATTATTAAAATGAATTTCGCGGTTAGCCTAGTTGGTAGTGAACCTGCCTACGAAGCTAGCGGTCCCGGGTTCGAATCCCGGTATGGACAAATATTTGTGTGATGAGCGCGAGTATTTATTCCTGAGTCATGGATGTTTTCTATGTATTTAAGTATGTATTTCTCTATATAAGTATGTTTATCGTTGTCTAGTACCCATAGTACAAGCCTAGAGCTTAGTTTGGGACTAGGTCAATTTGTGTGAGATTGTCCCCTGATATTTATTTATTATTATTATTTATATACCTACAATCTTAACCTCCTGAGACCATTGACGATGAAACCGGCGACTAAAAGACGAATGTATGACTTACTGATTTAACCCCCAAAATGTTTAAGACGAATAAAAAAACACCCTGTATTATAGTTATTAGTTTGATGTAAGTCGACGAGTTTCCAGTCTTTTTTATCTTCCAGACAAATTTCAATCTGGATTTATCGATCGGATCGAGCAAAGTCGACTTATTTATAAAATTACCTAAGGATTTAATTTTATCTTTATTCAAAAGATAAGCGGCTAATCAAACTTCGTGATACATTTACATAGATATTGAAATCGCTCGTTAACTGAGTTGATCGACTTGTTATGCCGCACTCATTTAATGTAGGTCTGTGACTGAGATTAAAACAAAAACAAACGTTTATCGCAGTGATAACAATCATTTGTTTATCAGAATTATTTATCTAAAAAACACTTGAAATAGGACTTTTAGACGCGATAAGATAACAATCCAAGCGATTTCAAATCTTATTTTCTTGATACTTAATAAGGATTTATTTTGCAATTTATGCGAAAACGCTTTTTGAACTCCTAGGTAAAATACATTACCTATCTAAGTCCAGGGCCGTCAACACTGCTGCTTACTGGCCGTCATGCATCTGAGGAACCTCGACTCGAAAGAAGAAGTCTGAAAAACGTTTGCCCGAATTTCTGAAAGTAGCTATAATGACAAAATTTCTTACTAACAATAATCACATAATGTGGTTGTGTAGAATTACCGTTAATCGAAATTACTTCGGATTTTGGACACGCACAATCACTGTCAACGGCTAATCGTATTCAAATGGGTGTGGAAAACACTTTGACACTTCGTTTGACATACTGTTGAAACATTAATTTAAAAACCATTTGATTTTGCTTAAACAATGTTATTCAAACGTTATCTGTATTGTTATTTTCTGTCATTTCCTTCTGTTCTTGGCAAAGGTGGACTATTAGTTGTAGTTAGTTTAAAAAGTAAAGCGTAACAGTCAGCGCAGCAGAATTTAAAACCAATTTTTTTATTTGAGGATTTAGTACTAGGATGACATCTGTCAAAATTGACTTTTATTTTGCGAGGACTATAGCACCAAACACAAAAAGTCAGTTTCTATATCAATTGAAAAGTATGTTTTTTGACTATTAGTTAACTTTAAGTAGAGTTTAGCGTTTTACTGAAATTCGTGTGTATTAATATCACAAATGTCAGAGTGCAATGACACAAATGACACAATACCACGCTTCGACTTACAAATACGTACAATATTGACTTGGACGCAGCGCATGATTACAGCGAGGACACTTATCGGTGCGGCCGGACTCAAGGCCGACCTTACAAATATAATTTAGTGTTCAAAGAATTAGTCATTTAGACAGCCGTGATTAGAAATGACGGTCAACTAGTTATACGTGCCCACATAAAATAGTGTGATAAGTTCAGATTTTTTTAAATAGCAATAACAAAAAAACATCCTATTATTTTTTTGTGCGTACTTCAATGCTAAAAATAAAACTCATTACTAGTTAAGAACAATATTTGCGTCACGAGCGCGAGTATTTGATTTTTTGTGGATGTTTTTTGTGTTTTTGTTATTATTTCTATTCAAAAAATATACGGGACTTGAGTTATTTCTCTTCTTCTAGGCATGTTGGGTGGGTAGCTATTACTTTATCGAAACACCTTTCACCAAACGAAACATTTCGCAGAATTTTCATTTCATCGAAAGGCATTTCCACGTGCAGGAGTTATAATTTTCGGTTATTCACAGATCTAACATAACCTACCCTACGTAACCCATGCTTAAGATAACCTGAAAACAATAAGGTTTCAGCAGAAATTAGCTTTCGATGAAATGAAATTCGATGAAGTGAAATTCGATAAAATGATGAAATACCCATGTTGGGTACATTATAGGTAGTATGTAAAAAATGCAGTCGAATTTAGAACCTCCTTCTTTTTTGAAGTTGGTTGAAAAGTTTCTCAGTTTAAAGTGAGTCATCTTCCCTTTAAGTTCTATGTGGCCCTTTAGTACAAATAATATATAGTTCTGTCGCGTACAGTTACACAAACTAGGACCGGTTAACCTGCAATTCACGCGTAGTAAATGAAAAACCTCTACTATCCACTTCAACATAAGTCACTATTCCGCTCATTTCAAATTTAAACTCTATTATTGGTTTCTTAAGTATTGTATTGTCATGTATGAGAGATATAGGGATATTGTTTAGGTATTTACTCAGTAATGTTTGGTAAAAAGTGGTCAGTCACCGTTATGAGTGGGCATAATTTGTGAGATTTTTAACCTCATGTTCAGAGCCAATGGCTCCTTATAGAGATCATTATGTTAAGCAATTTTGATTGCTTGGCTTTAAAGGATTACGATAGGACACGTGCTACGGACACGACCTTTTCCTTAAAAACATCATATAAGGAAAGATAGAAGGAAGAAGAGGCAGGGGAAGACCAAGGAGAAATTACTTTGAGCAAATAAAAGAGAAGGTTAAGGTCGTGTCGTACCAGAAAGTCAAGCAGTTGACAGAAGACCGGAACGGTTAGCGATTACTCCACCGACGAGAGCTTGGCTCTTAAATAAAGAGAGAGATAGAGAGAGAGAGAGAGGCTTTAAAGGAAAGATTGGGATAAAAAGCGGTTTAAAAAGTATGAGAGAGTAAATAAAATCAAAGGGTTTATAATGAAGTTAGAAATTAATTCTAATTACTTTATGGACTTCGTAACTGTGAGCAGCATGAATTTCCTCAAAACAATGGGCCTAAATAATTTCGAACAAGTGAATAATCTTATGAATAAATGGCAAAGTTTGGCAATTAGTTATATTTGTTCTTTGATTGCTAATTTAATTTAATTAACCGACTTTACAAAATGAGAGATAAATTTGAACGATTATCGTATTCTTCTGAAGGCCCTTTGTGTGTGTGTTGTTGCTAATGAGTGATGTTTCATGTCACATACTATGAAAAGGTATATATATAGGTATGTAGGTGATATATATATATATTATAATGACGTCCATATTTGGAGGATCAGCGGTTATCGACTTCTGGTGGTCCAACCAATAATCATAATAAATAAATAATTTTTTTTATTGCATTTCGTAACAAAACATTGAAATGCCGTAAAAGAGATAGCAAAAATTGAAATTAAAATTAAAATCTGCCAAAAATACGGATAATATAAGCATTTAAAAACTTAGACAGAGTGATCCGCACTACGGCCATGTAAACTCCATGTTAAATTCTGTTTTGCTAGAAAGAGATAGAAACAAATCTTTAATGGCTTATATCTTGATTATTTTTATGGTTATTAGAAAAGCAATTTTTTTCTATTGTTTCTTACATGAATGTCTTTTTTATTAATACAAAAAAAAGTACATATTCCATATTGATGAAATGAATTTATTGATTTTTGTTTGACATCACCATTACCGACGATTTAAAGTTGTCACATTAACTAAATAGAGAAACAAAGAATCATTAAGAGAACATTCTTTTAAATCTTCGAGTTGATCAACAATTATCTAATTTAGTTCCATTGCTAGTCGATTGGTTCGAGATTAGGGACAAATTTGGACAATCAGCTTGAGTGGAACAGATGGGCAGACACATATTTTTTATAATAAATCACCCGACGTAGTTTTAGAGTTACCCCTTCCAGCACTTAAAAATTACTTGAAAAAGTCGTTGATGTCTAAAGCGTACTATAGGGTCGAGGACTATACAGGGTGTCCCAATATCAGTAACCCGCATTGACACCGGAGGTAGACCAGCCTAAGACGGACCGAACCAGCCTAACATAGTTATCTGTGAGGAAAATAAAATCCTCGAAGATAACTAGTTATACTGGAAGAAAAAAAATCTTCACAGATAACCAGTTATCTGGCCACGGTTACCTCCAAGGAACAAGGGAGTAAAAGTCGCATGGTTTTCGAGATATGCCAGTTTAAAGTTTGTACTAGAAAAGAACTTTAAACTGGCAAATCTTGAAAACCATGCGATGTTTACTAAGATCATGTTAGGCTGGTTCGGTGTGGGGACAATGCGTAACGCATTTCCTCTCCGTTAAAAAAAAATAAAAAAATCAAAAGTCCCAAAAATAAAAGTAAAAAGCAAAAAAAAAAAAAGGTTCTGGTGCGGTCCGTCTTAGGCTGGTCTACCTCCGGTGTCAATGTGGGTTACTGATATTGGGACACCCTGTATAACGGACAAAAGTGCTTGGCCTAAACCAGAACATTAACTAATAGCTTACTACCTCATAAAAATCATGTAAACGCTGTATCTTGTCTAGGGACACGGTTTATGTAGGAAGACATAAGTTAACTGTTTAAAAAATTGCTAAGGCCGGAGTTCACCAACAGTTAAACAGGCGATTAGAGGTCTGACGGCTGTCAAAATGTATTGACTAACAGCCGATTAGGATTTAACAGTCCGTTAAATTGGTAGGTGAACTCCGACCTTAGTGTTGAGTTTCTTGCGGCGCTTCTTCTCAGCGCCGCTGCAGCAGTGGTGTCCTGGAAAGCGCTGGTAGATTTTGACGTGTAGAAGTGCCCGTGCGGCCTACTTACTGAATAAATATCTTTTATCTTTTTTTTATTATAAGAACTACCTAGCTTTTTGTTGTTTTTTTTAAGAGTTATGATCTCTGACAGTAGGGGCCTAATTTTGTCAGAGGTTTTTTTTTATTAACCATTATATATTATTTTAAAGGTTTGTTATTTGCCCGTGATGCTGGCATGTTATTTAAATTATCTATTTCTAACTTTCTTTCAAAACACGTTTCCACATTGGCAACGACACAATAGAGTCCATATTATATAGAAATCAAATACCTACCTACCCTACATCGATCGTTTCTTCTTCAGCAATTCCAGTGCCAAGTTGAATGATTTCTTTATAAACTTGACTCCTTATGGAGTCACTGGCGTGGTGTTAATCGTCACGCTTTAAGCCTTAAGCGTGTTACGGTGACGGGCGTGACAGGCGTGACATTGTTGACAGACACGACCGTGCATAATCTTGCCCAAAAACTAAAGTAGCCGGGTTTTTGTTTTAAACATAAAATACACTGGTTGACCCGCCAGCGCGTAAACAGTGACGCGTTTTAGGGTGGAAGGACGTTGTGCAGGGTCACCATCTTAATCTTTAACCTACTGTCAAGCAGTAGTGTTCATATTGTTGTGTTCCGGTGTGGGGACAAGACAAGCGGTGAAATGACTAACATTGCCTTTGTGGTTGACGGCATCTTTATGGTTGACGTCGCATTTGTTGTCTTCGGTTTGCAGTCTTGAGATGATAGTTTTGAGATGGCGGTCTTGAGAGTAGTCTTAAGATTGTTGTCTAATGGGTCTCAGCTCTTGAGTTAACGATAACGCTTCGCTGTCAAGTAAAACGTCAGCTGTTTAAGACAATACATGTCTGGTCGAGAGTAATTGAAAAGTGAAATTATTTTGATCTCTTGTTTTATACGAGTACAGTTGATACTAGTTGATAGGTCAAACTAGTTGGTTCGCTAGTAAATACGCCTTTACACTCTCACAACGCTGGAGACGAAATGAAAATAATAAAAATAACTATTACATTTCATCCTAAATATATACCCCCTTATTCATAAACGCACAACAAACCTATTTTTAGTAAAAGTTTGCTGTCTCACTTTCTATCAGATTAAAATGTCACAATGAAAGATAAGGACAAAACCATACTTCAAGCATACTTGAATAAGAGGGTTAGACTATGTGTTCGTAATATCCTTTAATTTCATAGGTACATTCTTTTTTATCATCATGTATGTCATCAATCCATCAAAATGTCCTGCCCGATTTTATTATATGTATTATATTACTTGACATTGACGGATTTATCTGTTGACACGAAAGAAAGTGACCTAAATAAGGTGTCAAGATAAATTGGCGAAACGGAAGAACCATGAAATTGTTACTAATTTTGGACCAGTTTAAATGAGCTGTTAAAGTTGATTTCTAAATTATGTGGTTACAATGGTGTAGTAAAGTTTACGACGAAATTAAAATTTTAGCCCTGAAAAAGCAATTGTGTTAATGTATTTTTACGGTATGTACAATCAAGGTCATAAATATGGGTACACGTTTAATACCTTGACACTTTAATCGCTGTGGCATTTGCTATGGCGGTTTAAACATGACATTAAATAGACAAGGTACTAAAATGTACATATTCATGACCTTGCCTGCACACCTGAGTAGACAGAAACTGTTAAAATTACGCATGAAGGTAGATGAAAAAATATTGTTTTAAAAGGTCCCTTTTGTCATTTTTTTTTGCGCTGGGAAAGTGTATTTACGCATACCAACCAGGTCCAGAAGACCCGGGATGGTTATGTGGGACTCGCTGACCGGGGCGGCCGGAATACCCACTGAGAACCCAGCGGTAAACCTCAAAGCTTCTCTGGGAGGTGCCACAGGACTACGATCTAGCGGACTCTCCTGTGACACCTCTGCGCGACTCCGGGAGGGTGTTTGTCAGAACCTTATTTGACCCAAACCATATGGTTCTGAGTAAACATATATAAATGAAGTCACGT
Source organism: Tortrix viridana (assembly GCA_963241965.1). Classification (NCBI taxonomy): domain Eukaryota; kingdom Metazoa; phylum Arthropoda; class Insecta; order Lepidoptera; family Tortricidae; genus Tortrix; species Tortrix viridana. The sequence continues at coordinate 909,208 of OY725195.1, read as the reverse complement.
ATTTCACTAAGAAAGTTTATAAACACCGTTTCAAACAAAACAAAATCGATTTCGAATTTCGAAACAAAATCTTCTGAAACACGTAGAAACAGTTGCGGTAGTCACAGTTGTTTATCTGCATGTTTCTGTGATTCCCGTTGGTGATGGGGAGCAAGTGAAACAATCCAATTCCGCAACAGTTCCGTCCACACCGTGCAGGCTGAAACATTGTTTCTCTAAACATTTACTTGGTGCTCAAAAACAGTCAAAATCAAAATCAACATATTTATTCAGTAAATTGGCCACATGGGCTCTTTTACACGTCGGTAATATAGAGTGAATCTACCAGCGCTTCTGACAAGACCATCATTGCGGAGAAGAAGCGCCGCAAGAAACTCCAGCAGAAGGTCATTTTTTCAAACATAAAATACAATAATACTTAAAAGTAAGTTACATTACAAGGTAATAAAGTAACAAATATTAATTATTAGAACTAGCACAAATAAAAACATTACAAATGTTAGGTCAAATACGTTACACTAAATATAATGACTAGGAGAACAACACGACGAGGTCTCTTCGTCAAAAGCCGTAACTGGAATAAGGATATTCGAAACATTGTTTCTAATGAGTGGCTTAAGTCAACAGCTAAAAAGAAATTATGTCATCTATATAAACACCACACTTTATCTTACAATGGAAAACCCGTTCAATGCGTTTACACACGTGTTCTAGTTCCGCGTCTGTTCTCAGAATGGCGACAGTAAGTCTGCTGTGTGCTTTACTTATAATAATATTTATTTACTGATATTCTGCTGTTTTTATATGTCAAGGAAAGCAAAGGAGCACACAAGCCACGTGATACTTGGGCTTTTAGGCTGATTTTCCACCAGAGATGTGCGAGGTAGCTAAACGATGAGCAAAGTCAAAGCTGCTCGTTTCCACCAGCACTAAGCTAAGCTATGAAAATAAACGATCATAATTGGTAGATATCAACATATCCTTTGGTATGCACCTTAGCAGATCTCTGGTGGAATAGCAGCCTTAGGCCCAATAGACATAATTCATAATAATTCATAATAATTCATAATTCAAGACTACATTCGCGTTGCCAACCCTGAGAATATGCCTCTGCGCCACTCATTTCACCAGCTGTATTACTCCAACATTGAAATGAAACAGTACGAACACTTTGGATAGTATCGTCCGTGGAGATAGACCCATACAGGGTTTATCATCATTTCGCAACAGCATTCTGCAAATAGTGGCTGGCAGATTTGACTGCCCAATGCTCCAACACTGGGTCGGGCAAGTGAAATCCGTCGCCCAGTATATAAAATAAGTATTCTTTCTGCTGTCTACAAACATAATGATAAGTGTTACTAACAACTCATATGGATCGACGAGTGGCCTGAAATAAAGATTTTCATTTCATTTCACAAACTGATTCATTTCTGAAACTGTAAATATTTCAGGATTTTTATAAAACTAAGGGCCTGCGCAAACCGGCGGAGCGCAGAGCAGATCACTTTAAATTTATCAATGTATATTCTTCCCTATTTTAATTACAATAAGGTATAAATTTAGAGCCGCAGCCGCAGAGTAGAAATCCCCCGTGATGCTCCGAGGTCGGTCTCAGAGCATTCAAATTCATACCTTATTGTAATGAAAATAGGGAAGAATATACATTGATAAATTTAAAGTGATCTGCACTGCGCTCCGCCGGTTTGCGCAGGCCCTAACCTAACCTAACGTATAGTTATTTACACTATAGCCTTGAAATAAATCCTGAAATATTTACAGTTTAGGAAAAAATGCGATTTGCCAAATGATATGTTTGCCAAATGATAGGATACGCCCATACGGCCTTATTAATAAACGTTAATTGTGGAGTAGTTAAGCCATGCTTTGTCTTTATCTGTCGAATTTGAATGTCACAATGACAGACAAGGACAAAGCATGGCTTTACTACTTCACGGTTACTCTACGTTTATTAATAATTAAGGCTGATAGAGCTTGTATCGAATTTGGTGGCATGGGCGAAACTATCACATTTCGTCCGTGAGATGGCGCCCTTGTGGTAAGTAAGATGAATTTTCTTGAACTTTTAAAACAGCGTCTCGTTGCTCATTGTACTAAATGCCGTATGATTAGAAAAAATAAACTGTTAAACGAAAATTCAACGTCCACAATTGAAATGGCGCCTGACTAAACTATTCAAGAGACAATTATTCCTTTAAATCTATTATTATGTCGAAAGGTTCCGTAAAAAGTTTAAAAAGTAAAAAAAGACAGCGTGACTAAATATATTCTAATAATCTTTTATTGAAGAACTTAATCAAACCTCCATAAATAGACCACACATTCGTAAATATCTTATAAACCAATTTATCCTTGCCATCAAAAATCTAAAAATGCATTGAAAGTTGACCTTTTTGATAGTATACTTAAAGTTTATTAAAATTTTAATCTCAAGCAAAAAAACATCAATGACTAAACATTATGTTTTCTTAATAGACTCTTATACACACGGACTCTTTAATTTTTTATTGAAATCTATGTCACTTCAAAATCAACCGTGATTATATTTTCATAAGGTTTAAAATGACTTTGATGTTTGATTAAAATTAAGGGTGAAATGAAGTTTTCGGATCTTCTTTGGTGGTCGATTGTTTGAAAAAGTTGTCATTAAAATGAGGTTTAAAAATAAATCCGGGATTGTTGATGGCTTTGACGTCTACATTGAGATATTATGTTACCTGTTGAATGGACAAAAACAACAGAACTGAATTGGGTGAAATAGTAGGTAAACTATAGAGAACTATCTCATCAAACATATTTTTTTATATGGGGCGTCTAATATCTTGATTTGCTTAAGTATTCCATTTGTACAATTAAAAGATAACTTTAAGTTAATAACATAAGAAATAAACAGCAGTAGTAATATTTTGTGCTTAGTAAAATCAATTAAAAAAAATTACAATCATAAGTGCTATAATTAGTTCGTTGTATATTACGAAGAAATATCAGTGTACTATTTTTATGCATACAAAAACGCCTGCTAATGCTACAACAATTTCTAATTTAGCCATTGTTTTATTTAGTTTATTAAAGGTTTACTGCACCTTCATAAAACTCTTTGTATACTTTATCAAAACAAAATCATCTCTAAATCCCTTTAACTTAAATCTATTTTTCCCCTGATCAACACTTCAAAAGATGTCTCATAAATTTTAAAGTTTATTAAGTCATTAATATAAATTTATCAACAGAACGAAAGTATAGCAACGATTAACCCATTTTTAGGCGCGGCTGGCCCCGAAATGATGTGGTAACGACAGAAAACATATTTAGACTGAAATAGAGAAAGTAAACTGACTGAAAGGTGTCTAAACATTTGGATTATCTGTTAGTTGGAAGAGTTATATTAAATACCGAAGAGTGTCTCAGGATTTTAGTAACTTTAATATTAGAAATGAAAGAGGTAGTGATGGAGGTTACAAGTTCTGATTCAGAACAAAATTTACGCACACACGGTGCTTGTCTGAGATTGACACACATGTATAAAAACAAATGACTGTAGCGGGTTGTCTACAAACCGGTACTTGACTAATGTAAAAATAAATTATTTTAACACTACCACAAAATCAAGCTTTCGAAAATAACACGGAAAGACTTAGCTGTCGTTTATTTTTGGAATTTAAACGATTGTTAATTCAACAAAAACTAAATAAAGGAAGCAGCATTATCATATCATACTAACTTCATATTAATGGATCGTTTTGACAATTCAATAAAAGTTGCTGATTTGACAAGTCAGTCAAATACCGTATCGCCATTGAGGTTAAATGTACTAGTTTCTGCCCAGTTAGTGGAGTTAGCCTTGTGCATTATTCCGGATCGCTACCAAAATTTTTCCTGGTAATCTGCGGACGAACAGCAGTTTTTATGTTCCGCTGTGGAAACAAAATAAATAAATGACTAACATAGATGCATTTCATCTATCTTCAGGGTTATTAGCGCATGTGAGGTTCTTAAGAGCCCTTGACCATCAGCGGGCTTAACATGCATGCGTACACCAGAAGAATCGTGGTGCTGTCGGCTTCTGAGGCGAAGTAAATAGACTCTCTCATGAAGATTTATGGGTTATTCCCACCTGTTACCACCTGTACCCAGCGTATTCAGTTGCCACTTTGAACTTTATTCACCAGTAATTAGCCAGCAAAAGTGTGCAGGTGGTAGCAGATGGAAATAACCCAGATTCTTCAAGCTGCAAACGCACTGTTTGAATCGTATTGATCTTGCATCTCTTATATTTGACATGGCGACTGAAATAGATACAATTACAATATTTGACAAATATCAGCCAAGTGAAGTGCCGGCATATAAGAAAGAGGTTGCACTGAAATCGATTAAAAAGCGTGTCTCTTAGCCCAAAATCGCTTCCACGCAGTCCCGCGTTTTAAGTATCAAGTATATCATTTATATACTGTAACTAATAATAACTTTAAATAAATTTAATCATTTTAAGAACCAATCATACATTATAGCATTAATAACCAATTGCTACAAAAATCTAACTGACTCCAAATCATTCCAATATTTTCAAATTCAAACCCAATATGGTCGTATTATGATTACAATTACAACAATTTATTCGCGACTTACGTCATTTTAGGTCCAAAATAGTTCAAGATAAGTTAAATTTAAACTACTAATTAACCTTAACTCCGTAATTAACCGATCAACGGGTTATAGATGGTTATGGTTAACATCGTGGGTGGGTTAGAACTTTCAGTACCAGATACACCAATTTATATATTAAATAAATGCCGTTACCAAGTTCTGGGCAACGAATGTTTTAAAAAGTTTGAAAAAGGTGAAGGTTTTGATAAAAAAAATGTCTTATTGTTTATTGAAACCTAAGAAGAAATTTAAGATGTTTGTGAGGTGAAAAAGGGCCATCAATGTTTGGAGTTTTTTGTATTCTATATGTCGAAAGAAATCCGCGTTTTTGTTATAATTGTTTAGAATAATAGGGTTATACGTTCCATGGCCAACGACGCGAAATTAATAATTAAAAGGTAGTTCAAGGTCTAAGAAGTCTAACTCTCTCTAACTAAAAGTCTTAACTAAGCATTAACTGGGTAGGTCTAGAAAAAAAATGCAAAGTAATTCTTAGTAAGACTTAGGCGAGCGTGAGCACTTTTTTTTTTTAAAAACATTCTATAAGGGAATTGAGGTTTGTATAGAAGTTTGTTAAAAATCCAGATGATTCCTAAGATGTCCCCGATAGGACATGATAAAAAAAAGATGAAACTTTCTGTATAATCTGGATTCAGAAGAATTTTGCAACAGGTCACTGGCTTGTAGTAAAGCTGAAATAACTATGCTATTCTATTCGTGCTGTGGCCCTAGACAAGGTCGAAAACTGTCAAAATGTAAAAGATAAACGGAAGAAGGAAGACGGAGGAAGGATAGACGTAAGCTGCCAATCTATCGCGTCGCCCGCTAATGTCAATTCCATACATTATTCTAACGTAACGTAAACGGTAACGTTACCGAATGCAACTATCTCTTCACACTCATTTCATAGAATGTTTTACTACACCGAATTTTCATTTCATCGACAGGCATTTCCACGTGCGGCAGTTATAATTTTTTGATGGTCTACTCTAACCTAACCTACATTACCCATGCTTAAGATAACCTGAAAACAGTAAGGTTTCAGCAGAAATGAGCTTTCGATGAAATGAAATTCAGTGAAACGACACCTTTGATGAAATGAGTGTCTGCAAAACAAGGGACACCCTTATCTTGCCCTAGATATATTTATACTCGTCTGGCTCCTGACTCTTGTAGTTCATTTGTTTTGAATCTTACTGACATTCTTGTGTGTTATACGTTCTATTTGAAAGGAAAGGCAATTGTGAATTGTATTAGCGTAAGATTTATGTAGGGGATTGTTTAGAAACTGAAGAATGGATAGTGTGATGGATACCTATGGATGGAATAATTATGATGATTAATAATTATAATTATTGCCGACCTGTCTTGGAAAATAGAAAGACAATGCTCAACTTTAACGTTATCTATTTAATTTACTAGGCATGCGACATTGCCCAAGTAATATTGTTTCCCATCGTTAATTATAATCTGTTGTTATCAAAACAACCTGTGAAATAACTAGCATAGAGGCACTCTTAGGGCCGTATCAATAAAGTATCTTGACTGAAATCAAATGCCCGTCTCGAGACGCGTAAAAATGTCAGTTTTTATGACTCGACGTTTACTTTGACGTAGGATCTTGAGACGGGCGTCTTAGTCAAGATAGATCTATTAATAAGGCCCTTACTGCCGTACTCAGAGACGTCAATTAAATTTTAAGTTTCATTAAAGTTGCTGCGTTTTATTCTATTGCTATAGCAAAGAAAGTGACAGCAGCAACTTTAATGACACTTTAAAATTAATTGACGTCTCTGAGTAGGGCAGTAAGACCTCAGAGTTGGAAACGCGTTTGTGGTCTTAGGGCCGTATTAATAAACTCATCTCAACTGTGATCCCCGTCTCAAGACACGTCAAAGTAAACGTCAATCCATAGAAAACTGTCATTTTTGACGTATCTTGTGACGGGCATCACACTTGAGATGAGTTTATTAATACGACCCTTAGGATTGTAGTCTTGAGATTACAAATGTCTATGGGTCGTCTACTGCTGGACATGATCTTCCCCAAAAATCGCCAGATTGTTTGGTCCCGTTACACACGAATTCAGTTGACTCCCGCGATCTTCACCAGACGTCTCTATTTTTCCAGGTGTTTATGACAAGTTATTTGAATTTAGAAAGTAAACGTTTTCCACTTTAAAATTCACTTTTCCATATCCCGTTGAAATAACGTGTTCTAGTATTTTATGGAGAGTCGTTAAATTATGTTAGTCTTACATTCAGTGCCTCCAGCTAGGATTTTTGGGTAAACTGAATATGGCCGGTGTGTCACTGGCAGCTAATGTGGAGTTACAGCTCTGGTAGAAAGTTAGGGAAACTTTGCTTAAAATATTCGATGCCTAGAACTCCTTATCAGGTCCTGTTTTAATAGAAATCTGGGAGCCTGGCTGATCAAAGAAAATGGGTGTTAAAGTTGTGATAGTTTAAGTGGCACTATAAATATGAAAACTCACGTTTTATAGTTGGTCAACGAAGACTATTACAAGCTGTGAAGCTCTCTCTCTCTACCTAGGTATTATTAATCCCACATGGGGTCAGCTTTATTTTACTTCTCCACCTCGCTCTATCCTTGATATCGTGAAGCTGTGAAGCTAACGGCCGCACTCAGAGACGTCAATTAACTTTCAAGATTGATTAAAGTTGCTGCTGTCACTTTCTTTGCTATAGCAATAGAATAAGACGCAACAACTTTAATCAAACTTAAAATTTATTATGAGTGCGGCAGTAAGTGACATTTTAATAAGTTTTAGTATTGACCACTCTTTTTAGAGTTCCGTACCCAAAGAGTGCAGTGGAGCCCTATTACTAAGCCTCCGCTGTCTGTCCGACTGTCAGCAGGCTGTCTCATGAACAGTAATAGGTAGGCAATTGAAATTTTCACAGATTGTATATTTCTATTGCCGCTACAACAATAAATAATAAAAAAATAAGTTCAGAATTAATGGGGGAACAAGGAACGTTTTTGACCTTGACCCATACAACCGTACCCATATCGTGGCTTCATCCCGCTCACTTGCCCCTTAGATTAGTTAGTTTAAGCTCATTAGGTCCTGGCAGAATATCAGCATCATGAAATTATTCGTGACATGTTTCTGAGCCAGACGCCTTTTCACCACCGTTCCTGTGTAATTCTTTGTTGTTTTATGTATGTTGTGGCTGAATAAACATTTTCTTTCTTTCTTTCGACTTCTGGTACAACAAAATGTCCATAGTGGTAACTTTTGCCTATCAGGCTGCTTGTTAATCAGTCTTTGGACAAATCACACTGTCAAATCAAGTTTTACTGCACATTTACGAGTGTTATAATTAGCCCTTACGCAACTGCAGTCGGCACGGTTTGTCTATTTCGACCGGTCTATATTTACTGTCAGCTGATGCATGGCAGACTAATCGTTACGCAGACGGCGACATTTCGCCGTGTTACTTTCTGAATGTCGTATCTGCTTTTTTTGCGGTTGGGTAAACTTATTGCCTATGTAATTATCTATTATAAGTTAATTCAGTTGAATAAAAGGAATTTACCAATCGCAAAAAAGAGAACACGATTTGGCCCCGTAGCGTATACAAATAGTTTTATGTAAGCCGGTGATGATACGCGCGGATAGAAATAACTAACAATTCGTTACTAATAAAGGAACAAACTCAAGTGATGAAGAAATAGGTCAAAAGCAACATAAGATAAACTGGAACACGGAAGTTATACGTCCAGTTTTTATTTCAGGCGCCTTGTTATCAATACCACAGAATAGATAATAGTCAATACATAGTATAAAATGAAGTGGGCCTCCGCGTCTGTCAGTCCCTATGTATGCTTAGATCTTTAAAACTACGCAACGGATTTTGATGCGGTTTTCACCATCAGTTAGATAATTCTTTAAGGTTTATGTATATAATAGAACCCGGAGCGAAGTGAGGGCGGGTTGCTATAGGCTATATTTTAACTGGCAATAATGTTTGGCAGACATGTGTGTTTAGTTTAGGACGGAGAATTCCTCTCCACGTTGAACATTTTAAGCTTTAACCGGTTAGAGATACAGAACACGGAAAGACAAGTTATCATAAGGAAAAAACACTATTCAAGGGTATCTATTCTGCAGACTCACGTATCGCCTTGACTGTGACCATCGATCTAACGAGGAAAATATGTCATCTACAGGAATTGACTATTTTGAACGAGGACAGAATTTAAAACAAGTGAAATCGTATTATCCATGTATATATCGCTTGTGCCTTGCGTTTGCATGTATGTAAGCGTGTCAAATAGATGGCAATCGCAACACACACAAGCATCGCGACGTTCTAAATTATCGTCGACTGATTTATCTATACCTACACGAATGGTCTTTATATATATTTCTATATACATATATGTATATATATGAGCTCATACGTTTTGTTAATGAACAATGTCATTGTTTACTATAAAAGGTTTGAATTCTGTCTTCAAAAGAGTATGTTAGTATTTTGATAGATTCTATTGTGATTTTTGAAGCAATTTACAAAGCTAGGCGTGTGAAAGTAAAATCACGTCATTATTTGAATTAGATTAAAGGTTTAAAAACTGTTACAATGCCGACATAGATCGTCATAACGCCCTGGGGCTATTAATTAAAACAATTTAAAGATACATACGTTAATTACTTTCAGTTATGTATTAAACGTTCTTACAGTGTAAGGAATAATTATTTCTTCCTTGTCTTCAACGCTGCCTGGACTCCATCGATCTTTACCAGATCCTTCACTGCTTATTCCGGTTTACATCCTACTTATTAAACGAGAAACATTTGTATATAAATATATATGTATATATATTTGTCCTCACGTTCTCGACAACGGCTCTAACGATTTCGATGAAATTTGCAGTGTGGGGGTTTATGGGGGCGAAAAATCGATCTAGCCAGGTCTCATATCTGGGAAAATTAGTTTTCCCCGTTTTTTCACGTAAAAGATTTCCCGCGCAATATGGTTCGTAATTTTGATACGATTGTCGCCGTCTGAATAGACTGATGGTTAGAGCGTTGTGCTACCACGCAGAGACTGCGGGTTCGAACCTCAACTATGGATTGTTTTTTTTTTGTTTTCTTTTAGTTTTTTTTTTGTTTTTGTATCGATGAAAATTCGGTTTCGACCCGGACGTCGACGCTCGGTCGCTCAGGTACAGTCAAGGTCATAAATATGTGTACATTTTAGTACCTTGTCTATTTAATGTCATGTTTAAACTGCCATATATGAATGTCACAGCGATTAAAGTGACAAGGCACAAAAGTGTATACATATTTATGACCTTAACTGTACTGTATATGAACTGGATGCCAATCCAAAATTTTGACACTTAAATATTCTTGGACTTTTCTTTCTAGGGTCCAAATTGGACAAGTTGCAAAAAATATTTACTTAATGGAAAGCCTTGAAAGGCACATAAAACTGACCTTTCACAACATTCCTAAGGCACTAATAGTTTCTGTAACACGTTCTGACATAAAATAAGTGAAAAGAAACTATTAATCCAATTTCGTGGTGGGAACATGAAAAGTAAGACCTAGATCGGCTAAAGGTCGCCCGTTTAACATTCCCGTTTGACTCATAGCTTTCCATTTGATCACAGACGGACCGACACACTTTCTCACACATTTAGTACTGCTTATTAGATATATAAACGTCTAGTTACCTATCAACCAACCTATCAAGGTTTACTACAGCGTACTAGGAAAATATATTAAATCTGTTTTGCTTCTTCGATTATTTAGGCAAGGCGAATCATCCTCGAAAACTCACATTTTGTAATAATATGAGTAGGATACGCTCCGTTGCAAAAAAAAATATTAGCACTTTGTCCCACTCCCGTCCTAAGCTCCCGTCTCTCTTTCTAATTCATAGTAGAAAATGACGGAACGCGTCCTAAAAAGACATTAAATTTAATGATTGTGCATGTGGCAAAAGATGGAGAAAAATAAATCAAATCTTTAACTTGATTATTATCTTTACGGTATGTGTGAAACTCTTTGAATCGATAAAATCCATCAAATTTAAATTCTTCATACTATTACCATCTTGCGGCGTAGGTAGGTACTCGTTTGCCTTCTCCACACGACGACGCGGTTAGCCTAGTTGGTAGTGACCTACAAAGCTGGTAGCTGTCCCGGGTTCGAATCCCGGTTTGGGCAAAATATCTGTGTGATGCGCGCGAGTATTTGTTCCTGAGTCATACTTAGATGTTTTCTACGTATTTAAATATGTATTCCTCTATGTAAGTATGTTTACGTCAATATGTGTAGAACTCCCCGATATTTATTATTATTATTATTTAAACCATAATAACAAAAAAGAATTTGCCACTTACGGTAGTCCTCTTACGAATATCACCACGTGACGTGACCAACCTTTTATGCCGGCCGTACACTCGTCGAGGACCCCCAGACAGGCCGAGAGCGAGAGTGTACATTACTGCTTTTGTCTCGTCTCGGTCTTTCACGTCTCGTTTCGCCGTGTCTCCGATCGCAGCCGGTCTTTATCTGCGAGAGTCTCGGCGAGAGGCTCTCGACGAGACAGTCACGAACGATAATTTGGGATCCATTTCAAAAAAATATTACTTGAAATTGTCAAAGTCATTGGAGATGCCAAGTCATTTGTAACTTAGAGGAAACTCCACCTTATTGCTGTAGAATGTCAGATTGACTTTGGACAACCGGCATTACGAAACTTAACTTGAGCTTGAGCAGCCAAGCCTTTCATTCAGAAATTCCCAAACTACCTGTTACGGATTGACCTTCAAATATCTTGCCTGTTTCTATCATATTGAGGGCCACGAACTCCAAAACGGGTCAGTTTAGTATAGAAATCACGAGAAGTGATTAACATTTATTTACAAAATTGATCGTGAATCGTGAGTTCTTCATAAGTTTAAGGATTTCCCGTGATGTAATTTTGTACTTTTTTCTTATTGTCTTACGAGTGACAATTACATAAACATACACTTGCGAGACATATTTATGACTTCTTCGCAAACGAGTTGCATCAGTGTAAACATAGTTGCTATGTTTATTGTTTGGAAATAGCGAAGGTCAATCACAAACATACAATACTTGTACATTAAGACATTTAGGTAAGTAGCAAACATTTCACAAAAGTCATCCTACACGTATGTTTGGATGTTTGTGTTTCAACCATGTCAAAATGGCTGAATAGGTAGATTTGGATGTAAGGTGGTACAGTCCTTACCCTGGGTCAACATAAAGAGTACTATTTATCCCGGTTTTTTTATAGTTTCCGAAAAAGCAATAAACGACTTTTACGCGGATTTGTGACAACTGTTTATAAGTTAAGACCTTGTACATCATGATAAAATTGAACACTTTCCTACAACTCTAGGGTTCAAGATACAGTGGCGTTAACATCAATACCCTAGTTAACATTGCCAAAAACACTGTATAGTGTCAATTATACACGGAAATCGTAAAGGCCGGTACTAAACGGTTTAAAAGAACGTCGTTTACCTCCAGTCAACATTGCCAAAAACACCTATTGGTGTCAATTATATACGGAAATCTTATAGGCCGGTACTAAACGTTTGAAAATAACGTCGCTTAACTCCAGTCAACATTGCCAAAAACACCTATTGGTGTCAATTATATACGGAAATCTTATAGGCCGGTACTAAACGTTTGAAAAGAACGTCGCTTAACTCCAGTCAACATTGCCAAAAACACCTATTGGTGTCAATTATATACGGAAATCTTATAGGCTGGTACTAAACGTTTGAAAAGAACGTCGCTTAACTCCAGTCAACATTGCCAAAAACACCTATTGGTGTCAATTATATACGGAAATCTTATAGGCCGGTACTAAACGTTTGAAAAGAACGTCGCTTAACTCCAGTCAACATTGCCAAAAACACCTATTGGTGTCAATTATATACGGAAATCTTATAGGCCGGTACTAAACGTTTGAAAAGAACGTCGCTTAACTCCAGTCAACATTGCCAAAAACACCTATTGGTGTCAATTATATACGGAAATCTTATAGGCCGGTACTAAACGTTTGAAAAGAACGTCGCTTAACTCCAGTCAACATTGCCAAAAACACCTATTGGTGTCAATTATATACGGAAATCTTATAGGCCGGTACTAAACGTTTGAAAAGAACGTCGCTTAACTCCAGTCAACATTGCCAAAAACACCTATTGGTGTCAATTATATACGGAAATGGTAGAGGCTAGTACTGAACGTGGTAAATTGAACGATGTAATACGTGTGCCCAGTGCTCAGGCTACAATTAGGCCTATCCTATCGAACTGCTTCGCGCTAACAAAGTTTAAGTGGGCTTAACAACCAGTTTTCCCACGTCTGGTTAACTTGGGGCTTTCTACGATAGATCTGCTAGCTCTAGAAGCGACTGATGCATAGATAAAAATATACGGGAAAAGTTTTACCATCTTTTTACAAAGGCACTTATGGACCAATCTTAAGGTGGACATTCACGTTCAGTTAAACTGATCAGTTAACTGACGTACATCCAGAAGCTGATCTTGAGTTCGTATAATTTCAACTTAAGATTTCGCATTCACGGTTAGTTTTTGGATGTACGTCAGATCAACTGATCAGTTTAACTGACCGTGAATGTCCACCTTTAGTTAAACCATATATTTTTTTAACACGATTTTAACTTACTTTTTTAACTAACATGAAATTGAACTAACTTGTAATTTTACATACTTGTAATAATACCATCGACCTGGTATGATGATGGAGGGGGAAGGTGAACTTATAGGAACTTCTCAATGGCTAATAGTAAGTCCGTCGAGTTTATACTTTAGCTCGTAATTTAGTTTTATATAATGCTAGAATAAGTAGTATCATTGTCATAAGTGAATTCTATTAAAAAAATGTTTAACTGTTGAGTTTCTTGCGGCGCTTCTTCTCAGCAGTGGTCTCCTCTTGGGAAGCGCTGGTAGATTTTGACGTGTAAAAGTGCCCGTGTGGCTTACTTACTGAATAAATATCTTTTATCTTTTAGGAGTATATATATTATCTGTGATACAAGTACAATCAGCAATGACAAAATATGTCACAAAAATGTTTTTTTTTTTTGGAAAATCTTATTTACAAGTTTCAATAGGAGTTAATTTCATTTTAGTGTCAGGTAGGACATTACTAGGATCACCATTTTTTTTCTATGACGTAGTGGTACGTAGTTAGCCCCTGACGGCTTTGACTACTTCACCGGAGGGAGGGCGAGTGGGGTTCTCACCCTGGGGCCACACTAACGGGGAAACGCCGTTAATTATCACGATGATAGTCCTTATGCGTAGCAGCATAAGGCGATAGACGTTGATTTTTATCGGCGTTTCCCGTTAGTGTGGCCCCAGCATAAGCAAATGATGCTCAGCCTGTTTACAGCTGCGCTCAAAATTGTGTGACTCATCCAGTCTCGTTGTATCCGAGTGATTTACGCACGTGCCGATAGGATAAATTTTAGTTATTGCTTGATACGATATAATTACAAAGATATAATGATTACTAAATAGCTTGGGCTTGCAACTTGGAGTGCGTTCAATTCGGGTTTGTTAGGCGGATTAATTTCGAAAATGGTAATTACTAGAATAAAAAAAACATGTTCTTCGTCGTTTCACTCTTGGCAGAGTTGTCGAGGTCTTCACGTCAGGGGTGGTGGCACGCTTCACAAACCGTCGCCATATTTCCCTGGACGGCTAACACAAGTGGTCCGCGAATTTTTTTTGGCGCTCGGATATCCCTTTCTAACTAGTCTGTAGAGACGCACTGAGCGAGATGCAAGAAAATACTATGCTAGCCTCTCAGAGGGGATCCCTTCTTTTGCTATAATTTAATCTGCCATAATTTTCATTTACTCGATTTTTTTTCTGAAACCAAGATTTCAAGATTATTTAAGCACAAACATTGCTCATTTTCAATCTAGCCTTAAGGTACATTAAGTGCCCGTGACACGACTGGCTTGTTCTTGTTACATACCAATTTGTAGTTGATGGCATCGAACGTAATACACGTTCTATTATCATGACAGGACTATCCCGCTTCAGTAACTTTGCAGTGGTATTAAAGGCTCGGAACAAGGAATACGGTAGTATTGATATACTAGCGACGCGCCCTCGCTTCGCTCCGGGTACTAATATATATGTACATAAACCTCCGTGAAAAATTATCTAACTGATGGTGAAAACCGCATTAAAATCCGTTGCGTAGTTTGAAAGATCTAAGCGTAGGTACATACAAAGGGACAGACGGCGGGAAGCGACTTTGTTTTATATACTATGTAGTGGTAAGTTTCATAATTTTCGGGATCGAATCATCCTTTTAAGTTTACACCTGTATTATTGAAAGCGTAACAAAGTTTAGTTTAATTTCGGTTTTTATAGAAAAATAAAGCAAACGTATGTTTCTAATTTAAAATGAAATGTGTTAGTAATTGCAGTTACGAATTAATAATGATTGTAATAATATTGATTGTGTTGTTTAACATTGTTTCGAAATTCCATACAATCGGGAAAAGTGGTTGAATTGTATACGCTCGCGTTAAAAAGTACTATGAATCTATTTATAGTGACGTTCCGCAGGTGAAGGTACCGTGTGGTCACGGCCATAAGGTACCTTTACCAGTGAAACGGCACATATGTTCTTATGTCAATAATTGAATAAAATTGTTTTTAATTAAAAATATCTGTTTCAGGTAAGCATCACTTATTAAAAATTGCATCGAGGTGAATTATTTTGTGAGTACTGAATATCAAATTTATTTTTATTTTTTGTTAATTGTGACACAAAAAACGAAATTGAATGCATCTGAAATATTGTAACTGCTAGAACCGTTAACGTCAAAATAGCATGTATAGAGTAACAATTAAAGACTAACGGCCGCACTCACAGACGTCAATTAACTTTTAAGTTTAAATAAAGTTGCTGCTGTCACTTACTTTGCTATAGCAATAGAATAAGACGCAGCACTTTTAATCAAACTTAAAAAATAATTGACGTCTCTGAGTGCGGCAGTTACCTCCTTATAACAGCTAAAGTATGTTTTGTCACTTTCTGTCAAATTCAAATGTCACAATGAAAGATAAGGCCAAGGCATATTTAGAGCATATTTAAGCTATCGTGCGTTTATGAATAACGGGGTTACACTATGGTCTTCTCCAAAAAAAGGAAGTTAAAAAAAGTATTACGTTACGCAGTTTCAAAAAAGTTCAAATTAAATATTTTTTCCCCCTTTTTTATGGATTAAATTTTGCTTTCGATTGTACTATTACGACTTATGGAGTTATGACGCTAATTACGTGGTAAGTAATTGTTTATCGCTGTAGAATTCCTGCCTGTCTGTACGTAACTGGAATGCATCTGATGGACTATCTACGAGTTTTTATTGCTTGTTTGTTTTTAACAAATTGGAATGCTTCTTTAATTACCGTGGTTAATTGCGGTCATAATCTATTCTTTTGTTTTACATGGCAGGTAGAACGGACGGCTGAAGCGGCCAAAGAGTTTTGTCTGCGATCGAATGTTGTAAAGTTGTGTACATTGTAAAAATATGACATATGACTATCATAGCGTGCAGGAAGTTGTTATTTTCGAAAAACTTATGAAACTGAAAAATACCTAATTAAGTATCAGGCCGGTTTTCCACCAGAGATGTGCGAGGGAGCTAAACGGTGAGTGAGGTCAAAGCTTCCCGTTTCCACCAGCTCTAAGCTAAGCTATGCTATGAAAATATACGATCCAAACGAGATAGCAAATCATATCTTATTTCCATCAGACCCGCCCCAGTACCGTGAGTTTCACGGGCGATCTGAGGGACGATCTGGTCGTCTGTGAAACCAGCGACTAAATGAATGTGCAGGCAGTTGATTGTCATTTACCCACCTTGACGGAAGACGTAAATTCGCCGGCTATTCATCGACTGAGTAGAACTGATCGACGATGCGTTAACAAAATAACATAGCAGGTTCACACCGGTGCATTTTCAAAAAAAACTTTTATGCAAACTTAGAATAAGTACCTACGAGTTTTATTTGCAAAAGAGAGCAGTTTGCACAATAGTCCAGGTGAGCCAGGACACTTCTGCGAGACCCCTGTTCAAGTCTCTCAGAATCCTAACGCTCCCATCGATAGTGATACTGCAGGTGGCCACGTACGTGCGTAGTCACCTGGACGAGTATGTTAGGGCGGCAGAAGTCCACGGACGTAACTTGCGGAACGCGAACAAACTCGTGGGCATCAGGTACAGACTCGCGAAGTCTAAAAAACTCACCCACGTCATGGGACCAACGGTCTACAACAAACTGCCGGCGCACGTCACGGGTGCGCAGTCGTTGGCCAGCTTTAAATCACGTCTCAAACGTTGGCTTATCGAGCACACGTTCTATAGTTATAATGAGTTTATTGAAAAGCCCAGTAACTAGTTTTATTTATGTTTAAATTTTAATTATTTATTTTATCTCCATTTTATAAATTACCCTATGCCTATTGTAATGAACTTAATTTTTTATTATGACTTATGTTTTTGCATTGTAATAATAATACTTAAGGAAATATTGACTTATAATGACGTGTGATATGAATTATTATAAATAAATAAATGAGATGATATGATATTTTAAAAAAACTGTTGAGTTTCTTGCGGCGCTTCTCAGCAGTGGTCTCCTCTTGGGAAGCGCTGGTAGATTTTGACGTGTAAAAGTGCCCGTGCGGCCTATTTACTGAATAAATATCTTTTATCTTTTTTATCTGTATCTTGTCCTGACAAATTACGAACGCAACAAAAAATCAGCCGATTCGGTCGAGCCGTTTTCAAGTGATGATCAGCCATACATGCGGTAATTGATTTTTATTATAGATACATATATAGATAACTTTCACTGACATACTAAAATACTATTATTTGAAACGAGTGCATTTTCGAGTGGCATCTCAAAGGTGTCCATCAAAACTACTAACTTAAAAAAAAACTCTTAATTTTATTATTACAACTAAATAAAGTTCAAAATCATTTCTCGCACTTGCATTTCTAAACTTGCCTATAAACTTATTTATGTGGCAGTTTTTATAATCCTTATTAAAAGGTCATAAGGCTGTAATTGGTTATGTTGAGGTATATTTGGATTGGAATGTTATGATATAATGCAGCTTGTGCTTTGAAGAAAGCAGACCTTGTTATTACACCCTTCTTAGATAAAGGGCGTAAGTGTTATTAAGATTTCATTCTATTAACAACCTTATTAAAAGTGCTAAATAGTTGAATATACAAAGGCTTTTAAAATTGTATATTTATTTTAGGAACGGTTTTGATACTTGACACTGGCTGGGCCCATTGTACCACGATACCTCTTGAAAAACAATAATTGTTGTTTAGATTTTAATTGTGATTGCTTATGAAGATTTATGTCGGGCTGTTTATTTTCTTTCCGTGTTATGAGTCGCCGGGGTTCATCCATCATAAAAGGTCCGTTTCATGAAGCTACAAGTTACAAATACGGAATATGCATGAATATTTATTTTTTGATTTAATAAAAAGTCATTCATGTAACAAACATTAGAGAAAAAATATTTTTTTTATTATAAAATAACCAAGATATAAGCTATTAAAGATTTGTTTCTGTCTCTTTCTAGCAAAACAGAATTTAACATGGAGTTTATATGACCGTAGTGGACGCTGACGTCACAGTTCATATCGGTTCGGATCTCTCTGTCTAATTAGTAGTTTTTAAATGCTTATAATTCATGTTTTGTTAATGGATATTCCATATTACAAGCGGAACTCTCTTTCTAGCAAAAGGAGTTAGAAAGGGACTCCGGCTTGTAATTTGTAACTTTTAGCTTCGTGAAACAGGGTAACCTGCACGCTTTTGCCTCTGTCATATTTAAAAAAAAGTTCTTTATGACGACATTAGCCCAGTGGGTATAAATGTCACGGAACAATCGAACATGTCTGTTCTATGAATTTAAGTAGGTACATTACTTTCTTTATAATATGTGTGTATATCGTTGACTAGTATAGTAAGCCTACAGCTTAGTTTGGGACTAGGAGACTTTTTGATAAATTGTCAGGTGAATCCTGCCGGGGTTTTGTAGGTAGTTTCCATTTTTTAATTTTACTTACAAGTGTCACACGCTCCGTAGCGTTTCTGATTATTTCGTTTTTAACCAATCGCGTCACTGGTAGATCACGTGACACGATAAGTTAGGTGGTCTACCAATGACGCGATTGGACTAAAGACGAAACGAACAGAAACGCTACGGAGCGTGTGGCACTTGGCTATAGGCTGTGGTCGGCCCGGAACCGTTCTGTGGCATTACAAAACAAAGACATATTCTCTGCTAAACAAGCTTTGTAAATCCAGGGCGATCAAGTTTTTGTCCTTCTACAGAAGTCTGTTGAAGGACAAAAACACTCGGAACTAGTAATTGAAGGGTTCAACAGCAACCTTTCCAAAGACATTCTACAACTCAAAAGAGAAAAGACTTGCGCAGTGATCAAAATCCTAACTGGCCACTGAAAACTGAACAAACATGTTTCAAATGGGTATGAAACAAGACACGACATGCAGGTTCTGTCAGGAGACAGAGGAGACAGCTATGCACATCCTCTGCTCATGCGGACCACTGATGCGCAACAGAAGTATATATCTAGGGCGACATATCATGTACCCACAAGAGATACAACTCCTCACTGCCCAAAGCATCTAGAAATTCCTAGACGCAACGGGCCTTTGCGGTGAGCTATAAACAAAGAGCTGCCACAATAGATCAGCAATGGTCGAAGCGGCACACTAGGCACATCTAAATAAAATAATAATACTGTTGGCATAGGGTAACACTAAACTGTTACAAAATTATTTGCGTTTTTTGATCAGCGATGTTTAATATCTCGTGATGAAATGGAAACGCGTAGCAAAAGCTGCGCTTGAGTCAGTAGGCGGTAAATCACTACTAAACACAGTAACTAAGGTTTGCTTAAATATGTTTTAGCTTTATCTTTTATTATGACATTTTAATTTGACAGAAAGACAAGTGTCAAAGCATACTTTAACTAAACTAGGTTTATTGTACGTTTCAGAATAAGGGGGTAAATCTTTGAATTTGATTCCGTAATTCCTAACATGATTGCGGTGATCTTTAAACTTCCAAACGAGTAACATTTTTGCAACAGTGCTTAGGTAACTATAGGTTTTTTTTTTCGTTGGGAAAATACATTTACGTATCTCACCTCTAGACGGGGGCTACGGTGGGTATGATGGACTCCTGAGCTGAAGGCTCAGACTACCATTTAAAAAACCAACGAGCTGTCGTCTCCGCCATGTTAGGGCGCCACAGGATCATCTCGCAGCACTCGACGCTCACGCCCTGAAGGTGTTCTCGCCTATTGGATGCCTCGGTTGGCCGGAGGCATCTGCAGTCAATGGGCCCAATACACAGAGCGCAGAGTTCTCCGACCCTTGCGCTCAGGCACAATTAAAGGGGGGGAGCAGGTGCGCGTAGCGCCGCCTCGCTCTGCCCTGCCTTCTCCTTCGGAGCGGACAGCGGAGTAGTGTCAGGGTCTTCCTCGTGCTCACGCTCAGCGGCCTCCTTTTGCGCGATCACGGATTCACAGCAGGAGGCCATCTTGTCCCAGCACCTTTCGCTGTCCAGCGTGGACAACGGTCGGCAGCGATAGGACGGTGCCAACCACTTTTGATAGGTGGACGAGAATTGAGGACCCGTCACGTTTAGGCATACATATTTCGTTACATGAGAGAGAAGAAAGATATGACGTAGAGAGAAAGATAGCTATATATTCCGACGATACGGAAGTTTCACCTCTATCACGTGTACAGTGCTGCACGCGCAATTTTTTTTAAATTTTTACAACGTTATTACTGACCCTCGCTGTAAAACTAAGTCGTCCATTACTTCTATTGACACAATGAGACAATCGCTTCGACATGTGGACGGGGGGTATCGTGGCTCCACTGACGCAGATGTCAGTACTGATACTAGGAAAACTTAAGAAGAACGTACTGATGCGTGCGCTGATGGTTTGGGCGCAAAATTCGTGCTAATATCGGGACACTATTTTTGTGAAATACGTGTGTGTGCTTCGCGTTTGCAAACGTAAGTATAAGCTTTTCCTAATGACAAATGCAAATTGAATTCATTCTTATGTTATATGGCGTGTGTGTTATATTATGGTTTTAATATTTTTTGTGTTAGGTATAACAGATGCACATAAAAAACTTCCCTTAAGTGAGATTTCTGCAGTTGGTTATTTGCTACGCAGTTTGGAAATAGGTACGGGTCAGTTATTTTGTAACAAACCTAAACTGAATATTGATGTAATACTTTGACGTTTATCGCTCTGATATCAAGTATCAAATTATGTATGAAATAAAGTATCAAAACATCAAATAGTTACGTAACTTGATCGTTATAGGATCACAAAGTATAGCCACCTAAGTCGTAAAATAGGAATTTATTGCGAAAGTAAATAACTGAGCTATGGAATTTAATACTCTTTTTTATAGTTGAAACTGTTGAAAGTTTTATTATTTTCCCTGGTGTGACATAGTTACGAGTACATAGTCTACTTATTCGATTGTGGTGTTATTCCGTAAGGTAAATATAGCTATAGAGTTTTAAGCCGAGCTTAATTTTCGCGTAACTAGAACCGTAGACTTAAACATCACATAAAATAACGCCATTAAATATCATATACATAAAGTTTCTAACTTGTGAATCAAAGGTCTCGTTAGACTGGAGAAATCAACCGCGTTAACAATATCTTTTATTTTGAGTCATATTTAGTCCACAGTAAAACTTTGGAGAAGTTGTAAAGTTCTAATGTATTCTAAACAGACTTCAAAAAAGAAGGAAGCTCTCAAATCGAATGTTTTTGTGTTATGCAATAGGTATATCTCTTTTTCCTCTCTTAGTTTTATGTACAGTCAAGGTTATATAATAAACATAGATACGTCCAAAGCCTCAAAAATATGTAACCACGATCTTATGTCGCCGTAATAAGGTCGTGGTTACATATTTTTTTCACTCTTAACGTACCTATCTATATTTATAACCTTGACTGTACCTACCTATAATATTTATATTTATATAGATGCTTCGTTTGTTTTCCCGCAACCATACGTTCTTGTTTGATTATATCTATGTGCGTATACGCATATTTCTTCCCGTCCTGCCAAACAATTCTATCCTTTCTAATGCATAACCCCATTCATTCAACTCAATCAACATCAAACCGAGCTGTGATCCCGAAAGACGGAAAAAGCTAAAATAACCGTTTTTCAGAGTAAAAGCTCGCAGTGAAAGCTTCCACGAACTGTTGGAAATAGTTCTTTATAGCTGGACTTTATAAGCTTTCTTGGTACTTTAGTTAACGATCTGAAATAAATAAAAGCAAGCAGTGAGCCTTCGGAAACAAAGGGATTCGCGAAAATGGGTTAGTTTGATGTTTATTTTGATATATGTTTGAAATTAAAATACCTACGGGAAACGTCAGTGGATGTTACATAAATTATTTGTTGTATTTTCATAGAATAGTCAACACGAGATTTTTTTATAACAGGATTTAAGAGAAAATTTTATTAATAATTGGCAGATGTGACTCTTTTGACAGACATGAAACTTTTAACTGACTAACGGGAAGTCCGTTTCTGATGTTTGGGCTTTTCTTATTACTTATACCTTCTATTAACATATATGTATATATTATATAAGTAGTTTAAAAAAAGATGAAAGATATTTATTCAGTAAGAGGCCGCACGGGCACTTTTACAGGTCAAAATCTAGTTTACAGGTATGTTTATACGGCGTTAAGTGAGTCACCGACGATACTGGCTGAAAATCAGCGCTGTAGATGTCTGACACCTCAGCATTAAAAAAAAAATAGGAAAAATAATGCTGAGCCTGTGTCCGTTTCACTGCCGCGAGGATACACACTCCGCGCTTTTTTCTGTTTTATTGCTTTCTTTTATTTTATATATTTGTGTCTTTTGTGTAGTGAGTATATATCTTTCGTCTTCTTCTACATATATTAAGTAATATTTTTTATTTACAGTTTATTATGGAAGACGTTACAAAGATAATTCGCACGCATAAGCTACTATTTTTCTATCAATACGCGAGATATTTTTACCTGTTATTGTAGGTGCACCTACAACCTCTGCATCCATAAAAATATCACACGTGATAAATGTTACTCTTTTATATCTCAAATCAAACACGTCTGTCTGTCAGCCCTTATCTCCGTAACCTGATAAGTTGTGTTGACACTCGATAGGCCGGAAACATATGCGTATAGTAAACAATGATTATTTGAGTCGCCATAACCACTCGATAGAATGGCGCCAATTTATGAATTCTATGTTTAAAAGCCAGGCAAAATTCTTACACAAAGTATTTTAATGTTAATGAAGTAAGTATCAATTTCTTATGACAAGGCAAACGTGAAGCGGACGAACATTTTACAATCACAAGATTGCAAATAAATAAATTAGTCAATATGGCATCCCAAACTTATTTGGCAGCTATTAAACCTCATGCTTGTACTACAGGCACTATACTTATAAAGACTAATAAATACTTTATATAATGACATCAGAGACCCAGAAACAAATACTCGTGCTATCATGCCAATATTATACTTGGAATCGAACCCTAGACCACTTTGTAGGCAAGGTCACCACACTCACTGCCAGCTAGGCTAACCCACGCGTCGTTAATAAATAAACAGATTTAAAATGACCAAACAGAATTCAAGACGTAGGTAAAATCTAACAAAATTCAACCAACATGGACGGCCTACATTTTTTTTTTTTTAACCTCCGACGTTTTTTTATTATTTGAAAGGTGACTTGATTGAGTTTGTTCTTAGCTAAGTTCTAGCCCATTGCCTAGAAATATCTTTTTTTTTCCTTGTTCTTACGTATACTGACTTGTTTTTAGCAATAGAGCATTTTTTATCTTATCTTTTATCTTAATAACAAACAATACTAAAAACCAGCCAAATGTGTACGGAACCCTCAGTGCGTGTGTCCGACTCGCGCTTGCCCGGTTTTTTACATTAAACGGGGTTTGCTGCTAACCCTAGTCGAGACCAAAGAGTCAGGACATGTTCATAACTCCGAAGAGTCATAATTGCGAATTGATTGAAATCCCGAATTTTCATAATTCCGAATGCAATTTTTTTTAATGGAGGCTTTATTTTTTGATATAGCACATAAATCAAACCTAACCTAACCAACGTATAACAATTCAAATATGTTTTTAATTTTAAATAGCTCCAGTATAACATAGATTTCGTAAAAATTAAAATTCGGACAAATGAATATTCGGAAAAAAAAAAATCGGAATATTTGGGTGTTCCCTTTCGAAGATGGAGCGAGCTTTTCTTAGCTTTTTAAATAGATTTAAAAAAAATTAAAGGGATTTCGTTCCCCCGGGTTTGTCGCTGTCCTCAGGCAAGCTCGGTGCGGATTGGGGTCACACGCATTACTACACTTGCAGATTTTGACACGAATTTGTACTGAAAAGCCGGCGTAAATCCCACACATAACTTCCGAAAAACTCGGCATACAACGGGGTTAAAATTTAGACAATATGGAACGAACTTTGTAGGCTTCGAAGTTTAATTTCAAAAGCCTCACATTTAGTCATTTTATTTTAATGTTTATCATGAAAATTGCTTATAGAATATACTCTTTCTTTATTTAAATATTCAGTCGAAAGAATAATACCCATAAACCGGGTTAGGATATATCGTTTTCTAATAAAGATAAGATAAAAGATATTTATTCAGTAAGTAGGCCGCACGGGCACTTTTACACGTCAAAATCTACCAGCGCTTCCCAAGAGGAGACCACTGCTGAGAAGAAGCGCCGCAAGAAACTCAACAGTTAGTAATTTTTTAAATGAAAATATAACAATGTCACTACTTATTCTAGCATTATATAAAACTGTAAAAATAATATTAAATATCTGCGTAGTTTTGCAGGAAAACATGTCAGAATGACTACGAGAAAATTTATATATATATATCACACAAAACAGTTTTGACATGTCTTCCTACATAAAACGTGTCCCCTAGACAAGATACAGCGTTTACATGATTTTTATGAGGTATGTACGAGTAGTAGGTAAGCTATTGACCATTAAACATTAGTTAATTTTCTGGTTTAGGCCAAGCATTTTTGTCCGTTAGATAGTCCTCGACCCTATAGTACGCCTTTGACATCAACGACTTTTTCAAGTAATTTTTAAGTGCTGGAAGGGGTAACTCTAAAACTACGTCGGGTAATTTATTATAAAAATGAATGCATTGACCTACAAATGATTTATATACTTTACGGACACGAAACTTTTTTATGGCAATTTTATTTTTATTCCTAGTATTTATATTATGTATATCAGAATTTTTAACGAAAGAGTCTAGGTTCTTAATAACATACATAATATTTTCATAAATATATTGGGATGCTACTGTTAAAATATTAATTTGTTTAAAAAGTTCTCTTAATGAATCACGGGAATTTAAGTTATATATAGAGCGAATGGCCCTTTTTTGTAACACAAATATAGTTTGTATGTCAGCTGCTTTTCCCCAAACCAGAATACCGTATGACATAACACTATGAAAATAACTATGATAAACTAAGCGAGCTGTCTCAACATTGGTAAGTTGTCTAATTTTCCTAACGGCGTAAGCGGCCTTACTTAATTTGCCTGCTAGAACTGCTATATGGGGACTCCATTGCAAATTATTGTCTATAGTTATGCCTAAGAAAAGTGCCTTATCTACCATTTCTAAACACTCGCCATTAAGAAAAATACTAGAATTTACCGGTTTAACGTTAGGCAAAACGAACCTAACACATTTAGTTTTCTTAGCATTGAGTAGTAAGTTGTTACTCGTAAACCAATTAAGTACTTTAACAAGCGCGGCGTTTATCCTACTGTAGTCGACGGATTTTCGGTCTACCTTGAAAATGAGTGATGTATCATCAGCAAATAGTACAATATCACAAAGTGTATCTACTATGGGTGGTAAGTCATTTATATAAACCAAAAATAAGAAAGGACCTAATATAGAGCCCTGGGGCACACCTAATTTAACTGCAGCGCCAGCAGACTGCGTATTGTTTACAACAACCGTTTGTGTTCTATCACTGAGGTAAGAAGACATAAGTCTTAGAGCATTATTTGATAGACCATAATGTTCCAATTTTAAAATAAGGGTCGCATGATCAACGCCACATACCAGTTGGTAGGTAAGACTAATTTTTTTCTTTGTCGATCAGGTAGATTATTAAAAAGTATTGAACACGTATTTTTTTTTTTTCACATAAACAAAAAATTACGGAGATATATTGAGTTTGAGTTGACTTTGACGCGCTTTATCTTTGTCATTTTCTGTTTGATTGACAAAAGAAAAAATACGTGTCCAATATTTTTTGATACTCTAACTGACGGACTAAATAGAATTTCGTTTTCTTTACCCAGCTAATCCCTATTGCTGGGGCGTTTTTTGAAACAACTCACTTTTAAATTCATCGAAGAACTATTAACTGACAAAAATATTTTACGATATTACCAGATTTTATTGTAGTTATGATTCTGGTGTAGGAAAACAGATTTCAGCTATAGTTAACCGATTTTATTTTAATGACAACAAGTCATATTTTTGTTAATACTAAAATATTCTAGTACACGGAAAATTTGATATTGTAGTGGTTACTATCTAATAGTTACAGAGTAAAATATGCATTTAGCGTCCAACAGGTTTTGTATACTACAAAAAATTTGTTACCTACGATACTAGGTAAATGGTAATAGGTACTAGAAATTATGTTGTACAGAAGTAGAATTTTATATTAATGTGCAAAAATGTGTGTATAGTTGTCACATATAATACAATATTCTGTTACACGAAACTAGATTTTTTTCTCCGTGTGGGCGCGTACGGCAGGGTTAGGTACTTACGTTTTGGTTGCGCTTCGTGTACGAAACCTGCGACTGAATTCAATATAATAATAATAATCCAGCCTAGTATACGTCCCACTGCTGGGCACAGGCCTCCACTCACAATGAGAGGGTTTGGGCTATAGTTCCCACGCGGGCCCAATGCGGATTGGGAACTTTGCATAAATATACATGTACTAAAATATTAATAATGCCATGACGAAACAACTTAGGCTCAACGGTTAACAATTCTCCAACGAATTTAAAAGCGAGTAAACTCTAGCTGTTTAGGATCAATGATTGGAGTGAGACGCAAATAATTAGGATCAATAGTAAAATTCTGACCAAAAACGGGAATTTATACAACCATGATTTTTATACGCACGTTGGAATGCCAGACCATCGTTTTTCATAAACAAAATGGCATAATACAAACGTAATGTGTTTACTAATATGTCTCTAATGGTCTTTATTTGATTACATTAGCAACAAGTATCAATACGCCACGAATAATATTGAGACACAGAGTGATTAAAATAGTGAGCACGGTAGTACTGTTTTATAACGACGAACAGAGACGAACAGAGGTTTTGTTATTTCTGTATATACTTAAGTATTATGATGTGTTAAAACCTACATGCTGGCAATAAAAGGGACAGAGTTTAGAATGAAATATTTATTAACTATAAAGAGATTATGGCTGAAATTAATTTTGTATGAAAACAATAAAACGGGGATAAATCGAAATGTATTAATGATATTGAAAAAAACGAAACGTACGGACATAGTTTTTGTTCCGACTGACACCGTATCAAAAATTGGTCGAAATCGGTTAACATTTAAGGGGTGGAAAACTTTAACGCCGTTTGTATGGAAAGCCGTCAACTCACAATCATTTTAATACGGCCTCTTGTCTACAAAATCGACGTTATTAAGCACTGTCAAGTCAAAAGTTTTATGGTGGTCACGTATTACACGAAATATTAAAAAAAAATGGTTCTAAATAAAATAAAATCGAAAATTGTGAGAAATAATTGCATCTTCGAAGCGTACTTTAGAATGGATGAAATGATACTGCTTTAAGCCTTGAATTCGAAATAGAGTCATCACAAGTACAGTATAGGTAGCTTATAAGTGTTTAGGGTCCTAGTACAGTTGGTCAAATAGCATAAGAGCGTACAAAAACAAGTGAAAAAGAAAAATAAACCCGAAGGTCGTTTTAAAAGCTATTACCCTTGTAAAATATTACTTTGCGCCCTATAGGTATGTCTTCAAGTTTGGATTGTCATACAAATTGTATAACTAGAGAAAGCGACAATTAAGAAAAGCGATCATCTACTCAGTAACTAACTACGTTAATTCGAAGTCGATTTAAACGCTACGCAAGCCATATTTCATTAACCATATTTCATCATCATCATATTTTATTTTTTTAGTGTAAGCTTTTATCTAATTCAAATACTTGAGGACGAAACGTTTCAGACGTTTTACCGCATTTTACACATCTTACAGTTGGTAGCGATCCTTAGCATTAAGATGCCGATTAAAATCTTCTAATTAAATGTTAAATCATAGAAAACGCGCCTTGAAACTCATGATAAGTTTATTGATACGACGCTAAGTGGCGTTATTGGGTAAAAACGCAAACCTTTTGCGAATATCAAACTACATCCAAAGCAAAAAACCTATATAAGAGCTAATACAGCTATTATTACTCAAGTTTCAGCATTTTTAGAGCTGTATAAGCTCTTATACAGCTCGTGTGCGGCTTGGGATCAATTTAACTAAAGTGAACACGAGGAGATCCTCGGGGAAGGCGTATGTCCAGTAGTGGAAAGCTAAAATTATGATGGCGATGAAACACTATTAGACTATTACTAGCCGAATAAATATTTCATTCATTCATTCCATTCTGGGATATAAAGTATCTTATGTGACCATCCAGGGTAAGGACTTTCTGTGCGCCATTCCTTCAACCGTTCAGGTGTGATTGAAAGTAAACATCCAAACATACAAACAAACATACAAACTTAGACATTTATAATATTATTAAGATTACATTAACCATTCTGGGATAAATCTCTCTCTCTTTATTTAAGAGCCAAGCTCTTGTCGGCGGAGTAATCGCCAGCCACTCCGGTCCTCCGTCAACTGCTTGACTTTCTGGTACGAGACGACCTTAACCTTCTCCTTTATCTGCTCAAAGTAATTTCTCCTTGGTCTTCCTCTGCCTCTGCCTCGTTCTCTTTCCTTCTATGATGTTTTTAGTAAAAGGTTGTGTCGTAGCAGGTGTCCTATCATAATTCCTCTTCTATTATCTATTGATGTTAGCAAATTCCTGTTTTCATTTACTTTGTTCAGCACTTGTTCATTAGATATTCTTTCCGTTCAACTTATCCCCTCAATTCTCCTCCAACACCACAAAATAAACGACAAATATGACTTAATAAATATAGACAAAAGAGGTTTAAATTTGAAATAATAAATTACTTGGATTGTCAAGACACGCCACCAATTGATTTTAAATTAAATACTAAAGTCAAAGACGAAATAAGAACAAAGACAGAATTCTGTCGCTGATTGCATCACTCTAAAGATATTTGTTTAGTGATGTCATTTTAAAAGCTAATTAGATATGTAGTAAATTAATGTGTTAAGAGCTCTTACTCTATATTTAAAAAAATAATGACCGCACTCTGTATATATCTCTTCTTTATACATATATAGTAAGTTGTTCCTTCGTAAAAACCGTTTTAATGTTTTGTCAAATAATATTTCAAATGGTTTAGTTTGGAATACAGTTTCATAAACCACTGACAGAGGAAGTTATTTTTATTTTTAAACTATAAAGCGTATAAAATATCAAAAACCACAGAGTTGCGAAGGAGAATGTTAAACATATCGACGGTGGAAATTTCAAATGTCGTAAGGCACAAAGGCTTACCTGTCCCTTACGACATTTGAAATTTCCACCGTCGATATCAATGTGCCATTCACTTTGGTTGCAAAAAATACCGCAAAATACCGTTTACTTGTGAAAATAATCGCTGCAGTAAAATTTACGTTAATTTATTTAGTCTTACTAGATACAAGGGGACGCCTGCGACTTCGTGCGCGTAGTGATTTGGATGCTGTTTTAAAAGGAAGCTATTTTAACTAGGGTGGTTCTTAGCTAAATTTAATAAAAATTGGTTAAGCCGTTTGAAAGTTATCAGCTCTAAAAGTAGGGGTCGCTATTATATTGGGGGATTTTACTTAACAATTATATTTCTAAATCATTGTTGTGTAGGCTTTACACAAAGACTGCAACGCCAGCTTAACTAAAACTTGATTGGTAACAGTGAACCTTGCATTAGAATTATCGACCCACACGCGTTATTCAATCAAGTGAAACGGACATAAGGAAACGCGAATAATTGTGACTTACGACTATTATAGGTTCAACAATTGACGGTCGTAAAGGCAATGATTCGTTACGATCATTGCATGCTAGTGCCGTAAGTCATACTGTATTAAACTAGCGATATTTGTTTATTTGTTTGTCATTGCGTGCTGGCTGTAACGAATTTATTACTCACTTTGTAGGGCTTTCTGCAGAAAAGGTGGTCTATCACCGGAAGCAAGTTTTCCGCGAGGTAAAATCTTCGGAAAAAAACATCGGGAGGCGCTTGGTATGGGATAAGCCTAAACTAAAGAAGATTTTAGTTAAACTATCTTTGGCGCCATTACTTTTTTTATGAAAATCAACGAAATATTGTTTATGCGAAACGATTGAATTTCAATTTGAAATCAACATTATTAAAAATAGAACTCTGTTTTTTAGGAACAAACAGATTTTGACATAAATTGACTACTTATAGCAAGACAATTACTAATTATTATTAATTTTATTTACGACGTATAAAACGTACAATTCTAATAATAATTACAGCTGTAATATTCTTCGATTTGATGGACGTCCGTATAAACCTTTTATGATTAATGCGTGGTTGCTATTTTATTATTATTATTATTTATCAGGCAGGCAGTTGTGACAACTGATAGACGCCTGTATCCGGCTATTCGTTGGTCAAGTATTCTTTGTACTTCTAATGTGTTGATCTAGCCGGTTATTTTGTCCTGTAAACGTATTCATTGCCAATAAATAAGAAATGTATGCAATTTGCATTCAGTAGGTGTGTCACTGGCACGATTTTAACTAAAACGACGTGGTGTTTTTGCAAAAATGACATTATTCTCCGCAAGATAGGACTGAATATGATTCAACATTTTATTTGCAGATATACTCTTTTAAAATATGAAGGCATATTAATATGGTTATGTCTTTATAACTTGGTTGGGTCTAAAAGTAGTCTAGACACTTGACTATTAAAAAGGTATATAGAATTTATTTATGTCACTAATTAAGTATTTATTATTACCTGTTAATATTGCCTTTCCCGAAGCGAATTATGTCTAAATGAGGAGAAATTATGTCTGATCTGAAAAAAACCTTAAAAATGTAACATTTATTTACACAATTTAAAATAAAATATTTATTTTGCCATTGCTTGTTGAAGAAACAGAAAGAAAAATAAAATCATATCAAAAATCTTTCAAAATAATTTAAAATAGGTAACATTAATTTATAAATTCTGCATTTTTCATCTTCCGTTACCGATCTCAGGACCCTCGGCCACTTGTCAAAAGGTCAATGATCCTTAAAAAGGTAATTAAACTTGACCTTCAAATTGTCCCAAAGGTCAAGGTCACTGTCTTCCTGTAATACGAGTGTTGTGTGAGAAAATACATCGGTCATAGCGTCAATCGAATTTTTCTATTATCCAATTGTGGGTCACGTGCATGGCCGCAGTGGCGGCACGTGTGCGGGTTGCAGCGCCCACCGTGGGGACGGCACGTGGGGGTTATTGATAAAATACATAATAATACAAATGATAAGGTATCACGTTCTTGTGGGCAGAAATTGAAATGTCAGTGTCTCCAGTGATGCGAAGTAGTGTAACAAAATACAACCGACTATGCTACCTTATCTAATAAATCTATAATCTTCAAATGGCTAAATGAACTAGACTACTCTCAAACAGAAAACGTTATCAAGGTTATTGCGTAGTCGAGTACACACACACACACACACACACACACGATAGTTTAGATTTAATAGGATAGTATTCGATTTTAATTAAGTAAAGCTGTACTGCGCTCGCGCAGAGGATGATTAACTGTTTAGGGGAGGCCGGGGTTTCAATTAACAGAGGTAAGTATTAACAAGCGAATTTCTAAAAAACTATAAACAGCACGTCACTAGTGGTTCCTAAAATTCGTCCCTGTGATAGAGCTCTACAGGTTGAGACTAGTCAGTCCTGCTCAGTGCGCCGTGGGAGTGAGTTGTGTGATGTCCGTCTATGTTGGCCAGTTAACGAACTTTTTTCACTTTACGATTTTTTGATTTACGTGTTGAATATTTGATTTCACCGTAATATTTTTTTTCACAGTAGCTTGTTTTATTCTTAATAATATTACATAACTTTAGTAATGCTAATGTACACTATTTCGTAAATATATATTTTTTTATTGAAAAGGTACCCATGAGGCTAAAATTAACAAAACATACGGGGCTAGTATTAACATGTTAATCCTTACCCCGTATGTGGGGTTAGTATTATTAACAGTATATACCTTTGGATTCTATTTTTGGTTCCGTACCCGAAGGGTGCCCAACAGGACCCTATTACTAAGCCTACGTTGTCCGTCCGTCTGTCCGTCCATCTGTCCTAACTTTAAATATATTCACCACGGTACCCAATTATTTATTTATTTATTTTTCTTAAACGTTACAGTATGAGGACTTACAAGCGGAAAAATATTGTTGTTTAACGGAGTGTTACAACTTTTAAGCACAATGTTAATTATTGTTCCACTAAGTGATCATTGTGATTATTGAAAACTAACGTTTCCTTCAATAATATAACAGTAAAAGTAAATGTTAACAAGAAATCATTCAGATATTTGTTGATTTTTGTTATTACATAGAGAGGTTTTGTTTGGGTTTCTTTCTCTATATACTTATATCGCTGTTGCAGGGACAAAGTGCTATATTGTTTAAGCCTAATGTTTATTGTATTGCTTAATAAAAAATGTCATTATAATTTTGCGTTTTCTTTATTTATAGAGGAAAATACTTACAATGTTAATTGTTGCCCCTTTTGTTAATACTTACCTCGGAACCGTTAATTGTAGCCCCGATCGCGGGGTAAGTATTAATTACTGACTCTTCTGAGTAAAATCGACTTTTTTAAAAAGGTCCCAATTTCTTGTCAAATTAAAACCAACGATACGGTTACTGAATAGTTTGGACATCATTTGACCCAAAAATCATTTTAAAATGTTTAGGCGTTTTGAAGCTACAACTGAAAATATAAATGTTGTTAAGTCGCGCCCCGGTCTCCCCTACTGTAAATGCTTAAGAAATTGATCACCACAGAGCCCTTAGCCAAGATGCCCATCGCTTACTAGCGTTTCTATTCGTTTAGTTTTTAAACCAATCGCGTCATTGGTAGATAACGTCATACGGAGAGTCACGTGATCTACCAGTGACGCGATTGGTTTAAAAACGAAACGAATAGAAACGCTAGTTAGCGATGGGCATCTTGGCTAAGGGCTCAGGACAGGCAAAGCCTAGCGTGGGACCAAATTGTTTCTTAAATTGTTCAACACTTTTTTGGTAAATAAACGATTTTATTATTTTATTTTTATTATTATGGTATAGAGCCGCACCGTAAAAAATTATGAAATTAATGAAACAACCTAACATAAACCTCATTCAATATCACAGAATAAACACGTTTCTTTATTAAGCGTAATCTGATCTCCGATGCATTGCAAAAACTATCATAAGTGCCAGTTTAACTACTTAACTCCTTTGACACCATTTTACCAAGGATTTAATATCAACTATATTTTGCACTATGCGACAGGGCATAACACGGATTACAAAATAATCCCACCAAAACATAAATGTGACGTTCTCAATATAAAGAGACCTTATGGAGGAAGGCAGTTACGCTCTTCTTATTCTTGTTACTATACGGATACTATGGTAACAGTTCTAAAAACGGCGTAACCGCCTGCCTCCATAAGGACCCTTTATGAGAACGTCACAAATATAAATAACCCAACCTATGTAAAAACAGCTGCCATAATCGGGACTCTAACTTTCAGAGCTCATAACTCCTAAATGGCTTAACGGATTAGCTAAGAACACTCTCGATTAAGTCGCCTTTCTAACAAAAAAAAAAGCCGGTCAAGTGCGAGTCGGACTCGCGCACCTACGGTTCCGTATAAAATTGTAGGCATGTAAATAGTTCATAAATCATGGGAATACCATATAAACAAAGTCCAGTATAAACTGACACGCAATAAGTATGCACTTTAGTACTTAGTGAGTGTCAGCTTATACTGGACTCATTTTTTATGTGATGTAACTACAAATTAACGGTTTTCGGATTTTTTCCTTTACTTGTGCTATAATGTTTTATAGCACAAGTAACTTCTTGCAAAATTTCATGATTCCAAGTCAACGGGAAGTACCCTATAGGTTTTGATTCCCTTGAGATTCCCTTCAATATGCGGCATAAACGGCCGTATCTTTTAATTGCGTTGACTTAGATGTTTGATTGTTTCACTGATCCAAGGGACTGCAGACTTATGTATTTGATATTAATTTCAACTTGATACCTCCACGCGTTCCTGAGAAAAAAGGTCTTGACAGACACACAGACAGACAGACGGACAACAAAGTGATCCTATAAGGGTTCCGTTTTTTTCTTTGAGGTACGGAACCCTAAAAACTAAATCATATGCCACAGACAGATACACAAATACACACGTTGAACTTTTTTTAACCTCTTTTTACGGGGGTTAAAAAGGAGCTAAGTTCGATACGTATGAAGCACAAGATAGCTTCGCTTATAAAATAATTGACACCTAAAAGAGTGCCAAATTACATGGAGGTTATTTAAAGCTTAGCTACAGAAATGTATAAGATTATTTGCTTGTTTAAAATGAGTTTTTTAGGTTCTTTATCTACGCACATATCATAAGTCCTCTATAATGCGTTCAGAATCCGTAGGCAATGACCAGCATTACAACAATCAATTTTACTATGATAATTTTCTTATCTGTAGCAGTAACATAATGTTCTTATAACGATATAAGATTTGATAAAGTTATGAGTTTCAAATTTCGAACATCTTTGAAAAACAAAACAATTTTATTTGACGTCAATTCTACTATCACTCGAGATGACATTTAATTCGAAATGAAATGTCAATTGAATACAATTTTGACAAATCTCGTATGTTACTTGATAATTTGATATCGAACGATATGATAGTAGAGGCCGACTCTAGATTGTCTCTGAATTAAAAAAAAAATACAATTGCCGCCATTTTTGACGTTCTAATAATTGATCAATGCCGGCTATGCCGGTCGTCGTAACATGCGGTTCCTGAACACATCATAGAGAGCTTATAATATGTATGTAGATAAAATAGTGTATGTAACTGTACATAATTAGGCATTATGCAGCAGTCACATAAACTACTATTAAATACTTAGCAAGATTTTATGTTCAATTGCAACCGACAAAAGTCTAGCTTGCTTGCTGCAGAAATTTGTCTAGTTACAAATTCAGTAGGTAGGTAGCAAGAAACGTAATAAACTCCTGTGCGTTAAGAACGTGAAAGCTTTGAACACTTTAACTAAATTCATAGGTTACACGTTAGTCTTATAACTCCGTTATTTACTTGTCCTATTCAGTATTTTAATTTTAACACTGATATTATTTTTTATTTGCGATTCCATCCAAATAATATTGGTACTTGAATGCCTTCGCTCTTTACAATAGTTTCAAAGGACCAACTCGAATGAGTAGGTGGTTTTCCAATAACCACGACCTCAGTCTTTTCAATCTGCTATTGCGTAAATAACACGGCTGCTTTCTGTCATGCCGAGTCCATGTAAGTGTCAAATAAAACAATACTTACCGCAGTTTCTGCCCTGTCTACTTCGGCGTGAAAGCGCATATCTAGTTACAGAGAATGGCCGCTGTTTATGGCGTGAAGTGCACTATAAAATTGCAACGTTATTATTGCTGACAAGCTCACCGACTGGTTATAGCGCTGCTTCAGTCTGGCAATTGCATACGTGAGTCAATGTATAATTCACTACATTACCTATAAATTAAGTCTCCGCCTCGCTGTGTGCGTTGGTTCGGGGTAATCTCAGAAGCTACTGTACGGATATTTGTACAGCTATCACCAAAAGAAAGAGGGACTATCTAGAAAGATTATAAACTATGTTTTATAGACATTATAGGTAACGAATGCTAACCGTGCGAAGCAGGGGCGAGTGATAAATCTGAGACTGTGTCGTAATTTTTAAGAGGGCGGTGAACCAGCTGCAAAATCTAGCCTTTTCATACAAACGGCGATAACGTTTTCCACCCCCTAAACGTTAACCGAACTCGACCAATTTTTTATATGTGGTCAGTCAGAACAAAAACTATGTCCGTACGTTTCGTTTTTTAAAATATTTATTAGTTATAAAGAGATTATGGCTGAAGTTACTTTTGTATGAAAACAATAAAACGGGAATAAATCGAAATTTAAGATAAGATAAGATAAAATAAATGAATAATATGAATAATATTGAAAAAAAACGAAACGTACGGACATAGTTTTTGATCCGACTGACACCGAATCAAAAATTGGTCGAAATAGGTTAACATTTAGGGGGTGGAAAACGTTATCGCCGTTTGTATGGAAAGCCGTCACCTCACAATCCTCTTAACAGATTATGTTGCCGATTGTTTTTTGCAGTCATCATCGGCTTATCGATACACTAACGAGTTCAGTGGATAACAAGTTGTTATTTGTAAATGATAACGATTACTTATGTCATGAAATTGTATTGATTTAAGCAGTCGAGAGGCCGCGGCGGTCGCCAATTCCTAATTCCATATGTTTTGAGAG
The DNA here is from genome assembly GCA_963241965.1 of Tortrix viridana. Lineage (NCBI taxonomy): Eukaryota > Metazoa > Arthropoda > Insecta > Lepidoptera > Tortricidae > Tortrix > Tortrix viridana. The sequence goes on along the minus strand of OY725195.1, from coordinate 872,500 downwards.
ATTTCTACCGTCCGCAGAATGAAATTTTCTTGTCTATTCTTTTATCTCTCTCTATCTATCTATCTATCTATTCATCTCTACAGAAAACTCTAGTTAGACTGGTATTTCGTAAATCTCATTGTCAAACTCGCAATCGCAAAAATAACAACAATGCGAGCAACGCGTGGCTGCTCCCGTCTATTCGTTTGACCAAGCATAAGATGCATTCTAGACACGAGTCACTGAGCACTCCTTGCTCGTCCAGGTGTCAAGTTAAGCTGGTATGTCGTACTTACTGGCCTTTTGTTGCGTTAGATAGTATCCCGAGTTAGCTAGGATCGTATTTTCAAAGGCTGCCCGCGGCTATAAGGTAGTCAGATGACCGCCTACCTTGTTGAGATTATTTGTTGTATTTGAACTTCCGTGTTGCGTTTTGCGAGGTTGGCGTATCTTTGAATAACCTTAATACTACTCATATTAGTATTGTATTTAAAGCAGTTTTCAGAATCATCTAAAAACTAAAGTTGATTTATTTAAGCGACAGTTAAAATGTTTAAAAACGTAATAGTTTGTGAAACCTGAAAAACGTCGAATAAGCAGATAATAAAAAAATTAACAGATCAATTTAAATATATATTTATTTTATTACTAAATGACTTCGAATTTATACGTAAACAAAACCATCTCACTCTCCAGTCTGTTTTTTGGTACTACATTTAGGACATGATATTAAAGCTAAATATAGGTACGATTTTTTTCTACGCCTTAAACAAAAACGATTATATGCTTATGCAAAAATTTAGTATTGCATGGTTTTGTGGTATAAATTAAAATAATTTAAATCCGTAGTAAATAAATTACAGCTTAACTAGTAATTTTGAACATTAACCAGTCATTAATTAATAATTTAACTTGAAGTAAACTGTAGCCGTGGTATCGCGTCATCGCACTCATTACGCCCGCGACGGTAATGACAGCGCGATTAAAATGAGCCACTTTACAGCCTAGGACACGATTTTGGAAGTTATTGTCTTTACGGTAATCTTAATATTTCTGTGTTACGCTGTTGCGTTTATTGTAAGATCACCCTCTAATTATTTGTACTAAAAACTGTTTTTTTCTTCTAAACTAAAAAACAGTTAGCTCTTTTTTCATATTTGTACGTAGAACCTCATTTTTAGCCGTGTTCGATTTACAAAGAACGTTGCGTGGAGCGATAATAATTTTTAAAAAAGATTAAAAAAAAAAAAAAAACCTTTCCGAGAATCTCGTTTCAGCTCACATGAATTAATTGCACTGAGATATTAATTGGTTTCAGTTCTGAATTTCATTAGATTAGATACTTGTCGTCACCGCGATTAAATATAAAATATTACTGTAAATTATATTACTCATTAAAGAACATCATTCAGCAGAAAGTCGTTGAGAAGCTCTAAATCTAAAAAAACGTGCATTATAAAGGGCTTCATTGTAAAAGGTACTAGCAGATACGTGGGCAATTTAGTGATGTATCTCATCTTAATAACCACCGTTCAGGAGAAAAAGAGACAAAAAAAGTTGCACGATCGGATCATTTGTCCCGTCGAGACTAAAACGTAGTTAACACCAGCTAGGTTTACGGGTGTTTTGTACTTTATTGAGTTAAGTTTGGGGTATCTTGTCGTTTGATCACGGTTTAGCTATATTACAAGCTTAAAGTGTCGATTATAAGTGTTTAAAATTTCTTATACTGAGGATTCGTTTTAATAAGTTTTCTTGCGTTTAAAATTGTTTCAATAGCGAATATAATAATGAAGATAATAATCGTTGCCTTAAAGTACGGGTGTTAAATTGAACATTATTTAACAGCATGAATTACACCATAACATCATCATCTATTTCTGGACAAAACCCTTTCCCAAGGGACAATACAAAACTAATCCCATAGGTATTAATGATTCCTGTCCCAGTCCAAGTCAATTCGCAGTATTAATAATTTATGAGTCAATTAAAAATGTATGAGGTCTGTTTCAGAATAAATCCTAGTTCCTACTAATATTATAAATGCGAAAGTTTGTGTGCGTTTGTGTGTGTGTGTTAGTTTGTTACTCTTTCACGCTACAACGGCTGGACAGATTTGGATGAAATTTGGAATGCAGATAGCGTATACCCTGGATTAACATATAGAATACGTTTTATCCCCGAAAATTTGGTAGTTCCCAATGGAAAACCGATAAATGACTTCTACGCGGACGGAATTGCGGGCAAAAGCTACTAAAATATAAACTTTATTCTCCAAGAAGGCGGCTTGAATTGTTGCCTAGGATTAAGAAACGGCACATCTATTAAGCGTCAAACGCTTTTCTAAATTTAATAATTTTGAAATTGCCTATTAAAAATGAATAAAAAAGTTTCAACACGCCCTTACAAAGGCGAATGATGGATTAAAATAACATGTTTTATGAACAAACTTAAAGAACAATATTATATCTAACAACATCTGGAATCCTAAGGGTTAACTTCCGCGTGAAGTGGGCCGAGTTATGAGGTTTCAGCGTTTTGGACTTCACCTCAGATTCAGATTCAGATTCTTTATTGATAATATAAAATATTATAAGTAGGCCCCTTTCAAGACTAAAATGTAAGTAATTAAAACTATAAAGGCGTGAACGCATTGTCATTATGCTATGATTTCATTTATTATTTTTGTATTGTTTTGCCATTAAAAAACCTACAATACAATAGGAGACACTTCTTGTCAAATCTGTTATTACTGTTATTAGTGCACCCTCAGTGAACTCTTTTAAAAACCGACTTGATAAGTTTTTAAAAACTTTATAAACAAAAACACAAGCGCAGCGATATACACGCATCAGCTCAAAGAGCTGCTAGTGTGTTATAATAAATTTGACGACGCGGTTAGCCTAGTTGGTAGTGACCCTGCCTACGAAGTTAGCGGTCCCGGGTTTGAATCCCGGTATGACCAAATATTTGTGTGATGAGCGCGAGTATTTGTTCCTGAGTCATGGATGTTTTCTATGTATTTAAGTATGTATTTCTCTATATAAGTATGTTTATCGTTGTCTAGTACCCATAGTACAAGCCTTGAGCTTAGTTTGGGACTAGGTCAATTTGTGTGAAATTGTCCCCTGATATTTATTTATTTATTTATTAAATAATAATAATAAAAAACAATGCCAAGACGTATACGTAAGGTCAAAACTATGTTACGTACTCGCTTGTCGCTCAGTTTCGTTTAAAGTATGTATTACCTTTTGATAAACAAGTCATAGACAAAATTGTGCTAGCCGTCTAGAAATCGTCCAGGCGGAGAAAAGAGAAAACTCGCTGTTAATCCAGCGACAAATGCTGACTTACGGATTTTCGAAAACTGTCAAAATGCATGGAATTGACAGAAGCGGCTAGACAGATCGTTAACTACGTCTATCCTATTCATTTTCTTTGATTTTTCTCTCTTGGCTAGGCCATGTGCATGGCTACTAGGTTCCACGCAGACTGCAGACTATTTAGACGGCTGATTGTGTGTCTCCACAAACTTTGTACAAATAGATAAGGACACTAGACAAGTCCTACTAAGTCCTAGGCGTACTATAGGGTCGAGGACTATCTAACGGACAAAAATGCTTGGCCTAAACCAGAAAATTAACTGAAAATTAACTAATAGCTGCTTACTACCTCACAAAAATCATGTAAACACTGTATATTGTCTAGGGGACACGGTTTATGTAGGAAGATATGTCGAAACTCTTTTATGTGGTTACATATGTGTAGATATATATGTGTATACTTATATACCTGTGTATGTATACCTGTGTGTGTGTGTGTATATATATATATTTTTTTCGTAATAATTCTAACATGTTTTCCTGCATAACTACGCAGATATTTTATATTATTTTTATAGTTTTATATAATGCTAGAATAATATTCACTTATGACAATGATACTAATCATTGTCATAAGTGAATATTCTATTAAAAAAATTACTATCTGTTGAGTTTCTTGCGGCGCTTCTTCCCAGCAGTGGTCTCCTCTTGGGAAGCGCTGGTAGATTTTGACGTGTAAAAGTGCCCGTGTGGCCTACTTACTGAATAAATATCTTTTATCTTTTTTATCTTTTTTATCTGTCGGCAGTGTGCGAGGGTTAGTCAAATGCTGGAGCGTTTGCTCTCCTCCCATGGCTTGCACCCGTTGCACATTCTTGCCCAATGCGCACATCACAGGGCCGCAGTAAAACGCATTTAATTAATGTTATAGCCAGACTGAATAGCTCGTAAACGTTTCGATACAAACATTTAGACGTAAACGTCAATTTACAATTCGCTTCCGCAGTAATCTTGATTAAAAAGCGACACTTGTATAAGTTCCGGACATAGGTAAGAAGTGAAAATAAAACGTACTAATATTATACATGTGAAAGTTTGTATGGATATTTGAATGTTTGTCAAGATTAACCGCATAAACGAATTGGGATGTAATTTGGCCCACATATTATGCTCCTTCTATTTCTATTATCTGGGATAAAAATAAGACTTTACAATACCTCTAAAACACAACTTTCGCATTAATAATATTAGTAATGATAGAAATGAAAAAATAAAACTACACTATTCAACGTGTTACAAAATAACCCGTAAAAAATCAAAGCCAAAAATAATGCAACCATAATATTATAAGGGACCATTCAACCCCCTTTCTGTTTTACGGGTATTTTTGTAACACCCTGTATTAGAGTCATAACTAAAAGCTCGGAAAAGTTAAATAACACGGTCAAAGCCACGGAGGTAAAGCTTGTCCTAAATATAGCACGGGAACACTAATTATAGTTTGTCCTATGTTTTAAAAATACTTCAATGGCAACGGCCTGCAACCGTTGAAAACATCACATGGGTAGACAATGCCAGACGTATTTTGAGCCGAAAATAAAATATACATTGAACTCAAAGTCACATGGTTATTAAAAATAAAATTTAAAACTAGATTTTGCTTTCAAATCTCTCTCTCTGGAAACCCAATATTTATTTTTAGTAAATTTGTTTATAAGTATAATATGTACTATTTCTCACAATTAACGCAGAATTTTAAATAAACATACTTTAAGCGAAATCTGGAAACAAAAAAATGCCATGGACGTATAAAATTTGTAGGTAAACGCTCTCCCAGATTTAATTATCACGATATTTCCCGTGAAATGAGAATTATCTTAATTTATAAAACTGTCCCGTTTCTGACTGACTGAGTAATAGATTAACAAAAATCAATAACCTAACCTAATCCTATAAAATTAGGAAACACTCATAAATTTCCCATTTCGGTATTGCCTAATTAGTATTTTAACCTCCTGAGGCCTAACGTCCTATATTTAGGACAATTGTCAAAATGAGTTTTAACTTTTGTTGACTGACATAAGATTCTTTTTCGAACTAGCGAAATTTTGACGTAGGCCTCAGGAGGTTAAGAACACTCAAAAATATTTTTAGGTACAGTTCAAACAAATATTTGATGAACTTTAAAAGCAAACAACGTGCATATCGCATTTATCTGCACCCAAAGCTTACGCCTAAGAGCTTGTCTAACAGCGCGGTAAGAAATTTCCTAATACATTGCGTGTAATGCTAATTAACCGCTGTGCGGTGAGCGTTGCGACCGCGCAATGAAGAGAGAATTCGCTCGCCGCCGCCGCCGCCGCTGCTCCAAGTTATGGCCGGAACGTAACTCAAACACTGTCAATTACTTTGACAGTGCTTACACTTGGTGCTGACAGTTTGACAGTTGAGACAAAGCGATTGTTTAGAAAGAGACTGAGTTATTGCAGACTATGTTTGGAGAAGGGTTAACATTAAGCTTAAGCTTTCGCAATAATAAACACAAAATCATTAACAAAAAGAAATTTCAGTTAAGAATAGAACCCAGAACCGTAGGAATTGTTAACATTTGGGCGTTGAATCTCTTAAACCACTCGTCAGCGAATTAATTATAACCGACAAACTTAAATTGACCCTCGCTCTTGTAGATATAATGCAGAGTAAGGTGCTGCTTCGACAGCGAAAACTTTAGACGAAAGGTTTTTAATAGTGGTTAAAATTGTTTTTATTTTGAATTAAATAGCTTGAACACGCACGAAAATGTAATTATTAAGCATTGACAGGACAGCTTATATTCGTCGGTTAATTCATGGCCGAGCTCACAAGGCAGGTTTTTGTAATCTCCTAATGTGGATACTATACTTACACAAACGGAAATGACGCACGTTTGAAAATAAAACGCAATAACTTAAATTATCAGACCATTCAACATTGAAACCTAAAGTAAAATGCATAGTCAAAGTTCGAAATAAATTAAACTTCAAATGACACTTGTTTCCTTTTTCCTTTAAACATGCGATGTATCGACTTCGGTCGCGTGTTTCGTCGAAACAGTTCGACCAACTGACGAACGTTCATTCACTCGAATCCTGTACGTCTCTTTACGTCACGTCATACTCGGACGTCATTACTCGGAACCTTAAAGGCCGTCTAAATATAATAGTTATGGCGTATGTCCATACCACTGACCTGGATGTGGTTGTATTTATAGACAAGTCCTAGAGCCGTAGAGCTACAAGTTTACTTAGAGCCGTATTAATAAACTGATTTTGGCTGAGATGCCTGTCACAAGATGCGTCAAAAATTGCAGTTTTCTATGGATTGACGTTTACTTTGACGTATCTTGAGATGGGCGTAACAGTCGAGATGAGTTTGTTAATATGGCTCTTAGGGCCGTATTAATAAACTCATCTCAACTGTGATCCCCGTCCCAAGATGCGTCAAAATTACAGTTTTCTATGGATTGACGTTTACTTTGACGTATCTTGAGACGGGGATCAGAGTTGAGATGAGTTTATTAATACGGCCCTTAGTGTGTACTCATCACGTACCTACGGTCAACCACTAATCATAATCATAATCATAATCATAAAATTTATTAGTAAAAAACAAGGTATTTACAAGTCACAATGTCACATTCATTTTATCTCCTTGAAAGAAATATATATAAATGTGACGTTCTCAATATAAAGGTCAAGTTTAGTTAACCTCAAAATTAATTATTGGCTTTCTGCAACAGGGTTTCATAGTGGCTCTACATTTAAAGTCGATTATTGTAAATGTCGTAACGTAACTTTAGTGTAACTCTTACGGCCGCACTCAGAGACCTCAATTAAGTTTTAAGCTTCATTAAAGTAGCTGCTGTCACTTTCTTTGCTATAGCAATAGAAGACGCAGCAACTTTAATGAAACTTAAAAATTAATGGAAGTCTCTGAATGCGGCAGTTAGTGAATAACCTGGGCTCTATGGTATCTTATATTGTAGTTAACTACCATAAAAAGTCAATTTAGAAAAGATGATTTTGATTCAAGGTGTGAAAAAAGTATAAGTGGCGCCTGTTTGAGGTTTTTTATTCTTTTGGTTAGGTACTTAAAACAAATATGTAGATGACAACATTGACAACTGCAACAGAGTTGATAACTAGTCACGACACTTAAATTACCTCGCACCACACCTCGCGCTAACCACGAAACCTTAATCGTAATTAGGCAGAAACTCAAAGCAGGGTTTTTTTTAATGAAAAAAACTATAAAAAGTAGGAAATTCAACCTTGCTAGGCGTGACGTCACGGTTACCGGTTCATACAAAACTACACACTAGCTATAGTTCTGACACGTCTAGTACAGTGAAGTTACTTATGGAAGAGTATGGAAGTAATTCGTGTAGTCGTGTTTTTTTGTACTTGGGTTTCATACATCGCACACCTTTTTAATTAAAATATATTATTTACCAAAGGGTCTCATGTGGCTAAATTCCACCAAAAAGGTTTTAACTACTCCAAAATTACGCCACTATGAAGTTTATACCTAACATTTAAAGGCCTTCCGTACGTAATAGAAACGGTGCAAACTAGTTGTGTTCTCTAACGATTAAAAAAAAACCACGACTACACGAATAACTTCCATACTCTTCCATAAGTAACTTGACTGTACTAGTCGTAAAAAGTAACTTAAGAGTGTCCAATGTGTCCATTGCGACTAACGATTTTCATCTTTTTGTATAGATCCATACGCTCTTGTCTTAATGCAAAACTGTAAAGTTTTCTTTGCCCCATTGATTTTCTTGGACAAACAGTCGTAAAGGCCAGTCATTATTTATTAAATATATACTATTCCTTATTCATTAACCATTAACCTATTCTTAGATAAGTGTTAACAATTATTTGTTGTTTTTATATCTGCATGATGTCATTGTGTGAGATTTTATCACCATTCGTAAAGTATATGTGTGAGTGTGACAGGGATTTCTCCCATACTTACTAGCTATCCGTCCTAACCCAACTTTCTTCGCAATTTTACTGTATTATTATTGTTTTACTATAAATAAGACCTTAAAAACTCTGTGTTAGTGACACTTTTACCCATTATTTAGCGTAGGTAATATTAATTATATTTTGTGTAATCTTCTTCTTCTTTCTTCTTATACATTCTACTATCGTTCTTGGGTATTTCGCAGCTGCTTTGACCAGTCGTTGGTCCACCTTATTGCTCACCTGTCATTTACCCGTTTCGTTCCACGTTTATGTTTAAAAGGGAAATGAACTTTTCGAATTACACGTCTTTTGTGTCCTAAATTACTTAGTAATGAACTTTCAGACCACTCAAATTAAGACTGCGATAATAAATAAAACAACAAATAAATAAGACTAATGACAATACTAGCATAAAGTGCTGCCTACAGTAAGGTTTCATTTAATAAAATAAAAGGAAATCAAAGACAAAAAACGATATATCTAACAATTTGGCGCGAATCACTAAAAGTGTGGCGTTTACGCCCATACTCCGGGGCGCGTCAGACAATGATTGTTTTCATGTAAATCAACGTCTGTTATCGTTTCTTCTCTTAGTTTCATTTGTCAGTTGTCACAGTGTAGTGGTCTTGCTGGGAATAAAACATGGTGAGAAAATACGAAAACGTCATTAATATAGCTTTTACAATTTTGTCGCTGGACCTTTTAACTATTTCTTATTTTAGTACAAACATTGTTGTAAAGCGATATACTACTAAAACGTGAAGCTTATTGTACAGTTGGCCAAAGATGCGGTATTAAATGTTGACATAACTTCCTATGAAATGAAAATATCCATATATTGAAATATATATTTGACCACTTAAAGTCTTTCCATGAAATTATTAAGAACTTGAGAATGTATCGAAATACTACTACATATATTTATGTCATTGTCATTAAATAAATCCTACTTATTAAACGAGAGACATTGTGTATATTATATATAACATATATATTGCAACATAGGGGTTTACGGGGGCGAAAAATCGATCTAGCAAAGTCTCATATCTGGGAAAATTCCTTTTTACAGTATTTTCACGCAAAAAGATTTGCCCGCGCAATATGGTTCGTAATTTCGATGCGGCCGCTGCCGTCTGATTAGACTAATGCTTAGAGCGTTGGCCTACTACGCCAAGACTGCGGGTTCGAACCCCAGCTATGGACCGGTTGTTTTTTGTTTTCTTTTTGTTATTTTTTTGGGTAAATGTTTTGTTAGTCTTTTTTTTTGTTTTTGTATTGAAATCGATGAAAATTTGGTTTTGACTTGAGCGAAGACGGTACTAAATATCTAAGTAATGACAATTAAATGAAAAAAATTGTGTCTGACCTTTTTGTTCATAGTAGGCTTAAAAATATATCTAAAACCATTTAATTTATTTACAAATCTTGCATGTTTATTTCGTGACTTACGATTCTCAGTGTACCTACTTAATTATCACTCATTCCAGAACAGGAACAGTCAGGATTTCTACATATACTGTCGTGCTAAGCCAAAAAGGCTAGGTTGGTCCATAGCATCCAAGCAACCTATAGGCCTTTTTGGCTTAGCACGGCAGTATAGGCCACAATTGGCCTATGTCATAGTGACTCATCCGCTGACAACGTGTTGACCCATCTCTATAAAATATCCAAATTATAACCTCAAATTTTCTTTGTTACAGCTTCCCACAAAATGAACAATACGTCGTAACAGCCACCGCTCAGTTTATACAAAACTATACCCAATGACTCTGACCCAAAGTACAAAGTCCGGTGCATTAATGTGCGAGAAGAAGTTTCTAGCAGCGAACGAGAAGATGACGAACAGTCCTGAGACCAGGATCATGATTCGGAGGCCCAACAGTGGGAGGACGGGCTTCTATAAAACTCAGGTTAATAACAATTACTAATTTCAACTACGTAATCTAATTGTGACGTTCTCAATATAAAGGGATCTTATGGAGGCAGGCGGTTACGCCGTTTTTAGAACTGTTACCTATAGTATTGGTATAGTTACAAGAATAAGAAGAGCGTAACTGCCTTCCTCCATAAGGTCCCTTTATAGGACGTCACAATTTAATAAATAAGGACCCCTGATGGATTTGCGTCCCCTACTTTCAAAGCCGATAACTTAAACGGCCCACTCGATTTTACATCGACTTAAAAAGGACGGAACCTTTTTTATTCATTAACCTAGCTAACACCCCAATTAATAAAGCAAGATGATAAGTGGTTAAAGCCTTTATCGATGTGTGTTAGTTTATCCGTCATCATCTAGAGCCCGAACTAATGGGCCGATTGTAACGCATTTTTTAACCCCATTAGTAAGTTCCATGAATAAAGAGTCATCAACTCTCAAGTTTTTTGACTTATAATAAAAAATAAATAGTACAAAAACCCTTGTCGGACTGTAGTAAAGGAAACAGTACAAAAAAAACACAATCACTATCGCGTTTTTGCACTACATACTCTATGATAGCAAGTATTAAAAGCCAGTTAAACACTGGCCACATAAAAAAGCCGCTAACAACAAACGTTACATAATCAGATTCAATTTTCGAATCAACTTGCAGCGGCCATTCATTACCCTGCCGCAAGCCCCTAACTAGGTAACGCGTTCACGTTATGACCCAATCTGTCATCGCTGTCATAAGTGATGTCATCATCCCACTTTACAGCTTAATCGCTTTAACGTTACGATTGCATACGTGTGCATTACCATGATCGGATATATATAACAAACGGAACCTACGTTTAGAAGCATGTAGTGTGTGTGTCGATTTGGTTCAAAATGTTGGTTGTGTTGGTTCACAACTACGTACAAACAACGCAAGTTTTGAAAGATTTATTTATTCCGGTGATTTTAAAAGATTTTATTACCAAGCGATAAGGTTTAGGATAGTGTGTCAGAGAAATATATTTGTTACTATACCAATTTGCAATTGCAGTCGATTGATTCTTGATACAATGTGGCAGGGTTTACAATGGCTTGTTAACGCAAATGTGTGGCAGTGTGTCGGCCATTGACCTAGCCGAAATGTCGGTTCAATCCAAACGCTTTCAGATAAAGTGCTTAGTGATGCCCCTCAATAGAAATTTGTATCGATGTTTGATACTATTTTTATTTCTTTTTATTTTACTTTACATACTTTATTTATATTAAATATTGCAGTATTTGGTTTTTGTTAAGCTGACGTTTTAAATAATATTATAATATTTTACTTAGGATTTTATTTAATTTTCCTATTTAGATCTGATTAATTGAAAATATTGTTTTTGGGTAAATCGTATTTCCTAGAGCTAAATTCAATTGGGTTTAGCTATGCTATAAAAGCTTTAGCTATTTAAATAAATAAATATCAGGGGACAATCTCACACAAATTGACCTAGTCCCAAACTAAGCTCTAGGCTTGTACTATGGGTACTAGACAACGATAAACATACTTATATAGAGAAATACATACTTAAATTACATAGAAAACGACCATGGCTCAGGAACAAATACTCGCGCTCATCAAACAAATAATTGCTCATACCGGGATTCGTACCCGGGACTGCTAGCATCGTAGGCAGGGTCACTACCAACTACGCTAACCACGTCGCCGTTTTTGTTACATTTTAGTGAATAATGCAAGTTAATTAGTAATATTTAATTGTTGAGCCTCTTACACTTTTACTGTGGTTAGGTGACATTATTAAATTTAAGTTATACACTTATTCTTAATATAGAATACACTAATAACAGTAATATATTACTTTATTACATTTAAATCCGTCCAATACCATACAACAGACCACAGCAACAGAACTTTAAAGGATTAAGTCAGCTCAGCACGTATTAAAGCAAAACATGTTTCTAAACGTAATCGAGAAGGGATATTACAAAATAAGTCAATTCATTTTGTAAACTGAACGCGGCAATGACCTATACAACGTAAACAGAGATCCTGATACATCGATAATCGATAAATAAGTATTAGTGTATATCGTTGTGTGGTTTTGCGACAAAACATATTTAAGAATGTATTATTTTGCATTATAAACCATGATAGAATTTAAAATAAGAATCGTACAAAACACCCATCAATAGGAAGATAAGAATTTATTTAATATAAATCATTAAAATTATAATTTTTATATTTAAATTCATTAGAAATATTGACCACATTATATGGGGCGAACATAATTTTTTATTATTGGCCTAATTAAGTAATTCATAAAAAAAATTATGGGAATAGTGGCTGAATAAATACGATATACGTTTAAAATTATAAATATTTGCACAACGCTCTGGTACTAATAATTTTTCTAGTATTTTATCGTTTTACCTTTAAAATTAAATAATTTAGGAAACCGAATTCTAGAATTTATCGATGCCTGTCTCCTCCCTGTGCCATCGACAGTTCACAACAGGGTGTTCAGAATGCAACGATCGGTTACGTGTCCGCCCTGTATATCGTACTACGTTGCATTGTGTGTCGGACATCCGATGTATCTTTGTAAACTGTCCAATATCTAGATTTATGATTATGCCTCGGTGTTTTTGGAAGTAATGGTTTCGTGTACATTTTTAATGTACATGTTTGCTAGGAAGGTATTTTTTTTTAAACGTTACAAATTGATAGTGTTATTTAACTTTATAGAAAGTGTTGTTTAGTGTAACTTGCAAATCATTTTAAATTGAACAGTAACGTAACGTCTACAAATCTAAAATATTTACGTAGGTACTGAATATAGAAGATGTAGGTAAAACTTCTACATAACGGCACGATTTTATCTTCAGTAAATATTTGGACAAAACTAGTTTTGTCTGGTGTTTGTAGTTGTAAAAAAAATATATTTTCAAACTAACGTATATGTGACGCTCTCAATATAAAGGGACCTTATGGAGGAAGGCAGTTACGCTCTTCTTGTTCTTGTAACTATACTAATACTATAGGTAACAGTTCTAAAAACGGCGTAACCGCCTGCCTCCATAAGGTCCCTTTATGTTGAGAACGTCACATAACCTAACCTAACCTCTAACACTTCGATCCCTCTCCCCCACAGATCCTCGCGGCTCTGGCCGTCTCGCTCGGCCCGTTCGCCGCAGGGCTCAGCAAGGGCTACATGTCGCCGGCGATAGCGTCGCTTCAGGATGGCAAGCATCATGGCGGCTTCACTGTCAACGACCAGCAAGCCAGTTGGATCGCTAGCTTAAGTTTATTAGGTGAGTGTTTAAATCCTACTAATATTAGTAATTTCTAAAACCATCAGCTTTTCGGTGAAGGAAACCATCGTGAGGAAACCTGCACACACCTGCTAAGCAATTTGACGGTGTGTGCGAAGTTCCCAATCCGCACTGGGCCCGCGTGGGAACTATAGCCCGAAACCCTCTCATTGTGAGTGGAGGCCTGTGCCCAGCAGTGGGACGTATATAGGCTGGATTTTTTTTATATTTTTTTTTATATTAGTAATATTATTAGTTTTGATGGATTGAATGTTTGTTACTCAATCACGCCATAACAGCTGAACGGATCGGGATGAAATTTGGCACAGATATAGATTACAGTTTGAAATAGCACATAGGATACAATTTATCTCGAAAAAATGGACAGTTCCCGAGTGTGTAGCGATAATTGACTTCTACTCAGACGGAGTCGCGAGTAAATGCTACTCGTAGTAATTCATATTATTATCAGACTATACAGACACTTTTATTTCAAACCTTAAGAGTTAAGTCTCATGTTAGAATATGGAATAGATGTATTCATTTCCCTAGCACCTGTCAAATTTTATCTTGTCCATGCATGTTAATCCCGATGTTCTCTGACATACTGGAAGTATAGAAGTCTATAAAAAGATAAAAGATATTTATTCAGTAAGTAGGCCGCACGGGCCCTTTTACACGTCAAAATCTACCAGCACTTCCCAAGAGGAGACCACTGCTGAGAAGAAGCGCCGCAAGAAACTCAACAGTTAGTCATTTTTTTAATAGAATATTTACTTATGACAATGATACTACTTATTCTAGCATTATATAAAACTATAAAAATAATATAAAATATCTGCGTAGTTCTGCAGGAAAACATGTCAGATATTATAACGAAAAAAAAAATAGCATATATATATACATACACAGGTATATAAGTATACACATATATATCTACACATATGTAACCACATAAAAGAGTTTCGACATGTCTTCCTACATAAACCGTGTCCCCTAGACAATATACAGTGTTTACATGATTTTTGTGAGGTATAGTATAGTAGGTATACCTTCCTCCAGTAAGTTGCGTACGCAAACAACAGCGCCGTTTCAAATTTGCGGTCTTACGTGTGTATCTGTGTATTTGTCTGTCTGTGGCATGGTAGCTCTCAAACCGATGGACCGATATGAATTATGTTTTTTTTTTTGTTTGAAAGGTTACGTAATCGAGAGTGTTCTTAGCATATTTTGGTTTAGATCCATTAACTTCAGGCATTTGTGGCGATATACAACGTGTAACAAAAATAACGCAAAACCGGAAAACAGTTTGTTCAGAATCGACAGTAGAATAGGTTCTACTATATTTTTTTGTAATTTTTTTTTTTGTAATGTTTTAGTCCAAAGCCTGGAAAAAGTGTGATGGAAACATTTGAATCAGTTTTAAATAAGGCGCGCGCGCGACAGACGCTCGCTTCGTTCATTCATAACACCATAGCCATGAATCTCTAGAATAGTTAGCAAAACAAAAATTGCGCGTATCTTCTAAGATATTGTTTAAAAAAAAAAGGAATTTGGAAATCGATTTACCATAATAAAAATCAATTAGGGTGTCTGAGGTTTTGTCGTTATTTTTATTACACGTTGTATTTAAAACCATCGCTGAGGTTTAAAATACGACATTTTATCTCACATTTCATTTGTCAAACCAAAAAGAGATTAAATACAATTCTCATTTTACATTAAACTCATAATATTTTGTTCAATTTAATCGAAGTTCATTTTATTGATCATTTATTTGAGCCGGAGTCGATGGAAACGCACAATAAGTCCACGACTTCAGTGTAAAAAGGTTCTATATAGTTACGAGCAAGAAAATCGGGTCATTGTACGTAGAAATTTAAATACATCGTGACCAA
This sequence comes from Tortrix viridana, assembly GCA_963241965.1. Lineage (NCBI taxonomy): Eukaryota > Metazoa > Arthropoda > Insecta > Lepidoptera > Tortricidae > Tortrix > Tortrix viridana. Next base: position 857,058 of record OY725195.1, on the reverse strand, counting down.
TTTACATTGCTTTTGATTGTATGCTCGTATGTTGCGTTTGATGTAGTACCTTTTTGTATCAAGTTGCTATGCGTACCTAATTGATCCCATTGTTTGAGCTATGCCACACAGGGGTTTATATGTAGACCGAGGTCAGGTTGTAATAGTTGTATAGTCATCTAAAAAGTGTTAAGATCTTGATATCGGGGAATAAAATTGTTAGAATTCCGTACTTGAACGGAAATCACATGTAGAAGAGAGGAAAATAGGGAGATCTCTCTCCAGGCGGGTGTTTTGGGGACAGAACTCTAAGTATTGGAAAGCTTACACTGTCCGTCCGTCCGTGCGTCCGTCGGTCCGTCATTCCTTACTATAAAGAGCTGCATCTATTAAAAAAGTTAAATAATAAAGGGGGTCCCCATACCAGAGACGTTTTTTTCAACATATTTTTGTATTAGTTCTATCATAAAATGCTTATAGAACAAACTCTATAAAATAACAACAAATAACTAAAAACCAGCCAAATACGTACGGAACCCTCATTGTGCGAGTCCGACTCGCACTTGACCGGATTTTTTGTATTCTTGAATGGTAGATGCAGATGTCCCCTTAGACGCATTTACCCCTCATCTTAGGTACTATATTCATATTCTGTAACATGACGTAAAATGCAGCTGGACCCTAGCCTAGCTTTCATTATTAAACATATAACGCCGTATGTAGGTTTTGATCGGAAATTAATAGCGTGAAGTTATGTGAACTGTGTTTATCGATATTTGCGTTCAAACGAGAAACAAAAGAACAGCTGCATCATTGATTTACACTGGAACACTCGTGAATCGTAACTACACTGCACTGGCCCGCAAAACTAAGTACCTATCACACTTTTAAAATTTCATTTTTTTCTAAACTGTAGAAGTTAGAGATTTAAAATGAAAAACGTTTTATAGCAAATTTTATCAGCTTTCTTTCTAACTATAACTAAAATAAACAGGAAAATTTTCAACTTAAAAAAAAAAGATAAAATAATAATAGCCATTTTTAGTTATTGCAATTTTAAAAGTGTGATACTTAGTTTTGCGGGCCAGTGTAGACGACAATCGCGACTGATATTTAATCTCGCAAGCACAGTGACGACGTGTTGATTATGTTCCGAAACAGTTTGCCGGCTGACCTCGGCCTGTCAGTTAAGTTCATCGTATAAGGACATATACTTATACTTTCATACATTTTCTTCATAGATTTTGGACAGGCTTGGGATGCACTTCTCTTCTTAGTCGTTTCCTCATGATTGAGTCGCGACCACCATAACTGGCTCTATTAGACAGAGCTATCCAGGCTGTTTTTTTTTTGAGCCTGATGAAGTGCGGACTGGGTGCTGCACTTTAGGGCTTCCAGTAAGGGATCAGTTGGTTGGTTGGCACCCTTCCTATGCTTCTCGCTCCACACGGCCAACCAGTATAAGCTTCTCCAGGTTGTTAGGCTCCCGGCGCGCCACGTCGCCGAAAAAGGAAAGAGCCCGTCGAAGACATATCAGTATCACCGAGAGGCGCGTTCGAACATTCAGCTGGTTTAGTATTGACGCGTTTGTGCGACGTTCAGTCCAGGAAATACCTAACATTTTGCGCCAGCACCACATTTTGAACGCATCAGTCTTCGCACGGAGCTTTGCGTTCAGCGTCCAGGTTTCAGAAGCATACAGGAAAATGGAGAAAATTAGCGTACGCATAAGTTTAACTCTTGTTTGGGATGCACTAAGAAAGCTTTTTTTTTAATTAAAGCCTTAATGAAAAATCTAACGGGCATCGCATATTTTAACAATAGGGGTGTAGACACTAAACGAAAATAAATACATATTATATTTTTTCCGGTAGTGTTCGATATACAATTTTACCGAAAATCACACCTTCATGCTTATTATATTTATAATGTATTTTAAATTAATTATAGAAAAAGAAATATTTCATCCTCGTTATCATGCGACCGCAAACATCGCGTGACGTCACGTTCCTCTAAACAAACAACATTTGACATTTGCCAAGAAACAACGTTTACGCCATGACAGAAGTTAATAATTAGGTCGACTGAAATGGTGACCAGAACTATTTGTACCTTTTCATGTACTTTATTGAATTAGGTTTTTAAATGTATCATAATTATCATTTTGATATTGTCATCATCATATTCCGTATAACTGCCAGTTTTTAAAACAACGTTAAATGCGTTAGTATTTTCTTTTTATTTTCAACTAATACGACTCAGTGATTCAGTGATACGAATGCCACAAAAATATTAACCTTAATAATTAATCTTTATCTGAAAGTGACGTCACTAGCGCCATGTCATATCGGCGGCCATTTTGACATGACTGTCAAACTTATGTAATGGCGGTTAGATAAGAGAACGCATTAGTTTTAAGTGTTTTGGGGAAATGTTAATTGTTTAGAGAATGTGATTGTGTAGATCATTATTGTTTAAGTATGATTCTTTATCGTTCATTCAAGTAGAGGAAGAAATTTAGGATTGTGCAGATTCTCTTAACTTTTAATTCATTTACAAGTTTGTTTGTTTGTCAGTGACAAACGGCCGCACTCAGAGACGTCAATTAACTTTTAAGTTTGTTTAAAGTTGCTGCGTCTTATTCTATTGCTATAGCAAAGAAAGTGACAGCAGCTACTTTAATGTAACTTAAAACTTAATTGACGTCTCTGAGTGCGGCCGTTAATTTTTCAACTCACATTTAAACTTGATGATGATTCCGCCAACGCGTCAAGTATAAGGGGGTCAACATCTTTTTCGTTGTACTGAAACTCTCCACTCTGTCACGATCTTAATTTTCTCTTTATATACCTATATGAAAAAATTATCTTAATGTTTATTTTATTTGAATCAGTAAAGCATTGTCATACATCGTCAAACAAAATAAAATATTACTCCCTACAAAAACAACTCTGTCACATATTAAAATACATGTGCTTATGTAAAATGTGGTCGGTAACTTCAATGGCTGGTTCACTCAGATCAGAAGAGAACCTACGACAAAAGACAAAACAAACATTTATTGCTTCTAATTAGGTTATAGGTACTACAATAACAAATTGTTAATTTTATTATTTACTAAGGACAAACACAAAGTTTTATAATTATGGTCGTGTTTATCGATGTGGATAAACGTGAATGAAGTATCTGTCACTTTCTGACCAGTAAGTAAGTGTGAAAGTGACGGAGTTATCCACACATCCACCGCGATAAATAATACGAGCCTGCTGAGCTGCTGGTCTTAAACTGTGGTCTAGTCACGCTCCGCCGGTACCTGTCCAGGAGAAATAATTAAACACAGTAAATATTGTTATTCAGTAGTTCATTTCAGCTTTTTTTACAAGGCTGCCAAATAGTTTTCTTTCTGTACAATGTTGAAATGCCCCTTCATCATAAACGTTAGGTACAGAGTTTATGAATGCGTCGTTATATTCGCATTAGCGTCGCGAATGTCAATGGGTACTTAATAAAACTAAATGGCGGATATCAAACCTAATAATTTATAAGAGTAAGAGTAATTTAATTTTGTCCAAAGTAAAAAGTTTAAAGCACATAGTGCGAAGTTTAAAAAGAAATAATCTTAGCATTTTAACTAGGTGAAAATATAAAAACATTGAAATCGGTTTGCAATATAAAATTAGACAGAGAGTTGTAAAGAAAGAAAAAACTAAAACCCATTAGTGGGATACACTAACTGCCGCACTCAGAGACGTCAATTAATTTTTAAGTTTGATTAAAGTTTCTTATTCTATTGCGGCCGTATCATGCTAATGAATAAATGACATTTACTTACATGTTTTTAACTTTTTAACATTAAACTTTTCATTATATTTTTTTTGTCTTCCGTTGTTTTACCGTTTTTAGTATAAACACTGCTGACAAGTCGTCAAGTAAGTTTATTAGATACGGTCTTAGATAAACTGGAGTTTAATCTGTCATTATCATTTAATGTTCGCTTAAACGTTAGTTAAATTCAGTCAGGTACCACTTTCCGTAAATTTAAATTTATTTTTTATCTTGTATATTAAATGTTTTTAAACACATTATATTACTTGTAACAACTATTTTAATATTTATCAGTAAGTATATCAAGTTAACTAGTTTTTTTTTATTTTACTGTATTACTGCGTTTCTTGTTATTTATTCATTTTATTATAGAAAAACTGCGTAAAACATCGGATACACTATTAACTTGTTTCCTGTCGTTTATTTAATATGCGTATTTTAATAATAAAAAAATATACCCCCATGTATATAGGTATTCGAATGAATAAAACAAAACTTCAACATCAATCTAAATGAAAATTATAGTTTATAGCACAAACGGCTTAACTGACATACCTGGGACATGTTAATTACCACCCTATTCAATGGAGATAGAGAGTTCAATTACAAATTTTCAAAATTATAAGGCTCATTGTTCACAAGCCCTTCAATGGAAAAAGTTTAAACATCTTATAAAACAATAGACTTATTATTAAAACATAGCAAAGCAAGATAATTATCTAAGATGGGAATTTTAAATAGCTGAGGCTGTCGGTCTGTTTACCTATATTATGAAAAGTATCATGCATGACATGTCATAATGCAGGACATTACCAAGCTGTGCCAAATTACAGACACATTCATCATTCCAGTGGTCAAAACAGAAAACAATTTAACAGAAGACAAAAAGATAATAATAAAATTATCTGAATCTGATAAATGATGATGATGATGATGATGATGATGATGATGATGATGATGATGATTAATTATGGTGATGGTGAAGATGATGATGAATGGTGTTGCTGAATTATGATGATGATGATGAATGATGAATTTTATTTTATGACATATTTCTTAAAACAATTTTAAATATAAACTAGCGCGATTCATTATTAGAAACAAAAAACGAACACTTAACGTTTTAGTCAGGCGGGTCATTATCAAATTTTGCGTAGAACACTCTGTTACTATTTGTATGGAGCTACCACGCCGTTACCATGCATTATTACATTACAAATATTACATACTAAGCATCTTTTTTCGATTCCCATAATCAAAAACCTGTGGTACATAGCTGACGGCAAATCATTCATCATTTCATTCAAATAACCGCAGAAAATCGATAATGTAATAGGAAACAACTTTTTTTAGGTTGGGACAAGTTTGTCTGCAGAAAATTTGATAATGACCCAGGTAACAGCCCGACATGTTGCGCTCGCGATAGCACTCCCCTGATGGATGAAGGACTCTTGAAGGCCTAGTGTAAGTTTTGCAACGTTTTTTACGTCTCGATCGCGTTTGCGTAAAAGTGTCACTTTGTATGGAACTGTCAGATGTTTCGATTACGCGCCGCAAGGGGCGCTGTCACACTTCCATACTAATTGAGACTAAGCCTGCCCGCACATTAGGCCACTAGTGGCCGCCACTAAACGCGGCCACTCGGCCACAAGCTGCGGACGAGTTTTTTCATACATTTTGTATAGCATCGGCGCACACTGGGCGTTCGAGTGGCCGCGTCTGAGCCACAAGCGCCCGCGCTCGCTACTAGTGGCCGCGTTTAGTGGCTCGCCTCGCGCGCACACTCGGCCACAGTCGCCGGCTTCTCAGATAAACAATAGCCAATAGTGGCAGCCACTAGTGGCCGCCACTAAGCCACCGGTGGCCGCGTTTGGTGGCTGCGTCTAGTGGCTTAACCGAGCCACTAGTGGCCGCGTTTAGTGGCGGCCACTAGTGGCCTAACGTGCGGGCGGCCTAAACCACAGATGACTAAACGCAAACGCGATCGAGACGTAAAAAAACGTTGCAAAACTTACACTAGGCCCTCTGATGAGTCCGAAACATGTCGGGCCGTTACCTGACAAAACGTGAGTAAACCGTTGTGTTCGTTTTTTGTTTCTAATATAAATCTTAATTAAATCAGTGAGACGTACCCCTTACAGCAATATTCAGCTCTCTTCAAGCAAAACAGCGTAAGCGCAAAACATCTTTGTTATAAACACGACCTTATTCCTAAGTATAGAGAGTCAAATTTACTTTGACTACAAAATTGCTATGTCGCCCTTTCTCTATAAAGATGACAGTATAACGCACCGGTTGCATAAACACAGGCTTACCATTTTTCCCTTTTATATATATTTTAAGGTTCTATGTGCCTTTTTTCATAATTTAAAATTGAACCTTAATTTGTAATGATAAGGTTCAAGTTGTAACGCATTTTAAAGCACAGAGTACTTTTAAAATACAGAGTGATCTTTGTTAATGGGCGTAGCAATGAGCAAACATGTTTGACACATTCATTTTTAAATACAGAATGTTTAACTGGCCAGTTGTTTCTTTTTGCTTTGCAACGCAATTTTTATGGTTCCGTACTTGATACTGAACAGAACCTGTAAAAAAAACCCTATACCTTACACCTTTCTGTCTGACTGTTGATTGAATTTTTTAGTCTGTCTGTGAAGGTCTTTTTATATAGAAACTACTAAAACGATGAATATTATCATATGTGACGTTCTCAATATAAAGGGACCTTATGGAGGCAGGCGGTTACGCCGCTTCTAGAACTGTTACCATAGTATTCGTATAGTTACAAGAACAAGAAGCGCGTAACTGCCTTCCTCCATAAGGTCCCTTTATACTGAGAACGTCACATATTATTATAGAATAACATCTCAAAGCCTTTAAAGTATGTTTTTTGTAAAAAAACTAACATTTCCCTCCTAACTTTTCATCTCCGAAACTATAAACGATAAGAAATCTTTACCGCCTTGAGTCTAATTCGACATGGTCTAGTCGCAGTATAAATATAGCTAACGGCTGTACCACACTTCCGCCGCGAAACTGTAGTAGCGAAACTCTGGCAACGAAATAAAGTTCAAATTCGTATTAAGTATCACGATTCCGCCACAGTTTCGCGGGTTCGCGGCGTTGGTGTGCTACCGGGGTAAAGCAGTAAAGAAACTACGAACAAACGTTCGAAACGTCGCACTCACGCAGACGCACGTCTCAACGAGACCCCTAAGCGGACATGGCAGTGCTGTCAGTGGCGGGTGTCGCGTGGAGAAGAATGGTTGAGACGTGCGTCTGTGTGAGTGCGACGTTTCGAACGCTTGTTCGTAGTTTATTTACTGCTTTAGCTATATTTACACTGTGGTCTAGTCTAGGTCCTAGACCATGTCGAATCAGCATCCCAGACAGATATTGTTTGTTTTAAACTTTTAGATATGTATATCAGTATCTAACAGTACATTGGAAACCGAGCTTTGCTCGAGTCGAAACCGAATTTTCTCGAAGATGACATATCGAGATATATCTTGACCCACAAAACCTCTGTTCCATCAAAATCGTCAGATCCGTTTCTGAGAACGCGATTTATACAAACATTGCTCGTACATATAAATAATTCAATATGACGTTCTCAATATAAAGGGACCTTATGGAGGCCGGCGGGTACGCCGTTTTTAGAACTGTTACCTATAGTATTCTATTATACAGTTACAAGAATAAGAAGAGCGTAACTGCCTTCCTCCATAAGGTCCCTTTATATTGAGAACGTTGCAACTATCATATCTATAAGATCTTTAACACATAATGACCGTTATTTCTTTCGTAATGACTGTTAAAATCAACCTTGTTTCAGATAAATCTAATAGTATGATCATATGAAACGCGGCCATTATGTAATATGCCGTAAAAATATCGTAAAACGTTTACGAAACTGTGTTTTACAACCTGTATTAAATTTACAAAATCTAAACTAGCGTGAGATTATTTAAAACAAAATACATACCTACTTATATAAAGAAATACATGCTTATATAACATGTAAAACATCCATGACTCAGGGACAAACCTGCGCTGATCACAAATATTTTCACAGGGATACGAACCTGTGACCGCTATTAGCTTTGTAGGCAGCTTTGTAAAATAAAACTAATAATTTAATAGCAGATGTCATAGGCATGTAACTATATTTTTTATTACAAACAAATACATTATATTTTACATCAATATTAATATATTGAAATCGATATTAATTGCTATAAACGGTCGAGTGTGGGCAAGTGGGCACTCTTGCGCAGCCGGCAGCGACTCGCGATAAATCAAAATGGCCACTTACACTGTTATGGCAATTACCTGTAATGTCTGTCATGTATCAGAAAGGGGACTTTATGTAGTGTTACGAAGTTATTTGGTTAATTTGCTATCGATACTACATAAATAACTATAAAATTTAAAAAAAAATAGGAAAGAAAAGTTAAATTCGAAATATCATGCTTTTATATCCAAAACAAAACAAAACTGTTTGTCTGTCTGTGCACACGGCACAATGCCTATAAGAATGAAATTAATGAATAATTCACAAACAGTATTTATTTACCAATATCTAGAACGCGATTCAGGACGCAATTTTTAGATTTTCAGGAAGCCTTTGATCGCGACCCAACACAATATTTCAAGAAATCCAGAAATCCACATCACTTCTTCTACTGTTTTTAAACCTTGTTAAGTCACTATAGAACATTGTTATAATTACAGCATCAAACCACGAAATAGAAACTACGTCGAAATGTATCAAAGGTTGATACATTGGTTCTATTAGCTCAACACTTAAAATCCTCGTATGTAACGGAATGCTTCAGACATTCCAATTCTAAATTCAGCAAAAATAGCCGACGATCGGAAAAACAAGTGACTTCGGCAGTGTATCCCCGTCAACCTAAATACTTGCGATTGTCAAATAACAAAACAATAAAATGTGCCAGCGACTGCTTTTTTTATTGATGCCTGACGCGATGTGCTTTGGGAGATGGCGACACATCTCGTGTTATTTTTTTTGTAGATGTAAATGGAATAAAATAAATAAATAAAAATAAATATTAGAGGACAATCTCACACAAATTGACCTAGTCCCAAACTAAGCTCTAGGCTTGTACTATGAGTTTGACATTTTTGAAATAGGCTTACCAAGGAAGACTCATTTATTTAGTTCATTAAGAGATTTGCATTTAAAATTTTAAGTTTGTAAAAATGGCATTTAAGTACTACATAATATATCTTGTCGCCATAGTAATAAGAATAGAATAAGAATAAGAATAACTTTTTTTTTTCAAGAATAAGAGTAAGTAATAAATAAGAATAAGTAATAAAAGTAAGGAAAGGCAAACATTTTTTGCCATAAACTTTAATAAGGATGATGACTATTTTTTTCTTTGTCTATCAGGTAGATTATCAAAAAGTATTGTACACATATTTTTTCTTCACTTCACATAATAAAAAAAATACGGAGATATATTGAGTTGAAATGTCGCATGACGTCACGTCTCAATACAATTTTTACATAAAAGTGGCGTCACGAGCCCCCACTCCCGAACTTTGACGCGCTTTATCTATTTAATTTTTTGTTTGATTTTTTTAAATAAATATCTTATCTATCTATCTAAAGAAAAATACGTGTCCAATATTTTTTTTAAAACGACGCGGTTAACCTATTTAACAGTGAATCTGCCTATGAGGCTATAGCGGTTCCAGAGGGCTTATTGCCTAACGCACTCGCGATCGCGATCGACTTGAAAGTGGAACAACTGCTGTCATTTTGTAGGCAGACTTGCCTTAACTGTCAAAAATGAAAGCGATCGCGATCGCGATAGCGATCGCGAGTGCGTTAGGCAATAAGCCCTCAGGTTCGGTTCCGTGTGATATTTTGCTCTTGAGTTTTGGATATTTTCTTAAGAATTTATTTCTCTATATATAAGCATTCAAAGTGGCCAAATATATCGCAACACATTCTTATTCCTATAGTTACAAAGGTGTGTTGCGATATATTTGGCCACTTTGACTGCTCCTATCTATTTGATGCTGACTGTACAACCTAGAGCTTAGTTTAGGACGATTTAAACTTAAAACACTAGATATTTCTCGTTTGACAAAACAAATCTTTCTCTCCTGCAATGCTTCAGATCGATCAGCTTACCGATGAGGCAGTGCGATCAGGATAAAATGCGAACATCTAAATATAGTATCAGTCTAGACTTCTAGAGTATTTATTTATGTAGGTGTGGTAACGCAGATCTGTCCGCAAATGATATTAGTAGCTCTAAAAATTATAAAAATTAAATAAAATTAAATTTTAAAGCGCTCCCATTCAAGAAACGTGATTTTGCCGTTTTTTGTTCGACCTTCACAACGTATGTCTCGTCTTGTACGATGGTGCGGAACCCTTCGTGTGCAAGTCCTCGCACTTCGCCGGTTTTTTTTATCAAATGACAGCAACAAGCGGTACAGAATATGTACGGAATGCGAATTGGAAATAAATGCATGTAGCTCTTATATTTAGCGCGGCGGGCGTTTATTTGTGTCTGGCGTAGTCAGATCTCAGCTCTGATGATAATCTGCATCGTTTCCTTCGCGAGAGATTTATTGGCAGCGGGCTTAGCATGCATACACGAGATAACATTTGACAGGTGCCAGGGACATTAATACATTTATTCCTATATTCTAACGTAAACGTGAATGCTTAAGGTTTAAAATAAAAGTGCTTCATCCGGACTTTTATTAGGTACCTCTTATTACTAAGCAATTTTATCCGGTATTGCTAGAGTAATGAATCAAATCGTTCCAATCTATTAAGAGCCGATGCACACTAGCGTTTATGACCGGGGGTCTAAGGACTAAAAACGCTAGTGTGCACAGGCTATAAGCTAAGTATGATCATTTAATTACTCTAGCAATTTTTTATTCGTCACTTTATCTTTGTGATGCATGTTAGGCTCGTAGCGAGAGGCGCCCAGTTTATAGTGCATGGTATGGGCTGTAGAATACATTAAGTTTCATGTTAAATTCTAACCAATAATATAACCTAAGGAGCTTACAGAACGAACGTTGAACTGAAGCTCGAATAACATTAAATACTTCTAGATATTTTTTTTTGACAAAATTAGTAACTGTTCCGCAGTTTTGTGAAATTTTATAAAATATTTATTGTATTTTGTTTAACAATAAAAAAAAAGGATTAATTAGGACCTCAACTTCCAGAGTTCACCCAGTGGATTTTCATTAAACCTAGCTAAAACACTCTAGATCAAGTCTACCTTTGTAACAAAAAAACCGACCTATCCGTTTGGAAGCTACGACTGAACTGAATCACCGACACTCATTTCATAGAATGTTTTACTTGCCGAATTTTCATTTCATCGATAGGTTTCACGTGCAGGAGTTATAATTTTTGGTGGTCACAGATCACTTTCATAGGAATGAAGGAAAGGGATGCAGGCTTCCTGGAGAAAATGCAATAAGTCAACTACTTAAGTACAAAATACTACTGACAAGAACTGTTAAAGTGCTAAAAAGCGGTTGAAAAGCAATTCTCGCGTTTGATTTATTTTCCGACCAACATGGCGATTAGTAAGCGTTTTGAGAAGCGTTTTCAAGAAATTACTTACTCAGCGGCGAGATATATGGCCCGGTTTCTTTAGAAAATTATATGAGGAGTGGGCCATATTTTGTAGGTTGAGTAAGTTTAGTCTTTAGCTCCAAGATATTTTCAGCGCATGTTGTCAGGATGACTTGCCCGCGATCTTTTCCGCTTGTCTCTCTGTTATATAATGCATTTTAACAACACGCACAACAATAGTTACTTGTTGGCAAGCCTGCAAAGTTGTTATTTGACGCGAGAGCCAGTATTGAATCCCGAGTTAGCGAAGAATTCTAAAATTGAACCACGGACGCTGCGAGTGGTTCAAAAATAGAATCCTGAGCGTAACGGGGGATTCAAGGCCATGAGGCCCAAAAAACTTTGCTGCTGTGTGAAACACACAATTTTTCACCTCACCGTAGCGAGGATAACACTCTGTGTTGGAAAAACAATTACACGAGCGCCACATCAGTTGTGGCCGTGCTCCACGCAGATTTTGTGCGTCAAAAAAGGATTTTTCGGGCTGGTGAGGTAAAAAATTTTTTTTTTCTGGTTTAGTAGTTTACGTAATTATGTCCTTGTAGAAGGCCTGCCAACACTAAAGTGTCAAAAAAGTTATTAACTCTACGGGTTTAGAAAAAGCCATTCATACAGACATTCACCAGAAACGATATATCATCCAACATTGAAAAATGGTGCTCCAGAAAAAGAAACTGCGCTGTGAATTATTTATTCATTTGACATACACATTTAGAAATCTTAACAACAGATGTAACATAAACCATGCAAGGTTTTTCTAAACACCCTTAGGGTCCGTTCACACAGACCGGCTCCGGAGAGGAGAGCAGATTTTAATCACGTTGGAAACAGAGTTTTGATTGTAATAAGGTTTATTTTTGCATTTGCACTTCTTTTGCCATTAAGAATGCTTGAACAATTCTTTCACATACAAAAATAAACCTTATTAAAATGACTCAAAACTCTGTTTCCAACGTGATAAAAATCTGCTCTCCTCTCCGAGTCGGTCTGTGTGAACGGAGGTATACAGCTATTAAAACAGCATTTTTCTTTGTCTACAGGAGCGTTAGTCGGTGGTATCCTGGGAGGCCTGACGATGCGGCTCGGGCGCCGGGCGGTGCTGCTGGTGGCTGCGCTGCCGTACACCCTGACGTGGCTGGCCACTGCCTTGTCCACCAGCGTGGACATGATCTCGGCCACGTCCTTCTGTGGCGGGATGCTGGTGTGCTGCATCACCATGATCACTCAAGTAAGTTTCTGGACTGACTAAAATAATGGTAACAGGCTTGCTATCATTCATTATTTATAATAATATATTTATTATAAATTACCCGACGTCATTTTAGAGTTACCCCTTCCAGCACTTAAAATTACTTGAAAAAGTCATTGATGTCTAAAGTCATTTGATCCAGCATTGCGCTTATAAATATCTGACCCGCTCTTATAGCTCTAGTAATTGAGGTATCAGACCTTTTTATTATTGCTGGTGAGTTTACATCATAACAGCACAAACTGACGACATTACTATTATTATCACCCGCTTCCCAATATTGTCAATCAATCGTTTCCATCCGTCAATCCGTCATTACCACACAATGCCATCGCTGATGTGGAAATCATTCCCGTAGCACACCGTAATTAGAAACTGTTATATATAAGTAAAAAGTTCTAAGACACATGGGTAATATGATTGTCTAACAAAGTTAAGTTACGAGTCATTATATTGTAGATCTCTGATTTTTATAAAATTTAATGTTTTTAAATTTTGAAAGTTGGTAAAGATGCCTTTTACACGAAGAAGCGAAGCCAAAAGATGTATGGGTTAGATCGAAAATCTAACTATAGCTCCGAACCATTAGACTGATTTCAATAAATTGGGTGTCAAGAACGTGTCATAGTCTATACCTTTTAAAAAGGTTCGTTTCGCATAAGTCATTATTATGACTAACCATATCGACTATTGTTGACAGTCGGGTTTGAGTTTTTAACTTTTGGATCATTCGTATCAATCAGGCATTTAAACAGTTAAAAGTATTCGGTTAAAATTTTGCACACGCATTTTTAGTTATTTTATAGAATAATTTCAAGTCCTCAAAATCAGGAAGTTACGCAGACGATACCGCAAAACGAAATCTGTTGGATGTAATATTAGTTTTATTAGATTCATACAATTTTCTCAACATTTTTTAGTGTTTATAATAAATCATTACGTGATATGTTCCACACACGATATCATTACATAAATATTATCAATATAATTACAATAATCACGGAATTAACTCAGGTCTCTGACAGATAGCTTAGATTATCTAATACTCAATGCCAATATCCCTAATAATGCAAATTATCCGCAAGAAATGACGTTTAATCCTAAAATTCCATCGATATCTCTCATATTGTACAGTTTCATATAATAAATTAACCTAATAGAAATCAGTTGAGAATGACCATTATTTTTGCGAACCAAACCACTATTCATAAAACCATTTCGATGGGTTAGGGTTTTAAGAGCTACAGCTTTCTTATTTACCTTACCTTAACTTATCTTATCTTTTTTGGTGGGTTTTCGGATACATTTCCTGTGGGATCAAGTATTACCAGTTTTTTAACTCCACCACCCGCTTTCTTATTTTCCACAGTATTTTTACTTGACATCCATTCTAGCCGTGTGTACGACAAGACCAAGATACAAGAACAAACGGGTTGTGAGTATAACACCATAAAAACTCCATAAAGTTCACAATGAGAACTGAATGATAGCGTTTTTAATTATGGATGAAACATATTTATACACACACTAGCTTTTGCCCGCGACCCCGTCCACGTAGAAGTCGTTTATCGGTTTGCCCTTGAGAACTAACAAATTTTCCGGGATACAAATTATTCTATATGTTAATCCAGGGTATAAGCTATCTCCATTCCTAATTTCATCCAAATCCGTCTAGCCGTTGCAGCGTGAAAGAGTAACAAACTAACACACACACAAACTTTCGCATTTATAATATTATTAGGATAAAAGAAAGCACAATATTGTATTCTAAAAAGTCGTTCTCTGATTTGTCAGAGAACATCAGTTAATTGTATTTAGGGCCTGTTTCACAATCGAGAGTAAAATCTGCCAGGCCCCCTAGCATGCATGAACGAGATACAATTTGACACCTACGTGCTAGGGAAATGAATACATCTATTCTATGTTCTATCGTAAGACTTGTGTTGAATAAAAGTGACCCGTCTTGAAGACGCGGTTAGCCTAGTCGGTAGTGAGTGACCCTGCCTACGACGCTAGCGGTCCCGGGTTCGAATCCCGGTATAGGGAAATATTTGTGTGATGAGCTCGAGTATTAGGTAGTTCCTGAGTGATGGATGTTTTCTATATATTTGTTTAAGTATGTATTTCTCTATATAAGTATATATATCGTTGCCTAGTACCCATAGTACAAGCCTAGAGCTTAGTTTGGGACTAGGTCAATTCGTGTGAGATTGTCCCCTGATATTTATATATTTATTTTGTTAAAACGCATTAAATATTTAAAATAGCTATAGTCTCTTAGTAATAAAAGGTAATAAAAGTCAAGACGAGACACTTTTATTTTAAACCTTAAGCGTTAAGTCTTACATTAGAATATGAAATAGATGTATTAATTTCCCTAGCCTGTCAAACTTTATCTCGTCCATGCATGTTAAGCCCGCAGTTAAAGTTAGTTAGTTTTAAATAAATAAATAAATAAAAATGAAAGAAAGTGAAAGAGCTAAATTTATCTGTCAAATAATGCTTTACTTGATGATTAAGAAACAGGCGGTTATTATATTGCATTATGAACTGTCTTAAAACTGGTACCTATCTCAGTCAAAATGTGTTCATTATTACGGCCCCAATATCCCAGCCAATAATACAAAAAAAAATTGCTTGAATAATATTTTCTTCTGTATTACGTTTTGTCCGAATCTAGTTTTGCCAACAAAATAAAAAGCAGCAACCACAAAACAAACAAATATGAAGGCAATCGAAAACATTATTCTTTTACACAATTTTTTCTTTTTTAATAAAATTTTATTTGATATAGGTACCTATCATCTTAATAACACAGAGTGGTTATTTGTAAAGAATAGTTTCTCCTTAATTTTTACGTATAAATAAAATAGGACGTAAATGCCAGAATTGTAAAAGTAATATTACCTAGAAATAAACCACGGGAATAAACGGCCTCTTCAAACACGTGTCTCGTACAAAACGGGTACTTACACGTACTTATGAAGCATATATTTGATTTTACGGTAATTTTATAGCTTTAAAGGTGATTTGATATTTTATATATACTCGTTCATTTATACAAACGTTAAAGTACTCGAGGAGGTTAGCAACCCTAATAATACAAAGGTTTTATCTTTAGCACTAGTTTCTTAGCGACGTCACGTATATACTATTTTATCGTCATTCTGAATATTATACGAGTAAATGCGAAAGTTTGTGTGTGTGATCAATATTATGTTTTGTTAAATAAAAACTAGAGATCCTGTGACCATCATTCCACAGATCTACTAAATACATACTACTACGTTTTTTGGGAAGTGTACAATGAAACTGTACATTGATTTTAACAATTTGAGACGTGTTAAAAGACGTTTAAATTATTCTTTACAAATATTTTTCAAACATTTAAATACCTAACGAATGATCATTTGTGTAAATAAATGTCAAATTCGTTCGACTTATTAACAAAATTTAAAAACAAAACGTCTCACCAAACCTTTTTACAATAAGTAAAATTCAGTGCCAAAGACAAAATAAGGAGGCAATTCTGAATGGATATCACGGAGTCTGGCACTGGGTATGTTGAGAAATAAAATGGTCGTTGTATTGAAAACAAGAAAAACAACGTGTATAGTTGATTTGCGTTTCGCGAAACTAATTCTAATTTGAACAGTGAATATAAATTGTATCGCCAGATTACTTTTAGCCTTACGCTGTTTTATAAACCCCATTCACAACAAGATGTCCCAAAAAATGGTACGTGACATTTATACCTGAGGTAGACCAGCCTAACACACCGAAAATTGCACGGTTTTCAAGACTTTTCACTTTAAAGTTCTTTCCCAGTTTCAACTTTAAACTGGAAATATCTTGAAAACCATGCTTCTTTTTTGAGGACATGTTAGGCTGGTTCAGAGTGGGGATTATGGGTAACGCATTTCCACTCCGTCAAAAAATTATTGCTGATTTACCAAGTTCGAATTACAACTCAAACCGTGGTATACTTTCATGACAATCCATTCGTGGCAACTCAGGTCAATTTACCTAAAATTGAAGCTGGCACTGTCTAAACCAAATTTTCTTTTGTCATCAGGTATACGTCACCGAAATAGCCGTTCCAGAGATCAGAGGCTGCTTGAGCTCAGTGCTCAAAATCCTGAGTCAAATCGGCATCCTGATCTCTTACTCGCTAGGAGCATACCTTAACTGGCAGCAGCTAGCTTTGGTAGTAGCTGCGGCACCGGTTCTGCTCTTCTTCGCTCTCCTCTTCATCCCAGAAACTCCATCCTCTCTTCTTTTAAGAGAGAAAGAGGCAGAAGCAGCAGACGCTCTTCAGTGGTTAAGAGGTCCAAACGCAGACGTAGGACAAGAGCTAGCGACCATCAGAACTAACATCCTGGCCAGTAAGAGATGCCACGACAGCGGGAAATTAAAAGCTTTGCTATCCAAAAGACTGACCAGACCAGTTCTAATAACATGTGGTCTCATGTTCTTCCAAAGATTTACTGGAGCTCATGTTTTTAATTTTTACGCTGTGCCTATGTTCAAAAAGACCTTTAGAATGATGAATCCACATGGAGGAGCTATAGCTACTAGCGTAGTCCAATTATTAGCTTCTTGCTTATCAGGAATGCTTATAGATAACGTTGGAAGACTACCCTTACTTTTGATCAGCGGAGTAATGATGTCCATCGCACTAGCAGGTTTCGGCTCATATGCATATTACGAAGATGTCATAAGAAAATCTTCTGAAATATCCCATATGGATTCAGGCTCTTATGATTGGATACCATTGCTATGCGTATTGACTTTCACTATAGCTTTTTCATTAGGCATCAGTCCTATATCATCGTTATTGATAGGGGAGCTGTTTCCTCTCGAATATAGGAGTACCGGGAGTGCTTTAGCCACCAGTTTCAGCCATCTCTGTGGTTTTATAAATGTTAAAACTGCAGCAGATTTTCAGGAACACATAGGGTTGTATGGTCTGTTTTGGATGTATGCTGGCATATCTGTCCTTTGCCTTCTGTTTGTCATTTTGTTTGTACCAGAAACCAAGGGCCGTGAAATTGACGAGATGGACCCGAAGTATCCGGAATCACTTTGTATTAATCGATAGTATACAAACGCGTCTTTAGTCAGGTTACATGCTTTCTAATGGGTCCGCAACACTTATATATCTACCTATAACATGTTATAAAAGTGAATAAAAACAAACGTAACTGGATTTTTTATGTTTATTAAGTATGGCTCAAACTAGAGTTTTTATTCAATAATCATCAAAAATATGGTTTCGGACCCATTTTTAAATTATTACTCAAACGTTGTATTGAGTGATTAATGATAAATCATTAACTTAGTCATTGTTAATTGTATTTATTACACTGGGCTGGAATAAGCTAGCAGTTATTGTATGAGATTATAATAAGAGAGAGCCCCCAGTCTTCCAGGATACAGACTCTTCTTCTATCATTTTAAGCTTGATTGGAATCTTAATCGACTTTTCCTCACTTACAAAAGTTTATTTCAATCTTGACAGCTTCTAAAGGGTAGTAATCATTTTCAATAAAAGTCTTGTTGACTGTTGTTTAGCATAAATGTTAACATTCAAGCTTAGTGCAGTATAGACTAGTGTAATTAAAGTATTAACAGTACATTTTTGACATCACATTTAGTGTATTGAAAATGTAAGCAGCGGTGTTGACACCAACACCATAATTTATTGATAATGTAATTCATTTTCTGTCTTACTCATAAATTTTAATGCTTTGCTTGTATTGTCAACGACTTTTTTGTCTGTATCCAACTAGTTCAGTATTATTTGTAGTATTTCGATACCTATTGTGCCTTGTATAAAGTTCCTCATCACAAGACTTCCTTCAATTCATTCGTGGATTGGTGTATTGAGTGTTTATTCGTAAGTTTTATGATCGATTGGTGTTCTAGCAACTAGTATTACAATTTTGTAATAAAATTTTCGATACTTGTCATATCTCACATATAAATTATCATCTTCATTTGCCGAAAGATGTTTACTTGACATGTACCCCTAGAAAACGCTACAGTAATTTCTGCAACCTTCAGCAGGTTGTAGGAGACCTCTCTACGAAAAAAGTAATTGTTATTTTAAACCGTATGACTATTTTCCTCTGGAGTTATTAGATTTTGGTGTGCAGAATTTGTCAAGATGTTTCATACAATAAAAAAAGGAGTGACGATGGTAGTTTTATTGATGGATGACTAGAGGCTATTTGAGTTGCTAGTCCCAAGGCTATTCAGATCTGAGGACTATGATTCATTTCACATTGTTAAACATAGTTATTGTACATATAGTGTAGATAGTTTTTAGTTGGTTTTGAACTTTTTTGACGGGTATACGATTGTTGGTCCAGACACTTTATAGACTAACAGAAGGTTAAAGTGTGTATAAAATTCTGGTGTTAATATTTTCTTTGGTTCAAATTTCCCCAGTTTGATCAAGTTGTTTGTGTTTAAGGCGATTGTTGGCTTAAACATAAACAACTGGCAGCTGACATTGCTTAACGGCATGGAGTTGGTAAAAGTCATCTGGAAAGAGCTCCGAGGTCCAAGAATATTTTGCCATCCCAGGATTGTAAACGTGCTAAGGCTGTCAGCTGAATACAGTATCGACCTAAGATTATATTGATAATACTGCCGTCCAAAAGAAAAAGACAGTAAGTGTATGTGCAATATGCGCATACACTGCCTTTTTGTTTCGGTTGGCAGAGTTCAGTTGGATAAACCATCAGCGGTTTTTATTTATTTATTCGTAGTAAAAAGGACAGTTAGAAACGCAGTTGACGTCAGGCTATATTTAAAGCTCGAGGAGCTATAAACTGGTTTACAAAGCATTTGTATATTGTTAATTAAATATTTATACTATACTGATTTTTATAAATTTCTTATATGCATTTATAAATTCGAGCCAGTGAGATATCACCAAAATGTGTCTTATAGGTTTATATTTGAAATATCGATGAAAAAAATATTTACGAAAATGTTATCTTTGGTCTGTGTGGTTGACAATTAATTCTAAATCCTTAACTTAATTAACCCTCAAATTATTCTACTGTGCAGGGGGCACAGTAGAATAATTTGAAGGTTAATTAATATGAACTTGAAATGTTTTTTACATGAATTGTCACATTCGTTTCTTTACAACACAAACCAAAGTTACATATTAACAAATTGTGATTGTTTAAATAATATTATACACAGAATTATATGTACTAAGAAAAATACAAATAATATAAAACGGCGTTGTAACAATAAAGTTCTATTCATTATAGAACGGTGCTAACAAGGTGCCGTGCATTTTGCATATAATAATTATAATGTTTACAATTATACGTAGTCAACGTATATATTTTTAGACCCTGTAAATACGTAAGATATAACGTTTATACAAAATGTGTTGCCATGCCATACATATTGTTATATAGGTACCTATTATGATAATAATTTGTACTTAATATTTCGAATTTAAGAATGTGTTACAAGTTAAAAATAAATTTCGTGATCCCCACAAGTGACGTTTTTGTAATCCATATCCCTCATAGTACTATTATTTTTTTAATAACATATTTTTTTTTCATACATTTAAAGAAATCAATAGGGAACTACAAACATTTTGCAAAGTTATCAGTCAGGTATGTAAATATTTAAACTGAGATTTTTTTATAAAACACTAATAGAAGATAAGGAAACTTCAGTAATTGGAGAATGCCAGAAGAAGAATAACAACACTGCCTCATTTTACCATGACATCTAATTAAATAAGTCAGTCAGCGCAGTCCAAATGTTACAAAGGTAAACTAAACAAAATTCATTTTAACATCCGGAAAAATAAAATTAAATCAAAAATGCACCGGTCTAGGAAAATGACATCATTACCAGAATGGACCGGAAGCAGGGACAATGAGGATTGTCATACAGTCACGGTACGCGACACACAAATAGACATAACAAGGTGCATGCACTTTAGAACGTCATGAAAATATTAACCATAATCTTGACTAGACAGAAAAAAAAACCACCATTGTTAAGTATTATTAATTTTTACAGTTCCGTAATAAAACTTTCGCCATGTCCGTCTGTATGTCAAAAACTGAAATGTCGTCCACGTATAGATATTTTTACCACTCATAAGTACCAATAATCAAAGCCCGGAATTTTTGAATTATCATAGTGAGTTCTCATTAAATGTAAATATCGATATATTAAACTTCAAATTAGATTCTATTAAATTGCGTTTCTACGTACAAAAAATTATGACTATCTATTTCTTTTATAAAGAAACTAGTGGAACACTTGTTAGCACTAAAACAGACTTTGAACATGACATTGAAAAACACTGAACTGAACTTATTTGATGTGAAATATATTTTTTACTAGTAACTTTACATTGCATCTCTATTTCAATATTTTCAACTACTCAAAAGTTATCTGGAAGAGATCGCTCTTTAGCGATAAGACCGCCTGTTGCTTATCACTACTTTCATCTTAAAATGTTGTGCTCTATATAAATAAGTACTCACTATGATAATTCAAAACTGCCATGAAAATTCCGGGCTCTGCTAATAACGAACGAAATTAGAAATTAAAGCACATTTCACGACTAACTGCCGCAATTAATTTTTAAGTTTCATTAAAGTTGCTGCGTCTTATTCTATTGCTACATCAAAGAAAGTGACAGCAGCAACTTTTATTAACCTTAAAAGTTAATTGACGTCTCGTGAGTGTGGCCGTAAGAGCACTTTATTGGTTCTTGAGTAACAAACGACTAAAATGTATAATTATACCTATCCCATATCAGCTAATATAACTTTTAATAGAAAATCAGATAATATTCATCGTTTTTTTAAAGATATTTTTTTGCATTTGTAGTAATGTGACGGAACCCTACACTGAGCATGGTGCGACACGTTCTTGCCTGTTTTTTTACATTTGACATTGCTATTATTTATCTCATCATGATTATTATGTTGAAGATCTTATTGTGGCTTCATTATGATATCTAATTGCATGATTTTGTATGTCCGAGTTATACCGTAGGTACCTACAACAGTAGGTATGTTTGTTACAATAAAAATGGTCAGATTAAAATTAAGTTGTCATATAAAATTATATGTATAGATCACATTACTAAAGAACAAGTAAATATATTTAATCAGTGCTGTTTTGATTAAAAATATTTAAAACGTACAATATTGTAACAACGCCTGACTAAAAAACAATAGCAAGAGTTTCTCCGCGCGTTATTATTTTCCGCAGGCGCTAATGACATTGACATTGTTCGATTTCTATTATTTTTAATGACAAACCAAATTCAGTGTCTGTTTTTCTATCATGGGTTCTTCAACTCTAAGTTAAAAGTACAAATACACGAACCACTTGAAATGCAACTGCTTCAAAGAAATAAATTAATACTGTAATCTACGTACTCGAACTCAAGTGGCTCTTGAACTATTGTGGGCTTGCTTTATTACATTATAGTTATTTTTAACCTAAAGATAGTGTAAGGAATAACTTCACGTTACTAAAACTATGACGTAAAATTTTAGTAAAGTTATTCATTACTCTACCTACTTTGTTTTAATTTACAACATCGATATTTTGTTCTCACTTAAATTGCATATTCAATTTATAAAAAAGAAGTTTGGTTTGTAAAAAGTATCTGATAGGCCCTAAACTATTCTCAGATGACTTAGGACCCAGAGGAAAAGTATACATCAAACAAAAGCTATTAAAATTAGGATTCATCATCATCAGCTCTGCAAGACATCCACTGCTGGACAAAGACCTTCCCCAAGGATTTCCACAACGATCGATCCTCTGCTGCTGTCATCCAGCGGTTTCAAATTGGGATTAAAATTAATTTATTCAAAATCACATGAGAGATTCTAACAAATAAAACTTCCTACTCACTAATACTTCATGCGATTAAATATCGTGAGAAAGAGAGAAAGGCATAACTTCAAACTTCGATTTTCGGCTCCGAAATGTGTTAGTATATTGTAACAAGCGGCTGTCTGCGGAGCGGTATGCACTATTAGCTACGGTTACAGACGTAGCTTAAAACCGAAAGACTTAGGTATCTCACGATACTTTTTTTTTAAATTACTTACTAGCGCGTAACTGATTAGGTTGCAACATTAAAATCCTGGTCACGGCACCAACTTATTTTAAGAAAATGAACGCTACAACTTAAAAAAGTAAATGTAATCTAAAATCATCATCTACCTTGGCTCAGACACTAAAATTGATATCTCTCTCTCTCTCTCTTTATCTCTGTCATATTGCACGGTTGCGTCAACGTACGTAAAATATAGTAGTTAAGTGGGGGGCGACTACGTGTTTTTACTGTTATGTAGGTTGCAATACAGTTACAATTAAAATAAAAACAACTTACTACTGCTTTTGCCCACGACTTGTCCACATAAAGTATTTCACCATTCCATGGAAACAGTAGTATATGTTTTGGGACAAAAAATGGCCTATGTTTTTATCCAGGGTATAAGCAAGGCAACAAAATGTCTCCTTTTATCCAAATCCCTTCAGCCGTTTCAGCGTGAAGAAGCAACAAACATAATAACTCAGACGCAAACACAAGCTTTCGCATTTATAATTAGAGTTGATATCTCGAGATACGCAAGCGTTATACCTCTTGTGTACCAACGTGACTCAATCGATAGATTACAGCAATGCGACTGAAGTGTGTATGAAACAGACTTACACCAACAGCCGCGCGTTAGACAAAGACGAGAGACTTGTAACAGTTACGTTTCAGTGACATTTCAGAAATAGTTAGTGAAAATGATAATTAAGAACTAACTTAAAATTAAATATTAGAGTTATTTGTCACTAAAATGTTTTTTTCGGAATTGAAAATGAATCATCTATGATTTGTAAAAAATGTGCGTCGGCCGGGAATCGAACCCGGATCAACTGCTTGGAAGGCAACTATGCTGACCATTACACCACCAACGCAGGTCTTTCATTAATTGAAATTTACAGACTACTGAAAAAACAATGCGGCATATGTACGTAATCAGTTTTTGCACAACTTAAGTCACAAATAAATATAGTAATACCTAGTACCATAATTTACTTTGAATTTATGAAAACCCTACCCAAGTAACACAACGAAGCCGTATATTGGCCGACTTATGGCATTCCTGTATCTTTGTAGCATTATAAGCTAGTTCTATAATAGTTGTATAAACGTTTATACGGCTACTATAATGCTAATTTGGGCACAAATTAAACAGCTTTTGGCATTACAGAAGCATTATACTAGCATTAATATATAGTAAAAGAATTATTAGAGTCCTTAAAATGTTCACATAGTTAGAACAAAGAAAATCCTACATTACTGCAAAAACATCCCTAATGCCGCGGTACTAAATATGTTTTAATAAAATGAACATTGAATTTAACTCCTTGGCCCGCGATTATGCAACTTCATGATGGTGACGATCGAGATAATCAAAATTGAGTGAGTGACGACACTGTTTGTATGATATTCTGGATTTATAAGTTGTTTTTTCTCTTATTATTTTCTTGCCTTCTAATATTACTGCGGAATGTAGTTTACTGTCAATAGGTTTATATAGGTTTAATTGAAAATTTTCACGCGCCCTCAATATATTGAGGTTATTTTAAGATATGTGTAAAATAAAAAAAGCAATTGCGATTTCTGGTATAGAATGAAATTTTGCATGATTAACATAATAATATTTGTTTAACAGTAATAAATTAAGTTATAACATTATTACAGGTCTATTACTTTCTTACAAAGGTCCAAATAATAATATTTTTTGTTTATGAAATATTAACAAAATGGTGTCGGTCTAAAACAGCTTGGTGAACCATTAAAAGGGCCAATTAATACCGTCAGCTGTACAAATACTCACACGTGAACAATTATTAACGCAAAGGCCAGAGAGAAGACTTTTGATGAGCCACTGTAGTGCCATATTCTGTTAAGTGGTTTTCTATGCGTTCACATATATACCAGCAGACTTCATGCAGACTGAAATAGTGCCGTTACTTAAACGCAATTTTAGGGATCCTTGAGCAATACGATAAATGTATGCTATTAAGCAGCATTAGGAATTTTTTTTAGTACCTGAAAATGCTATTGTAGATCCAAAAGCACTAAAAACAGCTCAAATCTGTACAGCGGATTTACGTTGCATTATAATGGTTTAAGTTCATGGTATTAAGCAGCATTAGGCATTTTTTTAGTACCTGAAAATGCTCTTGTAGATCCAAAGGCACTAAAACCGCTGAAAGCTGTACAGCGGATTTACGTTGCATTATAATGGTTCAAGTTTATGCTATAAAGCAGCATTAGGCATTTTTTTAGTACCTGAAAATGCTACTGTAGATCCAAAGGCACTAAAAACAGCTGAAAGCTGTACAGCGGATTTATGTTGCATTATAATGGTTCAAGTTTATGCTTTAAGCAATTCTTACTACTTAAAAATGTTATTGTAGAACCAAAGGCACTAAAAACAGCTGAAAGCTGTACAACTGTTTACATTGCACTATAATGGTTCAAGTTTGTGCTATAAAGCAGCATTAGGCATTTTCATACTAATTAAAAATGCTATTGTAGATCCAAAGGCAATAAAAACAGCTAAAAGCATTACAGTGGCATTGCGGTGTGCTGCACTAAAACTGAAGGCGTTACAATAGCATTTTGTTATGCCACTATCCAACCGTTATACAGTGTAACGTATTATAATGGTTTTAAAATGCCTATATAGAGCGTCAGACAGTTGAACTTTTATAAGAGTTTATATAGACCTTAAGTTCTACATAAGTTCACGATTGATTTGTTAAGATGCTCCTTCTGTTACTTGGGTAGAATTAGAATTTGACAATAGTGAATATAAAACCAAATGGTGATGGTTTTTATATTTTAGAATAATCT
This sequence comes from Tortrix viridana, assembly GCA_963241965.1. Taxonomy (NCBI): domain Eukaryota; kingdom Metazoa; phylum Arthropoda; class Insecta; order Lepidoptera; family Tortricidae; genus Tortrix; species Tortrix viridana. Next base: position 831,411 of record OY725195.1, on the reverse strand, counting down.
ACTGAACCCAAAATACCCGAATGGTGCCTAACTGGACCCTATTACTAAGCCTCCGCAGTCCGTCCGTCCGTCTTAACTTTAAGCTGTATTTTTTCAACCGTCAAAGACATGCAATTGTTTTTTTGCAAATTATGAAATATAACGGCGGATTCTCTAACAAATAATAAAAAAGTCAAAAAGTATAAGGGATCTCTTCGTACAAGAAACCTTTTTTCAACTTTTTCAGTATTTGTTCTATAGTAAAAACGGTAACACAAACAAGCGTCAAATTTAGAATCATTATAGAACAAAAACAGCAAATACAAAAAATACCCTAATGTGTTCGGAGCCCTCAGTGCGCGAGTCCGACTCGCACCTGACTGGTTTTATTAACCTCAAGTATTAAATTACGATTTATTATGCCTTTATTAAATCATCCGCGATTTTTTTTGTAATACATCAAATGCTGTAGGCGTCAGTATATTATTATGAACATTATTTACGTCATTTCAACGTTACGAGTACAAGATGTTTTCTAATCATTCACGCAAGTCATTATTCTATCTTTTCCCATCAAAAAGTAACATGAACCATAGGACTCTTACAGTATTTTCAACCTAGTTACCTTGAGACCGAATATAATTTGCTTTGGCTATTAAATTGTATTTCTACTCGTTTGAAAATGGAAGAGCACTTCTAAGGTTTTAAAAAAGTAATCCAATAGAACAATAAATGAGGTAAATCACAATTATTACTCATGTAAAGTTGCAATAACGCACATCCCACGCACGTCTTCAGAAGTTCAATTCACTTTAGTATAACGTGGACATTAGAGAAAACAACACGGAGAACTATTACTAAAACGGTGCCTGTTTGTGAAATAAAGTTAATAATTGGCTTGTGATTGAACTTTATAAGGATATTGAAGCAAATCCGCTTTAACACCATCATCAGCTTTCAGATTTTCCTTTTATTCTACATAAATCTAAAAAAAACGACGGCATCGTATGAAACTATAATCGTAAGACGATATCACGTTGAAACGTCATTTTCCTTAACGGAAAAACAAAGACATTTGATCAAATAATCACTTAAGTTAGAAATGATTCATGTGCAAAAAGATAATGTTAAATATAAAAAGGGTATGACAAACTAACAACTTAACAGTGATTGAAAAAAATATCCGTTCAAGACATGAGAGATACCTAAACAAATCATATCAATAGAACTTTTCATGTGTATTCCGAAAACTATTCATTAATCACAAGATGCATATGACACCGGCTGTGGAAGACAAATTCAAGAACATCATCTCCAGGACTCATGACTGTTTCTTATACCTGCTTGTTTTCCTCTGGATTAGTGTTACAGTGCTCGCTATAGTCACCACAATCTACGGTGCTATCTCTTGGATTCTCATCCCACAATGGAGAAAATTTCATAATTACGTCTTTCAAAACATTATCTTCAGTGGTTGTTTGCATTTGCTCACCCCGTTCGCTTTGGCCGGTCTTGGAAACTGCTACCTTTGTATATTCTTCCAAACTGTCTTTAATCACTGGCTCATCATAGCTACTGCTATGTTTTACATTGATTTCGTCCAAATTTTCAATAATTCTATCGAGTATAGATATTTAAAAGCCAACATGTTTGCGTGGACGCTACCTATTTTGGTAACTCTAATGATAATTCTACTAAGTCTCCATGGATTGTATTTTGGTATTGCTACTTCATGTTTTAATTTCCTATTGTATTTGAGGGTTTTATATGTTTTATTTAAATCTGAATCTGTACTTGTATCTACTAAAAATACTAAATTAAGATTAGCTTTAATAGCAACTTTAGCATTCCTGACTACAGGGCTAGTAATATATTTGCCTGTAATTGTAATGATAATGATAGATGATCATCAGCATAATGATTTGGGGGTTTTGGGGTATCTGGTGGTTAATTTAGTGTCAGTGTCATTAATATGCATATACTTTTGGATGATGAAATACAATAAGGAAGCTTGGAAGGCGTTCATGACACATAGACAGTCAAAGACGATGAAAAAAAGTAGCTTGATGTAATTACAAACTTTACGTCATTACTTAAGGTATAGACTCAAAAGTTTCTAATTAATACCTAATTAAGATCGTTTACACTATAAGACTGCATTAAACTAAGTAAAAATGAAACGTACAACTTTTAGGAATAATTTAGTAATAATAACAAAATAACAATTTCAGGGTCAATGTCAAAAGTAGTCACTTTTGTACTTTATCGTATTAACATATATTTAACAATCTTGTTTGACATTGCTAACGTGGCTGTATCTGTACCTTGTCGCTATAGCAACAAGGTACAGTCGAGGACAGAAAGATGTTTACACTTTTTCACCTTATTCCATTGTAATAAGGTCCAAAAATGTATATATCTTTCTGTCCTCGACTGTACAAAAGTGTGTATATATGTGTGTTGATATTGACTGTACTTATTGTAATAAAATATTAAACAAAATAAAATTTTCAAAATAAAAAAAATGTGTGTCGGCCGGGAATCGAACCCGGATCAACTGCTTGGAAGGCAACTATGCTGACCATTACACCACCAACGCAGCTATTAATGCTGGTAAAAATGAAAAAACGGCGAAATCAATGGGTTTTAATGTGTATTCAGGTGATCATTACGTCAGCCCTAAAATAATAGCGTCTAACCCCCTTACTAATAAACGTTGAGTAACGGTGAGTAGTTATACAATGCTTTGTCCTTATCTGTCATTGTGACATTTGAATTCGACAGATAAGGACAAAGCATTGTATAACTACTCAGCCGTTACTCAACGTTTATTAGTAAGGGGGTTAGACGTCAGCATTGCTGCCTAAAAGTAAAGCATTCGATCAATAAAAGTAATACTAAGTACGTACAATAGGTACATTATTACTAAAATTTGTACAGCTGAGAAACTTCGCAGATTGTAAAAGTTATGAGAATTTCTGGAAATATTATTAATTTGTATGGATAGAGAAAATGCACTAAAGTCATGTCTTGAAAAGACTTCCAAGAACCCTAAAAAAATGACTACGAAACAAAATGGCGCTCATCCATCACACAATAGGGATGATGACTATTTTTGTCGATCAGGTAGATTATCAAAAAGTATTGGACACGTATTTTTTCTTTTTTCGTATAATCAAAAATTTCGGAAATATATTAAGTAAAAATGTCGCATGACGTCACGTCTTGGTACAATTTGTACAATATTTACACAGAAGAGACGTCACGAGCTCCCGAACTTTGATGCGCTTTTATCTTTGTTTTTTTTTTGTTTGATTAACAAAATAATAAATACGTGTCCAATCATTTTTTGATAATCTTACTGACGGCCTAAACAGAATTTCGTTTTCTTTACCCGGTCATCATGCCTATTATTTGTCCTTGCCGGGAATCTAACCTGGGACTGCTAGCTACGTACTACGTAGGCAGGTCGAATCACTACCAAACTAGTGTGTTTGTTTAATGAATCCCATTAAAAGCAAACTTCTTGAGGATATCGTTGTAAGGAAACACTTGTCAACTACTTACATAAGGTATACGGTCTTATTATTATGTAACTGCAGTTCAAAAGGTCATAAGTCTTTTAAGTCGTTCAAGTGAATAAAACATATCTTTATTGTTACTTTTTGTGCAAAACTTGTATGTATGCATGCATTGCCCTTACTAATCTACTTGAGGGTTAGCTGGAAAAAACCCCATTTAGGGATAAGTTCGCCTTTGTTACGCCTTTATTATTTTACGATTATTTACTGCTACCTTTTGTGCAATAAAGAGTTTACATACATACATAAAAAGCGAGCTTTAAAAAACCCGACTGTATGTTTTGATATTTTCGTCTATGTATGTAAAAAATTACTTAGGTAAGTATAGATAATATACTGGAGCCGGGTTAGCCTTCTGAATCATCAGCTGACTTTCTATTGACACCACCAACATCAGTCAGCTGGTGGTGTCCCTACGGGTTTCAGCTAAAAACCAGCCCCATCGTGTCGCGCCTGCGTGAGCGCAACCATTACGCTGTCGCCCAGACCCTTTGCCGCGCCCAGATTACTTGGCTTAAAATCACTGCTTTTCGTAGCAGATTAAGGGCCTGCGCAAACCGGCGGAGCGCAGAGCAGATCACTTTAAATTTATCAATGTATATTCTTCCCTATTTTAATTTCAATAATGTATAAATTTAGAGCCGCAGCCGCAGAGTAGAAATCCCCCGTGATACTCCGAGGTCGGTCTCAGAGCATTCAAATTTATACCTTATTGTAATTAAAATAGGAAAGAATATACATTGATAAATTTAAAGTGATCTGCGCTGCGCTCCGCCAGTTTGCGCAGGCCCTATAATTCGTCATTGAAAAAGATAGTTTGTGGTTTTTATTATATTTAATTGTATGTATGTATGTAACCTCTTTATTGCACAAAAACAGGTTGACAAATTCAAAAAATTCAAAATTGTATTCCTATTCTGTATAATCTTTGTGCTAAGAACTGGTGTGGTAATAAATTATAGTACCCAGTGACGCGCGACGCTAAGACGAATCTAACGACTCCTTGCTTCGAAATTAGGCCATCCGTTCAGCCTCTACGAGGGAACACAGGTACATACATACATATATACATACATGTCAAAAACATAACCCTCCTTCAGCAGTCGGGTAAAAAGGGTAAAAGTCTAGTATATTCTGTACTCCATTTTTTATTACGAGCTAAGTTGACTTACGCCCATTTTAAACTGGGGCCACAGAATTAGAGTCAACCGTTACCAGGAAAACATTATGTTTTCAAGTTACTTACGAGTAAGTTGTTTTATTTACTTAATTTATTAATAATATTAGTTAAGGAAGTTTCTTTTATTCTATTCGTATTTAGTGTAGGTTTAAATGTGTAAAGGTTTAAATTGTTGATTATAAAGATATAATTGCATATTTCATCGAATGTTTAGTACCTACCGAGCGTCGTCGCTCGGGCCAAAACCGAATTTTCATGAGTAGGTATACAAAAAAAAAAAAAAAACAACCCATAGCTGGGGTTCGAACCCGGAGTCTTTGCGTAGTAGGCCAATGCTGTAACCATCAGTCTATTCAGACGGTGGCAGCCGCCCCGAAATTACACACCATATTGCGCGAGAAATCTTTTTGCGTGAAAAAAAATATATATGTATATAAATGTTTCTCGTTTATAAGTAAGATTAAACCACCAACGCAGGTGTTACACTCTTTGAAAATGAAAGAAACTATATTTACATTTTAATCCTGACCTTTATCAGCACATTGTGTAATTATATATTACATGCGATTAATAGAGTAAATTATATCCTAGATACTCCCTATTTCTATCAATACCGATACCAATTTTTAATAATTCAAAAGTTGCAAGCTAAAACCCGACTTGAGACTAGCATGACGCACCCTTACAATTTCGATATAGCCCATGACACTCGCACGTTCTTGATGAATATGACACCCCATTCATTAAAATCGGTCCAACAGTTTAGGAGCTAGAGTGGTGTATTCGATTTTTGGTCACATACAATAGACAATTAAAATTATTACCATTCCTATGGCTTCACTCGGTCCAGTAAAAACCATCAAAACAATAAGTATTATTTTCCTTTTGTTGTGCATTGGTGACAAATACGACGTCACTATTGTTATTTTCCTTAATTAGTCAGAAAGAGCCATCCTTACTGGATAGACGTTTTTATTCTGAGTTTGTTTAAATAATTCAAGTAATTTTAATTATTGGTTAGCGTCTCGTCTACCGTCGACATAAAATTGTGAAAAGGAATTTAAACAATTTGTGATGTGACATGGAAATTGATTCAGATTGTAAAAGACAAACAGTTATAAGGGTTGTAAATACAGAAAGTATTAGCAAAAGTAGCTAAATTAAGAAAGCTGATTATAAAGATACTGGAGAAATCAAGCATTAAGAAGATGGATTAAAATTACATGATTTCAATGAAAAATCAGCACTGCAAGAGGCACAATCAGCTGTAGATAAAGTAAACAACGATAAAATAAATTAACTGACAGCTTCAAAATACTGGATAACTATTAATGTTACTACCACCAGCAACAGGATTCATAATCTGAAACTAATACTGAAGAAAAGAAAACCCAAGACTGAACTCGAAGCACCAGCCTAACTTGCATCTTCAGAAGTTAAACAAAGAAGATTTATTAACCACTTAAAATAACAGAAATACAACAAAAACTTATTAATCACTCAAAATATCAAACTGTTTGCCTTAAAGACATAAGAGTACTGTAAATTTAACAGTGTGATGCAATCTTAAATTGCTATGCAGTTTCTAAAAAGTGTTGAATCCTGTAAAATCGGGGAGTTGTAACTGCTAATGTAAGAACTTTAACTTTTGCTGTGCTCATAATTTGGTTGGATTTAAAGAATATTCAGTCTAAAATTGACAAATTATATGAATAAGCTACGACTAGCTTACATATATTATTGATTCAAGTAAAGATGTATAGTCGAATTTCAAGTATGACGCCTTATTATAGTGAAGTGACACCAACAAGAGCTCCAAGGAACTGGTGTCTGCAGTGTTGTTTCTGTTTACTAACTATTCTTTTCGGAACGGTCTTTATTCTGGCATTAGCTACCTGGGTATTGGTAATAATTTCGTGGTTTAAGCCAGCGAAATTGTGGTGGTGTGGTAACCCCCCGCATTGTGACAGTATATGATGTACCCATTAAAGTGAAATTTATATGTAATTTATACGTACATATTTTATTTTATTATTCCATTTTGTAATATGGGTATTATAAACACATGACATTCATGACATTTATTAATTATTTCATTTTATTTGTGTTGACGATCTCAATGTAATTTCGTATATTCTGACATGCAATGCGTTATATATTGTAATATTACATTTTGTTGAATAAATAAACTAAACTAAATTCAATAAATCAAAAAAAAATTGCTTTTAGTTGAATAATTATTACTTATTCACATTTCTCGTAACCAACGTAATAGAGATACAAATTCAATGGTTTAGAAACTCAGTAATTGTAAGCAAATATATAAAAACTGTTAATTAAAGGGCAAGGTGTACCCGGATCAACTGCTTGGAAGGCAACTATGCTGACCATTACACCACCAACGATATTATGTCGTTTACAATTTTCTTGAATTAATGTGATGTGTTATTTCATGCTTCCAAAAAAAGGTTTTTTTTTATATTTATTAAAACTATCTTGCTTATCCCACAATACTTCTATACGTTTTTTAATTAATTAAATGTTAAATACCAAGTAGTAAAGTCTAATTAAATAATAAAAAAAAAAAATAAAAAAAAATACTCATTCATTTGTTTTAATTAGCAGGTAATTAATTTAAAGTTTTATTTAAATTATATGCGTCGGCCGGGAACCGAACCCGGATCAACTGCTTGGAAGGCAACTATAAAAAAAAATACATTTTATTTAGACAACCAGGATCCATATTATTGTTAGTAGTACAAAGACCTTAAATAACTATACTACCTAAAGTACCTAAACTTAAATGGGGAGAGGACCAGTGGCTGATCAGGCCACTGTCCCATCTCTCAGCAACGACGGTCAGGAGGCTGTGGCGGCTGGCGCGCACCCTGCGAGCGTCGCGGCGCAGCGCTTGCGCACTGTGCTGACCATTACACCACCAACACTGATATCTAAAGATACAAAAGTAGCAAACGTGTACTCATTTTAATAATAATTCAATACAAAGTACTTAAACTTGATGGTCTTACTCAGATGGTATTAATCACTAGTTAATTAAATTAAACGTCAAATAAAATTATATGCGTCGGCAGGGAATCGAACCCGGATCAACTGCTTGGAAGGCAACTATGCTGACCATTACACCACCAACGCTGATGTCTAGAGATACAAAAGTAACAAACGTGTTACTCATTTGTAATAATAATTAAATACAAAGTAATTAAACTTGATTGTCTTACTCAGATTGTATTAATTACTAGTTAATTAAATTAAATGTCAAATAAAATTATATGCGTCGGCCGGGAATCGAACCCGGATCAACTGCTTGGAAGGCAACTATGCTGACCATTACACCACCAACGCTGATATCTAAAGATACAAAAGTAGCAAACGTGTACTCATTTTAATAATAATTCAATACAAAGTACTTAAACTTGATGGTCTTACTCAGATGGTATTAATCACTAGTTAATTAAATTAAACGTCAAATAAAATTATATGCGTCGGCAGGGAATCGAACCCGGATCAACTGCTTGGAAGGCAACTATGCTGACCATTACACCACCAACGCTGATGTCTAGAGATACAAAAGTAACAAACGTGTTACTCATTTGTAATAATAATTAAATACAAAGTAATTAAACTTGATGGTCTTACTCAGATGGTATTAATCACTAGTTAATTAAATTAAACGTCAAATAAAATTATGTGCGTCGGCCGGGAATCGAACCCGGATCAACTGCTTGGAAGGCAACTATGCTGACCATTACACCACCAACGCTGATGTCTAGAGATACAAAAGTAACAAACGTGTTACTCATTTGTAATAATAATTAAATACAAAGTAATTAAACTTGATTGTCTTACTCAGATTGTATTAATTACTAGTTAATTAAATTAAATGTCAAATAAAATTATATGCGTCGGCCGGGAATCGAACCCGGATCAACTGCTTGGAAGGCAACTATGCTGACCATTACACCACCAACGCTGGTACTATGCATTACATATTTCTAGATTGTAATATTCATACTATTCATATTTACTCAAGTGGTATAAAGTAAATGAATACTTTAACACATTTTGGGAAGAAAGCAAGCACGAAAACGTAATGTGTTTGATGATAATTAAATTAAACTTGCACGGAGAAAAAAATATTCTACAATATTACCAGATTTTATTGTACTTATGATTCTGGTGTAGGAGAACAGATTTCAGCTATTGTTTACAGATTTTATTTTAATGACAACAAGTCATATTTTTGTTAATACTAAAATATTCTAGTTAAAATATTCTAGTACACGAAAACTTTGATATTGTAGTGGTTACTATCTAATAGTTACAGAGTAAAATATGCATTTAGCGTCCAACAGGTTTTGTATACTACACAAAATTTGTTTCCTACGATACTAGGTAAATGGTAATAGGTACTAGAAATTATGTTGTACAGAAGTAGAATTTTATATTAATGTGTAAAAATGTGTGTATAGTTGTCACATATAATACAATATTCTGTTACACGGAACTAGATTTTTTTCTCCGTGTGCTATTTATATTGCATGTCAAAATAAATAATATTTGCATACGGGCATGCAAATATTATTTAAAATAACAAATTCCACCAAAGATATTTCATGTTTTTTTTTTCATAAATGGGTTTCAGATCTATGAAACCGCCAAGCCATACTTTTTAAACCAGGGTGTAGAGTTAGTAAAGTCAGGGCTTAGGGGCTTGGCTTTTCCTGGGATCTGATAACTTTTTTACAGCAAAAGTGTTATGAGCTTGTGAGTCTTGGGCGCCAATTTTACATGAAATGTTTTTGGTGGGATCTCATTTCTTTTTGTAAGGTGCCCTAGTTTTTTTAATTTTGTTGTGCTGTTCCGTTTCTTGAGCGTCAGTTATTTATTTTTGCCTCTTTCTTGTTGGCTTATTCTTGTAGGTATACTACTAGGAATTCTCGGGAAGTAACTTAGTTTTACTACTTATATATACCTACAGATCCCCCCCCCTTTATTGGGGTGGGAGGGTGAAAGTTACAGATTTCTTAATATTTATGTTCTTTGTATGTAAATCCTAAGCTCCATGCCAAATTTCAGCTTTCTATGATATCGAGGAGTACTCTAAGGTTTTGATGTGGGAAAACCCATACAAACATCCATCCCCTAATTTATAGGGTGGGGGAGTGATTTACTAAAAGTCTTGAAATATGTATTTTATTATTTATAATTAGAAGTCCCTATATCAATTTTCAGACCTCTAGCATCAAAATTTGCGGAAGTCGCATACAAACTTCCATCCCCTAGTTTAAGGAGTTGGGGGTAAAAGCTCCAAGTTTTAGATTTTTTTGTTGGTTCAAAAACGACGGAACGCTTCGTCGTTTGATACCATTGTAGATATATTATTTTAACGAATTCACTGTTTGCAATTAACGTGTTTTTTTTTACTTTTACCCAGTGCCTTGAACGCACAAACTCATCTTTTATGATTTCCGTTTTCCCTTTCGCGTTACGGAATCCAAAAAAAATAACGGACAGTTATCTCTCCCTAGATACGGACAGCCTCATAAGCTAACCGGGCCCCTGAGCGTTGACTACCCCCATTACAAAAACGGCTGAATTTCTTCAGGACTCCTTTATTAATTCCGTCTTTATTACCAACCGGAAAGGGTCATTTACTACATCTTTCGATTAGCAGTTATGATAAGCTACAGCGAGGTTAAATATAACCTAAAAATTTTATGTTTGAGACAAGCTTTAGTTGCCGACTGTACTTTTTTTGCACAGTCATCATCTGCTTATCAAGACAAATCCAACGAGCCCAAACATGACGGGTTTATTGTGTGTAGTTCAGGAGTTCCTGTGACCACCTTCCGTCTCCAAGACCATCTCAATGACACCATAATATTGCATTGTCATTGGGTATCCCAAATTTCAGCCCATTCCATTAACGGGAACTGGTTCAAAATTCACTTGCAAGATTTGGCCTAAACACATACATACAACATACAATGCAAGTTAATTAAAAGCTTGTAAAATATAGGGCTCTTTAATATGACTTTCTTTATTGATAATAATTTTATAAGAAGTCATGCTTAACCTAGTTTGTATATAATATTGATGAATAGGAATTATTCGCAAAATGCATTTTCTCTTTGCTAAGTCTATTTCAATTGTAGTTGTCACTTGAGAATGTTGTAGTTCTATCTCTCAACGTATCAATCTCTTTATTTTTCAAAATATAAACTGTTTGATTGTTCTTCTATATTAAATATAATCTTATTACTAAGCAGGAAAGATAGCTTTTTGAATCGCGGATACGTTGTTTTGTTTGAATGGCTGGTTACGCAACCCGGACGCCAACCGCCTCAGTCTTCTTGTTAACTGCTTGATTTTTGTTCGTTTTTTTTTGTTTAAATAGTTTTATTTTTCCTAGAGCTACGGGCGATCCACAGACACCCACCCATACCCCATATTGTCTGTTAGGCGATCTTACCGATGACGTTTTGATTTCAAAAGTTCATTTCAAGAGAGGACTTTTAATACTCGCTAGTGATTATAACGATACTCTACAACTGACGTGTACAGTGTTCTTAAAAAGTCTTTTGGTTTCGGGTAAAGTCGGTAAGACTAGCATAAGAGCGGATGGTAGCGAGTGAAATCATATCAATGTATCTATTTGAGAAACAAATACTTAAACTTAACATAATTATAAACTATCAAACCACTAAATACACAAAGGAATGAAAATAACGGAAAAGAAGCTTAACTATTAAAAACCACTCCAATCAGCTGATTAGAGTAAATTATTCATTCTAATCTGCAACAGAAATCCATTCGACAAGGGTTGATAACTCTGTCCAAACATCTACTCTGCGCGCACCCTATTTAAGATGTAAACACATAACTATAGGTAAAATCCCGCATAAGGGTAGGTTCAGTCGACGCGGCGAGGAGCCGCGGTACGGACGCGGGGTGGCGTTGCTATCGCCATCATTAAAAAAAAAACCAAACCACATTTTAATTTTTTTACCACCTCATAACCTCCCTCAATACTCTTTTTTACATCAGTGGCTTTAAAAAGTGGCCAGTTATGTAACAGTTATATGTAAAACACCCGTTTTTTTTCTCATTACGCTTAGTTTGCTTTAATTGTGGTGAAGTGAAGTCAGTTTGTCATGCCTTGGATGTTGCGATAACCTATGTAAGTTCATAGTAAAATCAATACGTTACATGCTCAGACTGTGTGGATGATTTCATCCAATGAAGATTGGTCAACAAAGAATTTAATATCCGGGGAACATGGAAAGATACTATCAAAGTATCAATGTATACGGAATCATACATCTTTTGCAATTTGGTGATATTTTCAAAGAAGAATTTAGGAAATAAAATAGGTATAAATACTGTAGTAATGTTAAAAATATACTTAAACAAGTATTCCTTGAACAATCCTAGAATCTTAAATGGCGAGAATCAAGTTTCAACTGTAAAGAAACAAAAAAAGCCACTTCCGACCAAAACACGCTACATTCTACCAATTATTCACACAACATAACGTGCATTTAAAACAAAACTGTACCTATCATCTAATTTGACACTAACCTCAGTATAAAACACTAGCTACTTTAGCAATCTTGTATATACTTCAACCTCATCTAAATCTCATCTTCTTATCAGCTTACCGTAGAGATTGTGGTTAACCTTTACCAAAAGACATCATTTCAAGATAGAAGCTTAAATTCTGAACTTTCCAACAAAATCTTGCGTTACAGTATTTTTCAATTCTTGCATACTTACTGGATTGCGGATTTACTGAACGCGACGAGGAGCAGGTGCAGTATAAACCCAGTCGGTTATGGTTATCTGCATAACTTATTCATACCAAGTTATTGTGGGGGAAGGGGGAGAAAATGTCACGAGTTCGCTTTGAATTGTCGAGAAATACGATGCGGTATTCGAATTGAGTTTTGGAAATTTAAGAGGACTGTGAACCAACTGCGAAATTTAGCCTTTTCATACAAACGGCAATAACGTTTTCCACCCCCTAAACGTTAATCGAATTCGACCAATTTTTGATATGTGGTCAGTCGGAACAAAAACTATGTCCGTACGTTTCGTTTTTTAAAATATTGATTAGTTATAAAGAGATTATGGCTGAAATTACTTTTGTATGAAAACAATAAAACGGGAATAATTCGAAATTTATTAATAATATTGAAAAAAAAAACGAAACGTACGGACATAGTTTTTGTTCTGACTGACACCGTATCAAAATTGGTCGAAATCGGTTAACATTTAGGGGGTGGAAAACGTTATCGCCGTTTGTATGGAAAGCTGTCACCTCACAACCCTCTAATAATATTTGGACCTAATGGAAGCGTAAGCGTTCTCTGCTTAGGTAATAAAATGTGTAGAGATAAATATATTCAGCTTTCAGAGTGTAAGCTCATACAAATAAATAATAATTGCGTTCGATGTTAAAACGTACATGCGTAACATGCGTGCGTATTTTTTTTATTAACAAGAATACGACAATGGGTCCCATCAGAACGTTATATTATGGTATTAAATTGGAGACTTTAATAGAAATGTTAGTTTTGTTTAGTAACTTATTCTTTTTGAATCAAAACAAAAGCTTTTTAGAGTAAAAATTACAACAAAGTGATGTTTAAGTACTCGTTTAAGAATTCATTCTCTAAAAAGGCAAAAACAGATCAACATTCGTTTTCTACATCTCTTTTTAAATGTTTAATTAAAGTTTGTCTCATCGTTGCTTAGACTAAAACACGAATTTATGCGAAAAGTAACAAATTTAATTAAGGAATTCCAACTAAGTAATTGGGATAAATTCAAATTATGCCGTACGCCGCAATTATTGTTCCATTTCAATGGCCGCGGCAAACGTCTATTGTTACCGAATAACATTATTTGCCGTATTTGATTAATTGTAGGCTTTAGTTCGAAGGGAAATGCAAAATATTTTTAAGCTTTGTGTATTGTGTTTTATTTGATAATGGCTATGTCGGTTTTACGCCACAATGAAAAATTAGTAAATGGTAGGATAAATATTAATTCAGAAGAAATTAAAATAAATCAAATCTCATTATTTTTTTACATTATTATTCTTAATAATCAAAATAATCCAGCCTATATACGTCACACTGCTGAACACAGGCCTCCACTCACAACGAGAGGGTTTGGGCTACAGTTCCCACGCGGGCCCAGTGCGGATTGGGAACTTCGCACACACCGTCAAATTGCTTATTATTTGTATTTAAACTAAATTTTTGTATATATGTGTGGTTTGTACACTCGTACATAATAAAATAATAGATATATTTTAATAATTAATTAATACAAATACCAGGTAATTAAGAACATTTATTTATTAATAAAAAATGTATGCGTCGGCCGGGAATCGAACCCAGATCAACTGCTTGGAAGGCAACTATGCTGACCATTACACCACCAACGCATTAGGTTTCAACAATGAATTCTACCGTTTTATTGTTTGTAATAATATTTATTCAGCTGGTTCAGCAGTAAAAATAAAACACCTCCCAATTTTCGAAAAACTAGGTACATCAACATTTGACAGCTGTAAGAAAATAAATATCTCAATATTAGCGGTTTGTGTCATAATATCAAGCAAGCCTTCTTGTGTCATACACATCTGCTGATTTAACTATTGTGTTATGAATTTCAATAGAATTTCAAGAGAGATAATTTTTTCATCTTTATAATTTAATAATGCGGCATGTTGTATGACCTTCTGTGAGTAACATACGATACTCAACTGGCTGAAAATCAGCACTATAGGCACAATCTAATATACAGGTTGTCCCATAAACCAACGTCAAACCGTCAAGGGCTGATAGAGCAGCTAAAAAGCTATCGATTTAATTCGTGTGTGTGTTCAGCGATTTTTAATAGTTTCGGAGATATTGATCATTATAATCTGAATTTTTGTAATTTTCCCTTATGTCCATGTAACGAAAAATCCTTAATTTGATGTTTTATTTCAGAAGTTTTTCAGTGGTAATTTACATTATTAGAATCATTACGAATCAGCGAGGTATACAAGACATCATATTAATAATCCCCTACGGAAACATATAACAAAGCGCCACCTCCAGTACAAGTTGAACTTTCAACTCGGAAACTGAGTTTAACTCGAAGGCGGTGATTAGTCAAAAGACTGGGCATCTGTCAAACGTCATTTGCACCGGGCCATTCATACAATGACTTAGTACTTAAATTACGTACTTAGTGCCGTTCAAAAGAAATTAAATATTTTGTAAGGAAACTCATAAAGATAGGCAGTTTTCTGTATGTGCGATATTAAAACTCGGTTCCCGTAAATTTTTGCCTGAAAAAGTAAAAGTAATGTACAAAGTTGTTATGAAACTATAATTTTTGCACGCGAGCAACATAGTTTTACATTATATATAAGCACCGTATATGCTTGTAAAATTGAAGTGATTATATTCAGCATAGTAAATACGAGGTAATTAAAATTTTAAACTTTAATTAAAATAATATGCGTCGGCCGGGAATCGAACCCGGATCAACTGCTTGGAAGGCAACTATGCTGACCATTACACCACCAACGCAGGTTTTTGATGTAACAAATTTAACCAAATGTTCATCAATTCAGTTATAAATCGTGTGGCTTCTAAATTTCTTTATAGTTGTCATTTTTATTTCCGAGATTTATATATTATTTTAATAATATTTTATCTGATATAATACCATTGGTTTGGGGCTCATGATTTTCATAATAACATATAGTATAGAGGTACATATAAAAATATTACTAAATAAATGGTAAATTTTAAATTCTCTCTTTTCTGAAACATCGTTAAAATACACGTAGTTAATTATCTAGTTAAATAATTTAATCGCAAATAGCAGGTAATTAAATTCAAAAATTTGTTAAAATAATGTGCGTCGGCCGGGAATCGAACCCGGATCAACTGCTTGGAAGGCAACTATGCTGACCATTACACCACCAACGCTGATGTCTAGAGATACAAAAGTAACAAACATTAATGTGTTACTCATTTGTAATAATAATTAAATACAAAGTAATTAAACTTGATTGTCTTACTCAGGTTGTATTAATTACTAGTTAATCAAATTAAATGTCCAATAAAATTATATGCGTCGGCCGGGAATCGAACCCGGATCAACTGCTTGGAAGGCAACTATGCTGACCATTACACCACCAACGCTGCTATAATTAGTAACAGATTTTCATACCATATCGATCGAATGACGTAACAAGATATGGGAAAGCAGATGATATTGCAAAGCTGTTTAATTTCCCAAGATAACTTGTTGAAACTACTCGCATATTTCCAAGAAATAACTCCAATGTCGTGATTTATTTATTGCCGACTTAATGAACCTAGGCATCAAGTGGAAATACATTTGATTTAAAGAAAAACCGATCAAATGCGAGTCGGACTCGCTCACTGAGGGTTCCGTAATTTAATTGTATGCAATAAGTTCCATTTTGACTTGCCTAAATTTTAGCACAGCTATTTAAAGTTTTTTGTCAATATATCGAAAACTATAAATTTTAAACACTTTGTTTTATTTTTTACTTAAAATATTATCTATACTATAAGATAGAAATTTTTCAGATTTTTCGGTACCTAAATAATATTTGGAGATAAGAGGGTACGGTCAGTTTTTAAAACCTGTTTTTTTTTTAAACCTGAGTGGAGCTCGACTCCGGCCTCATAGAGTCTGACTTTATCTCTATACCATGACAATAAAGGTTAATAGAGTATGAAGCCATAAAAGCTTGACTCCACTCAATCAAATCGACTGATCAATCCGATTAATACGGTCAATCAGATTGAAGCACTAATTCACCTTCACTTATTCGGACCGGTTTCCGGCACGAGCCGGATTAAACCGGATATAGGCGGATATAGCTAGAGCGACGCGATGCCTGTTGGGAAATATGTCAGAGTGAGCAGGTGTTGGTGTACATATATGAATGTGTTGAGGTACCTTTGATCTTCGATCGTTAGAATAACCTTACTTTTAAAATCAACGCCATGTTATCCGTTTACAAAGACAAACGGACCTATTGGTAAACGTTTTATTTTAAATACGCTACATATTACGTAGACGTAGAAAGAAAAAAAAGAAAGTAAGAAAGAAAAACATTTATTCACAATAACAACATAGGTACTGAAATAATAATTAAAAATAACACAAAAAGGAAAGAGAACAGAGATAGTGGGAAATTGTTGCGAAACGGACCCAGCTCAGCATGTGCTGGCTGTGAAGTCAACGCTGGTCTTCCGCTGGGTTCGCTCGGTGAAGACACAGTAGACATACAACATTAGGTAAGGTTAGGTTAGACGTGTTACACGTCTAACAGTAAGTGACTTTATGACACCGTAAAATGAACGCTCGAAAGTTTCATTCGAAAATGAAAATGAAACGGTAAATCTTTATTTTTGGTACAGCGAGCCTAACATGCATCACAAGAATAAAAGATTTATTAGTTTTTATTACTAAGCGACTACAGCGATTTTAACTTTTTTATAGCGATTTTATCAAGTCGGGACACCTATTTTAAACCTTAAGCGTTCAGTCTTACATTAGAATATGGAATAGATGTATTCATTTCCCTGGCATTTGTCAAATTTTATATCGTGCATACATGCTAAGCCCGCAAGGGTTGGTTGTGACGTCATTCCCCGTTATTTTTTTTTACCGCCCTTCTTACGTCGTTTCAATCACTTGCTTCTCAAAATCTCGCTTTCACTCTTAGAAGAGAGGACAGAAGTCCTCTGTACCAGTTATTCACCAATAAAATAAGCCACACCAATGCATTCGTTACATTAGAAAAGAAACCCTGAAAAAATCCACTTTAATACATTTCCATTGTATAATAAAATAGAATAAAATATCCGCACAGCGTTCCATTCACGTTCCATTCCAGTCAATTTGTAAGCCCCGCGGGAGCGTATATCTCAATAATTTTGTCCTTGTCCCACATTCGCGTAATGCCCTGCAGCTGAAGACACGCCGTCTCGCTCACCAGGGTAATCTAATAGATGTTGAAATGCCGCTTCCATTTTATGCGGCCCTGGTACATCAAATTTGTTTTAAGGAAAGAGACGTCCCATCTAGTAAAAAAAGCAATAGTTTTTTTTGTAATTCGTTTATTCGACGCTCAGCTCAACGGCAATCATATCGAGATACCGTGATCGTGTCTGTAAATATTATACAGCTGTAGGAACAATCACGAGCTTTAATTTGGAACCTGCCTGGCTTCTGTGCCGACCGAAAACCCTGGACGCGCTTAGATCGGTTTCGGTCTAACCACGGGAAGACAAATCACCACCTGCACAAGTGGGGATTGAGGGAGTCACCACAATGCGACTGCGGAGCACCTGATCAGACCCTCTCCCACGTGGTAAATGATTGCCCACCTCGCTGTTTTCCTGGAGGCATGGAGGAGCTACATAAATTTACGCCCGCCGCAGTAAACTGGCTGAAACACCTGGACATTGACGTTTGATCCATGCAGGATGATTGCCATACACATGATGATGATTTGGGACCCACTTTAGGTCCAAAGTCAATCTGACATTCTTCAGCAATAAGGTGGAGTTTCCTGTAAGTTACAAATGATTTGGCATCTCTAATGACATTGACAACTTCAAGCAATATTTTTTTTAAAATGGGTACCAAATTAATGCTCGTGACCGTACCTGCTGCCTCGGCAGAGTTGCTTCGACTCACTGCGTCAGAGAATCCAGGGTTCAGGGTTAGGTCAGCGCTTCCATATCTTTTTTCTGGCATCTGACAGATTAAAGGACGATTTCCACCAACCACACGTCACAGCAACGGATTTTACAATCTCTAAACGAAATTAAACTGTCTACACAGTAATTAAAGTCTATATTACCAAGCCCGCTTGGCAGCGTGACGCGGAATCTGCCCGCTCTCAAGAAGCTGTGCGCGACTTTGTAATATATACTTTAAATACTGTGTAGACAGTTTAATTTCGTTTAGATTGTAAAATCAGTTGCCGTGCCGTCCTTTCGGTGGAAATCGTCCCTAAGCAACCTGTACGAGAATTCTACTCGTAGCTGGCTAATAACAAGAAGCAATTAGTAAATTTTTGAAATTGGTTAGAAAAAGAAAATAGCAATAAATTTAGGGTTCCGTATCAAAATAGTAATGGTGAGACTTCGTTGTCTGTCTGTCCGTCCGTCCGTCTGTATGACATAGCAGTTTTTCTCAGCGACATGTAAAAAAATGAAACTAATCTTAACCAAAAAATCTGAAAAATTCTGAATAACTAAAAAGCTTTGAAAATTCGTGTTTAATTTAGGCAACTCAAAATAGACCAGAACTTATTGCATACGGATTAAAGTACATAAAAAGGTACATTTTTGAAGTGCGGACTTAAATACGGAACTCTCGGTGTGCGAGTCCGACTCGCACTTGACCGGATTTTTTTTCAATCAAACGTGACAATAGAACAAATTGATATGAAAGCAGCACAATCGAACCTCAAATTTTCCGATGCCAAATAACAGCTGAATAAATAATGAAAGACGATTTACCAAAATTATTTGATCTTACATTTGTAGAGCGCTTTATTAAACAATAGGTCTTCATATTTTGGCATTTATCAAAGGTGCAATTAAGAAGTTTAATGCTGAATTAGTATTATTCAAAATATATAAAAAAAACTTATAACACGCGTATCTTTTTGGGGGTTAAATATATGTGGATTTATTGTGTTTATAAATAAGGAGGTAACCCTTCAGACGTGCGACACGAAATTAGTTTCCCGTTGGTATTGAGAACTAGTGAAGGCTGTCGGATCGCATTTGTCGGGGTGTAAAACTATGGGCGGATCGTAAAGGCGGCGGTGACAGATCTTATAGGAGATAGGGACGAGACCGTATCGATATTTTTTTACGGCACGATGATATTTTTTTACATGTTTTGTACTCACGTTCTCGAAAACGGCTCTAACGATTTCGATGAAATTTGCAACATAAGGGTTTACGGGGGCCAAAAATTAATCTAGCTAGGTCTCATATCTGGGAAAATTCGTTTTCCCCGTATTTTCACACAAAAAGATTTGCCGCTGCCGCCGTCTAAATAGACTGATAGAGCATTGGCCTTCTACGCCAAGACAGCGGGTTCGAACCCCAGCTATGTACCGGTTTTTTTTTTGTTTTCTTTTTGTTTTTGTGACGACGCTCCGTCTCCCAGGTACTGAATGATTATTGGTTCCCACGTTGAGCGGATGGCCCGTTTTCAACAAACGAGGTCTCGTTAGATTTGCTTCGCGTCGCTGTCACTAGGTACATGAATTATAAATTTTAAAATGGCGGATTTAAAAATTTGTGATTAGACCGATTAGTTGTTCTACAATCCTACTTATCTTAGTAATATTAAATTTGGATGTTTGTGTTTGAATAACACCGGAATGGTTGAACCGGATTTAGATCAAAGTAGGGACACAGAAAGCTCTTGGATTGACACAGGAAACTTGATAGTTTTTTTTAAGGGAACAATTTTAAACGACTAAGCAGAGAAGTCGCGGACATAAGCTAGACATAAAAGACGACACATTTAAAATATGTACTTGGGTTTTTATTGCATTTTGGTTGACTTGTTTACCAACATAGCTCAGCTGGAAAGGAAACGCGTACATCACTAGCGTGTCGCAGTGCGGCGTAATGTCGATAAATTTTATCGAGCGATAGTGTCGCTGTTCACGGGTGATGTAAAATATCGGGTAATCGTGTTGGATCTAAGTCGATAATATTCCTTATTACTTTCCACGGATAATCTTAAGCATTTCGCTGACACGTCCGAACAGCTACGTGATTGTTTAAACCACCCACTATTCATTCAGAGTGTTTAAAATGCGTGCACGAGATATAATTTGACAGGTGCTAGGGAAATAAATACATCTATTCCTTATTCTAACGTAAAACTTAACGCTTAAGGTTTAAAATAAAAGTGTCTCGTACTGAGTTTTATTACCTTTTGTTCATCATCATCATCATCATCATAAGCTGCAAGACGTCCACTGCTGGACAAAGGCCTTTCCTAAGGTTTTCCACAACGATCGGTCCTCTGCTGCTGTCATCCAGCGGTTTCCCGCGACCTTTATCAGATCGTCGGTCCACCTTGTGAAAGGCCTGCTGACACATCGTCTCCTGGTTCGCGGTCGCCACTCTAGAACCTTTCCGCTCCAACGGCCATCGGTTCTATGAGCAATGTTCCCCGCCCGCTGCCACTTAAGGTTTGCTATTCGGTGAGCTATATCAGTTACTTTAGTTCTCCTGCGGATCTCCTCATTCCTGATTCGATCTCGCAAGGAGACACCCAGCATAGCTCTTTTCATCGCCCTTTGAGTGACCTTGAGCCTTCTTATGAGGCCCATTGTAAACCTTTTATTACTAAGCGAATATTGCGATTTTGTCACTTTATTCTTGTGATGCATGTTAGGCTCGCTGTAGGGCTAAACAATATGTGGGGGATTGATGAACACTTTAACGGGCAACCCTATGCAAAGGACCTTCGATCTATAGCTCTCGACTTGCTCTTGTTGTTAAAACCTATTTGAATTAAAACTGCTGTTCTAAACTAGCTGCCATCTCAATTTTTCTTGTACGTCACTAGTGAGATTTATGCTATCAAAGTTTGACATTTTTACTGCAAAGAAGTTTTTTTTGGCCTTTATTTCCATATTTTTTACTTATAAAAACCTTTGATGATTTATTGGATAATATTAATTAAAATATTTAGATGTACTTTCCATATAAATTGATGCCAAGATGAAAAATTAGACACAATATTTGTGTTTCTTTTTAATGCATGTCCTTAAAAAATAATAAAAAGAAGAATTTTAAGATTCTATTAGATAGAATAGAAACAAATATAAATGTTTGGATATTTACCTACAGATTTTTTCATACGTTTACATTCAGTTTTGACTGAGTTCGCAGAACCTAAACTTCATCGAAAATGACCGTTTTGGCCTCTTAACCAGTGGGCTTATTATGGATGTGGATAACCGTTAATCTGTCTCTTTCTGACCAGTAAATCCGAGCGTGATAGATGATTCAGGGGCAGCCCAAAGGCCTAGAGATAAGAACTAGATCAATTTGTGTGAATCTGTCCCTTATGTTTATTATAATAATATAATAATCCAGCCTATATGCGTCCCACTGCTGGGCACAGGCCTCCACTCACAATGGGAGGGTTTGGGCTATAGTTCCCACGCGGGCCCAGTGCGGATTGGGAACATCGCACACACCGTCAAATTGCTTTACAGGTGTGTGCAGGTTTCCTCACGATGTTTTCCTTCACCGAAAAGCTCATGGTAAATTTACAAATTATATTTCGCACATAAATTCAGAAAAAACTTAGAGATGCGAGCCCGGGTTTGAACCCACGACCCTCTGCTTAAGAGTCGGCAAGTCAAACCATTAGGCTACCACGGCTTTATCCCTTTGTCACTTTATGTTTATTATTTATTATTATTTCCAAAGCACGGCAATTTCAACGTAATCGTCACCGTCTTAGAATTATCTGCATCGTATCGAGTTGGGAACAATAAGCTGTCGCATTGCAGCGCGAGCGCTGCCAACGGCCTTAATTTATACACCACTGCATTCGCTGCATGTGTTCGATGCACGGAATCACAATAATTATATAATAATTAATTAATTCGCTGCATGTGTTCGATGCACGGAATCACAAAAATTACCTAATTAATCAATTCGCCGCATGTGTTTAAAGCACGGAATCACAATAGTTAATAATTAATTAATTAATTCGCTACATGTGTTTGAAGCACGGAATCACAATAATTAATAATTAATTTGGCTTGAAATTAGTGGGACAAAATAGTCTAACGAAGCTTATGTCTCTAAATTTTTTTATTATGTTTTATGAAAACCGCCGTTATAACACGTCATATTGTGTAAAAAAAATCAACCGGCTATTACAGTTCAAAATATACAATTCGTAAAATACGTTACAAGACTGCGAAGCATCTTTTATTCGTAACTTTAACACTAAATCCAGAACATATACACTAAGTACAAGTAACAAGTTCCAGTACTAATCCACTAAACTTCCTAGAAGCCAATTGAGTAATTCGTGCGAGTCGTCGGCTAACAAGCTAGTGGCTTTTGTAAACTAACTCGCTTGCTAATTACTGTGGGCAAAGAAGGTAAACCCAGGCTTTTTACCTAAACGCGAACAAGGGTGAAGTGTCTTTATAGAGGGCGTAATGGTGGCAAATGTATTTGTTTTCTATAGAGAAGGGCAAAATTAGAACACAGCGGGCTCAGCATACCTACATATCTACACGAGATAAAATTGGCTATATGACTACTGGTCAAATCAGCAACTCTTAAGCAGAGGGTCGAGCCTGGGCTCGCACCTCTAAGTTTTTCGGAATTTATGTGCAAAATATAATTTTTAAATTTACCATAAGCTTTTCGGTGAAGGAACACATCGTGAGGAAACCTGCACACACCTGCAAAGCAATTTGACGGTGTGTGCGAAGTTCCCAATCCGCACTGGGCCCGCGTGGGAACTATAGCCCAAACCCTCTCAGTGGGACGTAGTATATAGGCTGGATTATTATTTATTATTCAACATCGTAGTTCACACAGGGAGTGTTTGCGCACTTTCTTTTTACCGACCTGTGTGTTTTAGAGATTAGAGCCTGCGAGTGTCGAAGGTTCTGATTAGCGACGCCGTTGTAATTGTTTTCTTTCCGAAGACGTTGTAGCACCATGGATGTAAGAAGAAAGGGCGCATTACCTCAAACTGGAATAAAAGGCCTCTCATTGAAGGCCTACTTCTTCTAGCTCTAAGCTCTAAATGCTCAAATTTTTTTACGATGTAGCGAGCTCACCCAGAAGATGCCTTCACCCTAGCTTTAAATAGGTTCAAATTGTATGCACTCGGAAATACCGACGCCGGAAGCGCATTCCACTCTTTTGCAGTACGCATTATGAAAGATGATGCAAAGCGTTTGAAAACGGAATTTGTAATTGAAATTGATATTATTTATTTTATGCGATTTTAGGTGATTATTATTACGACGTGAATGGACTAGTGATGCATGGTGACCCTGCCTGCGAAGCTAGCTGTGTTGAATCAGGGCTTGATATAACGTTAAAAAGTTGCTAACGTTACCCGCTGATCGACTGATAACGTTAGCAAAATATATCGTTAAAATTTTGTTAATAATATTTTAGCGTTATTTTTACTGGTAAATTGAGGTAACGTTAAAAGCAACGTATTGTTAGTATTAATGTTATTTTACGAACGTTATCCGCATTCATCAACCGCTTGATTTAATGTTATTTTTAATGGTATTTATCATTAATTTAACATTGTAAAGTAACGTTAACAAGCCCTGTCTTGAATTTGATTCCCGGTAATGTTAGTGCGAGTTTTCTTTTCTTCATTTTTGAGTATTACAAAGCTCTAGGCTTGTACCCATAGGTAATAGACAACGATAAACATACTTATAAAGAAAACACCTTAAATACATAAAAGATATCCAAGAGTCAGAAACAAATACTCGTCGTACTACATAAATATGATTGGTTCAAACCGAAAATCGAACCCGAGACCGCTAGCTTCGTAAGTAGTAGGGTCCTTTGGCCAACCGCGTCGTGTCACTTGTTATTTTTAACCCCCGACGCAAAAAAGAGGGGTGTTTTAAGTTTGACGTGTATGTCTGTGTGCATATCTGTGTATGTATCTGTGTGTACCTGTGTATCTGTCTTTGGCATTGTAGCTTCTTATCGGATGGACCGATTTTGATTTAGCTTGTTATATTGGGAAGGTAATCTTAATCGATAGTGTTCTTAGCTTGGTTTGATGAAAATCCGTTAAGCCGTTTAAAAGTTGTCTGTTATCTGATCCCGATTTTGGCGCGAGTTTTTTAATACTCGAATTCTAGTGACGAAGCTTCTCCAGCTATGTTATTCTGTTAAGACATCGTCGTTCAGTTCTACTCAGTCGATGAATAGCCGGCGAGTTTACGTAGTCCGTCGTAGCTGGTTTCACAGACGACCAGCTGTGAAACCAGCGACTAAATGAATGTGCAGGCAGTTGAATGTCATTTACCCACCTTGACGGCCGACGTAAATTCGCCGGCTATTATTCATCGATTGAGTAGAACTAAACGACGATGTGTTAGCAGAATAACATAGGAGTGAATATGTACATGTGCCCCATATATGGGTCACATATGGGTTACTAAAAAAACAAGATTTTGAAGTGTTTAGTTTACATTTTGTTTTATATACATACTGAGCAAGACATTATAGTACATAAGTACTGATTATATGATCCTTTGTTGGTCGAAATAAAATGTTTTTAATTTTAATAGTGATTGAAGTTTAGCTGGACTTACGAGGAAATTGAAACATTTTGTATGGGGACTGTGAAGGTGTTAAAGTAAGACCTTTCATAGCTTCATGTTACCTTTGTCCTCTGAATTCTCTTCTTGCCGCTAACCAGCCACTTCCGAAGTTAAAAAACAAAAGAATGGTATCATGACACGCCAGTTTCTATAACGTGACGACGCGGTTAGCTTAGTTGGTAGCGACCCTGCCTATGAAGCTAGCGGTCCCGGGTTCGAATCCCGGTATGGGCAAATATTTGTGTATTGAGCGCGAGTTATTGTTCCTGAGTCATGGGTGTTTTCTTTGTATTTATATATGTATTTTTCTATTAGTATGTTTATCGTTGCCTAGTACCCATAGTAGGTACAAGTCTAGAGCTTAGTTTGGGAGTAGGTCAATTCTCTGATATTATTTTTTATTATTTTAACTGACGTTCTGTACGTTAAGAGGTTAGTACAATTTAAGAAGGTTTTAGCAGTCAATTATTATAAATACCATTCATCAAATCAAACATTTCTCTGTTCTCTATTACACGACTATCCAAAAGGAGTGTAAAGTTTTCAAGATTCATGCATGTACGTACCTATATGTATATGTTTGTGAGTTTCTTTATTACACCGTAACTTCTTAATATTACGTCGGGGGACATAGGCTAGGTTTTAGTCGGGCGGACGGAACCGTCAGTATAAGTCCGACTCGCGCTTGACCGGTTTTTCTTTTACAACTCGGCAGTTTTTTTAATTTCCCGGTCTAGTGGAATGAAGCGTATCTCAGAGCTGGGTAACGACGACGCCATTTCTTTTCTTTCCGTTTCCGTCGATTTGTTGTTATTGTAACGAGTTGTTTTGTCGAGTTTCATACTCGGTTTAGTTTTGAGTTCATCTTTTTTTTAACTTTGATAGAATGAAGTAGTTCCTGTGGTTGAATATGTTCTTAAATTGCTGATTTTGAAGGTGTCTTTTTATTTTGATGTGTGCTTGATTGTTTGTATTTTTTGATGTTGTTTTGCGATGAAGTTGTTTTTTTGTTGCATAGAGAAGGCAAAAACGGTCAAGGGCCTGATCCATAGTTATTCGGTATCTCAGAGACCCATAGATACTTGTCAAGCAGTACACAAGCTGTATAAGAGCTTACCTTCTTCTTATTTAAGAGATATGCTCTTGTCGGTGAAGCTCAAAGCAAGCCCTCCATTTTGTTCGATCCCAGGCCGCCTCTTTGATGTTTTGATACGACCTGAAAATAAATAAAAAAATAGCTCTTAAAATGCTGAAACTAGAGTTATAATGGCTGTACAAACTCTTATACAGCTTTTGTGCTGCTTGGGTTGCAATCTCAAGACTACGAATGCTTTGTCGATCACGAGGACAAACATATCAAAGGATTGATGGCGAGTGGCACAGGCATATTTACTAATCCTACCATCCTACTAATACTATAAATACAAAAGTTTGTGTGTGTGTTTGTTACTCTTTCACGCCGCAACGGCTGGACGGATTTAGATGAAATTTGGAATGGGGATAGCTTATACCTTCAATTAACATATAGGCTACTTTTCAGTCTGGAAAATTTTAAAGTTCCCGAGGGAGTAGCGATAAACGACTTCTACGCCGACGGAGTCGCGGACGGAAACTAGTTTATTTACATATTTTTAACTGTAAATTACTGACAACGCTCTAGGTAATAGATAAAGATAAAAAAGATAAAAGATATTTATTCAGTAAGTAGGCCGCACGGGCACTTTTACACGTCAAAATCTACCAGCGCTTCCCAAGAGGAGACCATTGCTGAGAAGAAGCGCCGCAAGAAACTCAACAGTTAGTCATTTTTTAAATAAAACTTAAGACAATAATACTACTTATTCTAGCATTATATAAAACTATAAAAATAATGTAAAATATCTGCGTAGTTCTGCAGGAAAAGATTGGAAGTCGCAATAGTAGGT
The DNA here is from genome assembly GCA_963241965.1 of Tortrix viridana. Classification (NCBI taxonomy): domain Eukaryota; kingdom Metazoa; phylum Arthropoda; class Insecta; order Lepidoptera; family Tortricidae; genus Tortrix; species Tortrix viridana. Next base: position 804,285 of record OY725195.1, on the reverse strand, counting down.
ATTATTGCGAAAATTACAAATAACTTATATTTTTAACCCTAAACGGACCCCTTTTAGAGCTCAGCTCGCAACACTTGATTGGCCCAATGAATTTTAACCAAACTTGGCTAAGAACACTCTCAATTAAGTCACATTAAAAAAAAACTAAATCAAAATCAGTTCAACCGTTTAGTAGTTACGATCCCACAGACAGATACTCAGATACACAAATACACACACAAATACAACACCCCTTTTGCGTCTGCCGTTAAAATATGTCATTAAAGATAGTCTTCTCCAAGACCGACCCCTAGGGGTGTCTCTGTTCGCGGCGCGTCAGAGGCAAAATTAACCGCATGTCTGCTCCGGCCTTAAATCGGATTTCTAGGATTCCAACCCCTGAAAATGGAAATTCTGGTAGAATTATCTAGAACAGTAATTATGTTAGTTCATGCGGTACCTAGTTGAAGTAAATTAAAATATTGTCAGAATAAGACAGAGAGTTTAGAATTCGGAATACGCATGAAAATATGAAAATACCGTAAAAGAGATGGCAAAAAGTGAAATTTAAATTTAAATCGGCCAAGAATACTTATAATATAAGCATTTAAAACTACTAATTAGACAGAGATCTGACTGAAGTCAGCGTGCGTGCACTACGGCCATATAAACTCCGTATTAAATTCTGTTTTGCTAGAAAGAGATAGAAACAAATATTTAATGGCTTATATTATTATCTTTGTTATTTTTATATTTATTCGAAAAATATTTTTTCTCTACTGTATGTTACATTAACGACTTTTTAATAAAGAAAAAAAAATCATGAATATTACCAATTAGGTACTAGAGCTTCCTAACCTAGCACAGCTGAATCATTTCAGTTTTTCAAACAACTTCATAAAAGGTGGTTCTCAATTCGAATGTATTTTTTTCATCAATTTTTTCCCAACTGTCATACGTCATCAAACCGACGTGCTGATGGTCTGTCCACCGGTCTATGACCTAACCTTGGCCACCTCTGTATAACCACCCTCCATGGTCTCGCCTTTTTATATTGTATTTTTATTTATTTGTCTCCAAATTAAATTCTAAAACCACCACTGTCCCGTTGGCACTCTCTAGCTAAGGAACCCTAAAAATTTCAGCAGCAAATATATTGTTCCAGCACAAAATCATACTTTTGCTAAATATTAATATACAGTTTTTATAGCCTGGAGCAGCAATGTCGAGTGAACTTTTATTTGAATCCGTATAATGTTGGAATGCAACTCTGCCCTTAGACAAAACGCCATATCCGCCATTTAAAATTCGGATCATTTTCTACTTCCCATAGGTATTTTTAAGGTTGAAAATGCAACGGGAATTGTAAAGGTATTGTTTTTTTTAAGTAGGAAGGCAGAATTCGTATGCGAAAATTAATTGTTTCGTGACTCGTCAGTAGGTCGAGTTTTAAATGACATAATTTGTATTATTATTACTTACTGAAATAATGGAGCCAAAAAGAAAATAATATATTTGAGTGATATTTGTATTTTTTTAAATCGATCCTCATTTTGACGAAGATAATTATAACACAAAAAAAATACAGTCGAATTGTGAACATTTTTGAAGTCGGTTAAAAAGATAGATTTAACATTGGAAACTACCATTTATACCATAAGGTAACCCTCTGGTATTCAGCTGCATTAGCGCTTCACATTTCATGGAAATCTCTATGAATATGCAAACGGGGCTAAATTTAAGCCGTTCCGATCAGTCGCTCGATCGGTTGGGCAACTCTTTGCTTTCGTTGATAACATTTCTCTTATGCGAGTCTAGCCGATTTTACCCGAAACTGAATCCTATTCTAAGTGCTCACGGGCTGTGTATATTATACCTGCAAATGAAAACTTCCTCCTTTCCTTTTCGCAAACAATTCAATACACGTCGTCACTGACTCGCTCAGATAGGGAAATGGATTATTCCATTTGTATACTTCTCAGATAAATAAAAACCGTATTGGTTAGTTAAACTGAATATTGACAAGTCTAAGGTCATCCTTTTTTCTATGCCGAACTCTCCAAATTCCAAATTAATAATATATAATTTTAAAATGTCATTCCTCTCAAGCTGTTTACACCGTCCTAATTATGTACCATGTTCTTGAAGTCGGAGAAAAACTAGCCCCTAAAACAGGTCTCCACCTAATTTAGGGGTCTATAGTTTCGACTCATAATTTATATGTCTAAGTACAAACCCTTAATGTAATTTTAAATTTTCAAAATTATTAAAATAATCATATGTTTAATGCAGTTACAGTGCCGAGCGCAACACAGAAAAGATTTGTATGCAATCTTACACCATTCAAAAATTTCAATTTTAAAACAACTTTTTGCAGACGCGTTTTTTACTTGAGCTTAAATTACTTCCGTAATTTTTTGGGTTGAGTCGACCCAACTAATCCCGATTTAGGGGGTAACTTCGCTTCGCTTCCCCTCTATAAACTCCAAACCCCTCATTAATGTGCGTTTCCTTTCAGAAGGGGACCATAAAATAAAACCAAAATGGCCGGCTCCAGAGAAAAATTACTATACGAACGGCGAGAGGATTATAGATATGAAAGAAGGTACGAAAACCGAGAAAACCGACAACGGAACCAATATCATAGGCCCACCCGCACCGATCACGCCGAACGACCGCGACGCAAGAACGGATACGTATATGAAGATATCTATTCAGATTTCGACGAAGCACAAGGCCGTTTATCCCTATACAGACCTATAAGACCGGAATATCTAAACCTGCCAAAGAATTACGATCAATACAACTCGCTACCACGTAGTTATTACTACGAGGACCGACAACACCATAGAAAGAAAGACTACTACGATTTTAGAATCGAGCAAGAGAGAAGAAGACCACGTGAAATTTATGAGCCTTACAAAAGAAGAACGCAAGAAGAGCGTCGATATGAGCGTAGGAACGAAAGAATCGAACCTAAAATTGAACCCAAAATCGAATATAAAACGAAAAACGTAGCCGTTTGCAAGCCTTTGCGTTTGGCTGAGAGAAATGCTAGATATTGGACTACAGATCCTCCAGAAAAGCCTAGAAAGAGGACTGATGAAACGAAGAAGAATGTGAAATTTTCAGAAGTGTCCAATTGTAACAGGAAGATGATTGTTGACGATCCCATTTGTGGTCGGAAAGTGGTTCCTGTCAGGGAGTTGGAGGTGTCGTTGGACCAGATGATACAGAACGGATACTTTGAGAAGCACAACATTCCGATATCGAGGCCGGTGAGGGAACAGATAGTGGAGGTGCCAAACGGGAAGTGCCCGGGGGCGGCACCGGCGCCCCGCCGGACGAGGCATCTTCCGCAGGTTAGTGTGATAATAACTTATAGATAAATAGTAAGAGTAAGACTAATGGTATTATTAACTCGTGGTGATGTAGAGGTATATTTTTCATAATTTAGCCCCTAATGGCAAGAAATTGGGCAACGGAGGGAAAGTGTTCGTCTTTGAAATAATGCAACACTATCTTGAAGCATCGCTATTTTTATAAGATCTTTGAAGTCACTCTGACCTGAGTCTTGTTAGCAACGAACGAACTCGCTAGCGAGCGAATCATATTAAAAAATACAGTCAGCTGGCAAATAGTGCCCTGCTATTCGTAAACTAAATGTGAATATATCCACACTGTACTTAGAAGCTACATAATGTCACCATACATAAAACACATCAATAACGGTCCCTCTCCTTACGTTTATAGGCGATGGTAAAACAGCCACAACCGTATAAGCGGCCTAAATGCCTCACATTAGGCATACAGAGGCTATATTTTGGGACCCCTTACGGTTGCACAGGGTTCTCCCTTTTTAACTCCCGACCCAAAAAGAGGGGTGCCATAAATTTGACGTGTGTATTTGTGTGCTCATATCCAGTATGTACCTAAGTGCAAGAGTAACGGGATGCATACGATACTCGTAACTCCCCACAAGGCATTCAATTTTGATCTCTATGGTATTGGTATACAAAAGTTTAAAATCTTAATTTTAAAAAAGTAATCGTAAATTTAGCAACATTTCTAACATCAACCTTTATTATTATTTTCTTAATAAAACCAAGTCCGGTCGATCCTACTGCTGAAGCTATAACTCAATATGGAGAGGTCATTACAGACATTACAGCACAGATTGGCGTAACGTCGGTCATTACGTAATATGACGTCGGTCGATACTATAACGAGACGTTTTACCTACCTCGACTGTAAAATTAAATGCATTCTTACTGATATAAATGCGAAAATGTGTTTGTTTGTTTCGGCTTTACAGTTAATCAGTGAAGGATATAGAGATAGTTTTTAGCACGGAGAAGAGGATAGGGTGTGTATCCTAGAAAATCGAACAGTTTCAGACGGAACAGCGATAAATAAAGAGTCGAAGGCAAAACCTAGTCTTAAATCTAAAGAAAATCTACAAATACAAAGACAATGTTTTTATAAATCGCGGTAGTTTTTAACAATAAGAATAAGAAAATTTCTACTAATTACACCACCAACCATCAAATTACTATTAATTATAGAAACCATAGTATAACTGCCTCACTCAGAGACGTCAATTAAGTTTTAAGTGTCATTAAAGTTGCTGCGTCTTGTTCTATTGCTATAGCAAAGACAGTGACAGCAGCTACTTTAATGAAATTTAAAACTTAATTGACGTCTCTGAGTGCGGCCGTAAGACACACCTTCGTTTGACGAAATGAGGATTAAATACAAAGTTATTAAATGTAATTAATTACTCAAACTACTGACTAAATTCCAGTTAATTAATGTAACGGTAAATAAAATTAAATGCGTCGGCCGGGAATCGAACCCGGATCAACTGCTTGGAAGGCAACTATGCTGACCATTACACCACCAACGCAGGTGTTGAAGTATGTAAAAATTGGCGATATCTACAATATCTCAAATAATGTTTTATAATGTTAAGCTGAATCAATACTATATTTATTTCAATAATTTGTTACTAATATATTGGAAACTTTTGTATATGCGTTGGTGGTGTAATGGTCAGCATAGTTGCCTTCCAAGCAGTTGATCCGGGTTCGATTCCCGGCCGACGCATGCATTTTATTTGATTTTTAATTTAATTAACTAGTAATCAATACAACCAGAGTAAGACAATCTAGTTTAATTACTTTGTATTTAATTATTATTACAAATGAGTAACACGTTTGTTACTTTAGTATCTCTAAACATCAGCGTTGGTGGTGTAATGGTCAGCATAGTTGCCTTCCAAGCAGTTGATCCGGGTTCGATTCCCGGCCGACGCAAATTTTTAATTTTATACAATATGTTTAATTAGCAGTATGGTACGTCTTAAATTACATAAATTGATAAGTATACCTTTAATTTAAACTAACTTATGGTATTTATTAATTGCGAAAAATGCGAAATGCATTGAAATACTTAATCGAATATTGGTCGAAGTAAATCTGAAATTGTAAAATAAGTTAAGGTTATTTTCGTTTCCCTTAGACCACTTTAAAATACATATTTTTGCATTTTTATTGATGCACCTAATAATATTATTTATTATGTGATTATTAGTCCATATATTGAAAATTACTAAGCCGATTTTAAATAAAAAATGCTCTCTTACCTGAAATAAATGTGATACATATATATATATATACAACTTTAAAATTTTGTATATTTGTTTGTAAGCCCTATAGTTGACCGAGCGAACAAAGCATCTCCGTTTCAGCTTGGGCTAAAATGCTTTTGTATGTTTGGCCGGCTGTCCAGCTTTCTCTTCTACAGGTCGTATTTCTCAATCGATTCTCGTGAAATTTTGTAAGCAGGTTTGATAAATTATATGTATTTTTTTGACAATATTTTTTTTCGAAATTTCTCAAAATGGTGGAGATATGGGGGTTTTTGCGATTATCAACTTATTTGCGATGATGGCGAACTGACCGCGAGCTATGTCGATATATGAGGATAACAGTTATCCCACGGCAAAGTTAAGTTTGTCGAGAGGTCTACAGCTCACAGAGCCAGTAGATTATCATATGATAGAAATAAACTGCTTAACAGTAATCAGTTCGGCTTCACCAAGGGACGATCCACTACTGATGCAGCATCTGTTCTCATTAAATATATATATAATATCTGGGAGACATCTTGTGATGCAGTAGGAATATTTTGTGACCTTTCGAAAGCTTTTGATTGCGTTGATCATGCGACCCTTATTTTAAAATTAGAACATTATGGTCTATCAAATAATGCTCTAAGACTTATGTCTTCTTACCTCAGTGATAGAACACAAACGGTTGTTGTAAACAATACGCAGTCTGCTGACGCTGCAGTTAAATTAGGTGTGCGCCAGGGCTCTATATTAGGTCCTTTCTTATTTTTGGTTTATATAAATGACTTACCACCCATAGTAGATACACTTTGTGATATTGTACTATTTGCTGATGATACATCACTCATTTTCAAGGTAGACCGAAAATCCGTCGACTTCAGTAGGATAAACGCCGCGCTTGTTAAAGTACTTAATTGGTTTACGAGTAACAACTTACTACTCAATGCTAAGAAAACTAAATGTGTTAGGTTCGTTTTGCCTAATGTTAAACCGGTAAATTCTAGTATTTTTTTTAATGGCGAGTGTTTAGAAATGGTAGATAAGGCACTTTTCTTAGGCATAACTATAGACAATAATTTGCAATGGAGTCCCCATATAGCAGTTCTAGCAGGCAAATTAAGTAAGGCCGCTTACGCCGTTAGGAAAATTAGACAACTTACCAATGTTGAGACAGCTCGCTTAGTTTATCATAGTTATTTTCATAGTGTTATGTCATACGGTATTCTGGTTTGGGGAAAAGCAGCTGACATACAAACTATATTTGTGTTACAAAAAAAGGCCATTCGCTCTATATATAACTTAAATTCCCGTGATTCATTAAGAGAACTTTTTAAACAAATTAATATTGTAACAGTAGCATCCCAATATATTTATGAAAATATTATGTATGTTATTAAGAACCTAGACTCTTTCGTTAAAAATTCTAATATACATAATATAAATACTAGGAATAAAAATAAAATTGCCATAAAAAAGTTTCGTGTCCGTAAAGTATTATAAATCATTTGTAGGTCAATGTATTAATTTTTATAATAAATTACCCGACGTAGTTTTAGAGTTACCCCTTCCAGCACTTAAAAATTACTTGAAAAAGTCGTTGATGTCAAAGGCGTACTATAGGGTCGAGGACTATCTAACGGACAAAAATGCTTGGCCTAAACCAGAAAATTAACTAATGTTTAATGTTCAATAGCTTACCTACTACTCGTACATACCTCATAAAAATCATGTAAACGCTGTATCTTGTCTAGGGGACACGGTTTATGTAGGAAGACATGTCAAAACTGTTTTTAGTGATATATATATATATATATATAAACATGTCAGAATGATTACGAGAAATATATATATATATATATATATATAAATTTTCTCGTAGTCATTCTGACATGTTTTCCTGCAAAACTACGCAGATATTTAATATTATTTTTACAGTTTTATATAATGCTAGAATAAGTACCTAGTGACATTGTTATATTTTTTATTAAAAAATGACTAACTGTTGAGTTTCTTGCGGCGCTTCTTCTCAGCAGTGGTCTCCTCTTGGGAAGCGCTGGTAGATTTTTGACGTGTAAAAGTGCCCGTGCGGCCTACTTACTGAATAAATATCTTTCATCTTTTTTATGTGAATATGTATATGACAGTACAAACATGTCGAATAGATAACCTCCTTTTTTAATTCGGTTAAAAACATTGCTGTCGTTAGGAATTTTAAAATTAATGCAAAAAGTACTTCACTAATTTATTTTTAATACCAGGCAATTATATTTAATTACAAGGTAATTAAGGTTAAGTGTTATTAAAAAGACGTGCGTCGGCCGGGAATCGAACCCGGATCAACTGCTTGGAAGGCAACTATGCTGACCATTACACCACCAACGCGCTTGCAGTTTTCTTAAATTTAAATCTTCTCATTACATTTGTGTACATAGCTGTAATTATAACAAAAAGAATTGCTGATGATTCCCGGCCGGCTGACGCATTGTATCGAATTAACCCAAAGAAGACTATTTTTATGTATCCAATAGAAACGGTTACATTTATTGATTCATATTTGTATTGAGATTCATATTTTAAATGTCGTATTTTTCAGCATTTTCGTTATACATGGTTAATAAAATATTTGCTGATCAATTGGACGGCGTTATGTAATAAGGAATCAAGCGATGATTTATTTAGCAATTTTACTACTGATACTGAAGGTTCAATTTTACCGTTTTAAAGCCATGTTAGGCTTTAAAACACTTACGCTGATGACCAACAGTCTATTATTGCTTAATTTGCGTGGAATATTATGTCCAGCCAGTGGATGAATGTGGATAAAGCATCCGTCTCTCTCGCACTGGCGTATTGGTCAGAAAGTGAAAAATGTTTCATCCATGTTTATCTAAACATGACCGTAATAGCCGTGCTAAATAGAGCCTAAGTGCCAAAGAGAGTTGATTGACTCGTAACAACCCAAAGCTGTATGATTAATGCCCATCCCGTGCCGATAACAGGCTGTTAATTATTACCAACAGATGGCAGTACGAGTTATAAGCGGGTTCATTCCTTTCTAAAGGGCAATAAAGACTAGCTGGTCGCCGGCAAATTTCGGCCTGTTAGCTTGTCGTTATCGTGTGTGTGTGTGTGTGTGCGTGCGTGCGTGTGCGTGTGCGTGTGCGTGTGCGTGTGCGTGTGCGTGTGCGTGTGCGTGTGCGTGTGCGTGTGCGTGTGCGTGTGCGTGTGCGTGTGCGTGTGCGTGTGCGTGTGTGTGTGTGTGTGTGTGTGTGTTATTTGTTACTCTTTCACGCTGCAACGGCTGAACAGATTTGGATTAAATTTAAAATTAAGATAGATTATACCCTGGAACATATAGAATACTTTTTATCCCGGAAAATTTGGTAGTTCCCAAGGAAAAACTGATAAACGACTTCTACGCGGACGGAGTCTCGGGCAAACGCTAGTATTATACTAATATCTGATATATTTTGGACGGCACTGACACACTTAGAACTGCTGGCGGACTGTTAGTCTGTGTTGCCCTTAAACGTAATAGAATAGTGAGTCTGTCTGTTTTTAAAGTAAACCGCTGCAGTTTCAATAACAATAGGATCAAAGTTAGCTTAATTTCTAAGAAATGTCAAAAATACTTTTTAACCCAGAAAAGATAGTGTATGAACGAGTACCGATAAAGTCGAAGGCAAAAGCTAGCTTTTAATAACGCTTCAAAAACTATACTTATATTTAAACGTAATTATTGTCGAAAATAAATTTTACCTTGGTAGATTTTCCTGTCGTTATATTTTATATTTATCCTACTTTGTAAAAAGTAAAGGCAATGCCTAATAAAAGCTGCAATCGCTTCTGCTTGCAGATTGGACGGTTTACGCTAAAATCAGGCCGAAACAATCCTTGATGCGCATTAATAACGCAACCGGCCGTCGCTAAACCAGCGGCGTACAACGAGCCATTAGCGACTCGCAGCTCGCAAAATTATAGTTCACGACGTGATTAGTCTGTGGTACTAATAATTTTATTGGACCAAGTGGCTTATATACTAACCGGAGACAGCAGAGCAAATATATTGAAGCTAAAAAATACCTTGAATTTTGTCACGGAACCTCTGCATCTCTTTCTCCAGAAAGGAAGAAAAGAAACAAAAACATCTTTCATACCTTTTCTTCATTCTTAAGGAGAGACACATAAAATATACGTGACATAATTCAAGGTAATTTTTTTCTACCTTCAATCGTACGTTTGCCCTGCAATTTCCATAGGATATTAACCTTGTGGTGGACCTGTTAGATAAAAAATAAAATGTGTTATTTAAATTAAGAATTTTTAATCTACGAACGTTTCGTCGTGTGGGACGCCCTGTGGCAAGATGGAGCGACGATATGCGCAGATTAGCCGGTGTAGGTTGGACGAGAGAAGCTGAAGATCGGGAGCAGAGGCGTGCATTGGGAGAGGCCTTTGTCCAGCAGTGGACTAGTACGGGCTGGTAATGATGATGATGATGAGTGTTTCAACCGCCCTTATTCCTCTGGACGCATTAATGTCGTATTTCCTGTAGATTAGGTCGAACGCTCGAATAATTACCCTTTATCGGATAATGTTTACGCAGATTTCATCATTTTTGCAACTGTGACACGGGCCCATTTGGAACAGTTTTATATTGTAATAAACCTCAGGAATTATTTGGGTCGATCAACTTTTTGTTGTTGTTATTCTGTCCCGTAAGCCAGGAGACAACAGTGATAGTGTTTCTTAGAAAGATGTTTATAATATATACTACTAACATGCTTAGAAGAAAGCCCACAAAAGAATGGGCTTATAATTGCCACAAAAAGTAATGGAATGTAGATTTAAATCCTTAAAATTTATAGTTTTAAAGAGTGACCCAGGAGACGTAACCATGGCAACGAGGTACATTAAAAAATTGATTGACCCACTTATTTAACCGAGTTAAAAATACCCAAAATCCATCTTCAGGCTAGTTAAGGCTTTTGCATAATAACAGCCCTGCTTAGCACGCATACACGAGATAAAATTTGACAGATGCTAGGAAAATAAATACATCTATTCCATGTTCTTACGTAAGACTTAACACTTAAGGTTTAAAATAAAAGTGCCCCATCTTGATAAAATCGCTATAAAAAAAGGGAAAATCGCTATAATCGCTTAGATTACTAAGCGTAGGTAATAAAAGTCAGGACGAGATAATTTTATTTTAAACCATAAACGTCAAGTCTTACGTTAGAATATGGAATAGATGTATTCATTTCCCTAGCACATCTCAAATTTTATCTCGTGCATGCATGCTAAGCCCGCTGAAAACGTTGCAAGTAATAACCTGGTTATTCTGTAGCGTAATGATTTAGTAGACCGCAAGGTTCAACTTCGTGCCAAGAATTAATATAATAGTATTAATATGTTACATTTATATGATAAATGGGATGTTGGTAAAGTCAAATCACTTCGGCCTCGCTTTTGCATACGTGTGTGTGCATAGCGTGTTTCATATGTATTAGGAAAAACCCGGGCATGAGCAAGTCGGACCATGCTCAGTGTAGGGTTCCGTCGCTATTCTTACAAACAAAAACAATAATCTCCAAAAAAAGAATACCAGTCTAGTTAAAGTTATCTTAGCTGATTTTCGGTATGTATAAACATTTTAACCGTCTTTAACTCGAAAATTAATAAAGTCTACTTAATCGTGAGTTTTCTTTTTAGAGTGGTTATATGTATTTTTGAGATTTTTATTACTTGTAGTTTCGGCTATAGGGGGGGGGGGGGGCACACCCTAGGGAAAGTGACACTTTTCGAGTACAATATTTCCTAAACGGTCCCCCAAATCTAAAAATGTATAATAACATATCCATAATATTTGAGCTCTCCAAAGATTTAAACAATACGACTGCAATATGAGTTAAAAGGCAGCGAAATAGAAACCAATGTTATCATAAATACCAGTTAATGAATGTAACGGTAAATAAAATTAAATGCGTCGGCCGGGAATCGAACCCGGATCAACTGCTTGGAAGGCAACTATGCTGACCATTACACCACCAACGCTGATGTCTAGAGATACAAAAGTAACAAACGTGTGTTACTCATTTTAATAATAATTAAATACAAAGTAATTAAACTAGATTGTCTTACTCAGGTTGTATTAATTATTAGGTAATTAAATTAAATATCAAATAAAATTATATGCGTCGGCCGGGAATCGAACCCGGATCAACTGCTTGGAAGGCAACTATGCTGACCATTACACCACCAACGCAGTTGACAGGTGGTACAAATCTGTTGACAATATTCATGAATTATTATTTAACTTCAATATTTCGCACCTGAACAAACAAACGTAAATACAAATGAATAATGCTCTCATCGTTGGTGTTTGTCTAATTGGAAGTATATGATACCAGCGTTGGTGGTGTAATGGTCAGCATAGTTGCCTTCCAAGCAGTTGATCCGGGTTCGATTCCCGGCCGACGCATATAATTTTATTTGACATTTAATTTAATTAGCTAGTAATTAGTACAACCTGATCAAGACAAGCGAGTTTAATTACTTTGTATTTAATTATTATTAAAATGAGTAACACACGTTTGTTACTTTTGTATCTCTAGACATCAGCGTTGGTGGTGTAATGGTCAGCATAGTTGCCTTCCAAGCAGTTGATCCGGGTTCGATTCCCGGCCGACGCATTTAATTTTATTTGACATTTAATTTAATTAGCTAGTAATTAGTACAACCTGATCAAGACAAGCGAGTTTAATTACTTTGTATTTAATTATTATTAAAATGAGTAACACACGTTTGTTACTTTTGTATCTCTAGACATCAGCGTTGGTGGTGTAATGGTCAGCATAGTTGCCTTCCAAGCAGTTGATCCGGGTTCGATTCCCGGCCGACGCACATTTTTGATTAAAACTTACTTGGAATTTTGGCGTGCTTTTAATTTATATCCGACTGTCCAAGTAGGAATAAATGTTTTTGAGAACAGGACTTGTAATTTTTTTTTTAATCTGTCAAAAACGGAACAAGAATATGAATAAGAACATAGCGAAAACGGAATGCGTCTAAACCAGAATGTGTCCAATCATGAATTTCGGCGTATATGGATTTTTTTTTGTATGTACATCCCAAATAAATTAAAGGGAAAGAAAAAGTGTAATCGAATACTGTCGACACTGGTAATACCGTTTATTATTGTAAGTTATTTATTTAACACCATATTCATTATTTTAAAACTATACCACTGGGTATTCAGACCTTATTTATCTTATACACTTGAGCGATGTAGGCTTTCTTAACAAGATTCGCCTCGCCCCGGCGATTCCAACCTTAGAATATTCTCCTAAGTTATGTGGCTTCGGTCGCCAACCTCGACGAAACAAAACTTTTTAAAGGAAATCGATAAAAAAACGTTACCTTGAAGTTTGTATTTTGTTACCAAATCTTACGTACTTACAGGTTACAGGAATAAATCTGCTACAAAAGTATCCATATAGTTCAAGATATCAGCAGGCTTAGCATGCTTGTACGAGAGTGAATTTGACAGGTGCTAGGGAAATGAATACATCTATTCCATATTCTTACGTAAGACTTAAGGCTTAAAGTTTAAAATAAAAGTGTCACGTCTTAATAAAATCGCTATAAAAAATTTAAAATCACTATAGTCGCTTAGTAAGGTAATGACACTTTTATTTTAAACCTTATGCGTTAAGTCTTACGTCAGAATTTTCCTAGCATCTGACAAATTTTATCTCGTGCATGCATGCAAGGGGGCAGTTCAATTAAAGTTCGAAATACTGGAGCGTCGCCTCAGTGACATAGTCGTTAAGGGTGTCGATGTCGACTAGTGATCGCAAGGTACCGAGTTCGAACCCCAGCAGTTGCCATTTACCAATGAATTTTTAACCCCCGCGACACAAAAGACGTAAAACAGATTTGTATTATTAGTTTAACGTATGTATGTGTATCTGTCTGTGGCATCGGAGCTCCTAAACGGATGAACAGATTTTGATTTAGGTTTTTTTTAAGTTTGGTGAAAATCCGTTATGCCATTTAAAAGTTATGAGCTCTAAAATTAGGAGTCCTAATTTTGTCAAGGATTTTTATGTGTTTTGCGAAGCCATGAGGGTAAATAGGAAAACTCAATGATCAAATGCTCAGAGACCCGATAGCTTGAATATCTGCACAGCACAGTAGCACAGAGTAGTCACGTTCGACCTAGTTAAACGCTGTTCAAATGACTATCAGAATATCAACTGGCTTAACATGCAAGCACGAGAGATAATTTGACAGGTGCTAGGGAAATGAATACATCTATTCCATATTCTAACGTAAGACTTAACACTTAAGGTTTAAAATAAAAGTATATCGGCCTGACGTTTATTGCTAAGCGACTATTGCAATTTTCACATTTTTATAGCGATTTGATCAAGACGGGGCACTTTTATTTTAACCTTTTCAACGTAAATACAAAATACAAAACACACGCCAATAGCAGCTGAAAATCAGAGCCAATTTCAACCTTACATCATAGACACTCAGGTCTATTTTTTGCTGTTAATCGTGACGGATATATCCGTCAATGGTGTTGAAAAGGTTTTGACCTTAAGCGTTTACTGCCGCACTCAGAGACGTCAATTAAGATTTAAGTTTCATTAAAGTAGCTGCTGTCACTTTCTTTGCTATAGCAATAGAATAAGACGCAGCAACTTTAATGAAACTTAAAACTTAATGGTAACAGGTCATGTTGGTACAAATGTCTAATTGTACAATGGTTCAAAATGTCTCATTATCAAAATGTACAACGGCCAAAAAGTATGTAAATGTAAACATGTTATAATGAACAAAAGACAAAACAATTAATTGTCACAAAAACCTAAGAGCCTAATTGTACCAGAGAAAAAATGAACATTAGATAAATGGTCAAGATCCCAAAACATTCAATGGGTTCAAAAATCCTTTTGACAAATTGTACAAAAGTCAAAAAGTATATAAATGTCAACATGTTTGTAAGAACAAATGACAAAACGGTAGCGGGTAATGTTGGTACAAGTGCCAGAATGTTCAATGGGTTAAAATGTACAACGGTCAAAAAGTATATAAAGTAAAGATGATATAATGAACAAATGACAAAACGTTTTGATGTCATGAAACCAAGTGTCTAAAAACTCCCGTTGACAAAATGTGCTAATTGTCAAGCTGGGCTATTATTGTACTTATACCGTCTTAATACAAATTAAATGTATCAAAACATTTTTCAAAACATTTTTTTAAGTCGTTAAATGTAAAGCAGGACCCAGACGACCGATTTCATCAGCCAACCGATCGCAACTATCTGTTAGAAGAGAGATGAACACGCTCTCTTTTTGACCAAATAGCTGCGTCCTTGTCAGTTGGCTGAGAAAATCGGCCATATGGACAGAACTTTACTCGAGTACGTGTTGATTTGATTGCTTAATTATTTTTAAAATATGTCAATAGGTAGAGTAGTTTCATAATAAACAATCATAAATAAATAAATAAATAACATTATTACATAATTTTTGACCATAAAAATATGAAAACAAAATGATACTTCGACTATAATTAATTCGATCATGAAAACATTTCGAAAAGAGCACATTTAGTCAATCGCATTTTGTACATTTTGACCACAGAGTATTCTGACCTGAAAACTTCCAGATAAAATGACACTTTGACCATAATTAATTCTATCATGAAAACATTTCGAGTAGAGCACATTTAGTCAATTGCATTTTGTACATTTTGACCACAGAGTATTCTGTCCTGAAAACTTTCAGACAAAATGACATCTAGACCATAATGAATGCTGTCTTGGAAACATTTTGACTAAAAGAAATGTTGACCATAGCATATTTTGCCCTTAAAATATTCAGACAAAATGACCTGGTGGCACAAACATTTTGTACTTTTTGACAAAATTACATTTCAACCTTTATGCATTTTGGCATTTGTACCAAAATGACCTGTTACCAACTTAATTGACGTCTCTGAGTGCGGCAGTAAGTCTTACTTACGTTAGAATATGGAATAGATGTATTCATTTCCCTAGCACGTGTCAAATTGTATCTCGTGCTTGCATGCTAGTGGGACTGTCGCAAACTGAGCTCTAGGTTTAACTTTGCACTACAGGTACTAAACAATGATAAACAAACTTGCATACATAGAAAACTTCCATGACTCAGGAAAACTCGCGCTCATCACACAAATATTTGCCCATACCGGGATTCGAACCCGGGACCGCTAGCTTCGAAGGCGGGGTACTACCAACTAGGCATTGTTTTGTTAGTAATAGCGTCTTCTGTAGTACATTCTAGTACATACTGCGGTCTAGAAGGCAGGACAAAAACCAAGTCATTTCAACGAGGAAATAACTACTTTTATTGTGTACTGAAGCTTTTCTACACTCCGGATATTAAAGCCTCAGCCGAAATACGTTGCGTTTAGGCCGGATAAGAAATATAAATTGGTTTGGCTAAAAATTTTCATGAAAACTCATTTTAAGTTTACGCTGTTTATCATGTACATTTGGTTTTCATGAAGAAAACTTCTAAGTTCTAGAAGGTATTTTGTTGTGAAAGGACGTGCGATGAATTATATAAACTAATAAAATATCGATATTGTTAAGTTTCACGCCTTTGTCTGTCTGTGTGAGTGATTCCTTATCATGATGATTCTTACTTATTATTCACGATGAAGTGAAATTGGATGAAATAATACGTTCGATGAAGTGAAATTCGATAAAATAACAGGATACTGACGAGGGGTTTTAATTTATTTAAAGCTATATTCCTCCCACCTAGTACTACCTACATTAATCCTAACTTATTTCTACACACGATAATTTTGCAGTATGGACATGATAAAATAAACCACATAAACATAAAGTGGATTGTACACTTCCGATAATATTACGAGGAAACAAAAAGTATACGTGTTCGCTTTATATTTCGCTTTACACTGCTGGTTTAATATTCTGTTTTGAAAGCACTTAGCTGTAAGTGGGGTCGGGTCTGCGTGACGAGTCTTTCAAACCACATCAATGTTTTTGAAATTGGGAAACACTAATAGAAGCCTACAACAAAAATTACGATGTGGGCATTTCTTAATAAATAAATAATAAATAAATATCAGGGGACAATCTCACACAAATTGACCTAGTCCCAAACTAAGCTCTAGGCTTGTACTATGGGTACTAGACAACGATAAACATACTTATATAGAGAAATATATACTTAAATACATAGAAAACATCCATGACTCAGAAACAAATACTCGCGCTCATCACACAAATATTTGTCCATACCGGGATTCGAACCCGGGACCGCTAGCTTCGTAGGCAGGGTCACTACCAACTAGGCTAACCGTGTCGTCAATAATCACTACATACCTACAACAAAAGTACAAAATCGCTTCCTATCGTCTTTTGTATGTAAGCTTAGATCTTTCAAAATACACAACGGATTTTAATGTGGTTTTCACCATCAGTTAGATATTTTTAGGAGGTTTATGTATATAACAGTATCCGGAGCGAAGCGAGGGTGAGTCGCTATAAATAAATAAATAGTTAAGTACCTACCTAATTTAGTATTACGTACTAATTTATTAACTATGGACATTGTTTATGCAGTTTAAATATCATGATTCGTAGTTCTAAATTGACATAATTAACCTACATTGTTGCCAATCATAGTTACATACACAAAAACAAAATTGTTTGCGTGTGACAGTTCTTACCACGTTCGATAGATTTGTGGAACCAACTCATTTGCGGCGTTTTTTTTTTCCGGATGGTACGACTGGGACCTTCAATATCTATCCTCTTCTCTAGCCTTCTAAGACCAATTGTACAATAGTCATAGTCATAGTCATATACATTTATTGCTTTTATGTTGTACATAAGGTCTTAAGAATACAGTAGGCAGTTTCAACATAAACCCTGCAAGGGCACCGCAACAAGACACTTAATGTCTATTTAGAGACGCTCGTCTTTAAAACACTTATTCAATACTATACCTATTACATATCGCATTAAAATTAATAAAATTAACAATTTCCATCATTCTTTAAATGTTAAAAATTCTTCTAGGTTATAAAAACATTTTGATATCAAATAGCTCTTTAACTTACTACAAAATATAGACTCTTTTTTTAAAATTTTTATTGTGAGAGGTAACTTATTGTAAATTTTTACAGCCATATGATGTGTCCCAGTACTAACAATTTTTAAATTAGTAAAAGAGCTCAGTAGTTTCTCTTTCTGAGGTTTAACTGGCAACAATTATCCCTTTCTTTTGCAAATAGGTCTTTGTGATTTCTTACAAGTTTACATATTTCGTAAATATATATAGACACCAGAGTTAGGATATTTAAACGAGTAAAATGTGGCCTGCATGTATCTGTTGGTTTAATATTAACTAATATCCTGATACATTTCTTTTGTAGAGTGAAAATTTTTCTAGCATGGGTGCTGTTGCCCCACATGATCACTCCGTAACTAAGCCAGGCGTGCGCGTAGGCATAATACGCTGTTATGGCAGTTTTTATATTTGTGCATTTTTTTAATTCGTAGAGAGCGTATGTGAATCTAGATATTTTATTTATTATTTTATCTACGTGCGGTTTCCAGTTCAACTCTGAGTCTATTTCCACTCCTAACAAGTTACATGAGGAGACTGTCTCTATGACATCATTTTTATATGAAAAGTTGGTTTCGATAGGTATTTTTTGTCGCGGTTTAATTTGAATTAATTTTGTTTTTACTAGGTTTAATTTTAAATTATGATCCTCTAACCAATCCGTTATTTGCTCAAGAGTAACTTGTATTTGTTTTTTTAAATCCTCACTATTGTTACATTGGAAAATTATAGTTATGTCATCTACATAGAGTATGCTGTTATTATGAATAATTTTTGGTAAATCATTTATATAGATTACAAAAAGTATACAGCCTAACACGCTACCTTGAGGGATTGAACCCTTTAATGTTTGTTCCTGGGATCTATAATTAGTAAGGCAATTTTTGTTTGTGTCGTGGTAATCAACATCAACAAATTGTTTACGATTCTCGAGGTAAGACGCAAACCATTTGTTACCACAATATAATGTACATAATACGGCCGTTGGCATAAAGATCCATTGCAAAGGAGATAGAGTGGAATTTCTTTTGTTTTTATGACTGACAATTAAATCTTATCTTACAAGAAAATAGACTCTGTCTTATTCAGAATAGGTTCATATTCCATTGGCAAATTTCATTGTATGGTGGACCTTAGGAGGCTACAAGGCCGAAAACTGAAAAGATTTTGCTTTAGTTTGACCATTCGTCATACCTGTCGAAAGTCCACTGCTGAACACAGGCCTTTCCTAAGGATCTCCTCGCTTCCATGCTCACCAGATCGTCGCTCCACCTTGGATAAACTGCTCCACTTTGCTTTCTGGTATGCGGTCGCCACTTTAGAACCTTTTCGCTCCAACGGGCATCAGTTCCACGGACAATGTGCTCTGCCATGTACCACCTGCCATTTACTGAGCTATATCCATAACTTTGGTTCTTCTGCACTCCTCATTTCTGATTCGAGCACGTCAAGAGAATCCGAGCATAGTCCTTTCTATTGCCGTTTAGATGATCTTGAGTCTTCTACGAGGCTCATTGTAAAGGACCACGTCATGACCTTTGATCATCTTAACGTACATATGCACTGTTAAAGACTAGTAAAGTTGAAGCCCATCATTGGCACATACAGGGTGATTACGTAAGACTATATTCACTGCCATAATCCTACAGGCTGCGGCATTCTGCCAGCTGGCAACAGCGGCACAATGAAATTGTCATTTGTGCCATTTTTAACGTGTTTGGAAGAACATTATGACCACGTTTGCTAATCGGAGTACACTGTTTTGTGGAGATGGCGGTCTTTTTCAGAAAAACCACAAATAATGTAACGATATTTAAGGAACCAGTGAAGTAAATATGTAAAGTCCTCTTTTATTTTGTCATGGAGAAGACAAAAGAACAAATAGTCCACTTGATGGTACGTAAGCTCTGGCCCCGTATTATGATCGCCTTTATCACTGTGTGTATGTGTGAGTGGATAAAGCATCCGTCACTCTTGCACTTACATACTGGTCAGAAAGAGACAGATGATTTCTTGAATTTTTAACTTACGTGGTATTGAATACATAGTGAGTATACAGGGTGGAAAGTTTAGTAGGTCAGTAAGGGCAGCGGAATCCTTGCTGCCACGTGAAAATGGCCCTGGGAGACCATTTAAGTTCTGTCAATTAACTACCTACTGCAGATTTTTTTTAATGTAGGCTGAGAGAGTAGCGACAGTTTCACCGAAAAAATGCCAATCGATACAATAAGTATCTTTGAAAAATCAAAAACCCTTTGAAAAATGGTTAGGGTAGTAGAAGTCACAAATCAAAAAAAATCTTTAAAAAAATATACGGACAAAAAATACACATACTTACCCTTTTTTACGCCACTCAGTTTTATTAAACTGAGATGATCAGATGAGAAATGGGTAAATGAATACTTATCCTTAAAATAGGACAAAATCTGGAGTTATTGTTTGAAACATTTGGTGATTCCTGACCAAATGTTTCGAACAATAACCGAAGCAATTTGCTCAAGCTCGCCAAAAAAGCTCAAATCCAAAGCGCAAAATCAGGGTCCGCATTTTCGGACGTAACTTTTTACGAAGCCCTAAGCTCGGCTCGTTAAGCCCTCCTAATGAGTCCGGAGCTTTTATTCGGAACAACTTGTGGCAATAACGCGAGCTTCTTTTATTCGGAACAACTTGTGGCAATAACGCGAGCTTACGACCAGAAAGCTCCATGTTCGTGACTAAGTGATGTGAAGCTTTTGACATTCGATGAAACAAGTTCACTGCGCTTTTAACGATGAGCTTTAAGCTTTAAATGATGCTCTAATGTTTAGTTAGGATAAAACAGATCGCTGCATAAACTAAAGTTGCTTTAAGGTTTTACTTAACTAATAGTTTTAGTGTAGATTCAGTAATACCATATCTTCAAATGCCATCATACAAAAGATGTGCAGGCAACACCTGGATTCTTGGATTATTTTTTAAATATTAATGATTTTTAACGGACTCAAAGAAAGATGAGGTTCTCAGTTCGACTGTTTTTTAATATACGATTATTTTCGCCATTGTGGACATATTTAAATTATTTTATTTTTAATGGTTAAGTAATATCTCAAGGCTACATTAAAAATTCGCCAAGTTCTGGTCATAGATCCGTAGCTCCTACACTATTGGACCGATTTTTATAAACGGGGTGTCCTAAGATTCGTCAAGGGTATATAAAAATTATAAGGGTGCGTCATACTGATCGCCAGTTCGGTTTTAAGTTTTTAGGTTAGGTTAGGTTATTTCACTTAAAAACACGTGCCTTATTATTAACATTGCCCGTTAATCCCCACCTCTCGAGATTTAACGGGCAAATTAAATTTTACCTCCGTAATTATGCAAAAAGCATTTACCCACTTCACAGGACGCAAACATTTTACAAGGCACAGATGACGTTGAATGAAGAGCAGCCACTTGTCTTGTCATAAAAAACAAAAGCCAAGGCTCGCCTTTATACAGATTTATTGTGGACCTCTAAATAGAGGACAATATAATAATCATACTGTCAGTTTTCTTTTGTTTCTTTCACGAAAACTAAACCATTATTTTAGACATAACTGCTCATTTTTATTAACTTTAAGTTAAGATCTTAAAGGTGTTTTAGTTTCGATTTGGTGGTTTTCTACAAAGGCTGTTTTATAAACTCATCAAATATGTCGGAACGACTATGTTAAAACAGATACTTAATAAATACTGAACTGTCTGTCGCAGTAAGTTATAAAAAATAACAAATACCTCAACAAAATCAAACAATACGTAATGGACAGTGATCTGCATATTTCAAAGGCTCGCAATATAAATATACCGGTAAAATGAAGCCGTTTTACTTTGGATCGTTTTCTTTGTGACAAACGCGAAAATATGAGTTATTATATATATTATAAGTATGTTTTTATTTCTATTTTCTTGGAACTGTCCTTAACCTTTTGAATGCCATTGACGGCTAAAGCTGCCATGGTTGACAGCGTAAAATAGACCTAAGTGCATTTAAGGAAAGTTGACATTATTTAGCTATGGTGTGGTGTCTTATATATCAGACTGTGGCGGTCAAAGGGTTGATAAATGTGTACTCATTCATTTAAGCTAATATCGTGACAGAAATTGACAGAATACCTAGTTCCTTGTTCTATCAGCAATAATAGAGGTTTGTTAATATTTTTAAGAAGTAATAAATAAAATGTTGAAAAGCGATCAACGTCAAAGTGAAATTAATAATTACTCGTTTATTTATATTATAGTACCTACTACCTACTAAATACGCCATTCCGAACTCTCGCTAATACGTCTATTTTCACGGGCAAAGTCACCGGCAAAAACGAGTATTATAGTAAAATGTTAAATTTTAACTAGACCTGAATTTATTTAGCCATTAAAACAGGTTATTAAAGTAAATGAGGGCAGAATCCGGGTCACGTTCACGGGGATGCTTCCGGGGCCATACACTGGCGAGGGAAGACAAACGGCCAAGTCAAATTCGCACACGAAGGGTTCCGTATAGAGATGTGCCGTTCTCGGAAACTTTCCTCGTTTCGTACGGGACATATTCCCCGTCGATAATGTTATCCATACAAAATAAGGAAATTTTCCGAAAGAACGGTACATCAGGTAGATCACGTGACACGAAGAGTCACGCTAATAGAAACGCTAGTTAGCGTAATGCATCCCGGCTAAGGGCCCTGTTCCGTACCATGCAGGAAAGTTGAAATTAGCTATGGTGTGGTGTCTTATATGGTTAGTTATGGTGACTACGGCAGTCAAAAGATTAATACGGCCCATAGAATTGTTAGTCAAGGTCTCTTTTCTTTTCCAGGTCATCGCAGCCCTAGCAGTCTCGCTGGCTCCGTTCTCCGCGGGCCTGGGCAAAGGCTACAGCTCTCCAGCCATTGCCTCACTCCAGGGTCCAGGCAACGGCACCAGGAGGGACTTCCAGCTCACAGATCAGCAGGCTTCCTGGCTTGCTTCACTGTCCTTCTTAGGTATGTAAGAATTCTCATAGACATAAAGTAAAACCTATTGATCTGTTGTTATTGGCGTCTGTCAGTATATAAATTACTAGCTTTCCGCCCGCGACTTTGTCTGCAGTGATCAGTACTTTCGTAAGTTAAAATATAGCCTTTGTCCACCCTGAAAGCATTCTAAATGTTGGTGAAAGAATTATTGAAATCGGTCCAGTCGTTTTTGAGTTTATTCGTTACAAACATACAAAAATACAAATCTTTCCTCTTTATAATATTAGTGTAGATATACTGACAGAATGTTATGCTAGAATGTGCTAATATAATATATAATATTTTTAATCTGGTTTTACTGTACCCGTTTATACAAAGTATTGACGAACTACCTAGGTGGATGATGATGATTAATGATACTGTGGGAAAATTTGGGGGTGACTATTCAGCCTAGACCTTCAAGCAAGGCAAGGTTCAGGCTACCAACGATATGAGCTGGCTGCCGAGATAACCTCTTGACAATACCTCAAAAAGTATACTACTATTCACTCTTAAGAAATAACATTTTTGTCATTTAGTAACATGCTCTGGGCCAACTGAAATTCGTTTTCTTCGTGCTATTTTAGAGTAAAGGCAAAGTTGGTTGAAAATCTCATTGTAAGTCATACTAACACAGTTGTTTAAATAAAACGTAGTTCAGCTGAATCAAACAAATGGTTAAATATGTTCAACCCAACACCGGCGTTGGTGGTGTAATGGTCAGCATAGTTGCCTTCCAAGCAGTTGATCCGGGTTCGATTCCCGGCCGACGCATATAATTTTATTTGACATTTAATTTAATTAGCTAGTAATTAATACAACCTGAGTAAGACAATCTAGTTTAATTACATTGTATTTAATTATTATTAAAATGAGTAACACACGTTAGTTACTTTTGTATCTCTAGACATCAGCGTTGGTGGTGTAATGGTCAGCATAGTTGCCTTCCAAGCAGTTGATCCGGGTTCGATTCCCGGCCGACGCATATAATTTTATTTGACATTTAATTTAATTAGCTAGTAATTATTACAACCTGGGTAAGACAATCTAGTTTAATTACTTTGTATTTAATTATTATTAAAATGAGTAACACACGTTTGTTACTTTTGTATCTCTAGACATCAGCGTTGGTGGTGTAATGGTCAGCATAGTTGCCTTCCAAGCAGTTGATCCGGGTTCGATTCCCGGCCGACGCATATAATTTTATTTGACATTTAATTTAATTAGCTAGTAATTAATACAACCTGAGTAAGACAATCTAGTTTAATTACATTGTATTTAATTATTATTAAAATGAGTAACACACGTTAGTTACTTTTGTATCTCTAGACATCAGCGTTGGTGGTGTAATGGTCAGCATAGTTGCCTTCCAAGCAGTTGATCCGGGTTCGATTCCCGGCCGACGCATATAATTTTATTTGACATTTAATTTAATTAGCTAGTAATAATTACAACCTGGGTAAGACAATCTAGTTTAATTACTTTGTATTTAATTATTATTAAAATGAGTAACACACGTTTGTTACTTTTGTATCTCTAGACATCAGCGTTGGTGGTGTAATGGTCAGCATAGTTGCCTTCCAAGCAGTTGATCCGGGTTCGATTCCCGGCCGACGCATATAATTTTATTTGACATTTAATTTAATTAGCTAGTAATAATTACAACCTGGGTAAGACAATCTAGTTTAATTACTTTGTATTTAATTATTATTAAAATGAGTAACACACGTTTGTTACTTTTGTATCTCTAGACATCAGCGTTGGTGGTGTAATGGTCAGCATAGTTGCCTTCCAAGCAGTTGATCCGGGTTCGATTCCCGGCCGACGCATATAACTTTATTTGACATTTAATTTAATTAGCTAGTAATTAATACAACCTGAGTAAGACAATCTAGTTTAATTACTTTGTATTTAGTTATTATTAAAATTAGTAACGCGCATTTGTTACTTTTGTATCTCTAGACATCAGCGTTGGTGGTGTAATGGTCAGCATAGTTGCCTTCCAAGCAGTTGATCCGGGTTCGATTCCCGGCCGACGCATATTATTTTATTTGACATTTAATTTAATTAGCTAGTAATTAATACAACGTGAGTAAGACAATCTAGTTTAATTACTTTGTATTTAATTATTATTAAAATTAGTAACGCGCATTTGTTACTTTTATATCTTTAGACATCAGCGTTGGTGGTGATTACACCATTAGGTCAGCATAGTTGCCTTCCAAGCAGTTGATCCGGGTTCGATCTAACTGACGTTAATTGACGCCTATACGGTGGTTCTCTCTTATACAACATCTTCTCTTATATTTTGAAAAGATGGACCCTTTCGTATACACCCTTGAGAATATTTTGCGCAACTGGGAATATGCATGAATTTTGAAAAAATATTTTTCGATTTACTACAGAAATAACCAAGATATAAGCCATTAAAGATTTGTTTATATCTCTTTCTAGCAAACCAGAATTTAACATGGAGTTTATCTGGCCGTAGTGCACGCTGACGTTACAGTTCATGTCGTATCTCTCTGTCTAATTAGTAGTTTTTAAATTCCCATATTATCCGTATTTTTTGATAGATTTTAATTTTAATTTCACGTTTAGCCATCTCTTTTACGGTATTTTCATATTTTGTTAAGAAATGCTATAAAAAATTTCATGCACATTACCCATGCTTAAGATAACCTGAAAACAATAAGATTTCGGATTACCTTTCAGTGTAACGACACATTCGATGAAATGAGTGTCTCCAAGGGGACACCTGTACAAATTACTTTGGTGGTAGCAAAATAAATGAAAGCTTAATTAAAATAAGGCTTCAGATAGCTGAAGTTAGCTAGCTTAATACTTTTTTACCATAGAGTAAAAAAGTATTGAGAGATGGCCTAGCAGCGATATTTCTTTTTTTTCTAGTCCGGTACTCCGGTGGCCCTGAAATCCAGGGTCAAGACTAGTTTAAGACTAGTATTTAAGCCTGCACTGTTGCTTAAGGGAAAGTTAAAGAGTAAGATAATGGTAGCCAGATAGACCCTGCACATACGAGGTCTTGCTACCACTAAACCTATTAATCGATCCAAATAATGAATGCCTTTTTTAACCTGCCCTGGATTTAAAAATCCTTTATCAGTAGACCTATCGAACCAGTAATTTACAAAGTATACCATTTCGTTATTAAACCCAAATTAGGCCTTTCACGTAACTACAAAACATTTCGATACATCGGAACCGACACTCATTTGGTTAAAAGCGATCACGGCATAGTGCCATTACTGTATTGGATATTAATGGAACATTGGAAAATAAAATCGATAATGGAATAAAGAGGAACGTTGATCGTATTATATACGCTACCTGCGTTACCGTGTCGGAGATTTTCTGAATTTCAATTGATCACGGATCCAAATATAGTTTCACTACTTTTACCAGTAAACAATGGATCCAGATGAAATGACAAAGGAATCAGTTTAAGTTTCTGGAATATCTTTCTATGTTTAAAAATACCACATTGCCTCAAGACAAAAGTCTTTGATCAGTGTGTGTTGCCAGTGATGACATATGGTCGCTTACATTGGGTCTCATAAGAAGGCTCAAGGTCACTCAAAGGGCGATGGAAAGAGCTATGCTGGGTGTCTCCTTGCGAGATCGAATCAGGAATGAGGAGATCCGCAGGAGAACTTAAGTAACTGATATAGCTCACCGAATAGCAAACCTTAAGTGGCAGTGGGCGGGGGCACATTGCTCGTAGAACCGATGGCCGTTGGAGCGGAAAGGTTCTAGAGTGGCAACCGCGAACTCAAACTATATCCATACCAAAGTTCATCTAAATCGGTTCAGCGGTTTAAGCGTGAAAAGGTAACAGACAGACAGAGAGTCAGACAGAGTTACTTTCGCATTTATAATATTAATAGGGATTACGAGGCAACCAGAGCACTTAGCCAAGATGCCCATCGCTAACTAGCGTTTCAATCCGTTTCGTTTTTAAACCAATCGCGTCACTAGTAGATCACGTGACTCTCCGTATGACGTGATCTACCAGTGACGCGATTGGTTTAAAAATGAAACTAATAGAAACGCTAGTTAGCGATGGGCATCTTGACTAAGGGCTCAGATCCCTGTTATTGTGTCTTATTCTTGTAACCCTGACTTCGTTTTCAGGAGCCCTATTCGGCGGCATGGCTGGCGGGGCAGCCATGCGGCACGGACGACGCCGGGTGCTGTCGCTGGCAGCCGCCCCCTGCAGTCTGTCCTGGCTGCTCACGGTGGTCGCCACGTCAGTGCGGATGATGTGCATCACCGCCTTCCTCGGTGGATTCTGCTGCTCTATCCTTACCATGCTATCACAGGTGTGTATTTTAAACTATTTTTATAACATGGAGTAGACTAACGAGGATACAGGACAGCTGATCAAGATGGCCAAGAGACTTTGTAGCAAGTGCAGGGACAAACATTGGCTAGTTTGACGTAGTTTGCCTGACCTGACAAACCTACATATATCAGACGATAGTCGAGGAGCCTGTATTTTTTGTACAGCATGGAGAAGGCAAAGACACAGGCCACTTTGGTGGTGATTAATGGACTCTGAGGTCACTAGACATTGGCTAAATAGCCAAGGTGCCTGCAAGGTAACTCTGTAGTCGCGGGCAAGAGACACTTTTAGAAGTTAAAAGGATGATGGTCATGTCACTAGCGATACTTTTAAATTTTGGAGATAAAAAGCAGATATCCCTCTCAACTTTTGATCCACCAGCTCAATTACACCTAACAAATATTCAACTTCCCTCAAAATGGATAATTAAACGGACAAGATCGGGAAGATAAGTCGAATCACTCAGTTGGCCAAAATTCTGCGGCATTTATCTTCAAAGACGAAATTCCCAAACGGATAGGAACTTTATCCCCTTGGCATAAAGCCAGCCTTTATCTTTTAACAAATTTTCAAGTACGCCCGCATACTGTGACGCTATAGTCAGGGTGTCCATGTTGACTTTTGTGAGACTCTTTACTTTTTGGGAAATATTGAATTAGGATATCAAATAGATTCCTATCTTTATTACGTACCCGTATTTGAGTTGAGGGATTTCTTGCGAAATTAAAAGTTTATTACTATCAGCATAGTACCAAATGAAACTTTTCTAAATAGAACTTTGTGTATAATATAAATGTCACTTACATTTTCTACCTCATCGTCACTAAAATGGTACAAGAGATAAATAAGAAGTTAGTTCTTTTGGGTGTAAGGTTTTTATTTTACAGATTTTGATAAAAATTGAGTAAGGGAAAGAACGAGAGACCTAAAAAACCCGACAAAACGTTATAAAATAGTTTCAAATTACACTGTGGTGTTGCACTTTCCCTGAAAACATTAAGATACTAAAATCATTTTGAATTATTTGGTCACAGAAATAAATTCACATTCATAATTATGCACTTATCTTTTTAAACTATTTAAATTATTTCCTTCATTATCACGAAACGCACCACCCTTCTTATAATTGATAAAGTCTCAAACTTTGTCAGAGTTTAAAGAATTTTCTTCTCGAAGGCTCGAACATTTGGCCCAAAGGCGAAGTTTTGTGTGTACGATAAAATTATTATTTATTAGGAAATTAAAACAGCTTTGTTTCTTATTAAAGTTTTATCGCTTTTTGGAAGTTAAAATTAGTTACCTGGCACTTAGGCTTAAGTAGATTTTGATCTCGTTTGAATAATTTGAAATGAATCGTATTAAAGACGAGATAGATTATTATGCTGAAAAAGCGTAAATTATTCTTTGTATCTGGATACAAAATGTCTCTCATTGAATTATGATCCCTATCTTTACTAATATTACCTATAAATGCGAAAGTATTTTTTTGTTTGTAAGGCCCAGAACAGAGGGTGAAACGCAACTGCAACGAAACTGCAACTTCTAGTTACTTTTGGGTTTCATTTGAGTTAATGCTATAGACTATATGAAACCACACACGTCGCAACTAGTTTGAAACGCGTTTGGACGTTTCAAACGCATAAACTCAAATGAAACTCAAAAGTAAATAGAAGTTGCAGTTTCGTTGCAGTTGCGTTTCACCGTCTGTTCTGGGACTTCTGCTTTCACGGCTCACCCGCTGAACCCATTATGATGAAATTTGGTATGGAGATAGTTTAAGTCCCGGGAAAGGAAGATATATTTTTATACTGGAAAATTGGACAGTTCCCGAGGGAGCAGCGATTAACGATTAATATGCGGAAGGCCTAAATATGTCCAGCAGTGGACGTCTTTCAGCTGATATGATGATGCGGACGAAGTCGCGGCAAAAGTTAGTCATATATGTATAGTCATATTCCTAATGACAATAAACGACGAGTCAAGAGAACATGGTTGTTCACTATGAATGTCATAAAAATACTCGTGACACGATTAAGACTAGATGTATAGAGCTGAGCCCTTTTATAGCGTAAGGGTATATTTTCAAATGTCCAGACGTTGTAGCTATTCTTTTAGGAACGTAGTGTTATGAAATGATTCCATTAAACATTTATAATTTCTTATTTAATGAATTATAAAACAAATCCGACTTACCATTTTAATATAAACTTGTTCATGTAGATATGCCACAAATATCAATATTATATTCATGTATACGTTAATAACACGCCGGATAAACAAATTGTCATAAATGCCATCTGAATCAACATTGTCACTTGTAACCAGATTATTTACTCTTTCATTTTAACTGTCATGACGTGTTTTTGATTGTAAAATATGCTTCATCAGCCCGCTTTCTTCTTAATTTCAGGTTTACATCAGCGAAATCTCAGTCCCAGACATCCGTGGCTGCCTCAGCGCTGTCCTCAAAATCGTCGGCCATCTTGGAGTCCTCTTCTCCTTCACCATCGGAGCTTACCTCGACTGGCAACAACTGGCACTCTGTATATCCGCTGCGCCTTTACTTCTGTTTTGCACCATCCTCTACATACCAGAAACGCCAAGCTATCTCGTGTTAATTGGAAAAGACGAAGAAGCGTACAAAAGTCTTCTCTGGTTACGGGGTCCGAACTCAGACGTTGCTCAAGAACTTGCCACTATAAGAACAAACGTGCTGGCCAGTAAGAATTTCAGTCAACGCCAAAGCCAAATGTCTAGTAGTCAATTTATAAATTCTCTAGATGTAAAATCTGTGAACAGATTACTAGGGCCTATATTAGTTACGTGTGGTCTCATGATGTTTCAAAGATTCTCAGGTGCTCATGCTTTCTCGTTCTATGCAGTACCAATTTTTAGGAAGACTTTCGGAGGGATGAATCCACATGGAGCAGCTATAGCTGTCTCGTTTGTACAACTGCTGGCTTCTTGTCTGTCAGGTTTGTTAATTGACACAGTTGGCCGTTTACCGTTGCTTATACTTAGCTCTGTTCTGATGTCGATGGCTCTAGCTGGTTTTGGGAGCTACGCTTACTATGAGGAGGTGCATAGGAACCAACGAATCCAAAATGTGATGTTTCATCAGACTGTTGGACAAAACGATTGGATTCCTCTTCTTTGTGTGCTAGTATTTACAATAGCTTTCTCTTTGGGAATGAGCCCAATATCCTGGCTTCTCATAGGAGAGTTATTTCCTCTGGAATATAGGGCATTTGGAAGCGCAATGGCCACAGCTTTTAGCTATCTCTGCGCATTTGTTGGTGTTAAGACCTTCGTAGACTTTCAACAGGCACTAGGATTACATGGAGCTTTTTGGTTATACGCGTCTATAAGTGTTGGAGGGCTGTGTTTTGTAGTCTGCTGTGTTCCAGAGACTAAAGGAAAAGATTTGGATGAAATGGATCCGAATTATGTCCAAAGTTTGTCGCCGAAGAGGTAAACAGCTTAGTTGTAGATGTAGCACGGGATTGAGGTGGTGATCATGTTCTCTTGCTCAATTGCAACCGAGACGAGCGAGATGGAATATTTGCTGCCTTCATTTTCGTTGTGACATGTATTTATTTAGAATGTTTTTGGATAGTTCTAGAGAGATAGAAGAACAAGTAGAGAACGAGAAAACGATGTGTAGGAATTGAGCGCTGATTTATACTGCTTTGAAAATAAAATAAAGGCAAAGAATAGTTTTGGAGTATATGAATTGGATTAGAAGGTACTGGATAGGCTTATATTGGGGGGTTAAGGCGTTGATTAAACGCGATGTAGTATCCATGTAGGAACAAAGAAATCGAGTCCACCGCAAGTTTTTGGCTGTGCTTATTACAATTTTTTAAAGTAAACTAACCACCTTGTATTCGGTGGTCCCCGAAATTTTGTAAACTCGTCAATTTAAACTGCCAAAAGTAAACAATTATTATCTTCGTGAGATATATAAAGTAAATGGGTTGAAATTGCAACTTAATGGCCTCATTCATGAGAATATCAATGTCATTATTGTATATCTTGACAGAATAATTCAAAATTTTTGGGAAGTTTATTTTGGCGTCGATTTTAGTTAATAAATATAAAGTACTCGCATATCCTAGTAATGTCATATCTCCACAACTTTAGTTTATCTATTTTAAGATCGCAGTGGTCCATTCTTTACCTCTTTAAATTAAAAGTCCCATTAGATTCTTAATATTAGTGAAAAATTATATTTCGAGATTCCCGATTAGAAATAAACTTTATTCTCTCTTTAAATCTTAATCATAATACTGGATACTTTATCGAGCTTCCCTAATTAATCTATGACAATAAAATAAGACAATAAATATTACACTTACTAAACCTATACTTAACTTGTTGCCATTATTTACTTAGTCTAGATGCTGTTGACTTTCTGAAATTTTATTAGAAATCTTATTAGCTGCTTCGTTTGTCCGTTTAAAGAATTGGACGCCTTGTGTAGAAACGTCGTTGTATTTTTCATAGAAATATTATTATACTGATAAAAGTGCCCGGGAGATATTGAAAATTTGGCCAAGTCCGTTTCTGAAAAAAATCTTCTAAATTTTTTTTTGCAAGAAAGAAGACGGACTTAGATGCGCTGTTACTTAACTGACTATGACTAGTTAATAGAAAAATATCAAAAGTGAAACTTTTACAGAAATTGATTTCTATTTTTACAGTATTTTTCGTCGTCGGACTTGGCTATCTTTTCTGTTAATCGCGAAAACATATTTTCTCTGACATATAGATATAATCTATTGTAGATGTCTTAAAGTGTATTTACGTATTTTCTTGTTACATTAAAATATGATTTTATTACCTTTTCAGGATCTTCCATAATTCCTTCCTTGAAAGTATATTTCCATATTTAGAGGAATAATTTAACAAAAATATTTATATTGGAGTTTTAGGGGATCAATTTAATTTCATTAGCGCATAATACTTATGATTATGATGTATATAGAATTATGTCTTAGGGTTGTATGTTTGTGTAGACTGGTGCGTGAATAAAACTAGAAGTAGAGAATGGAATTTTAGCTTAATAAGGCTTGCTTGGTGGTAAAATTATGGAAACTAGCGGTATGTATCTGCGTGAGTAAATCTGGGGTTTATTATAATCAGCTACTATCTATACATTTATTGCTACAGCAATGAGTCGTAACATTAGTCGTCAATTCACACGTCCACCTTAAATAGGTAATAACCCCTGTTTTTAAGAAACAAATTTCAACCATTTTGCTTCTCATTATGTACTTAACTACCTATATTGTTTTGGTAAGTAAAAGTTACTATCGTTTATGTATTATCATTCTAAAAGGTCAAAGGCTGTATGAATATTTTTTCGATAAATCATCATTATTGTAAAATTTAAATTATTTAAACATTTGGTAAAAATATGATATATCCCAATTGGCAGAAGCATTGTGCTATTGCAGAAAAGTAACCAATAGAATTATGAAATTGTCACATCTATGCAAAATCAAACACTACGCTTTTAAGTGAAACATTCTATGAAATAACTGCAGTGTAATTTTACTGTGAAAATATTGGACATTCCTCGTAGTTATTAATTTTCTGTTACAAAAATTAACTGAGGTTACATGACATGACCCCTCCTGAGCCTTGTTACAGGTTTAATAATGTACATCCTTTGATCTGAGGCCGTATTATGAGCGTACTTGCTTTAAAAGGTAAAGCTAAAAAGAGTTAGAGACCAAATACAAAAAATGTTAGAGAAATCTTTAATTAATAAACGAATAGTATATCATTGTCATTGTACTACAAAATATCTAAATTATGGACTTTGAAGTATGTACCGCCAAGTCTCAACAAGAATTTGGCATGAGCAAGAATAAAACTCAAAGCGCGTTGCCTAAAAAATTGATTGCAAAATATTTAAATTATCTAAATTGAAATATAATCGGAATAAATTGATAGAAAAATACATAATAGGTTGTGAATTTATACATTTTCTAGATTTTATAAAAATGAATTACGTATTCCTAAAAAAATATAAAAATAAATGTTGCTATAATTCATTTATTGCTTGCTGCGTTAGAAAAGTGTTTATAATACAAAAAATAATGTGTAAGTAATTAAAAAACATGTATTTTATTTGTTTAGAACTCTTTAATATTTCTTACCGCTTCATAACGAGTATAATCAGCTCGCGGACTAAAATGATTATTATAATTTTTAATAACCATAGAAAAGAAAACTCAAATGATACAGAACTTTTGAAAATGTTCATATTTTTACTGTTTTCTGTAAAATAAAAGCCCTTAAGGTTGTAATGTACAAATGCGTTTTTAAAGTTTTTTAGTTGTTTAATGGAAAGTTTAATGTTTATTTCTTAAACTGTACCTACTTAATTAAAAATTTATGAAAGTTTTGAATTACACCATTATACATTATTTGTCTATTTGCGTTTTATCGCATTTTTTTGCTTTGGCTGTTTTTTGCGCCGTAAAGCAAAAAATAGGTTTAGCAGTAGATATTTAAGCGAATTATACATAATTTAGCCTTTTAGCGATTATTGTGATGTGGTAGAAGTGTGCCTGTTCTAGATTTTAACTTACTTCAGCCATAGGTAGTCAATTAGCTTCAATTTAATTTTAATAACGAACGTATGATTTTAAAAGGAAAATCCTTCTTAACAAAAAGGACGCATATGAGAACTAATAACTTTACAAATTAAATCCTACCCTATTATAATTAAGGTTGCTTTAACTAACTAAAGGCGTTCCTTAAACTAATGCGCCCTTTTTTAATTTAGTGGGCGAAATTACCTATTAAAATTAATTAATGTCTTTAAACAATGTTTCAGACGTTGCTAAAATTTAAAAAAATCTTTTTCAAAATGCGATTTAGTTTTTTTTAAACATATCAAAAATAATATCAATGTTTTGACGTTTTAAAAATAAATCTAACAGCTCCGATATAATGAAATAGATAAAACCCCCGACAAAATCGGGACGCCTACTTTCAAAGCTCAACTCTTAAATGGCTTAACGGATTTTGGCTCTCACGACGAAGTCACCTTTCTAACCAAAAATACTAAATCAAAATCGGTTCGTCCGTTTAGGAGCTAAGTACGATGCCGCAGACATATCCACAGATACACAAATACACAGGTACACACGTTAAACTTATATACCTACCCCTCTTTTTGCGTCGGGGGTTAAAATGTAGACTAAGATAGAAGGCTTTAACTAGCTTAGTGTTTCCTTAAAAGACTTTAGATTGTACAAAATAATCAATTATTATTAATAAAGTATTAATTTTTACAGTAAACATTGTTCTCCACATTTCAGCTTATATAAGGATTGCAACGAATTCACCGTTTTACAATTTGTACCTTAACATCAGGCGCGTAGTTGCTTGAGTAAAATGCTAGCACTGTTTTTAAGCAATAACAAAAGTTTTCACGATTTTACATTTATTAAAGTAAATTATATCCCAAAAAAACAGTGTTGGCATAAAACCACCGGTCATAACGAATTATTATTGTTATCTAGAATTTTATTGTTAGCATTGCTCAAACCGGCGCTATGCTGCCAAACATATCGACAGTGGAAAAGCAAGAATGCTTAAGCGCCAAATGTCAATATGGCGCTTAAGCATTTTTTCTTTTCCACTGTCGATATATTCTGCCTTTTCTATACTTCCGCATGTTCTAGCGGATTCCAGAATCGGTAATTAAAAATATAACATGACAATAAATCTGACAATAATTATTAAAATTAGTTCTTTGGAATTTAAAATATTTATTAATAATTAAAATAATTTATATTCTACACGGTCTTACGTAAGCGCTGAAAAAATGCCTAAAAGATAGTAAATAAATATACCTAATTAGTTTAGATTGATTTGTTAATTTCGTGGTTTTATTTCTACTCCTTGAATCCTTTCATGGTCATGCTACCAAACAAAACAATGATGTATTGATAATATATTTTTCGGTGAAGGAAAACATCGTGAGGAAACCTGCACACACCTGCAAAGCAATTTGACGGTGTGTGCGAAGTTCCCAATCCGCACTGGGCCCGCGTGGGAACTAATAGCCCAAACCCTCTCATTGTGAGTGAAGGCCTGTGCCCAGCAGTGAGACGTATATAGGCTGGATTATTATTATTATTAGTATATATTTTTATATGTAAGATTACGTGGAGATTCACGAGAGTAACTTTTTTAAAAATGTATA
This sequence comes from Tortrix viridana, assembly GCA_963241965.1. Taxonomy (NCBI): domain Eukaryota; kingdom Metazoa; phylum Arthropoda; class Insecta; order Lepidoptera; family Tortricidae; genus Tortrix; species Tortrix viridana. Next base: position 768,914 of record OY725195.1, on the reverse strand, counting down.
TCAAATAAACTTAAGACTCCCAAGAAAATAAAAGCCAAACTTTTTCCTATAAACTCAGCTAGAGTCACAGAAAAAAAATTACTTGGCTTTACGCACTGCGCCACTTGCCGCAGGTTGAACCTGTGTTAATAATCAATAAAGTAAAAATTGCGTTTGTACTGCCATCTGGCAATTTAGTCAGAAACTATAACGACGCGTAAGTAACTGCAGTTGTTTTCGTTGTTTTCCATTTATCACGTTAGTCACGAGCGCCATCTATTCGACAGCAATTAAATTATTTACTGACACTAAAAAGTTCGTTGTCGTTACTAACGTAATAAGAGGTCACTAGTGAAGCAAAAATATTGATTCAGATGTTCAAAAATTTTACTTTTGCATGAATGCAGAGTCGATTCTTTAATGTCATTGATGATTAGTAAGTAAAAATTAAAATTAAAACACGCGGTAATTTTGTTCAAGAGTCGGTGGCACTCATATTATTTGATATCATAGACGAGAGAACTTCAGTCACCAGCGATATTAAAAAATATAAATTTTAAGTAATCAGTAAAAATCTGCCATTTTGATGCATTTTGGTGGTGGTAAACGGATCATGTTATCCGTGATGTAAGTAACTAAATTACTCTTTATCAAGCTACAAAAAAAAGTAAAAATAAAAATTTATAACAAATCCCCAAGTCTCTGGATTTTCACCGCGTAAAAAAATGGCGTAGGTTTTCTTTCTAAAAATTCTACGATAAGATAACAATGAATAGATTGATAGAGTCACTTCTTTCTGGTTCTGTTTTTTGTATACGACAAATTAAAAATTGACAGCGCGTTCATAAAAATTAGATACTTTTGGTATCTTTAGAAAAGTTAGCTAATGAAAATGAATTAAATAAAACATTATCCAATGAATTTTTGTTGACGCCCAAAATCAATGGGCAATAAAGCCCCAAATCTCTCACGCCATCCAATTTGCATCTTCACATACGTCTGAGGGATCATAAAGGAGAATCATTTCCCATGGGGATTGGATCTGGCACAAGTCAAGTGTCCAATCGGGCTCAAACGACGGGTGTCAAGTTAAACTCTTTAATAAAAAAGAACGTATCCGCCATTTCACCAAAAAAACTCTCTGAGGTTAATCATACGGTCGCATACTCAATGGAGTATATTATAGATATTTTTTTAAAGAGGGTAGATTTGGGGTGGGTGACACGTGCCGAGCGCGTATGATTCCATCATTAGGGGATTATAAATAAATTGATATTGGTTTTGTGTAGATAAGAGTTTTTTAGGACTTGGCGACTGCGCTTTCGTGCAGTTTTTTGTATATGTTATTTAGTAGATCCTTAAAATTTTCAGTTACTTTGTTTGGTGTCGATTCATTGATTTTAAATTAAATTTTTATTCTGCTAATGTAAGATCAATAAAATTTAGCATGTGAGATATAAAACGAATCTACTTTTTAAAAACAGATTCAAAATTCAATTTTACAATACTTTTTATCAAGATTAAATGGTTTTAACAACTGTTAGTCAAAAAGAGATTATTTTCCTCGGATATTAGCAAAATTAAGCCCCGAACGGAAACCCAATTAAAAGTTGAGGGTTTTTATCCCGTAAAGATTTAAAACGATGATAATGTTGTCTGAAAACCAATTAATAAGACATTGAAATAACAGTATTTAGCTTTATTTTAAACAATAACGACGATGGAAATGATACTAATAGAAAAAAACCGTGCAAGAGCATGTCGGACCATGCTCAGTGTAGGGTTCCGTCGCTATTCCAGACGGACAGACGGACAGACGGGCAGACAGACGGACATGGTGAAACTATAAGGGTTCCTAGTTTGACTACGGAACCCTAAAAAGAGTCAGGGGGGGGTGGGGCTCAGTGGATATGTGGGGAACAGTGGTTTACTGCTTATATTTTAGGGAAATAATAAACTTATATCTTTGGCACCTAGATCAGTTGTAGGCATGCCTTATGTTATCAGAGGGCAAACGAGACAGACATTTAAAACTTCTTTTTATTATTAAAACAGGCAATGATCTACTGTTCCCCATTGATCCACTGTGCCCTACCCTCCTATAATAAGCAGTTTTCTTATTTTTAAGAAAAAAAATCTGTTTCGTTACATACCTACGTCATTGATAGATTTCTTCTTGCGTGTCGGCGGCGTTTCATTAAAATGGAATTGGACAATCCGGCGAGGATGTCTGACTTAAGCGCGAAGAAACCCTCAATGTTGATTTAGATTACGATCTGATTCCGATAGTTTGTATGGCCCAGAAAAGGGCAGTTTGGGTGGCCCTGAGAAGGGCCGTTGACACGACATCGTGGTGAAAGGATTGGCCAGGCCGGGAACAAGGTCCGCAGCTAGCCCAGGATGCACCGGACGAATTAATGTATGAATAGTGTTTTAGTTTTAGATAATTTTATTAAGTTGTAGTATATTTGTTACGGTGCACCATTCACCTCTCCAGGTTTCACTGAAAACCAGCGTCACGGTATATCTTAATAATATACCGTGATATAAAAAGCTGAGTGGAGACCCGAGGGCTTATTGCCTAACGCACTCGCGATCGCGATCGACTTGAAAGTGACACAATTGCTTTCATTTTGTAGGCAGGATTTGACTTCAACTGTCAAATATGAAAGCGATCGCGATCGCGAGTGCGTTAGGCAATAAGCCGTCAGTTTTGGCTTAAAGTAATTAAATTATATTTAGATTAAGTTGTTTTAGTTAAGCAAATTGTATGGTTTTAAGTGCTTCAAGTGCCAAATAATTTTCATTTAATTTAATTTAATTTCATTAATCGCAGAGATGGGCGGCTAACACAAGTTGCCCGTTACTTGCTTGTCGCTCGGTAGTCCCTCTCTACGTAGTCCTTAACGGCGTACGTTTTATCAGTCTGATAGTCTTGGATTGATTTTGTAACCGTTCAAATCATCCATCATTCTGACGTCAGTCAAAGTTTGACCAGACTGACGGAGTGAAGCGTCTGACATCCGTCTATAAAGTATAAAATAATAAGAGCCACAAGGTCTGTTTTGGCATGGCAGAGTACATGAGAGCGTTCAGGGATGAACTACGGAGGTGTAATGCTCGGGCGTGCGTTTCCCTGATAACGAGATGGGGGTTGGTCGGACTTATAGCGGGGATATAATAACCAGCTTTTTCCTCCCGAGTATTCCAGGGCTCAAACTCGTAAAAGCGTAAGAAACAAACAACTCACTTTCACATTTATTATATAAGGATAAGTAAGTAAAAACATTTTGTTTTTTTAACACACTTAAGTACCTATTAGCTTTACTAGTAACTAACTAATTAACAATGTAAGTTATAAAATCTTAGAAGTAAAATTTCACTTTATAAATAAGCAATTATGATTTTTAAATGATTTGAATGATTTTTTTAACACATATTAGCCTTCACTTGTACTAAGTAAATTAAAAGTAAATATACTTCAAACCATTAAAAAAAAGGTTTGGAACGTTTTATTTAATGTAACTACAGTATGGCCGAGTTAAAAACAAGACTAAATCGGGACTCTACTTACAGAGCTGATAACTTTACTCTTACCTAAATGGCTAAAGGGATTTCATCAAACCAAGCTTAGACACTCTTGATTAAGTCACCTTTACATAAAAACTATCAATACCTATCAGTTCATTCGTTTAGGAGCTACGATGCCACAGACAGATACACATATACACAGACATACATAGATACACACGTCGAACTAATAAAACCCCTCTTTTTGCGTCGGGGGTTAAAAATGGCACACGTATTCCTCCAACACATAAACGTGATAGATTTTTTTATCTATTTCTCTTCCCTTCTTTAAATACTTATACTCTTTTATTGATAATATTATAAAATATTAATATGGATTTTGAAACAATAAAAATACATCAAATAAAATCAAAATCAAATCACGCAACCATATTGACGTTTAATCCCCACACGCGCCTACACAAATTGTATGGCTTCCCAGAGTTATCATCCCCGAGATATGGATGTATGGCCCGCCACGTGCCCAAGCGACGATATGAAAAATTATAAGCGACTTAGATGTTGTAAAATGTAGACGAGTTTGAAAACATAACATCGCAATTGCAGTAAAACCGTTATCAAAACCACTACACAATATTTGTTGAAGTCCTGAATAAGAAATATAAATAATTGTTATCCTTAGTAGGTATATTGTTTTCACGCCAAAACGGAATCTTAATGAAATTACACAAAACGATATATTGTATCCTGAAAACATACATAGGATAATTTTTATCCCGAGAAAAAGGATAATATCTGAAGGAATAGAGGAATGACTTCTGAGCGGATATTATACAGTCGCGGGCAAAATCTAATAATTTAAAAAGGGGTATGAATTTTGAATGGATTTTCCCAATACACTTAACAAGAGTTCAAACGCAGACGCATCTAAAACTGTATTTGATCTGCACCCCTCTTGCTTGTGGCCGCTGATAGGAAGCTATTTGCCAACTCGAGGGCAAATTGATTGTTATTGCCGTAATGCTTATTTTTAACACTTGGGAATAAAACGAGTAACACTTGGCACTACTATACTTCTTTATCCGACTGAGTGAAGTAATAATTTTTTTTGTACTATTACAACCCGTGAGCACTTAGAATAGGATTCAGGTTCGGATTAGGGCATGCAATATCAGACGATTTTCAATTCCGGAACTGATTTTCGATTTTGAGTTTCAATTCCGGAATTCCGGAACTGGTTCCAGAATTGATAATGTTTTGGGATGTAAATTATATATTATAAAAAATTAGTAAAAAAGACTGTTTCAGATGTTATTTTGTAAGTTTTTATTTATTTATAGTAAATTAAAAAACAGTCTTTAATCACCAATTTAAAAAGTTTAAAATCACAATGGGTCTTATGGCAGCGAGTGCATGCTCCGCTCTGCTCACACTTTTTATTGCGCCGCGTGCAGTGCAGCGAGAGCGAGATGTTGCGACTAGAACTACTTACCTGGTGTCAAGTGGTTTCTGCTTTTACCTGAGTTTGAGACTCAGCCGGAGTTTTAACACTAATAAACTGCTAGTAATAATTAGTAGTACCTACCTAGTTTATTTTTGTTGTTATATTAATTGTTAAGGGTAAATAATTGTTTTTATCGTTTTAACAAGTAATAATATTAAAATAAATTCAATTTCGGAATTTTAATATTGGACCCTCTCAAATCTGGAATTGTAATATCGGAAAATCGGTCCGAAATTCCGGAATGCATGCCCTAGTTTGGATAAAGTCGGCTAGACTCGCATAAGAGCGTATGAAAGCGAGTGAGAGAAGTACAAACCCGAATCCTATTCTAACGGCCGCACTCAGAGACGTCAATTAACTTTTAAGTTTGATTAAAGTTGCTGCTGTCACTTTTTTTGCTATAGCAATAGAATAAGACGCAGCAACTTTAATCAAACTTAAAAATTAATTGACGTCTTTGTAAGTGCTCACAGGCTCACGGTCATGACCACTTTGCCTAGCCGTGGTAATTCCCCCGTCGCAATGACTCGCTAATACCTACATCGCCACTATGATATTGGATTAGAACTGCTTTGCATAGGTTTTATTTTAAGTATTCAACAAGAATCAATTAATTATTTCGATGCATGTACAAGTTATTGCGTCGAGAGAATTACCACGGTTTGGCAAAGTTGCCACAGTATGTAAGTATGTGAAGAAAAATTGCATATTCTACTCTACCTCTAAACGATTGGAATAAATGAGGTGTCACGATTCGTCAAAAACATGCGAGTGTCATAGGCTAGAAACAAATTAGGTACTTAATATTATAATTTGACATTGAGCATTTTTTGACATTTTTGACGCTCTTGTCAGAAGCGCTAGTAGATTCATGACATACCTTCAGTCAACAAAGTATCGGGAATGGATGATTTGTTTATGGTTCCAAATTCAAATTTTTGTTTTTTTTGTTGTTGTTAGATTGGCACAACTGTTTTCTATTTTGGCGCGGAGTTTGAGTTGCATCTGTTATTTATATTAAATACAGTGCTGTTTTTAGTTATATCATATCTAGTGTGTATTGCGAATTTCATAATGGACAAAAACATTGAACAAAGAGTTTGTCTTCCATCATTGGCCATCATTGTGAAAGAATTTTTGACCAAACACTCAACAAATACCATCGAGCAACCACCATATTCACCAGCTGCCGACTTCTTTCTTTTTCCTAAACTCAAATTACCACTTCGTGGCACCCGTTTTCAATCGGTAGAAGACATAAAGGAGAATTCGCGCCGAGAACTGAATTCAATTCCGGAAACAGCGTTTAAAAAATGTTTTGATGATTGGATTATTCGTTGGCGTAAGTGTATCGTTTCTGAAGGAGCATACTTTGAAGGTGATAAAATAAATTTGGATGATTAACAAACAGTTTGTGTATTATTGATCTTTTCCCGGTACTTTCTTGACAGAGTAGTATTACATACGTGTAAAAGAGGCCGCATGTGGCCATTTACCCAATAAATATTTTGAATTTTCTGTAACTTTTTAAATATAAAAGTTTTTCTTTAAGTATATTTGTGTTTTCTGTGTAAAATTGATACCTATTGGTAATTTATAATGACGTTTATATTGGTTTTTGTATTATCGTCGTGTAATGGTGTCATGTTGTGTTGAACACATTCCCGTGTTTAAAAACTCCCGTAAGGAAATAATATGTGATTGTCGCCCATTGACAGCGTTCAAAGTGACCTTATAATAAAAGAATGTCGTCAATTGCCATTATTTATTTATTCGTATGGCATGGACAATCACAAATTACAATACCTAATCGAAATATACACAATATGTCACGTATTGATATCCAAGTTTCTTAGCCATTCAGCCGCGTCATCAGTAAGGGAGATCAGGTCTTTCGGGTTCCCAGGGTAGGCTCTTAGTGGGCAATCCTGTATGATATGCTGGACACTCGGCGCCACAGTCACAACGGGGGGAGTCAGTCCAACCACAAAGGTGTTTAAAATGCCATGTGATTCTGTTAAACATTTCGCACTTCACATAGTCCGACGAATCATTAACCGGCAAATTTACGTCGTCGGTCAAAATGTGTAAATGACATTTGGCTGCCTGCATTTTCATTTAGTCGCTGGTTTCATCGGTGAAGATCGAGACGTTTAGAATCACACTGCAGTCCTAATAAGACCAAACCTTTTTATTTGATACCGACTAAAGAAAACATCGAAATAAAGATAATAATAATTTATTTCGTCGAAAATGACAATCATTATAATTCCTAATAGGTACACGTTACAGTACACATAGGTATACCACATAAAGAATCATTGTAACCAAAACTAAATACTTTACAATATATTTAAAATACATTTTCGCTACTTCTTTGTAATGTCTTTGGTATAATTAAAAAAAATGTTTAAGTTTGACATGATCGGAGATTTAACAAAACATTCAGTTCGACGGACTCCATGTTAGGTGCCACAATTTTATTTTAATTAGATTCACTGTTATTATTGTTTATAGTCATATCATAAAGATAATATATTTGTTGATTTGTGGGTTTGGAACTGATGATCCGATTTTTTTTTACTGATAGAAAGCTTTATTATTTCCGAGTAAAAATCAACTAAGCTATAATAAATTAAACTGGCTCTATGGACCACCGAAATTAGAACAGCAAAATTTCTTATTACGAAATCATCATTCACTTCCCGCTTTTATCTTCCTTCTCCACATATTTATCGTCTTTCCCGTTCTGCGGCGCAATCATCAGCAAATTATTCCCATGCGCATTGCCATTCTTCTCAGCCGTCAGGTTCCTGAACGGTACATTCTGCCGCCATCTTGTCGGAAAATAACAATGGTTCCTAAGCACTCTTAAATGTTCTTTTCCGAAGATGAATTCTGTTTTTGTACAAGTAAAATTCCGTTGACGTCTTTCCTCGTTCTCTTCGTTTCCATATTTGGGAGTTTCTTCGCGGAACATCTTAGGTCTTGGTTCGTCTTCGAAGTAGGGTCTCTTGAGGCGAAGACGGCGGGCTTGGGGGCTGAGAGGGGATTCACATTTGATGGCCAGCGCTGTGTTTTCTTTGTTGGTGACGCTGTGGGTCTTCTGCCATTCTAGGACTTCGCACAGCAGACCAATGTACCTGATGAAATAAAATTAAATAGCAATATAAATCTTCTGAATATTTTCTGAGTGACTAATTAAGACAGAAAATGATTTTGGTTCTGATATCTCGATTTAATCAGACATGTTAAAAGAGTCTGGAATATCAAATTACTGTTTTTATTCAACTTGCAAATTTCAATTGCAGCCTTAGTGATTATAATTAGTAGCCGTAGTATAATTAGGAGGTGGTTGCCAATGTATATGAGACTGGGAGCTCTTACTATCAACGCCAGTGTGATTATCTTCTCCATGCCTTAAAACCAGTCATGTCTTCGGTCTGTGTGATCCTCACCTGATAGCCATGCGCAAGATCTCGTTCTTGGAGAGTTTCTTGTCCGGTGGATGTGTTGGCACCAGCCGCCTGAGCTCAGCGAAGGCGCCACTGACGTTCTGCTGGCGCCAGCGCTCGCGGCAATTGGTGAAGAGCTTGCGGGGGGGACGGAGCAGGCAGTTCAGGGGGGGCAGGTCTTCGTGGAGACTCTGCCAAGAAATAAGTAAATAACTTGTGAAAATAACATTTTCAATAAGGGTAAATTGGAAGAAGCTTGGAGAGGCACCTAACAGTGGGCGTTTAAATAAAACGCTGCAGAAGAAGAAGACACAATACTTAGTCCAAAGTTCCACAGCGTGGCGCAATCGGTTAGGATCTCGGAAATATTGACTTGTGGTCGTAAGGTATGTACCGAGCTCAATTCTCAGTGGTTGTCATGTTTGAATAAGTTTTCTTACTTCTCTCGCTGTATCACAGGATTGTTGAGCCACTTGCTAACATTCTAGATTCGGTCGGGTTGTCAAATCGTCAAATTTCAATAGTAACATACCGTGTATGATTTGACAACCCGATCGATATAAGAATGTTAGCAAGTGGCTCAACAATCCCGTGATGTGACTGTGACTGTGTAATGGTGGTCTTGGCCGAAGCGCTAGTACATTCACTCCGTGATACCGACGTGTAATACTCGTAAGTACAGGCCGGAAGTGGCTAATTTACTGAATAAATATTTTGAATTTGGAATTTGAATTTTTTGAATATAAATCTTGCGCTGCAGTAACTTCTCGGCTTGAGATTAATGGTTGTATTACATTTGTCGAATATTGTAGTATTTGTAGTATTTGCCAAATATTGATCTTACATCTCTCTTATTTGTGATACCGAATGAAACACATGCCACGAAAATGTTTGAAAAATAATAGCCAAGTGAGGTGTCACCAGAATAAACAAAAATAAATATCGGGGGCAATCTCACACAGATGACCTTGTTCTAAACTAAGCTCTAGGCTATACCCATAGTACTAGCCTAGAGCTTGACAACAATAAACATACTTCCATGACTCAGGAACAAATACTAGCGCTCATCACACAAATATTTACCCAAATGCCCTTATAGGGATTCGAACCCGGACAGCTAGCTTCGTAGGCAGGGTCACTACCAACTAGACTAACCGCGTTGTCAAAGAAGAATAAAAAGAACATGGATGGCCACCTGCATGGTCACGCTGGTTTGTCTGTCATCGTCGCTGTCCGGGAGACAGAGGTCATCGCTCAGCATCTCACTGTCCGGCTCTTCATCGGAGCAAGACTCCTGGTCTGATGCCATCGCGCTCTGGTTACCTGATCACACGAATCATTCATTAGGTAATCGTTAGTCATAAACAAGTAAACTCACACTGGTAGACACGTGTTATTAATGATCTGACCAAACCACTTAAGGCCTCTGCCCACTACACCGGATCATACCGTGACTGTAATAGGAACGTTTCAGGCACGAACGATCACTGCTATAGAAAGTGGCGGTCAGTGACAGAGCGGTCTAGTGGGCATGGTCTCATATTTTTCAATACAGAGAATATTTTTTTGCTTGAAACGTTCCTATCACTGTCATGGTATGATCCGGTGTAGGGGGCAAAAGCCTTTAGATTTGCTTGTTATTAATTCGGCAACTACTTCAGTCATATTGTGTTTTTAACCGGAAAGTTGTAGGGTAGTCTTGATTTCTTCTTCTTTTTTTTTTGATTTTATATATGTTTTTGGGGTGCTGAATCCAAATCTGAGGTTTGCTAACAAAATTTCGTGACAGAACATTGAAAAATTGCGGAAAAACACTAAAAGCCTCATTTTTTGGCGATATTTTGCTTATACCTCGGAAACTAAATTTTTTCGTAATAATCTTCTGTACATCGGTGACGTGAAGCTAACTATTTTAATTGCAATTGACAATTAGCATCTTATCGTGTCCAAAGCTACGCGAAAGAGGATTACGAGTAAGACTCAGCCCGTGCCGATTAAAACAGCGTCAGGGCCTGGCCACGACTTTGCGCGACCGGCTAAGCAGTGAGCGAATTTTCTAATACATTGCGTGTAACGTCAACTAACCGGTGCGCGGTGAGCGTCTCGGCCGAGCAATGGAGAGATAATTCGCTCGCCGCCGCCGCTGCTCAAAGTCGTAGCCAGGCCGTCAGGCTGGGTTTTATTCGGTTTTGGATACAGTGCGACCGCGCCAGTTGAAATTGTCAATCACGCCGTCCTGCACGAGCCAGAGCAGCCGAGTGATCTTTCGATGTTAGAGCAGCTTAGAATAATATAAGCTGGAGTCCATCGGCATCACCAAGCGTGAGGCGCTGTCCAAATTCTAGAACGCAAGTCGCGTCGCCTCCCAGATGGTAGAGCTAAGGTGGGTCTGGTCTGTAAGTCGGATAATTCGGTAATTAATTCCTCACAGTAACAAGCTTGCTTTAGCTAGGTTCCTGTCTCTGGAGAAGATGAATCAAGACGCGGAATCCCTTCTAGTGCCGAAAATTTTAAAATTGGTATAACTTTCCAACGTTAGATGATATGGATACATATTCTTAAAGAGAATTTAACTTTGTACAAGTTTTTTTGGGGGGTTTTTTTCACAGATGAACTGTTTGCAGGTTATAGAGCAATTTATGACAAAAAACGTGAGGTAAAATTTTTTTAAATTGATCGTTTTCCGGAGCTCATATCTAGACAACGATTGGGAATAGGTAAAAAAAAAATAGAATTAAAATTGTAGAGAATTTTATCAGCTTTTATGACGAATCATTTTTGAGATGTGAACAAAAAATAAAATAAATTGACCTTCTTTGTGACCGAAATAAGCACCGTTTCATGCGTTTGTGCGAGAAGTTAGTACCTACATAATTATAGTGTAAGTTTCATAAAACATAGCAACTAAATAAAGACCTTTATCTTGCGGAAGTGGGTATCAGCGGACGCGCTATATTTAACAATAGCCAGTTATGCGCTAAACTTCATACCTATCACAAATATCACAATTCGTATTATTTGCGACTTGTATTCCCGATTAGCGTAAAAGGATAAATGCTTAGAGATGTGAACCTTGGACGTTTATTCCAAAAATATAAGTTGTATTTTGTCGCTTTTAAACAGTAAACACGCTTAAGATCTTCGACCTCGCACTTCCCTTGAGGTGAAGTCTGTGGGAATGTGAAAATAAGTTGAGATTAAACTGGTCTACTTTATGTACAGTCAAGGTCATAAATATGTGTACATTTTAGTACTTTATCCATATATTAAAACTGCCATATATAAATGTCACAGCGGTTAAAGTAGGTATATATTTATGACCTTGTACAGTGATGATCTCAGAGGCCCGAACTCTAACATTTCAATCATAGGTACGTCATGTTTTCGAATCGCCTCTTATATTCGAAAACGTACCGTAGATATGTAAAACCTGTAGCACGCACCCCTAAAACAGACTCACGTTTCCATACATTATTTATGTTTACTTCTCCTTTAGTACTCAATGACGATACAAAATGTCAACTTCAAAGTTCGTGCTAGTAAATATTTACAGTCACACCACGGGATTGTTGAGCCACTTGCTGCACGGAGAAAAAAATCTTGTTACGTGTAACAGAATATTGTATTATATGGGACAACTATACACACATTTTACACATTAATATAAAATTCTACTTCTGTACCACATAATTTCTAGTACCTATTACCATTTACCTAGTATCGTAGGAAACAAATTTTGTGTAGTATACAAAATATGTTGGACGCTAAATGCATATTTTACTCTGTAACTATTAGATAGTAACCACTACAATATCAAAGTTTAACTAGAATATTTTAGTATTAACAAAAATATGACTAGTTGTCATTAAAATAAAATCTGTTAACAATACCTAAAATCTGTTTTCCTACACCAGAATCATAACTACAATAAAATCTGGTAATATTGTAAAATATTTTTTTCTCCGAGTAACATTCTTAATTCGGTCAGGTTGTCAAATCGTCAAATTCCAATAGTACCTACGACACCGTGTACGATTCGACAACCCGACCGAATTAAGATTGTTAGCAAGTGGCTCAACAATTCCGTGGTGTGACGTACATACTAAATATGGACACGGGTGCGTTTATGTGCGCCGGTGACCGCTTACACGAGATAAAATTTGACAGGTGCTAGAGAAATCTATTCCATATTCTAACGTAAGATTTAACGCTTAAGGTTTAAAATAAGTGTCCCGTCTTGATACAATCGCAACAAAAAAGTTAAAATCGCTAAAGTCGCTAAGTAATAAAAGGTTTAGTCAGGACGAGACACTTTTATTTAAAACCTTAAGTATTAAGTCTTACGTTAGAATATGGAAGAGATATTCATTTCCCTAGCATCTGTCTAATTTTATCACGCCCGTGCATACTAAGCCCGCTGGTTGCCGTTCATGGGTTAGAAAATATGCGGAAAGACAGACTTAATTCTGCAGGCAATATACCCCTTTGTCACAAGGCCAGGGTAGAAACAAACATAACGAAAGAAACAAACATAAAGTTACACCATCCAGAATTTATAGTACAGTCAAGATCATAAATAATGTATATATTTTAGTACCTTGTCACTTTAATAGCTGTGACATTCATATATGGCAGTTTAAACATGACAGTAAAAAGACAAGGTACTAAAATGTATACATATTTATGACCTTGACTGTGCCTACGAGAAATAAAAAAATCATCTTAGGTAGGTCGTAAGATTTTTTCAGACATTAAAAATCAGTTACCTAGTAGCGATACTTTGTGTAGCTTATAGATAGTTATTAGGTGCGGATAATTTATCTAAGTTACGATGTAGTAAATTAATTGTAGGAATTATTTTATGTATAATCTTAACTTTGTTTTTACGCCCTATTAAATATTTACCGTACAATCCAGTACAATTCGTTACGGTTGGCATACAATCAATTATTAATTCACCACAACGAAAACAAATCACTCCTTATAAATACACAAGAGCCTCTTGCCTTTAACAACGTTAGAACTCGACTGAATTTCGCCATTAGAATTTGGAAGGGGTTGTGAAGACGAGCTGTGATTGGTCGAGAGCGGGGCGGCGGTTGGCCAATCAGAGGGTTGGGGGTGGAGTGAGCAGGATAATGGGTTTTCTCTGCAAATATTTTGGTTAATATTGAATTTGTGAGACGTTGGAGTGTCAGTAGAAGCGGGTTTAGTTCACAAATTGGGAATATTGGGATAGATCAAAATAAAACTATGTATTAACTCTTTTTTTATATTTTCGTCCAGTAGTTACATTTTAATACGTACGTTACTTTATTTGGTAAGCATGCATTTTATTGTTCACCTCATTATTATAATTTTGTGGAAATAAATGATTGATTTAAACTTATACTACAATTTAATAGTAACAAGGCAGTGACAGACGTTCAAATGTATTCCTTAAAAACAATGCTCTCAAGATTTTATTGCAATTTTCTCAAAAACACTAAAAAAAACAAAACCAACATAAAATCGGGGTCAGTCGAAAATAATAGAAATGGCCAAAGATATCAACAAAACGAAACTAACCAAATTACTCCGTAATAATTGGTATACCTAATACTGAACAAAAAGCTTCTGATTTTCAAGAAAGCTTCCTAAGTCATAGTCATAGTCATGTCACGTGATAGTAGGTACTGTCGTAACTTAGCAATATGATAATTTTTTTGCAAATTTCCGGATTTTTCGGCACCTATAACTTCCAAGAGCTTCCTAGTTGACGCGTAAGAAATGGATATTGGTCTTCTGTACTACCCTGCTAAGGTAAAAGCCAGTTTTTTACACCACACTACTTTAACAATTGCAACCTCATTACTGGGTAATAAGGCTGCAATTGCTACAGTAGTTTTGTGTAAAAAATTGCCTTTTACCTACCTTTGCAGGGCAGTGTAGGTATAGGTCTACCGACGGCACTATACGACACGTGTCTCCAAGGCTAGTACTATGATACACTTTTTTAGCCCTGGGACGGCGGTCTGATTGACCCCGACTTTACCTACAATCACAGTACTATCTCAATTTAATGTGCTAATTTAATATTATTTTAATCTTAACGTAATAATCTTGACTAGCGATTTGGTCTAAACTGTAAGCTGGTACCTAACAAATAGTGCAATTTATTTATTGAGCTCTACTGAGAGATTTAAGAGACAAAATCGGAGCCTTTCATTTCCAACATCTATTTTATAACAGAAATAGTATTATTACTAACAACAAAATGTCGTGATTGTTGTAGTCGACCACCACGACATTTTGTTGTTAATTATCTTTCGTACGTATGAGTTTTATTGTTCCTAACTTCCTAAACAGAAATATAAATGATTTGTATGTATGTATGTAAACTGTTTATCGCACAGATAATAGATTTACAATTAATACTCATAAAATAAAGTGTACAAAGGCGAAAAAAAAAAAAACAAAAAAAAAAACAAAAATAAAGAAAAAAAAATATCGAAAAAAACATTTAGGTAACAAAGCTGCCCGTTCGTGCAAACGCCACCTATCGGTTCTTTGGACGATTAGACAGAAAATTGAAGTCAAAATGGTGCCTTATTAGTTCGGAACTCTACCAATAGATGGCTCCTGGTTTCGTGTATGGGAAGCCCCCATTAATTTTTAATTTAATTTAATTTATTATTATTTGTTGTTAAAGCGGCAATATACTTATAGGGAAAGATTTGTACATTTGTACAATAACTATTTAAACAAAAAAGCATAAAACATAAAAGTTAAAAAAATTGCATGACTATTATAATATAAATGTGTAAGTATATAAATGTAAACATGAGTGCATAATGAACTGTTTGTAGCTACGAGTATACAGGATGAATCTTTAAAAAGTGCACGTATTAAAATGAGGGACATTTAATAAAATTTTATCGACGTATAAAATGTAGGTAACTCTTGTTTATATTTGTTTTCTCATTTTATTTTGTATAACTATTTAAGTAATAAAAAATATTTCGCAACTGTGTACAAAATATTTTTTTTTTTCGCCAATTGTTTTTATTTAATTTCCCTCATTTTAATGTAGTGCACATAATGAGTGACGTATGAAGATGTACCTTGTAGTATATACAAACAACTTAATTATGCTTTTCCTGTAAAACAGACTTCATAACAGGCAAAAATAAGTCTAGTCGATACCAACCAGATTTATTTATTGCCTGTTATGAAGTCTGTGTTACAGGAAAAAGGTTAATTAAGATCACTATATTTCGTTTGTAAATAGAAAAAATAGCATGTACCTACTTAAGGCTAAATAAGTTTAGAAAAGTTTAAACAACTTACATGAGACTTCGAAAACCAATTTTTTTTATAGTTATATTTAAAACAACAAAAAAAATAAAACAATATACCTACATGTAAAATAATACCTAGGTACTTTATTGCATAAAATCATTGTACATTTCAAAGTTGATTACAGCTAAAACATTTATAATATTCATATTATATTCATATTCATAATGTTTATTGTATTAAACATACATAGTCAGATATTTATAGTTCTTAAGTAGTTCATTCTACACACATACCTACATACGTACACAGTATAAAACATAGTCGCTTTCCGCCGTCTGTCCCTCCGTATGTGTACGCTTAGATCTTTCAAACTACTCAACGGAATACGGTTTTCAACAACAGTTAGATAATTTTTCACGGAAGGTTTATCTATGGTATAGTTGTAATGTGGCGCGTATCGGAACGCAGCCGACCGTTCGGAAGACTTCGTCTCGGCTCGGGTCCGATCGGCAACCATTGCGTCGCTTCGTGGATATTCGGGCAGCCACGTAGGCAAGCCCACCCCGACGCCGGTCATCGCACGACTACCACCTATCGCTTTCTATCTGTCCGACTCATTCATGTCCATTCGCGGAGCCCTAAGCAATTTGTGTTAATTGAACTTTATATGTGGGTGTTTTATTAATACGACCGAACCATTCCCCATAGTAACAAATCGATTGCAAACATGATTAGTTTAATTCGTAAAAAAAATGGTGCTGTATCAGTACAGTGAAAATAATTGTGACAATAGTAAATACTTAAGTAATCACTATCACTACATAGTATAAAACAAAGTCGCTTATCCCGCCGTCTCACCAGAGGTCTGACTGTCTGGTGGATAGGCAGCAACCCGGACGGTATGAAAATAATTTTGTACTCAGTGCCGTTGAGGCTTATTTTGACTTCAAATTTTCGAGTCGTCAAAAGTCGAGGCTTCGAATACATAAAGAAAACTATATTTGTCTTTGTCATACGTCCGATTAAGCGTAGTCAGCTCCTGCACGAGAGGGAAAACACGAATTTTGCGCGACGCACCAGCTTAATGTCTACCTTGAGGCAGTTTCGACCTCAAGCCGCAGTGAAATAACATGAGGTTTTAAAAATTAAGTACATTTCAAAAAATACAATTGTCCTAAACATTTAAGTAGGTAGGTAATATTAAAAGTTAAAATTGTAAATCTGTATTGTAAATTCTAAGAACATGTAAGGAGATGTAAAATTTGAAATTAAATATATAAGATAAACCACTGTTTCATGTATATATGTGTTTATATGAAATAAATATTTTCATTTTCATTTTCATTTTTTTTCAAGATAAACATTGAAATTAGACATTTTAAAGGGCATGTAAGGGCAACAGAGATTAACCTTTTGAACGCCATTGACAGCTATAGCCGTCATGGTTGATAGCGTAAAATAGACCTAAGTGTATTTGAGGATGGTTGACATTAGCTAAAGTGTGGTGTCTTATATATCAGACTACGGCGGTCAAAAGGTTAATAAGAAACATAAAGCATAAAAGCCGTGGTAGCCTAAGATTTTGACCTGCCGACTCTTAAGCAGAGGGTCGTGGGTTCGAACCCGGGCTCGCACCTCTAAGTTTTTCGGAATTTATGTGCGAAATATAATTTGTAAATTTACCATGAGCTTTTCGGTGAAGGAAAACATCGTGAGGAAACCTGCACACACCTGCAAAGCAATTTGACGGTGTGTGCGAAGTTCCCAATCCGCACTAGGCCCGCGTGGGAACTATAGCCCAAACCCTCTCATTGTGAGTGGAGGCCTGTGCCCAGCAGTGGGACGTATATAGGTTGGATTATTATTATTATTATTAATAAACATAATGTGAAAGAGTAGGACATAATAACTACTGAAATATGTATTATAAGAGTGAGACAGCGGAAGAGCGGTGTTCTCTTAGTAAATCAAGAAGTATGAAAATTTTAACCGGGAGGATGTATTTAAGCTATCGACATCATGGAAGCCAGTAATTAGCAAATGCAGGCCTCGGGATATATCGTCGGACAAATCGTCGGATGCTGTGAGTGTTGTGTGTCATGTAATTGATCCGAATAAACAAAAACAAGACCAGGTGCGGGTATTTCGGAAAACTCGCACCACCCGCAGACATTAATGCCCGCCTCTTCAGTCTTCTCGTGACCAAGATAGTTTCAACGATACCGAAACGTCGAGGTAATAACAAAAAATGTTTATTTTACGCGAGTAACCGCCGCACTCACAGACGTCAATTAATTTTTAAGTGTCATTAAAGCTGCTGCTGTCACTTTCTTTGCTATAGGTAGCAATAGAATAAGACGCAGCAACTTTAATGAAACTTAAAAGAGTTAGTCCCGTTTAACTACTAATATGACGTATCTTTTATTCTGACCCACCACGGTCTTGTCATTTTTTTTTGTGTATTAAAAAGAAATAAAGTTGTATGTAAATCCAAATATGAACTTACGTCCCATTTTGGTAGTTTTTTATTCCAATACAACATCGCGTGTCTAGGGTCTATCACGGCAGGACGACGACCGTACGCAGACATCTTGAAGGTTATGGGCCCTATAAACTCTATTTCCACGTAGAAGTCTATTTGGATGAGCTGGAAGTCGGCACAAAAGTTGCTGGCGTCTTGGCACCATCGTCGCAGGCGCATGGTGGGGGCGCGATGCCGCGAGTCATGGAACACTCGGAAGACCACGCATGAGTATTCCAGTGCGTCGTAGAGGGATACCTGAAATCAGGACAAGATAAAGTTCAAACTAAAACCCGACTACGAAAAAAAATCGTCGTCTGTCATGCTGTTTTTTTTTTGACACAGACTAATATAATACTTCATTTTTCATTTATGAATCATACCTTTTCAAAATCTATGTATACAGTTTTCATTTGACACAAAACACGTTACATTTATATAAGAAAGTTTTTCGGCATTCATTTTATGCAAGTCGAATCGCCATTTTGAATTTAATATAGGTACCTACCTACAGTAAAAGTCAGATAGTCAATCCTGACACATGTCATTCCAGTACAAGAATAAATATGTGTACAAGTTTAGTAGGTACCTTGACTACCTTGTCAGTTTCATCGCATCGCGAAAATCACAAGGTGCTAAGTCAGGAGAATATGGTGGATGAGGTAGGATAGATACGTTTTTTGAATGGAGATAGTCGAGTGTTCTAGCAGAAGTGTGCGGTGCGGCGTTGTCGTGATGCCAAAGGAGGTGCCAGATTCCTGACTCCGGCCGCTTGTCGCAGTAAGAATATTTCGTTGGAGTCGGCTCATCTTCAAAGCACCATACCGTGGACTGTCGCTTTGTTTCAGGATCATAGTTATATAACCAAGTTTCGTCACCTGTCAGTATATCATAAACCTTTTTCTCACCAGCGTCGAATTTATCAATCATAAATTTGCACCAATCCACACGACGTTTTTTCTGCTCATCGTTAAGTTTGTGCGGAACCCACCTCGAACAACGCTTATGGTTATGGACAGAATTCTGATGTTCGTGAATGTTAGTCTGTAATGCTGCTAATCCAATGCCTAGTTCTCGTTCAAGCTCTACATATGTAATTCTTCTGTTTTCACGAATACTTTTTTCGACAGGTTAAACGTTTTCTTGGGGTAGCGGCCGACCTGACTGCCTCATGTTCGAAGCTTCCCCGTCCTCTTTTAAATTCAGCAAACCAATTGAAAACTGTACAAAAAGTTGTAACTAAAATTTTAAAACATTCTTGTGGCCAAACCTTTTTTAGTCATATTAAATCATGGCCGATGGCCGTTGGAGCGGAAAGGTTCTAGAGTGGCGTTGTCGTGGACTGACGATCTGATAAAGGTCGTGGGAAACCGTTGAATGCCAGCAGCAGAGGACCGATCGTTGTGGAAAACCTTGGGGAAGGCCTTTGTCCAGCAGTGGACGTCTTGCGGCTGATGATGATGATGATGATGATTAAATCATAACACGAAAATCACGTCGAGTGAGCTCCATTGTTGCAAATAACTTCCCGCCAGATTACCTCCGAAAATTTTAAATTAAAAAATATATAAAATCGATTTCAAAAATGTTCCATATTCAAAATGCTTAACAAATAGCCTACCTTCACGACGTTGTGTAACTTGCCAGTATCCAACAAATAAGTAAAGAGTATGTAGGTAATTTATTTTGGCATGACCCTCGTATTGTAGTCTTCAATGGATAATATTCTCCTTTTCTTAATTTAGGGCAGGGGATGGCAGCCCCCGACGGATTTTTTTTTGTTACTTACCTCCTTTTAGTGGGGGGGTTTTAATATTTTACATCCGTCGTGGGTTTTAAATAAAAATCATTTTGTTATTCTGTTGGTATAAGTAGAGAATCAGAGATTGAAATATCCAGATCTTATATTATTTATTTTTTCCTCACAATCTTTAACATAGGTATCATTTTTTTCTTTCTAGCGTTTTCATATAATATGTAAAGGTAGATATATGTATAGATTTACCTTGTTCTGGGCGAAACACTATACTCACATTATATCTGACGCGGCGTATATGAAACGTATTTTCGTCAACTGTTAATCTATCTGTGTACAGTTCTCTGACGACCTCCTCTCTGTCGCACTGACCGTACCTTTGCAGGCTAGAGATTGCTGAAAGGATATTAATGGTTGTATTAATTAACAAACTCTGACTTGTCTCTCAGAACACGTCACGGTATACGTCCAGTCATAGGCTTGTATTAACCTTTTGACCACCGCAGTCTGATATACAGGTTGTCCCGTAAATAGTGGTTCAAACGAAAAATTTAAATAGGTCAACCCCAGAGCTACCAAAAACACCCCCACGTATGTTCAGCGATTTTTACTAGTTTCGGAGATATTGATAATTTTAATCAGAATTTTTGATGTCCATGTCACGAAAAATCCTTGATCTCATGTTTTATTTCAGAAGTTTATCAGTGGTATCTTACATTATTACGAGTAGAATCATTTACAAATCAGCGAAGTTTGTAAAACCATTTTTGCCAGATTTTTTTAAATCAACTTTTCAAGTAGGTAATCACATAAAGTTGTTTTTTCCATACTAAGTGAAAAACAAACAATGGGCATACCTAGCATGGAGAAACAAACTTGAATTAAGGAATGAAATTAAGGATTTTTGATGACATGGGGCATAAGGGAAAATTACAAAAATTCAGATTGAAATTATCAATATCTCTATAGAATTGTTTTATTTAGAGAAAACAAATTAGTATACTCGTAAATACTAAGAAAATGATAGATTCAGGGCCTGTTTCACCAACGACAAGTAAATTCATAATGTCAAATTAAGGTAGCTCTCTCCTGGTCTATGTTCAAGTGTAAGAAAGGGAAAGGGCTTAATTTATTTGACAGACTGACAGATGATGAATGTGAAACAGGCGGTCAATATCGTACTAGTTTTATACGTTAGCAATAGGTATATATTTATCAGCTGTAGTTTTTTTTATAAAACCCTTTTTATTTTCTTTTTGCTTAGTAATCAAATCAATAATTAAAGATAATAATCCTGGACCGGTATAAAGATGATGTAATATTAACGTCAAGTTCTGGGACATCCTGTTATAAATAAGAATAAGAATAACTTTATTGAAAAACTTAATAAAACAGGGCTTAAGTATACACGAAATTCACATTAATGTTACATTTGCCTGAACTAGGATGACCCTGTACCCCAGGCAGTTAGAGGTATACATAAATATGTTTATCCATTTTTTCCTACGACTAACTTCTCCTCAAAATGATGTGTCCAGGGCCCATCCTGGTGATGGCTGGTCTCCCGACCCTCGCCACGTTGCTCCTCACCCAGGGTGCGTAGGGTACGTAGTCCAAGAACCTCGCAGGAGCGCGGCACCCAGGACCATAGACCCCAAAACCCAGCTGAAATAAACCTCTGTAAAAATAACCGATTGGCAAGAGCGTGCTCTAGACAGGGGGGAGAAAAGGAGGGGAGGCCTTGACGAATTTTAACGTATGAAGTGTCATTCGATTCGTCTTAATTAAACCATTAAAGGGCAAAAGCTATAGATCTATAAACGTACCAGATGCCAGCGATCGCCTAGTTTGGCCGCTAGGGCGGCGCCACCGCGCCACACGCACTCTCCGCCGTTGACGGCGCGGGTGCAAGTCCAGTGCTTCGGCCACAAACTACTGACGTCCAGCTGCCAATGCATATAATATAATATAGATTATCTAGAAATATTTCTTTTTTAGGGTTCTGTAGTCAACAAGGAACTCTTATAGTTTCGCTATGTCCGTCTGTCCGTCTGTCTGTCTGGCCGCGGCAGCAACTCAGAGACACTTGGTACTAGGTACAAAGCTGTAATTTGGCATAGATATACATTCACGCCAACAAAGTTGTAAAACTAAATCTTGTAAAAAAAAATTTTACACGTAAAACGGGGATGTTTTTTTTTGCTCGTCATGTTATGTATCATAATAATATAATATGTGTAAGATAACCACATAAAAGAGTTTCGATATGTTTTCCTATATAAACGAATACGGTTGACAAGATACAGCGATTACATGATTTTTACGAGTTATTTATGAGGAGGAGGATGAGGAGGTTTTAAAGCAGCACGCACGATTCCGTCCGCATAGAAGTCGTTTATCGCGTTTCCCGGCACTATCTTTTATTTGGACCTTATTACAATGGAATAAGGTGAAAAAGTGTAAAAATATTTCTGTCCTCGACTGTACTTTTCATCCCGAATAATTTGATAGTGCCGGGAAACGCGATAAACGACTTCTACGCGGACGGAATCGTGCGTGCTGCTTTAAATATGTCAATGAAAGCGAAAGCTGTTTTAAATATGTCATTGAAATAAAGTTACCCTAGATCTCCTGTAGTACTGCGTACATTCTTTTGCCTCCACATATTCCATTTCATGGATCCTCACGACAGGGTATTCGCAATCTGAAAATATAACTCGTAATGTAAAATGAAAATGAATATGAATATGTTAGGGCCTGCCCACGGCTGCGCGCCCGGCATGCGATTCCTACTACATTGCGTATAATGCAAATGAACCGATGTGTAGTGAGCGTCTCGAGCGTGCAATGTAGAGATAATTCGTTCGCCGCCGCCGACCCCGCTTATCGTCGTGGCCTCCTAGTTCACTAGTTCAATATACATTGCTATATTTCATCAGTGTAACCGTTTTTAATCGTCAAGTAAAGCTTTGACCAATAAATTTAGCTCTTTCCCTTTCTTACACTTGAAAGTAGGCAAGGATAGGGATAACTTTAACTGGAAGATAAATTTAATTCTCGTTTGTGAAACAATCCCTAAGTCAAATGACTTTTTTATTAAAGTCGATACTGACATTGAGCCTGATGTGGCAAATGGAACAGTGCTGGATAGAGCATTGTCGTAAGTTTCCTGGGGATTTAACAGTTTTAATGATGCACGGTTCTCCGCTCCGCTTTAATGGAAACAGTCAAGCGGAGACGAGATGTGGATTACAACCAATGTGATTGGTCGATTCCTACACAGCCTCTCCGCACCGCTCGTCTCCGCTTCTATGGAAAGGCAGCTGTATAACTGCCTTCCCTCTCCATCATCATATAGATCAGAATTACATAACTAGGTACGCAAAAATTCAAGGCAATCTGTCAATTAGCAGTAGGTAGGTTAAAATCGACTTGCAAGACTTTACACAGTTATTATACAAGTGAAGAGGCTAACAAATATACGTATAATTGTGTTAAAATGCAACAGACCTTCGTTCAACGTCAATGCGTAGACGCGCATGTCAATAAAGTGAGACGGCGGACCGCAGATGGGATGTAACTCTGAAAAAATATTAAGATAACCACTTTTTATAAAACCGATTAAATATAGGAAATTTTTGCAGATAAGAGGCGAGAAAATATACAATTAATGGTCGAGTTATGTAGAGGGTCGAAACGTAGTTAAGGGGCCTCTAAAGAATACGAGTCCATCTATTGCCCTTTCTGACGAGGCGACATCTATAGTATGCTTTCACAACTACTGCTAGGAAATAAAACAAAACTATTCACGTGAAACGATCAATTAGTATGGTCATATATATGAATAGGTCAAGAATATTTTTGTGTAGGTACTTATATGGGACGTTCTCAATATAAAGGGACCTTATGGAGAAAGGCAGTGACGCTCTTCTTATTCTTGTAACTATACGAATACTATGGTAACATTTCTAAAAACGGCGTAACCGCCTGCCTCCATAAGGTCCCTTTGTATTGAGACCGTCACATATGAAATGTTAATAAGGATCTGCTGATTTCTGACCCTAATGAATCTAGAGGATTCGTAAGGATGATAATGATAACCTTACGAATGAATATCAGTCCATTCCGCACCCAGACGTGCTTGCAGTGCTTCTGGTCTAGTACCAGATTTATTAATGCTGGCAACTTGGGTGCAGTGAAGAAAGTCAGCGCCGGCCTGGTTGTGGGAAACCACTTTCGCAATATTTTCTTGTCTATATTATTTATGTCAAATTCTTCTGCACGTCCAACGCGCCGCACACGCTTGTCCTGCCGGTATCTAGATTTTGCTGTTGAAAGATATAAGACCGAGACGGCTGCCGCTCCAGGATTTCTATCCTACTCGCCCGCGGCCAGCCGCCCGCCAGTCGAGTCGACCCTTAGAGCTCACACGGCACGCGATACTCTACTTCCTATTTTTTAGGGTTCCGTACCAAAATGGTAACTCTTATGGTGAGACTTCGTTGTCTGTCTGTCTACACAAGCTATCAACTTGAAATTTGGCATAGTTGTATTGGTTGCCCGCACCAGTTTTTAGTAAAAAAAATATGAAATTAATTTCTTAAATAATTGAAAAGGGGTCTAGAATGGGGGGGTTGAAAGATGAAAGTAATTTGATTATAGCATGTGGGGTATCATATGAATGAGCTCAATCTGCACATTTCAAAATTATTTTTTTATCATTTTACGTGACGTACTTTATGATTTTTAACCAAAAATGTTCAAAAAATTACCGGTCCCCCCCCTTATCTCCTAAGTTTATGAACCCAAAAATCTGAAAAATTCCTAACTTATAGATAATTACTTAAATTTAGCGGGAAAAATAAAACGAAGTGTTAAAAATTTATAATTTTCGAGAAATTGACAAAAAACTTTAAGAATCTGTACTAAAATTTAGGCAAGTCAAAATGGACCTTATTGCATACAATTAAAGTATTGACATAAAAAGGTATATTTTTGAAGTACGGACTTAAATACGGAACCCTCGGTGAGCGAGTCCGACTCGCACGTGATCGGTTTTTTTTATTATTTGTTGTTTATAAATTCTTATTGTACCGTATGTAATTTTTAATTATTAAATCTCTTCCAGTTGTCCTTTTTCCTGAAAAGTATAACTTGGACCTATTCAAATCGAGAGTGAATGGACACTATTTAGGTAAGCGTGCTACATCTTCGGCTTCATCATCACTTTCCATCAGGTGAGATCGAGATCAAATGTTTGGCTATCATACATAAACAAAAAAAAACATTGAGGGAACAGATACAAACAAAAGACTGCTAAAAGCATGCCCAACCTTTTTTGCTTCGACGTAGTCAAGTAAAAAAAACATATTTACCAAATCTCACGTGGTCCACTCCTAACTGAATCAGCGCCAGCGCACTGTAGGTCTCGGTCCTGAACTCCGGGTGGTAAGTGTACTCCCGTATCCGGACGCTGGGCCCGGTGCAGTTGGTGCCCAGGACCACTCGCGCGTTGGCTCTGGAAACATCATCATCATGTCAGCCGAAAGACGTCTACTCCTTGTCCAAGAATCTTTACTACGTTCGGTGTGCTACTCCCATCCATCGGCTTTCCACAATCTCCACCAAATAATAAATATAGCACCTATTGCAACAATGACGCAAATGCATAATAAGTCAACTTTGAAATGAAATATATTTACAAGCTTCTTTTAACTTCTTAAAATGTCGGAATCCACTTGAGAGCTTATCTTCCAATGAATGGCTTTGTTATCTATTGTGAAGCCCGACCGCTAATTAGCAGTGCAAAATGAAACGCACAAATAACAAAAGATTTCATATGAATAGCAACTTTACCGCTTAAAGAAGAAGGTTCAAATTGCAATGGCAACGCATTCGAGATAGTACTGTTTGAAATTGAAAGCGGCAGCCAGGTACTATTTTGTTTGTGTCAGTTACAGGGTGATTCAGGGATAGCTTTCTTATTATAAGTAAGTATGTTGTCCGTTTGAATATTTTTTGAATTCTGACAACGGATTTGTATTCGGATATCAGACAAACCTTCCGATATCGATTTTCAAAGCTATTCGGTCCAGTAATCTATAAAGACCAAAATAGCGAACATTTTTCAAGTTCTGATTTCGAGCTTCGCATTCGGAGAGCATCGAACCCTTAATTAGTCTAACAGACTAATTAGTCTAACAGACTAATTAAACTGGCTAACTGACTTTCTCTTATTACACTACGAGTGGTCTTATCTTATTAAGACTGTCTGAATATCGCGTAGTCTAATAGGCCCCTTATTCTATGATTTAACGTCAAGAAACGACAGTAGATACCTGAAGTCGTCCTTCGGCACCTTGTCTATCTCGCTCGCAGACCCGATCACCATCTGCCGAGTCACGAGCACCACGACTGACGTCACTCTAGCTCGACCTGCAACATTACAACCACGTTTTAACTGCAATAGCCGATTCCATACCTTTTATACTCGACTACGGCAAAGCCAAAATGACACAAGATGTGTCAAAAATTAGAGTTTTCTATGGATTGATGTTGACTTTGCGTATCTTGAAACGGGGATTACATTTGAGATGAGAAGTAATATCTATTTTATGGATATATTATTATTATCATGCATATTATGTTCAGTCAAGGTCATTAATTTGTGTACATTTTAGAACCTATTTAACCTAACCTATTTAATATCATGTTTAAACTGTCATATGATTTGTCACAGAGCGATTAAAGTGACAATGTAGTAAACATATACACCATATTTTATGACCTTGACTTGAGTTCCTTGATTATATTTATCTACTTATAGTGATAACTAAAATACCTACTATCTAAATCTACGACAAGCTAGCCTAAAGAAAGCCTTCTTAGCATAATTAGACCGACACTAACTTTTCATATCACCTTCATATGAAAAGTTAGTGGGTTGCGTATATACGGGAACACAGCGGGGTACTTTAAAGGATACTTTTTGTAGAAGAATGGGTAAATTAATCTGATTATTTACTAATTTGTAAAGAAATATTTGGTCCTAATATACACGGTGTTTAGCTAAAGGAGCAAGACCACGGCGTTTATTATTATTGCTGACAGCAATGTCAAGACCTGCTGTATTTATAGCCTACCCAAAGGGTAAAACAGGATGCCGAGCCAGGGGTAATTCTCAAGTTGCCCCTGCCCCTGGTTCACGGGGGAGTAGCCGGTGAAGTCGAGACCGCAGCTCACGTACTTGGGGTTATCTTGCAAACCCGCTGAAATTTACAACTTCAGTGACGTGATTAATAAACCGGTCAAGTACGAATCAGACTCGCGCACTGAGGATTCCGTATATATATGCCGGTTTTTAAAAATGTGTTGTGGTTCTGTTTTATAATCCTCACCTACGGAGCTCAGATTTGGTCATTGACAAAATACTCAAAAATATGCCCTTGCTGTTTGTCACAGAGCCATGTAGCGTAGTAACGTGGGAGTCAAATTAACAGACCGCATGAGGAATTCAATATTTACTAGGCTTGGGTTTCGGAGTGTAGTATTGAATTCCTGATGCTTGGGACGCTCATTTCAAGCAGCCGCTAAGCTCAAATGGGAGTAGGTTGGACATACTGTCGCATGCCGGAGGATCTGTTCCCTAAATAGAATCCGGCGTCGTGGTCTGCCACAGCGACGTTGGCGAGAAGAACTTGATGCATTTTATCAACACTGGTGGGAACACCTAAGATGAAGCTACGTGGAAACAAAGGAGGAAGGTCTTTGCCCAGCAGTAGGACATTGCAGGCTATTAAATAATAATAAATAAATAAATACGTTTTTACCCTATCCTGGACCCTATTACTAAGCCTACGCTGTTCGTCCGTCCATCTGTCCGTAAGTCCGTCCGTCTGTCCGTCAGTCCGTCCGTCCGTCCGTCCGTCTGTCCTTTTAAAGAGCTCAGTAATACATAGCGGGTAGATTTTATTTTCACAATATGTGTTAAGTAATTATTACGATAGATTTCCTAACGAATTAAAAATAAAGCAAAATAAAATATAAAGAGGGTCCCCATACAAAAAAAATATTTCAACTATTTTTTTGTTGTATTGTAAAAATGGTAAAGCATACAAGCGTCAAATTTGGAACAAAACTTAAAGAATAAAAACAAATACTAAAAACCGGCCAAATGTGTACGGAACCCTCTGTGCGCGAGTCCGACCTGCACCTCACCGGTTTTTTTTATTTTGGTCGCAGCTTTCGTCCACGAAGCATCCAGCCAAAGCGGTAGGCCCTAACTCTACCTTATGAGCCTACGAGCGACTTTAATTTGCCAGTTAATACTCCGTCAACGAATTAAAAAGTGGGCTTTTTAAAAAAATAGCACCCAAGAACACTATAGGTACAACTTCTCTGTGAATATAGTTACAAGTATGTTACTCACCAACGAAACCGATAATCATAAAAAAATATAACGCTTTGTAATCCCACATAATCCACTAAAAAACCACACGTTCGCATACGTGAATTACATCTGTAACTAACCAGCGAATGCGCGGGAGATACCTACTGTTTATATTAGTCACTGAAATTAAATACATTAACAAAACAAATTCTTCTTTTATCAACATCTCTCAATTACGATAATAATTATTTGAGATTTAAGCAATTCACGTTCAACGTAAACATTTTACATCTGTTTTTAAACGACTGCAAAAAAGGAGGAGGTTCTATGTTCCATTGTTCGTATTTTTTTTTATGTATGTTTACCGATTTCTCTGTCAATTGTGGACCGATTTTCAAAATTATATTTTTATTCGAAAGTATACTCCTGAGGTGGTCCCATTATCACGAAATCAGAATCTGATGATGGGATCCATGAGGAATCGAGGGAAATCTTCAAAAGTTATAGGCACACATATAGCGATTTTTGTATTACCAGCAAGACCTTATGAAATTGCATTACAAAAGCACGTCTTGGTGAAGAGGAACTGATGATAAAGACCAGAGATGACCACCGCAACTCCTTAGTCGTAAGTGATTGACGTCAGCAATGATTATTTCTTTATTAAGAACATGAAGCTACTTTTATATCCATTATAATGCATGTAGAGAAGTGCAACTGATGGTGAAGTACCAGGAGAACTCCTAAATGATTAACGGCCCTGCATCTTGG
Organism: Tortrix viridana; assembly: GCA_963241965.1. Lineage (NCBI taxonomy): Eukaryota > Metazoa > Arthropoda > Insecta > Lepidoptera > Tortricidae > Tortrix > Tortrix viridana. Next base: position 739,727 of record OY725195.1, on the reverse strand, counting down.
ACAGCGACATTTTGTTAAGGGCGATGAGAAATTGGTATAAGGCTATTGTTTCTTAACGTGATGTTTATGTGCTTTATCACGTAATAATATTAGGTGCATCACTAAAAAGCAAAAAAATGCAACCAATTCGTCACGAAAATCGAGGACATTTCGTGCGGCTTCAATCCAATGTTTACTCTGCCAATATCCATCCTACTATAAACTAGCGACCCGCCCCGGGTTCGCGCGGGTAGCACAGCATATACCCTGTACCTTAATGAATTAATACACCTAAGGGCCTGCGCAAACCGGCGGAGCACAGCGCAGATCACTTTAAATTTATCAATGTATATTCTACCCTATTTTAATTACAATAAGGTATAAATTTAGAGCCGCAGCCGCAGAGTAGAAATCCCCTGTGATGCTCTGAGGTCGGTCTCAGAGCATTCAAATTTATACCTTATTGTAATTAAAATAGGGAAGAATATACATTGATAAATTTAAAGTGATCTGCGCTGCGCTCCGCCGGTTTGCGCAGGCCCTAAGGCTGCCTTTCCAGCAGAGATGTGCGATGCTACGTTGCTATGGATGCGTTTCATATCCACCAACCAATCATAATTTTCATTGACCCACACACATAGCATAGCATTAGTGGAAACGGGTTCAACTAAGCTATGTTTTTTATATGGAAAGGTGCGTGCTCTGGATGCGTACTGTGGATGCGTGCTCTGGATGCGTGCTGTAGATGCGTGCTCTGGATGCGTGCTATGGATCGTCGCGAGTGGTGTAGCTCGAGCTGCGCATCTTCCTCGCACAGCTACCTCGAGGCTGCGCATCTTCATAGCGCATCTTCCTAGAACGGCTACCATAGCTTAGCATTACTTAGTGGAAACGGTCACATAGTTTCGTAGCGCAGCATAGCTGCATAGCAAATCTCTGGTGGAAAGGCACCCTAAACCTTCCTCATGAATCACTCCGACCATTGGTGAAAACCGTATGAAAACCCGTTCAGTAGTTTTTGAGTTATCGCGTTCAGGCAGACAGAGACTCGGCGGGGGACTTTGTTTTATAACATGAAGTGATGATGTGAAAGTTTGTATGCTTGTTTGTGTTTCAATTACGGCTAAATGGCTGAACGGATTTGGGTGAAATATGGCATACAGATAGTTTATCCTGGATTGACATATACTTCTCATCCCGGAAAATGTCCCCTGTTTGTATAACGAGCGCTGCGCAGGCGGCGCTCCCTCGCGAGCGGAAGGGCACGGAGCGCCGCGACCGATCAGCCGGTGACACAACGATTTACTTTTCAATTCGCTGACGAGTTTTGAACCGGCGAGCCTAGTGGCGCGTGCGGCGACGATCAGCTGGTGAGCGAACCAGCGATTATAAAGTACTTTAGAACTTGCTGTCGGAGACCGCACAAATCCCCAGATATCGATTTTGAAAGCAATCGGTTGAATAACTAAAAAGTTCAAGAAGGCGGCTACTCTAAGCTCCGGTTTTGAAGAAGCCGAGTTCAAACGGTCGTATACTCGTATACCATGCGTATACCACGCAATACACTGCGTATGTATGGCATGGCATCTTTTTAAAGAAAGAATAAAATGCAAAGCGAAACCATTCGCCTCGAGACGCGACACCCGCCACTGACAGCACTGCCATGTCCGCTTAGGGGTCTCGTTGAGGCGTGCTTCTGTGTGAGCGCGACGTTTCAAACGTTTGTTCGTAGTTTCTTCACTGCTTTATACTGTGCCAGTGCTCTGTCACTTTAACGTCATGTTTGCTACTGCACTAATCTGTCAAAGACATTAAAACTTGCTTGCTGTTTTTATGACTTTATAAATTTTATTATCATCTGCATATAGCAGAAAGTTGGTATTAGTAATTACCTTCGTCACATCGTTAATGAAAATATTAAATATTAAATTAATGATATATTTACACAGCAAAGTTGATCTATTGTGGTTTCAAAGTAGCTGCTTTAGCGCTTCTTGTGACATATCCGGTACGCATGGATCTAATCCGTGATATAAAACAATACCCTGCAGCTGATATGCATATGTCTAATTGCTTAACTATAAGAGGAATAGTTGTAAGCTTACTTTTACAAGAAGTTACTTAAAAACGTTTTTTGGTTGATGAATTAAGATATATCGCTAAAACCACATAACAGCTGCAAATGACTTCTACACAAGAAAGTTTATGCTCGTTAAGAGAACTTTTAACATATATTTATTTATCACAAAATGGCGGCCATTACTTATAAAATATGTAAAAACCGGTCAAGTGCGAGTTGGACTCAAGCACCGAGGGTTCCGTACCATTCCATTTCTAGTTAAGAATTATATTCTAAAAAACTTTTACTACTAGTACTGAAATTTAAACAATAAAAAAATATATAATAATAGGTGTTATAACCATCTATGCATGTATGTGATCAGAATTCGGATGTTTCACTCTAGCTTCTGAACTATTGGACCAGTATTGGAGAAATTCACGAGGTGGATGGGTACACTACATAACTCCGAAGAGTCATAATTCCGAATTGATTGAAATCCCGAATTTTCATAATTCCGAATGCAATTTTTTTAATGAAGACTATATTTTTTGATATCGCACTTAAATTAAACCTAACCTAACCTACTCATAGCGAATCAAATATGTTTTTAATTTTAAATAGCTCCAGCATAACATAGATTTCGGAAAAATGAAAATTCGGACAAATGAATATTCGGAAAAAAATATTTCGGAATATTTGGGTGTTCCCATAGCGAAACTGCTCAACAACATCATCTTCCACATACCTCGTAGGTACTGTCTAATAATTACTGATACCTTTTTGCGACAGACACTATTAAACCAAATTAAACGATTAGTTAGTATTTAATTAAATCCAATTTAGTAAAAAAAAATATGATAAGTTGAAGCGCAATCTTGAATCAGTGAAACGTCTGCTACCAAAACACTTTTCCGATAGGATGAAATAATAACTCATTTAGCCCATGCCCATTAGAATTTATTTCAAAAAGTGTAATAGGTGGCACTAATTAGAGTGTGACCTGATTTCTTGATGAACTCTAAAGTTTTATCATGGCGCGAAAATGCTGTAAATCAGTGATACATCAGTAACTATGGTGATTTCCAAGTAATTCCATATTTTAAAATACTTTTATTTAATCAAATATCAAAAATTCGAGGGGCGCATGAAAAAAATACCTATAATGCCATATTATTTCATCTATAAAATTGTGAGCGCAAGTGAATTTTACCTGAAATACACGTGAAAAATATTACCTACCAGTATTTTGTACTCTGTTTCGTTAATGATTCTCTTGAACATAATTTGTGCACTTACAAAGTCGCACAACAGTTGGAGCACTGAGGTTAAGTATAATGTAAATTCCAGAATCACAATCGCCAAAATAGCAACAAATAGCTCTATATCAGCATCATGGCAACTACGAGTATTATAATATTATAATTATTTAGATAAATATATTGTGATCAAAAAATCATTGATATAACACTAAAAAGATTTAAATGTCACTTATATATCACGGATTTGTAACAAAATTGTGATAGGTGGTGCTAAAATACACACAATATACCATAAAACAGCTGTAAAACTGGGGCCACTTCCCAATGATAGAAACGTTTCTATCATGGATATACGGCTGCTTATATCACTAAAATAAGCTGCATAATAGTTAGTCTGGCGCGCCAGGAAGTATTCCTGTTAAGTTAGGATAGAATGCAAATCTATTATCGCCCCAGCCGTCCCAGTAACTGCAGGTTACCGCTATCCAACCTTTTATGGCGCGAACGTCCGTGAAAACGTGAATACTCTTTTCATCCTTGAACAGAGTAAAGCTGCCCACGCCGAAGACCCTCTCCTTGGAGATCAGAAAGGCTCCCGAACCGATGGTCATATGGTTTTCTACATTCAAGATACAAATCAAGGGATTAAAGATAATAGGCAACCATTCCTCACAATTCACAATAACCCCGTCTGCCTTATCCATTTCTACGGTGTGTAAATGATTCCGATCGAATATGTGATCGGGGTCAAGCATACCTAAGGACACAAATTTAAATTTTTCCCCGATTGTGTCGCGCTCATTTGCTAGTTTGGTCACCTCAGGACCTATCTCAGTTATACTGATATTTTTGTACAACTCGTAATAGTTCCGCCCGGCTAACCCCGCACCGTAGAATAAGTAGTCATATGTTTTAAAGACCATAAGGTCAAACGGCATCGGATATGGTTCCTTATCTCTTAATGTCATGTTCTCCCATACACGACGCCCGCAGAGCAGTTTCCCGCGGTTCACCTGATATCCTTTTTGTTCACCGGTTGCTTCGTCGAACCACTTGTACGCGTTGAATTGAAAGTACATTTTATCTAAATTAGTCACCCCATTATCACGCAAGTATTTAAAGGGGACATAGGAGGTTAGAATGTGATCTCTGTTTATAAATATCCCGGGAACGAGGATCTGGTGTTTACGTAGCTCGCCCTCGAAGCGGTGGTCCTTTATGCTGATGGAGACTATCCGGTTCATAAACTCATCGTGGTCGTAGATGGGGGCGTCGGTGTCGCAGTACCGCATGAACTCCTGACTCTGTCAACAAACAAAGACTATCAACTCATCAGAAAAGATGACACCTAACAATACAAGGAAAGGAACGCTACAATTAAGATATTATATTTTTTGTTTAAACCCAACTTATTTCTATATTATAATGTAAGCATATTGTTGACGTTATATCGTATCGTATTCCTATTCATTTGACAGTCAGGGCTGCTAGATCAATAATTTTAGATTCCAAAGTGTAGAAAATTTGGCAAAAACAATGGAGTCGTTTCTTCGATTGGGATAATTATGTTCGTACTAGAGCGAAGTGAAAATTGATCTACTCTTCCCTTCCCCCTTCCACAGTGAACGTATCGAACCTGCTCACAATTTCACGAGAGTTGGTTGAGAAATGCGACTGTAAAGGAGAACAGAAAGCATTTTTGCCCAAGCTGAAACGGAGACGGAACTAGGTAATAAAACATAAATAATAATACATACATACTATGATTTAACGGTGGTCATTTTGGTACAAATGTCAAAATGCACAAAAGGTTGAGATGTAATTATGTCAAAAAGTACAAAAATGTTTGTGCCACCAGGTTTAGGTCTGAATATTTTAAGGGCAAAATATGCTATGGTCAACATTTCTTTTAGTCAAAATGTTTCTAAGACAGCGTTCATTATGGTCTAGATGTCATTTTGTCTGAAAGTTTTCAGGACAGAATACTGAAGATCCCTGTAAATGTCTTCATAGGTGCGGGGGAGCTATATGACTGAGCACAGGTAGCCACCCTGTGGGAGTGCGTGCTGCTTTATTACATTTTAAGTATACGTAGCAAGTTTCAAAGGTCAAACTTAATTGGTTTTTATTTTATAGTTGTATGAATTCCAGTAATTTTAAACACAAAACTCTCTTTTTTGCGTTTTTGGATGAGATATCAAAAAAATGCTGAAACCGGTATTTCCTTATTGTTATTATTAAATATTTATTCTTAGTTTCATAATATTAGAACAATCTAATTTTTTTTTCATACAAACTGTACCCTCTCTTTTCACCCCCTACTTCTAAAATTAAATAAATAAATAAATATCAGGGGACAATCTCACACAAATTGACCTAGTCCCAAACTAAGCTCTAGGCTTGTACTATGGGTACTAGGCAACGATATACATAAATATATAGAAAACATCCATGACTCAGCCCATACCGAGATTCGAACCCGGGACCGCTAGCTTCGTAGGCAGGGTCACAAAATGTCTATAGCTACATCTAACATCTAGATGTTATTCTAAATTTGTTTAAATAGATTTGTGAGAATTTAATCAATATCCGTTCAGTCGTTTTTACGTGATGTGCGGTCAAACAAACAAAAAAAAAAATGGTTTGAATATGTTACTTATTACCTATAAGTCACCCAGGTCGGTTTTTAGTTACCCTTATATGATCACTTTGTTGTCTGTCTGTCTGTGTGCCTGTCGGGACCCTTCTCTCTCGTCCCTTCTCAGGAACGCATAGAGGTATCAAGTTGAAATTCATATCAAATACTCAAGCCTGCAATTCCTTAACGCTGTAAGAAAATCAGACTTCTAAGTCAACGCAATCAAAATATACGGCCGTTTATGCCGCATATTGAAGGGAATCGCAAGGGAATCAAAACCTATAGCCGTTAATTGAAGAAACCGTTAATTGTAGCTACATCACATAAAAAATATAGGCCAGTATAAACTGATACTCCTAAGTACGAGAGTGCAAACATAGTGCGTGTCAGTTTATACTGGAATTTGTTTCTATTGTATTCCCGTGATTTACGAACTATTTACATACCTACAACTTTGTGCGCGCGAGTCCTACTCGCAATTGACCGGCTTTTTTTAAGTCGATTCTTTTATTGTATGTATAGATTCATACTCACTGCATTCACGTCGTCGAACGATGTATTGAACCCTTCTTCTACCTTTATCGGCGTCATCAGCGTAAAGTGCTCAGTGTCATGTTGCGTTGTATATGAAATGAAGAGGTATACCAGCAAGTAGCTTCTGGAAACGAAAATAAAATCTGCTTCGAATCATAATAAGCAGTGGCCGGAATAGGTAGTGCAATTTCCCGGGATATCGGTTCGTAATCGTAATATGGATATGACTCGAAATATGGGATTATACCCCGCGATTCCGCCCGCAAAGGATTTACAAGTGTGCGTGTTTCTTTAGAAGTGTAATAAATGTATAAAAAGATAAATAACTATAAAATAATAGAATTAATTAATAAAATTAATTAAACATAAAAACTAAACGCAATGTCATAGTAACATTTGTACTTTATACACACTGGCCCGCAAAACTAAGTATCACACTTTTAAAATTGCAATAACTAAAAATGGCTATTTTATTGTTTTATCTTTTTTTAAAGTTGAAAATGTTACGGTTTATTTTAGTTATAGTTGAAAAGAAAGCTGATAAAATTTTCTATAAAACGTTTTTTATGTTAAATCTCTAACTTCTATAGTTTAGAAAAAAAAAATTTTTAAAAGTGTGATACTTAGTTTTGCGGGCCAGTGTAAAATGTTCACCTTCAACTTCAATTGATATCTTGTCAATAAAAAATATTATCCTCCAACAACATGAGTCCCGGAATCCCAAGGTATATTCATATTAAGTATAGTGTTTTTATGCCGTTTAAGGTCGTTAACCCCAAATTGCACTACCTATTCCGATCACTCATAATGATGATGATGGTCTCAGTGTTGAGCATCTTCGATATGCGGGACCTCATCTCCCGCGAGTGCTGGCGATGTTTTACTCTCTCTGTGTAAGCCACTCTTATCTGCCTGAGAGTTTAATGAAAACGATTGTAGTCCCTATATTAAAAAATAAAACTGGAGATATATCCGATAAGTCTAATTATAGGCCTATATCGTTAGCTACAATTATAGCTAAAGTGCTTGACGGTTTGCTTAATGTTCGGTTGGAAAAGTATGTCACTTTACACGACAATCAGTTTGGTTTTCGGCCGGGTTTGTCTACGGAAACTGCCATACTGAGCCTTAAGCATACCGTCAGGTACTACACGTCACGTGGAACTCCAGTCTATGCCTGTTTCCTGGATTTATCTAAAGCATTTGACTTAATCAATTACGAGCTACTGTGGAAAAAACTTGTAGAGTATAACGTGCCTAGTGAAATAATAAACATTTTTAGATACTGGTATGGCCACCAAGTAAACAGTGTTCGATGGGCAAATGCATTTTCTACGCCATATAAATTGCAATGTGGAGTGCGGCAGGGGGGGTTGACCTCGCCTCGGTTGTTTAATGTTTATGTAAACGCACTGATCGTCGCGCTCAGCAGGCAACACGTCGGCTGTCACGTAGATGACGTGTGCGTAAATAATTTGAGCTACGCAGACGACATGGTCCTGCTGAGTGCGTCGATCTGTGGTATTAGGAAGCTCCTTCGTACGTGTGAGGGGTAGGCCAGCAGCCATGGCTTAACGTACAACTCAAAAAAGAGTGAGCTCATGGTTTTCAAGTCGGGGACCAGGTGTCCGACAGCTGTGCCGCCGGTCGTGTTAAACGGAGTTCAGTTAAACCGCGTGACCCGGTTCAAGTACCTTGGACACCTGATCACCGATGACCTGAGAGACGACGCCGATCTCGAGAGGGAGCGTCGGGCGCTGGCGGTGAGAGCGAACATGTTGGCCCGCAGGTTTGCGCGGTGTTCCAGGGAGGTAAAAGTTACTCTTTTCAGAGCTTTCTGTACCTCTTTGTATACATGCAGCCTGTGGGCCAACTATACTCGAAGATCGTTTAGGGCCCAGCGCGTACAGTATAATGACGCGTTCAGGGTGCTGATGCGGCTGCCGCGCCGCTGCAGTGCGTCAGGCATGTTCGCGGAGGCGCGCATCGATTGCTTCTACACCACTCTGCGCCGGCGGTGCGCGTCCCTGCTAAGCAGAGTGCGCGGTAGCGGCAACAGCATCCTGGACATGATAGCGGGTAGGTTTGATTGTCCTTACATGGTTCACTGCATGCAACTCCATGTAAGGAGCAATCGTGCTTACTAATATGTTTAGTTATTTTGATTTCAATGTCCTATTATATTTTATTATTTTATTTTTAAATTTGTAATATGTATTTTAGTTTTAGTTTTAATTAATGAATCTATGTTGTTTGAAATAAATAAATAATAATAATAATAATAAGGCAACGGGGTAAGCAACTACTATATTTTTATTTTAGTGGATTTTTGCTTATTTAATTGTTAAAACTATAAATAGGTAAGGTCGGATTATGAGGCATTTTTACCCTACATACAATAAAATTTACCCCAAAATTTTATTTATCTTATTAATTTATTTATATTTAATTGGAGATCCAATCCAGCAGCTTACAAAATATAATACAATTCTATTACACTAGCTTTTGCCCGCGACTCCGTCCGCGTGGCGCGTTTTCAAAATTGAACTATCAAAATTAAAAAATATATATATATGTATGTGCTAATCCAGATTTAGGACTATCCGTGTGTCAAATTTCATCCAAATCCCTTCAGACCTTTAAATTTTAATTCATCTTCAAATCACTTATTAATTTCATAGGTACTAGCTTTTCCCCGTGACTCGCCACAGTGTGTGACGGATGACGTCAAAATCGGACATCCTTGTTTTATTAGATAATAAGAGAGCAGTTGTTATCTTAAATGCATGACTAAAATTCCCGCGAAGAATAAGTTCTTAATTTATAAGAAAATGGCTAGTAAAGTTTAGGTAAAAGCCGGATGTGATATATGTATGAAAATGTGACGTTCTCGCTATAAAGGGACCTTATGGAGGCAGGCGGTTATGCCCTTTCTAGAACTGTTACCGTAGTATTTGTATAGTTACAAGAATAAGAAGAGCTTAACTGCCTTCCTCCATAAGGTCCCTTTATAATATTGAGAACGTCACAAATAGTCAGAACTTATTGAATCTATTATATTTTTTTCAAAGTAATTCGTGCATCAATAAGAGGTGTTATTAGTGCACTATTATACCTAATATATTTTCAAAAAGTAAACTTGCCCATTTGTCGTGTAAATACATATTTTTAATTTTTGGAATTTTTTTCTGATTCTATGGCTCTCAAAAGTTACAGGTAATTTAGATATTTTTGATAATATTACGTGTAATAATAATATACTATCAACATAGGCATGCATGCATACTTTGCTATTCTTTTTTATACCTGTCCAATTAAATAAAATTCTAAATAAAAACGAAAACATGTTTGTACCTACTCACGTTCCCGAAAACGGCTCTATAGATTTCGATGAAATTTGCAATAAAGGGGTTTACGAGGGCGAAAAATCGATATAGCTAGGTCTGATATCTGGGAAAATTAGTTTTTCCTGTATTTTCACGTAAAAAGATTTGCCCGCGCTATTACCATATTTGGTTCGTACGCCGGCACTCGCTTCTTGGGACCCCGTCGCATTCGCACGACTTTTAATTTATTATAAATTAATGTTATTAATTGACCGGGTTATTGTTTAAACGGCGATTATACCAGCTTTATTTTATACTGTCCGCTATTTTATTTAACGTCCCAGGACCCTAAACCGCGTTTAACCATTTTTTTTATCCGTTTGTGTTCAGAATTCAGCTTGAGCTCGTTCTGGTTTCCGTTGTGCTGGACGCCTTGAGCCCGTCCAGCGGTCCGCTATACGGTTACAGTTCATACATTGTTCGATCAGTTCGATGTCGACCAACACACACCGAATTTATTTATTTATTTCAAAAAGTCACATAAGCTTACAGCTAAAAAAGCCAAGGCACTTACACGATAGTAAAATACAATTAATAAAATTAGAATTACAATATAAAAATATACTATTACCTACTACTAAATTAATTAAAAATGCAAATAATTAGAAGTTATAAGTGGTAAAGTATAAGTGGAACTATTATATGTCACAAATAGAAAAAATAAATTAAAAACAATTAGTTACGTAAACAGATTCATATTCAGAAAATATACGCATTTCCTTAAAAATGTACCATCACCGTCGGTGAATAGGTCAGCGTCATAGTGGAAACCGGACAGGTCGTTCAGCAGAGCGAGTGCTCTATTGGTGGGAGCATTCTGGGCTTTATTACAACCTTTCAGAAGGTTCTAGAGTGGCGACCGCGAACCGGGAGACGAAGTGTCGGCAGGCCTTCCACAAGGTGGACCGACAATCTGATAAAAGTCGCGGGAAACCGCTGGATGACAGCAGCAGAGGACCGATCGTTGTGGAAAACCTTGGGGAAGGCCTTTGTCCAGCAGTGGACGTCTTGCGGCTGATGATGATGGTGAACCTTTCAGAGTGTTTTGCATAATAAGGAAGCACGTCAACGCGCTCACGTAAATTGTGTTTGCATTGATTTGATATTTGTTAAATTACACATCGCAGTTTAAACCAGAGATCGTTTCATGTATGTTAGAAATGTGACATTTATATATTGTCTTGTCAACTGATACCAAAATCTGTTTCACAAGTTCATTAATCTGCCACCATCTATCTATACCAGAACTGCATCGATCATTACGCTTTCAAAAAAACATTATCTGACCCACTCAGAGACGTCAATTAATTTTTAAGTTTGATTAAAGTTGCTGCGTTTATTGCTATGGCAAAGAAAGTGACAGCAGTGATATGAAAAGTACGTTGCTCGTGAAGCTAGTTATAAAGTTCATTTTAGTTATTTACCTTTTCATCATTAGCAGAGTTTTGAACAGTTTTAAAAACGGGCACTTCTTATCAAGGTACATATTTTAATCTATGTTTTGTTTAAGTAATTTAGAGATGACACCGTCCGCTTGCAGCGAGAGAACAATTCTGTGCCTCAGTTATTCGGTAAATCTTTTTAAGGGGGCAAATGTTTGTCAGTATCGATTGGTATTGAATCCCAATGATCGAACAATAGCAGTCTTCATAATAAAATTCCTAACGAAGTACGCGCTTGAACTCAAGTTTAATAACATTCTCTTTGATTTTCATTTTCAATGTTCCAATTGCGTTACTTTTTAGGGTTCCCTACCTCAAATGAAAAAAATGGAACCCTTATAGGATCACTTAAGGTCTGCAATCCCTTGGATCAGTGAAAAAATCAAACATCTAAGTCAACCCAATCAAATATATTAAATTGTATGATCAGAAATGATTTCGGCGTATTCATTTTATACGAAAAGGATACCAAACTTGCCCTTTAATAAAGTAGTCAGCTTATTTTAAAATGTACAGGACAGGTCGGCTGCCATCTTTAAACCCCCCCACTACCAACTACGTCAAAAATCCGGAGGGCTCTACTACGTAAATCTATCTTTGGACCACAGATATCGATCCTGCCAGAGGAAACCTTTTGTTCATTAAAAGCCGTATTTTAACATTTTTTGTTTTGTACTTACTGTTAATTTTTAACAAGCTTCTTCCCGCGACTTCATCCGCATAGAATTATTAATGTGCCTATGTGTAAATCCAGGGTAAGTATGAGCTATCTCCATTCCAAACATCCAACTCCGTCCAGGCATTTCAGCGCGAAGACATAACAATCATACTAACTCACACAAACTTTCGCGTTATTTATAATATTAGTGAGATAACAATCCTTAGCGCAGATTTTTCGATCTCCATGTAACACTATCTGTCACATAAATCTTAGTTCTGTCCTTTTCTATTATACGACAAAGAAAAGGAACTTTTATCAGGTTAAAAATAAATAACATTTAGTGATGTTACAGTATTCTTGTTGGTTTCGAACCAGTGAGCTTGGATCGTTGGGCCGCAGTGTCAACCTCAAGACATGTTAGGGTCAGTTCACAACGAGACACGACGAATAAAAATCGTAATACTGTTAAAATCAAAATTTTTACTTTAAATATCAAACATTTTTTACCAAAAAACTGCCAATTTAATTTGTCAGACAAATGTTAGTATTCGTGATGATGGCAATTCACTTGGTCATGTTTTGAAATATTTATGTTACATCTTGTAAATACTTGACAAAGGACAGCCAAGTGAAGTTCCACCACTACACCACTTCTACAAATGAGCTGGTCTGACGATGGAGCCAGTAGATGACCACGACAACTCTGTAATAAAATTATACAATGCAACCCCATCGAATTTGGGCCAGTTTGATTTGTCTTGACAAGCAATTTGATCTGAGTTGGTATCCAGGGTCTGATGTGATGATGAACTCTATTATACAATGCAACGCCATCTCTGATCAGAGAGGGTATCCAGGGTCTGATGATGAAGCCGGAAGGTGCCCACGGGACTCTGTAATTAAACAATGCAAACCCATCGAGTTTGAGCTCGTTTGATTTGTCTTGATAAGCACTCTGGTCAGAGATAGCATCCAGGGTCTGATGATGAAGTCGAGATGTGCTCAAGGGAGTTTTGTAATTAAACAATGCAACCCCATCGAGTTTCGGTTCGTTTGATTTGTCTTGTCAAGCACTCTGATCTGAGATGGTATCCAGGGTCTGATGATAAAGCCAGAACGTGCACACGGGAATGTAATTATACAATGCAACTGATTCACGAATTTTTTTTCGAGTCGTCACGTTAATTTTTTAAAGTGTTCGTTATGACTTCAAAGTAAAATAAAGCTAAATGATGAAAATTAAATTGATTACACATATTTATTTTACATTAAAAAAAAAATATATTATTGAAAAGCGATAGTATCCTTTACATGTCGGTACTATGTTGAATACGTTACCTAAATGGTTTCAATAATTAATTCCTAAGGATTTAAGACGATAAAGCGCTGTGTACTATTTAGGTTTAACCGTTTTACTTCCTTTCAGCTTCTGTTTTCAGTCAAAACCACGTTGGTGAAGACTGCAGTGCTCAAGGTTCACATTCTACTTTATTTCATTCTGTTAGACATCTCTGGACTATCACAACTCCGTTCTACTTCTATCCCTCCACTCTCTAAAAGCCCCTACAGCCTTGAACACGTCTTTGGCGAAGGTCTGGGGTTGTTCCATGGCGATGAAGTGTCCCCCATCTGGCAGCTCTGTCGCGTTCAAGAGATTGGGGAACTTCATTTTCAGCAGGGTTGGGGGGTGGTAGAAATCGTTGGCTGCATGGAGAGCCCAGGTTGGCACGGGGGTTTGGAAACTGAAAGCATAAAATGTTGCTTTTTAGGGTTCCGTACCCAAAGTGTGTTAATGCGGTAAGTGGGACCCTATTTCTACGCTGTCCGTCCGTCCGTCTGTCCTAACTTTAAAGAGCTGTACTTTTGAACCGTACATAGCGGGTTGGTTTTGGGTTGGGTTGGGTTGATTTTTTTTCAGAATGTGTTATTACGATGGATTTCCTAACAAATAAAAAAAATAAGAAAGTTAAATAATAAAGGGGATCCCGACTTTTTTTAACGTATTTTTTTTGTATCGTAAAAACGGTAAAACATACAAGCGTCAAATTTGGTATATTTATAGAACAAACCCTATAGAATAATAACAAATAGTAAAAACTAGCGACATATGTAAGGAACCTTCATTGAGCGAGTCCAACTCGCATTGTAAGGGTTTTTTATAGAAAATTATCAAAAATATATATTTTACTGTACATATTATAAGAGCTTGACGGCCTAATATTGTAAATAAAAATAAATGAAAACATTTACCGCCTGCTTCACAATCGTCAAGTAAAGCATATCTGTCAGATAAATTTAGCCCTTTACCTTTCTTAGGCGCGCAGTTGTTTTATGCGTTAAACGCTGAGCAAAACGCACGCGCTCTATTATATTACGCATAAAGTGAATAGAATGTATTGTTTTTTCCGTTGCACGCAGCGGCAATCGCATCCTGAGATGTATGGCGCAACGCAGTGCGTTTGTCGAGCGTTTAACGCATAAAACAACCGCGCGCCTTACACTTGATAACAGACAAGGAGAGGGCTATCTTTATTTGACAGATAAATTTACTTGTCGATTGTGACACAGGCCCTTAGTCTATGTATATAAAGTGGCCCTTAGGTACTTTTACGTGTCTGAGTATATAGGATTGGTATGGACTGGTGTCTAAATTGTGAAACATTACACTGGCTATCATCATTATATCAGCCGAAAAAAGCCCACTGCTGGACAGAGGCTTTCCACAACCAACCGTCTTGGAGATCCTTAAGAAAATCCACGGCAGGCTATGGATCATCATCACTCACTCAAGAGATATGCTCTTATCGGTGGAGCAATTTTTTAAGGATAGGGATAAATTAAACAGTATATGACTTCCTTCCTTCCTTCCTTCAATGATGGAGACACATAAAGAAGGAACAAAGATAGGATTACCCTCACCTGGCTACATTCAAGGCTTTATGCGCTTTACTGGAAGCTTCTGCATACAGCCTCATGGCCGTGGTCATGGCTCCGCTGACCCAGTAGACCATCAGGTTGTCCAGCAGCTGGTCTCTTGAGAAGAACTCCTGGAGACCCCCATCTTCTCGGTCGCGGAAGGCAAATCGTGTCCCGGTGGAGAATTTTTCAAGGATGTAAGCGAGAAGACCTAGGGGAGAGTCGGTTAGGCCTACACCTGAAAGCAAATGAAATGAATGCTGTTAGTTAAGTAAGTAATAATTACGCGTGTTTTCACATCCAAATAAATCAGTGTGCTGCAGTGTGATTCGTAAACATTTCATCCTTCACATCGTCCGAGGAATCAGTATAACCGGCGAATTTATGGCCGTATTAATAGACTCATCTCAATTCTGATCCCCGTCACAAGATGTGTCAAAAATGACAGTTTTCTATGGATTGACGTTTACTTTGACGTATCTTGAGACGGGGATCAGAGTTGAGATGAGTTTATTAATACGGCCCTTAGGTACGTCGTCCGTCAAGGTGTGTTAATGACATTTCACCGATAAAACCAGCGAATAAATTAGTTAATTAGTAAGCGTCAGAACCCCAGGACCAATGGAGATATTTGATGTTTAGAAAATACCAAAATACACTACCTTTTTGATACTATTTGATACCTAACTTCAAATAATAAGTACCTCGATGGACAGCGAAAAAACGAGTAAAGAAAGTGGCCAGACATTCTGACGTCAGGATGTCTGGACCACTTTTTTTTTTTTTACATAGATCGAGACAATAAAACTAATCTATCTCTTTGTACATATTTACTACCTTTTAGTACCCCAATATACATATAATTTTTTCAATTTTTTTTTGGCGTACCAGGAAAATGTTACGCAGGAAATTTTAAACATCATCCCCTAAAATGGGGTGTGAACATTTATACCTATATTTATAGTAGGAAATAGAGGGGAAAAAAGAGTGGTGAAAATTTTACTTTCTTTTTAAAGAGAATCGAAGCGGACGTAACATATTAACAACAGTTATTTTCAACAGTGGTCTTCTCTTGGGAAGCGCTGGTATATTTTGACGTGTAAAAGTGCCCGTGCGGGCTACATACTGAATAAATATCTTCTATCTTTTTTGTTATCAACCTGCCATATTTTTTTCTATGACATACCGCTTATTCATTAACGCTCCATTCTTAAGATATGCTTTGGCCTTCACTGTGACAATTGAATTTGATAGAAAGTGACAGAGCATAAATTAACTAAAAAGTGGTGCGTTTCGGAATAAGGGGGTTAGCCTTCACTTTAGTCTTACCGACGGTATCAGGCTTGGTAGCCTGAATATGGAAGTAGCCCATTTCCAGCACCATATCCTGGAAGTACTTGCTCAGCGGGTATATCCGGTGCGCCTGATGAGGAGGTACCACCAGCGAGGGGAACACGGCACCAGCCAGCAGCAGAAGGTTGGCACGAATGTTCTGGAACCAAAATAAAACACTGATAATGGAGAGATAATTATTTTAATAATAGTGAATGCATGAAATGTTTTATCATATTTTTTAACAAAATATGATAATACCGTTAAAGAGAAGGCAAAAGTGAAATTAAAAGTAAATTGTCCAAAAATACGAATAATATAAGCATTTAAAAACAACCAATTAGACAGAGAGATCCGACATGAACTGTGACGTCAGCGTGCACTACGCCTATATAAACGCCATGTTAAATTCTGTTTTGCTAGAAAAAGCTAGAAAGAAATCTTCAATGGCTTATATCTTGGTTATTTTATAGTTATTCTATAATTTTTCTCTACTGTTACATGAATTACTTTTTATTAAAGCAAATGAAAAAAATCATGCATATTCCCGATTATAGGTCAGCTACAGATTTTTTAATTACATGAGGAAATATCCTGCCTGGCACGCCGAAACTGGGCTATTTTCCACCTTATCTTTTCCCATATTGCTATCGTATCGTTCAATCCTTATGGGACACCATAAGGATTGAACGATACGATCCAAGCGTCCCCTAAATATGGGAGTTGTTACGTATTTAATTTCAACCCCCTACCCCATATTAAAAATACATAACTTTTTGAATCGATATTGTATCGATTATCGATTTCAGTGGCAGAATGCTCATTATTCCATTGCCTTCTCGTCGTGAGTTACTTTAAAAAGAAAGTTCGTTCAGTGTTGCGAGGTGTCTTAATTGCCTAGGACATTTTAATTTATTTTTCAGAATTGACTGCATTTAAAATTCAACAAGGACATCTATTTATCTCTAAAAATAAGTAAGTACCTTTTCTACAAAATTTGTAAATGTCGGACACCTATATCCTTCCATGGATTTTGTTATTTTCGTTCGTTAGTTTTGGCCTGGCAACCTTAGAATGGAGCCGGTCATGACGTTGACTTTTGGCTTTCGTTTCGGCGTATTAACATCAATTTATCGATCCAGATAAAGGATCTTTTCAAAATTCCAAATTCCAAATTCTACTTATTATTGTTTTGACTCGGCCGCTCTGGAACATTCCTTGCGGACCCTAATACTACGCGTTGGTAAGTCTCCTACTGGATTGATAATCCTATTCCCGTCCTAACACATAGCTTGCGACGAATGTGTTAATTGAGTTATAATTTATTTCAGCACTTAGCACGCTGAAGAAACCCTCACGAGGTTGACAGGAAGTCCCAGCTTTTCCGGCCTAGTCACCCGCTCAGGCGAGGCTTCTATTCCCAAGTGGTAAGTCTACCAGTCTCCTTTTCGTACGCACCGGCGTCTTTACCGGTAATATAGCCTGTAACTAAGATAGCCAATTTATTTCTTTGTTACAGGGGGTTTTTTATTTTTATTTTTATTAGGGGTCTAGTTTCTAGTCCCATAATGCGGTGATTTATTTCCATCATCTACGGTGGTATTCATCGTCTACTGCTGATCGGGCTGGCAGAAATCTAATTTGAGCTCACCGGCCACCGGAACTGTTGCTGTCCGAGGATTGTCTCGTCGCTGGGCGGTCAACGCTACCTCTGACAAAGTTCTGGTGATGTCCAATTCATTTACCTTACATTAAACATATCAATCGGTCTTCCTCCGATAAGGAAGTGGCGCCCTTTACTTAATTTATTATAAATGGCAAAAGTTATCTCTGCGTTCCTCTGATTCCCCACGCCTTAAATTTTATTTAGTTAAGTCTCATAGCCGTGGCTAATAATTAAAATAGTTTTAACCTTTCAGTCTCAATAAACTGGTTTTAACTGTTTGTTATACTTTTATTTATTTACCTGTGTCTACCAGGACCCTTTCCCAGTAGAACGGTAACAGTGACGCTCCAACGCGGGCCTAGTTTCAGAGAATTTGTTATGTCAGTTTCGCTATAGCATAAAGAGATAACTTTTGTTGCTTTAATATTTTAACTTTGACGCCTGAGTTCAAATGTTGTAGGAACTTTTACATTTTACATTGTCATGTTCCATGTTTTAAGCCATGACTGTATTCTAGGTAGGGAAAGGTTTCATATTTTGATTACAATTGTACATTTCTACATTTAATCTTGTACTTAATAATTTTTATAAAATTTGGGGTACTTGTAATTTTACACTTACCTTGTTTTTTTTTCATAGCAGTGAAATATAGTTTACATTGAGGTGTGCCCAATTTACTTAAATTAACTTTAACTTTCAGCATTAGAATATTCTTGGTATTAAAATTAAATTTTTCTTAAAAAGTACAGTTAGTCATATTAAAAAGTTCCGAATCACTTAAATATTTTTTTATGGTCGCTAAATTTAAAAAATATATATATTATTGATTGTTTAATCCTTAGTAGCAATAGCTTTCTAGTACATTTAGCAACAGAAAATATAATTTTACAACATACTTGATTAAAACTAAGTTTTTTTCTAGCCGCCATCTTTCATTCTAAATTTATCTTTTTTCAAAATTTGTCAAGCAAGTACAGTTAACCCAATTAAATCCTGGTTTGAGTTCTACTATTACTACTGAATATTACTAACCTTTTTCAACGGTTTTTTTTCTGTTTCAACCCTCTTTATAGGGTCTAGTTAAATTAAATTCTTGGCTAAATAAATTTTTTTTCCTAACCAAAATTTTCTTATAATAGTTACAAGAAAGTTACTTCTTTTAATCTGTTTCTAGATGTACAGTCTGCTACAATAAATTGTACCTTTTTATATTCAAACCTTGTTGTTAGAGGTACAGTCAGCTGAATTATTTTGCGACTACTTGTTTAATAAAACTAATTGGTTTTGGAACATTCTAATTGTTTGTATTGCTATAAATTAAATAGTTTTGGTACACTTTTTGGGTACAGTCGGCCAAAATTTTTTGTGAATGGTCATTTTTTTTTTTTAAATTAAAGGTTTATTATTGTATGGTGTTCATAACATATAGTATTAATGCTTATTGCGAATTCATTTAGTGAAGTACAGTCGGAAAAAAAAGTTTTTTTTTTTTCATTGATAATTTTCAACTTTAAATCTTTTGGCATTGCATAACTGTTCCATTCCATATTTGTAAACCATGGAGGAACGTCCTATAGCTTTTAGTTTATTACGAAAAGATGAGTTAGTGTATGAAGTTACTATAAGGGATGCGGTACCTGCAGGCGATGTTGCCGCCTTGCGTACACAAATTAGAAAATTGTGTAAAGATATACCTACTGATGAAATATTGTATGAAGGCGATTGTAAATTGGAACTTAGATGTATTTCTAAAAAATTAGACGAGCTTTCCGAGATGACTATTGCCACCGCGAAACCTTTAACTTTAAAAAACCTTAATAGGGTACAAGCCCTAGCACATCACATCTTTCATCGTTTAACGCGAATCACGCCAGAGGCATCGGATTTAGCTCATCATACCGAACTGTCAGATAAGCTAAACGTCATTTTAGTGAAGTTGGATAAAATGTTTACTGTCTTCAAGTCTAGTACTACTGATTATGAAGATCCGGAGGAAAATTTACCGGAAGTTAGTGTTTCGGATTCTATACCAAAACACCAGGCTGTTCATTCCTTAAATTTGAAATTCGGCGGAAAGTCTTGTGTAAAAGCTTTTTTGCAGCGATTGGAAGAGCTTCGCGAATCGCGTGGCATACGCTTAGACCGCTTATATTCATCAGCAGCTGAATTATTTGAGGGTGACGCTCTTTTATGGTTCCGTGGTGTAAAAGAAGAAGTTAAATCGTGGGATCAATTAAAATCCGCTTTGTTATCGGAATTCTTACCTTTCGACTATGATCGGCGACTCTTAAAAGAAATTAGGAATAGGACTCAAGGCTCTAGTGAATCTATATCCACATACATTAGCGTGATGCAAAATTATTTTTCTAGGCTGACGCATCCACTTTCCGAGAAAGAGAAGTTCGACGTCGTAATTATTAATATCCGTCCCGAATATTCGGTACCGTTAGCTATGCATTCCGTTTCCACCTTAAAAGAATTGAAAAATGTTTGTCGTGTCCTCGAGGATAGTTGGCAGAGAGCTAACTCTTTCGTGGAACCACCTAAACCTTCTGCAAATTCACTTGCAGCTGATTTATGTTGTAAATCCTTTCCCAAACCTAAAGTAGAAATTGCATCAGTGAAACAGTATTGTCCCCGGTGCAGGGTGGACACTCACTCTTTGCGAAACTGTCGTTCGCAACGCTTAGTTTGTTTTAAATGCGGGAAAGAGGGTTTTAAATGCCCTTCCTGTCCTAATTGTACTAGCGCTTCGGGTTCTAGTAATGTCAATAAAACCCCTAGCGGTTCAAAAAACTAGTTAACCCGAACCGTCAGAATAAAAATATCTCGAGTTCTCATTATAATAACTCTGAGCACTCTATGATTAAAGTAGATAGTAAAGTTTCTAATGAACCAAGTAATTTTAAAATACTTGATGTATTCGTTTCTCCAAGCGTTTCGGCG
Organism: Tortrix viridana; assembly: GCA_963241965.1. NCBI lineage: Eukaryota > Metazoa > Arthropoda > Insecta > Lepidoptera > Tortricidae > Tortrix > Tortrix viridana. The sequence continues at coordinate 718,906 of OY725195.1, read as the reverse complement.
GTTCGGAACGTTATCGTTTGCAGTGACAATCGACCTCACATTTCTGTTGAGATTTATGATACCCAGTTTTGTGGATTGTTAGATTCGGGATCTTCGATCTCCATTTTAGGATCTGACTGGTTTGAGTTGTTTTTGTCCTTGGGCGCAACTTTAGACGGTTGCGATGACTTTACTTACATCGCCACCGCTAATGATTCCCGGGCAAAGGTTCTTGGTTGTTTGTTTTTGCCGGTCAAGGTTCGTGTATACGAGTTGGAGAGCTCCCCTCTAGTATACGAGTTGGAGAGCATCGTAAGTGGTAAGAATTTGGGATCTTGGCATATACAAAACCTCAAAGGTGATAATTAGGTTAAGAATTTAATTGGCCATTGGCCGTAATTTCCGTTGAGGAGACTGGACGTGCAGCCCGTTGTCGTGTTACTGCTCGCTGCACCGCCAGTATCCCAACGAGGAAGCAAATCGTTAGGTTGTTTAGCGAAAGGCTCATCCTAATATTGTTTTCCCCTTTAGTTGTTGGCATACAGTCTGTCGTCATTTTGTACGACTGTCTGGTAAATTGCGTGGGTTCGGTTTGGTGTTGCGTGTCTAAACCTTGTCTTAGTTTTAGTTCTCTTACAGGGTTCATTGTTGTTTTCCGTTACTGGTTACTGTTGATGGTGTAAGGTGGCTTTATTTCAGATGCTCGCGATTCTGAAATAGAGTTATTTTCCCCGAATAGGGTTTAACATTGTGAGTTCGTATTAGCCTTTAGGGTTTATCTTTTTACTTGCCTTGCCAATGTATGCAAGAGCAAGATGTGGTACTGTTGGTGTTCCTGTGGACATTGGACGCACAACCCGGCGCTGACTACGTCTCGTTGTGCCGCCAATGTCTCAGTTGATGTTGTCATCCATACGGGTGTTACTGTAGTCGTTGGACGTACAGCCTGTCGCTGACTACGCCTTGCTGTGCCGCCAACGTCTCAGCATTCTTGTTTTCTGTGTCGTTATAGGCTGGGGGCCAGCTTAAAATTTTGGTACCTCAAAATTTTCTTCGAGTGGGGAGGTATTGTTACGTATTTAATTTCAACCCCCTACCCCATATTAAAAATACATAACTTTTTGAATCGATATTGTATCGATTATCGATTTCAGTGGCAGAATGCTCATTATTCCATTGCCTTCTCGTCGTGAGTTACTTTAAAAAGAAAGTTCGTTCAGTGTTGCGAGGTGTCTTAATTGCCTAGGACATTTTAATTTATTTTTCAGAATTGACTGCATTTAAAATTCAACAAGGACATCTATTTATCTCTAAAAATAAGTAAGTACCTTTTCTACAAAATTTGTAAATGTCGGACACCTATATCCTTCCATGGATTTTGTTATTTTCGTTCGTTAGTTTTGGCCTGGCAACCTTAGAATGGAGCCGGTCATGACGTTGACTTTTGGCTTTCGTTTCGGCGTATTAACATCAATTTATCGATCCAGATAAAGGATCTTTTCAAAATTCCAAATTCCAAATTCTACTTATTATTGTTTTGACTCGGCCGCTCTGGAACATTCCTTGCGGACCCTAATACTACGCGTTGGTAAGTCTCCTACTGGATTGATAATCCTATTCCCGTCCTAACACATAGCTTGCGACGAATGTGTTAATTGAGTTATAATTTATTTCAGCACTTAGCACGCTGAAGAAACCCTCACGAGGTTGACAGGAAGTCCCAGCTTTTCCGGCCTAGTCACCCGCTCAGGCGAGGCTTCTATTCCCAAGTGGTAAGTCTACCAGTCTCCTTTTCGTACGCACCGGCGTCTTTACCGGTAATATAGCCTGTAACTAAGATAGCCAATTTATTTCTTTGTTACAGGGGGTTTTTTATTTTTATTTTTATTAGGGGTCTAGTTTCTAGTCCCATAATGCGGTGATTTATTTCCATCATCTACGGTGGTATTCATCGTCTACTGCTGATCGGGCTGGCAGAAATCTAATTTGAGCTCACCGGCCACCGGAACTGTTGCTGTCCGAGGATTGTCTCGTCGCTGGGCGGTCAACGCTACCTCTGACAAAGTTCTGGTGATGTCCAATTCATTTACCTTACATTAAACATATCAATCGGTCTTCCTCCGATAAGGAAGTGGCGCCCTTTACTTAATTTATTATAAATGGCAAAAGTTATCTCTGCGTTCCTCTGATTCCCCACGCCTTAAATTTTATTTAGTTAAGTCTCATAGCCGTGGCTAATAATTAAAATAGTTTTAACCTTTCAGTCTCAATAAACTGGTTTTAACTGTTTGTTATACTTTTATTTATTTACCTGTGTCTACCAGGACCCTTTCCCAGTAGAACGGTAACAGTGGCGCCCAACGTGGGGCTAGTTTCAGAGAATTTGTTATGTCAGTTTCGCTATAGCATAAAGAGATAACTTTTGTTGCTTTAATATTTTAACTTTGACGCCTGAGTTCAAATGTTGTAGGAACTTTTACATTTTACATTGTCATGTTCCATGTTTTAAGCCATGACTGTATTCTAGGTAGGGAAAGGTTTCATATTTTGATTACAATTGTACATTTCTACATTTAATCTTGTACTTAATAATTTTTATAAAATTTGGGGTACTTGTAATTTTACACTTACCTTGTTTTTTTTTCATAGCAGTGAAATATAGTTTACATTGAGGTGTGCCCAATTTACTTAAATTAACTTTAACTTTCAGCATTAGAATATTCTTGGTATTAAAATTAAATTTTTCTTAAAAAGTACAGTTAGTCATATTAAAAAGTTCCGAATCACTTAAATATTTTTTTATGGTCGCTAAATTTAAAAAATATATATATTATTGATTGTTTAATCCTTAGTAGCAATAGCTTTCTAGTACATTTAGCAACAGAAAATATAATTTTACAACATACTTGATTAAAACTAAGTTTTTTTCTAGCCGCCATCTTTCATTCTAAATTTATCTTTTTTCAAAATTTGTCAAGCAAGTACAGTTAACCCAATTAAATCCTGGTTTGAGTTCTACTATTACTACTGAATATTACTAACCTTTTTCAACGGTTTTTTTTCTGTTTCAACCCTCTTTATAGGGTCTAGTTAAATTAAATTCTTGGCTAAATAAATTTTTTTTCCTAACCAAAATTTTCTTATAATAGTTACAAGAAAGTTACTTCTTTTAATCTGTTTCTAGATGTACAGTCTGCTACAATAAATTGTACCTTTTTATATTCAAACCTTGTTGTTAGAGGTACAGTCAGCTGAATTATTTTGCGACTACTTGTTTAATAAAACTAATTGGTTTTGGAACATTCTAATTGTTTGTATTGCTATAAATTAAATAGTTTTGGTACACTTTTTGGGTACAGTCGGCCAAAATTTTTTGTGAATGGTCATTTTTTTTTTTTAAATTAAAGGTTTATTATTGTATGGTGTTCATAACATATAGTATTAATGCTTATTGCGAATTCATTTAGTGAAGTACAGTCGGAAAAAAAAGTTTTTTTTTTTTCATTGATAATTTTCAACTTTAAATCTTTTGGCATTGCATAACTGTTCCATTCCATATTTGTAAACCATGGAGGAACGTCCTATAGCTTTTAGTTTATTACGAAAAGATGAGTTAGTGTATGAAGTTACTATAAGGGATGCGGTACCTGCAGGCGATGTTGCCGCCTTGCGTACACAAATTAGAAAATTGTGTAAAGATATACCTACTGATGAAATATTGTATGAAGGCGATTGTAAATTGGAACTTAGATGTATTTCTAAAAAATTAGACGAGCTTTCCGAGATGACTATTGCCACCGCGAAACCTTTAACTTTAAAAAACCTTAATAGGGTACAAGCCCTAGCACATCACATCTTTCATCGTTTAACGCGAATCACGCCAGAGGCATCGGATTTAGCTCATCATACCGAACTGTCAGATAAGCTAAACGTCATTTTAGTGAAGTTGGATAAAATGTTTACTGTCTTCAAGTCTAGTACTACTGATTATGAAGATCCGGAGGAAAATTTACCGGAAGTTAGTGTTTCGGATTCTATACCAAAACACCAGGCTGTTCATTCCTTAAATTTGAAATTCGGCGGAAAGTCTTGTGTAAAAGCTTTTTTGCAGCGATTGGAAGAGCTTCGCGAATCGCGTGGCATACGCTTAGACCGCTTATATTCATCAGCAGCTGAATTATTTGAGGGTGACGCTCTTTTATGGTTCCGTGGTGTAAAAGAAGAAGTTAAATCGTGGGATCAATTAAAATCCGCTTTGTTATCGGAATTCTTACCTTTCGACTATGATCGGCGACTCTTAAAAGAAATTAGGAATAGGACTCAAGGCTCTAGTGAATCTATATCCACATACATTAGCGTGATGCAAAATTATTTTTCTAGGCTGACGCATCCACTTTCCGAGAAAGAGAAGTTCGACGTCGTAATTATTAATATCCGTCCCGAATATTCGGTACCGTTAGCTATGCATTCCGTTTCCACCTTAAAAGAATTGAAAAATGTTTGTCGTGTCCTCGAGGATAGTTGGCAGAGGGCTAACTCTTTCGTGGAACCACCTAAACCTTCTGCAAATTCACTTGCAGCTGATTTATGTTGTAAATCCTTTCCCAAACCTAAAGTAGAAATTGCATCAGTGAAACAGTATTGTCCCCGGTGCAGGGTGGACACTCACTCTTTGCGAAACTGTCGTTCGCAACGCTTAGTTTGTTTTAAATGCGGGAAAGAGGGTTTTAAATGCCCTTCCTGTCCTAATTGTACTAGCGCTTCGGGTTCTAGTAATGTCAATAAAACCCCTAGCGGTTCAAAAAACTAGTTAACCCGAACCGTCAGAATAAAAATATCTCGAGTTCTCATTATAATAACTCTGAGCACTCTATGATTAAAGTAGATAGTAAAGTTTCTAATGAACCAAGTAATTTTAAAATACTTGATGTATTCGTTTCTCCAAGCGTTTCGGCGGTTCGGAACGTTATCGTTTGCAGTGACAATCGACCTCACATTTCTGTTGAGATTTATGATACCCAGTTTTGTGGATTGTTAGATTCGGGATCTTCGATCTCCATTTTAGGATCTGACTGGTTTGAGTTGTTTTTGTCCTTGGGCGCAACTTTAGACGGTTGCGATGACTTTACTTACATCGCCACCGCTAATGATTCCCGGGCAAAGGTTCTTGGTTGTTTGTTTTTGCCGGTCAAGGTTCGTGACTTGACTCAGGTTATTAAATTTTATGTTATACCGGATGTGACTACACCTCTCATTTTGGGAGTTGATTTTTGGAAAGCTTTTCAGATTGCTCCAAATTTATTCTCGGAATATAGCGTTGCCAAGGATACACCAATCGGGAACTATGTTTCTGAAGTACGCTTGCAATCCTTTGATCGGTTAAACCCTGATCAACGTGTTATTGCCGATGGTATTATAAGTAAATTTCAAAATGTTTCTTTCGAGCAAAAAGGCCTAGGTCGTACCGATCTGCTTTCTCACACAATTGATACCGGTGACTGTTCGCCTCTCAAGCAGCGATATTTTCCCATCTCCCCTCATCGTTTAGTTGAGCTGAATAGGCATATAGACGAAATGTTAGAGCAAGATATTATCGAGCCTAGCACGAGTGCTTGGAATAATCCTACTCTTTTCACTCCTAAATCGAACGGTGAGCTGCGATTTTGTCTTGATAGTCGGAAGTTGAACGCTGTGAGTAAGCATGATGCCTACCCGTTGCCTTATATCTCTGGTATCCTGGATCAATTACGTGACGCTAGATTTCTGTCGTCAATCGATTTAAAAAGTGCTTTTTGGCAAATACCGCTGGATGATGCATCAAGAGAGCGTACCGCGTTTACCGTACCTGGCCGCGGACTCTTTCAATTTAAAGTAATGTGTTTCGGATTAACCGGTGCGCCAGCTACTCAACAACGATTGATGGATAAATTGTTTGGACCAGAATTTAATGGTCGGCTTTTCGTGTATTTGGACGACATTATTATCGTTAGTAAAACGTTTGAAGATCACATCTCGCTGCTTTCTCGTGTCTTGGACCGTTTGAAATCGGCCAATTTAACTATTAACTTTACAAAATCTCAATTTTTCCGTAGTGAGTTGAAATATCTCGGCTACGTTGTTGATGAGCGTGGATTACGTACTGACCCTTCTAAGGTTCAGTGTATTGTTAACTACCCTACTCCGACCAATCGAAAAGAAGTTAAAATGTTTTTGGGAACTGCAACCTATTATCGTAGATTTATTAAAAATTTCAGTGCTATCGCAGCTCCACTTAACGCGTTAACTAGCACGCGTAAAAATGCTCCTCCGTTCTTATGGTCGAACGAAGCTGATGAATCCTTCCGAGAATTAAAGTCCGCCCTTGTATCTGCTCCTGTCCTGGCTTGCCCAGACTTTACTAAGCCTTTTTCGGTGCACTGTGACGCGTCAGGATTCGGAATCGGTGGAACCCTGACCCAAGTTCTAGATGACGGCAGTGAACACCCGATCGCCTTTGCAAGCCGTTCATTGAACCAGGCGGAACGGAACTATTCGGCCACGGAAAGGGAAGCACTTGCTGTAGTTTTTTCAGTAGAGCACTTTCGACCTTATTTGGAAGGTGGTCAACGTTTTAAGGTAATTACAGACCACTCTAGTCTAAAATGGTTCTTTAATTTAACCAACCCAACCGGTAGGTTAGCTCGTTGGGGTTGTCGTTTGTCCCCGTACGATTTCGAAATTATCCACCGTAAAGGTAAGGAACATGTTGTGCCGGACGCTTTATCTCGAGCCGTTCCTGTATTGGAAATTCGTACGTGCGACTGGTATAATAAACTCTTTCTCAAGTGTGAAAAGTTCCCAACTTCTTGTCCCAATTATAGTATTAGGGATAATAAGATATTTCGTTACTCGAAAAATAAATTCGGCTTCTCGAGTGAATTCGATTGGAAAGAGGTCATTTCGTCCGATAGGCGTCTTGAATTATTGAGAACATGTCATTGCGACGACCTTTCACATTTAGGAGTTTTTAAAACTTATAAACGTTTATCGTTACATTATTATTGGCCGAGTATGTATCAAGATGTAGTAAATTTTGTACGTGAGTGTGATGTGTGTTCTGCGTATAAACATTCGCAGAAACCACCTTCAGGTCTTATGGGGGATCCTAAGGTTTGTACACGTCCTTTTGAATCCCTGAGTATTGATTTGGTGGGTCCGTTACCCCGTTCTAGGGCCGGTTTCACCTTCATATTGTCTGTTGTTTGCTGCTTTTCCAAATACGTAATGTTGTTTCCTCTTCGACGAGCTGTTGGTAAAACGATTTCCCAGCGTTTGGAGGATGAAGTGTTTCTTAAACACGGCATACCGCGTACAGTGATTGCGGATAATGGAACGCAATTCACTGGCAGCGAGTTAAAAGCTCTGTTTCAGAAATACGACATTCCTCAAATACACTTCACGCCTCGATACTGTCCACAAGTCAACACAGTAGAAAGATATAACAGAACCGTAATGACGGCTGTGTCGATTTTAGTTAAGGAAGATCATCGTTCGTGGGATACGACTTTGCCCAAAGTACAGTTTTCTCTTAATACCACCGTAAATGAGTCTACCCGTTTCACCCCTTATTTCTTGGTTCATGGCCGCGAAGCTGTTCCCAGTGGCAAGATGTTCGGTGATCAGAGGTCATCATTGGTGGACTGGTCGGTCGCTTCACGGGATGATTACGCTTCCAGGCTAGGGGGTCTGCACGATATCTTTAATAAAGTTCAGTCTGCCCTGGCTAAGGCTCATAATAAAGGTGCTCGTCAATACAACAAGGGTCGACAAGCTGCAGAATATGAAGTAGGTGACATCGTTTGGAAAAAGTCGTTTCCGCAGAGTGACGCAAGTAAGTTTTTTATGGCGAAACTAGCGCCGAAGTTTGAAAAATGTCGTGTTGTTTTTAAGCACTCCCCTCTAGTATACGAGTTGGAGAGCATCGTAAGTGGTAAGAATTTGGGATCTTGGCATATACAAAACCTCAAAGGTGATAATTAGGTTAAGAATTTAATTGGCCATTGGCCGTAATTTCCGTTGAGGAGACTGGACGTGCAGCCCGTTGTCGTGTTACTGCTCGCTGCACCGCCAGTATCCCAACGAGGAAGCAAATCGTTAGGTTGTTTAGCGAAAGGCTCATCCTAATATTGTTTTCCCCTTTAGTTGTTGGCATACAGTCTGTCGTCATTTTGTACGACTGTCTGGTAAATTGCGTGGGTTCGGTTTGGTGTTGCGTGTCTAAACCTTGTCTTAGTTTTAGTTCTCTTACAGGGTTCATTGTTGTTTTCCGTTACTGGTTACTGTTGATGGTGTAAGGTGGCTTTATTTCAGATGCTCGCGATTCTGAAATAGAGTTATTTTCCCCGAATAGGGTTTAACATTGTGAGTTCGTATTAGCCTTTAGGGTTTATCTTTTTACTTGCCTTGCCAATGTATGCAAGAGCAAGATGTGGTACTGTTGGTGTTCCTGTGGACATTGGACGCACAACCCGGCGCTGACTACGTCTCGTTGTGCCGCCAATGTCTCAGTTGATGTTGTCATCCATACGGGTGTTACTGTAGTCGTTGGACGTACAGCCTGTCGCTGACTACGCCTTGCTGTGCCGCCAACGTCTCAGCATTCTTGTTTTCTGTGTCGTTATAGGCTGGGGGCCAGCTTAAAATTTTGGTACCTCAAAATTTTCTTCGAGTGGGGAGGTATTGTTACGTATTTAATTTCAACCCCCTACCCCATATTAAAAATACATAACTTTTTGAATCGATATTGTATCGATTATCGATTTCAGTGGCAGAATGCTCATTATTCCATTGCCTTCTCGTCGTGAGTTACTTTAAAAAGAAAGTTCGTTCAGTGTTGCGAGGTGTCTTAATTGCCTAGGACATTTTAATTTATTTTTCAGAATTGACTGCATTTAAAATTCAACAAGGACATCTATTTATCTCTAAAAATAAGTAAGTACCTTTTCTACAAAATTTGTAAATGTCGGACACCTATATCCTTCCATGGATTTTGTTGGAGCCGGATATGACGTTGACTTTTGGCTTTCGTTTCGGCGTATTAACATCAATTTATCGATCCAGATAAAGGATCTTTTCAAAATTCCAAATTCCAAATTCTACTTATTATTGTTTTGACTCGGCCGCTCTGGAACATTCCTTGCGGACCCTAATACTACGCGTTGGTAAGTCTCCTACTGGATTGATAATCCTATTCCCGTCCTAACACATAGCTTGCGACGAATGTGTTAATTGAGTTATAATTTATTTCAGCACTTAGCACGCTGAAGAAACCCTCACGAGGTTGACAGGAAGTCCCAGCTTTTCCGGCCTAGTCACCCGCTCAGGCGAGGCTTCTATTCCCAAGTGGTAAGTCTACCAGTCTCCTTTTCGTACGCACCGGCGTCTTTACCGGTAATATAGCCTGTAACTAAGATAGCCAATTTATTTCTTTGTTACAGGGGGTTTTTTATTTTTATTTTTATTAGGGGTCTAGTTTCTAGTCCCATAATGCGGTGATTTATTTCCATCATCTACGGTGGTATTCATCGTCTACTGCTGATCGGGCTGGCAGAAATCTAATTTGAGCTCACCGGCCACCGGAACTGTTGCTGTCCGAGGATTGTCTCGTCGCTGGGCGGTCAACGCTACCTCTGACAAAGTTCTGGTGATGTCCAATTCATTTACCTTACATTAAACATATCAATCGGTCTTCCTCCGATAAGGAAGTGGCGCCCTTTACTTAATTTATTATAAATGGCAAAAGTTATCTCTGCGTTCCTCTGATTCCCCACGCCTTAAATTTTATTTAGTTAAGTCTCATAGCCGTGGCTAATAATTAAAATAGTTTTAACCTTTCAGTCTCAATAAACTGGTTTTAACTGTTTGTTATACTTTTATTTATTTACCTGTGTCTACCAGGACCCTTTCCCAGTAGAACGGTAACAGAGTCATGAGTCCCCGGGGGGTTAGCACAAGTTTCCTTTGACTTCTTTGTCGCTCGGATATCCCATTCTAACTTGTCTATTATGGCGGAGACGCACTGAGCGACAAGGTGAGAAAACACATCTTGTGCTAGCCGTACAGGGTCGTCATCCCCAGGGGGGAACTTACAAGTCATCCATAATATATATGGGATACTTGATATTAATGTCTTCCTCTAGATTTTGTGATCTGTTTACAATGTTTATTCGCCAGCTTGAACGTATATTTCACCAGTTATACCTTATGAAATTCCACGTCTTTCAGTACAATTAAAATTGAATTAAAATAGAAATCAAGGAAGTTATGGATAAATATGAAAAGGGGGGATCAAGACTAAGTGTCCCCAGTCTCCCCTAATAGCTCTTAAAGGCTTATTAGTCTAATTACACCTTCCTAAATTAGTCACTAACGAGAGGGACGCCGCTATACGTTAGATACGTATGGAGATATTATCGCCATCTCATTCAATGTATTGCGGCGTCCGTCTCGTTAGTGACTTAATTTAAAGGCGGCTGGCCGACTCTTAAACAATTGTGATAATAATTAGGGCACAGAATTTCTCTTTCTCAGCTACCTTACCAAAGCCATGGCCATGTTTGAGTGAAAGCCCAGGACTTCATCAGGAAACAGCGTGACCATGTCAGAGCCGATGAGGGAGCCCCAGTCGCCTCCTTGCAGGAAGAACTGCTTGTGGCCCAATCGGTGCATCAGGTTCCGGAGGACCATGGCAATCTGACAGGATCCCATGCCTGGACGGACAGCTGGCTGGAAGGTTTTTTTTAATGAATGGCAAATGACAATCTTTTAGAAATTGAACTAGCCCAAACTTAGCTTTAGCCTTGTATTATGGGTACCAGGCAACGATAAACATCCAAGACTCAGGGACCAATACTTGCGCTCAAAAATTTGCCCACACTGGGTATCGAACCCGGGACCGCTAGCTTCGTAGGCAGGGTCACTACCAACTAGGCTAATATATTATCACACACATGCGATGCTGGCGATGGGCGTCATAAGAAAGCTCAAGGTCACTCAAAGGGCAATGGAGAGGGCTATGCTCGGAATATCTCTGCGTGATCGAATCAGGAATGAGGAGATCCGCACGAGAACCAGTCACCGACATAGCCCTAAGAATTGCTAGACTTAAGTGGCAGTGGGCGGGACACATCGCTCGCAGAACAGATGGCCGCTGGGGCCGAAGAGCTCTCGAATGGCGTCCGCGTACTGGAAGACGCAGCGTGGGCAGACCTCCAACAAGGTGGACCGACGACGTGGTTAAAATTGCGGGAAACCGATGGATGCAAGCGGCGCAGGACCAGTCCTTGTGGCAAACCTTGGGGGAGGCCTATGTCCAGCAGTGGACGTCTTTCGGCTGAAATGATGATGATGATGATGATCACCTGATCACACACATTAAATATTACTAGGAATCGGATCCGGCACCGTAGGCTTTTGTTACGTACGTCACCTTAATCCACCGGCGTAACGCTATGTTTGTATGATGATGGAGTGAAACGAAACGGTCCTCAAATAAATATAATCATTACATACATCATTTTCTGTGTACAGTCACACCAAGGAATTGCTGAGCCACTTGGTAACATTTTAATTCGGTCGATTTGTCAAATCGTACACGGTAAGTACCTATATTACTATTGGAATTTGACAACCCGACTGAATTAAGAATGTTAGCAAGTGGCTCAACTTTGCCGTGGTGTGACTGTACATATTAATTTTTCAACTTGTTTGTGCAATAAAGAGCAGACCCAAACAATACAGAGCAGTTGCTTTGGGTGGTCATTGTTTGGGTGATGCAAAAATCTGTATGTATGTTAGTTTTTACTCACATCAGAGAATCCATAGCCAGGTAAGCTTGGTACCACCACTTCGAAGGCGAAGTCATACCCAGGAGCCTGCCGGGTGAGCAGAGGAATGGTTTCGTAGAACTCCACCACTGACCCTGGCCAGCCGTGCAGCATAAGGAGTGGCAACACCTGCACTCCAGAAGGTAACTGGAATACAAAAAAAAACTTTCCTCGAAAAGGAAATGTTTGACAGAAACTTATTTCAGTTAACAAAATTTTTCAGGCATGAAATTTTCACAATCCCCTTAGAACCTTATCATCATCAGCCTATAGCACCACTGCTGGACATAGGCCTCCGACGCGGCTCGTAAACTGGCTCGATCCTGGGGCACCTTTGTGCGACCTCTCCCTGCCAACCTCATCACTTCGTCCGTCCACCTGGCAGGCGCCCTAGGTCTTACCCACAATGCGTCTGCCCGTGCGCAGTCTCCACTCTAAACCGGAACCTTACTTGGAACTTTACCTTAGGCTGAACTCTGATAAAGTGCACATCCAACCCCTGGATATTGGTCTTAAACTGGGGATGTTGGTTGAGGAACTTCTCCCGAGCTTCGAAAGGGTACTCATCACGCCAGTACCGCCGCCAACTCTCTAGTTGTTTGCTGTTGAAGCCATAGTTGAAGGCAGCGCCCTCTAGTGGTGGAGGAGGCGCGCGGAAGTTGTCTAGACGATGCTTCAGGTCTTTGGTCATCTGAAAGGTTAGGGATAATAAGTTTTTAGGGTTCTGTAGTCAATAAGGACTTTCGCCATGTCCGTCTAGTCCGCGGTTTTACTTGGAGACTCTTGGTACTGCAGAGCCGCAATTAAGCATGGTTACACGTATTAACCACGCCGACAAAGTTGTGAAATAAAATCTTGAAAAAATAAAAAAAAAATGTGAGTGTAATCTACTATTAATATCAGTGTGGTCAAACACTATTAACATTCACAGGTAGATAATGGTGCGACAAACCCCAGTAATTGTTTGTATATGTAAATAGAGTGCTTGGGTGTCTGTACACGTTCCACGAAAAGTTTGAAATGTCCTTTCCTAAATTAACACAGAGTTCTTTTTATCCTGGAAAAGATAGTTCCCGAGTAGCGATAAACGACTCTACGCGGACGGAGTTGCGGGCAAAAGCTTGTTAAACTAAATCAAAACACACACGTCAAACTTATAACACCCCCCTTTTTGTCAGGGGTTAAAAACATCTCTAACCTTCTCACCAAACTCGACTTTAAAAGGTCTAATGCTGTGATCAGTGTTTCCCTTCAGCTCCCTCGGTCCCCACCACTGCTCAGGGTCCAGTCTCGGCAGGTCCTTTGGGTTTGGGGGTTGGAAGACCAGCCACAATCCAGTCCCAATACTGGCTACCAGAAACGCGGGAATTAGGAGGATTTTAGCCATTTTGTTCCTGAAAAAAGTCAATTTTGACATATATAAAAGTAAGTAGGTAAGTAATGCTATATTGACAAGAAAAAAAAATAACAAAAAAATAAAACCGTCTTCAAAAACCCACTGAAAAGTTTTAAATAAAGACCGGCATCCTAGGAGTTCTAGGAACTGCCTATTTAGTACATAATAGGTACATGAAATATTATCCAAGCCAGTTTCTAGAACTCCTAGGAGGCCGGTCTTTATTTAACACTTTTCAGTGGGTTTTTGAAGACGGTTTTATTTCTTTGTTAAAGTTTTTTTTTTCGCTTTTGAGTGATAAGTAAAGTAAATCACATAAACATCACATTAAGAAACAATAGCCTATAAGTCGGTAAACTTACATAAAAAAAATACGAACAGTGGAACATAGAACCTCCACCTTTTTTGAAGTCGGTTATAAATACAATTTTCTTAAAAGTATTATCCTAAATACTCTACAATAGGGAAAAATACTTTAAAACAATTCTTTCGAATTCATAACCTCCTCCATTTTGAATTAGTTCAATCACAAAAGTGGATTATGGTATTTTTACCTAAATGCCCTAAAACACCAAAAACGTATAGTATATAAAACAAAGTCGGGTTAGTTACACCATTTATAACTCAAGAACGGCTCGACTGATTTTTATGAAATTTGACACACATATAGTTTACCTGGATTAACACATAGGATACTTTTTATTCCGGAAAATCTTATAGTTCGCGTGAGGCGCGGAGTCGCGGGGAAAATCTTGTAATAAATAAACAGGTATTAGAGGACAATATCAACTAGTCCCAAAGGAAGCTCCATTGTATTGACACTAAGGTGCTGATATAGATACTTGTGCATTTACGCGAGCATTTGCTAGAATAATCGACGAAATGTCCAGATTGGTTGTTCAGTTCGAAGAACCATACTTTTATTCCAAAAAAAACATATTATAAGCATATCCAGACGAAGTTGTGGACGGTACTTAGTGAGAAATAAATAATAATATGATGATGATGGGTGGAGACGCCGACCGGAGCAGGCGGTAGGTCCATCGTTTTCAAGGTCATTCCTCTCTGTTAATAGCAAATCCAGAAATAATATACACAAATACAGCAAAAATGAAAAAAAAAAAGAATTTCTTCTTTCGTAAAAAAAACAAGAAAATAGGTATCCCAGTTATAGATACCTTTCAAAACATGAAGTTCTCCTCCAGATATAATATAGTTTTAACTTAAATGTGACGTTCTCAATATAAAGGGACCTTATGGAGGCAGGCGGTTACGCCGTTTCTAGAACAGTTACCATAGTATTCGTATAGTTACAAGCATACCTGTCCTATCTCGGGGCACGTTTTAGGGATTTGATATCGATAAAAAGATGTGCGATTCATTATAATTAATTCATTAATATTCCGCTACGATTGTTACGAAGTCCAAAATTATCATGCCGCCCCACCCAACCCACGCCCACGTGAATATTATATTAACTCAGGGATTAGTGAATATCCTGACATACAACTACGTGAGTCAAACTTATTTTGCCTTAAATGCAATATCAGTTTTCACCCGAAAAAATATACTGTCACGCGTCACGTCAAATCTGATACTCATCAAAATATTCGCAAGAAAAATACAGTTTTCTACGAGGAATTGACGAAGTTTATGATATAATCAAATACATATACCATGGCATCAACTGGAAAATCCGTCATTCTACAATTTCATCAGAAATAAATGGATGGGAATTATCAAAATTGTAATATTCCGTCGTCTACTTTAGTAAAGAAAAAAATTCTGCCAAATATGTATAAAAAAACAATGAACAATGTACGCAAAGATTTAGGAAATAAGTATATTCATGTTTCCGTTGATGAATAATTGATTTTGGAATCACTTCAAGATTTTTGGGGACATGACAGTAGGTAATATGACAAGGTCTTACTACTTAATACAGACGGGGCGGCATACATGAAAAAATCTACAAGATTGTTGGCACTTAAGCTATTCAATATGACGCATGTAACTTGCGTAGCACATGGTTTGAATTTAGTAGCGGAAAAAGTTCGGTGTCTATTTCCGGATGTTAATAAATTAATATCTGCCGTGAAAAAGGTGTTCCTGAAATCTCCAAAAAGTATTAAAACATTCAAAAATATGCTACCAAACGCCAATTGACTATGCAAACAAAAATTGACTAACTGTTGAGTTTCTTGCGGCTCTTCTTCTCAGCAGTGTTCTCCTTTAAATATCTACACATATGTAACCACATAACAGAGTTTTGACATGTCTTCCTACATAAACCGTGTGCCCTAGACAAGAGTGTTTACAGTGTTTACATGATTTTTGTGAGGTAGTAAGCTATTAGTTAATTTTCTGGTTTAGCCAAGCATTTTTGTCCGTTAAATAGTCCTCGACCCTATAATACGCTTTAGACATCAACGACTTTTTCAAATAATTTTAATTGCTGGAAGGGTTAATTCTAAAACTACGTCGGGTAATTTATTAAAAATGAATGCATTGACCTACAACCTTAACCTCCTGAGGCCAATGACGATGAAACCAGCGACTAAATGAACGTGTAGACAGTTGAATTTAATTTACACACTCTGAGCTCTGTAGGCAAGCGACGTCTACAGAGCTCAGAGCCACTAGTAAATAAATGACATTGGGCAAGTGAATTTAAGCTTTAGTTGACTGAAACAAGATTCATAATTCGAATTTGGCCTCACGGGGTTAAGACGTAAAGACGGTAATTTGACAAACAGCCGAGTAAATAAATACTAGTGGCCCTGTAACCTGTAGACCTCGCGACAAACTTAACTTTGTCGTTGGATAACCTGTTATCCCCATACATCGCATAGATCGCGGTCAGTTCACCAACCGCAAAAACGCCCATATCTCCGCCATTTTGAAAAAATCCTAAAACTGAAACAACAAAAAATTCCACATAATTGTTGAACCTGCTCACAAAATTAACGAGTTCAAATAAAACGTTGACAGTGTGTCATCAAAACATACGCAGTCTCGCCAACAAAACGCAGCACATCGAATTGTTATTAGGTATGGAATTGCAGTGTAATATTTTGTGTCTAACAGAACATTGGCTAAAATCTAATGAAATTGTAAACATCACTTTTGATACCTACCAACTACCTTCATTCTATTGTAGACAATTTAAAGAACATGGCGGCTCAGTCATTTTTGTTAATAATAGTATAAACTTCATAGAAAGATGCGACTTATGCAGTACCTCTGAGGAACATGTCTTTGAAGTATCTGCTATCGAGCTACCTAAATCTAATTTGATAGTAGTATGTAGTTATCGCTCAAACCAAACCAGCTTTCAGCTATTTTTGGACTGCTATGAAAACTTACTACATCGATTAGAGTCTGAAAACAAATGTATAATTGTTATGGGTGATTTCAATGTAGACTACTTGGCTGACTCCATACAAAAGAGATCCTTGACAGATTTGGTCCAATCTTATAACTACGATCAACTGGTCACGTTTCCTACACGAGTTGCTGGTTCATCGAGAACGTGTTTGGATCACATATATACAAATTCGCTCACTAAAACAAAAACTCTTGAAACGAAATGGGTCGATCAACTTTTTCTTATTTGTTATTCTGTCCCGTTGTCCAAGAGACAAAAGTGATGGAGTTTCTCAAAAAAACTGTTATAATATATGGTACTAATGTGCTTAGGAAATAGTCCATAAAATAATGCACTTATAACTACGACAAAAATGTACGTTTGATGAATTTTAACCATAGAAAACGTATAGAAAATCATGGTTTTAAAGAGTTGTCCAGCGGACGTAACCATATGACAACGTGGTACAAGAAAAAGTCGATCGACCCAAATGCATTTCAACCAGCCTTTCCGATCATTACGCACAAAAGATAACATTAATCGATCAAAACCGCACCTCAACTTCAGTGTTAATGCGCAAATTTCCGAAACACAAAATCGATTTATATAAAAGTCACTTAAATTCTATTGATTGGGATTATTTAGAACAAAAATCGAATAACAACACTGTCACTTTGTTAACCTCAATAATAAACTTACTTAACAATACGTCACAAATTTGCTTCCCGCATCTTGACACCAAACACACAAAAAAATATAACTGTCCATGGGTAACTAACGATTTAATTATGCAAAAACAAATGTTAAGTTATTTAATCGACATCTCACATAACTTACCATATAATATCGATGTAATAAGTCTTATATTATCCCAATCCCTAAAGTTCGAATCATCACTATCACTAGCACAACAGTCTTATTATGCAAACCTCCTTAAACAGAGTAATAATCATCAAAAAACACTCTGGCATATTATAAACAACATCACAGGTCGCGCATCGGCGCAGTTCGGGTGCAGTCTCGATTTTATAAAGGATAGTGACGGTAAGCCGTACGAGTCGCCAAACAGGTTGGCAAACGACGTAAACCTTCCTATCAGCGGCCAAGACTGTAAGCGCACCCCCCGCTAGCCCAGGAAATGCGTTCGCCCTGCTTTGTAACTCATCCAGCCCCACTCCATTTTCAATAAGACTAGCTTCTTTCACTGAACACGAAATATATAAAATTGTTACACAACAAGTAGCCTGTAAACACACCTGTGATATATATAACACGTCAACTATGCTACTTAAAGTTGGTCTACCTTTCTTAATAACGCAAGTAACAAAAATATTCAACAAACTTATAAAAACAGGAACCTATCCCAAAATTTTAAAACGTGTTAAGGTCGTTCCTATCCACAAAGGAAAAGGCTCAAAAGATAACCTAATGAATTACAGGCCCATTAGTTTGATACCTGCAATTGCAAAATTTTCGAGTCCGGTATTACTAAACGCATCTTTGCATTTTTAGAGGAATATGAATTACTCCATAACAAACAATACGCGTACCGGCAAAACCGGTCATGTGTATCTGAAATACGAGAAACTCTCCATAGTATACTACAAGCAAAAGAAAATTCATCTCATGTGGCGATTCTTCTCTGTGACATGTCACGTGCCTTTGATCTGTGCGACCATAATGTTCTGGCGAAAAAATTCGAACATATTGGGCTTCGTGGCCCAACGTTAAAACTGATGATAGACTTTCTGAGAAACAGGGAGCAATCAGTTTTTATTAACAATGGATCGACTAGATCTGCCTCCGGTGGCGTGGGCATAGGTGTGCCCCAAGGATCCTCGCTCGCAAATTTATGTTTTACGATACAGGTTAATGACCTACGAGATGCTGTGGACGGTAACATGTACGTCTTCGCTGACGACGCTTGTGACATAATTACAGCCAATACCATAGATGATCTGGAAAAGCTAATCACCCACGACGTTCACATGCTAAAAAACTGGTTCTCGGCAAATGGCCTGGTTCTGAACTTAGCAAAAACTCAAGTCCTCCACTTCAACTTGGGCGGGCGCCCTCCACGGCCTCTAAACGTCTCTGTGGGTATGACTCATTTATCCCAGGCCCGCACTGCTAAATTCTTGGGTGTCACTCTTGACTCAGCCCTTAAATGGGACTCTCAGATAAATGCAGTCTGTAGCAAACTCTCAGGGATATGTTTTGCTCTTAAAAGACTCGCCCACGCACTTCCGCAGTCTCAGGTGCGAAATAGCTACTTTTCTTTTTTTCACTCAGTGATGAACTACAGCCTTGAGTTTTGGGGAACCGCTGCCGAATGGCGCCGCGTGTTTATAATGCAGAAAAGAGCAATCCGCATCATCTCGCGCGTACCGCCGGGCACGCCGGCCCGACCACTATTCATTGCACTACGAATATTGACACTACCATCTCAGTTAATCTTCAGCATCGCTAAGTTCGTCAGGGAAAATAGTGACGCATTTCCCGAGAAGTCCAACCGCAACCAGAGAAGCAAATATGTAGGAAATCTCATTACACCGACGTGTAAACTGACCAAATCAACCAAAGCGATCTACAACCTGGGTCCCAGGGTCTACAATGGTATCCCCAGTTACATAAAACAAGTGCAGGGTTCACATTCTTTTTGCACTCAACTTGAAAAATGGCTGATAAGCCAGGCGTTCTATGACATGAATGAGTTTTACTGTCATAAATAACCTACCCACTAACTTATTTAAATATTTGACTTTGTTTGTTGTTAGTGTAAGTAGAAAACCAGACATTGTAATAAAAAAGAACAATAAAAATAATAAAAATGATATAAATAATAATTATAACAAATAATAATAATAATCATAATAATTTGAAATGTAATATTTTGATATTATAAATAAATGAGTATGAGTATGAGTATTATTTTAATTACATTAAGTACATAGCATGATTGTTAGTTTGACTTGGGCGATGTCTCGCCAACAAACCTTTTTTAAATAAAGTGAAAAAAAACTTTCCTACCTTGATAACAAAACACGCACCCATCCGCTTTGGTGTTACACTAGTTACCTACATACTGATTTGATGTTAACGCGAGCTCCATGAAGTAATGTTGATAAATGGGTCATTCTCACGAGCGTTTTAGCCGCTGTCACAACCGTAGTCGCATTATTGAAGGCTTCGGGTTTTCCTGTAGATTCGAATCTCATTTGCGGCTATTCTGTAAAATTCAGAGCCGCCGCTAACAATTCTTATCAATAGCTTTTCCTTAGAAAATCGTCAATTTTGTAGCCACGGCTGTGACGGGCGGTTGAAACGATATAAGAATTACCCAAATAAATATGCTGTGATATTCACTACAAAACGCTCGCTTCACTCGTGGTTCAAATTTAGAATCCTTTGCTGACTCAGGAATCAATACTGGCTCTCGCACCAAAAAACTTTGCAGCCTTGCATAACAACTGTTTCAACCCAGAAAATTTGATCAATGATAAATTTCAAAAACAAGCCACATAAGTTTAAGTTCTTCCCAAGCCTGATGCTGCAGGGGTACTGCCTACCTACCGCGAGTTTTAAGTGTTTGTTAATTTTAATTTGCGTTAAAGTTTGCAAGGTCTTTTCCACTAAACTCCAGGTTCCTACTCCCTACTTAACTTTTTTAAATAAAGGACTTTATTAGGCTTTATCATCGTCAATGCTTTGAAATTGCGTGTTCTTGTGTATCTTGACCTTAGTCTTACTTGATAGCTTAACCAAGATCATAGCGCCTAACGGTTTTTTTCCACCGGCGAGGCGAGACGAGGCGAGTAAATCGCGATGCTTTTGTTTTCGTTGCAGTGTTACTAAAGACTCTTATGTTATACGGTTCAATATTATACCCGTAACAGACGCTCGAACTTGGTCCGGGCCGGACAACGGATTTGGTTCGCTCCGAACCAGATCCGGCCGTCTGTAGAGCGGTCTTTGGACCATATCGGCTGATTTAGACCAAATACTGCTCTACAGACGGCCGGATCTGGTTCGGAGCGAACTAAATCCGTTGTCCGGCCCGGCCCAAGTTCGAGCGTCTGTTACGGGTATTAACAACAAATATCCGGACTATTTCCGCCGCAACCGAGCGGGAAATTTTCCGATACAAATTTCAATTCCCTCCCATCCCCTCCTCGCCTCGCCTCGCCGGTGGAAAAGCACCTTAACACGGTATAAAGTGTACCAACTTCAACAGTCAGGTTATGATTACCAGGCAAAATAGGGACGATGTGAACACCGGTGTTTTGTAGTGAATATCACAGCATATTAATTTTATCAACATTATATCACTGAGCTCGCGCCGACATCAAGTCAGTGTTGCAGTATGTAGTGAACCACGAAAGCGGACCGTCGCGTGTTTTGTTATCAAGGTAGGAAACTTTTATCTTTATACGACTGTAAAGCCAGGAAACTCAAAATGGGGTCAATTTTACAAGAAATTATTAATATCGCGCACTCATTAGATATGTTACCTTTTGGAATATAAATTTATTTGCAACTAGCTTTTCACCGCGACTCCGTCCGCGTAGTAGTTATTTTTCGCTTGACCCTCGGGAACTATCAAGTTTTCCGGGATAAAAAGTACATAAATATTTTTTATTTCGGCTTCACCAAGGGACGATCCACAACTGATGCAGCATCTGTACTTATTAAATATATATACAGCATCTGGGAGACATCTTGTGATGCAGTAGGAATATTTTGTGACCTTTCGAAAGCTTTTGATTGCGTTGATCATGCGACCCTTATTTTAAAATTGGAACATTATGGTCTAAATGCTCTAAGACTTATGTCTTCTTACCTTAGTGATAGAACACAAACGGTTTTTGTAAACAATACG
Source organism: Tortrix viridana (assembly GCA_963241965.1). Taxonomy (NCBI): domain Eukaryota; kingdom Metazoa; phylum Arthropoda; class Insecta; order Lepidoptera; family Tortricidae; genus Tortrix; species Tortrix viridana. The sequence continues at coordinate 697,421 of OY725195.1, read as the reverse complement.
CAGTCTGTTGGCGCTGCAGTTAAATTAGGTGTGCCTCAGGGCTCTATATTAGGTCCTTTCTTATTTTTGGTTTATATAAATGACTTACCACCCATAGTAGATACACTTTGTGATATTGTATTATTTGCTGATGATACATCACTAATTTTCAAGTTAGACCGTAAATCCGACGACTACAGTAGGATTAACGCCACGCTTGTTAAAGTACTTAATTGGTTTACCAGTAACAATTTACTACTTAATGCTAAGAAAACTAAATGTGTTAGGTTCGTTTTGCCTAATGTGAAACCGGTAAATTCTAGTATTTTTCTTAATGGCGAGTGTTTAGAAATGGTAGATAAGGCACTTTTCTTAGGCATAACTATAGACAAGAATCTGCAATGGAGTCCCCATATACAGTACTAGCACGCAAATTGAGTTCGGCAGCTTACGCCGTTAGGAAAATTAGACAACTCACCAATGTTGAGTCAGCTCGCTTAGTTTATCATAGTTATTTTCATAGTGTTATGTCGTACGGTATTCTGGTTTGGGGTAAAGCAGCTGACATACAGACTATATTTGTGTTACAAAAAAGGGCCATTCGCTCTATATATAACTTAAATTCCCGTGATTCATTAAGAGAACTTTTTAAACAAATTAATATTTTAACAGAAGCGTCCCAATATATTTATGAAAATATTATGTATGTCATTAAGAACCTAGACTCTTTCGTTAAGAATAGGAATAAAAATAAAATTGCCATAAAAAAATTTCGTGTCCGTAAAGTATATAAATCATTTGTAGGTCAATGCATTCATTTGTGTAATAAATTACCCGACGTAGTTTTAGAGTTACCCCTTCCAGCACTTAAAAATTACTTGAAAAAGTCGTTGATGTCTAAAGCGTACTATAGGGTCGAGGACTATCTAACGGACAAAAATGCTTGGCCTAAACCAGAAAATTAACTGAAAATTAACTAATAGCTGCTTACTACCTCACAAAAATCATGTAAACACTGTATATTGTCTAGGGGACACGGTTTATGTAGGAAGACATGTCGAAACTCTTTTATGTGGTTACATATGTGTAGATATATATGTGTATTCTTATATACCTGTTTATGTATATATATAAATATATATATGCGATTTTTTTAATTCTGACATGTTTACCTGCAGAACTACGCAGATATTATATATTATTTTTATAGTTTTATATAATGCTAGAATAAGTAGAATCATTGTCATAAGAGAATATTCTATTAAAAAAATGACTAACTGTTGAGTTTCTTGTGGCGCTTCTTCTCAGCAGTGGCTCCTCTTGGGAAGCGCTGGTAGATTTTGACGTGTAAAAGTGCCCGTGTGGCCTACTTACTGAATCAATATCTTTTATCTTTTTTTTAAATCTTTTTATTATTTAACCCAGGTAATAAAATCGGTCGAGCATCTTGAGTTATAAATGTTGTAAATAACATCCACATAGCAACATATTTTTTGTGCTCATTCGAAATGCATATGAATTTGAATTCATATATATATAATTGGAAAGATGTTTCTCGTTCTACTTGGGTCGTTTTAAAAGTAATGTGTTGCTTGTCATTATAATGACCGGCCGGCAGTCATTCAACTGACCTGCGTTAGATGCAGTTATATCACTTATTACGTTACATGTAAGATGTAAATTGGGTTAAGATGTTGTTGCCGGGTTCTTACTGTAACAAAGAAGTCAACGTGCCATGCAGTAAAGACCGCTAGTTTTTTGATGTTTATTCGGTTTCAAGTCTTGAGTACAAAGTCGAAAGATATTTGGCATTATAATGATAATGACTAGAGAGATTGTTTTGGTTGCCTCCGTCTTAAGGTTTTTGCACCGTCTGTAATTTTATTATAAAAAATCTAAGTACCTAGCGATGGTTTTGAATCCTGTCAAAATAATTCTGTCATTTGATAATTTGAGCTAATCTTTTGAAATAACAAGTATCCATATTGCTTTTATCCTCTAGATTGCTCGTGCAAATTATTGATTCGACCTTAATGCTAAGTAATTAAGGGCTATAACAGATAACTCTATGCCCATCGCTAACTGGCGTTTCTATCCGTTTAGTTTTTAAACCAATCGCGTCATTGGTAGATCACGTCATACGGAGAGTCACGTGATCTACCAGTGACGCGATTGGTTTAAAAACGAAACGAATAGAAACGCTAGTTAGCGTAATGCATCTTGGCTAAGGGCTCTGGTCAGAAAGTGACACGTTTTATCCACATCGAAAAACATATCCATAAAAGGCCCGCAGGGTAATTTCTACTTATATATACTGCAACTTTGACCTTCTTCCAGATGGCTCGTTTCCTCTGCTACGCCGTCCTGGTGACGCTGGCCCTGCCAATCCTGACCATTCTTTACGTACTGTTTTTGAAGAGCCCTCCTCCCCTTCCGGTCTTCGATACAAACGCGTGGTGGGGACCCACAGAGCTGAAGTCGCGGCAGGATACCAGCGTGAAGAGTTTCAAAGTGCAGTTTAGTGAGATGGTAAGACATGGTAAGAGTGTGATGTGAAAGTGGAAATTGTCATATAAGAACTATATTTGTACTTCCCAAATTTCATCGATCCTTAACCAAGGAACAATCAAACACAATAGTAAGAACAAAGCCATAAACAATTGAGTATTGACTTGTAAAAATATTAGTAATAAATTATATAAATTAGTAAGGATAAGTTAAACACCTTTTGCTCGTTTATTTCAATTGAATCAATGTTTATAACCACTCTTGAACTTCAGATGATCAACGACCTCAAAGATCGTCTGAAGAACCACCGTCCCTTTACCCCTCCGCTAGAAGGCGTCGGCTTCGATTACGGGTTCAACAGTAAACAGTTAAACAGCTGGGTTAAATACTGGACTGAGAAATACAACTTCCAAGACAGAGAAAGGTTCTTCAACAAGTACCCTCAGTTCAAGACCAATATCCAAGGGTTGGATATACACTTCATCAGAGTTAAACCTGAGGTAAGTTTTGGGAACAGGAAAATAATAATAACCACGTATGTACAAGAAAATATAGGCGTCGTGCCGTATCAGAGTCTAAAGGACTTGATTAATCCACCGACAACCACTACCTCTTAACTGATAATGATGATAATAATAATTCCCACATGACCAAAAAATAGACAAAGTTACTGAGATTTTAATTTTAACATATTTTTCCCACCGCGGCGGATCCAGGGAAGGCGGGGCATGGACCCTTAAGCCTTGTTACAGTCATCAGGGTTGAGCCATCGTTCTTAGTCATAGGGATGGCAGTTTGAGTTTGCTGTCTAATGATTGCAAATGACTATGGGCTTCAGAGCTCATTCCATCAGGTGAATTGTTTACCGTCTCACTGATATGAAAAGATTCTTTATACCCTCAGGTTCCCGCTGGTGTAGAAGTGGTTCCCATGCTTCTCCTCCACGGCTGGCCTGGCTCCGTGAGGGAGTTCTACGAGGCACTGCCTCTCCTGACGGCTGTCAGCAAGGACCGGGACTTCGCCATCGAAGCCATCGTGCCCAGCTTACCAGGATACGGGTTTTCTGATGTAAGTATCGTTAATAATACAAGGGGAATAGAGAATTCTACTTAAACAAATGTTGCAGCATCGGGATTAAACCTCTACTCTCTGTAGGATGATAATGGATAATGTAGTTGGTTTTTCTGGTTATTGTTTTGAAATTAGGAGCATCGAAGTAAAACTAACTCACGAGACCAACTGCGCAAAAAATTCTTGCCAAGTGATGAGACAGCTTAGTATTTGATCTTTTTGCTGTAGCAATTATGTACTTGCAATATTATTTAATACTTGATTGGTAAAAAATATCGATAAGGATGCCATGAGTTCTATTTATATCGATCGTTCCCATTATTATTATGTTTATCCTCAATGCTCCATTAGACCATTACAGTTCCTCAATCTAGCCCTGGCGCTTATCGTTACAGTTTTGATAAATTTAAAAATTTAGTTTTCTACTTATCGTACGTTTCTCATTATAAGTCTCTGTTTAACAGGCTGCCGTGCGCCCTGGCCTGGGGGCCGCTGAGATGGCCGTGGTTCTGCGCAACTTGATGCAACGACTGGGATTCAAGCAGTTCTACGTGCAGGGAGGCGACTGGGGCAGCCTTATTGGGGCTGACATGGCTACTATTTTCCCTGACGTGAATTAAAAAATAAGTTTTTTTCAAAAAAATTGTTGCCGACTGCACAGTGTTTTAACATTGATGATGAACTGTCTATAATAAGACGAGGCAAACGAGTTCTAACTCGACCGAACTACTTTTAACCATTTAGGAGCCATTTCTATGACCACATTCCGGCTCCATCATCATACCAGCTCGATAGAAGTACAATATTGTATTGTCATCAGAAATGCATCGGAATTAAGCGTGTGCTAGACGGTTTGAAACCACTCGTTTGAAACCAAGTGACCTCGGTAGTTTGAAACCATGGTTTGAAACCGTCTAGCACACGCTTTACATAAGTATGCTTTTCAAACAACAATTAGAAGTAGGTCAAATCGACTTCCTAGATTTTAAATCATTGTTATTTAGTTAGAAGTTTATTTGCATCGATATTAGTATAATCGTACTCAGTAATGTGTTGTCTTCTTGCAGGAGGTCCTTGGTTTCCACAGTAACATGGGCTTTTCTTTCTCAAACGCTGCAAACCTGCTGAATGTAATCGGAAGTTTCCTGCCCTCTCTGGTAGTTGAGTCACATTTGGCAGAACGCATGTACCCCCTTACTACGATCTTCAGTTATATTGCAGAAGAAACTGGATACTTGCATATACAGTCTACGAAGCCTGATACTGTTGGTATGTAGAAAATGATTTTAATTATATTTAAAGCCCATTTAGTCAATCTAGGTGAAGACTAGTATATAAAACATTGGTCCAAGTAAATCTCCTTGGGAAACGCCATAACACGGCAAGATATTTGATAAAGAATGGCGCGAGGCGCCGCTGACGCGCGCGCTCCGCATCCTAAACCTCATAGCCGCCGACGCTGATATATTTTTTTGTGCTCTGAGTGAATTCACTAAAATAGCATTGTACAAAATCTGTTATGCCAAATAATACTTACTTGATGTTTACTTTTTACTACAACATCGCATTGGGTCTAGCCTGTAATGATAGTTGTATTTGTGGATAATAAATAAATAAAAAATCAATAAATAAATGCTTCAAATATTAAAATGTATATTTTTTTCTTGCTTTATTTGATATCGAAACCAATATTAAATTAAAAGGAGTAATTACTACACCGTATCCGACCACGGCGGCTACTGTTTTAAATGAAAAAAATGTCGTTATCGTACACTAGACTAACTTAATCAATAAAACGATCTACTACATAAAACTATCCTCTTTTGTTTGTTCTTAAAAAGGTGTAGCGGTATCAGACTCTCCCGTCGGCGTCCTTGCCTACATGCTGGAGAAATTCTCGACGTGGAAACCTGAGTATAAAAAAGAGTTGGACGGGGGCCTTGGCAAGCACTGGACCAAAGACCAGCTCTTGGACAATCTTATGTGCTACTGGACTACCAACTCCTTCACCACGTCTGTGAGGCTCTACTCTGAGACGTTTAGCAAGAGATATATCGGGATGGCTTTGCATGAGTAAGCAGAACTTTGAGGCGACAATTTTTAAATATTTTTATTTTATAATCAGTGGTGAGAATATGTAGTGCTAATAATTTATTAAACTTAATGAATGCATGTTCATTCATACGTGAGTTAGATGGGAAAACATTGAATGAACATAAAACAAGTTTTGACAAATAAACACTACCTATTTCAGCCACTGATTATAATAGGTGCGAGTGGAAGGTGGTGGAAGAACCACGCATTTGTAATCCTGTGGGCTTAGGATGCATGGACGAGATAAAATTTGTGAGGTGCTAGGGAAATGAATACATCTATTCCATATTATAACGTAAGACTTAGCGCTTAAGGTTAATTGAAGTTTTAGTAAGGATCCCTAATTATTTCTAGTCATAACTATAGCCTATGTTACTCAGGGATAATGTAGCATTCTAATGGTGAAAGAACTTTTGAAATCGGTCCAGTAGTTTTTGAGTTTATTTGTTATATACCAAAATACAAATCTTTCCTCCTTATAATATTAGTGTAGATGTAGATAAATAATATTTTTTCCGTTATATTATTTATTTTACCCAAATTCATATTTTTCATAATTGGCTGTTTGGCGGATTCGTCAGTGCCTCCTATTTCCACCAGAGCGCGCATAATCTAAACATCAAAACTATGGCACACGAAAAAACAAAATGTCCGCCGCCATGTTCCACGGATAAGTGTTTTCACAAACATGCTCAGAAAGGATGGCATTCCTTTTGAAAAACGAAGACGCGAAGGGCCTCATTTTCTTCCTAGGAGTAAAATAAACGTATGAAAACCCATTCCTGTCCGCTGCGATATTTTTTTTATATAAGTGCTGTCCAATGCATACAGAATAGAAGGGACCAAGAAATAAATCTCATACAGCCAAGGCAACTGCTCGTTTTCGTAGCACAGTGCGTGTGTTTTCTTCTTTTTAATTTTCTTTAAAATTGTCTATGGTTAGAAAAAAAAAAACTTATTGAAATTTAAACGTAGAACTTATTGTTGTTGTGCAAAAACTACAAACATCAAGTCCTCGGCACTTTACTTCACGGAAAAATTTGTCTACTTTTTACAAATATATTTGTGTCATTTCCTCACATGTTTGAGAAAAGCATATATGCCTTGGCGGAAACGGGGGATTGCCTGACTCGTATTTTAGCAGGCCTCGCTATTTCTCGGCCTGCTAACCACCGCGTCAGGCGATCCCTTGCTTTACACCGCGCCTAGGCAATAATGTACTATTATTATTTGTGTGTGTATTATTTTTTCCTCGCAATTGTGTTGAAAAACATCATTTGAAACGCGTAAGCATTGGTCATTAAACTCTCGGCTCACTTACGCCCTCGCTTAAAGCTCGGGCTAAAATCCCGCGTCGACTTTAATGACCAACTTAGCACATTCGTATCATAATGCTATTTTGATTCCCAGAATCCCAACACCAGTTCCAACTTGGCTGATCCAAGCGAAGAACGAGCTTGCCTACCAGCCCCCGATGCTATTGAAGTACAAATTCTCCAACCTGGTGCATGTCAACCCCATCAACGACGGTGGCCACTTCCTTGCCTTCGAACTGCCGAAGGTCTTCTCCGAAGACGTTCTGAATGCAGTCACGGCTTTCAGAAAGCTTAAGCACCAGAAGACTGAGTTGTAAAAGACTGGAAAGTGTGACCAAAACCTTCTTAAGGGTAGTTTATCCAAAATTGCCAAAAAAATGTTTTTTTTGTTAACAGTAGCTTGTAAGTATAACCAATTTCCGCGTTTCTAACTTCAAGAATGACCAAACTCCCGTACAAATTTTAGCCCCCCATTTCATTACCTTAGGGTTAGTTTATCCAAAATCACTGAAGGTAGAAGAGTCTATATACCAGTTTCCACGTTTCTAACTTCAAAATTTACTTAACTCCCATACAAATTTCCACCCCCCATTTCACCCAATTAAGAGTAGATTTCCAAAATCGCCAGAAATTATACTGTTTTGTTTGTTAACAGTAGCCTATATACTAATTTCCACGTTTCTAACTTCAAAATTGACCAAACTCCTATACAATTTACCACCCCCTCATTTCACCCCTTAGGGGTGGTTTATCCAAAATCGCCGAAAGTAGTATTTTTTATTTGTTATTTTAATGATATATAGGAAGTTTCAAAGGTCAAACTTCATTGGTTTTTATTTTATAGTTGTATGAAATACAGTAATTTTAAACACAAATCCCTCTTTTTTGCATCTTTGGATGAGATTAAAAAAAATGCTGAAACAAATATTTCTTTATTTTTATTGATAAGTATTTATTCTGAGTTTCATGATTCTAGAACAATCTAAAAAAAAATCATACAAACTTTACCCCCTCTCTTTACCCCCTTCTTCTAAAATTTTTCAAAATTTCTATAGCCTAGATTTGATTCTGATTTTATTTTAATAGATTTATGAAAATTTCATCAATATCCGTTCAGTAGCTTTTACATGATGCGCGGTCAAACAAACAAACAAAAATTTTAAAAATAGTTTTAATATGTTCAGTTACTTATTATAAGTCACCCTGGTCGGTTTTTTTTTAGTAATCGTCAATGTACAGACTTTTTGGTCTTAACGATTTTATTATATGTATAGATTTTTTTACAGTTTTATATGTATGTATAATGCCAGAATAAGTAGTATCATTGAAATTTTTTATTTAATAAATGACTAACTGTTGAGTTTCTTGCGGCGCTTCTTCTCAGCAGTGGTCTCCTCTTGGGAAGCGCTGGTAGATTTTGACGTGTAAAAGTGCCCGTGCGGCCTACTTACTGAATAAATATCTTTTATCTTTTTATATCAATAAGTTTTAAAAATTAATTTAATTAATTTTTAGTTTCATTATAGTTGCTGCGTCTTATTCTATTGCGATAAAAAAGAAAGTGACAGCAGCAAATTTAATTAAACTTAATGGGCCTACCACACGCGCAAGCTTCACCACAGTTTTACCTGCGCAAGCCAAAACTGAACACTTCGTGTCTATAGAGTTTTACCAACCACACGCTCCGTGTTCCGTGTACAAACCGGCCTGCGCAGGCAAAACTGTGGTGAAGCTTGCGCGTGTGGTAGCCGCTTAAAAGTTAATTGACGTCTCTGAGTGCGGCCTTTAATTACGATAAATTAAGATAAAGTACTAAACCAATGAAAGTTTAAATGGAATTGTGAGCTTCTCTGGAGAAAACGAATATACAGGTATATATATCTGCAAATGATGTTTATTAATTTTATTGACAAATATATTTTTGTACTAATGTTTTAATGAAAAACAATATACTCAAATAAATAGAAATATTATAAAATATGGTCAAGTGAGGGTTCAGCGAGGCCACCGAGGGTTCCACACAAACTTGTAGACATGTAAACAGTTCGTAAATTACGGAAATACAATAGAAACAAAGTCTAGTATAAGCTCAATAAGTATGCTTACTTAGTGAGTGTCAGTTTATACCGGGCCTATTTTTTATGTGATGTAACTACAAATTAACGGTTTTCGGATGTTTTCCTTTACTTGTGCTAAAAGACATTGCTTAATTAAGTTTTTTTTAATTTAAGGACTTTATTAGACTTTATCAATGAAGACACCCGGCAATGCTTTGAAATCTTTGATAGCTTAACCAAGATCATAGCGCCTAATGGTTCTTTTCCACCGGCGAGGCGAGACGAGGCGAGTAAATCGCGATGCTTTTGTTTTCGTTGCAGTGTTACTAAACACTCTTATGTTATACGGTCCAATATTATACCCGTAACAGACGATCGAACTTGGTCCGGGCCGGACAACGGATTTGGTTCGCTCCGAACCAGATCCGGCCGTCTGTAGAGCGGTCTTTGGACCATATCGGCCAATTTGGACCGAAGACTGCTCTACAGACGGCCGGATCTGGTTCGAAGCGAACCAAATCCGTTGTCCGGCCCGGACCAAGTTCGAGCGTCTGTTACAGGTATAATCAACAAATATCCGGACTATTTCCACCGCAATCGAGCGGGAAATTTTCCGATACAAATTTCAATTCCCTCCCATCCCCTCCTCGCCTCGCCTCGCCTCGCCGGTGGAAAAGCACCTTAACACGGTATAAAGTGTACCAACTTCAACAGTCAGCTTATGGTTACCAGGCAAAATAGGGACGATGTGAACGCCGGTGTTTTGTAGTGAATATCACAGCCTATCAATTTTATCAACATTATATCATCGAGCTCGCGTCAACGTCAAGTCAGTGTTGCAGTATGTAGTGAAACACCAAAGCGGACGGTCGCGTGTTTGGTTATCAAGGTAAGAAAGTTTTATCTTTATACGACTGTAAAGCCAGGAAACTCAAAATGGTGTCAATTTTACAAGAAATTATTAATATCGCGCACTCATTAGATATGTTACTTTTTGGAATATACATTTATTTGCAACTAGCTTTTTACCGCGACTCCGTCCGCGTAGTAGTCATTTTTCGCTTGTCCCTCGGGAAGTATCCAATTTTCCGGGATAAAAAGTACATATATTTTTTATTAACCCAGGTAATAAAATCGGTCGAGCATCTTGAGTTATAAATGTTGTAACTAACATCCACATAGCAATATGTTTTATCTGTGCTCATTCGAAATTCATATGAATTTGAATTCAAATGAGTCAGAATTACAGTCATAATTGGAGAGATGTTTCCCGTTCTACAATACAATACAATACAATAACTCTTTATTGGACACCGCACCGCATACAGCAAGAACAAGAAATACAACAAGAAAGAGAAGTGTTACATAGTGAGTCAACAGGCGGTCTTATCGCTAAATAGCGATCTCTTCCAGACAACTTACAAAGAAGAGATTAAAAATAAACATCAAAAACTGGCTGGCTGGTTCTACTTGGGTGGTTTTAAAAGTAATGTGTTGCTTGTCATTATAATGACCGGCCGGCAAATGCATTCAACTGACCTGCGTTGGATGCAATTATATGACTTATTTCATTACACGTAAGATGTAAATTGGGTTAAGATGTTGTTGCCGGGTTCTTACTGTAACAAAGAAGTCAACGTGCCATGAAGTAAAGACCGCTATTTTTTAAAGTTTTTTTCGGTTTCAAGTCTTGAGTACAAACTACAAAGTCGAAAGATATTTGGTAGCATAATGATGATGACTCGATTGTTTATGTTGCCTCCGTCTTAAGGTAATTTTTATTAAAAAATCTAAGTACCTGGTGATGGTTCTGAGGCCAAAACATCCTGTCATTTGTTAATTTGAGCTAATCTTTTGAAATAACAAGTAATTGCTTTTATCCACTAGATTGCTCGTGCAAATTATTGATTCTACCTTATTGCTAAGTAATAAAGGGCTATCACAGATAACTCTAGTTACATAAAGCAAGTGGGTGGTTATAATATAACACTTTATCAGTGCGTTCGTCGGCGTACCTAACCAAAAACAGAGCCTTTTCATCAGATAGGCCGTCTGCCTGTGAGCCTGTGACCTACATTTTTAACAAATCATGAAATCATAATCCTCCTAGCGCTTTTTCCCGTTCTTCGTCGGGGTGCGCTTGACCATGATCCAGATTCGGCCAGTCTGGTTATTACAGTGGAGCTGCCAGACCTCCGTAACCCTTGTGACAGGGGAACCAAAACAATTGAATCATGTTACACATTTTGCCACCTAAATCTGCAGGTTTCCTCACGGTTTTCCTCACCGTAAGTGCATCGGTTACCGTGCAGATGTACATAAGTTAGAAAACCTCATTGGTACATGGCGACCGCTTGGGGATTCGAACTCGGCACCTCACAAACACGTCGGCACTCTTTATTTCTTCTTTATCCCATTATAGGCTGGCGGTAACCTTTGGGACCCAATTTGTGCTGTATACAGTACATTAAAAATCATAGTAAATTTCAATAATCAAACAATTCAGCCTATAATGGGTTAAAAACTTAAAATAAGCCAAAGAGGGTTATTCTATACTCAGTTGGTAACGCAGGGGACGATGTTGTCCCCTCGGGTACGTATAGAAGGTAAGGCCCTAGACAAGATAGGTACAGTCAGCATCACATATATCGTATCAGCCAAAGTGGCCAAATAGTTCGTCACACCATACAAAATACATGGTGTTACGAATTATTTAGTCACTTTGGCTGTTACAATATATTTGATGCTGAGTGTACATGACGCTAACGGCAACGAAATTCGAAACTGTCAAAATGTCAAGCTGTCGCGTCGGCCGGCCGCTGATATCAATCCCATACATTTTTCTAACGTAACGTAGATGGTAACGTTTACAGAATGCATCTTGTCTAGCCCTGCGGGTTTAAAAAAAATAATTATGTATTATCATTTGTTTACAAGTTAAAACGGTGAATGTCCGGTGTTTTGATTCATACTCGTACAAGCGTATGTTAAAGGGGTACCTAAAATAAATGTATGTACTTACCTACTTAGGTGATAAGTTCAGTTTTAAAACCGATATGACCAAACGTGAGATAATGTTTTCCCTTAATTTTATCTAAAAACATTAAATTATTAAATATCAAATAAATACCAGGGGACAATCTCACACAAATTGAAATAGTCCCAAACTAAACTTTAGGTTCGAAGTGTGGGTACTAGCCAACGATATGCATACTTATATACAGAAATGCATACTTAAATATATAGATAGCTCATCACACAAATATTTGCCCATACCAGGATTTGAACCCGGGACCGCTAGCTTCGTAGGCCGGGTCACTACCAACTAGGCTAACCGCGTCGTCAAACAACATTTCACTTCTAAATGTATGTTAATTTATTATCAATCATTCATCAACGTAATCTAATCGTATTTCTATATCGTAATTCTCGTAATCATTTATTTGTTCCAACTTCACAGTTTTTAACTTTTCAACCAATCTCCCTTAATTCTTAATCGTATTGTGGCCGCCTTTATCCTGGTGGATAAGTGGCAGGAAGGCATTTAAGCTCTTCTTATTCTTGTAACTATACGAATACTATGGTAACAGTTCTAGAAACGGCGTAATCGCCTGCCTCCATAAGGTCCCTTTATATTGAGAACGTCACATATACTGGTCAGAAAGTTAGAAATTATTGCTGACAAGAAGCGCCTCAAGAAACTCTAGCAGGTCATTTTAAAATAAAATAAAACTAGTGGCTCTGTAATGTGTAGACCTCACGACAAACTTAACTTTGCCGTTAGAAAACTGTTATCCCCATACATCGACATAGGTCGCGGTCAGTTTACCAACACCGCAAATAAGTTTGTAATCGCAAAAACCCTCATACCTTCGCCATTTTGAAAATTTTCGAAAAAGTTAATCAACAAAAAATCCATATAATTATTGAACCTGCTCACAAAATTTCACGAGATTCCGTTAAGAAATACGACCTGAAGAGGAGAACAGCCGGACATAGTTACGAAAGCATTTTTACCCAAGCTGAAACGGAGACGCTTCGCTAGCGCTTCGCGCTCGCTCGGTCAATTACGACAATAATAGATAACGGTACCTACACAAAACAACAAACCAAAAAATATAACGACTGAGAAATAAGGTAGAAAATACAAATTAATGTTGTATGGCAGCACAGGCAAGTCTAAAGATTGGGTGTGAAATTATACCAATATTCCCTTTTCTAATGAGCACAGTATTATGGTGACCGTTATTGTGGTGGATAAGTGGATAAAGCATCCGTCCCTCTCGCACTCACATACTGGTCAGAAAGGGACACGTTTATCTACATCGAAAAGCATATCTATAAAAGACCCGCAGGGTAATTTCTACCTATCTACGACGACCTTGACTGCAACTTTGACCTTCTTTCAGATGGCTCGTTTCCTCTGCTACGCCGTCCTGGTGACGCTGGCTCTGCCCATCCTGACTGTTCTTTACGTACTGTTTTTGAAGAGCCCTCCTCCCCTTCCGGCCTTCGATACAAACGCGTGGTGGGGACCCACAGAGCTGAAGTCGCGGCAGGATACCAGCGTGAAGAGTTTTAAAGTGCAGTTTAGTGAGATGGTAAGACATAATAAGATTGTGATGTGAATGTGGCAATTCTATAAAACTACCCTCTTTTTTCAGAACTGTCTCACACTAGTTTACATTTCACCTGACATGTGCAATTTGTAATTTAATATCACCACTCTTGAACTTCAGATGATCAACGACCTCAAAGATCGTCTGAAGAACCACCGTCCCTTTACCCCTCCGCTAGAAGGCGTCGGCTTCGATTACGGGTTTAACAGTAAACAGCTAAACAGCTGGGTTAAATACTGGACTGAGAAATACAACTTCCAAGACAGAGAAAGGTTCTTCAACAAGTACCCTCAGTTCAAGACCAATATCCAGGGGTTGGATATACACTTTATCAGAGTTAAACCTGAGGTAAGTTTGGCATTAGGGAACAAGACAACAGTAATAACCACGTACACGCAAATACAGGGTGTCCCACAGTAACCCACATTGGCACCAGAGGTAGACCAGCCTAAGACGGACCGAACCAAACACTTTTTTTTTTGCTTTATTTTTTATTTTTGGTACTTTTTTTTTTAACGGAGTTGAAATGCGTTACGCATTGTCCCCACACCGAACCAGCCTAACATGATCTTAGTAAAAATCGCATGGTTTGCCAGTTTAAAGTTCTTTTCCAGTACAAACTAAACTGGCATATCTCGAAAACCATGCGACTTTTACTGAGGTCATGTTGGTTCGGTCCGTCTTAGGCTGGTCTACCTCCGGTGTCAATGTGGGTTACTGATATTGGGACACCCTGTATAAGCGGCGTGCCGTATCAGAGTCCAATGGACTTTGTTAGAAGAATGGAAACTAATCCACCGACAACAACTTAGGTTACTGAGATTTTAATTTTAACATCTTCTCAAGCGCGGATCCAGGGAAGGCGGGGCATGGACCCTTAAGCCTTGTAACAGTCATCAGGGTTGAGCCATCGTTCTTAGTCATAGGGTTGGCAGTTTGAGTTTGCTGTCTAATGATTGCATATGTCTATGGGCTTCAAAGCTCATTTACTATCAAGTGGTTCGTTTACCGTCTCACTGCTATGAAAATATATATCGAACTCTTTATACCCTCAGGTTCCCGCTGGTGTAGAAGTGGTTCCCATGCTTCTCCTCCACGGCTGGCCTGGCTCCGTGAGGGAGTTCTACGAGGCTCTGCCTCTCCTGACGGCTGTCAGCAAGGACCGGGACTTCGCTATCGAAGTCATCGTGCCCAGCTTACCAGGATACGGTTTTTCTGATGTAAGTATTGTTAATATAAGGGGAATAGATAATTCTTCTTAAACAAATGTTGCAGCATCGGGATTTTACCTCTACTTTCTGTAGGATGGTAATGTAGTAGGATGATAATGTTTGTTTTTCTGGTTATTGTTTTGAATTTAGGAGAATGGAAGTAAAGATCGTTGCGCACCAATCACGAGATCAACTGCACCAAAAAAAATTTTGCTAAGTGATGAAACAGCTTAGTATTTGATCTTTTTGCTGTAGAAATTATGTTCTTGCAATAATATTTTACACTTGATTGTTAAAAATATCGATAAAGGCGCCATGAGTTCTATTTATATCGATCGTTCACATTATTATTATGTCTATACTCAATGCTCCATCAAACAATTACAATTACTTAACTTAGCCCTGGCGCTTATCGTTGCAGTTTTTATAAATTTAAAAATTTAGTTTTCTACTTATCGTACGTTTCTCATTATAAGTCTCTGTTTAACAGGCTGCCGTGCGCCCTGGCCTGGGGGCCGCTGAGATGGCCGTGGTTCTGCGCAACTTGATGCAACGACTGGGATTCAAGCATTTCTACGTGCAGGGAGGCGACTGGGGCAGCCTTATCGGTGCTGACATGGCTACTATTTTCCCTGACGTGAGTTAAAAATAAGTTTTTTCAAAAAAATAATTGTTGCCGACTGCACAGTGTTTTAACACTGATAATGAACAGTCTCTAAGACGAGGCAAACGAGTTCTAACTCGACCGAACTACTTTTAACCATTCAGGAGCCATTTCTATGACCACATTCCGGCTCCATCATCATACCAGCTCGATAGAAGTACAATATTGTATTGTCATCAGAAATGCATCGGAATTACGTAAGTATGCTTTTCAAACAACAATTAGAAGTAGGTTAAAATTGACTTCCAAGATTTTATTACATTGTTATTTAGTTAGTTACAAGTGAAATGAAAATAAAAGTGTGTTTATCTACACACATATCATAAGTCCTCTATAATGCGTTCAGAATCCGTTGGCAATGACCAGCATTACAACAATCAATTTTACTATGATAATTTTCTTATCTGTAGCAGTAACATAATGTTCTTATAACGATATAAGATTTGATAAAGTTATGAGTTTCAAATTTCGAACATCTTTGAAAAACAAAACAATTTTATTTGACCTCAATTCTAACATCATTCGAGATGACATTTAATTCGAAATGAAATGTCAATTGCATACAATTTTGACAAATCTCGTATGTTACTTGATAATTTGATATCGAACGATATGATAGTAGAGGCCGACTCTAGATTGTCTCTGAATTAAAAAAAACTACGGTTGCCGCCATTTTTGACGTTCTAATAATTGATCAATGCCGGCTATGCCGGTCGTAACATGCGGTTCCTGAACACATCATAGAGAGCTTATAATATGTATATAGATAAAATAGTGTATGTAACTGTATATAATTAGGCATTAAAACCCTCTTGTGATGCTATTATGAAACTCGCCTTTCGGCTCGTTTCATAAACACACACTTGTATTTTAATGCCTCTCATTATGTGCCTGGTGCACATAAACTACTATTGAAAAACATCATTAGGAATTGATTTGCATCGATATTAGTTTAATCGTACTCTGTAATGTGTTGTCTTCTTGCAGGAGGTCCTTGGTTTCCACAGTAATATGGGCTCTTCTTTCTCAAATGCTGCAAACCTGCTGAATGTGATTGGAAGTTTCCTGCCCTCTCTGGTAGTTGAGTCACATTTGGCAGAACGCATGTACCCCCTTGCTACGATCATCAGTTATGCTGCAGAAGAATTTGGATACATGCATATACAGGCTACGAAACCTGATACTGTTGGTATGTAGCAAATGATTTTAATTATATTTAAAGTCCATTTAGTCAATCCAGGTGAAGACTAGTATGTAAAACATTGGTCCAAGTAAATTTCCTTGGGAAACGCCAAAACATGGGAAGATAATTTGATAAATGCTTCAAATATTAAAATGTATATCAATCAACAGTTTATCGTTTTATCACCACTGCTTAGTTATTATTTTCTTGCTTTGTTCGATAGCGAAACCAATCACAAATTAAAAGGAATAACTACTACACTGTAGCCGACCACGGCGACTACTGTTTGGTTTTAAATGATAAAATTACCTAGATTTATTCATATTATTTTCATAATTTCCTTGGTTTCTTAAGTCAAAAAAATGTTATCGTACACTAGACTAACTTAATCAATAAAACGATCTACTTAATCAATAAAACTATCCTCTTTTGTTTGTTCTTAGGTGTAGCGGTATCAGACTCTCCCGTCGGCCTCCTAGCCTATATCCTGGAGAAGTTTTCGACGTGGACTAAACCTGAGTATAAAAAAGAGTTAGACGGGGGCCTTGGCAAGCACTGGACTAAAGACCAGCTCTTGGACAACCTTATGTGCTACTGGACTACCAACTCCTTCACCACGTCTGTGAGGCTCTACTCTGAGACGTTTAACAAGAGATATTTCGGGATGGATTTGCATGAGTAAGTAGAATTTTGAGGCGACAATTTTAAATATTTGTTTTTTATAATCAGTGGTCAGAATAGGAAGTGCTAATAATTTATTAAACTTAATGAATGCATGTTCAATACGTGAGTTAGATGGGAAAACATTGAATGAACATACAGCAACTTTTGACAAATTAACACTACCTATTTCAGCCACTGATTTTAATAGGGGCGAGTGGTCGGTGGTGGAAGGACCACGCATTTGTAATCCTGCGGGCTTAGCTTGCATACACGAGATAAAATTTGACAGGTGCTAGGGAAATGAATACATCTATTCCATATTCTAATGGAAGACTTAGCGCTTAAGGTTTAATAATAAAAGTGTACCGGCTAGATAAAATCGCTACATCTTTAAAAATAGTCAACTTTTTGCAAATAAATTAACTGTCTTAGTTAAAATCTTTTTTCGATGAAATTATTTTACCCAAATTATTTAATATTCGTTTTTGTTATTAATACATAAAAGTTAAGTTTATCATATTTTTTATAATTGGCTGTTTGGCGGATTCGTCAGTGCCTATATCCTCCTGAGGCCCAACGTCCTACATATAGGACAATTGTCAAAATGACTTTCAACTTTTGTTGACTGACATAAGATTCTGTTTCGAACTAGCGAAATTTTGACGTAGGATAGGATATTTCCACCAGAGCGTGCATAATATAAACATCAAAACTATGGCGGACGAAAAAACAAAATGTCCGCCGCCATGTTCCACGGATAAGTGTCTATATGAGATTTTATTATTTTTTAAAAATATTTGAAACGCGTGAGCATTGGTCATTAAACTCTCGGCTCACTTACGCCCTCGCTTAAAGCTCGGGCTAAAATCCCGCGTCGACTTTAATGACCAACTTAGCACACTCGTATCATAATGCTATTTTGATTCCCAGAATCCCAACACCAGTACCAACTTGGCTGATCCAAGCGAAGAACGAGCTTGCCTACCAGCCCCCGGTGCTATTGAAGTACAAATTCTCCAACCTGGTGCATGTCAACCCCATCAACGACGGTGGCCACTTCCTTGCCTTCGAAATGCCGAAGGTCTTCTCCGAAGACGTTCTGAATGCAGTCACGGCTTTCAGAAAGCTTAAGCACCAGAAGACTGAGTTGTAAAAGACTGGAAAGTGTGCGATGGTGTTTCTTATCCGACTGGGTGAAGGCCAAAGAAGGGTAATGATGTATGTACAGTCAAGGGCATTCATATCTATACAGCCATCGCGTCAAATATATGTTACATGGACCTTATTGCCAGTGGCATAAAGGCGTATAGATATTTTTGAGGTCTTGGGAACGTATTATATATTTATGCCCTTGACTGTATGTGACCAATAGTCGGATATTCCACTCTAGCTCCTACACTATAAGACCGATTTTAATAAATAGGGTGTCATATGATTCGATAAAAACGTACGAGTGTCATAGGCTTTATAAAAATTGTAAAGGTGCGTCGGGTTTTAGTTTTTAGAGTGGACGAAATGTGGCGTTACTAGTTGTTTATTTATTCATACGTAGATCAAGAATAATCATTGTTTTGTGAGATATATATATTTGTTATTTTTTTAAGCTTTTTATAAAGTTATTATAAAATCATTTGTTGTTTTAATTATTTTTTTCAACCTTATGACTAAACTATAGGTACTCATTGTCTTGATTATTCTTATCATCATTTGATAGTAGTGATAAAAAAAATCAGTAATTACAGGATGACTATATTTAAAATGTCACAGTCATCGTCTTGTTACGTGATAAGAAGTTTATATAAAATTAAATAACTTAGGTAATGCTGCCACTTAATTTATTGCAACATCATCATGACGGCAAACCTCTAGCCTTTTTTTCCTTGTCATTTTTTTCGTCCCTCTTCTGGGGAAAGGCCTTTCTTCTCTTCCACTTATGTGTTTTAATATTTTAAATATTTTTATATGAATACCAGTTCTGTATACCTGTGTTTAAAATAAGTAAACAAAATGACGTCTGCCATGGAAACGACAAAATGCGGCCTTGAAAAGGGCCTTTTTGAACTTGTAACCTCTCTAACCGCTTCAGAATGAAGAGCGCTGACATAAAAACCAGAAGAACATTCAAATTCCACAAAGGTACTATTGCTTTAACCTCTTATGATGATATAGTACAGGGGTTTTTGACATTTGTCGCACAACCACTCCTCTTTGCTTGTTAAATGACATAAAATCCCTAGCAGTACCACCTCTTCTTCCACACTCTATATGAGGATTCTCTCCAGCTCCACTCGTCTAGAAGATTCTCCTCGTCCTCCATCCTCTTCAAAATCTGGATAATCTTAAGAACCAGTCTTGAGCGCAGTCTCACCGGTACATCTTGAGATGCGTAGATTCTTCGTGTTACTGAATATAATAAGACCACTAATCGGTAGTTTTTCTGAAATCACCTGCTGTGCTAATAGCTCTTCGCTTTTGGGATATAGAGAATCCATTCCGTGTTAGGGCCTGCGCAAACCGGCGGAGCGCAGCGCAGATCACTTTAAATTTATCACTGTATATTCTTTTCTATTTTAATTACAATAAGGTATAAATTTAGAGCCGCAGCCGCAGAGTAGAAATCCCCCGTGATGCTCCGAGGTCGGCCTCAGAGCATTCAAATTTATACCTTATTGCAATTAAAATAGGGAAGAATATACATTGATAAATTTAAAGTGATCTGCGCTGCGCTCCGCCGGTTTGCGCAGGCCCTTACTGTTACAAGTAAACGAACATTATTTACCTATAATTTCCCAAATAAATAAATAAAAAAAATAAAAAAAATAATGATGGGATTGGTTCACTAATGTTTCACCAAGTCATTATTGGCAACCTGTATCCCTTTACACATTTTCGTTTCTGATCTTGCCAGACAGACGGATAGGCGGACAACGAAGTAGATAAGGGTTACTTGTTTCCTTTTGAGGTACGGAACCCTAAAAAGATAAAATATATAATAGGTATATGTTTTTCATTTGAAAAAGAAAAGACACATTAAATAAGCGATAAATAACAACATCCAAATCCTATTTGTACACAGTTTGGATATGACCTTAGCCTAAGTCATGTATTATAATAGTTAGGTCATGACAAGTATTTTTTACATATTATTATTGTCATAACAAAAGGATTACAGGTTACTCTTAGTCAATGTCAAGGGCCAATAAAACAGCGTAAAGCGGTTGGTTCAGTTAATGGACTAGTCTAGCGTAACCGTTCATATATACTAGAGGAGGTGGCTATGTTACTGTAGTATAATAGCCTAAACATTTTAAATTCTATGATGCAATGCATAGTGTTCAGAATGCTTAGCTATTGAAATACTTTCCCATCCCCCGTTACGAAAATGGGCCGCCAAAACTCAACAGTTAGTATAACAACGTAGTATCAAGTCAGACTGCAGGCAACTAGCAATCTAAGACTGTATAATACGAATTAGTGTGGTAAATTTCCATTCCTCGTATTTTGTTAAATAGTTTTGTATAACCTACGACCTTTTGCTTGAGTGTCGCGTGCCTTAACCACTAGACTACGACACAATTATTTACATACTATCGTAGTATAGCGTAGTAATGTGACAACTGTAAACAATGAATCCATTGTAACTAGATAATTATTCTGTAGCATCCAAGGATCTGTTACATTTAATCAAAACGGCACATGTCTCAAAACATACAAAACATTTCCAACCCTTTTTCATTACACATAAGGTTTCATTTGCACTGACAATACAATAACAGATACGTTATTTTGTTCATATGATATGTAGTAAGATAACTAGCTTCGTGTCAGTGCGGCTTGACCGGTTGAAACGTGCGCCAGCGCCGACTCGAGGTAAATTATTTAGTCATTATTACATCAATTTAGCGCCCATATCTGACATTTGTATAGATTTACAAGGCACGGTATGAGCACGTGTGAGCCACGGGCTGTGAATGCGTCTCAAAAGCATAATAAAGTGGATTATTTTTAGAGTTTCTTTGGTAGTGTTTGTATAGCACCCACAAATAGTAGACTAGGGCATTGACGCACCAAAACAATTTGTTTGTTAGTTCTAAGATCAATTAGAAACCGACGAGCGTAAGTTGCTCCGGAAATGCTTGATATTTACATTTTCGTGTGTGTCTTGCTTGTTATTATTGTTACAAGTTTCGTTCAAAAAACAGCTCTTTTTGTGGAAAGTACTCACTCAGTCTTTTGAGTTCAAAAACGTGAGCAAACAAGTTCGTCGGTTAATAATTCCTCGTCGAGCTCACGGGAGAATTGATTTTAAGAATCAGCGTTGTTTTTATTATCTTACTCGCTCGTTTGACGATTAGCTCGACCGGTAATTTTAACATGATCCTTACGCTCATATAAAATTTATTCGGAGTTAGTTTACCGTGGTAGACAGAGCTGCGTCGAAGGGAAACCAAGTTCGAAGACACGCACTAACATAAAGGTTATATTCACAGACAGGTCAAGTTAAAAACGCCGGTATTGTAAGACGATTCCAGTTTGTGATAAAAGATATGAAAGGTAATAAGTCTCAAAATTGTATCTATGTACCTTTGTAAAATTTGCGTCGTGTAGATATTTTCAAAACCTTATCTTGTCCTTGGCTGTGCATAATTGGAATATTATAATCGTCATTATTTTGTTTGTAAGCAATGGAAAATAGACGTGACTGGTAGTTCCGAAAGTCCTTCGTTAATCTTGAGGAAAAACGACTTACTACAATTATGTTTGCTCTAAATATTTATACCTACGAGTTGTTAACAGTTAATTGTACAAACAAGAAAATATTCATCAGAAAACAAAGATACACGAAAAAAGGTAATCCCTTGAGTTATTCTGGTTAACTTTAAAAACTTTATAAATTGAGGATTTGGATATCAGGCTCTCCTGGTCGCGGCACCATTTTAGAGCTTTTTACCGCAGATGTGAGACAGTGGATCAATTTAACTTACTCGTAACTTTAAAAGTAAACGGTGGACTGTTTAACTTTAAAATAACATGTGGGGAGTTTCAAAAAATAGCACACCTTTCACTTTTCCTTCAGATTTGAAAAAAAAATTGCACGTTGGTTTGGACCACTATTCTGAACAAGAAAAATAGAAATTCCTGGTATGTCCCCAAAAAGATGTATGGAATTATTATTGTTCGTTTTGTTACTAAAAAATGTATTGAATTTAGGTAACAAAACGGACAATTCCATACATCTTTTTGGGGACATACCTACCAGGAATTTCTATTTTTCTTGTTCAGAATGGTGGTCCAAACCAGCGTGCAATTTTTTTCCCAAATCTGAAGAAAAAGTGAAAGGTGTGCTATTTTTTTTAAACTCCCCATGTACGAAATAAAGTGACAAGAATTTAATGTTTATTTTACAGATGGCTCGCCTCCTCTTTATGGTTCCCCTGTACGCCATAGCGGCGCTGGGGATATACTACATGTTCCTGAAAAAGCCTCCTCCCCTCCCTGAAGTCAGCTTGGACGAGTGGTGGGGGCCTAAAGAGTTAAAAGGAAAACAGGACACGAGCGTCAGACCCTTCAAAGTCACATTTACGGAAGCAGTAAGTTTCCAAAAAACAATCAATTTTTAAATTTTATGATCGAGGAAAATATTTTGTAATTTTTATTTTTACCTGTCCTTGTCGTTACCTTATAATTGACTAGAGAAGGAAATAGGTACATCGTAATGGTCCTAATTGTCACCAATAATAAAGTGACACGTAACATCCAGCATCCATTATCCATACTTATATAGAAACGTTTCTTAAACATTGGACTAACTTTTGTGTTTCTGCAGCACTTTTTTAACAGTAAGTAGTCAGTCTCCTTTTGAAAAGCACTGTTAGAATTTACCAATGATAAAGAGATTCCATTCTCATAAATTTTCATTATCATAATTTAACCCCAAATAAATATTTTCAGATGATCAAAGACCTGAGAGAGCGTCTCAATAACCATCGTAAGTTTACCCCTCCCCTCGAAGACATCGCCTTCCAATACGGGTTCAACACAAAACAGCTGGACTCCTGGGTGCGATACTGGGCAGAGAAGTACAACTTCCAGGAGAGGGCCAAGTTCTTTAACAAGTACCCTCAGTTCAAGACCAATATTCAGGGGTTGGATATACACTTCATCAGAGTTAAACCTGAGGTAAGGAAATCTGGAGAATCACTTATTAATAGTATGAGAATGGTTTTATTTACAATTTTCCCGTAGGATAACAGAACATTTTGAGAATGCGTATATCATCGCAGGTTCTTCGAGAATCTGACCCTTGCGCGGCTTGCGCTCACATTTCACCTCAACTCAAACGCTTAATTAAACCCAATACATACTTAATGATTTTTGTTTTAATCTTATGAATACGAAAATGTGTCTTTTTCATTCCATTTTTAAAGTTTAAATTATCAAATGTAATATTTTAACAGGGGTATTTTTACAAATAGTGGGTTTGGTTTCTTATAGTCCGAATGTGACATAAGATTTTTATTCTATATAATTAGACTTGTTATTTTTTAATAGTACGGTCCTTGTGGCAACCTTGGGGGAGACTATGTCCAGCAGCGGACGTCTTTCGGCTGAAATGATGATGGTGATGGCATACCTTACAAAATAGGTATGTCAGGAAGTTACACAATACAAATAACAATATAAAACGACTTGTTATTCATTTAACATTTTAAATATGTCATCATCTTAAACTACTGACTTCGAACCAAAGTGTAATCCTAAAATACGTGTTACCACCTTGTTTGTTCGATGTTGATGACGTTTGATATCTTGATACAGATGGGCCTCTTTTGGATATACTTTGAGGCTATAGGTATTTGTGTTATTACCCTTCTCACACGCTCAGCTGTTCTAATGTGCAGGTAAGAGCTTCGGGTAATGTTCTTAGGAAAATCTCATTGGTACAATCAGCATCAAATACAAATCAAATGTCATTTTGTACATTTAGGCTGCTCCTATCTATTTGATGCTGACTGCACATGGCAACCGTCGAGGCTTGAACTCAGGTAGGTCATGATTTGTAGGTCATGATTTGTAGGCCACCGATCTCAAATGCTGAGGGTAATGAATCTTAAAATGTTTTCTAGGTACCAGCAGGAGTCGAAGTAGTCCCGATGCTCTTCATGCACGGCTGGCCAGGCTCCGTAAGGGAGTTCTACGAAGCCCTCCCCCTCCTCACCGCTGTCAATAAGGAGAGGAACTTCGCCATCGAAGCCATAGTGCCCAGTCTGCCTGGCTACGGTTTCTCTGATGTAAGTTCTGTTTCATACTTAAGAATACTTCCATTTGACTGTATCATGTTCCATTCATTCTTCTTGGTACTTCCAGGGTGCAGTCCGTCCAGGTCTGAGTTCTGTGAAAGTGGCAGTAATATTCAGGAATCTGATGCAGCGTCTGGGCTACAAGAAATACTACGCCCAAGGAGGTGACTGGGGAAGCGCTATTGGTAGCAATATGGTTACTTTGTTCCCCGATGTAAGTTAAACATCAATGCGGCAAAGCAAATAAGTTACTGCTGTTTTCTAGTGAACAACTACACACAACTAAATAAGCTTCTCTTTTTTGTACGATGAACTAACTTAACTAACTAACTTGCATAATGTGTATTTGGTACTAAAACTGCTCCTAAGCCTGATGTAGATGCAACAGTACATAATTGATTTGTGAATTACGTTTCTAAAGCCATGATGCAAAACCTCCTTAGGTGTGGTGTGTGTGGAGGTGTGTGTAGATTTAAATCGATATAATTCTGCGAATCTTTCATCAACAACTGCAAATCACGATGAAAAGTTAATTTGGGATGATTTACTTACAACAAGCCAGCGACATACAGATAATAAATTAATCTTAACGCCTCGTAACTGGTTGGCGATAGTTTATTTATCTAGTGGTACCTATCTAAATACAGTTATAGCAATCATATCTTATCAAGTACCCTTTCGACACTATATTCACCGAGTTAGTGATAATGTAGCTGATATTACTGAAAACACCAATCTTTAATTACACTGTTCAGTGACTAGGTAGCTACACTTACTAACTTTTCAACAGATTTCTATTTTAAGAAAGCTAATTTATAAAATACTAGAATTAGAAGGTTGAATTTTACAATCAGGCATGTAACATTAATTACTTTCAGGCATTCACTTCGTTTACGAGTACTTAGACTAAGACTAAGCGATTATAATCATTTCACTAGATCAAAATATCATATTAATATTAGATTTTTAATAATATATGTCGGAGATTGACATTAGTATAGGAGCTCAACGGAACCTACCTACGTCTATTTTGTGTTCTCTTTGCTTCAACCCTCACTCAATTAGAAACCAAGATATCTGGCCATATCCTAAAGACTCCTGACACATCATGCCCAGCCCGCCCCTTCTCCAACATATAGTTATATTATTTTTAATCATTATATATTATGCAAACGAATTATTGGGAAAATTCTTCGTCTATTCAGTCTTTTCAATAACGTTCTTCTTCCTTGTCTTCATATTTTTACAGGAGCTCCTGGGGTGGCACACCAACTTTGCCATGGTGCGAACTTCCTACTCCAGTATCATGACACTGCTTGGCTCTCTCTGGCCGTCCTTGGTGGTGGAACCAGATCTACAAGACCGCATGTATCCCCTAGGCAACGTGTTTTCGTACCTGATTGAAGAGTCGGGATACATGCACATACAGGCTTCCAAACCCGATACCGTTGGTAAGTTTATCGTTAATGTGATATTTTATTAGACTTGTTGCAGAATTGTTTTGCAATCTCTTTTCATTATATATTTTGAATTTATTTGACTCTGAGATTTTTCTACGAATATTGACATGAATTGAATTGAATTTTGAAAATAGAAGTGGGAAATATCTTTTGAGTTGAATTAAATTGACTATAAATAAAGTAACGTACTTACATGATTGTAGGCTAACCTTGGCAAATATCTAAGTCTGGAAGGACAAGTTTTATGACACATGCAATTTACGAGTAGGTATGATGATGACACAAAGGAACATTTCGTGAACCGCCTATCCCTTCACTTTTTCGCTTCCAGGTGTGGCCCTCTCAGACTCGCCCTCTGGTCTCCTCGCCTACATCCTGGAGAAGTTCTCAACCTGGACCAACCCTGAATGGAGGAAGCGTCCAGATGGCGGGCTCGAGGAGCGATTCACCCGAGACCAGCTGCTGGATAACCTGATGCTGTACTGGTCCACGAACTCCATCACCACGTCCATGAGGCTGTATGCTGAGAGCATTACCGATGAGAATGCAAATACTCTAGCTGCGTAAGTTTTAGGACATGATTTGTAAGAACCTTTTTGCATCATCGTTACCGATAAAACAGAATCTGTGAATCTTGTAGGGCATACAGTCGTATTTCAGGACAATTCCCAACTGTTATTGGCCAATTTATATCTATACTAAAATTATAAAGAGGTAAAGTTTCATTCAAAATACGCCCATAATTCTCCTATCTTGCTCATCCTTCGTACTTACAACAAAAAGTTTCACTCAATAGATATGTATGTTCGATTGTACTAAACTTTCACAAAAAAATCTATACTAAATCTAATTTTAGAATGTTAATGACATACCTGCTCAAACGTATTCACATATTAAAGCACACACGACCCACGCACGCATTCACACATACACACATACGCTCACACACACAAACATACAGCATGCTAAAATCATAATTTATTTGTTGATCTGTTTACTTTTCAAGGTTAAATGAAGGTTTTTATTTTTACTGTTAATCCTCACATTCACTTTGTTCCATTTATCTTGTTTTGTAGTGGTCATCTGTTATTGGCTTTATTTATAGCACCTATTTACAGAAGTTGTGTTCAATGTAATAATGCATAAAATAACAATAAGTAAGTTTGTAAAATATTAAAAAATTCAAATAATTCTCGATTAAACTGTGGTTCAGTACTACCACTCCCATAATAAAGCCATCGGCAGACTATCGCAATCTCACTCGCACTCGCATACTCTAATAGTATCTTTATCACTCGTATTTCAAAGAAATACAAAGGAAACCGAAAGCTATTACGGAAAAAGTTCATGCACCGATCTACAAACGGAAAATGGGTTACGAGAAACAGTGATTAAGCGAGAATACTTAGGTACTTAGGAAAAATAAACACATTCTTATCGTGAACGCTTAACAGTTTTAATGAAATTTAATTTAAAATTAAACATTTGTTGATAAACATGTCATTTAAAACAGTTCCCACTATATTCCTTGGTTATACATCCGGTTCTTCTTTTTTGGCACGTATTAGGCTGCGTTTCCATCAGAGCTTTGCGAGGTAGCTCAGGTTAGCGGTGTGCGATGTAAAACCCACCAATAGGATCACTTTATTTTACTAGCGTCAGACAGCGCGGCTACCCTATTGGTGGAATTTTCTTCGTCCACCGCTTAACTAACTCACACAGCTCTGGTGACAACGCAGCCTTAATTTCCTAGAAATCATGCTGGTGCCGCATTGTACCTACCATAGTCTGAACAAAAAATAATTTTTGTTCCAGAATCCCATCATTCGTACCAACATGGGTGATTCAAGCCAAACACGAACTGGTATACCAGCCTCAAGCCTTCTTGCGACAGAAGTACCCCAACCTCATCGGAGTGAACGTCTTAGACGATGGAGGCCACTTCTTGGCCCTAGAACAGCCTGAAGTCTTGGCCAAAGACGTGTTGACAGCTGTGTCCGAGTTCAGGAAGCTTGACAGGAGCAAATTGAAGACTGAATTGTAATTTGTAATGTTAATACAGTTTATATTTTGTTTTAGTTGGGTTTTTGTTTTGCCCCCGTGGGATCACATTTAAACAAAGGGTTTTGTAATGGCAAAAGCTACCAGGATTTTATTGAACCTGTAAATTTACTACTTTGCTATTTTTATTGTGTTCAACCAAACATTTATATTGTAAAGGTAGGTAAGTCAACCGGTGAAATAACTAGCTTAGAGAAATTTCACGTAGCAATATAATTAGGCAGCCTTTCCATAGAAAACTCCTACACAGCTCCGCTCCGCACCGCTCCGCTCCGCTTGACTGTTTCCATAGAAGTGGAGCGGGGACGAGATGTCGATTACAACCAATGTGATTGGTCGATTCCTACACAGCTCAGCTAAAATTGCTAATTTACATTAGCAATTTTAAGTACCCAATTGTCTCAT
The DNA here is from genome assembly GCA_963241965.1 of Tortrix viridana. Classification (NCBI taxonomy): domain Eukaryota; kingdom Metazoa; phylum Arthropoda; class Insecta; order Lepidoptera; family Tortricidae; genus Tortrix; species Tortrix viridana. The sequence continues at coordinate 668,829 of OY725195.1, read as the reverse complement.
TATCATCTTTTAATGAGTAAGGAATCTCAATTAGGTTTCTGGTAACCATTAGAGACAATGACGACAAATAACACCTATTATTATTAGGATAATGCTCAAGAGAGTTATAATTCCAACATACTCGTATATATCACTTTTTCTTGAACCGTTATAGTTACCATAGTTATGATTACGATATTGTCGCCTTTACTGTTAAGGTAATAAGAGCTTCCGCAACATTAAGATAAATGAGAACGGTATGGTTAATGACAAAGCTTAATTGAGCCCCGAATGTTTAGTAGGTACACACAGTGTTAGCTGCCTTGGACCTGTGCCAGAATTTATTGATTATATTGCTAAAGTATTGATTTGTTGCTTTTTTAAAATATCGAGAATATCTTAGCATCTATCAATACAATCAGATCTGACAGAGATTTTTAAACATATTTTCATTACAAAAAAAAACAGAAACATAAACATAAATGGAAGATACACTTACAAGCATGCGCAGCCATCATTTCCACTGATATCCTCGTATGGTGCCCACTAGTAGATAATTGTGACGTTCCCAATATAAAGGGACCTTATGGAGGCAGGTGGTTACGCCGTTTTCAGAACTGTTACCATAGTATTCGTATAGTTACAAGAATAAGAAGAGCGTAACTGCCTTCCTCCATAAGGTCCCTTTATATTGAGAATATCACAATTTGTTAAAGGACCCGAAACGCCGATGTACGAAATATGATCGTTACCTAACGGAAATTAGGGACGGAGTGAGCAGTGATGTTTTCTAAGACATCCTCTCTTGAAACATCTTCAGCTATCAGCGGCCAGCTTTTGTAAAGCCTACATACGTAAAAAGCAAATAAGAAATGCGCCATCTATCGTCTAATTATGTCAACATCCAAACAGTTTCACCGCGATCTATCGTGATGTCTATTGACATTATTCCAACTGTTCGAGATAAAATGATCATCGATAAACAGTGTACGCGGAACCACCGAGCGGGCCGGTGTTCTCCGAACTTACCCAACGCGTTACCTCAAAACCGTACTCTAAATTGAGTAAATAAAGTTCTTATTCGCTAGTGAACGTGTCAAAACGCGAGTGTTGCACTGTGGCATTGTGCGATTTGGGATATCGACTGTGTTTTGTTTTGGTAGAGTTGGTTTTTAATTGGTTGTTTTTTTAATGTTCATACATACTATTGCCGCGTGTTAGTAAAACGAAGATATTTTGGCAATAATAAGTTCAATTAGGGTCATTATCATTCTAAAAAAAATATTGGTATTCAAAATGCATGTTTTTTACATAAATAGAAATATACATTTAAAAATCAAATGTGTGTTTTTATTTTTATTGTGTAATAAAACTATTATAATGTTTAGAATTCATCGATTTTAATAGTTATTTTAGATTCATAAATGTCTTAAAATGTTTACTTAAGCAAACAAGGAAAATTCCTTAAAGTATACTGTGTTATGTTAGGGTATACCTTCCGTATATGTTTGCCCCAGTTCAAAGTTTATCAAACAAACCACGCCGCAGCAATGCGAATCGTATATTATTACGTTAATAATCAATTTATTAATTAATCACCATCTATACACAAAATATTATGAAGAGTGGAACTGTTTCGGTTTATCAAACTAAATAAACTAAACCGGTTTTGTTTTAAATGTACTCCACCTTAACAAGAACAACAATTCGGTAAGATATTTACCTAAAGTTGGCAAAAACCCGCCAAAAGTTTGACAAATATGGAGGTGGCTTCTTAATTAAATTATTTTAATAATATATGTTCCGGGATTCCGGAATCGCATGAAACTATACGAGAAGGTAAAAATACACAAATGACAATGATAATTAAAGATAATGATAATGACAATGATAATTATAAAGATACTTATAATGATCATGATAATGATATTGATAATTAATAATTATTTGCTGCTGATACTTCGTTAGTTAAACTAATCGCAGATAAATTAAATTCAATACTTCCGCATGGAAAATAAATTTAAATAAATAAGCAATAACTTAAATATGCATTGTGGAGGCCTAGTGACTAAAATTAGAAATCCCAGGAATTTTATTAGGAAAATTTAATTGGGTCCGTCTCCATACCGTTTACGCCGCCAAACTTTAGGTAAATTTTCCGATCCCTGCTCATGACGTAGGTACTATTGTATCGGCTTATTCTGATTGTACAGAAACAACTAGAAAAAATCTATCAGGAAAAAACGCGCTCATCAAAAAAAAATTCTGTGAATCCTACCAATATTAATTATAAATGTGAAAGTTTGAATGTTTGTTACTCAAACACGTCTATAGTCTAGAAGAGAATATAGGCTACTTTTTTCCCGAAAACAGACAGTTCCCGAGGGAGCAGATAAACGACTTTTACGCGAGCAAATACTTCACTAGTAATACAATACAAATACATCGTAGGTATATGTACAAAACAAAGTCGCTTCCCGCCGTCTGTCCCTCTGTATGTACACTTAAATCTTTCAATTTTAAACTACGCAACGGATTTTAATGCAGTTTTCACCATCAGTTTCGTACGAGTAATTTTTCACGGAAGGTTTATGTATATAATAGCACCCGGAGCAAAGCAATGGCGGGTCGCTAGTACCCAATAAAAAAAAGATAAAAGAGATTTATTCAGTAAGTAGGCCGCACGGACACTTTTACACGTCAAAATCTACCAGCGCTTCCCAAGAGGAGACCACTGTTGAGAAGAAGCGCGCCGCAAGAAACTCAACAGTTAGTCATTTTTTAAATAAAACTTAAGACAATAATACTACTTATTCTAGCATTATATAAAACTATAAAAATAACATAAAATATCTGCGTAGTTCTGCAGGAAAACATGTCAGAATTATTACGAAAAAAAAACATATGTTACCACATAAAAGAGTTTCGACATGTCTAAGACCTATAGACAATAAACAGTGTTACAGTGTTTACACTATAAATCTAAAGGCCGCAAATGGGTTGCCAATCCTGAGAACTGAGATGGAATGCTTGCTTGCTGGTCCCTGCACAACATTCGTACCCTGATCATCATTGCACCGTGACATGTTGCGATAGGCGAGTCCATCAACGCTGTCATATTGAGCTCGAACACTCGATGGCAGGTCGACGCTCGCTTATCTTAGGCCAGACGTTCGCTCGATGCGGTAATATTGTGCGCTAATCGGATTAAGATAGCTTCCATCAATCAGCAGAAGAACTAAAGTTACCGATCATGTCAGGGTCATTCAACGGACATGCAATCTATCAGAACTGTCGGTAACTTGTGTATACTCATCGACGAACTCACGAGAGAGTTATTTAAAACATTAGCACCTCTCTAGCGGGTTACCAACGATTATATTTATATAATTATGTAGTTCAGTTGGAGGTAAAAGAAAGGGACAAAGCCGTATTACTTCTATAGTTCTGTCCTTTATACTCGCAGTAAACTATGTTATAGCAGCCCCTGCTCTTATTTACAATTTGGTGATACGCCTGGTACTTATTATAGCCTGTGAAACTCTTCATCCCGGAAAAGTTAAAAGTTCCCGAGGGAGCAGCGATAAACGACTTCTACGCGGACAAAGTCGCGGGCAGAAGCTAGTTATAAATAATTGTCAAATAGACTCAATTAAATAGTATGAATAATAACATTGTATACCAACTGAATATTGTTTTCTTCACGCAGGTTGGCTGACTACTTCGTTGTGATATAATTCCTCTTCAAATAGATAGTCTATAATGAACAAATAGAATTAGTACCGTGTAGTTATCTTGTGAACTATGTGAACACGTGATTTGTGTGACAATGGATCAACGAGAACTGGTACCTTTGGAAGGTAAGTGACAAATGTTACATATTAAAAAAAAAGTTAAAAGTTAATTTTATTATTCAAAGTAAGTAATATTAAAGGGATACGTCGACTTAAAACGAGCCTCAACTGGTTATACTCGTTTCAAGTTAAGTAACTGCGGTTTAAATGCGTAGGTATGTTTTTGTTTATGTACGTTTACCAGTCACTAGTAAAATAAGTGTCCCGTCTTAATAACATCAGGACGAGCACTTTTATTTTAAACCTTAAGCGTTAAGCGTTAGAATATGTAATAGATATATTAATTTCCCTAGCACATGTCAAATTGTGTCTCGTGCATGCATGTTAAGCCCGTAGGACGACCTAAGGGTGCGTCCACATTTGTGACATTTCGGCTTGACATAGTTCCGTGACCGTGTCAGAAACGCGTGTTTGCTCGATAGTGTAGACGGTTTTTTCTGACACGGTCACGGAACTATGTCACGCCGAAATGTCACAAATGTGGACGCACCCTCAGAATACCTCTATACCACCGTTTCTCCCCAGCGGGTCTCCCCCCCCGCCCGCCGCGCCCGGTCCGCCCCTGCAGCCTGGCCAACCGCTCCTGCTACCGAGGACCCATCAGACTCTGCCGGCTCCTGGCTCTGCTCATCTTCCTGCCTAGCCTGTTCATCTTCATACCGCTGTACATGAGGTAAGCAAGTCAAGCGCGCGTAGGTCATTTATAGTGTTACTCGGAGACGTCAATTAATTTTTAAGTTTGATTAAAGCGCGTCACACACGCATTTAGGTATATTAATATATATTATAGCAAGGCATCTTACGATATATTTTCGTATATTTTAGGTATATTTTCCGTACTAGTAAGGAAAATATATCGTAATATACCGACCTTATAATATATATATTATAGCTCCGTGTGTGACGCGCTTAAAGTTGCTGCTGTCACTTTATTTGCTATACCTACCTAATTACATGCAAAGAATACTAACTGAGCCCTTAGCCAAGATGCCCATCGCTAACTAGCGTTTCTATTCGTTTCATTTTTAAACCAATCGCGTCACTGGTAGATCACGTGACTCTTCGTATGACGTGATCTACGTATCACGCGGTATCGTGATCGTCAATGACGCGATTGGTTTAAAAACGAAACGGATAGAAACGCTAGTTAGCGATGGGCATCTTGGCTAAGGGCCCTGGTAACTAATACTTGTAGCATTACGACATTGTAACTAGAATCTAATTTAATTATCTTTACAAATATATTGTAACAATTTAGTACCTAATTTGTATAATGACCTGTAATACCTTATTACCAATAAATTATTTCAATTTCAATTTCATTAGTTTGTACAATGTTTACTTTTGTAAAAAAAAAAAATTTTTGAAAATATAAGTAATAATTATTTCCAAATAAAATCATCTGACACCGCTTTTCTTTGTCATATGAAAGAAAGCTGCATTTCAGACCGATAAGGATATCTGGAGTATGAAAGGCCTGAATCATTGAACAAATGTCCACGATGGTTTCAGATACAGGGTGTTCTCCGGACAGATGTACCCGATGAGCATGACAGACATGCGGCTTATAGACAGCAAGATATCCCCCACCTGGTGCCAGGTACACACCACCAACACATCATCCATCCATATCAATACATAGTATATGAAGTCGCCCTCCGCGTCTGTCTGTCCCTATAGCTATGTCTACACCTGTGAGCTTTCATGTTCAACTTGCGCTTTGCTCTGACGCATGCCTCTGCACCCACAGCGCATGCAATAACGCATGTGCTCAAAGTGGTTTGATATCAGCGCATACCCGTAGTGCACCCTGATCCGTTACCGTTGGGTTGACGTGCAACATTTTGCAAATAAAATGGCGGAAGATAAAGTCAAAACATTGGATTTTATTGAAGATTCAGTGTCACCCTCGTATTGCATGCGCAAGACGTACTGAAGTTGAAAGCGCAAGTTGAACATGGAAGCGCAATGGTGTGGACATACCTTATGTATGCTTAGATCTTTAAAACTGCGCAACGGATTTTGATGCGGTTTTCAGTTAGATAATTAGGTATCAGTTAGATAATTCTTCACGGACGATTTATGTATATAATAGAACCCGGAGCGAAGTGAAGGCGGGTCGCTAGTCCTTTATAATACTATTTTTATCTTACTAATATTATGGATGAAAAAGTGAGTTTTTATATTTGTTTGTTTGTTACGATTTCACGGCTAAACCGATAATCCGATTGCGATGAAATTTGGTATTGTGATAGTTTGAGTGTTGGGAAAAGACATAGAATACTTTTTATTGAAAATTTGACTTTTTATCTGATTGTAATTACCTTGAATTTGAGCTGCCATGTACCCAAACGGATGTCAAGTTGCAACGTTATGTTACACAACACATGTTATCTTGTATCTTATCTCAATAGATGCCACTTCAGTCTGAATGCTGTTCTATTTGTTAGAGATAAAGTTATGTCACTCAAGATTATTCAAATAGCCATACATTTGGAGCCCGTAAGGTTTCATGGAGAAGGGAATAATTAAAAAAATACACAGCGGACAAAAGATACTATGACAATAATAAAGAAATCTAGGTTATCATATCATATCTTAAGAAGGTCTAATCTAAACAAATGCTACTTAGGGCCGTACCTATCAATAAACTTATCTCGGCTGAGATTCCCTTCTCAAGACACGTCAAAGTAAACATCAGGTCATACAGGTGAGTCTTGGTAAAGTGCACATAATATTCAAATGAGGGATATTAATTTTTTTTTGTTTATTATTCTTGAAAAAAAATATTTCGCAACTGTGTAACTACCACATGTAAACACAAAAAATAACAATAAAAAATGAATTTTTTTTCGTCGATAAAATTTAATTTAATGTCCCTCATTTGAATATTTGCACTTTACCAAGACTCTTCCTGTAGAGCAATGTTATTTCTGATGCCTTGAGACGGACATCTTAGGCAAGATCAGTTATTAGTACCAGGCCTCAGCTTTATTGGTAGATGACGCATCACGTAGGGGTCGCCAATGTAGAAGAGAGGACATTAGAGACATTAGAATTTGTCCTAAGTAAAGGTGACCATAGAGCAAGTTCAAACTCAGAGTAGTCACAAAGTCCCCAATGTACGTCACGGAATTAAAAGGTTTGTTTTTATCACCAAAACAGCATCAAATTGGTGACGTTAAAAATGGCGAATTCATTCCGTGACGTTCACTAGGGACTAATAATGAATGAATGACTACCTTTCGTCTCCACATTAGATCGGCTTTTATACACCTTAATGTTGATGATATACACTAAACATCAGCCCATTTAAAAAATCTACGTATATACGTTTGTCTTGCAAGGTTTTAAAGCTAAGAAACAAACTAATTAAAGCAGGCTTGCGTCCATTGCGATGCAGTTAATCGTTAATTGAATCAAAAAGTCGTTATTGAAAGGAGCAAATTGGACGCAGACAGGCAGACGCCCCATGGCCTTGTTTGTTTCATAATAACATACGATAACGATAAACTTAGAGGTTGATAACAAAAAATTGTGAAACGAGATAGAGAAAGTCTTAATATTTTAAATGGGTTGACTATTTGTACTAGCTTTTCGTTTATAAGGTTCCGTTGTTTCGCCATGTCACAGTTTTCTCAGAAGTCTTGATTTTGTTGTTTTCTCCCCTTAGCGTCAAGTTGTAAGATCCAATACGACCTTCAACGCGTTCGTGCTGCCCGGACCTCCTGAGCTAGCCCAGGAGTTGGTGCCCGTCTCCATGACGAGGGAACTGGAGCTCGAAGACGATATGAAGGAGTACTGGGGGTTCTATCTGCTGAAGGGGTCTAGCGTCACCGTGTCTGCTTGTGTCAGGTTAGTTTGGGTCTTCATCAGTTCAGTCGAGTCGGCTGCTGTAATAATGGGTGTGTGAGGGCCGTTCTTTTACTGAATATCAGCGTGGATTTGTATAAATCACTAACAACATCTTCGTCCATTCTATGAGAGTGCTGGGCCCTTAGCCAAGATGCACTGCTAACTAGAGTTTCTATTCGTTTCGTTTTTAAACCAATCACGTCACTGGTAGATCACGTGACTCTTCGTATCACGTGATCAGCCAGTGACGCGATTGGTTTAAAAATGAAACTAATAGAAACGCTAGTTAGCGTAATACATCTTGGCTAAGGGCCCTGAACAAAATTCCATCATTTTTAACACCCAACGCACAAAGACGGGTGAAGTTAAATGTATGTATCTGTCTATTTTAACATCTTTGTATTTTTGTACCTGTGTATATGTCTCTGGCATCGTAGCTCCCAAACTGATGGACCGATTTTGATTTAGTTTTTTGTTAGAAAGGTGATTTAATCGAAAGTGTTCTTGGCAAAGTTAGGCCATTTAAGAGATAAGCTCTGAGTTTTTATCAATTTAATCGTTTTGATGTAATAATTACATGGAGAAGGCAAACGAACACATGGGGTGATGGCACCAGAAATGGACAAGAACCAATGATGGACAAAAGATTCTTATTTTGAAGAAGATAAGGGTTATTCATTTAATCAGGCACCATAAGTCTTCTACCTAATCGATGTAGTGATATTGAAATCCCAAATAACACTTGAATACTATCATTGCAGCCAACCAGGTGCCTCCCTGATCATGATTAAAGGGTACAAGCATCTCCAGGAATGCGCGTACATCGGAGACGATTCGTCAGAGGAGCTGGACGAATTGCTGGAAGCCAACAAGTTGGGACTGCTGTCCAACACGACCCTGATGGAGAAGATTCAGGAGCTGAAGAAGGTTGATGGAAAGGCCAATAGACCTGGTAATTTAAGATACTTAACAATAATGTCATTGGAATTAGTATTCGGATCGAGGACGCGGTTAGCCTAGTTGGTAGTGACCCTGCCTACGAAACTAACGGTCCCGGGTTCGAATCACGGAATGTAGTCATGGATGTTTACTATGTATTTAAGTATGTATTTCTCTATATGAGTATGTTTATCGGTGCCCAGTTCCCATAGTGCAAGCCTAGAGCTTAGTTTTGGGCTAGGCCATCCACACGGCCTGAACCACCTAAGCCACTCTATATGTACCTACCTCGACAATCTTCCTTTAAAAGTATTCGCTCTTTAATGAGTATTTCCACTTACTGATCAGGTACGATGAGTCGACACAAGGCCGGGGTCAGTTTCCATGATCCAAGTCGGACCGCCAACGTGACGTCAGACGAGTCGGTGCCTGCTGTTGACGTGACGGACCATGATCCCAAAGTAAAACTAAATATACAATAGCAATCCGCCCTCGCTTTGCGTCCATTCTAAATATTAGTGAAACATTTTTTTGAAATCAGATGAGTAGTTTCGGATTTTACCGCTTACATCTAAACATATTTACAGACTTTACGACTCTAATATTAGCGTAGATAATATCATGAATTGTCATAAACAAATTTTAAAAAAATAAATTACTTTTCAGGAGCTCAGAGAGATCTTGGAGCGTCTCCACGCCCTGCGACAGGCAGTGAAGACGGAGTCCTTCAAGCACTACCGCCCTCCCCCCCATTTGATGTCAGTACCAGCCCTGCACAGGCACCGGGACACCAACGTGGATCGAGATGAGAGAAGATGGCTCTCTTTTAAAGGTAAAAACATCATCATCATGTCAGCCGAAACACGTCTTTCAGAGCTAATTAGTCTTAAACGGTCAAACTGATTTTCATCAAACCTAGTTAAAACCCATTCCGATCAAACTAGCTTTTAATATGATATTTGACTCAGACTGTAAGAAAAATAATATTTTCTTTAGAATTTGTAATATCCAAAACGATTAAACTAAAAAGAAATATTCGATGCGTTTCAGACATAGACGAATTCAAAAATGAACGGGACTCCAACAGAGTGAGCACTGCACCCCCAATTTCAAATCTCAAAAATCAAGAAATCATGCCCATTGAAGGAACAACACCAATTCCTGCAGCTAGTGATAAACCAAAAGAAAATATTAATGTTATTGCGGAAAGAGTAAAAGAAAACGAAAATCACGAAAAACAAGATACCAAAACGAATACAAAGAATATACTTACGACTGAGAGATCTTATTTAGAAGAAGAAAAAACAATTAACGTTAAAGCAAATATTGAACTAGAGCATACATCGGTAAGTAAAATAATTAGTAGATCAAATGAATAAATTATATGAACTGACTGACAAACATCCTAGTTTTTCTGATAAGATTGTGAATTATCTACTTAGAATTTATAACAGACAAGCTTCTAGAACCTCTTTTAGACACTTAGCATCAATTCTTGAATGTGTATCTAACTATACTCAAAAGCGTATTATTACTTTCACTTTCTCTCTTTAAGGGGTTATTTTAACCATTTAAATATCAGAATCATGTTTGACGTTTACACACTTTTAAATTTAATTCCAATCAGTCATCAGTATCATTAGGTACTATTATAAATTGAGTATTAGACAGTGGTCACCTCTTGGAAGCGCTGGAAGACTCAAGAGATGTAAAGTGCCTACAGGGCCACTCACAGAATAAAGATTTTTATTTTCAAATCATGAAGTTGCAAATTTTGCAAGAACTCAAATTTATCTCCCATAATCTTAAAGTCAAGTTACAAGGCATTGTCATAAAGACATTATCTAATTAAAGACATTATCTAATTAAAGACATTATCAAATTACTTCTTTTAATACTAACATACATTAACATTTATTACCTTTTAGATAAGTAGTTGCTTCAAATGAAACTAAAGAACAATCAAATGGAAATTTTCCAATTCCTTATCTGAAGATTATTGTCCATTGTAACATTATCTGTACAAAGTATTTGTTCGTTCATATTGAGTAACAATAGCATCTTTGAGGTGCTTATGAGATTAGTAAACTTATTGTTTTATATGTATCATACAGTGCAATTCTTTTAATTTGCATGTAATTTTATTGCCCTGTCTTCGATCTGATGCTGTGTAACAAAGCGTCTCTTTATGTACTAACAGAATATTATTTTCAACTCTTGTTCGGAAAGTAATGGTTTCTATATCTCAAAAGCGGGATAAAAATGGTATTTCTTGGAATGAAAAGTACCCTCGGGCTATAGGCGCATTTGCTGACACTCGTGCAGCCTATATATGTCAGGATATGACTGATCATTTTCATCCGTTGGTTGGTTCACAATCTATCGCATGTAATAACTCCTAACAGAAAAAAAAATGAATTATGCCTTCGCGACTTTTATACTTTCTTGATAAGTACTTTTATGATTAGAGGTTTATTATCATTATCTTAAGCTTCAGAATAAATACTTTTTATTGAGAAATAAAAAGCGTATATTTTGAAGAACTAGTTAGGAGTCAGTGAAGTGCTTTACTAATGATTACGCCATATTTAAGTTTAGTACCTTGTTAGACCGAGCGTCGCTCGGGTCGAAGCCGATTTGTCCCGAAGACCCGCGATTTTCATTAAAATCTGTAGAGCCGTATCTAAGAATGTTATTTTATACAAATATTGTTTGTATGTACTAGTATAAGATTTTAAAACCGATACAGATGTAACATATTTTATATAATTTAATGATCCAGATATTTTTAATGGCGATGGGCGATGGGCGTCATAAGAAGGCTCAAGGTCACCCAAAGGGCGATGGAGAGGGCTATGCTCGGAATATCTCTGCGTGATCGAATCAGGAATGAGGAGATCCGCACGAGAACCAAAGTCACCGACATAGACCTAAGAATTGCTAGACTTAAGTGGCAGTGGGCGGGACACATCGCTCGCAGAACAGGTGGCCGCTGGGGCCGAAGAGTTCTCGAATGGCGTCCGCGTACTGGAAGGCGCAGCGTGGGCAGACCTCCATCAAGGTGGACCGACGACGTGGTTAAGATTGCGGGAAACCGATGGATGCAAGTGGCGCAGGACCGGTCCTTGTGGCAAACCTTGGGGGAGGCCTATGTCCAGCAGTGGACGTCTTTCGGCTGAGATGATGATGATGATGATGATATTTTTAAACCGTTATTTATCATACGTGTTCTCTTTAATAGAAGAACGAAACCAACTCACGGGAGGTTTTCGAAGATGTGCTGCAGAAGCTTCAGGCCCTTGGCTCCAGAGGCACTAGGGTTCTAGAGCGGCTTCACGAGACCATGGGAGTCAAGTACCATGAACATGTACGTATAGTTTACCACTTGTATTGTTGAGCCTCAGTAGAACCCTGTCATAGCGAGAGCGTGAATCACGAGAAATAAATTACATTAAATAAATCATTAGCTTTGCGATAGCTGGTCTATATTTGTAGCTCAACCATACATATGTATGGATGTTTGGATGTTTGTATTCCAAACACTGCGGTTACTATGATTAGTATGTACTGCTACTTGCAACGCAAAAAAAAATATGGTCTTCTTCTCAAAATCACACAGCAGTCTATGGATTCGAATGGAATTTGACGCTTATAGTCCTACTTGTATACTTGTTACCTAAAGGTAAATAAACAATTTGAAACCCGTATTTTTGCATTGTCAGGACAACAAGACTGGCATAATGGCGGCAGTGAAAGGTAACGAGGAGGAGCTGGATCGACTGCGGAAGGTGCTGGTGGAAGCTATCGACGAGGAGAAGACCAGGCCGCAGAGACAACGTAAGTAGAAAGAGGACTAATAGTTCATCTGATGTAGCTCACTAGTGTGTCTTCAAGTAGAAGATCATAGTGACTAGCGACATCTAGCTACAACTTGTGGCAAGTGGAAGACAACCATCTCAGCGCCACCAGTGTAAGCAAAACTAAATCTGACAGAGCGCTACATGGCGCTATCGAAACCTTAAGGTTAAACAAGAACATGGCTAAAACGGAATGCGTTCAAACAAGAATGTGTCCAATCAAGAATACGGCAAAAAATAAAACGATCGACAGACATACAGACAGGCACCGAAGTTTCACTATAAGGGTTCCTTTTTACCATTTTCGTACGGAACCCTAAAAGGTAAACTAAGTTAGAATCGTATCTCAAAATTAACTCTATATTTGCTCATTTTGTTTCAGAGAAACGTCTAGAAGCGATGACAGCCGCACGCGCCAAGCGAGAACTGATGCTCGGACAGCTGGAGCTAGAGAAACAACTGAACGTAGATGACGAGGCAAGGAACTCCGCTGTTGAAGAGGTTTGTCACATTCAAAGTTGTATATGTATATTATTTTTATAATTTTTGATTTGTTGGACCAGTTCCCCAAAATCTTTATTTCTTAGTAGCAGCAGAGAATAGGTAATTACAAGTAGTAGCAGTAAGTTTTCACACTCGTATTTTTCCGTGAGACATTTTTTCCTATCACATTGATAGTGCCGACGGAGCTCTTATTTCTGGGTGCTTTGAGCTCTTTAGGCCTACTGCAAAAACGAATTAATATGACCTAAATCTAACTACTAAAAAATCTGCCTACTAAAGAAGTGCGACTAGAAGAAATAATAAAATTAATTAGTGGCTTTCTGTCACAGGATTCTATAGCGACTCAACAAAAAAATCCCTACACTGGAATAACGAGTCAGTGAAACATATGTCGAGGACTTGATTCTCATAAATTTTTATCAATTTCCAGGGACTACCCGACGGTTACGCGGACACACACGTTCACGTAAACGAAACCACCAAGCTCGACATGAGCAACTCCGAGTACTGGTCTTCCTTCTCCAGCTCTGAGGAAGCCCTGCTGGAGTGTGAGGGTCTGATCCTCAACCTGCCGCTCACTCCTCACGCGTCCTGCAAGAAAGAGGCTGGAGAGACCGAGAGCCTGAAGGCTTCCAGCTCTAATGCTCTTACTTACAGGTTAGTAAGTGTTTTGTTTTCCTCATGCCAGGTGATACTCATTTGTTTTTGTTAACTGGGTTTGCTCTTGATACTACTCGACACCAAATGAGTCAGGTCAAGGTCAACTGAAATGTTTTGATTTGTATTGATGAAAATTCCAATCAATTGAAGTATTTTTAACCGGTGTTTTGGTCTGCTCTTGTGGTTGCTTAAATTCTCTTATCTGAGCCCTTAGCCAAGATGCCCATCGCTAACTAGCGTTTCTATTCGTTTCATTTTTAAACCAATCGCGTCACAGGTAGATCACGTGACTCTTCGTATGACGTGATCTACCAGTGACGCGATTGGTTTAAAAACGAAACGGATAGAAACGCTAGTTAGCGATGGGCATCTTGGCTAAGGGCCCTGGTCTCGATATATGTCGTATACTTTATCATTTAATTACCTTCTTCTTCTTTATCATTTAATATGACCATTAATATGAAACCCTTGGTGGGAGAGTGTCACTCGTACTTGACCAGTTTTATTTATAATACGCAAGCTTATATCTGCCCTGCTAAGGTAAAAGGCAGTATTTTACACAAAACTACTGTAGCAATTGCAACCTTATTACCCGGGTAATACACGGGTTGTGTAAAATACTGCCTTTTACCTTAGCAGGGCAGATATGGTGATGCTATAATTCCAGAGTTCCCGCCAACGGCTACTACTTCTTCGTGTTCAACTCCGAAAACGAGGTCCACCCCAACTTCATCCGAGCCAAGTTCGACCTCCAGAAGACCAGATATGAAGTTGCCAAGACTGCCCTCCGCGAGTGTATGAACAGCACTGATAGATGCGATCTGTTGCTGGATATCTTCTCTAGTCAAAAGGTAATAGTCGGAATTATTAACTAGCAAAGTATAATATATAAATAAATATATAACAGAAAACGTTATCAAGATTATTGCGTATGGTATTACACGCGTACGCACACACAGACACACAATCAGACACATGCTATAGTTTAGTATTTGGTTTTAATTAAGTTTGCTTAGAAATTGATCGACAGGCAGGCAGAATTGATTGACAGGCAAAGCCTAGTGAGGAGATCAATAAGCTAGTGTCCTGAAAAATTATATTTAGTCCGTCATTTACATTATTAAAAATTTACTTTTTTTTTTCTTTTGTCAATGAAACAAAAAAGAACGAAGATATAGTGCGTTGAAGTTCCACGTGACGTCACGCCGTGACACACTTTTAACAACGTTGTGACGTCACGAACCCCCACTCCCGAAATTTGATGCGCATTTTGATTGATTTGATAAAGCGAAAAATACGTGTTCAATATTTTGTTGATAATCTAACTGACGGACTAAATAGAATTATTTCTTTTTACCCCGGACGCATCCCTGTTGTTTCTGTAAATATTCAATGTTAAAATGTACAGCCACTTATAAGTTCGACTGTTCGGTTTCTATAAAAACAGTTTTTCGTTTCCGTAATAAACAGT
The DNA here is from genome assembly GCA_963241965.1 of Tortrix viridana. Classification (NCBI taxonomy): domain Eukaryota; kingdom Metazoa; phylum Arthropoda; class Insecta; order Lepidoptera; family Tortricidae; genus Tortrix; species Tortrix viridana. Next base: position 653,710 of record OY725195.1, on the reverse strand, counting down.
TTCTCCGGTTTTCTATATAAAAACGGTTTTTGAAACTAATTAACAGGTGCCCTGTATTTAACGGGCTACAATTAAACTGTAGCGCTATAATGAGACTCACGCGCACCCCTGAAACCACAGGCATCGAGATTTTAATGAAAAACTGGATCCGAAAATTCCGTTTTTTTAAGCATGTATTTCGAAATAGTAAAAAAAGAGCCATTGTTTATTTCAATATTTTCCTTCCTTTTAAAAACTTCCTCTGAAGACAAAGATGTAGGGTTTATTTATCTTTCTTTCATAACTGTACATGCAGATTTGACTGACACGAACCTCAACTTGATCGAAAGTCCACTTTGTTGCTCCCCTTTTTTCTACTTCCCCAATATTACTTTAACTTTCAGGTGGTTCTAGAGGTCCCCTTGCGTGACAACGATTCCCTCTGGAACGAGCAGTTCGTGATCGTGTCGGAGTGCGAACCCCGGACCTCGGTCTACCTGGTCTGCGTCATCGCCGTTCCTCTTCTCATCATGATCTTCGCCTTCCAATGACTCAGGGTTAAGTACTATCCTGTGGGTTTGAAGCGTGCTTTGCGCCAGATATGTAAAAAAATACCAAGAGCAAGCAAATATAGTACAAATTGAAGGAATCCAAAAACAACAAGTTTAATACTGGGGTCCTAGTGGAAAAGGGTATAAGTCTACGAATCTTTACGTGAAGAAGGGGTATAGTGTACTCTGTATATAATTATAGCCTTTTTTATTACGAGTTAATTCGACTTATACCCCTTTTCACTAGGACCCCTAAAAGGCGAGCTTTAAAAACCCGACTATATATCATCAAATCCACCATTTTGGGATTTTTTTAAGTTAAAGTACCCAGGTGACACTCGCGACACTAAGACAAATCTAATGACACCTCGTTTGTCGACATCGGGCAGGTTCAGCCTCTACGAGTGAACAAAGAACCATGCATACATACATATCTACATCCATACATACTTACACAAAGGTCTAACATCAAGCTCTACTCTTTTTGCCAAGCGTCTGAAGTGTACCGTGCATTAAGGAACAGTTCCAAAAACTACTGTAGCAATTGCAACCTTATTACCCAGTAATGAGGTTGCAATTATTACAGTAGTTTTGTGTAAAATACTGCCTTTTACCTTAGCAGGGCAGAACAAAAGACCTCGGAAGCCTAGTGCACGCGCAGGTCACTAAGACCTTGGCCGCTGTTTTTTCTGAACTAAATTAAGCCACGGCATAGCTCTTTTAGACGTCGGTACGATGGAGTACAAGCGACAAGACCATTATTGCTGACAAAAAACGCCGCAAGGAACTCAGCGTCATGACGACGCGGTTAGCCTAGTTGGCAGTGAGCCTGCCTACGAAGCTAGCGGTCCCGGGTTCGAATTTCGGTATGGGCAAATATTTGTGTGATGTGCGCGAGTATTTGTTCCTGAGTCATGGATGTTTTTTATTGCCCTTACTAATAAACGTTGAGTAACCGCTGAGTAGTTATACCATGCTTTGTCCTTATCTGTCATTGTGACATTTGAATTCGACAGATAAGGACAAAGCATGGTATAACTACTCAGCGCTTACTCAACGTTTATTAGTAAGGGCATACATATTTAAGTATGTACTATATCTCCATAGTACAAGCTTAGAGCTTAATTTGGGAGTAGGTCAATTTGTGTGAGATTATCCTTTGATATTTTTTTTTATTTTTATTATTTAATTATCTAGTAAGATGCAATGCCTCTAAGGTAATGACACCTGATTTTTATTTTAAGGAAGAAGGGTTATGCATTTACTTTGCATCAATCAGTTTATAAACGTGTATGATCTTTGGATTGCAAGTGAAGTGGTCATTATTGGTGTCTGTCAGCTAAAAGTATCCAATACTGGCATTTTGTACCTTATGCAAGTCATTTTACCGGCTGCTTTGCCCCTTCACAAGGACACAACAGGCCCCTTAGCATGCAAGCTCGAGATAAAATTGGACAGGTGCGTTGAATCCATATTCTAACGTGACTAAAACTGCGCTTAAGCTGTAAAATAAAAGTGTCCCGTCTTGATAAAATCGCTATAAAAATCGCAATAGTCGCTTAGTAATAAATGTGTTACGTTACAATATGGAATAGATGTACTCATTTCCCTAGCACCTGTCAAATTTTATCTCGCGCATGCATGTTAAGCCCGCGGAAGGTTATTTTGAAAATCGAAGTTCGAAGTTACGCTGCTAGCTCCTTCCCTTTCTCACGATTTAATCACAATTGCCAAGTGAAAGTGCACCCGAACGTTCAAAATGAGTGATTCATGGTACCCATCCTGTGCGCCCTCAGTGGCAGACCCGAGCCCTTAGCCAAGATGCCCATCGCTAACTAGCGTTTCTATTCGTTTCGTTTTTAAACCAATCGCGTCACTGGTAGATCACGTGACTCTCCGTATGACGTGATCTACCAGTGACGCGATTGGTTTAAAAACTAAACGAATAGAAACGCTAGTTAGCGATGGGCATCTTGGCTAAGGGCTCTGAGCTGTGAGAGGCAGCTATGCAGCACGCGAGGAATATCCACCAATAGGATTACTTTTACTTTACTAGCCCACACAGCGCTGCTGTCCTATTGGTTGTATTTTTCCTCGCACAACGCCTAGCTGGCTCGCACAGCTCTGGTAGATACACAGCCTACAGACAGACCCGGACGTACCCTACACAAGTACTGTATAATGTGTATAAAATATATAGTAATAATAATCCAGGCTATATACGTCCCACTGCTGGGCACAGGCCTCCACTCACAATGAGAGGGTTTGGGCTATAGTTCCCACGCGGGCCCAGTGCGGATTGGGAACTTCGCACACACCGTCAAATTTGCTTTGCTGGTGCTTACGATGTTTTCCTTCACCGGAAAGCTCATGGTAAATTTACAAATTATATTTCGACACATAAATTCCGAAAAACTTAGAGGTGCGAGCCCGGGTTCGAACCCACGACCCTCTGCTAAGAGTCGGCAGGTCAAACCATTAGGCTACCACGCACGGCTTTTTTTTAAATAAAATATATATAATAATATCGAAAACTCTATGTAAATATGATAATGAACAATGTGAGATTACTTTTTAATTAATGAACAGTACTCATTAGTCATCAACGCCATAAACTAGGGCATTAACACTCGACACAGGCAGATGTTGCGGATGTAGACTTCCTTCACGACAAAACAGCGTAATCGATGACCGGTTAGGGCGCTTACAGACGAACGACAGGACAAAGCGCGACAGTAGCCATCGGCTGTCGTACGACCACCGACGAACACCAGCGGAAACAATCGCACGACCGTATGGTGCGCCTTTCTTCGTAATCGAAAGTGACGTGACGGGTCAGCCGTAGCCGTAAAATGTCGCGCTACAGCGGATGATTGCTGCGGCGGTCGGGCGACGCCGCCGCGGGTTGTCGTCGATGGTGGCGCGTGACTGTCGTCGGCAGTCATCTCTCCACCTAGTCGCTCGTCTGTTAGCACCCTTAATTGGCAAATATTATGACAGCGGTCACATTCAGTGAAGGTTGTCTGTGTTTGATTTGATAAAGTTGCATAATTTGGATAATTTCGTAACAGCATAATGTCTATTTTTATATTATATAGGTCCTGTAAATTATTGAACGAAACCGCGATTTCACCATGGAGTTTATTGTAAAGAAAAGAAAGATATAGATATTGGTGTTTCTTATACAAGATGATTTATATGATAAACGTTGCTTGGCGTTAAAGATCTTTGCTCAATAATGGGACAAAACGGACTTAAAAATTAAGTCTATATATTTTTTATAAACCCATGTTAAATTGAATATATTTTTTACATATTTACTTAGTAGGCCAAGTTCTTCTAGTTAGTTTTTAGGGTTAAAATCGTGATTCGTGTTGTGCTATTTTTCTACAATATGGACCGGCTGTGCTTAAAAAAATCTTTATAGAGTTAAACACTGTTTGATGTAAATGGGCTATAAAATAAACACGCGCATTACTTCCTGATTTAGTCTAAAAAAGACTTTATTTAGGTTAAGAAAAGCCGACGTTTGTCAGAGGCAGTGGCTGAAAATAGCGTACGGTCTATGGACTATTTCTAATTGTAAAAAAAAAACCTGGTCTTAAAACAAACCACAACTAGTTTTACAAAGGGCAACATATTGATTGCATCAATATAAATTGCGCCTAAGGGATTCAGGCCCTTTGTATGAGTTTTGACTCTTGGGATATACATTATTCAAATTAACGATAGATTATACTCCTTATTCATAAACGCACAACCAAAATATTTTAGTAAAAGTATGCTTTGTCACTTTCTGTCAGATTCAATTGCCACAATGAAAGATAAGGACAAACCATTCAAGCATACTTTAGTTATTGTGCGATTATGAATGAGAGGGTAGAGGTTCATCTCGCACTTAAAATACTGGTCAGAAAGTGTCAGGTGTTTTATCTACGGTTATCTATATTTATGATAAACAATTAGGCTTTGAGCCGCCATTTATACTTGTTTTTGTATGTAAAAAGATTAAATAAATAAACATGACCATAATAGCCGTAAGAAAATGTTGAGATAAAATTCGTAACGAATCAGTAAAGGTCTTTTTTATCTCATTTCGTTGGCCTTGGTTTAATTCTTATAGTTATATATATATAAATAATGTTATGATCACAGGGTGTTGTCGAATATTTATAAAAAGCTGTTTGCTAAATATTTATATTTATTTTAAGGAGCAATAAAACAGTCAATTGATTTTAGTTGACAGATACATAAACGAATGGAAATTAAATAAGTATTTCACGTATTCTTCTACATAGCTCCTTTAAATACTTGATTTTTTTGTATTTAAAAAATATTTTGGATTTTTTTTTTTTAATTTTTTGGTGTTATTAGCTAGTAATGAGAATGAATTTATATGAATAAGTCCAATTTTATTTTGGGTGGTAATAATCTTTTGGTTTTGTTTTCGATGTCACTGTAATACCCAATAATTTACTGACTCCGTATTTAAACTCTAAAAGACAATATTTATCTAGAAGTCCGTCCGTCCGTCCGTCCGTCTGTCTGTCAGCGGGCTGTATCTCATGAACCGTAATAGGCAGACAGTTGAAATTTTCACACAGTGTGTATTATATTGCCGCTATAACAACAAATAATAAAAATTAAAGGAGACCTCCACACACAAAACGTTTTTATCAACGTAATTTGTGACGTTCTCAATATAAAGGGACCTTATGGAGGCAGGCGGTTACGCCGTTTTTAGAACTGTTACCATAGTGTTCGTATAGTTACAAGAATAAGAAGAGCGTAACTGCCTTCCTCCATAAGGTCCCTTTATATTGAGAACGTCACATTTTGTTCTATCGTAAAAAAATAATACATACAAGCGTCAAATTTGGTTTGATTATAGTGCAAGCCCTAAAGAAAAACAATAAATAATAAAAACAGGCCAAGTGCGAGTTGAGCGGTACGGAACCCTGTGCGCGAGACCGACTGGCACTTGCCCGGTGTTTTTAATACTTTGGTTGATGTTATTTTAGCTACTAAACTTTTATACAAATATTCCTGTTATATTATTATTTATGTGCGAAATATAATTTGTAAATTTACCATGAGCTTTTCGGTGAAGGAAAACATCGTGAGGAAACCTGCACACACCTGCAAAGCAATTTGACGGTGTGTGCGAAGTTCCCAATCCGCACTGGGCCCGCGTGGGAACTATAGCCCAAACCCTCTCATTGTGAGTGGAGGCCTGTGCCCAGCAGTGGGACGTATATACGCTGGATTATTTATTATTATTTATATTATTATTACAAAAGCTACCGTTACAACTGTAAATGTTTAATTGAAATAATACACGAGGTCAACGTTATATTTTTGTTATGATACTGTAGATTAGTTTTGGTTGATTATAGACATATTTTACTCCTATATATCGTTACTTAGGAATGATTAGATATGTAAGACGATTTATAATGTATAATTAGTTGATGTTTATGTTAAAATTACTGATTTAAAACTCATTATTTCATTGGTTACTTTACTTGTTTATAGATTGCTAGTTATTTTACTTGTAATTTACTTATTAATAGTTTAGTGGACCATTTCGGTTGGCAAAATATATTGTTCTTCTTTTTCCATTAGTTTAGTCAACTATTTAGAAATAAACCAACAATTAAGTACGGTTGTGTAGATACATTATATTAATACTGACATGAAGTTGATGTCATTACTGACAGAAAGGGCAGTTTTAAATTTTATTGTCAAAAAAGACATCACTCTGTATGTTAATATTTTAATAATATTTTAGAGTCTATTTCTGTGATATTAGAATAAATTTTAATAAATATTAATAAATACTTAACCAACATTTTTTATTTAATTTTTCTATTTCAGAATTTCTGGGACTAAATGCAGTGTAATCAGGACCTATATCATTATAGGTCCAATTGTCCAATATCGCTATGGTTTATCCCTTACTTTCGAATTAGATATCATCATCATTGACCTATAATGTCTATGAGAGAAAAAAACATGTTCATTATACAAGGTGGGCCAAAAGAAGTCATCCGATGTTGTTTGACTCTCTTTTTTTTTCTAAATGAAAAACTTGGATTCTGTTTTTTTATTATATTAATTTAAACCTTTAGAATTTTATTGGTCAAGTCGAGAAGATTATATCGGCCAAATGGGCGCCGTCACAATTGATTGTCATACGGGCTCGTTTTATGGCATTTTTCATCACTTTGGCGAGAACTTCGGGCGACAGATTCTCGCACTCGTGTCGAATGTTGTCCTTGAGGGCTTCCAGAGTCTCGGGCTTGTTCACGTAAACACGGGACTTCAAAAAACCCCACAAAAAAAAGTCTGGAACGCTTAAATCGGGTGATCTTGCGGGCCAGTGCAAATCGCCAAAACGAGAGATGAGGCGACCCGGGAACGCCGCCTTCAGAATATCGGTTGTGGCTCGCGCAGTGTGTGCCGTTGCTCCGTCCTGTTGGAACCACATGTCGTTCGGTCCTAATTCGTCCAATTGCGGCAGAAAAAACTCGGTCAACATGGCCCTATAGCGCGCACCGTCCACTGTTGTCGTATGGCCAGCGGCATTCTCGAAAAAAAATGGCCCAATGACTCCTCCAGCGTGAACAGCGCACCATGCAGTCACTTTGAGCGGGTGTAATGGCTCCTCGTGCATCACTCGTGGATTTTCGGTGCCCCAGAAGCGATAGTTTTGCTTGTTCACGTACCCGCTGAGGTGGAAATGAGCCTCATCGCTCATTATGATTTTGGTCGAAAAATCGTCCACTTCTTCCTCGAGATTGAGAATGGCTTGGGCGTAGGTTACGCGCGTTTGGCGGTCGGCAGGCAGCTGCTGACGCACGGACTGGACTTTGTATGGGAACATGCGCAGGTCTTTGACCAAAATTCGCCTTAGGGACGTCCGTCTGATGGCTAATTGCGTGGCACGGCGTCTGGTTGATGTTTCCGCCGACAGCTCGACATCCTCGGCAACAGCGGCGATATTCTCGGCAGAACGGGCGCTCCGGGGCCGGCCACTCTTGGCAACGTCTCGTGTGGTCCCATACTCTTCAAGGTTGGTGGCCAAACGGCGCAGTGTTTGCGCAGTCGGTGTCTGACGGCCGGGGAATCGGCGACGGAATTCGCGCTGCGCCAACACCACAGACGAATTGTTACGCAAAAAAAGTAGACACGATTATTCCGCGTTCTTGGGGAGTGTATCGCTCCATGGCTTGTTCACTTGTATTTTGCATCTGTCAAGTCCACAAATGTCAAAACAGATTTGACATTGGCGACCATTTGCAAAAATGAGAGCATCTTCCAATAGGGTGATTTCTTTTGGCCCACCTTGTATAAGCCTAAGCCTAGAGCTTAGTTTGGGACTAGGTCAATTTGTGTGAGGTTGTCCCCTGATATTTATTTATTTATTTTTATTTATTTATATAAATTGTCGGAAACTGCTGTTTCGGCGAAATATTTTTTGTCGAAGTATCATTTTCCAAATTTTCATAATCCTACAAAACTTGAGCATTTAAATGAAACCTACATATAAATATTTCGAAATAATAAAAATACTTATGAGGTTCCGTTCAATAGATAAAAAGCCGGTCAAGTGCGAGTCGGACTCGCGCACCGAGGGTTCCGCAAAAACTTGTAGGTATGTAAATAGTTCGTAAATCACGGGAATACAATAGAAAAAGGTCCAGTATAAACTGATACGCAATAAGTATGCACTTTCGTACTTAGTGAGTATCAGTTTATACTGGGCTTTTTTTTTATGTGATGTAGGTACAAATTAACGATTTCCGGATTTTTTCCTTTACTTGAGCTATAAGACATTGCTTCTTGCCAAATTTCATGATTCTAAGTCAACGGGAAGTACCCTATAGGTTTTGATTCCCTCGAGATTCCCTTCAATATGCGGCATAAACGGCCGTATCTTTTGATTGCGTTGACTTAGATGTCTGATTTTTTCATTGATCCAAGGGATTGCAGACCTAAGTATTTGATATGAATTTCAACTTGATACCTCCACGCGTTCTTGAGAAAAAGGGTCTTGACAGACACACAGACAGACAGACGGACAACAAAGTGATCCTATACGGGTTCCGTTTTTTTCTTTTGAGGTACGGAACCCTAAAAAAGACCTTTAACCATTCCGAGGATTCCGTTATCGAGTTAGAAAACTAAAATCAGGTTCGAGGAAATGCTTAGAGTTTTCATGAATCTTTCGTATGCAATAAGGTTGATTTTGACTATCCTACGTTGTAACTCTAAGGAAAGATGATGGGACACCTGATACGACAGTTTCTTTTTGAACATTTTGGAGGGCAAAGTCGAAGGAAAAAGAGAAAGAGGAAAACCCAGGCGTAGTCACTTTGGCCAAACGAGTCAAAAGGCCAATGTCGTGTCGTATCAGGAGGTGAAAAAATTGGCGGCGAACTGCTAGAAAGCCCAGGCGTAGTCACTTTGGCCAAACGAGTCAAAAGGCCAATGTCGTGTCGTATCAGGAGGTGAAAAAATTGGCGGCGAACTGCTAGAAAACCCAGGCGTAGTCACTTTGGCCAAACGAGTCAAAAGGCCAATGTCGTGTCGTATCAGGAGGTTAAAAAATTGGCGGCGAACTGCTAGAAAACCCAGGCGTAGTCACTTTGGCCAAACGAGTCAAAAGGCCAATGTCGTGTCGTATCAGGAGGTGAAAAAATTGGCGGCGAACTGCTAGAAAACCCAGGCGTAGTCACTTTGGCCAAACGAGTCAAAAGGCCAATGTCGTGTCGTATCAGGAGGTTAAAAAATTGGCGGCGAACTGCTAGAAAACCCAGGCGTAGTCACTTTGGCCAAACGAGTCAAAAGGCCAATGTCGTGTCGTATCAGGAGGTGAAAAAATTGGCGGCGAACTGCTAGAAAACCCAGGCGTAGTCACTTTGGCCAAACGAGTCAAAAGGCCAATGTCGTGTCGTATCAGGAGGTTAAAAAATTGGCGGCGAACTGCTATGTTATTCTGTTGACATATCGTCGTTCAGTTCTACTCAGTCGATGAATAGCCGGCTAATTTACGTCGTCCGTCAAGGTGGGTAAATGAATGTGCAGGCAGTTGAATGTCATTCACCCACCTTGACGGACGACGTAAATTCGCCGGCTATTCATCGACTGAGTGGAACTGAACGACGATGTGTCAACAGAATAACATAGCAGTTCACCGCCAATTTTTTAGAATATAGCAGAGAAAAATGGCAATTACTCCACGGACAAGAGCCTCGCTCTTAATTAATGAAGTTTTAACTCGAAAAAAAGTTTTTTGTTAATTTCTCAAGAACTGTAAATTTTTCCATAAATATCAATAATATATTATTCAACATTGCGTTCAAAATTATCTGCCACGCTATTACGACCTATGTAGGATACCATCTCCGTGCCAAGTTTCATAAAGATCTATTCAGCCGTTTTGCCATCAAAAGGGAACAAACAAACAAAAACAAACAAGAACATTCGCATTTATAATATTACCAGCTTTTAGGCTCCGTCCTTGTAGAAGTCGTTTATCGTGTCCCACGGGAACTAACATATTTTCCGGGATAAAAACTATCCTATGTCCTTCACGACTCAAACTATCTTCATACCAAATTATCATCTAGAGGGAATTTCAAAAAAAATAGCACACCTTTCACTTTTTCTTCAGATTTGGGAAAAAAATTGCACGTTGGTTGGGACCACTATTCTGAACAAGAAAAATTGCATTCCTTACATGTCCAAGATGTATGGAATTGTCCGTTATGTTACTTAAATTCAATACATTCCTTGGTAACAAAACGGAAAATTCCATACATCTTTTTGGGGACATATCAGGAATTTCTATTTTTCTTGTTCAGAATAGTGGTCCCAACCAACGAGCAATTTTTTTCCAAAATCTGAAGAAAAAGTGAAAGAAGTGCTATTTTTTTGAAACTCCTCTAAATCAGTTCAGCGGTTCAAGCGTGAAGAGGTAACAGACAAACAGAGTTACTTTCGCATTTATAATATTAGTAGGGATAATATGGATGGATTACTAAGGAAAAGTAAAGGTGCGTCATACAAGTCGCCGGTCGGATTTTTACTTTTTTAACCCCCGACGCAAGAAGAGGGGTGTTATAAGTTTAACGTGGATGGACCGATTTTGATTTACTTGTTTTTGTTACAAAGGTGAAGTAATCGAGAGTATTCTTAGCTTGGTTTGATGAAAATCTGTGTTATTTAAGAGTTATGACTTAAGCCTGGGCCACACCGGATGCGTTGCGTAGAGGTGCACGTGCGCGTTCGCGTTCCACTGCATTGTATAGCTGCATCCTCATGTGAGGATTCATACTATACAACGCAGTGGAACGCGAACGCGCACGTGCACGTCTACGCAACGCATCCGGTGTGACCCAGGCATTATGAGCTCTGAAATTTGGTGTATTTTTTAACTCGGTTAGGTTAGAACTTTCATTGTATAGTTTATCTTGACAAACTCCTATTTTACTGTGTTCATTAAGTACAATAACGTCAATAACACAGTATTTATATGTATTCTAGCTTATAAGCATTTCTAAAAAAGTTTGTAAATTTCATTCAATTCTCCGATTTAAAAAAAATTGGTAGGTGGGTTGGATAAATTAAACTAAGCAGTTTTAAAATAATTTCCCAAAATGTCCCATAAAAAAATGCACAATTTTTTCCTATTTTGTTACCAAAGCTAAGTAGCATTGTTGGTAACGAAATAGGAAGTTTTTATACATTTTTCTTTTTTAACATTTTGGGAATTTATGTTAAAATTGCGTAGTTTCATGCACGCAATCTATCTACGAATTTATTTTTTTAATCGTAGCTTGTTTTTTTAAATTCTTAAAATTGTACAAACTTTTTTAGAAATGCTCTTATTCGGAATTAGTGATCCGTGACTTCTGTTCACGTATGTCATTCGGTTCTACACTAGCTCACCTTGACTAGGCATTGTCACAGGATGACATAACTGTGAGGAACGAAGTGTAGGTATTACTGTCATGTGGCAAAGCCCGACCGGTGCCAACTTTACGACATGCTGTGAAGAGGAAGGACCTATAGGGATCATAGAGCAACTGTGACGTTCTCAATATGAAGGGACCTTATGGAGGAAGGCAGTTAAGCTCTTCTTATTCCTGTAACTATACGAATACTATGGTAATAGTTCTAGAAACGGCGTAACCGCCTGCCTCCATAAGGTCCATTTATATTGAGAACGTCACCATTTTTCTTAGAAATAAAGAAAAGAGATGCAAGATGATTTTGTTTTTATTTTCTTCCTAAATGAGAATGAGAGAGAAAGACCCGTGGCATAATTCAAGGTTATTTTTTGTCGCTTCAATTCAATGTTTGCTCGTTAGTTTCCTTCGGAATGAAGGCAAGACGCGCAAGACGTTTTTGGTTCCTTTTATTTCTCCCTGGACAAAGAGATGCAATAAGGTTCGGCTCGACGACAAATGTCTCTTAATATGTCATATCTAAAAAAGGTGAATTAAAAAAAATACTAACATTTACTATTTTTTTCTTTATTAAATTGAGAGATATCTTTATTAGAATTTTGAGATTCAGAATTTTTTGAAACCTATCGATCTCTTTTATTTTAATCTTAAGCGTTAAGTTTTACGTTAGAATATGGAATAGATGTATTCATTTCCCTAGCACCTGTCAGACCTGTATATTTTATTTCGTGCATTCATGTTAAGCCCGCTGTGTCGTAATACGTTATATAAATGACTTACCACCCATAGTAGATACACTTTGTGATATTGTACTATTTGCTGATGATACATCACTCATTTTCAAGGTAGACCGAAAATCCGTCGACTACAGTAGGATAAACGCCGCGCTTGTTAAAGTACTTAATTGGTTTACGAGTAACAACTTACTACTCAATGCTAAGAAAACTAAATGTGTTAGGTTCGTTTTGCCTAATGTTAAACCGGTAAATTCTAGTATTTTTCTTAATGGCGAGTGTTTAGAAATGGTAGATAAGGCACTTTTCTTAGGCATAACTATAGACAATAATTTGCAATGGAGTCCCCATATAGCAGTTCTAGCAGGCAAATTAAGTAAGGCCGCTTACGCCGTTAGGAAAATTAGACAACTTACCAATGTTGAGACAGCTCGCTTAGTTTATCATAGTTATTTTCATAGTGTTATGTCGTACGGTATTCTGGTTTGGGGAAAAGCAGCTGACATACAAACTATATTTGTGTTACAAAAAAGGGCCATTCGCTCTATATATAACTTAAATTCCCGTGATTCATTAAGAGAACTTTTTAAACAAATTAATATTTTAACAGTAGTATCCCAATATATTTATGAAAATATTATGTATGTTATTAAGAACCTATACTCTTTCGTTAAAAATTCTGATATACATAATATAAATACTAGAAATAAAAATAAAATTGCCATAAAAAAGTTTCGTGTCCGTAAAGTATATAAATCATTTGTAGGTCAATGCATTCATTTTTATAATAAATTACCCGACGTAGTTTTAGAGTTACCCCTTCCAGCACTTAAAAATTACTTGAAAAAGTCGTTGATGTCAAAGGCGTACTATAGGGTCGAGGACTATCTAACGGACAAAAATGCTTGGCCTAAACCAGAAAATTAACTAATGTTTAATGTTCAATAGCTTACCTACTACTCGTACATACCTCATAAAAATCATGTAAACGCTGTATCTTGTCTAGGGGACACGGTTTATGTAGGAAGACATGTCAAAACTGTTTTGTGTGATATATATATAAATTTTCTCGTAGTCATTCTGACATGTTTTCCTGCAAAACTACGCAGATATTTAATATTATTTTTACAGTTTTATATAATGTTAGAATAAGTAGTGACATTGTTATATTTTCATTTAAAAAATGACTAACTGTTGAGTTTCTTGCGGCGCTTCTTCTCAGCAGTGGTCTCCTCTTGGGAAGCGCTGGTAGATTTTGACGTGTAAAAGTGCCCGTGCGGCCTACTTACTGAATAAATATCTTTTTTTTTTTGGATCTTTTATCTTTTACGGTATCTGACACGCAGAGCTGGCCGCCAGACTTAGTCCGTGGTGCGATTTACACGTAGTTTATAAGCGTTGATGAATTATATCATGAGTTAGAAAGGTAAAGGTTAAATAATACAATTTTACTTTATCATCACTATTGTAATGTATATAAGTCATGTTACAATTAAAAATAAACATGCAAAGACAAACAATTACTTTACATAATAAATAAACAAACAAACACTTTCTCATTAAAAATACCAAAAAAAAATTACTTTTTTCATTCTAGGTAAGCTCGCTACATCGTCGACTTTATCCTGAGTCTTGGGTCTCTACCAGGATCAAGAGCAAACCCATCAAATGTGACGTTCTCAGCATAAAGTCACATATAACAATGAAGGGCCGTATTAGTAAACTGATCTTGGCAGGCTAAACGTTTTAATTAGGTTCACCTACAGTTAAATAGAAGATTAGAGGTTTGACAGCCGTCAAAATGTATTGACTAACAGCTGATTAAGATATAACAGTCCGTTACTAAATTAGGCTCGCCGGTAACAACTCGACAACGAACTGGAAAACTATTTGTTTCATAGTATTTATCACCTAACTGATCAGTTTAGTACAGTCAAGGTCATAAATATGTATACACTTTAGTACCTTGTCTATTTAATGTCATGTTTAAACTGCCATATATGAATGTCACAGCGATTAAAGTGACAAGGTACTAAAGTGTATACATAACGACATACCCGGTTCCCCATGCGTTCATAATTCGGGAATAGTGAAGGGGTATAATCAACTTAACTCTTAATAAAAAGGCTATAATTCATATACAGAGTACACTAGACTTTATACCTTCTTCACGTGAATTTTAGAAGACTTATACCCTTTTTCACCAGGACCCCAGAATTTAAGGTCGCCTTAAGTCGCGTGTCACTTTCTACCTTGGCGAATTAGAAAGTGACAGGTGTCATAGGTCATTAGCGCTAATGAACATTTGTAACTTGCTTTCACATACAGGACAAAATATCGTTTAACTACAGGGCCCCTAGCATGCATGCACGAGATGAAATTTGACAGGTGCTAGGGAAATGAATACATCTATTCCATATTCTAACGTAACACTTAACGGTTAAGGTTTAAAATAAAAGTAACCCGTCTTGATAAAATCACTATAAAAATGTGAAAATCGCAATAGTCGCTTAGAAATAAAAAGTCATAAAAGTCAGGACGAGACACTTTTATTTTAAATCTAAAGCATTAAGTCTTACGCTAGAATATGAAATATATGTATTCATTTCCCAAGCACCTGTCAAATTGTATCCCGTGCATGCATGCTAAGCCCGCAGGGAGGCAAGCCCAGATGCATTACGCTATCGACAAAACGTGTGGTATAAGCGGCTGACGCGACTGATCGATAACTTACGTCAATCAACATTTTATTTGATTTCGGCAATCGTAAATTAAGCGAAATGCACCTTAGCTAGGCCCCAGCATCAAGCACGGCAAATATACGTAACACTCACTAATACTGACTAAACATCGGCTATATTTAGTGCTGACTGTTACACACCAATATGTGACGTTCTCAATATAAAAGGACCTTATGTAGGCAGGCGGTTACGCCGTTTTTAGAACTGTTACCATAGTATTCGTATAGTTACAAGAACAAGAAGAGCGTAACAACCTTCCTCCATAAGGTCTCTTTATACTGAGAACGTCACATATCCTTACCTCGCAACCTTCACACGACCAGGAAATACAACATTATTCACCTTCTGTACAAACAAATTCAAAGCTAGACTTAACAGCAGGGCTGCCTGTACGAATTAAATCGTACATATATGTGTACGATTTAATTCGTATATATACGATTCTTTCTTGTACAAGTTTGCATAAAATTAGTTTTAATAATGTCTAATAAAACCGTAATTGAATGTATGTTTTAATTTTCCATATAGATATCCAAGAAATACGACTTTTTGGAAGCTGGTATGTACGATCTTAGCTTTTATTTTTATCTGGCACCGCTGATTAACACTGTCCTTTACAAAGAAGGAACCGAATACACGCCAGCAAATAATATAATTTCAGTAGGTTTGTCAACCAGCATGTACGCAAAAGGTCGGTTCGCAATAAAATCTGACGTAGCCGTTCCATTTTCTACATATGATTCAGCTATAGCAGACACTCCTTCCTCGTTAACAACAATTTTTACTTTCTGCCTTATACTTGATAAATAAATTCTGTAATCACTGACACCCCTCAATCTCGCTCGATTTGAGTCAAAAACATCACTCACTCCCATATCATAAACCAGCTCAGCCAGATTATCTAAGTCAGTCATTATTGAAAACTTAGGTAGTTTCACATTTACTATTGTGCTTTTGGCTCTTCTAAATAAATTGATAAATGTTGATAATCTTACATGTTTTAAAGAAAAGAATATGTCCTTAATATTTCTTCTTATTGGTAAAAATATGAGCATGGAGTGTTTATCATCTAACAAAGGCAGTTCCAACACATAAGCATCGATGCTTTCCACTTTTATAACTTTAAAGTAACCTGTTTGAGACATCATATTCACTTGTCCTAAATAATGTCCATAGTAAAAAGGCTCTGGTTCTGTATGTGAAGCGCTAAAAGCTGCTTTCCACGCGCTAGAAAAACTCGCTACATCTGCCATTAAAAGCGAAGTAAAGTTAAAATCACTGGGATCCACAACATCTACAATTTCATCTTCCATTCCTTGAGATAAAATTTCATTCGCTATTTTAGCTGATTCGTAAGGTTCAAGGAAATTTAGGGCCTCCACTATTGTTGTGTTTGATAGTTCTAATCTTTTTTTGAAGTCACGCCTCAAACCCAAGAATTTATCAACTATGACCAAACTTTGGCTCTTGAACGTCGTTTTTACACCTTCGTTAACATCATTCAGGATCTTCCTTATAACCACTCGCAGGCATGTCTTTCTGTTCATTCCCGTAACACTAAGTAGCTCTTTCAAAGTCTTGCCTTGAGCACCTTCCGCTATATTTGTTAACTGCATCCATGATAATATAGGTGAGAACACGAAATGTCCGTCGGTGGCTAGAGACACTCGATCTAAAATTTGTCTAGAAAAATCATAGATAGGTTTTTTTAATTGTATTGTAGCTGTTTTCACGTCACAATCGTCCGCTCGCGCTGAGCCGGCAGCACTCCACACCGCGAGTAGGAAAATGAATCTCATTTTTGCGTTGTGTCCGCCAGAGGTTTGGTTGTTGACTGGCTCAGAATAGTATTGTATTGTATTTATATCAGACGAGGATGTGATAAGGACTAATTTTTTATTACCGCGCACGCACTGTTTGAATAAAACGCTCGTTAAAAATGCGTTTGGAACTTTGTTGGCAAATATTTGAAAATTAAAAGGTTTATTAGCGGCGAGAGGAAGATTAGATAATGTCGAGGAGCTATTATCTGGTGTATGATAGGACAGTGACGTAATTCGTGCAATGGTTGGAATGTTGTTATGAATGATGGTGATTTTAAGCAACATTAAAGTAAATATCTTGAAGCTTGCGCTCTATGACATGTGTGTAGTGATAAAGCCAATATAACAATGATTCATAACGAAATTTATTTATTTATTAAAATTGATGCACACGCGTCACGGTGCTTGTGTGTTATTTGCGATTGTCATTTATTCCTAAGGGCAACACAGACTAACAGTCCGTCGGCAGTCCCAACTCTGTCAGCGGGCTTAACATGCAAGCACGAGATAAAATTTGACAGGTGCTAGGGAAATTAATACATCTATTCCATATTTTAACGTAAGACAACGCTTAAGGTTTAAACTAAAAGCGTCTCGTCCTGACTTTTATTACCTTATATTACTAAGTGTGCATCGGGGGCCAGGCGGGCTGCCGACCAAAATCTATGAAGGAAATGTGTGAAATGGTAAGAGAAATTGATACTCTATGTTTACGATGAACTGACGGCGCTGGCGGTTGACGGACTGCTTATCTGTGCTGCCCTTTACTTACTTATTCAAATGCAATGCCAAAGCGATTTGCCGATACGTTGATGACTTGCTATGACATACAGAATCGAATGTATCGTTCAAGGTTGGCTGTCGTCAGGGCTGGATTAACCATGTCGGGGCCCCTAGGCAATGCACTTCTCGGGGCCCCTTTACCTACAATACTTTTTTCTCAGGGTGCGAGGCCCCTAGCCGATGCTGGGCCTCTAGGCAGTACATTGCTTAAAGGATAATCAACCAGGCTGTCGTGGTTTTTTGCATATTACAAAGGGCCTATGGCGACTAACGGTACATCATTCTGAATATTGTTGTCAAGTTATTTATATAATACTCGTAGCACTGACAAAAACAGCGTTACTAACAAACGCCATAAGATCCGGTTTCATTCCGACGGCGAAAAAGTATTGATGTCGTCAATAAAACTGATTGGCATAGTAATGTCAATTTTTTTTTTGTTTATGCATGTTTTTATATAACATCTGTGTATTAATAAGTATTTAATAAGTTAACGTCATAAGTATTTTGGACGACGTGGTTAGTCTTGTTGTGCCTGTGAAGCTAGCGGGCCCGGTTCAATTCCCGATAAGGGCAAATGTTTATATCGTTGTCTAGTTCCATAAACATGGGGCTTAGTTTGGGACGATGTTAATTTGTGTGAGATTGTCCCGTGACTTAGATTTTATCATCTGCTGATAACGTTTCCTAGGCAAGGCCTTTAGTCGTTGAGCCACCACAATACGCAATAGGGCAATGACATAAAGGAGCGTCCCCGCTGAGAGCATTCGCGTGTAACGAGCATTCGGCGTCGAATATTCGAGTGGTGTGGACGTTGAGCCGAGCGTACAAAGCTTACAAATTATTGAAATTATTGCTCGTTTACAAATGCTCGGGTAAGAATGCTCTCAGTGAGGACGCGCTCCTTAATGTTACTACTTAACCTCTAAAATCGGAAAATCCCGGTGGAAATTTCCGCAAAATATTTGTTATTATATCAGATATCCTAACAAATAATAATCCTTACACAGTATAAAATAATGTCGCTTTCCGCGTCATTCTGTATGTCTGCTAACTCCTCCTAAACCACGCAACGGATTTTGATGCGGTTTTTCGTCATCACTGAAAGACGTCCACTGCTGGACATAGGCCTTCCCCACGACGGCAGGTCTTGTGGTACTCCCACCCATCGGCTTCCCGCGATCTTCACCAGATCGTCGATCTACCTTGTGGAAGGCCTGCAGTTTTTATAATCAGATAATTGTGATGCGTGCGTGATGATTGCGTCGACTTAGATGTTTGATTTTTTCACTGATCTAAGGGATTGCAGACCTTTTTTGATATTAATTGCAACTTGATACCTACACGCGTTCTTGAGAAAAAGGTTCTTGACAGACACACAGACAGACAGACGGACAACAAAGTGATCCTATAAGGGTTCCACTTTTTTCATTTGAGGCACGGAACCCTAAAAACAAATAGAATTATGCTATTTTCTTGGAACCAGTTCAAAAAAAGCAGTAACTATACGGGGTGGGTGTTTTTTTATTCGTCGACAAAATTTTGGGGCTTAAATCAGTAAGTCATGCTGACCAACTTTCACTATGGGATCAACCCCGAAATCGCGAAAAAAAATTTGACCCTCCCATACAAAACATCGTCAGCTGACTAGCCAAAATGTATGGGATGGTCAATTTTTTTTTCGCGATTCGGGGTTGGTCCCATAGTGTAAGTTGATCAGTATGACTTACTGATTAAACCCCCAAAATTTTTTCGATGAATATAAAAACACCCAGTATTACAACTAAACGAACATGTTGTTCTGAAATTCTTTAACCTGTAAATCATGTATACCATTTTACCATATTAGTACCAACTAGACCTACTTACACGAGCTGCTGTTTATTTCTCTCTCTTTATTGAGCCAAGCTGAAGCTCTTGTCGGTGGAGTAATCGTCAACCACTCCCGTCCTCCGTCAACTGCTCGACTTTCTGGTACGACACGACCTTAACCTTCTCCTTTATTAGCTCAAAGTAATTTGTGACGTTCTCAATATAAAGGGACCTTATGGAGGAAGGCAGTTAAGCTCTTCTTATTCTTGTAACTATACGAATACTATGGTAACAGTTCTAGAAACGGCGTAACCGCCTGCCTGCATAAGGTCCCTTTATATTGAGAACGTCACATTTCTCCTTGGTCTTCTTCTACCTCTCCTTCCTTCTATCTGAAAAAGAAGTCACAGTTTCACGTTTATCTGTTTTTACCGGATACATATTGGTGAGTGTGCGCAGGAGTTACATGACTTACATTACTCCACTTCCTTTTTGCCAGCGGACGTCCAGGCGGGGGGAGCGTCTTCATCCTTATGTTGCCAGTGTTCCTTTGGCTTGCGCGATTCGCTTCATCTTTCCTAATGCGAACTGCTAATGGAATTCGCTCCCATCGTCTGTGTTTCCGGACAGTTATGATTTAGGGCTCTTCAAGGCTGGAGTGAATCGGCTGTTACTGAACCAGTGAGATACATCTTTGGCCTCTGCACTTTCCATCAGGTGAGATCGGGGTCAATCACTGTTCAGTTTATGTAAAAAAAAGTCATAATTTATATCGTAATTTTGTCGTAAAATTCACCTTTTTCATAATTTAAAATGGTCTGCCACCTCACTCAGTCATCCCTAAGGAAACGTACAAGTATATAATATAACTTTAAATGGAAACTGCTATGTATTTGTATAACGTGTGTATTTTTTATGTTTTTTTTAATAAAAAAAACTATACCATCAATATACAACCAAAATGTCGTCATGTGACATTTGTGTCCTTCATAGAATATCTAACCACTTAAAATTCTAAATAAATATTAATGCAAACAACACACAACAAGTTTTTAGAAACATATTGTTTTAAACTATAGAATGGTTAACTTTTAAAATAAAATAAATTTATCTATCTTGTAAATACTGAATACATAATTGTATGGGTCCATTATAAGTAGAGACTGACTAACAGCAGCAATTGTAATTTTTACTTTTATTTTCCTTTTATTTGGCAATGTTTATCACAATATGCATAACACTCACTTTTTTATATTTTTGTAACCATTTTTTTATGCTGTTATAAAATCTAAAGAGGTTTGAATACCAGAATTTTAATATAATAATAAGCCGTCTCATTCTAACTTCTGTGTCAGAGCCAGAAGCCCAATTTGGCTGTTTTTTTAGCTTATAACTTACAGTAGGTAAGACAGCAATAAAACTTCTGCAATTTTTATTGCTAGTCTAATCCTCGATTAAGATTTCGAAGAAGCAGCACACAAACTGTATAAGAGCTAAAACTAGAGTTATAATGTCTGTATAAGCTCTTATACAGCTTTTGTGCTACTTAAGATATTCCCATAGTGGTCTAGTAATCAAATTGACTGCACATATGAGAGGTTATGATTTACAAATATCTTGGCTCCGATTGAGGGAGTGGTTATCTGGTTCAGAGAACACGAGATGTGTGAACAAGGATGTGGAGCGGAACAAAAACTCTATTGTTTTCGTGCAAATTACATTTCAGACGAACAATGGTAATCTTTGCAAGTGGCTGTTTGCTATGTTTAGCTGTAAAACAGTTTATGAATACCTTTTCGCACATGAATTTTATTATTTCGGCTATTTTTAGATCTCCAAATGGACTGCTATGTTATTCTGTTAAAACAACGTCATTCAGTTCTACTCAGTCGATGAATATCCGGCGAATTTACATCGTCCGTCAAGGTGGGTAAATGACATTCAATTGCCTGCACTTTCATTTAGTCGCTAGTTTGACAGCTGGTCGTCTGTGAAACCAGCGACTAAATGAATGTGCAGGCAGTTGAATGTCATTTACTCACTTTGACGGACGATGTAAATTTGCCGGCTATTCATCGACTGAGTAGAACTGGTTGACGTTTGTGTTAACAGAATAACATAGCTGGTATTTTGTGCAATTGTCTTTCTTATAAATTCAGTTCGTATAGAGGAAGCACGTTAGCTCACGATGTTAAAATAAATATCAGGTCAGGGGACATTCCAAACTAACCGCGGCTTATACTCGTACTAAATAATAAAAAAATCCAGCCTATATACGTCCCACTGCTGGGCACAGGCCTCCGCTCACAATGAGAGGGTTTGGGCTATAGTTCCCACGCGGGCCCAGTGCGGATTGGGAACTTCGCTCGCACACACCGTCAAATTTCTTTGCAGGTGTGTGCAGGTTTCCTCACGATGTTTTCCTTTACCGAAAAGCTCATGGTAAATTTATAAATTGTATTTCGCAATAAATTCCGAAAGACTTAGAGGTGCGAGCGCGGGTTCGAACCCTCGACCCTCTGCTTAAGAGTCGGCAGGTCAAACCATTAGGCTACCACGGCTTCTTTCTCGTACTATATGTAGGTACCTACTAGGTAATTATAAATATAGTTATATTGAGAAATACAAAAATAATTACATAGAAGACGTCTATGACTCAGAAACGAATACTCGCGGTCGTCACATAAATATTTGTCCATACCGGGAATCAAAGATGGGACCGCTAGCTTCGTAGGCAGGGTTACTACCAACTTACCCGGTAGTGACCCTGACTACCTACTACTGTTATACCTTTACTTTAAGATAGAAAAAATAATTGGGAATATGTATGTTTTTTTTTTTATCGCATTTCTTAATAAAAAAGTGAAATTAAAATTAAAATTTGACACAAAATACGGATAATAGGTATAAGCATTTAAAACTACTAATTAGACAGAGATCCGATGAGACCAGGTTAATGACACCTCAAGCTAGGCCACCGAATCAGTGTCAATATAGTATGGATAAATATTATTTCCAACCGCAGCATTTACTATCACAGTGCGTAGTATAGGAAAACCGTTCGCCTTTGACAAAAGACGCCGGCGCTTTTGCCATTTTTTTCTGAAACGGTAAAAAATTGGTAATTTGGTAGCATTTATTACAATATCATATAATTTCTACAACGCTTTTACTACCATTCGATTTAATATGAAGTTAACCTTAAGACAATTCGACGAAAGTCGCATTTAGAATAACGGAACTGTCTCTACTTACGAATAACTATTGGAAAGATATGCTAAGGACAGAGTTGTTAATGGCATTTAACGCCAAATAAATCCAATCGAATATCACTCTACTGAAAGTTGCATTAGATTTAAAATGGAACAGTTTTTACCTGGACTTATTTTCCTTCTGAAATTTTACTGTTCTGTTTTTGTATGACTAATGCCAATATACTTTTTGTCTGTTCTTCTAAAGTATCTCGAATTGGTAATATTGAGCTCACCGTTGTAATAATTAAGTACATGTAATTACTTTATCGGATAATAACAATCTTGTAAAAATATGCGGTAATTGATTTTTTTCTTGATATTTTTTCCTTTTTAGGGTAGATGACCAGAGCAGAGAGTTCATAAGTTCATAACCTATTTAAGATATGCCATATCTTAAATAAGTAGGTTATTAACTCACTGATATGGTGTTTAGGTAGACTACAGAATCATAGATTTTTGGACTTTTTATCAGTTTGTTTGTTCGCGCTTTACGCAAAAACTGCTGATCCGATTTTGATAAAACTTATTTGTTTTGAAAGCTTATAATTATATTTAAAGGCTACCGAAAAACTGCGGTAAGACAACAGGTGTATGGCTAACATACAGGCATTCCATCTCAGGACTCATCAATACATGTACTGTTACATGTAGTTCATCATTGGAACTTACAATGTAAGTAATGGTTATTCAAAAACTATTTCAACTGACCCATGTCAATTTCCAATTTAAAAAATATGATTTCCTCATTTATTTCTGGCCTTGACATGAGATATTGTGCAAAATAGTACAATCGGCATCAAAACTTTGTCTCAAAAATGTTTATTTTTCTTTACAGAAACTTGCTTCGGCGTGAAGTTCGATTACTGAAATAATTACCCAGTAAACGATTCAAACGTAAAACTGTGACTATTAAACAGATGTTTCCTTAATTAAATGAATCAGCAATTTAATAATATCATTTCTATCGTTAATGTTTATGTATCAGAAAAAAAAATCCTGAATATACTAATTAAATTGTGTAAAGTCCACTATGGTATTTCCCTTTTAAGTATATTTTTAAGTTACTACAGCACAATTGCTACAAAACTTTTATAGTATTTTCAACCTTTTTTACAACTACATACAGTCTAATGTAGTTTAGCTATTGACTCGCAGTTACGTCCTTTTGCGGTAAAATAGTACTTAATTTGTTTGCGAATAAAGATCTCCATGTGTAATTATTACAGAGATGTTTTAGTTAATTAAAATTTCACCCTATTGCAAAGAGCGTTAAGTTGTTAATCATTACGGCAATGTAAAGCGATTTAATATCTTCCTGTAAAATTTGCCCAGGGAATTACACAGGAATTTATTTCGTCATTTAATTTCTAAGAATAGAGTGACGAGTTATCTTTACCCACAAAATTTACTAATTATTTAAAATAAAAAAACCGGTCAAGTGCGAGTCGGACTCGCGCACCGAGGGTTCCGTATTTAAGTCCGTACTTCAAAAATATACCTTTTTAACGCCCGACGCAAAAAGAGGGGTGTTATAAATTTGACATGTGTATCTGTGTATCTGTCTGTGGCATGTGGATGGACCGATTTTGATTTAGTTTTCTTTTGATAGAAAGGTGATTTAATCGAGAGTGTTCTTAGCTTGGTTTGATGAAAATAAGCCGTTTAAAAGTTATGAGCTCTGAAAGCGATTTTGTCAGGAGTGTTTAATACTTGAAATCTTGTAGTGACGGTGTCGGTCCTGAGACCTACGCACGTGCTCGGAGCCCGTTTGTCTTAGTCGGACGTGACGACGCTTGAATCAAAATATTACTAGGGTACTGACATAAGCTTTAAGGGCCATATTATATATTTACTTTTTAGTGTTTTATTTTTAAGTTTTTATATATGTACTTTAAATTCGTATACGATAAGGTCTATTTTGAGTTGTCTAAATTGAACACAAATTTTCAAAGTTTTTTTGTCAAGTTCTTGAAAACTATAAATAATAGCTATTTGTACCTAAACAAAAATCTGTCAATTACACACAGAGACAGGACCGAAGTCGGCGTTCATCATTTTAAATCTTCATCTTCATCTTTTTAGCTGGGAGGTTAAGCACGAGATCAAATTTGACAGGTGCTAGGGAAATGAATACATCTACTTTTTCCATATTCTAACGTAAGATTAAGGTTTAAAATAAAAGTTTCTCGTCTTGACTTTTATTACCTTTTTTTACTAGGCAATTATTTGCGATTTTCACAGTTTTATAGAGATTTTATCAAGACGGGACACTTTTATTTTAAACCTTAAGCGTTAAGTCTTACGTTAGAATATGGAATAGATGTATCATTTCCCTAGCACCTGTCAAATTTTATCTCTTGCACGCATGCTAGGGGGCCAGTGGGAAGTAAGTCTGGCCATACCATGAAGATTCCTGTTTTCGACTTTCGACACATACATTCAGTCAACAAAGTATCGGGAATGGATGATTTGTTTATGGTTCCAAATTCAAATTTTTGTTTTTTTTGTTGTTGTTAGATTGGCACAACTGTTTTCTATTTTGGCGCGGAGTTTGAGTTGCATCTGTTATTTATATTAAATACAGTGCTGTTTTTAGTTATATCATATCTAGTGTGTATTGCGAATTTCATAATGGACAAAAACATTGAACAAAGAGTTTGTCTTAAATTTTGCATCGCCAATGGAATTTCGTGTTCGGAGTCACTGAAAATGTTACAGAAGGCTTACGGTGATTCGACTTTATCAAAAACACGTGTTTATGAGTGGTACAAAGCGTTCAAAAGCGGTCGAGATGTGATGGAAGATTTGCCTCGCTCTGGTAGGCCATCAACGTCTGCAACTGAAGTTAACATCGCAAAAGTGAAGGAAATAGTGACTGAAAATCCTCATTCAACTTTGAGAGAGATAGCCGCCGAACTTTCTGTATCTCACGAGTCGATCCGTACTATTTTAACTAATCATTTGGGTATGAAACATGTTACCGCTCGGCTAGTCCCAAAAGACCTGAATTTTCTCCAAAAACTCAATCGCATGAGAGTCGCTGAGGACATGCTAGAACGAGTCAATTCCGACCCAACATTCATGAAACGCATTGTTACTGGTGACGAGACGTGGGTTTACGAGTTTGACATGCAAACTAGTCAACAAGCTTCGGAGTGGCGCCTTCCAACTGAACCGAAACCGAAGAAACCACGCCAAAGTCGATCAAAAGTCAAAGTCATGTTGACTGTTTTCTTTGACTATCGCGGTGTTGTGCACTCGGAATTCTTGCCGGAAGGTCAAACGGTAAATAAAGAATATTATTTGAGCGTTATGCGGCATTTAAGAGAGCAAATTCGACGAAAAAGGCCAGATTTGTGGAATGAAAATTCTTGGATTTTGCACCACGATAATGCGCCTTCGCACAAGGCCATCATTGTAAAAGAATTTTTGACCAAACACTCAACAAATACCATCGAGCAACCACCATATTCACCAGATATGGCTCCTGCCGACTTCTTTCTTTTTCCTAAACTCAAATTACCACTTCGTGGCACCCGTTTTCAATCGGTAGAAGACATAAAGGAGAATTCGCGCCGAGAACTGAATTCAATTCCGGAAACAGCGTTTAAAAATGTTTTGATGATTGGATTATTCGTTGGCGTAAGTGTATCGTTTCTGAAGGAGCATAGGTACTTTGAAGGTGATAAAATAAATTTGGATGATTAACAAACAGTTTGTGTATTATTGATCTTTTCCCGGTACTTTCTTGACAGAGTAGTACATAGGTACATACGGATCAAATAAAGAACATCTTTAAGTCACGAGTTGGTTAAAAGAGGGCGTCTTCCCTTATCAGAGTTTTAAAAAGCCGGTCAAGTGCGAGTCGGACTCGCGCAACGAGGGTTCCGCACAAACTTGTAGGCATGTAAATAGTCCGTAAATCACGAAAATACAATATAAACAATGTCCAGTATAAACTGACACGCACTAAGTATGTACTTTCGTACTTAGTGAGTGTCAGGTTATACTGGTAATGTTTTTTATGTGATGTAACTATAAATTAACGGTTTTCGGATTTTTCCTTTACTTGTGCTATAAGATATTGCTTCTTGCCAAATTTTATAATTCTAAGTCAACGAGAAGTACCCTATAGGTTTTGATTCCCTTGAGATTCCCTTAAATATGCGGCATAAACGGCCGTATCTTTTGATTGCGTTGACTTAGATGTTTGAGTTTTTCACTGATCCAAGGGATTGCAGACCTAAGTATTTGATATTAATTTCAACTTGATACCTCCACGCGTTCCTGAGAAAAACGCTTGACAGACTCATAGACAGACAGACAGACGGACAACAAAGTGATCCTATAAGGGTTCCGTTTTTTTCATTTGAGGTACGGAACCTTAAAAAACAACGCTATGTTTTTTAATTGTATTCCGGCCTTTACACAAACGCTTAGGCTATATTGGCCCAACCTTCACAACACCAATGTTTATAAATGAAAAAACCGGTCAAGTGCGAGTCGAAGTCGCGCACCGAGGGTTCCGTATTTAAGTCCGTACTTCAAAAATATACCATTTTATGTACTTTATTTTGTATGCAATTAGGTCAATTTTGACTTGCCTAAATATTAGTACAGAACAGATCTTCAAACTCTTTTGTCGAAAACTATAAATTTTGAACACTTCGTTTTATTTTTGCTTTAAAATATAAGTAATTATCTATAAGTTAATTTTTCGGTTCATAAACTTCGGAGATAAGGGGGGGGACGGCAATTTTTTGAACATTTTTGGTTATAAATAAAAAAGTACGTCACGAAAAATAATAAAAAAAATAGTTTTGAAATGTGCAGATTGAGCCCCTTCATATGACGCCCCATTTGCTATAATCGAATCACTTTCATTTTTAACCCCCCATTCTAGACCCCTGTTCAATTACTTATTTATAAAATTAATTTCATATTTTTGTTACTAAAAACAGATGCGGGCAAGGAAGTTATACAACTATGCCAAATTTCAAGTTGATAGCTTGAGTAGTTACTGAGAAAAACTGATGTGACAGACAGACAGACAACGAAGTCTCACCATAAGGTTCTTTTTTTACCATTTTGGTACGGAACCCTAAAAAGAAACACCTTTATAGTGCTTCTATTTTCTTAATGCCTCTCGGCAAATTTCGTATTTCTATGACAAACGATTGACAAATATGGTATTTCATCACTTTATCGAAACACCTTTCATAGAACGTATCATTTCATCGAAAGCTAATTTCTGCTGAAACCTTATTGTTTTCAGGTTATCTTAAGCATGGGTTACGTAGGTTAGGTTAGGTTAGACCTGTCACCAACAAAAAATTATAACTCATGCACGTGGAAATTAGCTTCCGAAGTTCCGATGAAATTAAATTCGATGAAATGATACGTTCGATGAAAGGTGTTTCGATAAAGTGATAGCTATCCGACAAATATATTTATTTATTTATTTATTTAATCTTTATTGCACAAAAACAAGTACAAATGGCGGACTTAATGCCTAATGGCATTCTCTACCAGTCAACCACGTGTCCAATCGGAAATGTATATAGGTAGTAGGTGCACAGTACAACAGAACTAAACTTACAACATAACATAATTACCTTATAACATATTATAAATAAATATAAATATACATAAATAAATATATATATATATAATATAAATATAAATAACATAACTATAGAACAACAGAGATACTGACAGAATATGATGGGACCTATATATACCTTTTACTTAAGGTCTTGTTCGTGCAAATACTTACGAAGTATTCGCTTGAAAGAAAGCCTGCTAGGGGCTCGTCTAATATCGAGTGGGAGCGCATTCCAGAGACGGATTGCCTGAAGGGCGAAAGAATTTGACATGAAACCAGTACGGTGAAAAGGAATAGTGAGTTTAAGAGAGCGGGAGGAGCGTAGTTCACACCCTGGACGGGGAGTGTCGAAGGTAAATTTACGTTTAAGGTAAAGGGGGGTTGAGGGCTCAAAAAGGATCGAGAAGAGAGTGGACAGAATTCTAAGAGACCTACGATGACGAATGGGAAGCCAGTTAAGCTGACGCCGAAAAGAAGAAATGTGGTCATATTTACGAAGACCAAAAATAAAACGTATGCCACTGTTGAGGAGACGATCTAACCTGTTAAGGGACTCCTGGCTGAGGTTAGTGGTGCACACATCAGCATAATCGATAAGAGGCAGCACAAGCGCCTGAACAAGTAATTTCTTGGTACTTACTGGGAGAAAGTTCTTATACCGATATAGAGCGCGGAGAGTACCAGTCACCTTGCGACTCACCTCGGAGAGCTGTCCATCCCACGAGAGACAGGAGTCAACGATAAGGCCGAGATTCTTAACCTGCTTAGACAGTGAGATTACAGCACCATCAAAGGAGATCGGTGCAATAGCGTCACTATCCAACTTCACAAGCTGACGCGGACTTCCCACGATGATGGCCTGACACTTAGCAGGATTGACGGAAATACCGAATCTACGAGACCAGTCTGCAATTTGTTCCAGGTCATCATTAATAAGCGAGATTGCCGTAGAGAGGTTAGAAGTGTCAGCCTGGGCGTATACTTGTAGGTCGTCTGCATACAGATGGTAAGAGCTGCCAAGCTTGGCGGTAATATGATTTATAAATACAGAAAATAAAAGAGGGGAGAGGATTCCACCTTGTGGTACTCCTGTACTAAGGTCACACCAATCCGAAATCGTACGGCCGGCTCGCACTGCTTGAACACGACCAGAAAGGTAAGAGGAGAACCACTTGATCGCTTCCGAGGAAACCCCCAGATGAATGAGCGTTGCAAGAAGAAGGTCGTGATCTACGGCGTTAAAGGCATTTGAGAAGTCTACGAGCACCATGACAGTTACCTGCATCGACTCCATACCCTGTCTTATATCTTCGACAACGTTGAGTAGGGCAGTAGTCGTGCTGTGCCCTGGGCGAAAACCTGACTGATATGAAGATAGAAGCGAGTTTCGAAAAATGAATGAGGAAATATACTATCAGCAGAGAGTGTAAGTCAGCCGAGGGGCAAAAAAAATACACTATGTTCTGTTTACGTCAACCAATCTGATGTAGGGTCGGACAGGATCCCCATGAGCACCCTGATATCATATGGGTTCCGATTAGCTGCTGCAAACAGACTCCCACAAGGCTGTTTTTATAAAGAATACTGGAAATTATTCCGAAGTGATAATAAAGATGATTCACACTAATAATATTATAAATGCGAATGTTCGTTTGTGGGTATGTTTGTAACTCCTTCACACTGAAACTCCTTCACACTGGAAAGATTTGGATGAAATTTGTTACTAAGATAGCTTTTACCCTGAATTAACACATAGATAACTTTTTATCCTGAAAAAACACTTCCCGTGAGAGGTGTACGCAGACGAAGTCGCGGGCAGAAGCTAGTAAATAGTTTTCGCTGGCATCAACAACACAATTTTGTACGCTCTTGCAAATTGTATCACAAACCAATATTCTAATAACAGGAAATATTAAGAATTCAAAGAAGGTAATAATTAACTCGCTTATCTTAGAAATATAGTTACCAGCAACAAAAAACATTCTCACAAGAACAAACAAAATAATCTGAATTCGTGCCAAACTCTGACCTCTTATCAGAGTTCAACTGATAAACGCAGAAAATACTCTGTAACCAGCCATTTGTAAATTCGCTTTCGACCGACATGGCCACTTTATTGTGTTTGCTGGTCGTCCTCTTGCCTTCGATCCTGGCGCAATGTGACATCGAACATGCAAGCCCATTCTTCAGTCGAGCTGTCAGCGAGTTTTCCAACGGTCTAATGAAGAGACTCTCCCAAGATGTAAACACTGAAAACCACTTCGTAACATCACCGCTATCACTTTGGACCCTTATCTCAACCATATCCTTAGGAGCTGATGACCCAACTCTAACAGAAATCCAGCAAGTCCTCCGCCTTCACCCTCATAAGTGTTTCAACAACAGATTCTTTGAAATCGTCCGAGGAATCACTAATACCAGCGATGAAACTATTCTGGAAAGGAGTTCTACGGCCTTCATAGACAGATCGATGTTGGTTCATGAAGCATTTCAAAGGAAACTAACAGCGACTGGCGTATGTGATATTATGATATTACCTTTTGATAATTTTCTGACAGTGTCTACAACAATCAATGACTATGTCAGCAGAGCCACTCACAATACTATCCAGGAAATCGTTTCACCATCTGACCTGGAAAGAGTGTTTTTGATTTTAATCGACGCTATATATTTCAAAGGTAAGTGGCAGATTCCTTTCGACCCATCAGAGACGGAATTGAGCGCGTTCTACGATGAATCCAGTAATCCCGCCGGAGATGTGAACATGATGTATAAGATGGGCAAGTTTAACGCAGCACCGTTCGACCAAATTCAAGCGAAAGTACTAGAACTTCCTTATGGCAATGGTGAACGCTTCTCCATGCTGGTATTCCTGCCTTACACTGACGTCAGTATCGGCACTGTTATAGACCTCTTAGACACAGTGAGCCTTAGATCCATATTCTATATCTTCAAGCGGTTTACTCCTGAGACGGTGCATGTGGAGCTCCCAAGGTTCAAGATTACTTCAGGCTTGGATAACCTCAAAGAGCTGTTGATAGATATGGGACTGCAGACCATGTTTGATAGCAATGCAGCACAGTTCTCTCAGATATCTGACTACAATTTGTACATATCTAACGTTCTGCAGAAGGCTGATATTGAAGTGACTGAAGAGGGTACCCTAGCTGCAGCAGCGAGCGGAGCGGAGTTCGCATCCAGGACTTTGCCGGATCAGTTCATAGTGAATAAGCCGTTCGTGTACATGATTGTGGATAAGTCGACTTATGTTCCGCTGTTTGCTGGCGCCTACTCCAAGCCCAGCAGCTTTTAAACAAAAGTTTTTTTTTTTAACTTTTCTATGTATTGTTTTGTATGTTTGTTAGTCCTTCACACCGAAACGGCTGCATGCGGATATGGATGAGAAATGGAGATACCTTATACTCTGAATTAACACGGCTACCTTTTATCTCGAACAAAACAGTGTTCCCGTTAGATAGTCAACGCGGAGGAATTTGCAGGCAGAAGTCAGTCAACTATATTTCTTTTAAGTGTCACATTCTACCCATTTTTAGGGTTCCGTACCCAAAGGGTGCCGGGAACCCTATTACTAAACATCTCTGTCTGTCCGTCCGTCCGTTTGTCAGCGGGTGTATCTCATGAACCGTAATACGCAGACAGTTGAAATTTTCACAGAGTGTGTATTTCTATTGCCGCTAAAACAATAAATAATAAAAATTAAATGAAATAAAAAAATTAAATCCCATACAAGATTTTTTTTAAACGGTATTAGGTACATATTAAGCGTCAAATTTGGTGTGATTATAGTGAAAACCCTAAAGAAAAAGAACAAATAATGAAAACCCGCCCAGGGCGAGTTGAGCGGTACGGAACCCCCAGTGCGCGAGTCCGATTTGCACTTGATCGATTTTTATGTGTGTATCTGTAGTAGGTATGGCCTTATCTTGTAGAGTTACTACTCGTATAATGCGCCGGCGCATATATCTCAAAGGCTATCTTTAAAACAACATTGGCAGCACTAGAACCGTCCCGAATGCCAAGTACGATAGGATCGTTTGGCCTTAACACAAAATGGTCATGGACTTTCATTGTTAAGATAACAAGGAACTTTGTCGCAGAAATATGATTACCTTAAAAACCAGTAGGTACCTAAAACACCGGTTCAATACCGGTATTTACCCGGTTCTCTTCATTTCGGTTCCAGAGCAGTTAAAAAAAATACCCGTAGTTGGTGGCAAGAATCATGTGACATTGCTATTGTGTAAACCTACTTACTATTCTACGTCTCTGAGTGCGGCAGTAAGCCATTAAATAAATAAACACGTAAATATTACTGAGTACTGACTATTGGCGGCACTGATACGAAGGTATCGGCACCAGGGACCGGAACCGCTTAGCATTAAAAGGGTTTTCGATAGGGTATTTGATAGAGTGGTTTTTACAAACCCGAAGGATGCGCTAAGCCTATCGTCAACTTAGTCCAATAAAGGGTAACCAAACGATGCAGTTAATTCGACCAAGCGCTAACCCAGTCCCAATACCCTATCAACTGTTTCCCTTTTTAAACTGATTCGTTCGGTTTTAATCTCTATGCGCAAGTGTTTCGACTTATTAATGCACTACCGAACAATTGAATGGGTTGCGGCTAGGCAGAGATCGCCCAAATGCGTAAAAAAGAGAGAGGCCATCAATAGGGTAATACCCACCTTATGCTAAGCGGTTAACTAGTTCAAAAGGGTTCCCCTAACGTTAAGGTAACTCAATCATAGGGTAACTACATCGATTGGGTATCCAATGATAGGGTAACCCTATCGATAGGGTTAATCAAATTAAGGGGTTTTCCGATCCCTGATCGGCACCGCGTTTAGTACCGGTTCCTGGTTCAAGGTCACGATGCCGGTTGCTAAAAATACCGGTGTTTCAATCCCTTATACAAACGAGTTAAAATTAGACAATTAGACATTAGCCACGTACAGTGGAGGATAGAAAGATGTTTACTCTTTTGGACCTTATTACAATGGAATAAGGTGAAAAAGTGTAAACATCTTTCTGTCCTCGACTGTACAACATGTCGCACGTTAAATCCAACAGTGACATTAAAGTAGGTACAGTAAAATTTAAATTTGAAGTAACCTTATCCTATCCTATCCTTGTTTTGAATATATATCCTTGGTTTGAATACCCTTTACCCAAGGCGGACAACAAAGTCATCTTATTAAGGGTTCTGCTTTTTAGCATTTTGTACGGAACTCTAAATAACCTAACCTAACCGAGTTAAAAAAAACCCGATATCAGCGGCTAAAACACCTCTGAGCAATAAGCAAAAACTTCAACGGGCTCCGGGCACACATTTTCACTGGAGGAGCTTCGTCACTATAAATATTAAAAAAACTCCCGACAAATCGGGATCAGAGGGCCTAGTGTAAGTTTTGCAACGATTTTTACGTCTCGATCGCGTTTGCGTTTAGTCTTAATTAGTATGGAAGTGTGACAGCGCCCCAAGCGGCGCGTATTCGAAACATTTGACAGTTCCATACAAAGTGACACTTTTACGCAAACGCGATCGAGACGTAAAAAACGTTGCAAAACTTACACTAGGCCCTCAGAGCCCAAAACTTTTCATCAAACCAAGCTAAGAACACTCTCGATTAAGTCACCTTTCTAATAAAAAAAACTAAATCAAAATCGATCCATCGTTTAGGAGTTACAATGCCACACAGAGATACCATACACAAATACACACAGAAACACAATTCAAACCTATAACACCCCTCCTTTTTGGGTCGGGGGTTAAAAAGACAATGACGTATTCCAATTCGTAAGTCTATTATTAAGTACGTGTATTATCTGATCGGCCTTCGAATATACAATCGAGTCGCACAGTAGATAGGTACTTCTGACATATCTAACCATTTTTTTGAATCTGACGCCACTGCCATGTTTAGTCTTTATCAAAATTCTGGCCAAGTGTCAAACTAATTCGCGAACAAGAGGGTTCCGTCATAATTTTATAGATACACCACATTTTATAGATTCAATTAAGACGTCTGGATTATCAAAAATAATACTTATCTCAAAAAAAAGGGTTAAATAAAGACCGACCTCTTAGGAATTGCCTATTTAGTGCCTAGGTAATACGTACATAAAATATATCCAAGCCGGTGTAAAGTAGGTATACCTACATAATAGCAATACACATGAGTCTTGCCACGTATAAGCACTAAAATAGGCAATTTCTAGGAGGCCGGTCTTTATTTAACCCTTTTCAGTGGGTTTTTGAAGACTGCTTTATTTTATTTGTTAATTTCTTTCACTTTTTAGTTATGCACCTAATATTAATGTGATAAACTAAAGCACATTAAGAAACAATTAGCCTAATACAAATTTCTCAAAACCCTTAACAAAATGTCGCTGTCCAAGATGCAGGGCCGTTAATCATTGAGAAGTTCTCCCGGTACTTCACCATCAGTTGCACTTCATCCATCACACGCATTAGAGTTTATAAGTAGCTTCATATGCTTAATAAAGAAATCTCATGTAACTTTAACTTTTGGTAGTGTGGTGAAGCTCATAACTTAATAAAAAAAATTAAGGTTCAAAGCAGTAGATCTCTCACTATAACATACGGAACCCTAGATGCAATTAAATGGCAACACTGCGTAATTGCCAATTATAAATATTAAACACACAACAGGGTACCTATTAAAAGTTTTATGTCGGCATTAAATAACTAAATAACTAATAATCAATGGGGTGACTTCAAGTCGTTAATTTTATTGTCATCAGAACTTTATGTGATTCAATTTACATGAACAGTCCAGTTGCGAAGTCTTTTGTATGTTTCTCTTTAATAATAACTTTATGTTACATCGTAACCCGAAGACTTGGAAATAAGCTAAATGAATAGCGGACTTTACACAGGCGTTATATCGCGTGTGAAACAGGTAATCGTGTCGAAAGGGGAACGGATTGACCGCGCGATGAGCTCAGCAGTAGTGCGCGCAACCGCGTGCAATCGCGTAGTTCGAGGTTGCCTTTACACGTAAAATTCTTTCGCGCACGCTACAAGACGACGGACATACGCACGTGGAATAAAAAATTAATAAGTAGTTGAGTTACTGTAACGTCGCACGTACATGTTTTAATATTACAACTAAATTTAATATATTTTTTACAAATTTAATTCAAATTTAATATATTATTTTCAAATTAAATTCAATATTTACTTTAAATGATTAAATTTTATTTTTACATCTAATGAAAACTTATTTATACAATAATTAAATTGTTAATTATAATCAACTTGTTTTATATTATTCTACTTTATGTGATTTTAAAATACTGAATACAACATAAATAATAACTAAACAAATGCGCTTAGCTTTTAACACTTTACTACGCGGCTGCCCTAGCAAGCACCAACGAAAACGAGTCTTTTCCGTGCCTCTAGAAAATTAAGTGCGAAGACTATAAAAACAAAGACCTTAAAGGGGTAATTCTCCGAGCGTTTCAGCCGCTCTCATTCCTGTAGATTAGGATAGCATTTTCAGTTATTTTGTCGAAGTCAGGGCACTCTACCTACAAGATAACTGAAAATAGCATCTAAAGCTACAGGAATTTCGACATAAATGCGACCAGGGGAATGAGAGCGGTTGAAACGCTTTAAGAATTACCCAAAGAGGAAGCTTATAAAAAAATTGTTGACTATATGTTAAAGAAAAAGGTTTTCCCAATGCCAATCCAAATTTTGTAGTGAAAAAATTTCAAAGTTCCGGAAGGAACTCAAGAAAATTGTAGACAGCTTTCTTCTTTTTGAGTTAACTAACACCAACGAACATGATAACTTGCGCCATGATATTTCTTCTATCCATTTTTCACCGCAACACTACTAGTAAAACTGCGTTACTTCAGTAAAACTGTGTGAACTGCACACGCTCCAACACACGCCACTTTCGCGGGGTCTATCACGCACGATTAGCTTTTACACGTTCGCTCTTTCCGTTTTAACAAAAACTGATACGAGTAATCGCGCGCGAAAGAACGTTAGCCTTAACAACTTCAAAAACATAATCGCGCACGATTGTGCGTACAGGCTTACCGACACGCAATCCTGTACGCTCCTGAGAACGCGCGATCTAGAACGCCTGTGTAAAGTCCGCTATTGTCTTAGACAACACATCTATTATTCGGCGACGAATTATCACCCAGCAAGTTTAAGTTGTCCCGTCATCATCAACATTTTAGTGTGTGTATTTTTAATTTTGTAGCACGTATGTTCGACGAATCAGCTCATCCAAAGTGGCACCTAATCGTGTCTAAGGGTGCCACGGGCAATTTTTCTCAGCAATTTTAAACCGGCAATTTATGGGCGTCTCGTTCTAGGTATATCACGGAAGTTTGAGGGAGACAGCTAATGTTGACGGGCAATTATTGCTCAAAAAATTGCCCGTTTAAGTGCACCCTAATGTGCCTACGAGCGCGGGGGGTGGATTCCAATATATTGACGAAATCAATGACACCTACCAGCAACTTCTGATGTAAATAGAAGCAGAACCGGGGGTAGTTTATGTTAGCATCAGAAGTTGCTGAAGGTGTCAATGATTTCGTCAATATATTAAAAACGGTGATGACGGTGGTTGAAACGCCAGGAAACCCACCCGGGGACAACTTTACTTTGGCGGTATTACAACGTGGACCAATTGAAGCCTTAAGAGGACTGTCAACCAACTGCAAAATCTAGCGATAACGTTTTCCACCCCCTAAACGTTAACCGAATTCGACCAATTTTTGATATATGGTCAGTCGGAACAAAAACTATCTCAGTACGTTTCGTTTTTTAAAATATTTATTAGTTATAAAGATATTATGGCCAAATATACTTTTGTATGAAAACAATAAAACGTGAATAAATCGAAATGTGTTACTAATACTGAAAAAAAACGGAACGTACGGACATAGTTTTTGTTCCGACTGACCACATCACAAAAATTGGTCGAAATCGGTTAAAATTTGGGAGGTGGAAAACGTTATCGCCGTTTGTATGGAAAGCCGTCACATGGCTTGTGACCATTACAAAAAACTGGTCAAGTGCGAATTGCACTCGCCCACCGAGGACCCACATTTAAGATTAATAAGGGTTTCTTTTTACCATTTTGGTACGGAACCCTAAAAACTAGTGTCGGGTTCAACGAGTGAATGAATTATGTATGCAATTGCAATAAATGTCCAAATTGACTTGCCTAAATATTTTCTCTAAAAACGTTTATTTTTGATAACTTAATTTAATTTTTCCCGAAAGTTTTTATATACTCGTAATAGTAAAAGTAGTAGCTGTGAAACGTTTTAATTTCATTTAAAACTATTAAGCAGATAAACCCCCCGACAAAATCCTTTACGGGCCCTCCAGCATGCATGCATGAGAAAATTTGACAGATGCTAGGGAAATGAATACATCTATTCCATATTCTAACGTAAAACTTAACGCTTAAGTTTTAAAATAAAACTCGTCTTGATAAAATCGCTATAAAAATGTGAAAATCGCAATAGTCGCTTAGTAATAAAAGGTAATAAAAGTCAGGACGAGACACTTTTATTTTAAACCTTAAGCGTTAAGTCTTACGTCACCTGTCAAATTTCATCTCGTTCATGCATGTTAAGACCGCAGGAAAGCAGTAAATTATCTATTTTCTTGAGTCTATTTTAGAGCGCTTTAAATTGTACTGTGAGTCTGCGACGCAGTCACCTAACATATGACAATGACCTTGAGTAATGCAAATATTATCGTGCTCCATGTTCTTTGTATTTAGGTACAATGTTTTGTTTCAAAATAATGTGTTAAAAAAGGCTGTTCATTTTTTGCGGCGCTTCTTTTCAACAGTAATCTTTCGAAAGCACTGACTGTTAGATTTTGACATGAAAAAGTGCCTGTGTGGCATACTTAGTAGATAATAGTTTGTTATGCAAGGCTGCAAAGTTGTTGTGTGTTGAAGGACTCTAAAATTGAACCACGAGCCTAGCGGTAAAACACTTGGCGTTGGAAAAACAATTCACGAGCGTCACATCAGTTGTGGCCGTGCTCGCACAGCGGCCCCTCCGCGCACAGCACCAGCATTACTTTCCACGCTAGCGGTTAAAGTGGACTTTTGCGCGCAAAGTTTGACCGACAAAGAAAGCTAGTAGTGAGTGAAAACATTTTTATCTTTATCATCTGGCTGGTATTGCTATTTTTGGGGAAATAATAGATAACTTACCTTGTGGCTTTTTAAATTGCCTTGAGGGAATTAGATACATTGTTCTGGTAACATTAAAAATTTACATTGACAGCTTGTCAATTCAAAACGTCACAATCACATCACAACAACAAATGTGGTCATTCAAATCGAAAGGGACCTTATTGCAGCAGGTGGTTACGCCTTTTTTCACACGGCTGTTATACTAATGACAAGGCAATGAAAACTATAACAGTGTAAGCGCCCGCCACCATAAGGGCACTTTCGATTTCGATGACCACAAATAACAAGTGGTATCTATTTGAAGGCAAAAGATAAAATTGTTTGATCACTTGTGTCAATTATTGTGATAAACTTGTTTGTGTCCATTGTTAGAGGAATAATTTTATTAGTCATCTGATAATATTTTTAAAATAATATTTAGTCTTGCTTGTGCATCTGGTTCGAGACATTCGTGCAACTTGCGAATTTAAAGGAAAACTTTAAAACTAACAAAGTTTAAGTTTATTTCTTAACTTGTTTATTGTTAATACTTATAAGTTAAAATGGATTTTCAAAACCCGTTTGTGCCAACCGTGAGATCTTTTAAAGTATTGCCAAAGAAGTAAGTAAAATTTAATTACTATGTACGAAGATTGATTTGCTAAGAATTACGTTACTTTTACCTGAATTAGCTACTTATAGTGGTGGGTTTCGTTTGTTTTGGAATAAAAACACTGCTCAAAAAACAGTCTACTTAAGTAATAACCTAGGTACTCTTACATTGTCTAGATTGTCAATTATTTACTTTATTTTTGTTCATTTTTCTGATTTTTTTAAGACCAATGGGATAAATTACTTAATTATTTATTTATACTGTTATTTCCAGGGTATTCGCAGAATTACCACAAACATACACTTTGTCCGATGAGCAAAAGAAGTATTTGGCAGATAATGGATTTTTAGTGATAAAGGAACTTATTGATTTACCTACGCTGTACAGTTTCAAGTAAGTAACATTTGTATTTGTTGTAGCATAGAGGCAATCCATCGTAGACTCGGTAGTCCTCATAGTTGGCAACATGTTGGAAGTCTTAGGATTACAGTCCTGAAATTGGAAATATCTATAGGTCTCAGTGCCCACTTACCATCAAGGGGCCTTCATCCCCGTTTTCCTATTTCATGCCATATAAGAAAGTAAGTTTGTGTAGTGTTTCAGTAGGTGTAGGTACATTAATTAGTAAGTTTGATATCTGCCGTTGAGACTTTTTTATTAAAGTTTATGTAACAATTATATGTAATTATATTTATGACGTCATAACGTAGCTAACTGGGATGCCTAGAACTTTCCATCACTATTGTCAACAGAAAGCGTTTCTCTCTGATCTGCAAAGGCGTTGTGGACAAAGGCAACATGTTTGTGGTCAACGAACCCTCCTTGCTGAAAGCCGGTGCAACCGGGGAGGACCTTGTCAACAAAGTAAGAAATCTAAATGTCCAGAGAGCGGGATTCAAATAGCAAAAATATAAATGCCATTGGCTTAGAATAGAACATTATTTGTGTTGTCGACATTTCCAGTTATCGTTATTCGTAAGATCTTAGAAACACATTCGGCTTCAAGTTTTTCGTTGATTACTTATTAAAATTTCGGATTAGGTACATACATACTTTCTAATGTTCCCAAAGACCTTTAGAGAGCTCACAGAATGTGTCTAATATCAGTTTTTGCTTTTGTGTTTAAAATCTAGTAATTGTTAGTAACAATATGTGAAGCAAAATAACGATAACATGTGATGACACACTTAAGGAATGCATTTTTAACCGACTTCAAAACAGGAGGAGGTTCTCTGTTTGATTGTATGTATGTTTTTGTAAGCGCAAGTGCCTGCAACTGATATGACTTCCTTTGGCAAATTTAATATTTGAGTATTCCTGGTTAATTTGTGCCTGATATTTATCTATTTCAACAGTTGCAAGACATCCACCACGACGAGGTTTTCGCCAACTATATGGAA
The DNA here is from genome assembly GCA_963241965.1 of Tortrix viridana. Classification (NCBI taxonomy): domain Eukaryota; kingdom Metazoa; phylum Arthropoda; class Insecta; order Lepidoptera; family Tortricidae; genus Tortrix; species Tortrix viridana. Next base: position 613,228 of record OY725195.1, on the reverse strand, counting down.
TACCCTCGGCTTCTAGATGTCGTCTCGCAGATCATCGGCGAGGACATATCCGTGATTCACAGGTTTGTTTTATTGAAAATCAATTAATCTTGAACTTTATTATCGATGGACTCTCTTGTTACATTTAATACTAGTTTGTCGCTGCTCCCTCGGGAACTCCTTTTTTTTCAGGATAAAAAGTAGCCATATGCTATTCCATACTATACCTTATCTATATATGTGCCAAATTTCATCTAGTACCGTTCAGCCGTTCTGGCGTGATTGAGAAACAAACATATATCCATCCAAACTCACATTTATAATATTTTAGGATTAGTAATGATTACCTACGCACATAAACATTACATTACTATTATAAACATTATTAAACAAAACCAAGCCAAGTACCGAACTAAGTATTATTTAAGTAGGTAAGTTACTAAAAAACCCCGACAACTGCCTACGAAGCTAGCTGTCCCGGGTTCGATTCCCCGTTAAGGCAAATATTTGTGATGACCGTGAATATTTTGTTCCTGAGCCTTGGATGTTTTGTTGTTTGTTGCATTGTACCCATATTACGAGTATATACAAGCGTAGAACTTAGTTTAGGGGTCAATAGAAATGGCCAAAGATGTCAACAAATTAGTACTGTTTGACACATAACCTCAAAATTTCATCAAGCGTGTTTTTATTTAATAAAACTATAATTAATAGTTCAGACCTTTCTCGATCTTGAAAATCACATGAGTATGGAGTAATAATAGTAAATTGGTTAGTTTCGTTTTGTTTATATCTTTGGCCATTTCCATTGACCCCGATTTTAGGTCAATTTGTGTGACATTGTCCCCTTGTCCCATCGTCCCCTGTGGCCCCTTGTACAATATAATGTACGTACACAATACGGCCATTGGAATAAAGATCCATTACAAAGGAGATAGAGTGGAATTTCTTTTGTTTTTATGACTGACAATTAAATTAGAAAATAGACTCTGTTCTATTTAGATTAGTTTCATATTCCATTAGCAAACTTCATTGTATGGTGGGCCTTAGGAGGTTAATAAATTCTCGAATGAGACCCGTAAGACCAGAGGGCTTATTGCCTAACGCACTCGCGATCGCTTTCATTTTTCACAGTTGAAGGCAAGTCTGCCTACAAAATGAAAACAATTGTTCCACTTTCAAGTCGATCGCGATCGCGAGTACGTTAGGCAATAAGCCCTCTGTTCTCCTATGGTGGGAATTAATTTTCTTTTTTTATTCGTCGACAGCATGTTCATCAACAAACCGCCCGGGAGCGCCCGCCACCCGCCGCATCAGGTATATAGGTTATAGGTTATAGCGGGCTAGTTTTCCGCAACTCGACGACTAAGCGCCTATTTTGCATTAGTGGGTTCGGGGGGTTATTCCTGCCAACCCAGTTCTACCAGGTAGCCTAGCAGACCCTTGATGTTGCCGACGACCTCTGATAGCGACCTCGGTGCCCCGAGGTGACGCGCCCGGTATGTTGCCACCTCCGAGCGTTCCATGATGACGTGGGCTGTAGTTTCTTCTGCCGTCATGCAGGCTCTGCACAGGGGGCTGTCTGTAACACCTAGAGTGTGTAAGTGTTTGTTAAAGAGGGCATGTCCAGTTATTGCCGTATCAGGTAACTGTGGATCTTATTATTTCGGCGAACTAATTATAAAGCCGCGTCTCCTGCGCGCGTTGTGCCTTACTACACAAAAACACCTACACAAAACAATTGTTTATATACACACGTCTTCTGCTCAGGTAGCTAACTGGATGTTTCACAACTGGCTGTTAAAATGGCCTTTCTCTGATTATACTTATAAAATGTAGTATGCTTTCTTTATTCCACTCCATATTTACTTAAAACACTGTGATAGAATAACTTAATAAAAACTGGCAAATAATCAGTGATCGGAATAGGTAGAGTATATTAACCTAAACTTGACGCTTGTTCATTCATGCGTGAGTGAGATGGGAACTCATTATTGAATGAACATGCATCAAGTTTAGGTAAATATACCTATTCCGATCACTGCAAATAATACATGTGCGACGCTTGCGTTTGATATATGAGCAGGGATCGGAAATTCGGTAAGATACGAGTATGTGACGTTCTCAATATAAAGGGACCTTATGGAGGAAGGCGGTTACACTCTTCTTATTCTTGTAACTATACGAATACCATGGTAACAGTTCTAAAAACGGCGTAACCGCCTGCCTCCATAAGGTCCCTTTACATTGAGAACGTCACATATTTACTTAAAGTTGGCAAAAACCCGGCAAAAGTTTGGCAAATATGGAGGCGGCTTCTTAATTCAATTATTTTAATAAAATATGTTCCGGGATTCTGGAATTGCATAAAACGAGAGGTAAAAATACACCAACGATAATGATAATGATACTGATAATTATAATGATAATTAATAATGATTTGCTGCTGATACTTCGTTAGTTGAATGAACCAACGCCGCCAAACTAGGAATTCCCGATCCCTGCATATGAGTATACTCCGCTCCCCGTCGCCCGTGCGAGGCAAAATGTTTTCCGTCAACCATTGTCCAATATTCCAGGATCTCTTCTACCTCCCGTTCCGGCCGGCGGAGTGGCTCACGGCAGCCTGGACGGCCATCGACCACGTGTTCCCGGAGAACGGCTGTCTGTTCGTCGTGCCGGGGTCCCACCTGGATAAAAAGCTGCACGAGCATGGCAACGTGCCGGTAACATTTTAACTTGTCTAAAATAATGTACCGGTCTTTTTATTTAAGACTGATAAAGATAAAGATAAAAGATTTATTCAGTAAGTAGGCCGCACGGGCACTTTTACACGTCAAAATCTACCAGCGCCTCCCAAGAGGAGACCACTGCTGAGTAGAAGCGCCGCAAGAAACTCAACAGTTAATAATTTTTTAAATGAAAAATTACAATGATACTACTTATTGTAGCATTATATAAAACTGTAAAAATAATATTAATTATCTGCGTATAGTTTTGCAGGAAAACATGTCAGAATGATTATGATGATGATTATATACAAGGTGGGCCAAAAGAAATCACCCTATTGGAAGATGCTCTCATTTTTGCAAAGTCGCCAATGTCAAATATGTTTTGACATTTGTGGACTTGACAGATGCAAAATACAAGTGAACAAGCCATGGAGCGATACACTCCCCAAGAACGCGGAATAATCGTGTCTATTTTTTTGCGTAACAATTCAAAAAAAGAGAGTCAAACAACATCGGATGACTTCTTTTGGCCCACCTTGTATATACCACACAAAACAGCTTCGACATGTCTTCCTACATCAACCGTGTCCCCTAGACAAGATACAGCGTTTACATGATTTTTATGAGGTATGTACGAGTAGTAAGCTGTTAAACATTAAACATTCGTTAATTTTCTGGTTTAGGCCAAGCATTTTAGTCCGTTAGATAGTCCTCGACCGTTTTTTACTATACGTTCGACTGTTTTAACTATTTTTTTTAGCCTGTTAGTGTCCCACTGCTGGGCAAAGGCCTCTCCTCCGCCATTCGTCCCTACTGAGCGCATGCGCCCGCCACTCGCTCCGAAACGCGTCCAAGTCATCCCGCCATCTCCTGTTTCATTTTGGTATCTGTGTGTGTTGCCATTCTTTTATAATCTGTAATCTATGTTTTGTTTTTTTTTCTTGTGATCGTCGAATAAATGTATCTATTTCTATTTCCTTATTGGTCTGCCTCTGCTCCGTTGGCTATCTAACTAAATAAATTAAAAAAAATCGCTATATGCGGTTTCTTAAGACGTTTTTAAGCTTTTTAGTCCTACTTGTAGTTTTGACTGTAGGGGATGGGGACACGCAACTCGAGCGAAAATTACACTTTAACTGCCGCACTCAGAGACGTCAATTAAGTTTTAAGTTTCATTAAAATAGCTGCTGTCACTGTCTTTGCTATAGCAATAGAATAAGACGCAGCAACTTTAATGAAACTTAAAACTTAATTGATGTCTCTGAGTGCGGCAGTTAGAGTTAAATATTTAAACGGTCCCCCAAATTGATAAAAAACATACATATAGCCTTGGGAAAAAAGTGTTTGAAATAACGAAAATACGGCTATCACGGGTCATCTTTGACCGGATTATAGTTAGTTAGTTACAAGTGAACCTAATATAAGTGTTAATAAAAACTGGTCAAGTGCGATGCGGGCTCGAGCACTGAGGATTCCGTATTTATTGTTTTTCTATAAGGTTTGTTCTATAATCATACCTTTGAAGCCTATATATTTACGGTAGAACAAATACAAAGAACGTCAAAATATCTCGTTATTTTAGTTTTGAACTTTTTTATTATTTGTTAGTAAATCCGCCGCTATATCACATATTCCGCAAAAAAAATCAACGGGCTATCTTTTACGGTTCATAAGATACAGCTCTTTTAATTTACGGACGGACGGACAGCGTAAGCTTAGTAAGAGAGTCCTTTCGAGTACGGAACCCTAAAAATTAATAAAATTAATAAATATCAGGGACAATCTCACACAAAAGATAAAAAAGATAAAAGATATTTATTCAGTAAGTAGGCCGCACGGGCACTTTTACACGTCAAAATCTACCAGCGCTTCCCAAGAGGAGACCACTGCTGAGAAGAAGCGCCGCAAGAAACTCAACAGTTAGTCTTTTTTTTAATAAAAATATAACAATGTCACTACTTATTCTAGCATTATATAAAACTGTAAAAATAATATTAAATATCTGCGTAGTTTTGCAGGAAAACATGTCAGAATGACTACGAGAAAATTTATATATTATATATCACACAAAACAGTTTTGACATGTCTTCCTACATAAACCGTGTCCCCTAGACAAGATACAGCGTTTACATGATTTTACAAATTAACCTAGTCCCAAACTAAGCTCTAGGCTTGTACTATGTGTACTAGGCAATGATATACATACTTATATAGAGAAATACAAACTTAAATATATAGAAAACATCCATGACTCAGGATCAAATACTAATATTGAAATTTGGAATGATATCCAGGACGCGAATCGTCTCTACCACGGCATTTTAGAGGAGAGCGCCGTGGCGCCACAGCGGCGCCGCGTGTTCCTGGAGATGGCGCCGGGCGACACCGTGCTCTTCCACCCGCTGCTCGTGCACGGCTCGGGGCCCAACGTGTCGCAGGTTCCATTCCTTTATTATTTTATTTTTCAGGAAAAAATCTCATACTTGGCCATATTAAAACTAAGCTCTAAGCTTCACTACATATTATAAATGAGTTTTTGTTAAACATTGATGATGAAATAATGTTTCTCTTACTTTCATCAAAAAGGAATAAAATCGATTAATTATATACATCCAGAGTTGATGAAGGCAGCTATAAAATTTTTAGCAATTGGCTATTTGACTAATGTCAAAATAAATTATTTTAACACTACCACAAAATCAAGTTTTCGAAAATAACACGGAAAGACTTAGCTGTCGTTTATTTTTGGAATTTAAACGATTTTTAATTCAACAAAAACTTTATAAAGGAACACTGAAAATTGTGACGTCACATTTTACTGTTATCATACTAACTTCATACTACCGGATCGTTTTGAGGTTTCAATAAAAGTTACTGATTTGACCAGTCAGTCAAATAGCCAATTAACTTTACTAAAAACTCGTCATTTTCATCGAACGTCGCCATTTTGGCAACCACCGCGAGCGGCCAGCGCGACCACACTGCCTCCCGAGCGGCCGTCGCTGGCGTCAGACAGCGATGCAAACAAACCCTACGGCGCGGTGCGGAGCCACCTCACCTCCACAAACCGTGACGTGTTGTCGGCGGCGGCTCCGGGCGGCGCGGCCGTGCTGTCCCGGAGAGATAGGCTTATGAATGATAATTTCCAGAATTACCGCAAGTGCATCTCGTGCCACTACGCGAACAGCGCCAGCGCGTGCGTGGAGCTGGCGGGCTCGGCGCTGGCGCGAGACGTGGCGGCCGCGGCGCGCACGCTCGGGTACGACGCGCTGCCCTACTCGGTGAGTTACGGCTGTTTGATAACAACCCATTTATAGAAAAAAACTGTTATTTTTTTTTATATATGCATTTATTGTTCTACATAGTCACCTTTTACCATTTATTCCACCGATATTCAAGCTTCAATAAGCCATCCAAAAAGTATGATTTATATGAATTATTTTATTTGAAAGTCATTAAAATATACCTCTGTGGTGGCAATGACTTCGTCATTTGATCCAAGCCACCGAACCATTTTTTCAGATGGGGAAACAAAAAAATGGCGTGGGGCCAAATCTGGAGAATAGGGGGGTGAGGCAGCAGTTCGTGGCGTAACTGTGTTCATTTAGCCGCCACAACTCTGGATGTATGAGCTGGTGCGTTTTCGTGATTCATCACGAAAACCCCATTTAAAAACGACTTCAAAAGTGACGACGCGGTTAGCCTAGTTGGTAGTGACCCTGCCTACGAAGCTAGCGGTCCCGGGTTCGAATCCCGGTATGGACAAATATTTGTGATGAGCGCGAGTATTTGTTCCTGAGTCATGGATGTTTTCTATATATTTACTTATGTATTTCTCTATATAAGTATGTATATCGTTGCCTGGTACCCATAGTACAAGCTTAGAGCTTAGTTTGGGACTAGGTCAATTTGTGTGAGATTGTCCCCTCATATTTATTTATTATTTATTATTATTTACTTTTTTCTTTTTTTAATAGGGTCGTTTGCCCTTCAATACAGTGTCAAATATATCCAATAAATTGGCATAGTACTGCCCTGTTACCGTTTTCCCTTTTTCTAAGTACCTATTCGATATATAAAATACCCTGCGAATCCCAAAAAACGGTTGCCATTCCCTTTCCGGCCGATGGGACGGTTTTTGCTCTCATTGAAGCAGGTTCGCCCGGTAAATCCACTGCTTCGACTGTTCTTTCATTTCCGGGGTGTAGTCGGTGAAACCACGTTTCTTCTACGGTCACAAAACGATGCAGAAGCTCCTTCGAGTTTATTTATTTATTTATTCCGAGTTAGTTGGAACACGGCCAAACACTGCTCCGGAGTAGTCAGCCGTTTTGGTCCTCCGTGAGTAAACGCGGCACCCATCTCGCCCATACTTACTTTTATTTCATCACACGTTTTTCTTCCAAAAATGGGAATCGAATTACAGACCGATTGTTCTTTCTCCATTTTAACAAAATAAATTTCACGCTTTCACTGAATCGCTGTCAAATGAGAAAAAAAAACAAAATAATTTTGTTTTTTTTATCTTTTTTCGCATCTGAAAATTTATTTAAAACGGTCGTATACATATTTCGGCCAGTGATATTAATACATTTAGAAAACGGGTACTTATAATCCAGCCCAGGTACGAGCCTGCGCTCCTCTCTAGAAGTCAGTCCCCGCCAGCCTGGATTACATTTATCCAAATCGACCCGCCATCTTCTTTTTGGTCTGCCTCTACTCCGGCAGCTGTTCCGTGGTACCCGGTCGGCTGTGGTTTAGGTCTTGACGTAGATACCTCGTGTGGTTCTCCTACTTACTATTTTTAATTTAAAATAATTTACATATATTGTTGATATTTCAGCATACTTTTTTATTTGTAATGTTTTACTTAGCGTAAGTGTTAATAGTTTTTTTTTATACTTTATTACCTTGTTACCTACAAGTATACTTAAGTATTATTATTGTAGAAAAAATGACCTTCTGGTAGAGCGCTGGGGCGCTTCTCAGCGGTTGGTCTTGTCCGAAGCGCTAGTAGATTCACTAAATGTTACGATGTGTGAAGAGCACGCACGTGGCAAATTTACTGAAGAAATATTTTGATTTTGAATTTTGAATCAGTCCTGATGCATCCGGCAGACACCCAGCCCAGCCAGCCTTTTAAAGCTGGCCATACACACTAGGGTATGCCTGCGCAGTTTTACCTGTACAGTTGAACTGCACAAGTAAACCGGAGCGTGTATGTGACACAACTGTGCAGGTTTCCACGCCTGTACAGGCAACTTGTGTCACATACACGCTCCGGTTTACCTGTGCAGTTCAACTGTACAGGCAAACCTGCGCAGGCATACCCTAGTGTGTATGGCCTGCTTTAGTTTGGCGGTCTTACCCAACATTCCCTAGTTGAACCTAACACAATTTCATTCTAAATAGTTGTTGTAAAACAACTGAACTCAACTAGGTAATCTAAACAATACTAAACCTAAAACGTTTACTGATTTAGCTCATATTTTCTAAAAGTAAATGATAAATTATAGGTAAATTTATATAAATAAAAATCAATTGCCGAATATACGCGCGTCACTTGAGAACGGCTTGACCAATTTGGCTGATTTTTTTTGTTCGTTGTCAGGACAGGGTTTGTATGAAAGATTTTTTTGGATAATTGCACCAGTGCGACGTCGCGACGTCGTCCCGACGCGTCGGGTCAGTCGCTAGTTAAACATGTTTATAATTTAACTTACTCTTTGTTTCCAGGATACTTTCAGATTCAAGAGCAAACATGTTAAAGGAGTGAAGAGTAATCTGTGAACGGATTTTTATACTAATTTAAGAATTTTGAGGTTATATTCATATACATTGGTTATACCTATACACTATTATTTACCAAATATGGGGTTGGTTGGTGCGGATATATTGTGATATTTTTGAAATTAAATTTTTATTTGTAAATGTGTTAGTTATTTATATTTCACACCTATGTAATCCCAGGTCGTTTGATTGTACTTTATTATTTTATTGCAACAGTAAACTTACCGCCGCACTCAGAGGTCAATTAATTTTTAAGCTTTATTAAATTTGCTGCGTCTTATTCTATTGCTATAGCAAAAAAGTGACAGGTGACAGTGGCAACTTTAATCAAACTTATAAGTTAATTGACGTCTGAGTGCGGCCGTTAATGTTGGAGGAATATCAGCGCTGCGATTTTAGACCCTGCACGACCACAAGGCCTCACAATCTAAGTAAAATGTTAAAAGTTCAAATTAGGTTTTTATAATAATAATTTTATTACTCAAAGTCATAATCTTAGAATTTTAAATAGGGTCACTATAATTCTTAAATTGTGACTTATTTTGGCAAATAAAACATTATGTTCCATACAATAGAAATCAAAAATAATTTGTAATCGATCGAAAATCGAATGACCTTATTTTAACAAAAAAATATGATGTCCGCTTTTTCAAGGTTTCGTTTAGACCCCTAAGGTCAGGTAAGGTTTTGGCACAGCGTAAAAAGTTACAGTGGGACAACGTCTTGGACGTCTCGCGAAATACCGCCTTTCGTTATTACCGCAGGGTTGTCACATTTATTTATTTTTACTTAGTCTGTACTATATTACTTTAGCGGTAGTACTTGTACATAGGGTACCAGTATAACATACGGCCGCACTCAGAGACGTCAATTAACTTTAAATATTGATTAAAGTTGCTGCTGTCACCTTAATACAGAATACAGAATTTATTGGTAAAAATAAACATTTTACAAGTCATTTAATTATAAATATAGTATATCTACTTAGTCATTATATGGTTCCACAATATTGATTTTAATTATAATTTATTTTATCATTACAATTTTATTATGTATGTATGTACTCGTATTTTATAATTTTCGTCAACGATCCGTTAACATAAATTCGCTAACACTGCAGCAAGCTAGTTCGGTTAACAAGTGTTTCAGCCTTTTTGTGAATATTGCGTCACTTGCAGAGTCAATGATGTTGTTCGGTAGCGTTTTGTAGATCAGACCAATCAGATCAGATCAGATCTTTGGACCAATGACACCGAGTGATCTTCTTTGCTATAGCAATAGAATAAGACGCAGCAACTTTAATTGATGTACCTGAGTGCGGCAGAGAGTCTCTCACAGCACGCGATATGAACCATTATAACTCTAACGAAACACAAGTAATAAGATGCGTCACTAAAATGCGCCACTCCTGAACAGCGTGTCCCAAGCGAGTGCACGGCAGCTTGGGCTCGCTACCGCCCCTCTCCCCCGCGCACCCCGCACGATTGCTGTCTAGACGTGACCTTTGGACGACTGTAGGGGTTTATATGTGACGTTCTCAATATAAAGGGACCTTATGGAGGAAGGCAGTTAAGCTCTTCTTATTCTTGTAACTATACGAATACTATTGTAACAGTTCTAAAAACGGCGTAACCGCCTGCCTCCATAAGGTCCCTTTATATTGAGAACGTCACATATGGACTGGTTTTGGTAAGTTTACAAATAAAACATAAACTACTGATAATCGTTTTATTTTAAAAGTCGTTGGTCCAGTATAAAATATGCACAGTGATAACATGAAAAAATATTGTGACCATTGCCTCACTTGAAGTCATACATTTGCCTCAAGTTAACTTTGTTCAAAATGGTAAACTACATGTAGTTATTTTTTAATATATAATATTATATTGAATATGTGAGCTATGCTTAAACAATTTGCGATACAAAATAACTATTTATAAAACTCTTTGTAATATTTTCTACCATAAATCTAATATTAGTTAAATTATACAATAACATCTCTTATTCGTAAACTACTTACAAACCTTTTTAAATTCTTATCCATCATTAGTAAATTATACAAGGTCATTTTGAACCTTTTAACCGCCTAAAAATATTTCACGCGATATACTTGATACCCTACGAACGGATAGATGCAGTCAAATATGTATCATACGCGACGCAATACAAGTTAATTTTGCTAATCTAAAGTAACCAAGGTTAAAAGATTTTAATAGTACTGAAGACTATTTGGAAGTTAAGTTAATACATATTTAGGTGTATAACGTCTGTTTAATGCGTAATATTCAGTATCAGACTTGTTTTTTGTTCATTGAATAATTTAGAGCAGTAATATGTATCGTCCGTGTATTCATCGCGAGTTAAAAAAGATCAAGGTTATAAGGGAAGGGTATTATGAGTAACTTTTAAACACGTAATCATAGAAATGTTTCATAAATTGCCTTATCATAGTTTGGTATGAAAAAAATACGTATTTCGAATTAAAATATGTACCTCACTCACCTATATTTTTACTATAGGTACTTTAATATTACCAAAATGATTTATAAACAATTTGTAAGTCAAATACAATCTAAGTTACAATTAAACCAGAGGTGGTTTTTTAACCTTATCAACAATGCAGCAATTCTTTCTTTTCTGGCATGTTTTTATTCATCAAAAACAAAAACGCAATAATAATACAAAATAATTGTTAACCTTTTGACCTATAATTTAAAACCTAACGTATTTTTTTTAATCTAAGTTGTTGCATTTTTTTACATCAAGATAAAAACAATACGCATACAGTCTAAAGGTTAAAACTTAAATTATTAATTTCTTCTAAAATAATAATTATTATCTAATATTATTTTAAGAAGGTACATTAACGATTATTAACTTAAAACCCGCCACATTATTGCATTGTACGAGTTAATATATAATTTTCGCAATATACAGCAATTATTTACAATATTCATCTTATTAATAATTATAGAGGTGAAATAATAACTTATTTTAAAACTGTGAGACGAGACTAGATCTGGTTTGGGAGTAATAATATAAAAGTGGGAATGTCTTAATGTACAGTGACCACACGGGATTGTTGAGCCACTATAGAACCCTCTCACAGAAAGTCGACGGAAAATTTGAACGTAATTTCTTTTGAGTGACTTGACGTTGTCATTATGACAGGGTTCTATGGTGGCTCAACAATCCCGTGTGGTGACTGTACATAAGTTGTTCGGTGCAAAGAAATAATTATTGGTAACTAAATGTTAACGCCCTTCGTCAACTCCGTCAAAAATCTGTAAAAAATAAATAGTTCAAATAAATATTTGGAAATTTATTTACAAAATGTTGTAGTTGGTTAATTTTAAAGTACATTTAGTAAAAAGGTTAAATACTTATATAAAAAATAATGTGCGATTCCAAACCATTTTCTATTTAAGCTCATGTTTAAAAAAAAATTAAGAAGCTGTTATTAGTAATACCTAAACTGTTAAAATAAAAGTTAAAAATAAAAGTCAAAGTATATTTATTAAGTATCTACCTTATAAAATCATGCGCTAATGTACAAAGCAGATTTATACGCAATTTGTGCAAATAATAAAATTTGTGTGAGGGGGTTATATTAGGTATATATAACAATATTTGATAAGGATAACTAACTACTTATTTACAAATATATTTGTTGCGTTAAAACATATAAAATGTAGAACATTCCCTTTTGCAAGCCAATACAAGATACTAAATATCATACATATAACTGTAGGTACTCTGGTTCTGGTTCCAACTATATCATCATACGAGAGCAACATATTTAAAAATTACTTAATTAATTAAAAAAGTTAAGTTCGAGTTGGCTAAACAATATTTAAGACGATTTCACCAGAAACTTAACACGCGACTAAAACTTGAATAGTTAGTTGTCAAAATATATTGACCAGACGTGGATTAACACAGCTGTCTGTTAAATTGTTGGTGAAACTCCAAATTAGTATCTATGATATTTAGATAAACAACACTTAGAGAAGGGACCCCTATGTGTGTACTTATTAATATATAATTTGCGCCTAATTTGAAAGTATTGATTCTATACTATAGAACATTAAATTTTCGATATGGTCATTATAACCCAACGCATTACCTCTACACGCAAAAGTCCCTTTTCCTATTTTTTATACTATACCTACCGAATTGCAGATTCAATGTATAATTAATATAATCATGCAAATAAGAACCTCGCCAGAACACTATGTGCGCTGATTTAGGCTCAAATGGTTAAAAGGTTAAACTTTGTAAGGTTATCCAATTAATATAAAGATTAAGTAATATTATACATTTATTATATTATTATATTATACATTTATTATACTATTGTTTAAATAGCTGTCACTGACATCGCAATTTAGTGTGAAATATTTTAACCTTTTATATAATAGTGTGTTATATCCAATCCAACACAGTCACTGGCCCTTTTTGTCTTAAAATACGCAACCAACTAACTACTTAAAGCTCTTAACCTTCAAAATACATTTCTAATTTTAATATTTTTAAAAACTATTGCATCCACCTTACCCAATTTCTACATGTTATTTATGTAATAGCTAAACTACATCTATTTATTACACATTACCCATACATTAAAAAAAACTTTATGATTATTAACATGCTTCCTTAAATTTACAGTTTCATAAATCAATCACCAGCCAAGGTCTAAAGTCGTTCCTTCTAGAACTTGTTCAAATTGTCTTTTTATTCCTAATCCCGTTTATATTCCTCTATTTCCAAAGTAGTTATAACTATTCTGGATGGATTCCAGATAGAAATCATATGTTCATCATCATAGTTGAATTTCAGCTAAATTGTTTAAAGGTTTTTTTGTTCAGCCAATCATAATCAAATTGCTCCGCCATTTTGATCAAATTTAGACCAAATTGAGACTATCTTCTCAATAAAATATACCCTATTTATTGATTTATTAATTATTTTACTTTCCAGAGTTTATTCCCTGCTTCGCCCCATTACTCTTCACCTTGCCCTATTGTCTCCTGACTTGCCCTACTTCCCCTTCCCCATAGCGTCTACTGCTCCTTGTCCCTATAGTCCACGAAGACCCTGACCACTTCACCTTCGTATTTGCGCTGCGACGGCATGAAGTAGAAGTCCGGCTGCGCCGCGTCCCGGCCGCGCGGCAAGGAGTACGCCGCCCGGTCCGGCCGCGTGCCGTAACTGAAAATATAAAATATTTTTACTGACGTAAAACATACAGGATGTCCCAATATCAATAGACCACATTGACACTGGAGGTAGACCAGCCTAAGATGGACCGAACCAGACACTTTTTTTTTTGTTTTTTGATTCTTTTTAATTTTACTTTTGATTTATTTATTATTTTTTAACGGAGTAGAAATGCGTTACGCATTGTCCCCACACCGAACCAGCCTAATATGACCTTAGTAAATATCGCATGGTTTTCAAGATTTGTCAGTTTAAAGTTATTTTCCAGTACAAACTTTAAACTGGCATATCTCGAAAACTATGCGACTTTTACTGAGGTCATGTTAGGCTGGTTCGGTATTTCTTAATCTGACCTACCTCCGGTGTCAATGTGGTCTATTGATATTGGGACACCCTGTATAGTCCTCCTCGTTGATTTCGATGACGGCGACCCTTTGCTAGAAACTATGGACTTCGCCTATTATGGGATCGAATATGGCTAGCTAAGCCAAATTTACTTTTGAAAACTCTTTGACACGTGTGGCAGCAGAGTTGGCCAGTGGTATTGTAAGTATACGTAAAACATACCTACTATCCCTACTAATATTATAAATGCGAAAGTAACTCTGTCTGTCACCTCTTCACGCCTAAACCGCTGAACCGATATAGATGAAATTTGGACATAGGGATAGTTTTTATCCCGGTTAATTTGATAGTTCCCGTGGGATACACGATAAACTACTTCTACAGGGACGGAGTCGCGGGCAAAAGCTAGAACAAAATATATCTTTAGTCCGGAGAGCCTAGTGTAAGTTGTGCGTCATTTAAAACGCCTCGTTTGCGTTTACTCTCAATTAGTATGAAAAGGTGACAGCGCCCCTAGCGGCGCGTATTTGAAACATTTGACAGTTCCATATAAAGTGACACTTTTACGCAAACGCGATCGAGACGTAAAAACGTTGCAAAACTTACACTAGGCCCATTGGAACTGAAACAAGTTAAAGTTAAAACTAAAACTCGACTACGATAAATATGTATTTATTATTGATCCATATTAATAGTTATCACAGCGCCTTACATGCTGACACAAAGTAATGCTACCTTTTAGAAATCTATGTATTACTAGCTTTTATATTTGGCACCACATCCGCCATGTTGGATTTAATATGACGTCACATAGCCTATGACACGGGTAAAAGAAATGAAAACAAGAAAAACAATAAAAATAATCATTACAATATTCAAATTACAAAGAATAACAAAACATTCCCAAAAAACAAAATCAAAAAAGGAATGTATCGACCGTGACAGGACTCGAACCTGCAATCTTCGGATCCGAAGTCCGACGCCTTATCCATTAGGCCACACGGTCACTTGTTAGAGACGGCGAAAATTCCGACCGCTTGAATAGACACGTTCCAGCCCTATATTGATCCACCCCCCTGTCATACAGGGTTCGCTTGGAATGATGTGATAGGGCGCTTGCAGTAAAAAGATAAATCTATTTTTTTCCTTGAACTCTATACAGTATTAATAATTTAAGTAAGTAGATTATATTATTATTATATTTATTATCTCTTGCCCTGCTGTTTATTTTAATACCAAGTGAAGGATGCGGGGATTTTTTGATATTTGATTTTCAATCCCGCATGATCGGTTAAACAGATAAAATTCGGCACACACACAAATTTTATAGTTAGTTAAATGCGGACAAAGTCACGGGCAAAATCTAGCATTTGTTTAGCCGTAATAAACGTAACTAAGTGTATTCTAATGGAGTAGTCAAGATCATAAGATAAATATGTGTACATTTTAGTACCATGCCCGTTTGTATGTCATAATTAAATTGCCATATATGAATGTCACAGCGATTAAAGTGACAAGGTACTAAACGTGTACACATATTTATGACCTTGACTGTACAATCGAGTTTTATCAACATCAGACGACGCTTCCTGCAATGGAATATGGTGCTTAAAACAGAAATAAGACTTTATTGTAAAAACTTTAGCGGTGCATTTCAAACGAAATTATCAACACAATTGGGAATATGCATGAAATTTTTATATAGCATTTCTTAACAAAATATGAAAATACCTACCGTAAAATAGATGGCAAAAAGTGAAATTAAAATTAAAATCGGCAAAAAAAATGCGGAAAATATAAGCATTTAAAAACTACTAATTAGACAGAGAGATCCGACATGAACTGTGACGTCAGCGGGCACACTACGGTCATATAAACTCCATGTAAAATTCTGTTTTGGTAGAAAGAGATAGAAACAAATCTTAGGTTATATCTTGGTTATTTTTATAGTTTTCTTAAATGTTTGTTACATGAATGACTTTTATTAAAGCAAAAAAAAAATATTGCATTTTCCCTATTGGCGGAACACTTAAACCCCTTTATTTAGTTTTTTAAAGTGGTTAGTTAGACAAATGTTTTGTAACTGTAGTAAAATTGAGACAATGTGCAAATGTATCACCTAACAGAAAAGGGTCAGAATATGAGGGCAGGCGAATCACCATAACTGACTGAGCAAGGAAGACTGCCAATGTTTTACCTGACGGCCTAAGGAGGGTAATCTTTTTGAGCAATAATGTGTGTAGATATCTATGGATTTTTGTTATTTCGTAAAGACTTGTAGAAGAGAGGACAATAGAGATATCTCTCTCCAGGCGGGTGTTGTGCCTAGGAAGGAGGAAACTTCGAAACCGCGATGTAGAACATTAATTACGCTGTTTGTCGCTGGTGGCGCTGCCCGTACTTGGTTGTCTTCCACTTGCTGCGTGTTGTAGCTAGATGTCGCTAGTCGCTACAGACTGAAAGTTTGCCACGATTTCGTCAAAGGAGGGGTCGTTAGATTCGTCTTATATTAACGTCTCATTATTTAAAAAAACCCATTAAGCCAAATTTGAAGCTGATAGCTTTTTTAGTTGCTGAGAAAAACTGCTGTGACAAACGGATAGACGCCGAAGTCTCATCTAATGGGTTCCTAAATTATTACCATTTTGGTACAAAAACCGAAAAATAAAAAAGTGGTTATGTGAGACTGCATATTATGCGATTGTCATCTACGTTATGTTTACACGCAAAAATTGGTACCTACAAAACGCAAGGGGTCTCCTCCTGATTTAGATAGGTACACTATATAGGAATTGTCTGTTAACTTTCGCTGCTGCCTAAACTCCAAATGTATGTAATTTTGACACCGGTGCCGAACGAACGTGGAGGAAATACCGCACCGGTTCGTGGCGCACTACTTGTTTTTAATTTCCCGTCTTCATCCAAAGACCACGACAATAAATATTTGCATGCTAGCTTCCAAGCTGAATACACTGAACATTATTTATTTTTCAATTTGACTGTAACATCTTGTAAACTGTATTCTGCAAATAAATTATACTGATTGATTGAGTGACACGACAACTCACCCGAGCTGTCCGCCGCGCGGCGCCCGGCGCTGCAGCGAGCGCGTCTCGTGGTAGTACTGCGCGGCGCTGTTCGGGTGCTTCGCCGCCACCTGGCCGTTCCCGTTCGCCGCCATCTTGTTCCCGTTGGGCGCCATCTTGTGGCCGTTGTTGGCGGCCATCTTGTTTGTGCTGGCGGGGCGCGGCGGCGGCGGGTTGGCGGGGCGCAGCGGCGCGGCGGGGCGCGTCTCGCGCGCGTCGCGGAGCGGCGCGGTGGACGCCGTGCTGTTGTACTTGTCGTCGTTCTCGAACGGCTCGAAGGCGTAGTTGGTGTTGGCGGTGGAGTAGTCCTTCCATGCCGCGTTGGGGATTAACTGGTCCTGGAAAAAATAACATAAAAAATATATTAAGATTAGTAATAAAAATAATATAAAACCTATATTTCAGGCAACGAGGCCCATATTTGCAAATACCTTAAAGACTAAGTACCACACATAACATTATATAAAAATAAGAATGGCCATAATATGACACCCCTCAGCCAGAATCCCCTCGTTTAAGTAGGTCGACAGATCTTTGGTCGGTCTCTCACCACAAATTCGCCTTGTGGCGAGGCTCCAACCCCTCGATTCTCAGGGAAACTCCGTCTTAACTCGTACATACTCCACTACAAGTAGCTCCGAGGCGAGGCTACGAGGGCGAATACGCCGGTGAATATATTTGGGCGCAGTGGTATAATGGTTGTACTCACTTTTCTCTTCCCGCTGCGGCTCCGGTACAGCGTGCAGCCGGCCTGTAGCAAGGCCACAAGTATGAGCGCGACCACGCAGCCCACGACGACGTACAGCTTGGTCTCGGCCAGGCCGAAGAAGGTGCGGGCGTTGCCGGGCTCCTCAGGGATCCGCTGGGTTGAGAGCACTGGAAGTAACGTGACGTTAAGAAACCAGATTTTTTAATATGGTCCACGTTTCCAGCAACTAGCAAATTTTCCAAAATAAAGTATCTTATGTGTTAACCCGGGATATTGACTACCGCCGTCAACCGTTACTTCTGAACGTTAGACCAAAACTAGACCAAGTATAATATATTATAGCAGTTCGAAAAAGTCGCTCGTTACAATCGTTACGTAGAACACCTTCCTAGAGAAGGTGTTCATTTCTCTTGCATCAAGAGCGGAACGTCCAGGTAAAATGTATATATCATGTTATGGGCAATTATTTAGTCCTATTTTATAATAATAACGTACTAATAAATATTAGTAAAATAGTATGGGTACACAAAAACGGAGTATGGGGTGTAGAAATATACTCACAACTTTGTGGTTCGAACACAAGGAACTCCGGGTCCACGTTCAAGTTGCCCGCCCTCCCGAGCGCCAGCGTGGCCCGCACGGCGCGCTCCCAGCGCTGTCTGTCGCTGTCCCGCTCCGTCGCGTTAGGCTGCACAGGGTCGAGCGAGCGCGCGCTAGAGCCCTCGATTGT
This sequence comes from Tortrix viridana, assembly GCA_963241965.1. Taxonomy (NCBI): domain Eukaryota; kingdom Metazoa; phylum Arthropoda; class Insecta; order Lepidoptera; family Tortricidae; genus Tortrix; species Tortrix viridana. The sequence continues at coordinate 594,637 of OY725195.1, read as the reverse complement.
GTTGCTCTCGATGGATTTTAAGGTTAGCTCAGCGATTATCGCTTTGGTTTCGTTTCTAGAAAAAAAAAAGTTTATCACAGCGAGTTTTTTTAAGGAATCGAGAAGGCAAATGAGCACGCAGTAAGTAGACTTAAAGTCCATAGACATTTGCAATTCCAAGACTGCAAATGCATTGCCAACCCTGAGGACTAATATGAAATGCCTCTGTGTATTATTATGCTAGTCATTTTACTGGTTGTTTACACCCCTACACCGGAACACAACAATTCCAACACTGCTGCTTGATGGTAATTTAAAGGGTAAGATAATGGTAGTGATCCGGACGGACCTTCCTACCACCACTAACTGACTGGTATAGTCTAATATCCGACAGAATTTATAGGTTTTCGGAGAGATATTATTCAAAGTCGAACATTCTCATTAAACTGTAGTAAGATACATAAAGATGATCAGGTCATCAGACAAAACCAATTCAGGATACACATTGTAGAAAAAATATTCACGAATTATCCGTCACAACCCGCTGCAAACCCTGGTAGCCCTTATTCCTTCCCACCACCTTGCTAAGGCTGTCGACCACCTGTCTCTTCAACTCTTCATACTCCTGAGACCCTGGTGTGGCTTCACACTACTTCCTTACTCTATATTTAAAACACATTTTATCTGCTTGAACTCTTGTGAGCCTAGTTTCAAATGTTACTCCAGAAGAATACCGTTTTTAGGCTCCATAACACTAACCCAACTTTTGCACCTGATTTCAACACAAATAAGACTCATTAAATTGTCAGTAAAGAAACTTACTGCATAAACCCGTTGAGCTCCAAACTCTGGTAGCCCTTATTCTTTCCCACCTCCTTGCTAAGACTGTCGACCACCTGTCTCTTCAACTCCTCGTACTCCTGAGACCCTGGTGCTGGTGTCTTAAAGCTGTCTGCGAGACCAGTGATGCGGATCAGCATGGTGTACAGTGTTTGACCGGGAAGGATGGCTTCTGTTGTTATTTCCTCTTCTGCAGGCTCTGGAATTGAAGGTTTATATTATTTTAAGAAGTATCAGTTTTTTTATGAAATGTAGAAGGCAAACAAGCAACCAGGCTACCTGATGATAAGTAAGATCTGAGGCCCATAAACATTTTAAACCTGAGGACTGCAAATGCGTTGCTAACCGTGAAGGCTAAGATGAAATGTCTCTGTGCTAGTCAATTGTTGTCGTACCAACCCGGAACACGAGATACCAGACCGTCCATGTGCGTGACGAAAATTTAAATATTACTCGTAATATTTCCATATTTCTGGTACATGAGTATTCTGTAACTCTGCAACGGAAAAAAATCATTGCGAAGGCTCGCAGTCTCGTGTGAACTCGCCCAAGATAGCTTGTCATTATTGAAATACTTTGCAAGCTCGCTGCTCGCGATGACGATTCCTTGGTGGATATACCCAGACGGGCGAAAAATTTCTCACTTCGCCGGTGGAAAAGCACCTATGATCGAATTCCTCGCGTTTTTCCGGCGTCAGTTTGCTTCTTCGTCACCGGAAGTTCAAAACGTTAGTCCAACTCACCCGGTCCACACGGTTTGATGCAGACACGGTGCTCGGACACGATGGGCGTCTGCGTGTGTTTGCTCGTTCGTTTGTTGACGGGGTCGAAGTGCCCGCCGTGGGGAATGAACATCATGTACAGGCACTGCGAGTCCGTGAACGCCAAGTCCTGAAGAGAAGGAAATGTTTAACTATAGAAGACAGTAATAATATAATATTCAAAAGTCTGGAGTAATTCTTTGCTTTAGGTGCTTCGATTTTACAAAAAAAATGTATGTGTGTCCCCAAATCTTTGTGTGGAAACTTTGTGGTTTTTTACCAAAATTGTAGGACTCGTTAGGAAAGCAACGTTCCATGCACCATGCATGAGTTGCATGCAGGTACGTACCTGGCATTTTTCCCAAAATCGAAATTGCACAAATAAAGGAACATCTTTTAATACAAATGCTCCAACATATCATCATCTTTATAGGCCAACTGTTCGCACACCTGTGCAACCTAAACCCTGAAGCAATTTACCAACAACTCACTTTACTGTCCTTAGTATCCCTCTTCCTCACGAAGCTCAGCGTGGTGACCCCGTCGATGAGGCTGCCAGCCTCCCGCGCGAGGTCCTGGCGCGGGTCGACGCGCGGCGCGCCGTAGCCCGACACCCACGTGTCCATGAGGAACGGCCGCGAGCTGCGCGGCTCCACCCAGCCGATGATGGCGTCGGTTTGCGACTGACAGGAGAGACGAGACATGTTATTGAGGCTATTTGATGCCCGGTTCAAGACGCCTCAAAGTAAACATCAAGACTTAGAATACTATCACTCAGAAAACTATATATCAAGATGAGTTTATTAATACGCCCTAAGATTCTAAAGGAGATTTTGGATCATGAACTGACTAAAGGAAAGGCTTGGATAAAATTTACTCGTAGCATTAAGTTCCTTTTTAAGTATATAAGAGTGAAATGCCATTAAAGAAATTTTCAAGGTAGGATTGGTTTTATACGAATGACTTAAAACTATATCTTGAAAAATCGTTTGTAATAATTTAATTTATGTTACTGAAATCAAAACAGCTCAACAGAAAACTGACTGAAGTGAAATTTGACGAGAAACGCACCGATGAAAGTGGCCTTCGGAAGGTCGGATACAAATTCCAAAAATTCAAGGTGATGTGAAGTCTACAAACTAATTGCAAAATGAATGGTGTGGGTAATTCAATATGTTGCAAGCAACCCCAAAATTAACTGCACAAATCCATTGTTTGACAAATACACCTCTAAAACATTCTAAAATTATTAAAAATAATGAATAAAATGTTTATCACAAACTCACCATCCTCTGATCATTGCTAAAGCCAATGCCGGTCCACAGCTTGCTCTCCTTGGTCACGATGGTGAACCGCACGGAGTCCTTCCCCCTCGTCTGGCCTAGGTACTCCCAGCTGGCGTGGTAGTCGCACGAGTTGTTGGCGAGCTCGCAGTTGGCCGGCAGCTTGAAGTAACCTCCGCATTTGTTGGGAAGGGGAAGGATACCACCGAGAACAGAGGACCTTTTCTCTTCTGCGAAATTAAAACGAATGATTAAAAGAGCCGTGACTGCTGTTAGGTGGTTCTCTTGGGCAACTCGCTTTTCAATTCGTCGACGAATTATTAACAAAACTGTCGTCCTGTCAGAGCATCTTTAACTTTTGAGTGTGTGTATTTTTAATTTGATCACAAATTTTCTTAACAGAGCGTTAAGTACCTAACTATATCTTACGTGCGCGCGCCTACACGCCCTTCCTTCATCTGTCTGTACTTCCTGAGAAATGTTACTCGGGTTTTTATGTTTAAGAGTAGTAAACAAGCTTTAACTAAAACAGTGATCTGTTATACCCTTGACTTGATCATCTCTCACCAACAGGTAAGATTAGAGGTCAAAAGCTGGTCTGTTTTATAAAAAAAACTTACCGAAAAAGTTGATCTTCGCCACGCCCCTCTGGCTCCCATGTCCGTGGTACTTGAGCTCGTCAGGGCGGTAGAAGTCTTTCACCACCGCCGTGCCCTGCTCCAGCCCTGAGGGCGGCGCGTGGTTGTACCGTCCCACCTCCTGGCCGCGCGCCCAGATCACGTGCATCTGGTCGTCTACGATCGAGTGGTCGGTCGGTTCTTTTGCCTGAGGATACACATCATCATCATTCTCAAAATAATCTTATTAATAGTAATATTTGTCATCATTATCATCCTTTCTAGCACCATCATCGTCATTTTCATAATCATCGCTATCATTACGGTCATCATCATCAGCGTCAATATCGTCGCTGTCGTCGTCGTCATCATAATCAACATCATCTCCATCACCATCATCTTCATCGTTATCATCGTCATCGTGATTATATTAATATCCGCCGAAAGCCGCCCACCACTGAACAGTCAGAGGTCAGTCATGAATCATTCCAAATCGGAAAACAATAGCTATTAAACTTAAAATAAATCATACCTGCAACTTCTTCCTGAACATTATAGTAGTGACGCCATTTTCTTCGTAACCGGAAGCGGCGGTGATGTCGTCATGTCCTCCCCAGAAGGTATCCACTCGGGGCGTTGACCTGAAAAGAGGAAATGTCATTAGGTGCCGCGACCAGGATTAACGTAGACAGAAGGAAAGTGCAAGAAACTTGAAATATCCCTACGAGATGAGAAAGTGATTTTAATAGCAGGAACTCAAATGGTTACCATGGTGCCAACCATGTCTTGATAGATGATTTAGTTTATATCTCGTATTAAATTACACGTTACGTTACGAGGCAAATAGAAAAAGTCTGGAAAATTATGTGACTAACAGAGGGAATTCCAATTCAAATTAATTTAAAGAAGATCTGGCAGGACGTCTTCATAATCTTCTTACCTATCTCTGGTATAGTAATCCAGTACTCTATGGTAGTTGCCACGCGCGGTGCCAATTACTATGTCGGTACAGTCCATGGGATTAAAGTCGAACTTCGGGACATACTCGTGCGCAGGGAAATAACCTGAAAACAAGTCGATTGTAGCGACATCTAGTATTTATGAACTATCAAAACTAGCCAAATTCCAATCAGTGAAATGGATAGAGGTACAGAAGTCATATATTATCACCGTCTCTTTCACAGTCCGGAACCTAGCAAGTTTTAAGTTAATGTAACGTCCTCTGATATATATAGACAATATCTAAACCAACACCGCGGTAAACCGCTGGATGACAGCAGCAGAGGACCGCTCGTTGTGGATAACCTTGGGCAAGGCCTTTGTCTAGCAGTGGACGTCTTACGGCTGATGATGATGATGAGACAAGATCTGATCAAAGATAATTCCAGCAAGAGAGAAAAAAATTACTATATGGCGCTAGATAGACTGAGATAACGTCCGGTAGTTTACGGTACTTGATGATATGTTTATTTGACGTGGTTATTAAAGCAGCATGAAGTGACATTTAAACAATAAATTGGTATTAAGTTTTTGAGTTAACGTTTAAGGAACAAAATTGAAAAAATAAGAGAATAAATCAGTATTATTAATAAAATAAATAGTAACAGATTATGAAAGATAAATAACCACAAGGAACAAGAAAAAAAAAGATTAATTAGAAAATAAACCTGAAATGAAACTTAGAGAATGCTGTACAAGAAAAAGAGAACAAAGGTAACTCCTAGATTAAAAAAGGAACGAATCACAGAAACACACACCGTTTAAAAGTCAGTCAAATAGAGTCAATAAGAAAAGAACTAAATAAGTAAGGTAAGGATGGGGATTGAAGAGGAAACAGGAAAAGCAGGCGGCCAAGCTTGGCAAAGCGAAGCTTCGAGAAAGCTCTAGTAGCTCACGTTTTTGGTATAGTGACCAATTCACTAAATAAAACTCATAGAAAATTGTGGGCGTTAAAATCAAAATATATGTAAAATTATGACCGTCCAAATCAAAATTTCATTTTATTTTCTTAACATAGATATTCTCTTCAAGAAAATCGTCACTACCCTGGGCTCGTAGATATTATGGCGCGATAAGTACCTTGTTTGAGCAAAACCGTAAATAATATGCACTAACAAACGAAGTAAGACTCGCCTGATGGCAAATCGTTGGCGGACTCACAGACTAGTTATTGAAGAGAATAACTTCCTTATATTATTAGTATAGCCTGGCAGAATGTGTTTAGAAAAATGAGGACGCTAGTGAAATTGGCAACATGAACCAATTTTTACCAAAAAGTGCTTCTGTGGTTGCCACTTTGATAATATCGTAGTTCCACCTGTCAACACGTCAATATTTTTTTTTGCCAAGCTTCATCAGTTGGTACAAATTATTAAACTTTTTGATTTGGATAACCATTTATAGTCAGTATTGTTTATCCCAGTTATTGTATTAATTAACACAACATAGAAGTTAGATCAAATGTGTTGATTATCACAAAGATTTTCATGCATTAGGTTATAAGTACTTTAGTAACCTCCGATTATTAAAAAGTGGTATATTGCTGTACAATGTGGAACATTCAATAGAAAACCTCAATAAACTATATGCAAATTTAAAAAAAGTTTACAACGAAAAGAAAGAGCTTATTTATGATTTTTAAGATTTTGGATTAGTTCTTATGCATTCAGGGCCGGACAGTTGCACAAAAATTGACCTAGTCCCAAACTAAGCTCTAGGCTGTCGTCAACGATAAACATAAGTTTGTTTAAGAGTATTTATCATCTTACATCTAAGACTAGAGACGGAAACAAAATATTGCTTACCGGGAATTGAACCACGACCAACTAGTCACTAACATCTATATTTTTAAAAATGTTAAAGTTTATAATGTTGACTATCGAATGTATTCCAATAATGTGCAAAGCTTGTGCGTTACCTTCTTCTTCTTTAAGTCCTTTCACTAGCAAAGTCTCGCGGTCCGGTTCAGCTTTAGGTTCTGGGGATGGTTCGGGTTCTGGCTCGGGATTGGGTTCGGGATTAGGTTCAGGCTCAGATTTAGATTCAGGTTCGGATTTAGGTTCAGGTTCGGATTTAGGTTCAGGTTCTGATTTAGGTTCTGGTTCTGATTTAGGTTCTGGTTCTGATTTAGGTTCAGGCTCAGATTTAGGTTCAGGCTCAGATTTAGGTTCTGGTTCTGATTTAGGTTCAGGCTCAGATTTAGGTTCTGGTTCTGATTTTGGTTCAGGTTCAGATTTAGGTTTAGGTTCGGATTTAGGTTCCGGTTCAGACTTAGGTTCTGGCTCTGGTTTAGGCTTAGGTTCGGACTTTGGTTCGGGCTCAAATTCAGGTGAAAGAAGGATTTTGGGTCTTGCATAAAAAGCTGGTTTTTGTTTAGGCTTAGGGATATGTTCTGCTTTGATTTTCAGACTGGGTACAGGTTCTGATTTAGGTGTTGAAGTAGGCTCGGGTTCTGCTTTTGGCTCACCGGTTGGTTCTGGTTCAGACTTAGGTTCTGAGATAGGTTCAGATTTAGATTCTGGTGCTAGTTTAGGTTCAGCTGTTGGTTCAGATTCAGCATACGGTTCACCTGTTGGTTCAGCTTTAGGTTCTGTAGTAGGATCTGTTGTTAAACTAGGTTCAGAGGAAGGATTAGGATCAGCTTTAGGTTCAGCAGTAGGTTTAAGTTCAGACTTGGGTTCAGGTTCCGCATTGGGTTCAGCAGTAGGTTCAGGTTTAGACTTAGGTTCGGGTTCTGCTTTAGGTTCAGCAGTAGGTTCGGGTTTAGACTTAGGTTCGGGTTCAGACTTAGGTTCAGGTTCAGACTTAGGTTCGGGTTCTGCTTTAGGTTCAGCAGTAGGTTCGGGTTCAGACGTAGGTTCTGGTTCAGCTTTAGACTCAGCAGTAGGTTCGGGTTCAGACTTAGGTTCTGGTTCAGCTTTAGATTCAGCGGTAGGTTCCGGTTCAGACGCAGGTTCCGTAGTAGGTTCTAAGGTAGTTGTAGTTACAGGGGTAGTAGGTGTTGTAGTGGTTCTCTTAGACTTAGGAATAAATTTAGATCTAATTTTAGGCAAAGGCTTAGGGGCTATGGAAGGTACGGGATTTTCTACTTTATGCTCATGTACAGAGGTCGAGGTTTCCATATCTGCAAAGTAAAGGTGACCATGCGGTAATGTGCAATTCAAGCAGCATAAACATTTTTAGATGATTTCAAAATTTGGTCGCTTTAGGTTTTTCGGTAATAATCTAATTCATATAGTTAAACAAGTTCCGGCGCGATTGCCTCGTGGGGTGGCAGACGTTTTGGGAGGCGAGGTGGCTGCAACTATAGCAGCCCCCGTATTATGGTCGCCTTTATCGTGGTGGATAAAATCTGGATAAAGCACGTGTCACTTTCGCCCTTACATACAGGTCTGAAAGTGACAAATATTTGATCCACGTTTATCAAAAACTAAACGCAACCATAACAGGCCCGCAGGACACAATTAATATAGCGCGCGTCAAAGCGCTTGCGCCATTCACTAAGAGTTTACTATTGCTTAATCCGCGCGCCATATATTAATTGTGTCGCTACCCCTCCCCGCTACACATCCCGCCCCCGCCAGTAGTGACGGTCGCGCGTAAACTTGATCGACTTGAGAGATTATAAACAAACCAGATTAACACCTATTCACTTTTCATTCGGAATTCAATCAGGGAATGGGTGAATACTTGAGCGTTTTAACCGATGTCATTGTTGGTTTGTTTTTTCAATATATTGACGATAATAATGATACGTTATACGTACTTACTAACAAATTCTGATTTATATAGAAACTGGGTTCATCTTCCATTTACTTCAGAAGTTGCTGTTTTAATTTTTGCGTCAAAATGGTAACAACCAACAATGGTGTCGATTAAAACGTTTGAACAATCACTCAAATAATAATTTCCCTTTCTGAATTCTATGAACCTGAATTAAAATATTGTAATCTAAACAACCTGGACTAATTTACAGATAATTTTAAAGTATTTTATTAGCGGGTAAAACATTTATGCTACTTTTTTCGTCCAATTTATACACATTAGTGTTTTTAAAGTTTAGTCGTGATGTGCTTTTTATGCTTGCACTGTGTTTTTAAGTGCTGTATTCCAATTAACATTTAATTAATTTATTAGGATATAAAGATCATTTTGAACAACATAAGTTTGTAAGAAATGCGTACAAAATAATCTTGATTCCTAAATTATAACTTTAGCGTGGTTTTAGTGCAACCTTTATTATATTCTTACTTACTTTCATCAGTTTCTCGCTTGCGACGACCTGTAAGAAGTATATTATATATATTATAAAACTTAATAAAAATGGCATCCCCTCAATAATATATAGCCTATTCACATTTACTGCATCAATGCAGAATTGTTCGTACAAATTTCATTGTATATTTCTAATAAAGAGTTTACATACATAAATAGTTTCTATACAAAGTAGTTAAGAAAGCATTTATAAAAGTATAAATTTATAATTACCTTTAGAACTTGATACTTTGTAAGACACACTGGTCTTCACAGTGACGTCATTTCCCAGATTTTTAAAGTCAATACCATCCATCGAAAGCATGGCTACTCTTTTATTCCTGTTGTCAGATTCGGACAACCGGATTTCCGACGCTGCTGGTTCGGGCGTAGGTTCCGCTTTCGGTTCTGCGGTCGGTTCCGGTTCTGCTTTTGATTCTGGTTCAGCTTTCGGTTCTGCCTTAGGTTCTAGCTCTGCATTTGGTTTAGCGTTTGGTTCAGGTTCTGCCTTAGGTTCGGAAACTGGCTCTGGTTCAGCCTTTGGTTCTGCACTCGGTTCTAGTTCTGATTTGGGTTCCGGTTCTGATTTGGGTTCTGGTTCCGCGTTCGGTTCGGCTTTTGGTTCGGGTTCCGGTAACGGTTCTGGTTTTGTCGTGCTCGCTAAAATTACAGAAGAAAGAATTTATTTTTGCAATATTTTAATAATCATTCTAAAGTGAACTGCTTACGTTTAGTAATATAGTTAATATGGGCTTACTTTTATCGACGAGAGGAGGCCCAATCACGGGGAAGTTCTTGCACTCCTTAGTTAAACCACTTGGTCTCCATCCAATACCTTGAATCAAACCAAAGTTTTTAATAATGTTACAAGGCGCAGATAAATATATTATTACAGCTTCAGGTACGGAGAAGAGAGACCAGAACATAACAATGCGAACACTAATGAATGGCGGCTGGTTAAACAATTACGTTAAGGGATATATTATGTTCTCCGGAATAACTCTAATATGGTCCAGCACATACTCTTGATTTTGACTCTTGGCCGATCAACAAGACTGATCTTGTTCTTCTAGACTGAAGAATAATAATTATGAGAATAGAAACAGGGTTAAACAGTCAGTGATAATAAATATCGACTCGCGTGCTGAAAATCCCGCTAATTTTGCTATCGTTAATTACCACAATACCGCTCATAGTATAACCAGTGTTGTCATGGTGACAACAGTTTTAGAATCTTCAATCTTGTCACCACTAAACATGATGACTTGTGGTTGGAATGCTTGAAGAGTACTGACCAGCGTAAGATGTTCCGTTGACAACCATGACCACTTCCAACTCCTGGTCCTGCTTGATGATGCGCCAGTACAAGTTGAACTGCGGAGACAGTTCCTTGCGGCTGTACAGGTCGAGGTTCAGGGTCGTGTCCTTCCACGGAGATTCTGAAAGATTATGAAATTCTAAATTAGCCTCTCGACTCTTTAGTTAAAGTACTGAAATAGCAAGGTATTTTGGTGCATCCAGTAAAGAAATAAAAAACCGAATTATGTTGCAAAATGTTGGTCCACAAAAAGTAGCTTTGGTATGGATGCACGTGACGATAACATTATGAAAATGGCGTGCGTGGGCGCAAACTAACCTATTATTATTATATACTTATGTAACTTGTACTTACACCAATTGTATATAATTGATTAAAGTTTCCCTTATGAAGTAACAGATGGCGCCAATCGTAGATTAGAACGCGCTAGCCTTTGTTTCATTGACTACTTGCTCTTATCACAGCCAATTTCTTAAAATCCACGAGGACAGTAGCACATCTTGTTAGGTGATTACTGCCTCTGACACTCGTAAATAGCCTTACTTACGTAGTTACTGGAGTTTCCTTCATGAGCTAATAGATGGCGCCACTCGTATATTAGAACGCGCTAGCTTTTGTTTCACTGATAACTTACTCTTATTACATCCTTTTCCATAGAACCCATGGGGACAGTAGCACATCTTGCTAGGTGCTTCAGTAGCCTCGATATCCACGCACTTCCCTCGCAGCCCGCAGTCGTTGTCCTCCGAGCACTCGTCGCTGAACTGGCAGCGTGCGCCAGAGTACATCTTGTTGCACTTGCACCGGCCGAGGATGTGGAAGCCGTGCCCGGAGCACGTCTCGTGGTAGTCTTTGCCTGTAATAAAATATGAATGAATTAATGAACTGTAGAACTGATGGCCGTTGGGGCGGACAGGTTCTAGAGTGGCGGCCGCGGACCGGAAAGCGAAGTGTTGGACAAAGTGGACCGACGATCTGGTGAAGATCGCGGGAAGCCGATGGATGCGAGTAGCACAAAACCGGCCGTCGTGGAGATCCTCGGGGGAGGCCTATGTCCAGCAGTGGATGATGAAAAAACGATGTGATTTTTCAGACAGCCAGATAGTTAGGGGAAAATCAGGATAGTTGCCCCACTTTTTGAAATCACTCCATATATCTCAGTACAAAAAGCAAAAATACTTTATTTGTTAAACTGGCCGGTACTTTGGTTTTTTTATCTACAAATTTATGGAAAGTAAAAACATTATCTTTAATATTTCCAGAGTGATAGGGATTTTTGCGGACCTCTATATTTTGGGACATCTATCCCACATAGCGGATAGTTGCCTAATCCATATAAATTACATCTGGGATAGACACCCCGCCGAGAAACAGGACATCTATCCCTGCATCCCTATCTATGCAATCGCACAGAGACATGCGACACGGTCAACTTAGTGGTAGTTCTAGTCTTTCGAATAGATTAATTAAATACCATACGATTTATCCGCGAAACTAGAGTAATTATAATCGGGGCAACTATCCCGTTTTTTCCCTGTATATCTTGAAATTACATACCAGTCCCCAGACGACTTTTTATGACATCATCGCGGACGGTGGTTCAGGTGGCTTTAGAATAAACGATAATTCGGACTAACGATCCATTAGGACAAATGAAAATTAGGACATCCAAAATAGACCCACATTTATAAATAGTCGTAGCAAAATAGGCTATGATCAGTATAAGACTACATTACTCAGCAAAATGTAATTTCAAGGTCAAATAGATTCATAATAATTTAACAACATTATCATCCTAATGTTTACGCCGGTAGCACAGCTCCGCCGCGGAACTGTAGTAGCGAAACTCCGACAACGAAATAAAGTTCAATTTCGTATTAAATATCACGATTCCGCCACAGTTATTTTAGTACCCTGACTTTTACAATATAACCGAAAATGGCATCTAAAGCTACATAAATTTCGACTTTAATGCGATCAAGGGACTGACGGCGGTTGAAACGCTCGTGGAATGACCCATAAATCATATCCATCGAGAAATAACGTCTACGCCTTGGTAATTAAGGCCTACGCATAATTAAGGCCTTCCTATCTTACAATAAGTATCAGAATGCATTTGCTATGCTAATATTTTCAAGGCAAGTTGTCCAAATATTTGAATAAATTAAATTATGTGGTTCAAATTAACACTGACCTTACAGCGGCTCACAACGCCATTCTGCATATTGTTGGCGTGTTTTAGATCGAGACGTCATCGTGTTGTTCTTCTAGTTATTTTTCGCTTAACTTTATTATTATTAGAAACAAACGAACACTGAAACGGTTTATTCATGTTTCGGACTCGTTTAAATGTTATTGTTGTAAAATTGTATGTATGTATGTATGTAAACTCTTTATTGCACAAAAACAGCTTGACAAATTAATATGTACACAGAAAAAAAAATTAAATATTGTACAAAGGCGAACTTATCCCTTTAAGGGAGCTCATCCAGTTGACCTTATTGTATTGTATTTTATGGTTTTACAAAATGGCTTTCTACTAGAGTTTTTTGCGGCGGCGCGCTTCCTAGTAATGTCGTTTTGTTCGAAGCGCTATTAGATTCACTCTGTATTGCCGGCACGTGTTAGAGAGCCTTGATGTGGTTAATTTACTTACTAAAATTAAATTCTAATTGTGTAATAGAAATGATCAGAACCGCGATCTTCCGTAAAGTCTCTTTTTGTTTGAACAATTACAATTGCAAAACAACTTGAATTGGCACATTCATAGTATGACCTTGATTATTAATTTATTTAGATATGTTAATTAGTATATATTTGCACGTTTCTGTGCTATTACGCTTTACGAGGTTTTTATTGAGTCTATTTACATAGATTATATTAGTATGAGATGATCGCATCATGGTAATGTTGGTATTTTTAGAAATCTGATCATCAAGTCACGCCGTGGCTCTTTCGCCAAGCACCGATCGTCTCATACCAATTGACCTAAGCTCTAGGCTTGCACTATTTATTTATTTTCAGACACACAAACAATACAAGGCTTATACTGACTATAAACATGTTTAACTGGACATTAAACCGGCTTTAGACAACGATAAACCTACTTATCTAGAGCAACACTTTACTAAACACATAGTAAACATATACAATACTTGCCTTGGCCCGAAATCTATCCTAGCCAGCTAGTTTCATATGCGGGGTCCTTAGATGAAAACAAAAAGAGGAAGATACGTGACCGGCGCGCGGGCTTGAGCACCTAAATATAGGCGCTGAGCGCCTATGTTTGAGTCAGTTGTTCGTCCGTCACCGTTCTGTCAACACGTGCGACGTTGTCATTATTGAGAGGCTGTCTCACTTACGCGCACGACGTTAGTCCATCAATTTATCTCTATTGCTCCTTAGTACATGTTTACAGCTGTGTGTGTGGAATTTGCGAATGTAGGTGTCGCGGCACGCATTATGTCAGTGTCTTGTACAACGATAACGTGTCTTCCCCTTTTGCTTTAGTCTAAGGCGGGGTCTACCAACATGGCTAACCGCGTCGTCAATAAAACTCGATTGATCACTCACGTTGCACTATGTCAATATCAGCGCATGACCAGAAGCGGTAGTTCGTCCCCCACTCCCCTGCTTCTCGCTGCAGCTGCAACGTGCAGTTCTCGCAGGTGAAGTCGCTGGGGAGATGCACTTCGTACTTCTGTGCACTGGAAGGAAATAATCAAATGGTTTATTCATGGACAAGGAACAATAAAATCTCAGCAGCAACATTAAATTGTTTATTCATGGACAAGGAACAATAAAATCTCAGCAGCAACATTAAATCAAGGACCATATATAATTAAATTGTTCTTTTTGGCCCATGGTTGACTGGTAGAGAATCCCTTAAGGCGTTAAGTCCGCCATTTGCATCTGCTTTGTGCAACATGCAATAAAGTTTAAATTTGTTATAAAATTCCTCCAACAATTAAATTTTTTGACTTTTGAGACATTTTAATTTCGTATGTTGTCAAAAATCAATATTTACTCCCTTACCTACTTAAATGCAAAAACACGGATACCGGAAATCTCCATCTTTATTATTTTATTTTAGTCTCAAAAATGATGAAAAATATGTAAGTATCCTACTTTTTTAACATATATTAAACATAATCTATGTACTTGGATAAATAATATAGGACAGAATCTGTTACAACACACCTACTTGAAAAAGCATGCAAAAAGTTGAAAAATACTCACGTAACGTCATCTCGAACGAACTCCGTGCCACCGGCTCTTGGGGTCAAGTCCAAAACTGGCCTCTCCAAGTAATCCAGTATCCTCAAACTGAATCCACCCTAGAAAAAAAACAAATAATTAAAAAAGTATACGCCCAACGTGGGGCTCGAACCCACGACCCTGAGATTAAGAGTCTCATGCTCTACCGACTGAGCTAGCCGGGCAGATACTTCGTTAGTTGAAATTATCAATCACTTACTCTGTGCGCGTATGCCAAGTGCCAATGAACGGTAAATGTTGATCCCGTCAAAAACGATGTCTTCAAGGAACCTGAAACCAAATAAATTTTAATAAATAAAACCACGCATCCAATTAATCCGCTTCATTTCTATATCAGCGCCACCTGTCGTCAAGTAGCCAAATCATGCCTGGAAGAGCCTTCATGACGACATAATTTGGTAGGTCGCGTATAGATGTCGCAAGGCGTCACTAAATTCAATTCGAAACGTGAGAACTTTGCATATTGCTATATTTACAATACAATTACCTACATACTGTCAATTACATAATGAAATGTTCCCACAGTGAATGAAATCCGGTAAATAATTAAGTTACTGGTTTAATTTTCTTGTTGTATAACTGACATAATGCTAGTAGGTTTTGGGTCAGCGATGAGTGGCTACATAGTAGTTATATTATTATATTCTTTGACAAGTCTAAGATAATTTTATTATTACTAGATTATAGGAGTCTACGTAAAACCTTTAGTCATCCATCCTAGTCCAAGAAATTTTGTAGTGGTGGTCATAATATAATTATAAATGACTAGCTTTTTCCCACCACTCCGTCCGCGTAGACGTCTACTAACTATCAGTTTTCACGGGGTAAAGTATCCATTGTACTCAAGATATGAACTATCTGTTTGCCAAAATTCATCCAAATCCGTTCAGCCGTTTGATATCCAAATACCCACAGAAAAGTTTACATTTATAATTTATAATAATCGTGGGAGTAGGATAGTAACTACGCCATTTCAGTAGCGTACGGCTTTAAAAATGGCAGTTTAACACTTTGGCGTGCACTACCGTGATTAGTGATCAATTAGCCATACAACTTGACGTCTATAGACGTCACCGCCGCTCAATGTGTTAAAAGCGACAAGGTACTAATTAAAGTGTATGTGCATAGCTATATTTACATATTATGGTCATTGTATTAAGGGGCTACAGGGCCAAAACGGTAATTTTTTATGAAGTTTAGGTTCTTTAAGATCAGTCAAACCTGAATGTAAATGTATGAAAAATACTATAATAAATAGCCAAACATTCATATTTGTCACAGAATCTTAAAATAAATAATAAAATAGAACTAAAGTGTATTAGTGGAAGGTTGATTTTAGCTATGGTGTGAGTGATGTCTTAACTATATCAGACTACGGCGGTCAAGGACATGCACAAACACAACTTTTGTATCTACTTTTTCATCTTGGCATCAATTTAAGGAAAGTACCTCTAAGTATCCTTCATTATTAATCTAATAAATCATCAAAGGTTTTTTTAAGTGAAAAATATAGAAATAAAGGCCAAAAAACTACTTTTTTGCAGTAAAAATGTCAAACTTTGATAGCATAAATCTCGATACTAACTTGTAAAAGAAAAATTGAGATGGCAGCTACATAGTTTAGAACAGCAGTTTTAATGCAAATATGTTTCAACAAGAGAAAGTGGAAACCTACAGATCGAAGGTCATTTGCATAGGGTAGCCCCTTAAATAAAATTGGTATTAGCGACGGCGGGCTAAATAATATATGATTCCCGACCGAACACGCAACTAGATAAGATAAGATCAAGCACAATAAAGAAACTACGTTACCAAGCCATGACGATTGTATTAAACTATACCAAAATCCAAAAATAAAAAATACCAAAAGGACAATTCGACCGTGACAGGACTCGAACCTGCAATCTTCGGATCCGAAGTCCGACGCCTTATCCATTAGGCCACACGGTCACATGACTTACACGCCGCCAGAGCTTATCACTTGCCGCAGAGCGATTGCGCGCGCATGTTGTAAAATCAATAACGCCATAATAAGGATATTTTTGAATAAAAGGTGGGGATTTATCATAGGCAGGAAAAATACGGCAAGTGCGAGTCGTACTAACGCCATGAGTTCCACATAATTTTTTTTTTTTTATAATTTGTATTATAAGTAGGTAATAGTAGCTTAACCGTCTGTCTCACAATCTTCATGTAAAGCGTATCTGTCACATAAATTAAGCTCTTTCCCTTTCGTACACTTGAAAATAGAGAAGGAGACAGCTAACTTTATGTGGCAGATAAATGTACTTTTCGATTGTGAAACAGGCCCTTAAACAAATACTTTAAACATTACGCGGTTAAAAAAAATACAGCAAAAGCGAATTAAAGTATTTTGCACGCGGCTTCGTCTACATATTCGCTTTTTTGCGTATTCGTAAGTAAACGGTTTTTTCTGGAACTATTAACTGTATTTTTCCTGCAATAAATAAAATATTTTTCATCTGTTCTGTGCAAAAAACGTGAGTGTGTCGGTTTTCGGCCAGTGAAGTGATTAGCTGCGTTACTGCTGTAGTAAAATATTTAAAAAAAAGTATCATTTGCGAGTCAAGTATTGTTATCTCTGCAAACTAAACGTTACTCAATTCCTTCGTAAACAGTTCAAAAAGGTCCTAATATACATAATCAAATGACCGCAAAAGTCCTTGAAACGGACTGGCTGGTTTCAAAGCTAATTTAGCGGTAGCTCCTACCTAATCGACTGGTTGCGGATGCGGTGTCGTGGTCGCTGACTCATCGAAGTCATCGTCATCGTTTACCTGGCTAGCATTGTATAAAACTATACATATATAGTTAAAAACCGGTCAATTGTCAGGCGGACTCGTGCGCGCTCTATGCCGTATCATCTTGAAATGCTCGTCTCAAGATATGTCAAAGTAAACGTCAACTCATACGTATTAATAAACAGTTTATTAACATATAGTATTAACAATCAGTTATACAGTTTATTAAAATATAGTATTAACAATCAGTTATTGATCTTGGCTTTGATTCCCGTCTCAGGATACGTCAAAGTAAACACCTTGACACCTTGATGTGGCTTTTGACACATCTTGAGACGGGTATCTCACTCAAGATCAGTTTATTAATAATAGACTGACATTTTTGACGTATTTTGAGACGGGTATCTCACTCAAGATCAGTTTATTAATAATAGACTGACATTTTTGACGTATTTTGAGACGGGTATCTCACTCAAGATCAGTTTATTAATACGACCCATAGACTGACATTTTTGACGTATTTTGAGACGGGTATCTCACTCAAGATCAGTTTATTAATACGACCCATAGACTGACATTTTTGACGTATTTTGAGACGGGCATCTCGGTCAAGATTAATTTATTAATACCCCCACCTTTTCTACTAAATCACGCCCCACACTTAAGTATACTTAACATTCTACGTACGTAGCTACATTGAATGTCAATTGTCGCTATAGTGTATTGAAAAAAACTATTAGGTACTTAGTCGCGAAATATTTGATTTTCAATCATTTCATTTTACCTGTTTACACTAAATTTTACAAAAAAAACAGCAAATTCACCTCAAGGCACGACAGATTTATACCTACTACTGAAAATGACTTTAACCGCCGCACTCATAGACGTCAATTAACTTTTAAGTTGATTAAAGTTGCTGCTGTCACTTTCTTTACTATAGCAATAGAATAACGGCCGCACTCAGAGACGTCAATTAAGTTTTAAGTTTCATTAAAGTAGCTGCTGTCACTTTCTTTGCTATATAGCAACAGAATAAGACGCAGCAACTTTAATGAAACTTAAAAACTAATTGACGTCTCTGAGTGCGGCAGTAAGACGCAGCAACTTTAATGAAACTTAAACATTAATGGACGACTCTGAGTGCGGCAGTAAGGGTTTAGTACCTGTCTCTAACACCTCCGTACGAAACCCTGCCACGTTCACACGGCGACATTTTTCCCGTATATACCGCACGTTGTTTCGTACGTTTGTACCGTATTCGATTAGTGTACAGTCGAAGTCATAAATATGTTTACACTTTAGTACCTTGTCTATTCAACGTCGTGTTTAAACTGTCATGAAATTGTCACAGCGATTAAAGTGACGAGGTACTAAAGTGTAAACATATTTATGACTTCGACTGTACGAGTAATGTATTTATATGGAAGTACCGTGCGGTATACGGGAACAAGTTCGCCGCGTGAACGTAGGATAAAACGTCCCGGAACGCATCCGAAAAGACACTTTTTCCATGAGATCACAGAAAATTATATTTCTTAATTTAATCAGAAATACAGTAAAACTGTGCAATAAATTAGATACATTTCCAACTTATGAAATATATAGCCAACTGATGAATAAGTTTTTTTTTTTTAGCCTGTTTTAGTGCTGGGCAAAGGCCTCCCCTCTTTTCCGCCATTCGCCCCTATTGAGCGCATGCTCTTGAATAAGTTATATCTAAATATTTTAGTGATAATAAAAAATGTTTTTTGCATAATTATTAAAATAATAAGATTTAAGAACGAAATATAAAAAACACAAAAGGTTTCGCAGCCGGTAGGATTCGAACCTACGCTCCCAGAGGGAATCTGATTTCGAGTCAGACGCCTTAACCACTCGGCCACGACTGCTTCTCAAACCATTGCGAAAATTGGCATCAAAAGCCTCAGCCACTTATTTGCTACTTAAGTAGCAGTTTCTAGTGTTACATAAGGTTACATACAATGAAGCATGCATTCAATTAATGAACACTTCGAAAGGAGAAACATTTTATTTATTAAGAGCAGATTTTTCAACCTCCAGATAACAAACACTATTTGCCAGATAAATGTTAGCTCTGTCCTTTCCTTTCATGTGAAAAAAAGGATAAATTTAACTGGCAGATCATTTTATAAGGGAATTGGAAAAATCGGCCCCTAAACCTATTTTTTTTTCTAAATTATATTTTACTTCTATGAATTAACTAACATTTTGGAAAGTGTTGCCATTTGGTAAATGTGTAATGTAAACCCGATGACAATGCGATATTGTGGTGTTTAAGAGTTGATCTGATGAAGAAGGAACGCGACAGGATTTCCGGTATACTCAACGAAGACCCATCGAGTTTGAAATAGTTTGATCTTAATAAACAAATGATGACAGTGCAAAACAATAAGTCGGTACGTAACAATAGCATTTTTTTTACAGAAACTTTTTTAAGTGCACGTCACTTAGAGCATCCCGCAGGGTCGCTGCCCGCTGAGTCACGCGCCCGCGCAATCTTACGGTAACACTCGAGATAGCGCGCGTTTGTTTACAGCTCCGGCCGCGGTTTGTTTACTGTTAACTATGTTCTAGTAAGTTTTAGTTGAACACATTCACTACTTACTAGGCACTGTATATACTGTACAGAGCCCTTAGCCAAGATGCCCATCGCTTACTAGCGTTTCTATTCGTTAAGTTTTTAAACCAATCGCGTCATTGGTAGATCACGTCATACGGAGAGTCACGTGATCTACCAGTGACGCGATTGGTTTAAAAACGAAACGAATAGAAACGCTAGTTAGCGATGGGCATCTTAGCTAAGGGCTCAGGTGTGTCGCTGGCCGTAAATGTTGCTGGAGTAAAAAATTGTCAAGAAACTACTGCTGACCTCCAAATGAAACTAAATTTGGTAGTTAATTTTTTAGCCCGGAGACAGAAATGGGGTTTTTGGGATAAAAGCTTTATCAATTAGGCATTAAACAAACTAAGCAACTGCTTAGGGCATCACGGGTCAGGCGGGCACCAAAATCGCAGATCAAAATTGTCACAACAAATTGACTGTATTAAGTGTCTATTCACAGGAGCCTAAAGGGTAAAATGCTTAAGGCACGGCGGAGGCTTAATCCGGCACTGGCAGAAGCTAGTAACATACATACTTGTACTAGTAGCTAAGTAGTACTTAAATACATTGAAAGGTTTAAATTTTAAACTACACTGTCTACAGCCATACCGCTTTATGTACGGTCACGAGCATTAAATTGGGACCCATTTCAAAAAAATATTACTTGAAGTTGTCAATGTTATTAGAGATGCCAAATCATTTGTAACTTCCAGGAAACTCCACCTTATTGCTGTAGAATGTCAGATTGACTTTGGACCTAAAGTGGGTCCCAAATTAAAGCTGACATAGGGAGATGACAAGCAGTAACGTAACGACCCACGAAGTATCAGCAATACAATCACCAAGGCGATCGATGGTTGACTTGTTGCTTTGTAGTTTACCGAGTAGGTATCTTATCTTATCTATTGCAGGACCCTATAAGTCTGACATATATTTTAACTTTGTGGAACCTTTAGTACAGTCAAGGTCATAAATATGTATACACTTTAGTACCTTGTCTATTTAATGTCATGTTTAAACTGCCATATATGAATGTCACAGTGATTAAAGTGACAAGGCACTAAAGTGTATAGTGTATACATATTTATGACCTTGACTGTACTTACTACCCGGGTGCTACTTTGCACCACGCTCACTAGTCTACGCGAATTTCATATATTTCTCGAATAAAAAGAGATTAGTTTTGTAAATTAACACCCAGATGTAGAAATGTTATTAGCACTAATGTCCCATTAGGACGTCTTTTGTCACTTTCTTATTCGCCTAGATAAAGTGACAGCACATGCCTTAACGCGATATTACTGCATAATATTGTACAACTGGACATTAAATATGCATTTGATTTATGCTACGCTGGTATGCGATGCGACATCAGCGAACCTAATATGCATCACAAGAATAAAGTGACAACACGAATAAAAAGTTGCTAGAGTAATTAAACATCATGCTTAGCTTAGAGCCTGTGCACACTAGCGTTTTAGCACTTAAACCCCCGGTCAAAAACGCTAGGTGTACACAGATTTGAACGATATATTTCATTACTCTAGCAATACCGGATAAAATCGCTTAGTAATAAAAGGCAATATGTCTGGACGAGACACTTTAGGAATACTTAGATGTATTAATTTCCCTAGCACCTGTCGAATTTTATCTCGTGCTTACATGATAAGCCCGCAGTGAGGTGCAAACTTATCGACCTTATCGCAACCAGACTATTAAGTACTAGATCTATTTCAACGGGATATTGAACGCAATTATTGCCTTTGGATTGAATATAGAGTACCAATAAGGTATTAGTGGTCAATATCGCGTTGAAAATACATGTAATGTAAACCATAATTCATTAAATACTGTTATTAAGTACTGTTTACCTTTCGGCATTCCACACGGAGGCTTCGTTCTCGAATTGTCCAGGAAGTCCAAATCGAACCTCCTCGCGGGAGGATACGTTAACGCCACATGTCCCAACACACTCACCAACACACAACATACCACTACACTCAACAATGTCACTCTCAACGACGCCATTTTGATTTTTTTTAACTTTGGCTAAGTACACTCATGTTTGTCCAACTCGCATAAGAACTTGCTTATGTTAAAGACTTGTGTTACGTCATTTTGGTTGCTATTTGGTTTTGTTCACGACTCTTCGGACGTTCAATCTGAAACAAAAAGAAAATTATTTCATTAATTTACAACTAAACTAAAATATAACTTAACATTTCGTGTTTAAAACATAAACAATTCCACATTATACATCGCATTATTGTTGTTTTAATATAATAATTAAATAAGAGAGAGCAAAAACAATCACTTGAGGACTACCAGCTAGCAATAAAGAAAATGAAAGCCAAATAATAACTTTTAAAATTATTAATAATTATAAACGACGAGTAACGTAACCAACCCTTACCACATGAATAATTGTGGTTAATTATAAATATAATAAGCGTTTTCCTTAAAAACGTAATCGGTCAACATGATTTAAGAAATTACATAATGGTAGTTATTAAAATGATGCAATAATAATTAAGTCTGTCGTCGAGCAATGGAATTCATCCATCCATACATCTTCCTTTGATTTTGACCCTTTAAAATGAAAGGGAAGAATAAAGAGAAACATGCACTAATAAAGACTATTGAATTTGAATTGAAATTAATATTGAAAAATACTTTACGAGCGACGACCACTCAGAAACATGTAAAACACGATACGATCAAGGCACAAATTCAACTCAGCAGTTTAACCCCAATACCAAAAAGTATACAGTTTCAACACGAACCTATTTATAGTTCAAAGATTCATTAAATTCATAACATTTTCACTCGAGCAAAAACCGGAGAAACAATAAGATAACACGTATATAATTTATCAACAACCATTGTCAAGTGAAAGTAATGAAAGTATGTGATGGACGAACAGATAATCAGCTCCATTACTGCACATTATTATGTGATGCCCTGCGGCTTGAGATAGTGTTAGATGTTTAATAGAAACACCTATTTACGTGCATTTCCATTTCATGCGCATTATCTCTTCAATTACAGAGACGTGGTTTTACTTTTGCCGTAGCAAAGAGATGATTGCAATAGATATTCGTTTCTGTACATCTTTCATCTGAGCAAGAAAGTCGGCTGATGTTATACTACTCTGTCAAGAAAGTACCGGGAAAAGATCAATAATACACAAACTGTTTGTTAATCATCCAAATTTATTTTATCACCTTCAAAGTATGCTCCTTCAGAAACGATACACTTACGCCAACGAATAATCCAATCATCAAAACATTTTTTAAACGCTGTTTCCGGAATTGAATTCAGTTCTCGGCGCGAATTCTCCTTTATGTCTTCTACCGATTGAAAACGGGTGCCACGAAGCGCCACTCCGAAGCTTGTTGACTAGTTTGCATGTCAAACTCGTAAACCCACGTCTCGTCACCAGTAACAATGCGTTTCATGAATGTTGGGTCGGAATTGACTCGTTCTAGCATGTCCTCAGCGACTCTCATGCGATTGAGTTTTTGGAGAAAATTCAGGTCTTTTGGGACTAGCCGAGCGGTAACATGTTTCATACCCAAATGATTAGTTAAAATAGTACGGATCGACTCGTGAGATACAGAAAGTTCGGCGGCTATCTCTCTCAAAGTTGAATGAGGATTTTCAGTCACTATTTCCTTCACTTTTGCGATGTTAACTTCAGTTGCAGACGTTGATGGCCTACCAGAGCGAGGCAAATCTTCCATCACATCTCGACCGCTTTTGAACGCTTTGTACCACTCATAAACACGTGTTTTTGATAAAGTCGAATCACCGTAAGCCTTCTGTAACATTTTCAGTGACTCCGAACACGAAATTCCATTGGCGATGCAAAATTTAAGACAAACTCTTTGTTCAATGTTTTTGTCCATTATGAAATTCGCAATACACACTAGATATGATATAACTAAAAACAGCACTGTATTTAATATAAATAACAGATGCAACTCAAACTCCGCGCCAAAATAGAAAACAGTTGTGCCAATCTAACAACAACAAAAAAAACAAAAATTTGAATTTGGAACCATAAACAAATCATCCATTCCCGATACTTTGTTGACTGAAAATGCTTCTTTCCCTTTCACCAGTTGGTTCCGCATTCTTGTTGGTATCCTTTTATTATCATTCTCAAGAATTGGCGAGATTGGCAGGTTCAGTTTATCTAACGAGTAACAAGCTGTCATTTATGCCATAGATAGTAGAAGGAAATTGGTCCAATTTTGCTTCTCGTTATAACAATAACCGTGGTAAGTGGTTTGGACTTTCTTAGAAAGTTTGCTATTGGATGCTGGACTTAATGACGTGGAAACCCTTAGGATATTATTATATTATTAAAGGTAGAATGTGACAAGTTAAGGAGAAATTCGTACGTTTATTGTGTCTTACATTCGTTGTATTATCATGTTTATGATTAATTATTATATTTCTTTTAGTTTTAGCAATTCTTTGTAAAGGAAATAACTGAGGAATATCTAATTCAATTTTTTGTTTACTCATAATTGGGACAGCTGAGGCATAAACTGAGATTATTGTAGAGTAGGTAATTCATTACAAATATTACAATGCTACTAGCAAATGGCAAACAATTGCGATCGTCTGTTATTATAAAGATGTTCAGCGGTCAAATTGTAATTTTGTTTAAAAAATTATTCTTGAGGGGTTTCAACCTTATCACCTTAATGTGTAATAAACTGAGACGCGACCGCCACTTAATCCTCAGACGCACAAGGATTAACTTAGACTTAACGGTGCGCGCTCGAACAAACTGATGATGAAAAATATTAAATAATACATTATAATAATTTCATTAAAACAGTGAAGTTTCAATGGGATGGTGGGTACTCGACAACGATACTAACACTTACTTATATTTGAACTCACGACCCGCTTAGTAGGTAGATTGATACCACTGAACCGACAAGTCAGTGATGTCATCCGGGAGTCCTCAATGAGTCCATTGTCGCGCGCGCGCGGTGCGCAGGTGGACACTTTCCCCGCATTCCACGCGCGTCGTACACGTGATGATTAAACGAACGAGTCGAAAGGAGGCGTATAATATATTTCATTCATATCATTTATATTTTTTACAGCGTAGTTCATAAAACATTGACAAACTCGATGCTCTAACGTAGCCTTAGTACCCCTGAGTCACTTCACTACGTAATAGAAAAGAAGTCCGTGCGTATTTTTTTTACATTTCCGAAGTTATAAACGGTTATATGTCTGTCTTGTGGCGCTCGAATCGAAGCTTCTAGGTTTTAATAATTGAACTATTTTAACAACAGTATCCGCATATTTATGCCGACGTTCTATTATTATAAAAAATCTAACCTCGCCTTAACACCATTTATAACACCGAAACGTTTTAAGATGACGAATTTCGACATCTTCTACAACATCCGATATGGTCTAGTGGCTAGGATACCTGGCTCTCACCCAGGAGGCTCGGGTTCGATTCCCGGTATCGGAATATATTTTTGCTTTTTCTTACGATTAATAAAAATAGTGTTACACATCCGTGTGTAAGTTCGTCATAATCGACATAACCGTTGCATTGTTACCCTATTTTTAAAGCATTATTCAATCGAATCCACGCTCACAGAGTTCTTTAATTACTACCAGATACTACGTAGTATGCTATGCCATCTAGCGGATACTTCGGAACTTAATTAGCACTTTGTAAAATTTTCCCGTTATCCACATTAAGTATACCCCAATTATGTAAACTTGTAAATGTACAAATCCGGGACGGTTGGCCGCCTCGAGTGACAAATATACTGTCAATTGCGAGTGTAAGCGTGATAACTGATAACGATATAATGATAGGGCTATCGTTAACTTAATCGGTGGTTCCACGGGAACGTTGTTAGGAATCTGGATTCTGGAAGTACTGTATGTACTTACTTGGAATATTGGAATTATTAATTTTCATTGGAACTGATACATAATTTAACTTTATTGTAAGTACCTACTACGGATTACTGTAACTTGGTAACACTGGTAAAGACTCAGAAAAACAAAGATTGCTGATAGCTATTGAGAAACTGGAAATACTGTAAAAAGGTTGTGTAGGTTAGGTATTCTATTTTTGTTATTTTATTTGTTCTGTGATTGGTTGTGATTTGTGCAGTGAAAAATAAATATTAAAATAAAATTATGCTAGAGAGATGTCATTGAACTATCAACCTAACACAAAATAAATCTCATAATCAATTATCACTTTAACATTACGCCATCTGCTGACAAGTAGCGGTACTTAATTGCGCGCTATCGAGCATCTACGCTTGGGAAGCAAGTGCAACCATTATTATTGTTTCAACTTATGTCGTAACTGTTGTCATTGTGTGTAGGGAATTTAGGTTATTTTGTTTTGCAAATCGTTCTAGTTATTAGGATAAAATCAGTTTTGGGTTTTACAATATTTTAAGTTTTGTTTGTGCACTTTGTGGGCTTTTTAAATAAAATGCTAATAGTGTTATTTGTATTGTATGTATTTAAAGTAATTCATTTTCTGGATTAGATAATGGTCCGGGACACGTGTTTCACTCTATGAATAATAAACAACGTTTTAAAAATACAACCAACACCGCCATCTATTTGATAACCGTCTCAAATTAAACGGGTCGTGAAAAAAGAAGTAACTGAAAATTATTATAATAATATATGCTACTGCTTATAATTATAACCTACTTATACATTTTTTAAAAATTGATTGAAACTTTAAATCAAACTATTGATTTTTTATCGATAAATAACAAACTAGAAATGTTTCAAAGAACCCGATAACTTGCATAAAATTAACCGAAACAACCGTGAAACGTCGCAACAAACAGATTCGCGTCGCATTGACTTATAGTATTGTAGACTTCACAGTAGTTATTACTAACACCGACATAAAGCAGCAGTCCTCATGAACCTTATTGTCATATTATAAGGGTTATAATTGTATGAAATTATTCTTAGTTACGTTGTAGGAAAAGTGCTTTACAATACTAAAATAATAAGATAGGGGTCACCATGAATCTTACTACGCTTCATTTAAACACCAAATTTCAATGACAATATTTACAAAGAAGGTTGCACGATGATGTCAAACATGATTTATTTTGCGTTTAATTTCGCCTTATTGATCCAAAAATAAAGTCCTTTATTGCTTGTTTTAGTAAACCGCAAGCAGGAAGTACTGGTTTCCGTCATTGTCTTTTGGTTTACGGAATTTAATTAGTAGGAAATAGATTTTATCGCTGATTAGTGGGGTTGACTGGGAAAAGTGCGGTTTTCTACGTTCAGTGCCAGCGTTCCACTATTGTATGCAATTTGACGAAGACGGGTGTGTTGTCGGCGCGGAATGAGTTACCACGTAAGAATCTCGATATGGGGTCAATTATCTACACAAATAGAAGTCTTGGAAATGGAGAGAAAAATAATTCTGAACCGCCTTTTCATGTATGTCTAATAAAATGAAACAATAAATAAATCTTATTAAGTTTTAAGCGTAAAACACACCGAGAGCAGACGCGAGTCGGGAGCGAGCTATTTGCTGTTACATACACATTAGTCGTAATGCACGCATTCTCCAATTGACCTTCTCACAGAGCGCATAATGTAATACCCATAACAGATGCTCGAACTTGGTCCGGGCGGGACAACGGATTTGGTTCGCTCCGAACTAGATCTGGCCGTCTGTAGAGCAGTCTTCGGACCAAAATTCGGACCAAATACAGACCCGGACCAAGTTCGAGCGTCTGTTACGGGTATAACAGTAAAACGGTCGCTACCGACCGGGCACGGGTCTTTTACGCTTTAATGTCACAAAACTTTAAAAAAAAATACGGTGATAGTTTTTTAGATAATAACATAACAAAAATACAACCGTAATGTTTAGCTAATGAAATCATACTAGAAAGCCTTTGAGAGTTTAATATTTATGAACACTATCAGAGACGGAGTCTAATTGTCAAGATCACATTATAAATAGAAAGTACAACACAATTGTCGTTAGGCAATCTATTGTTATGAAGGGCCACAATACAGTCGCGGAAACAAATGGAGCAGTGAGAGGTCGATAACCAGAGTTTTTTGGAGCAAAAAATACCTAGTTGAGGTTGAGTTGAGGCCGTTATGCACAACTGTGGTTTTGATCTGAGCTGCGGTTTAGTCTCAAATTGCACTTAATGTTAGAGATATTGAGATAAATTGGTCTGTGTACATTTCTGGGGTTTGCAATCCGGTCTGCCCGGTCCGGTCCGTTTTGCGGTCCCGCCGGTTATTTAGTCTGTGCTCTATCAGCGTGGGCAAATAAGCAACCAACTGGAAAAGTGAACCCTCGATCTTCTGTATGTACTATTGACATGTTTCAAAAGAAGGGCATAAATCTAAAAAAATAAAAAAATTGTTTCTAAATCGAAAGACCACAAAGGAAGGTAAAGCCAGTGCACCTAAACCCAGAAACAAGAAATTATACGAACCTAGACAATAAACACGCACTTCCCAATGCGGAAACTGTGTCGCAACAGAAATGGGAACATCTTAAGAAATTTAAATAAAAAGTAAAAACTCAAAACCAAAATCCGTTTCAATTTAAATCTTACCACCTGTGAGCTTAAGTAAAAGCAACTCTCGATGCGACTTATTTCCTTTTAGTTGTAAAACAACGTTATGACACGACCATTCGTTCCGATTGTCGAAATCTCCGATTTAGAATTTGCATATACACGTAATAGGTTGGTCAATTGAATTGGTAAAGATAAAGTTTTTCCACAAGTTTACAAGCCTGAATGATGTGAACTGATGCCTATGTTAAATCGACCAAATAAGGGAGTCGTATTTATTGCAAAAATACTATTAATCAATAAGTCTCACTAATTTGGTCCAGTTAACATCGGTAAATGCATAAAGAAGAGAATTGGACAGAATAGAGAAAGCGGTGTAAATACGTTGAAAAGTACATTTGAATTTAGGACTCACAGGCTTAAACTAATGGTCATGTAATGGTTGTATTGAGTAGAATAATATTTATATAATAACTAGTATAGGCGTACTTACTACATATTTAATTTGTTTGGATTGGTGGTGCCGAATATCCGAAGTCATTATCTATATAAACATATTGACATAAAGTAAACAGCGTTTCTCTTAAGTTTGTTTGCATTGGAGTGTTCGCTATCTGGCACGGGATATACCTGTACGGGGTATCAATACTAATGTAACTTGCGGGTGATAGGGCCTCATGCTGGATTCGTCCGGATCTCCGTCCGCTAAGGCTGCCTTTCCATCGAAGCGGAGACGAGCGGTGCGGAGAGGAGCTGTGTAGGAATTATCGACCAATCACATTGGTTGTTATCCACATCTCGTCTCCGCTTGATTACTTCCATTGAAGCGGAGCGGAGCCAAGATGTGGATTACAACCAAAGTGATTGGTCGATTCCTACACAGCTCCTCTCCGCACCGCTCGTCTCCGCTTTCATGGAAAGGCAGCCCAACGCTAACCTGCCACCGAGCAGCAGTGTTCGCATTGTTGTCTTAGGTAGTGATATTACTAGCATCGGGGCATTCCATCTTGGTCCTTAAGGGTACCACAATTGGGACTGCCAATGGACACAACAGTCCATTGGCAATCCCAAGTCTGCCCGGCCGCCTGCATAAAATCGCCCGAGAATCTGAAAGTCTGTGTCCTAATACGATGAACAGACAGGCCGAGATCAGTCTATGTCGCCCTTTAGCGTTTGCAACGCGTTTGCAATCTTAAGACGGTTTGTTCATGTCCATGGACCTCAGAGTTCAATTACTATCTTACAACCTTGCTTGTGTTCTCGTTTGCTTTCTCCGCTTTTAGTTCTAACGTTGACGGTTGTTACAGATAACCTGATTCTGGCAAAGGTATATGGTAAAAGTAAAAAAATATTCGACATGAAAAAAATAGGACCAATCAATTAATTCCTTGAGGCAGATCTACGACAGCATATTGGCTCACCGAAAACTTTGTTGAACGAATGTTATTTATAGTCATCGCAAGTCTTACAGTGAATTTTACTGAAACCGTTCTGATTTTAGGATTTTTGTAAAATAAACCTAACCTCGGTTAGGTTAGGTTTATTTACTTTATTTACCAGTTAGATATTTTAAAAATGCTGAAACAATGACGGTATCAGTAAAAAATTATTTAGGACTTACGATGATTAACGATACATTCGGACTACACATTATTATGTGAACTTTGGCGAGCGCTGTAGGTACTCATGATGAAACTAGAAAACATCACATTCCCCACATTAATCAGATTCCAAAGCCTGCGTTACTAAGATTACTCACACGTAATAAAGTTGGTCAACTTCGGATCGGTAATAATCGGTTTAATAACGATTCCACGGTAATTTATTCGGTGTGAGCAATGTGAGCTAATGTAGTTTCATAACGGTTTTTATGAAATTGATATAGATTGATAAATCGGAGGATAGAGTTGCAAAAAAAATAGTTATATGACCGGGTAATTTACTCTTCACACTTTGATTAGGTTTTAGCGAGTCTAGACTCTAGACTTGCCTAACACTTAAAGAATCTGTTTTAACAGATTTACAAACGTAGCCTTGGAATCTTGCCAATTTAAAGAGATTACAAGAGTTAATTTAAAAAAGAAGCGGAGTGATCTATTTGAATAAGACATAGATTAGATTAATATTCTCTAAATTATTAAGGTAACGAAAAAACGGAAAATGATTATAACTTAAATAAGTTTTCGGTTCTCTTTAATTTTGGCAAAAAAAAATTGACTATATAGATTTTACATTTAAATGTCAAACCTTTTTATTTTTTAAATCTAAGGCATTTAAATCCAAAGCAGATACCCAAAAGATCTTTAAATCAATCAATCTATGTTTCGGTACTTTTGGTATTAAGCTCGTCAAAACTCAGTAAGCGTCTTTTTGTGCAAAAATTTTTGACAATATCACATCAGGGGACAATCTCACATAAATTGACTTAGTCCCAAACTAAGCTCTAGGCTTGTACTACGGGTACTAGACAACGATAAACATACTTATATAGAGAAATATATACTCAAATATGTACATAGAAAACATCCATGACTCGGGAACAAATACTCGCGCTCATCACACAAATATTTGCCCGTACTAGGATTCGAACCCGCGACAGCTAATTTCGTAGGCAGGGTCATCGCGTCGTCATGTTGTTGTAACATCTGCTTTATTTTAAATCAGCTGATAAATCATCCAGCAATAAGTACTTAATAATGAAAGTAAAAGTGATCTTAGCAGTCACGCACGTTGAGCAAGTGAATGTTCGGAGGAGTTATGTGTTTGGAGATCATTGGCTCTGATACACCGGTAAGTTAATACGAATCATGCGATATTGTCAATTAATTTTCTTTCTCCTAATTTTCGTTTTGGCTCATAATTTTTTTATAATAACAATGTCTGCTAAACTCTGCTACATGGTGATGTTAGTAATCTTAAAAAATACAGTTAAAGAACGTAAGTAATTTTTTTATTCATATGTGTAATGTGTAATACGCAAACCAAAAATACGGTAAAAATTAAAAACGATTCCTTTGGAGTTCAGATGTTTGTCATGGGTTTGGATGTCAAATTACGATAATGCGGTTCTTATCTGTTTGTTATACGTATGTTTTAAAAAAGCAAAAAAGGCTACTGAAATAATATTTTAAAGTGAACGATTCACTGTTTAACAAACATTGTTATGTGGCATTTCAATAACAACGAAGCCTGAAATAGGTCTTGCACATAAACTATAGCAATCGGGATCATTGAAACATAACGAGATCATTGATCGATAAAACTGAACTACGGCTACGCATGCGTTAGTTAACAACTCAAGAAACATATTACTTTTTATATCTCCAAGAATTGCTTCGATTAAAATGCAATATCTAGTTTTTATAACGTGCTATGTCGTAATTGTAGCGTAGTTGGTTTATGTGAAGGTTAATTGCTAGTTAAAATTGTAGCAGTTAACTATTGAGATTGACATTCCACAAATTAGAGACGAAAAGGCACCTTGGAGTTTCAAAAGGCAAATTAGTTGTTTAAAAGCCTGATCATAGATTTTTAGGGTAATTTCGTCACAAAAAATGTTGTATTGTTGGACTTATTGTTGTTAAAATAACAAAAAACTAAATAAGCCGAGTTTAAGTAAATTTTGTGAAAAATAACAAAACCCACTGATACGACAGAGGCAGACCAAAATGAACTAAAATAATAATGTCACGTAATGTCCATGCCAAATCAGCGTTTTTTATGTGACAGCTATACCGATTTTATCTCTCTCAAAATGAGATAAGATAACTTTGTACACATAAATAAACGAGTTTACGAATAATTCACACATTACGACATCTTTAAAAGAAAATGTCATGGTGATTAAACATTGCATCGTAAATTCAGGTAGGAAGAACAACACGGCAATAAAGGCGGAACCGTGGGCACGAGTTGGTCCTTGTAATGATTAAAATGGTGCCAGAGGTTACGGACTCGAAAATATTAGCCGTGATCGAAACAGGTGAACTTAAGAGTAAAACCGCCCACTACAATACTAGTGTTATGCAGGGTTATCAACGGGCTAAATAGGTGTAGGTTAGGTTAATAAAGGTGGACATTCACGGTCAGTTAAACTGATCAGTTGAACTGACGTACATCCAAAACCTGACCGTGAATGTGAAATCTTAAGTTAAAATTATACGAACTCAAGTTCAGCTTCTGGATGTACGTCAGATAACTGATCAGTTTAACTGACCGTGAATGTCCACCTTAAGTCGGGAATATAAAATATTAGCCAAGATCGAAACAGAAGACTTAAGGCGATAGAGTGCGTCAAACCACCCACACTACAATACTAGGTTGTGTAGGGTTATTAACGACTAAGTGTAGGTATGACAAATAAAATGACAATTAGTCGGAAAATAAAAATGAAAGTTTTGATGTAATATGCTTTGGCAGTTTTTTGTGTTTTAACGGCGTTTCAAGCCATTTCTGTATAAACAATGTAGATAAGTACATAATATTTACATTTTAATTAAATCACGATAAATCAGTTAAATCAAAATAAAATGCTAGTAAAGAAATATTCTCCGTGTAAAAAACCAAGCAAGACCCTAATTTTTTGCTAAGTCGGCAACCCTAACGCCTAAATCGTGACTAACGCAACTCCCGCGCACGGTAATCACTATAATCGCCTCACACATCGATACTTTGTCATTGCATTCTTGTTCGTGAGATCTTCGCTCGCAGCGCCTCTGGCGGTTGGGATCCGAACTAATTGGGTGTTTAATAGACAGCGTTTAATAATGTTAAGTTAAAATGCCGATGACGTTAGTAAACGAGACACGAGCAAAAATATAAATTGCATAATAAAATTATTAAACTACGAAATTGAACCAGTGTCCTAGAAAGAGGAAACATACCGACAATTAAATGAAAAATGAAAATGAAAATTATTTATTCAGAAAAACTTAATTAAGGTAGGTGGTGGTGGTAGGTTGGTGGGTCCTGCGCTAGGATTTCCTGTGTTGCAGGGCCCACATTGTTGTTAGTAAGAAGATAAATGAATCTAGTCCCTATCAAAATCATCATATGAAGAGTATTCGATTTACTCACGGTCAAACCTTACGTATAAGTTTTATATAAAACTATTATTTGAATACTTTCAAAAGTTAAGAGTAAAATCCAGGACAACTAGGTAGGAATTAACAACAAAACATAATGAGCAAATAATAACCCACTAAATTAATTTACACACATCTACTCGGCAAGAGATGGCGTTAAAATCAATTTCTAGCCCATTAAAAATTCGCACCGATTGGAAAGCGCCCCAGCCAAACTGGGACGTACGTGAGTTTAGCCTAAGGGGAAATTGCTCAAACTCTAACGAAAGTGCCGCTTGCTTTTTGCTTGTTGTTTTTGTAGTTATTTCGTAATAGGTGAGAAGAAAGGTATTGAATTGACATGGTCTTGTGAACTTGTAGAAAAATATTTGGTACCGGTAATATGAAACGAATCAGCTGTTTGTATTATTTTTGATATTAAAACATATTCTATTTCGTTTTTATCATATATGCATATTATAATCTAACGTAATCATAATGAGAGGTCAGATGCTAGTCACTTCACCGTGATAACCGGATCTGCCAGTTCTGAAAACATGTTCAAAGCGGCTCTGAAAAACGGGAAAAGTACTAAAAAGGTAAATACAATTCGAGTACATAAAAAGGTACCAATAAATTATAAGTTACTGATAAATAACAGTAAGTAAAAATTAACTTGTATTGTAACCATAGTTTTTCTCGTCTTCCTAATCGTACTTATGTATTAACCGCACGTACCTGTGACATCTAGCGCGCCCACAGGGACGACACTAGAAAAGGAAAGTGACACATGTCACCATCACCATGGGCGTTTCTCATGCTAATATCGACATTACGCCCGAAGCGTGTTAAAGATTCTGCGTTGACTTGTGTTATGTAAAATGTTTCGTTGGAATTGTCAATATGGACCTACATACTTGTTTAAGAACAAGTTACTGTGTTCCGGCTTGATTTTCAATCGATAAAGGCAATGGGCAAATCTCAATCAAAGCTGCACCGGTCGGAGAACGGACAGTTGTAAATGTTTAATATTTTAATCTGAATATTGTAATTTTTTATTGTCCATTTTACCGATATTGTTGTTTCATATTTTAATTGTCTTAATTTAATGCAATTATTTCTATGTTGTAACTTTATTATGGGGTTTTTGCCTTTAAATAAATAAACAATTAATTGATAATCATAAATCATAAATCAAAAATCGATCAACAATAAAATACGTATTGTGATATATTTGAGATATTGGCCACATATCTCATTATTTTTAATAGATAACCCAATATTATGGAGACATTAGATAAGTGATATAAAAGGCCTTATTATAGCAAGACCGTCAATACCAAAGCCGTATTTTTGACGTAAATAAATAAATAAGGTTATAAACTGGTTTCTGACTGTATTCATTCATTCATTACCAAAAATTACATTACATCTATTTTGTAAGGACACTGGATACATATTTTCGATCTGTTAAAGCATATACATTGCTTTCCTTTGTTAGATATATTAGAATATAACAACTCACGTAATACTCAGATAAACTTAATGTCACACAAACCACTAAACCGCTTCACGGTTTCGTGATAAATCAGCATTAAAAATCTAAGATAAAGTGAAAGATTCCCATAGCACTTAGCCATTGCAGATTGATTCCAAGTAAAACCACAAAACATCAGTATGCTTTCTACAGATCGCAGATTGGCGAGACAATGGTCGATACCATCGTGTTGTAATTAAATGTGGCATTGTATTCTCAATGGTGTGGCAGGTCGCAGACCAAGTCCAGTATTTTGTATTTTTCGACTTGAATTAGAGGGATTTTTTGTACTTAATGCTGTAGAAAAGCTTGGAGTTAATGGAGATAATTCTCTTGAGAGAACACAATAAGAATGCGGAAGAATTAGGTGTTTGTCCGTGTCTTTACTTTTTTTCACATTAATTTGACATTTATCTCGCCTCACCGGTTAATAACTACCGACTTGTGATCGTTCTCGACGGAGTAGATATAGGTAGTGTTTCTGTTTTTGGTTGGTCGCATCTCTCATTGTTCTCCTAAAGAAGATGCGGCCAAACAAAAAAGTAATGCTATCTATAAGTTACATCAGTGAAGCGACTATTGCTAAAATTTCAAAATACTAAAGAGGGTGTAGTAGTACCTAATCCCCTTACAGCGGCCGATGCGAATATTTTGTTTTCGTTGAATTTCGAGAATTACGATGTTAATTGGCCAGCAATGTCTGTGGTGGTTTCACAGAGCCGCTACAAGGAAGTATTGAAATTTCAGACTAATTAAAAAAAACCAAATGACCTTGTATTTTTTTATCCACTCGATTAAACTGAAGCATGAAATAAATTCTGTCTAACTTATGAAACATTCTCCATTATAAGTTAAGCTATTAGAAATTCACTTTTACCTATCAAAGCGCTGGTAATAAATTAGCTGATTTTACGCGCTCTCCGTGATATAAACGAGAAAAGCCGTATATGAAATACACTGACATATTTAAAAGCTGCTGTAACTCATACTCGGCAGGTCCAACCTATAAGTCTGTATAAATATTTGGTATTACGGTATTTACGGCAGTGCTCTATCCACGGAGTCCCGCCCTACTTCAGTTTTCGAACATTGAGCAACCGTGTTACTTATTGTAAATTAATAGTTACTCGGACACAAAATGGCACTACCAACTCGGGAAAAGGTCAATGAATGGAATGCTACCTTTCTTGATCCATCACACACCTGCACCTTATCGATATTCAATAAACCAAGACGTTTCGCCATTAGCAATCGCCCAGCCTTTACGCTGACCTGAGTTTTATTCGGTGTAATATAAACATAGATATTTTATTTAACAGGCCGAGCAACGATAAAAATATAGAAATTAATACACACTTAACTTTAATTTAACTAAGTAAATCCAAAATGTTCGTTGTTTAAGGCTAAACTAAATCATAAGATCATTGTCATTGGATATTTTTTTTAAATATATGTACTTACTTAATTATAAAGCACGTATCAGTTTTCAATAGCACCCTTTAATGCATTTCAGCAATTCTAAAGTATTTTTTTACCTATTAACACGTTCGCTGCCGGACACACTTGGTGTGTCAAAATTACATACTTAAATTTGAAGGTAAGGCGGCGGTGAATGTGTTAAAGAATAAATTATCTATTATACGAGAAATTCCATTCACAGACACGGCGTTACAGGTCATGATAACGATCTTATTTACACGCTCGTGAATTTAAACAAGAAAAACATTGACAGATTATCTATTGTTCTCATTCCTATGTAACCAAATAGGGTAATAATTCATCAAATTAATAACCAGCCCTGAAGAGAAAGTAGGTCATGGTTGCTATTTCCTACCTAAATATGTGATGCAAAACGAAAGAGGAAAATATGGTTATAACAAACCATCTTAAAGCATAAATCACGGTCATAGACGATTATTTATGCACTAATGCCACTATTAGAGGTTGCCACAAACAATTTGGTAACTGGTCACTGAGTGGTGACATAGTTGTTAGTGTTGTTACTAACCTGTTAATGTGCTACTACTTTTGTGTTTATTGATCAAGTTTTTGGGATAGTTGTGTCATGTGTGTAGCGTAACAAAAATGTATAAGATTATCTATGCGTGTTTAATTGATAAGATAAAGGTCTTGCTATTGAAATAACTAAATATTTAAATGTTTTTATTTATTATTTAGTATTTTATTTAACTTTTATTGCACAAAACCAAGTTGGTACATATGGCGAACTTGATGCCTCTTGGCATTTTATACTAGTCGGCAAAATAATCAAGCCAAAACTACAGTAATACAGCAGTATTATTTTTCATAGTGACACAAAATATGGTTTCTCGATTAAACCCCATGAATATGTTTACAAAGAAAATGGGATCAACGAGAAAACTATTCAAGAACGTTTTACACTCGTAGTATTAATAGCCAAATTTTACGATCAATTTTAACATCGGTCCATGCTATGCTTATGATAAATATATTATTATATATTATTATCCAAATTACTTAGCCATTCAGCCGCGTCATCATGGCTAAGTAACTTGGATATCAATTCGTGACATATTGTGTATATTTCGATTAGTAATTTGTGATTGTCCATGCCATACGAATAAATAAATAAATAAATATATTATTATGTGGTCCTGTCCTATGTCATTTACAAGCTTGTACATATTACTCCACGCGTAATCCCAAAAAAATCTTTCAATCAAAAACAAGTCTCACAGCTATATCGCTACGATCGCTGTTGACCCAACACTTGCGAAATACATTCAGTAGGTACCAAATCCTCCAAATGGGGCTCATTTTGTACAAAAATTTGTTGCTGCTTGGTACTCAATGTGTTAAAGAAAGTGCAGGTGCCGCGCCCAGCGTGCGTTGCGAATTGCAATATTTATTGAAGAATCGGCTCGCATTGACAGCGCGCGTGAACGTTTTATTGCATTGACATTTCGTACATCTGAATCATAATACTGGAGCTCCGAATTAGGAGTGCCATTATAAAATGACAACTAGTTGGCGCCACTTTGTACGTAGAGATGTCGATCGTCAATTGTGTTGTCTATTTTGTTTCATTCAATAAATAAATGCAAGATAGGTATAGAAGTATGTCGGCTTATAATAAAGATTGGGTATCTTACGTTACAGGATATTATGGTTACGTTCCTGGAGTGCATAAAGTTACTCGAAGTCCTGGAAGACGTCTGAACACTACAAGAGACATGATGAAGCATATAGCCTGGCAAAAAAGTTAAGCGTGTGGTGACATCTGGACCTACAATATTTTTAGATGGCAACCAGCAAAGGTTAGAGTAAACCATGGATCATGTTGCCAATTTAATTCCGAACAGCACCCTCATTTTTTTGCTCGACTCTTTTGCCAGGCTATAAATTGAGATAGTACAGTCAAGGTCATAAATATGTATACACTTTAGTACCTTGTCTATTTAATGTCATGTTTAAACTGCCATATATGAATGTCACAGTGATTAAAGTGACAAGGTACTAGAGTGTATACATATTTATGACCTTGACTGTACCTACATATTCCGTGTCGTGAGCCCCTAAACTCAAGATACAATACATATATATTCAATAAACAGTGTAAAAATACTTAATGTCATTCTAATTTACTTTACTTTAATTTACTTTTTATTTTTGTGTGTCTTCATGTAGTGAATAAAAGTATTACTTCTTCTTCTTCTTACTTTTACCAAGCTTTTATTTAACACTTTAAAAGCTACCTACTTCGTTTTAATTACTCATCTACAAATTCATAACATTTATATCTTGCATTGTGAACCGAGCAAGTAGGTGTTTAATTATCCACAATGAGATGCGACCTACGCCAACTTGTCAAGGGTAACCCGACGTTGCACAAACCCGGGCGACGCCGTGACGCAACACTAGTTCTACCGACTTCTACTAAACGGTGTTAACGAGATCACTCAATATTTAGAAAACATTAGCTGTGTTTAGAAATGTTATATGACACGTGTTAAGTTGTAGGAATATCGAGAAAATCTATTACAACAGATATGTCATAATATTTTGTACTTTAAGTAACTTTACAATAAAACCGTTAGCATTGTAACAATGATGTGCTTGTTTGTAAGTATGGTCGAGGGATATATAATTTGTAATAAAACATATGTATTTATGCCTGTTTCGCATGTTATTTTTATGTCAATTTATGATACACGTATTGTTTACCAATTATACTCGTGTGCATAATCAATACATTTAATTAATGCTTAGTATACATACACTAATAGGTATAGATAGATTATGAACTATAGAATATGAACTATATTTTGGGTATGTGAAATTTAAATTATAACATGATCGCAAATATTGTCACAATATAATGTAATTCCTCAGTTTAAATTAGAATTGTTACGCCCTACCAGGGCCCATATGGATCTAAATGTACTGAACTTTAAGACCTGTACAACTATAGTTTACAATAAATGCTATGACTATGCTATGACTATGACTAGATAATAAATATTACTACGCAATTAAACATGCTAAACAGGAGACAACAAAAAACATAACATAATATAAAATCGTGTTTCGTAAGTATCGTTGTATTTGTTGAAGATGGTGTTTGTAAAAATAGTATCTAAACGTAGCAGACCATTTTTGTATCAGTACCTTTAAACTTGCTGTCATTTTACTTGTCTCTTTAAGCATTCTTTAAGAACCTGTACCAAGAGAATAATTGTGACTGATTTCATAACTGTTTTATGAAAGGTCTTTGGAGATAATATTTATGATTGCACAATCGATGACTTGAAATGCGTCCGATTTTGACAAAGGGCAGAAATAATTGAAGCATGATTTTCGGTAGCCATGATAGTATTTTGTTGCTTTAATCAAATAAATAGAGGAAAATAATATTTTTAAAGACCATATTTAAACCATTTTATATACCTAAGACGTTTTATTTCATAGACTCTTGGATTTTTAACTTAAAAACAGCTTTTCTTATCAACTTCTTTCTCCCTTTACATTTACAATCTTGCTGCCACAAAGCTGCTGTCTCCATAAAATGACTGTTGATGATATACCAGAGTCGAGAAAGAAATTATACTTGCAACCCACTTGACGAGTTAACAGTGAAAAGTTGATTTCGCCAAAACTGCGGGTGGTCGTTATAGAGTACCGTTGATGACGGCTTTTTTCTCAATGGAAAGTATGATCATTTGTCAGTAGGCAAAAATCAAGATGTTTCGAGGTGATAATTGAAGAAAGTAATGGCAAATGAAGTAAAAAAAATAAAATGATCCAGTCCACCGATCTTGGACATAAATTTACATGCATAGAATGTTGAAAACATATATGCAGCAGCCACATTATTACGATTGAAGATTCGTCCCTAACAACATGCGAATTTGGGGCCTGCTGAGCACGCGCTTTTTAAGTTTTGTCGATATCTTTGTCATCAACAAGATTAACTCTTCGCTATCTCATATTTAATGAAAACCAGTCCCAGTAAGACTATGTAGTAGATTTGTGAAAGGCCGCTAAGCGGTGTGCGAGGAAAAAACACAATCAAAAGAATAGCTGCGCTGTTTGAGGCCAGTAAAATAAAGAAAACCCTATACCACAGCTCTGGTGGATGTGGATACGCAGTCTTATGGTCACCAAAATCGCGGTAGATAAAGCATCCTCCACTCTTGCTCTAACGTAATGGTCAGAAATAGACTGGTGTTTTGTCAACGTTTATCCATATCAATAAACACGACCTATTACGGTCTATGGCAATACACCCGTCAAAAGCTCTTGAGAGTTCGAGACGTAGAGATCGCTTATTTATTAAACAGTCAAGCCGGTAAAGTTACCATTTGACACATTTACCGACAAATCACCTGGCCGACATTGACAAACGCGTGACTGAATGCATAGCCAATGCGTCGATCTGTACCTCTACCATGAGTTGCTATCGAAAACTCGTGTTACGTTCTACAGTCGATAGCGAGTAAACGTCCTTCGAATAGTTTTTGATTAAACTTGTACCATGAGTCACATAAACGTTTACTATTCTCGCTAACGTTAACTCGATAGTTCGTGTAGTTATCGTTACGTGTGCCTAATTTCACACCAAACGAAGTTGTCTCTTTCTAACTACAATAAAAAGACAGAGTAAGGATGATATTGGGCTAAAAGATAAGTATCCATGTCATCTATTTAAAAATATAGAAATAACCCTGCTAATTTAAAAAAGTGCCCTAGAGCAGTGTCACTATGTAAGTGTAAGTGATTCTTGAATTTGTTTTGATTTTTTTGTCAATGTGACAGTTCATTCATACGTCTGTGTATAGTCAAATTAGACAAAAACTTATTTAATTATGTGCCGAAAGTTATAATATACTTACTACATATAAGTCATTAATTTCATATCTCATGGCATTCTTTTAAAAAAATGCTTTACAGGAAGAAGTTACTGAAGTGGCACTAGAAACAAATGACAGCCTATCAATTTTCCTGCTAAATGAATAACTTGCTCAACAAACTTGTTCCAGTAAGTTTCCCTATCATTGTTACTATTGAAATAAAATAAACAATTTATTATATATATTTAAGATAAAAATTCATTTAATTCATGTCCTAGGAAAGATTATTTCAATGTGTTTTATTTCACTGCAGGCGTTGGAGACTGGAATCTACTTGTACCACTTGTACCAGGGACATCAGCTCAGGCCTCCTTTTTTCCACCATTGCTTGTGGCTAACAGCACTTGCAGTGAACAAGACTTGGTGGACAGAGAGTATCCCGAAACAGTTAACAGCCCAGGTATAGTGACTGCAATGACAGTCAATTTCCATCAGCTCTTCAAGAAATAGGTTCCAATAAATTTTGCTGTTATTATCACATTTTAGAGTAAAATGTACCTACCTATCTAGTTTCATTAGTTAATTAAGAATTCAAAATAGTACTGTAAACGTTTTTTTATCCATTACAGCCCTGCCCGAGGTGGACGGGAGTGAGACCGGAGTAACGCACGGTGGTGAGCCTGCGGTCACAAGAACAGCATTAGCAGCTGCTAATGCCAGGTGGCAGAGCCCCAAGCTCTTACCGCCCACACCGCGTCAGTGGCGAAGACGTCAGGTGCAAAACCACTAATCTCCTGTCTACAGAAGGACTCGCACCCAGACAGTCAGATTTGGCAAGGCAAGCCTTTGTCAGAGCTGACAGTGAATGGCGAGCTTTTAAACAGGAAGTGGAGCGGGAGAGGAATAGGTTAAGGGAATCAGAGTTTAGAATGCAAGAACGGTGGTTAGATTTATTTGGTAAATTTTTAGCATTAGGAAATATAATTGTAGATACTTTAGCAAATAAATAAAGATTTTGTGTAATAAATAAAGATTTTGTGTAATAAATAAAGATTATGTGTGATGTATGAGTACTTTTTATTTTTATATTAAACAAAAAACAGAAAACATGGTACAAGTATTTGGAAATAATGCATTGATGCAAGTCTTCTAACTAATTGATCCCGCGGTGCTCTCTCCATTAATAAATCACTGGTGTCTTCATTTTCCAACACTAACTCCTGGCCCTCAAATAGTTCTGAAAATAGTAGGTACCTACAACAAACATAATAAAGATAAGGACATATTTAGTATTAAAGTTAATATATAATCATTATCTTTCACTATAAATACCTTGACTTTCTTCAGACATATCCTTGTCATCAGGATCGGGAACATTATATTTGTGAGTGGATTTCAAATCCGTGTAGTACGTTAACGAATCGCACAAATTCTCAAAAGCTTCCTTACTGAGCCTATATCCTTTAATAAAATTTATTCTCAGTTAAATTTTGAAGTGGATTTCTTAACGTAATATTTCTCATATCAGCTTGAAATGCTCCTTGTTTTCGTCGTTCGTCTTCATAAGCCTACATATTCCACGCTAAATAATGTCTTGCCGATATTATTTGGATAGATAAATAATTGGAGTAACGTATTAAACAATAATTCTAAGTTTTCACGCACCAATTTGCTAGTGAAATAGTTAACTACAGTCGATACGGTATTTTTCGATGACATCTGTCAAATTTACGACTCATGGTACCGATGTTCTACGGCAACGGTTACAAAACGTTAGTCGCTAACGAATAGATTTCGATAGGTAATTTACGTTGTACTCATACTAGCGATCTTTAGTTCTTTAAGTGACCGCTAGAGGAGCTGTACAATTCTCCATACAAATCGTTTACGCCGTCGCTAGCGAGTGCGGTCACTGTAAACTCATGGTAATGGTACTGTTGTGTTGTTTGTTCGCATGCCGACGATAAACGTTTTGAGGTCTAAGCCTTGGTTTCGGTCTCGTTTTGCACCTATTTTGTTCAACATGTACAACGGAAGGTCGTTCAGATCATGATGTATCAATTATAAATGAACAGTGTGACCATTTTGTAAGAAAACAATGTGATAAAAAGACAATAAATTGAAGGCTTTAAAATGCAACGATGACAGGCAAAACGGGAACAAGAAAGGTTTTGGGCCTTTTGAAATATTGACACTATAATATTCCTTTCGCGAGCTTTAGACTAAGCGTTTAGCACAAAACATTCTAGGGATATGG
This sequence comes from Tortrix viridana, assembly GCA_963241965.1. Taxonomy (NCBI): domain Eukaryota; kingdom Metazoa; phylum Arthropoda; class Insecta; order Lepidoptera; family Tortricidae; genus Tortrix; species Tortrix viridana. The sequence goes on along the minus strand of OY725195.1, from coordinate 551,146 downwards.
CACACAACATAAAAGAAAAAAAAACTTTCCCGGTAGTGTCCAGATCTGGGTAGAAGTCCTATAATTCGCCATAGAACCCTGCTAATAGAATCTAGGAACTAAAATACGACCTTAGACTTTTAAATACGCCAAGGCAAATAAATAAAGGGTGTATTTTAGTTTAGGTCCCAGATTCGACCTGCAGGGTTCTATGGCGGATTATAGTAGAACTGCTACCACGGTATTGAGCGAGTCACGGAATTCGACGAGTTTACTATATAATATACCTAGCAAATAAAACAAAATTATTCTTAATCATAGGTGTCAATATGGTCTCAATGAAAATATTAAACCTGAATATTCTTGTACGAATGAATGTTATTGTTTTTGTAATGAACTTCGATAAAGGTATATCGGGTAAACGGGATCTTTTAGTAAATGAGATGAGATATCAACTGCTTTTTGAGTTAAATTTGGTAAATTGGCCGAATGAACTCTTGAGTTTCTTCGTATAACTAAATATGTACTGTGTACATGTAGTTATTATGCAGGCGTCATTAAAAAGTTACCTATGTTATTATTTACATATAAACAACCTAACAAAAATTACACAATAAAAAAAAGTACATTTCTTTTTAATTTTCGTCACGTAACAATTGCGAGATTACTTTCACTTTATAACATGTTTAATTGAGAATTTTAAGATTTTTTTAATTAATGAGTTTACTTTCGAAAACAACAATGGTTGGTCGGTTGGAGTACGCTTATCTTATTCACTTTCTCGAAAAAAACCTGAGGGTTTCTCCACTATAAGGGTTTGAAATTGTAACTTGGATTCTACACGTAATATTTTACCAAACAAAACAAAAAACATATTATCAAAATGATTTTTGGGTGAATATTCGGGCGTTTCAGCCGCCTCATTACCGTTTTCAATTGTATTGACGAAATCAATGACACCTACCAGCAACTTCTGATACTAATAGAAACTACCCCCGGTTCTGCTTCTGTTTACATCAGAAGTTGCTGGTAGGTGTCATTAATTTCGTCAATATATTGAGAATGGTAATTAGGCGGTTGAAACGCCCGAATATTCACCCTTTTACAGGAAAGTTCTTGAGTGAGTATCTTAAAAAGATATGGTAGTTTTGTACTGTAAATCATTTATTTGTAATTTTTTGAGTTTCTTGTTCATGCCAGTGCCTTAAAAAACGTTTAAAAGACACTGATAACGAGATCATTATCAAATTATTGCGATCCTTAGAAACTTGTACTATAAAAAGAAAGTCTCCTTTTCTCGCGGATCTCTAAAAAAACAAATCAAATATATCCGAAGCACAATCTGCGCGGCCTTACGATGACCTTAAGTGGTTTACATAATGCCGTCATTGTTTGTCCGATATGCTTTCTTGTTTTTCACTTATGAAACAAAAAAACAACCGACTCTCAGCCCTATTAGAACTGCAAAAAGATTAAAGGATAATAAAAACAACAGCAAAGGCGGTCTACAAACGTTACTTGCAGTTGTTTTATAAAAACACATACCATTTTGCACTTTATTTTCCTTGTAACAAGACACAAGGATAAAAATATTGAGTGAAACAGTGGCGCTGGTAAAGAGTTATTACCAAACTTGTACACCATCCGTTTATAAATTTTGTTGAAGATGGCCTATCGATAAGGGAATGATAGCTTTATGTTTTACAAGAAAATAATCTATTACATAATTAAAATAATTATTTTGCTGGAAATATCCTTACAAAAAATTACAAATATACTTACATTCTTATAAACGTTACTCGTCAGATCCTGAAACAAATTGGAAGTGATTAGTTCATCTACCCGTCAACAGGTGGCGGTGTAATCAATCAATGTAAACAACCTTTCACTAAATCTCTCATTACTATTGAACAATGTAAATAATTGTAACGCGTAGCGTTAAGCTTGAATGTGGGTAGACTTGAATATCAGGTTTACATTGTTTAGAAGACGGCAGATTAACATATTGCGTGTGATTTCGTAATAAACACAGAGTGCGTATAAATTACTTGCGACATTTTTAAAATAGCAAAACAGTTACATGGCCATGTTGGTAAGAAGTAAAAAAGTGGAAAAAAATGCAAAAAGCTATGCCCCGGGTGAGGATCGAACTCACGACCTTAAGATTATGAGACTTACGCGCTGCCTACTGCGCTACCGAGGCCGGTGATTCAACGTACAAAATAGGTCACCGCTATCGGAATATTCATAGACGGATAAACTTAATCGAAATTTTTTGTTTTTACCTGACTTCAATAAAGGAAGAGGTTCTTTGTTAAACTGTATGTATGTTATTTTTTTATTTTAACAATAAAAGTAATTCTAAGATGTAAGTACCTAAACTTTCTTCAGTGTTGTTTTGCTTCTAGTCCCCTTGCTGAATATAGGCTGTATTAAAAACGTCAAAACTTGCCAAGTTCTAGTCAGCCAGTCAAACATAGAGAGCTCAGAGAGTCATATAAGGTATCTCTGATCCATTTTGAAGATAAGGTCATTTTGATACCAAGCCTAAAGATTTCCACCGTACGGAACACTAATAATAATGAACCAATATCTGTAGGTAGGTATTGGCTACACCCAGCATTCCGTTTCTGAGTTACGGCAGCAAAGACAAACATACAGGCAACTTTCACTTAATTACCGGGCTGTTATCGACTGTGAGTGAGAAGCGACATACATACAAACTGACGTTTCATACCTATACTCTATTTTGAGTTACCTATCGAAATAGGTAGGTAATATAATAAGTAAGTAATAATAAATAAATAACAATACCTACGCTAAACAAAAAAAGTAGGTATGCAGATAGGTATTACAATGTTTTAAAATGATTTTGCTCAATCATTAATATTTTTTTTGTACATTTTTTGTACCTACATGAAGAATCATTTATACGTATTCTTAAAAAAACAAAGCTAAAGCAATGATTACTTGTCTAATAGGTACATTAATATACAAATATAGGCCTTCTGTTATTTAAACTAATCTAAAACAATAACTACTTACAAGCATTTTCTATTTTCCAACCCGATTAAAAGTATTCGTGTTATTTCTAATCTAATTTAGCTATATTTAGCACGAACCAAACGCGGGAAACTCAGATTATGGCGATTTGGCCTTAATTTAGAACGTTATCCCTTTTTAGGCTGTTCTTTATAAGGACACTTGAATCACTGAATGTTATAGATATTTTAATATCAATTCAGGTCTATTAAGTCTTGGATTCAAGAGGACTGTGAACCCACTGCAAAATCTAGCATTTTCATACAAACGGCGATAACGTTTTCCACCCCCTAAACGTTAACCGAATTCGACCAATTTTTGATATGTGGTCAGTCGGAATCGGAAAAATGTCCGTACGTTTCGTTTTTTAAAATATTGAGTAGTTATAAAGAGATTATGACCGAAATTACTTTTGTATGAAAACTATAAAACGGGAATAAGTCGAAATTTACTTATTAATAATATTGAAAAATTGGTCGAATTCGGTTAACATTTAGGGGGTGGAGAACGTTATCGCCGTTTGTATGGAAAGCCGTTACATCACAATCCTCTTAAATAGTAGGTATAAAAAACACAGAAAGTGCCAAAACGCTTTGTAATCAAGCTTCTCCCAACATCCATTTGCGTGTTTTCTCTCGCTTGAAAGCATGAAATCGATGACTCACGTGTAGACACGGGCCCACTCTTGTTTTCATTGTTTTTAAACGAAGGCAGTGTGAGGCGAATTATAACCACATGAATTCCGTAGCAACTTGAATGCGTGAGAGGGATGTTTCGCTTTCTCACAGTGAAGTGAAAGAGAGAGACAACAACAAAAGCCTGGCAACCTGGCCGTGAAGCTTATTTTTGTCCGCGTAAAACGTAATTATCTTTTTCTTTTACTCCATAGGAATCCAACCGTTTACTCCTTACGAATAATTCTTTCTCAGTGGGAGTTAACAGGCCGTATTAATAGACTCGGCTAAGCTGAGACACCTTTCTCAAGATACGTTAGAGTGACATTTTTCTATTGGGCCGTCCGTATTAGGGTGGTTCTACGAGCGTTTCAACCGCTCTCATTACCTTCCTCGCATTAATGTCGAATTTCCTGTAGATTAGGATAGCATTTTCAGTTATTTTTTAGAAGTCAGGGCACTGTACAAGATAACCGAAAATAGCATCCAAAGATACAGGAATTTCGACATTAGTGCGAGGAAGGTAATGAGAGCGGTTGAAACGCTCGTAGAACCACCCATTAATAAACTGATCTTAGCTGTCTTGGCTGAGACACCTGTCTCAAGACTTGTCAGAAATTACAGTTTTCTATGACTTGACGTTTACTATGACGAGTTTGACGTATATCTGCATCTCAACAAAGTTCACTCGATCAGAATCACAAAATAGCAGCTTCAGCGGTTTGAGCTGTGCGTTGATCTTTGTTAGTTTTGCCCAATCGCTCACGGGTTGGTACTTTTGGTATCTATGCATACAGCAAAACATGGAATTGGCAACACGCAGCATTCATACTGAACGCATTTTTTGCTGCAAATTTACCGACCCGTGATTCAGTGGGCTTAGTAGACCTTTTGGCAAAACGACAGTCACACAACAATAGTACAGGTACAGAATTTCCTAACAAAAGAGCGTTTAGGTAGGTTGAACGTGACTATTCTATGCTTCCCTTTCTATCGCATAATTTGTATTCATTCGCACGCAGCCCTCATACAAAAGTCCCACCCAGAGATGCAAGCCGATGTTCTTGTAGCTTCGCGCCTTATATCAGCTTCACTTGGATATTACATATTTCTTAAATATTTTTGTTGCATCTCTTTCACTGGGTATGTGAAATAAGAGATATGTAATGATCAATATTTGGCATATACTGTCAAATGTAGTGCAACCAAAAAGTGCCGAGTGCGCCGAGCCTGATGTATTGATTGACTCGTGACCGCTTATTCTTAAACCTGAGGTTACAAACTAAAAAGGCGCTATGACTGATGATTTCTGCGGAACCCCGTCGGCAATTACAGCCAGTTTCGGCACCCACACGCTCGCTGGTTAATGATTTAATGACGCTTCAGCGTCATTTGGAACGCCAAATTGCTTTTTTTCCCGATTATGGAAGGTCTGCAAGATAGCTAGCAAGAGTTTTTATTTAATGGTATGAAGAACGCAAAAGCTCGTGGCAAATGGGCTCTAAGGCCCATAGCGATTGCTATTGGATTGATAGAATGTTGATGGAAATTTTGCTACACTCGACATTGAAGACACTGGTTTACCTGGCAAACTTGGTACCCTCGTAACACATTACGATATTCCATTCCATTTCAAATAATTAATACGCGTTTATGGATTGTATTAATTAACTAATGTTTGCTGAGAATGCTGAGATGCAATGCCCGTCTCAAGAAACGTCAAAAACTATACAGTCTTGAGACACTAAATTTTCCGGAGATCTTCACTCAAGATTAGCTAGGTATACATATAACTTAATTAACTGACATAATATAACTTCTATCCCAGATCAGAACGCTGACGCTACCTGCTCGCTGGTCGCGAGAAATTAAAGGCCTAATTAATAAACTGAACTTGGACAAATATTGGTGTGATGAGCGCGAGTATTTGTTTCTGAGTCATGGATGTTTTCTATGTATTTAAGTATGTATTTCTATATATAAGTATGTTTATCGTTGTCTAGTACCCATAGTACAAGCCTAGAGCTTAGTTTCGGACTAGGTCAATTTGTGTGAGATTGTCCCCTGATATTTATTTATTATTTATTGGCTGAGAGCCTGAGATGCCTCTCTCAAGATACGTCAAAGTAAACGTCATTTCTGACGTGTCTTCAGAAAGGTATCTCAGCAAGTGTACATACAGCCCTAAGATAGCCAACTTATGCAATTTTTTATAAGAGAGGGTGGCAAACGAGCATGCGGGTTACCTGATGGGAAGTAATCACCACCGCCCATGAATACCGACAACTCAAGAAGAGTTGTCGGTACGTTGCCGGCCTTGTAGGGAGATGATTTGACTAAGAAACTAATCCGCGCTTTAGAGAATCGAACTCTTAACGCTCTAGCAACTTAGTGTAATCCAGACATCAATCAATCTTGTAAATCCGGCGTATATTCCAACCATCAATTCAAGACATATATAAGTATATAGGTTTGAATTATATCACGAATCTTTTGTGTTTCGACAAAAACTCTTGATAAACCTACACCAGTTTTTGCTTCGTGCCATCATGTCGAGGTCGTCATCTTATACCATACTTATATCAGTTATAGCGATATACTATATAGTAGCTAATGAGTGGTTAATGGGTAGCATACAGACGACGTGGGAAGGTTTCGTCTAGATTGGAAACTTATAAGTAAGGGCCGCATTAATAAATTGATCTAAATTGATTTAACAGTGTACAGATAAAGTTGTACCATTCGTTTTTGTATGCTGTTTTTGTAAGATGTTTATTGTAAATTGTTAACAAATAAATTATTTAAATTTCAATTCAAATCTGAAGTAAGATGCCCGTCTCGCAAACGTCAAAGTAAATGTCAAGACATGAAGACAGAAAACCGTCATCTCTGGCTGGACAGGCATCTTACTCGTGATCAGATATCTTCTGGGTTGCAGTCTTTATGTGTAGTGATAGTAAACACAATGATTCAGATCAATATTGACTCTCACACTTCAATAACACCCCTCTTTTTGTACCGGAGGTTAATAAAAAACCGTCTAATGCTGGATGTAGGCATCCGATAACTTGCAATCGGTTCTCTGCCGTCTGGCTTTCATCTCGCGGCGCGAGCAGCGGTGACCGCATACCATCTAGTGACCCTAATATGCCTTACAACGCTTCAAAATTACATAACTTGTCATGTTTTAACTAAGAACCTTCGCGTAAAACGGTGTTAAGTTGTTTAGCGCCATTAGGGCGTGTACACCGTGACGTTTCATAATCGTAGCTTACCCTGAACTGAATTACTAAACTAAACGCTGAACTGATGTTACTCGTACATGATGACATGTCATGAGTGGTCGTGATGGGTTTAAAGGGCGAAAATAAATCAATCATCATTACTATCCGTCCAGTATTTTCCTCTATTGGGGTCATTCCACGAGCGTTTCAACCGCCGTCAGTCCTTTGATCGCATTTAGGTCGAAATTTATGTAGCTTTGGATGGCATTTTCGGTTCTTTTATAGAGTGCCCTGACTTCTACAAAATAACCGAAAATGACATCCAAAGCTACCGAACTTTCGACTTTAATGCGATCAAGGGACTGATGGCGGTTGAAACGCTCGTGGAATCACCCATTGATATAATTGGAGTCTCCTCTTCTCCATTTCCTCGTAATAATCAGGGGATAATCTCGCCTAGTCCCAAATTAAGTTCTAGGCTTGTACTAGGGTACTATACAAACATACTTATATAGAGAAATAAATATTTAGAAAACCATCCAAGACTCAGTAACAAATACTCGTGCTCATCAAACAAATATTTCCCCAAACCATAAAAACACTTAATTACTTACGCCGTTTAGATAACATTGATTAACAAACGTACAACGGAATGGTACGGGGTCTATACTGCGCAAAAGAGTCGCATCCCTTTGCACAGATTGCGGGATAGCCCGAACAGCATGCTGAGCTCTATTGCAGACAGGTTCCAAGGTTCCTTCCAGGAGCATTGGAACAAACCCCACAGGCTTTCTGCCAAATGGAGTTGTTTTTAATTATAATTTTAGATATTTATTTTTGTGTCATGTTTATATATTTATTTGTCTTTGTGTTGTGTACTATTTTTTTAAATAAATAATTTTGAATTTGAATTTGAATAAGAGAATTTACAACAGAAGCGTTTACAGAAGCGTTTTTTTTAGTTCAGTATCAGCAATGGTACATAGTAACTTCGTAAGGCTCAACGTCCTAAATTTAGGACATTGCCAAAGTAACTTTTAACTTTAGTTGACTGACACAAAATTGTTTTTTGGACTAAAGAAATTTGACGAGGGCCTTCCGAGGTAAGATAGATTAGGGTAGATTGTATCTTAAGTAACTACTCAAGTCGAAGCCCGCTCTCAAGGCCGTACTTACGACATAGGGCCAGGTGTAAAGGTACATACCGGTAATTACTCCAACCTTCTGCCGACAACTCACGATTCGGATCGTCTTCTCATTTATCTTAAATACATAATTAGTGGTCATGATTTTGAACCTTACGCGGTGGCCGGAGGCACTGTTAACACGATCAGCTTAGCGGGGATTTAGAACCGGTTATTATTTTAAGAAACTAATTTGTGACGTTCTCAATATAAAGGGACCTTATGGAGGCAGGCGGTTACGCCGTTTCTAGAACTGTTACCATAGTATTCGTATAGTTACAAGAATAAGAAGAGCGTAACTGCCTTCCTCCATAAGGTCCCTTTATATTGAGAATGGCACATTTCATCCGTTAGCATTCAACGAAGAAACAAAGAACCATATACTTAGTACACAGAAAAACAATCAGGTCAGAAAAAATCCTTATTAAGGGCAGTCAGGCAACTAAGGGATGAAATCCTGAAAGTGATCAATTGCTGCGTGATATAGGCTGCGGTAGCGAGTAACTTCGATACATGGCCTGGGTCCACCCCAAAGCCGCTGCTTCCATGGTCTAGTAAAGAGTCAAAAGCAGCTAGCTGACTTTTTAAACAAATCTTAAGTTCTTGTTTAAGAACTAAAGTTTAAGAACAAAAGTTTTAAGTTCTTAACAGGGGAGATGAAAATAATTATATCCTTCTTGAGCAGTCATCGACTTTTTTGTATAGGTACGTCCAACAACGATGATGACTTGAGCAACGGCCAAATAAAGAGATTGATTGAGTGATTGATTGATTGATTGCTTGATTGAGTTACGGGTCTAGGTTTAGAACACAATCCTTTAAAAAATGTAAATATTAAGTAATATGGCTACAATTTAATATTTCTCAGATGTGGTGCCTTGTGGGGTAATTAGGTACATTATCAAATTTTTAGGATCCTAACTATAGTGTATAAGCCTCTTTACGCGCAATCAGATGATTAACAAATTGGATTTCTTTTCCGGAGAAATTTGAAAAAGTTATGGCTAAAGGAAAACTAAGGGCCGTATTAATAAACTCGTCTCAACTGTGATCCCCGTCTCAAGATACGTCAAAGTAAACGTCAATCCATAGAAAACTGTCATTTTTGACGCATCTTGTGACGGGGATCAGAGTTGAGATGAGTTTATTAATACGGCCCTTAATCTTCTACAGCCGTGGTTCGCATATCAGGTTAATTATTGATATTGTTGTTATTTTATCAGCGTCTGTATAGGCACGTATAATATAATAATATTGTAGACATAATTCTAAGGGCCTGGTTCACAATCGACTAGTAAATTCATCTGTCAAATAAAGATAGCCCTCTCCTTGTCTATTTTCAAGTGTAAGAAAGGGAAAGGGCTAAATTTATTATCTGTGCAATAAAGAGTTTACATACATACATTCCCTGCTAATATAATAAGAGCACCCTTCTTTTAATCAAACAGTATTAATTACTATTTTTATTACGTATAGGTACATAGAAATTCAAATTAACAATATTTTGCGTGCTTCTATTCAAAAACATTAAAAAAAACTAAAATTTGTAACATATTCTAGTTAGGCAATTCAGTAGATTCTAAGTTTTTTTAATGTTAAACAGTTAACCTGGATATTCCAATTACACATTTATATGCCAATCTCAATATAGCTTTAGAAGGTTATATCTAAACAAGTGTATGTCCTCAATCCAGTATTTTAATTAGTAACTACATCATATAAGGCAATATGCCATCTTTTAAAATGCATTAAATCACACGACCCGTGGTGTATAATATAAATGTCAGTTTTACCACGAAGCAATTAAGTCCTAATTTATATGTGAATGTTTGACACTTACGTCTTTATAGATAGTTGAGTGAGTTAAACTATGAATGTAAAAATGTAATATTTAATCGTTATTTAGAGTAATTAATAGAATCAAGTTTTAAAATGTGTTTTTATTGAGATTGCGTACAGAATCTAGTTTAAATGGTAATGGGTTTAGATGTGATGCGTTTTTTTACCCTCAGTGCGATGATTATGAGTTTAGGTAATGTCACGTTCTCAATATAAAGGGACCTTATGGATGCAGGCGGTTACGCCGTTTTTAGAACTGTTACCATAGTATTCGTATAATTACAAGAACAAGAAGAGCGTAACTGCCTTCCTCCACAAGGTCCCTTTACACTGAGAACGTCACATATGTACTTTTTATTTATGTGTAGTGTGCGTTTGTTACTTTTTCTCAAATACTACTGGACCGGTCACTATACGTTTTAATTACATTACATAATTAAGTAAGTACTTTTATATTATAAATGTGAAACTATATAAGGATATTATGTTTTGATGTTTGTCCTTCAATCATAGTATAAATTCACAACAAAGGAGGTTTTTCATCCGGAAAAAAGGCATATAAAGATTTCAGTTACAGAATTTAATTACATTACGCAATTACGCATATTAAATATAACGCCAAATAAGATCCGGTTACAAAACCTGTGAAATAATTTAGTTAGTTTAATTAATTCGCTAATTGACTGCTATAATCATTGACAATACAAAGAAAATAATAACAAAAAAATACAAACTTTAACTAAATAGCCGAGAGCGGCGCCAAGTATCTAACCGTAATCAATAATAATATGCCGCTGCATTAGTACTAGATTTTGCCGCCCGCATGTAATAAGTTTGTAGTAAGTATAAAAATATATTGGCACAATTCTTGGGCTGCCGTTCACTGTTTCCACACTTTAAAAAAAAACACGATAAATCAAATAGGGACTTAGTTCGCATGAATTAAAGTTTATATTCGCGCAATGCTGTCAGATCTGTATTTCTGTGTGTATGTGGAAATGTATGGAATGCAGCAAAGAACCTAATGATAGTATTTGATTGAGGACCGATATTAGACGTTGTGTAATTTTAGAGAATTTGTTACAGTACAAAATGAAAAGTTAATGATGTTGGTCGCCATGATACCTGTATTATATTATATGTATTACTCGAGCAACAAAACGCATGGTTTGTTACACTCGATTTCCTAGCGCGGCATTCTACAACATACTTAGTAAATATAAAATTAATTGCATCTGGAATTACCAAGTATTTATTTTATTTATTTAAACTAGGTATTATCTTGCTTTACTATTTAGTTGCTAACGTCAGTATAAAATCCAGGCTTAGAGAAAGAGTTACCGAACCTAAAATAGGTAAATATTTTTGGAAATACGACGCGTCATTCAAAATTTTAGTTTAACGGGGAACGGCAAGGACACTACAAAATAAAATGTGACATTCTCAATATAAAATAAGGGGACCTTATGGCGGAAGGCAGTTACGCTCTTCTTGTTTTTGTAACTATACGAATATGGTAACAGTTCTAAAAATGGCGTAACCGCCTGCCTTCATAAGGTCCCTTTATATTGAGAACGTCATAAATATCGTCTGAGCGGCTAGCACGAGTTGCTCGCGAGTTGTTTGTGGCTCGGTAATCCCTCTCTTCCTAGTATGTAACGAAAGAGACGCAGTGAGCGACAAGCGACATAATACAACTTGTGCCAACCGTCCTGGTCAATGATCTGCATTTACTTAAAATACAAAATAAAAGGAAATTCCTTCTTTCTGATTCTAAAATTCTGCATGAAAGACTGAAACGGCCAAAAACAAATAAAGTATAATTATATTTTTGTAATGGATTTTTTTAAGAATTATGCGTTTGACAACCAAAAACAACACAAGAATTAAAATGCTAACTACAAAGTTATATTAAATAAAATATAAACACTGGCCACACACAAACCGCCATAAAATGTAAAAGAAAAAATAAACGCCTCAATTTGCTAGAGTGACCACGCGTTTAGATTCCGCAAACCGGTCCCGGCATACCTGTTAAGTTGCGTCATGCGGTAAAAAACCTCAAGGGTTTCATTCTGTTGTGGGTTCCGTAGTTTTTTGACAGTAATAGCTGTCAATTTTGATTAGTGATAGAAAGTATTGATGGCGTCAGAAACTTTGGTTTTAACTTTGTTTCATGGTACTACTCAAATAAAGATAAGAACTGTTTTTGCGATCTAAGAAATTGTTAATATTTATTAGTGGTTGTATCGCGTGTAACGGTGTTACATGCATTGACATTTATTACAAACTTATTCCACGCAATAAAAAACTGTAACTGCAAAAAATAACTTAGTGTTTAACACCATATAAAAAGGGATACAGTTTTATTTTTACAAATACTTTAATTTCAATAGTTTATTATTTATTAATAGTGTAGAGGTTAAAAAAATATAAATATGAGGAGCGACAATCTCACACAAATTGATGCTTGTACTATGGATACTATAATCAAAGATATGTGACATTCTCAATATAAAGGGACCTTATGGAGGAAGGCAGTTACGCTCTTCTTATTCTTGTAACTATACGAATACTATGGTAACAGTTCTAATAACGGCGTAACCGCCTGCCTCCATAAGGTCCCTTTATATAGAGAACGTCACATATACATACTTATATAGAGAAATACATACTTAAATATATAGAAAACATCCATGCGCGCTCATCACACAAATATTTGCACATACCTACCGGGATTTTTACAGAACCTTAAAATAGCGGAAAAGCCGCTATGAATGTGTTGTAAGCTAATGGTCATGTTTGTCGCTGTGTTAGGTACACAATGGCCAGTTTAAACTAAGTTGGGTAAGTTGGGTTGGTGTATTTAATAAAATACAAAGCTCGATGACTTGATTCGAAAAATAGTTTGTGTATCAATATAAAGTTAGTTTTCATATGCACTGCAAAAACTGATAAACAGCACTTAGTACTTGGATACTATTTTTTCTGTTTTCTCTCCTTGACTAGGCAGTTATGTTATGATGATAATCCCACTAATATAAAAAATGCGAAAGTTTGTGTTAGTTTGTTACTCTTTCACACTGCAACGGCTGGACGGTTTTGGATTAGGCTACTTTTCATTCAGGGAAATGTGATAGTTCCCGAGGGAAACGCGACAAGCGAATACTACGCGGACGGAGTCACGAGCAAAAGCTAGTAATAATATTATAAACCAGCAGGGTCAATAATCTAAAAGGATATAACAATCTACTTTTGCGCGAAGAGCACCAGATATTTGTTATTGAGTCTTGGATGTTTTGTTTTCCATGTATTTAAGTTTATATATATGTTTCTATATGTACTAATATGATTAACGCAAGTTTGTGAGGATGGATATATGTATGGATGTTTGTTACTCTTTCACGCAAAAACTACAGAACGGATTTAGATGAAATTTTGCATCCTCACCCCGTGTTAACACGTAGGATATTTTTTATCCCGGTAAATTCGATAATTCCTACGGGATAAGCGATAAACGGTTTCTATGCGGATGGAATCGCGGGCAAAAGCTAGTATTATTATAAAATAACAGCGTCAAAAATGTCTTCGATAAAATTTACCCATAATTTAGATTTAAAAAACAATTACAAAGCAGCAATTTTTCTTACAACACTTAATTTTTGTATACTTAAAATATAATTATCTAGAGAAATAGTTGTAAAATAATACAATACAATTATACAATAAACTGAGTTCCGGCTTGACGCATCTACTGAGGACATTAGAATTGCAAAGGATGCATCAAGGCCGGCAAATCATCAAGTCATTGCTTTTTACTTGCATGTAATCAAGCTGCAATCTACGCTAGTCGCTCTTCCTGAATATAGTATAATTTGCAATATTATGTACATTACAATTTTAATAGAAAAACCAAACGATTTTGTGTACCTACGAGTACGAGAACAATGTACCTACGAGTTTTAGCCGTTCGGTTCTAATATATTTTTTTCATGTTTTTTGTTCTAGTGTGTTTTATTCCAATATACATTATTAATGTAATCATCGTCGTTTAGACAGCTAATATACTGTTTTTCTTACTTAATTGCGCCACCTATTTTTTTGTTGTTTTGTTTCTGAGATAGTTGTTTTCTGTTATGAGTTTTCTACAAATAAGAAATTAATACTTACTATAACAAATTTAAAGGTGATTCTCCATTTAATAAAATATCTATTAATAAAGTGGCATATGAGATGGCAGCTTTAAAACAGTTTGTACCATTTTCGGTAAAGTTAGACTAGCCCTTCAATTCTATTAGAAATCGTCACAGCATGGTCATAAAAATGATAACTAGAGAAATTTTGATCATCACGTTCAATACAAACAACTCGATATGGAGCCCATTTCGTATTAAAACCGAAGAATAGGGCACTGTACGGATAAATACCGCCCATGGCTCAAGGTGAAGGAGAAATTACGAATATCGGCACTCAATATTATGTTAAAGAAAACGTGTCATCGATAAAAAAGGTACAGACGCATGTGCTTTATGCATTCAAAAGCGTGGTAAGCACCAACAAAATCAGAACTCATAGGTCTTTTTAACACGTACAAATATAAAAGTAAATAACTTCATAACGTGTAGTTATGTATCTATGTAATATACCTTCGGACACTTCACTTAGGTTTAAAGGGACGTGTCACGTGTGTGTTAATAACAATACCTAGTCACATACGCCTTTTTACTTTTATTGGATGGATCGTGAGAGTACGCGTTTCTCAGCGTCTGCGCATCGTAATTATGCATGAGATGGGAACGTCTAAATAACCGCATTTTTCTATAGATAACTTCAGTGTAGTGTGGTCACGTTTTGTAATGAATGTGATACGCGTGTTTTTTGCGTGTCTTTAAGTGATATCGTTTAAAGATAATTATAGCTGCACGTCATTTGATATACGAGTAATGTTATTATAATGTAAGTACTTATAGTAAATAGGTAAAAGTAGTTGGACAGGGACTTGATTTCTTAAAATCGGCTATTCCCAGTTGTCCGCACCTCTTTGTCCACACTGCGGACAATTGGGATTTTTTTCCCAGTTGTCCGCAGAGTGAACAAAGGGGTGCGGACAACTGGGAACAGCCCCTTAAAATTACATTACCTACCTATCTTATTGTATTATTTTGTAAAAATAATAACAACCTTTCATATAAAACATAATAATATAAAACAATCACAACATTCAATACACACAATGTGTGCATGTGTGCGTCAATTTTATTCGTTTATGTCGCTATACTCCTAAAGGCACCTCGAGTAATTCACCAGTAGCTTGGTATGTGAGTTGCAAAAACATGTTAATCAGTATATTTTCCATCTAGATCTAACAAGGTTGCGTTTGCGCATACTTTCTGTTTCAACCACGGAATGACCACCTGCCGCATTAGGCTCGGAACGTCGGAACGCCGCCACCGTTAATAGCGGTTAACATTCACTACTTATTCGGCGCCCAGTTACTTTGCGGCCTAAATAATTATAATATTTGAAAAAGTTTTGAAAGTTACATGAGCGTGTATTTTTCAATAAATTAATAAGTTTGTTATACATTGTACAAATAAATTCTAGCAATATTTTATTTTTTTCACGTAGACATTTTATCCAAATTCCAAAGGAATTTACCATTTATTTACTATCAGCCCGCCCTAGCTTCGCCCGGGTGCAATTTAAAAAAATTGTCCTGACAATTACAAAAACAACAAAAAAGAATTAGCCAAATCGGTCGAGCCGTTCTCAAGTTATGCGCGTATACATACATTTGGAAATTGGTTTTTATTTGTACTAGGTATAGGTAGATTAATATTAAATCTAGTGTCTCCATAAAATATGCCTATCTCCGTGTATAAATCCCTTCACGTTCTTCATCAACCAAATCAGATCATGCTCTTCCTGGTCACAGGCAAAGTAAAATAGAATACGTTTTACACTGAGTCAAAGGCATACTTTTAAATCATCTAAGTACTTCATCTTATACGTTATATTCCCATTTATTTAAGGTCGCAGCATGTTTTTCTCTCTCACGCATCCCTATCATCCATTATCTTAGTATTCACTGCTCCTTATATCTTACTAGCGACTCCGGGTACTATTATAAACATAATTGTTTCCGGGAAAAATTATCTAACTGATGGTGAAAATCGCATTAAAATCCGCTGCATAGTTTGAAATTGAAAGATCTAAGCGTACTAAGAAGGGCAGACGGCGGGAATAAGCGACTTTGTAATGATTTTACTATCTATCTCTTTCTAGGTCGAACGCTGAATGTAAATTCAAAATAACGTCGCGACGCTGAATGTAAATTCAAAATACTTCAAGATGAGTCTTGAGAAAAATAAACAAAAGAATCCAAAACATTTTCTAACAAACTGAATGGCGAGCTACAAAGAACCAGATCTGATTGTGTAACTATTGTTCTCATTCAGTTTCGCCTGCTATAAGTCATAGTGTAACTGACAGACGTACAATGGTGTTTACGCTGATTGAAAGATAAGTTTGGTATTAATTAAAGCTATGGGAAGAGCTGGTGGAGTCACTCTATGAGATACAGACTTGCAGTTGAAAAATAACGTTGAGGTGGAGACTCGGCTAAACGTTTGGCGTAAGTTGTAGGACTTGTAGGAAGTGTACAGTGCATTTAAAATACACTTACGCCTACGGTAATTTTAGGACGCTTAACGTATTACTAACTATCTGGAAGCGAAAAATTGTAAATGTAAGTGACTATGAACTGCTATAATACGGTACATATTTCATGAGAATTGTCATATTCACATAATTAAAATTACCACCAGTCTTAACATGATCATTTTCCATCGAGCCGAAATTTCGCAGCATTCCCAAAGAACACAAGACGCTTTATCATTTATCTTAAAGATGCAAAAAGTGCGATAGTCCTCGCTAGTAAAAATCTTTTTAAAAATGAACTATTTTGAAAGGCTTTCCTTAAAATAAGTATTACCTACCTGTATTAATTGTGAATTATAATATCTAGATACCTATATTAGGTGGCATCACATAAAACTCACATTTAATAAATTTATTATCTTACCTGCAATTTTACACATTTAAGCACAATAGCCGGAGAGAAATGGTGAAGATGAATGCACTAATCTGTAGTTAAATGCAATTGTTTTCCAGTTTTATTTAGATTCATGAACACAAGTTATTTCCGCATCAAGTGAATTTTCTATCCTATTTTCAACCTTTAACTTTACACGAAGCTTCCTGTTTCCCACGATATAACACATGAGTGTCGTGAGTCATGTCATGACCCTTGAAGGGCTTCGCTTCATTATACCTTTGTGATGAACAAAACCCGAACCGCTTTTCAAATGAAGGCGGAGTCCTTTGACCCCTGCGGGTTAAAAAACAAGAACAATTACGCCATGTTCGTTATATATTCCTAGTACTTCTTGAGCAATGAATAGGTATTGTGAATAGCCTGGGATCCGTGGGAGGCAGCAACAATCATGAGTAAACACTGTTCAGGTATTTAGTACACCGCAATCAATCGCTAGTTTAAATGTTTTGTGACAGCTTCTTAATTGTTTATGCGGTCTTGGTGGTTAAGAATTCTTACATTACACCCACACGAACAGTCGAGGAGTTCACCTACGTATGAGTTCTCCAGAAACAGTACTCGTGTTGTATTTAAGGTAAGGTTAGTTTTGAGAGCACAGTTTTTCAGTTGATGACGTTAACTAGTAAAAATGACCTGAGAATATTTTGGGATTTTATTTTATTTTAATTCGATTCGATAATTCAATATTTAGTAGTTTCTAAATTAAATATCCATTTTCTGTGTCTTCGACCGTCGTTTCGTCGTCTGATATTTTTATTTGACATGGATAGATTTTTTTATTTACAATAAATACAAAAATATATTTTTTATTAAGTAAGTAACACATCAAGTTTAGTAACATATCAAGTTTATTAAAAAAAATCACGTTTAATAAGTAAAAAAGATATTTATCACGGCTAGCCAAATTTGGGAGTGGCGAAAGATGAATCGAGATACCCCGATTAACATATGCTTGTGAATTTACATAGTTATGTAAGGGAAAGTTGAGAAAAAGCAGTTGCGCGTTTGTAAATTTTTTTGTTTGCCAGCGTGACTATATTGTTAAAGGTTTTCTTTAAATTACGTGAGTCTGAACATTTGATTTGCATAAAAAAAGTAGACGACATTTTAGCACACCCTTATAGGACTTTAGTAAAACCGGGCAAGAGCATGTCGGACCATGCTCAGTGTAGGGTTCCGTCGCCATTCTTACAAACACAAACAACAATCTCCAAATAAACACAAATATTAGCAAATTTGCTAATTAAAGGTAGGTGTCTCAGCTGATTTTCGGTAGGTTTAAAGATTTTAATCATCTTTAACTCATGCCGGTAGCACACCGCGAAACTGTGGCGGAATCGTGATATTTAATACGAAATTGAACTTTATTTCGTTGCCAGAGTTTCGCTACTACAGTTCCGCGGCGGAGGTGTGCTACCGGCGTCAAGAACCAATAGTCTACTTAGTCGTGATAGTTTTATATGTTAAAAGTTGCCCTCACGTCTAAATATTGTTGTGCCCTGCAGGGTCCATAATGATCCTACAACTATTAAGTTAGTTTAAGTACCATCTGTATACACATTATAGAAAGCAATAAATGATTGAGTATTGAGTTTTCCTTTTAAATTCGTCATAGGTAGGTATGTGCTTTCATTTAAGGTATTTTATAACAAAAATTTGCATTATAAAGCTTAATATTTCGTTTAACACCCCACAACTACCACACCACGGGGTAGAAGAGAAAAAAACCATCCCCACTTTACGTGTAGGGGAGGTATCTAAAACATTTTTTTTTTTCAAGATTTTATTTTACCACTTTGTCGGCGTAACTAATATGTATATTCATGCCAGATAACTGCCTTCAAGTACTAATAGAGTCTCTGAGCTAAGCTGCGGACGGACGGACAGACGGACGGACATAAGGGGTCCTAGTTTGACTACGGAACACTAAAAATGGCAAGTAGGCTACTCTTGACTATTTCAATTATCTATATCGGTATTAAAAATGTCTGATGCACCATTCTTATAGTAAATATTCAAGGAGAAATAATAAAGCCATAATATTAAGCCTTAGTAGCCAATTTTACAGGAAGACAGGAAAAAACACATTATTTTTAGAATTCATCTAATAGTAGGTAGTAGTAAGTAATATTACTTTATTTACAAAGTTGAAATTTGTATAATTAATTTATTCATGAAATAGTATAATAATAATTGTACGTTTACGTAAACTCATTGCTGGATACAAATCTAATTCTTTTCTTAATATTGATACCTAACCGCAACGCAATGTTTTCTATACTCATTTAATGATTTATCCATTAACTTTGATCAACAATAGGTACTCAACTAGATGTTCTGTGACCGAGTTGGTCACAGAACAAAAAAACCGGTCAAGTGCGAGTCGGACTCACGCATCGAGGGTCCCGTATTTAAGTCCGTACCTACTGCAAAAATTTAATGTACCCTAGTAAAAATAAGTTTTATTTACTAGGTACGTGACAAGGTTTATTTTAGGTTGCCTAAATTTTAACATTCAATTTTAAAGTATTGTGATAATATCTCGAAAACTGTTTATTTTCATATCTTCGTTTTAAAATACTTATAGGTAAATGTCTACAAGTTTGAAATATAAGGGGGGGAACGGTCATGATTTGTAAAATTTTGGTCATAAATGCGAAACTAAATGACTAAAAATTAAAAAAAGTTTTAAAATATGCAAATCGATCAATCAAGCCTTTTCATGTGATACCCATTACTATAATGATTTTACTTTAATTTTTGAACCCCCCTTTTAGACCCTATTTCCAATTCCTATAAAACTTTTTTCATATTTTTTTAATTTCATAATTTTATAGTTTCAGTAATTGCTGAGAAAAACTGTTGTGACACACAGACATCGAAGTCTCACCTTATTTTAATTAATTAAATTAAGTCTTGCGTTTATGAGATACGATTTTTTTTTGTTTGACAACATGACGGACAGGTATATAAGTTTGTATAGGTTGCCCTAGGACACTTTTCTAAGGGAATTTTGTATTGAACCCGGCGTCTATTGGTTGGTAGTGTTGGTACGTCAATGTCCAAAAAAACAAATTACTACGTACGCACTGCATTCACAACTTAATTATGACATTTGACATTTTCTGTTATACTGACGCAACTGACCTTAATCTGTTCAAGGTGATTTATGTAGAATTGTTCGCAAATAACAGGTGCTGCCATTCATAAACAACGTTACTTATAAGCTGTTTTTAATTGTCTATTAAGTTGTTTTAAGTACACATACAGCGATGACCAGGATGGCTAGTGGCACAAGTGGTGCGCGACTTGTTTGTCGCTCGGATCTCCCTTTCTAACTCGTACGTAACGATAGAGACGTACCGAGTAGCGACAAACGAGAAAACACAAGATGTGCTATCCGTACAGGGGTGTGATTCTGTTAATCGCCTCACCTCACATCGACTGAGTCGAAGAAAACCGGCGAAGTTACGTCGTCCGTCAAGGTGTGTTAAATGACATTTGTCTGCCTCCATTTTCAATTAGTCGCTTGAAACCGGTAATTTATTAATAAAAAGGATGAGTTTAAAAAAAGTAAAGCAATTATAGCACATGGGTACCTATCATATGAAAGGGCTCGACTTGCACATTTTAAAACATTTTTTTACTTTATTTTTTTTTTATATTTTTAGTCATTTCGTTTCGGATTTATGACCAAAAATGTATAAAGAATTACCGTTTCTTATCTCTGAAGTTTACGGGCCAAAAAATCTGAAATAATTCAGACTTATAGGCATAAATTTACCTATATTTCATAGGAAAAATAAAACGAAGTTATGAAATCAATAGTTTTTGAGATATTATCAAAATTCTTTGAAAATTACTGTTTGATTTTTGGCAACCCTAAACGGACCTTAACTTAACGCGCAGTTAATAAAACTTACTTTTACTACGATATGTTTTGAAACATGGACTTAAATACGGAACCCAAACACGCACTTGACCAGTTTTTTTTAAATATTTTTTTTAATAAATACTAATGATGAAACAAAGAATTTAGAAAACCACCTAAATGTTTTGGTAATTTACTATTTCAGCCGAGTAGCATACAGTTTATACTAAATTTAATTATGTAGTAATAAAAAATACTGTCCTGCTGTTAGTATGGTCACTCTATTCGGACTGCCAGATTTGACAGATCACGTTTCCGTCCATTTCCGTTTTCCATAAAGAGCTCAATAAAAATCTAAATTTAAATAAATAAAACTACAGACCATAAAAACTATGGTATCGTGACATATGAACTCCATTTCAGGGAGTAGTAGGTACATACCTATTACCTACGTACGGGTGATTTATTATTAAACTAAATAAAATGGAATAATTTAAATAATGCTGAATTAAAATGAGAGGATATTATACCTAGTTGGGCTTAAAATATAATCAACTCCTACAAAAAGTTTTTAAACTTACTTCCTGCATTGAATTGAAATCAAAACGCAGTAGGCAGGAACGAATTTAAGTCACTAAAAAGTTTAGATCCATTCTAGATCCCAGTTTCATGTACCCAGCATATGCTTAGGTCTACTTAATAAAATAAAATTAATGATGCATAAACTAAACAAAACTCACCTTTTCAGTTGGAATCCAATAAGATGTGTCAGATTTATAACTCACTTTACCAGTTCCTAATGCAGGTAAACAAATAGATAATCGTAAAATTATGCAAGTTACTAAATCCATACACAACGGCCAAAACTCGTTTTCGAAGCTACGTGGTAAATTCCAAATTTCCAATACACTCAATACAGCAAAACTTCACACCAAAGTTCATTTAAAAAGTCAATTTAAAAACTCAAAACGTCAAAGTTATTAATTGTTTACAAAAGAACGCGTCTTTTTTTTCAAAAACATACAATATGGCGTCTCGAGTTTACGCATGCGCGGAGCGTTCGCGCCTTTCGTCGGCAAAGGAGCGACTGTTGAGAACCAATCGGCGTCTTGCATTCTCCGAAGATCGGTGTAAGAATACCACATTCTATTTCACACTTAAAAAACTACATGGTATGCGAACCTGACCTTTATTTCAAGGCTGATAAAGGCTTAGAGTTATTTAATGAGTGAACATTTAATATTGGTATAATAGTACTACACTAACGAGTTTGAATGGTCGTTGACTACCGTAAATAAAGTACGAACGTCTTACATTTTCATAAAACTGGCTAATACTTACCTTTATTACTGTTATTCAATTTTCACTATAATGCTTCATTGTATAAAACTGTAATTAGCTTGTATTTTATAGACGTTAAAAAGGAAGGCTGTCAATTGACTAGTAAGGTGAATGGGGGATAAATATATTGAAACTTATACTTTATGTTGCGGCAAATTAAGTTCAAGTTAGTTTGGAAGTATGCAAGTAGTGTGAACCTGTATGGTTGGAGTTGATCACCTCAAAAGAAATGCTTTGGCCTCGCATGGTATGCGGGCTTGGTCGATGCAGAATTTAAATGGTATGGCATGTAAGTACCTACCTTATTTTCGAATGACGTAATGGTTTTCACATACAATGTTGCTAACTTGCTATAGAAGTATAGAAGAACGAATTGTTTTGTAGAGGCAACAGTAAGTTACCAACCTATTAAAATAAAAAAAGGTTATAAAACTTAAGTAGTTGAAATGTAAATGTATAGTCTGCCCCCCTGGCATACGCATACGAGTTCCCTAACAGGGGGGGGGGGGCTACTTTTCTCTATGCAGCTGACTGTACATTTTTATTGTATGGTACCTAGTTTGAAATTGGTAAAGCTGTGTGGTGTGCAAAATGTCAATTTTGAAATAAGTATACAGTCAAGATTCATACTAAGAAATTATTATTATACAACTTGATATTTATAAGTAAGTAGGTATATTATGTATTAGTGAATGAATTGACCCTACCTATCCCACTCGTTCGCTAGTTCAGTACTGAGCAGCCTAATTCACCCTTGGTTGATTAATCGTAAATATATAATTCTGAAGAAATAAACAATCACTGTTGTCTGTGTGTTTGTTTATAAGCACTGATCTCGGACTCATCTAATAACATCGTTTACAATAATATCTCGTGGAAACCTAGTAGCTACCTACTGGCTATAAGTATATAAATCACTACATGGACATCACTACATAGTATATATAAAACAAAGTCGCTTCCCGCCGTCTATCCCTTTGTATGGTACAGTCAAGGTTATAAATATAGATACGTTCAGTGTCAAAAATATGTATTCACGACCTTATTACGGCGACGTAAGATCGTGGTTACATATTTTTGAAGCTTTGGGCGTATCTATGTTTATAACCTTGATGTACCTACGCTTAGATGTTTCAAACTATATCTACCTACGCAACGGATTAAGGCGGTTATCACCATCAGTTAGATGGTTCATGTATAGGTATGTATGCGAAGCGAGGGCGGGTCGCAAGTAATAATTATGGCTTGTACTATTATGGGTATACGAGACAACGCTAAACATACTACATATAAAAAGCCGCGGCAAATAAAGGAAACACCTTTACTGTGTTGACAGGAAATCACGTAAAATACCAATTTAGTTATACAGTTACTTGTGGCGCCACTGTCAAACAACTTAAACTCTTTAGTACGCGTTTTGGTTGGTTAGTTTCACTTTTGGCCACCCGCACAGTTAAGTTTGTTGCGGTTTGGGTGATGGTGGTAAGTAGCGGTCATGACAGTTACGGTCGTGTCGGGTTTGGGATGCATGTCCGTTAGAAGCTTAGAATATTGATTGATTGATTTAATATTGAACTTGAAACATTTAATTTTTTCAGATATTTAATTTTTCCACCAGAGATGTGCTAAGCTGCGAAGCTAAGGACGTGTTGATATCCACCAATTAGAATCATTTATTTTCATAGCATAGCCACAGGCATAGCATAGCTTAGCACTGGTGGAAACGGGAAGCTTGGACCTCGCACATCTCTGGTGGAGAAGCAGCCTAATTGGTAAATATCCACACATCCTTAGCTTGGCCGGCCGTTGGCGGCTGTAGATTTTTCCATAATAAATTATCTTAGTCCGCCTATCCTTTCTCTTTCCGTTTAGAGGTACATATACGAAGGACAAACAAACATACATTTTCACTTGTCTGTTACTTCGAACGCTTCCTCCGAAAATCAATCATCGAAGATTTCGATATATTTACTCAAAAACCCACATTTCCTTTTTGAGATAGGTAAATTAAGTAAAAATATACAATCACTAATATAAAATAAATATCGTACAAATAACATTAAAGATAAAGGTTGATAAATAAAACGTACTTTTGTGTCCCATTTGGATATAATTCACAATAATAGTTCATTTTGATTTCAACGCCCTCTATCGTCAGCAAAACAAATTGAGATCAAGCCAAGTGCATTCCTACGAACTAATTATTATCCTACATTAGTATGTATATAAAACGCTATAATTTGTATTAAAACTACTCAATAAATACATTATCATTAAAATACTTTAAGTTACAATAGGATTAGAAACGATTTTCATAAGGTGTCTGCCGTTTTAAATTTTTTATTGGTTATGTGCGTCTTTAATTTCACTTCTAAATCCGTGTAATTAAACGAAGGAGTAAACGAGTTTTTGAAAAAAGAAAGTTATTTGAAAAGGCTTTTGTCTAGTAGCTATTGCGCCTTATTGTGTTAGAAATACACAGCACTAAATTGTTTTTTAATGAATTTAATTACTAATTTAATGTAGCCAATACACAGGCAGGCACCTTCAGACTAGAATCTTTACATTTTTTAATACAAAAAAAACTAAGTCAATACACGATTCCCTACAACTAACTGCCGCACTCAGAGACGTCAATTAAGATTTAAGTTTCATTAAAGTAGCTGCTGTCACTTTCTTTGCTATAGCAATAGAATAAGACGCAGCAACTTTAATGAAACTTAAAACTTAATTGACGTCTCTGAGTGCGGCAGTAAGAGTAAATATTGAAGAAAACTGTTAACTAGGAACTTACAGTAAAATAACATATATCATTACAAAGTAAATAAAAATAAACTTAAATAAAAATGCCTCATTAAATCGAATTAACCCATAGACCGTTATAGTTGAACTCGAAAGGACACAGTGAAATAGAAATCTAGTTGTATTTCATAAAGGCTTAATCGTTCTTCATTCGCTAATGTCTCGTTATTTTTATCAAATACTAGCTTTTGCCCTCGAGTTCGTTCGCGTTTATCAAATAAATAAGTCGTCGTTGTTATTTAACTAAGTCTTTTATCGCTGCTCCCTCGGGAACTAAAATTTTACGGGACAAAAAGTATCCTCTATGTAATTAGAGTAAATTAACGTAAGAGAATGGCTAAGCTATGGTTGACGGGCAATTATTACTCGAAAAGTTGCCAGTGTAACTGCATCGTTAATGATTAATTTTGGTATGTGTTGCCATTCTTTTTATGATCTTTAAGCTTTGTTTTTTTTCTTGTGATCGTCGAATAAATGTTTCTGTTTTTGTTTCTATATCCTTCTCCAGGACTCACAGGACCTCCTCTTTCACTTTAGTAAGATTCTTTAGAGTAGATTTAGTAAGGTTTTTTATTCCAATACAATTATAATGTACGATAATTATATCTAAAGATATTTCGATTACAATATTTTAAACTATAGTTATAAGGCTAATAGGAGTCTTTTACAATTTGTAATATTTAAGTCACTACCGAAATATTTGATAAACCCTAAAAATACAATCAACAGGCGGCAAATATCATACTTTTCTTATTATTGTTATAATTTTAAATATTAGACTGACCGACACAATAATTGCCAAATAATATTAGATAATGTAAACTATATCTCTTTAATGATCATAAATTTAGTTACAAAAAATCTTTGGGAATATTTAAGGAGATTCACTTAACGTTGTCAATTACATCGCTGGGTTGTTACATAACTTGCGACTTTACACCTCGTATTCGGTCGGATCGGTGTAGCCAGCGCCATCTAGCGAGTACCGACGTCACTACTCCGCTGTAAATATTTAAAGTGTATGGAATGTTTAGATCAGCCGGGCGCGGCCCAGGAGTCGCGCACGCGCCGCCAGTCGATGTGTTTGAAGTACGGATGGTTTTTTATCTGGTCGATGCCGCCGTGGCCCAGCCGCTCGGCGGGGTCGTAGGTTAGCAGCTGAAATAAAACAATAGTACAATAATAAATAAATATCAGGGACAATCTCACACAAATTAACCTAGTCCCAAACTAAGCTCTAGGCTTGTACTATGTGTACCAGGCAACGATACACATACTTATATAGAGAAATATATACTTATATAAAGAAAATATAAAAAATTGGTCAAGTGCGAGTCGGACTAGCACGCTGAGGGTTTCGTACACATTTGGATAGTTTTTAGTATTTGTTGTCTTTTATAGGGTTTGTTCTATAATCATACCAAATTTAACGCTTGTAGGTATGTATTACCGTTTTTACGATAGAACAAATAAAAAAAAAAACGTTTCTTGTATGGGGACTCCCTTTATTATTTATTTTTTTACAGTTTTTATTATTTGTTAAAAAATCCGCCGATATATCACATATTCTGCAAAAAAACATCAACGGGCTATCTTTTACGATTCAAAAGATACAGCTCTTTGAAGTTAGGACAGACGGACGGACAGCGTAAGCTTAGTAATAGGGCCCCGTAGTCCGCACTCTTTGGGTACGGAACCCTAAAAATGTGAAATCCTTATATAATACTAAAATTATAATCTAGTTCCCGAAGCGATACACGGGTTCAACGCAAACGAAGCCGCTGGCGGCGCTAGTGGTTATATTGTAAATGCGAAAATTGATTTGCTTTTTTCCCGTCTTCACGGTTCAGCCTCTCAGCTGATCGATGTGAAATTTGGTGTACTGTTCTTTATCCAAGGAGTGTCAAAGACAAAGACCTTTGATCCTTAAATTCTGATGCTGTATAGGTTCTTCCTACCTAAACTGCGGGGTTTAAGGTATGTTAATGTCATGTTAAAGATATCAAGCAAAGACTTTCCCACTAAACTTTAAGTTCCAACTCCTGTCCTGATTCAGCAGAGGTAAACTCTATTCTACAAAGGCAGTCTGGTATTCGAAGCTTGCATTTTGTTTCACTTGTTACTACATCCCTACTTAATATTATAAATACGAAAGTAACTCTGTCTGTGTGTTACCTCTTCACGCATAAAACGCTGAACCGATTTAGATGAAATTTGGTATGGAGATAGTTCGAATCCCGGGGAAGGATAGTTTTATCCCGGAAAATTTGATAGCTACCTTGGGGTACACGATAAACGACTTCTACGCGGAAGGAGCCGCGGGCAGAGCTAGTTTTGTATAAAGCTAGACAAAGTAGTATGCTAGAATAAGTAGTATAAGTGTAATATGTTTTTATTAAAAAAATGACTAACTGTTGAGTTTCTTGCGGCGCTTCTTCTCAGCAGTGGTCTCCTCTTGGGAGGCGCTGGTAGATTTTGACGTGTAAAAGTGCCCGTGCGGCCTACTTACTGAATAAATATCTTTATCTTTTTAAGTAAGTACCTGCGTGAGCAGCGACGCCGCCTCCACGGGCAGCGCGCGCGGCGGCGACAGCTCCGAGTGGCTCGACCACGTCGCGTGCTCGCGCCACAGCGGCTGCCGACACGCAAACAAACAATCAATCATATTCATTAACTTCAAAAACAATCTCAATCGGATGACAGAACGTTTAAAAAAACGGTTTATAGGACCATGGACATTTATGTTAAAAGCGTGATATAAGAATTAACTGACCTGGGTGTTAGATCATTAAAAAGAATCAAATTCCATTGAAGGGACTTATTTTATTTGTACTGGATGTATTTTCCAAGTACAACCCCATTTTCATATGAAAATGAAGTACTTACATGCATAGACCAATTCAATGATTACCATTCACCATTACTTACTTTCGTGCCGGAAAGACAGACGTATCTCCTGTCACACTACACTAGCTACACACACTGTCTTGCTAGACGGCCATACAAACGAAGCAAGTAAAATAACTAAGGGCTATATCTCACCGGGACAGCATGGCGGCGCAACCAGTCGCCGCCACCAACAAAATGTGTACAGCTCGAGGGAGGGTATCTCACCTGGCGTCCACTTGATTGCGCAACAGATTTGGCGGCGCAACCCGCGTAGACGCGTGCATGCAACAGTACTGGCCGCCGCCACGTTGGTTGCGCCACCACTAATTTGTATGGCGCTGTATGCTATCTCACTCACTCGGCTGCCAGTTGCGCCACCAGCGACGCTACATCAGTATCTCATCGGCGTCCATTTTGAGACTGCGGCGAATCTGGTGTCTCTATTGGTGGCTCGGTTTGGAAGCTTAGTTTGGTAGCTAGACACCACGGCTGCGAGACTAGTTGCGCCGCCATGGTGTCCCGGTGAGGTATAGCCCTAAAATGAGAGCATATAACATAAAGACAGTCACCACGCCACACAGCAGCTCGTACATGACGGCGCCGAAGCTCCAGTAGTCGCCGGGGGCGCCGCCCGCGCGCAGGCAGTCGCGCAGCTCCGGCGCCGCGTACCGGCCGCCCGGCGCCGGCGCGCACGACGTCAGCCGCGGCAAAAACACTTCTTGAGGGTACCCGACGAAGTAGGTCAAGATGATTTGGCCCCCGTCGCTTAGCAGGATGTTGGACGGGTTCAGGTCCCTGCGATGACGATCGTTTAGTAATATAGTTAAGTTACTTAACGATAAATAAGGTTAATGTGAAATAAAGCCAAGATTAGGGAAATACGTAAAAGATAAAGAAATCTTAAGGTAAATAAGTCATAGATAAATAAGCTTAAAGGTAAATAAATAAAAGATAAATAAATATGAAGGTCAATAAGTCATAGATAAATAAGCTGAAAGATAAATAAGTCGCAGATATATCGATTAAAAGTAGAATAAGGTACACATAAATGAAATGAAATGAAATATTTATTTGCTTAGAATACGTTACAAGGTCTTAAAGTAGATATCAGAATCAGTATTCAGTCGACTTCTAAATCAACATGCAAAATATTTTGATTAAATGTTAAATGAGGCAAAAGTGAGGCAAAAACCAATAGATCAATCAATTGTCAAATAAAGCAAACACAATACATTGATATGTACAGGTAGGTATTCACTCGTGCTCCAATAAAGTATAGAGGCGATGTTAATAAATCACCTGCAAATAACTCCAGCATTGTGAAGACTCTCCAAAGCAGTCAGTATCTGCGCGCCCCACTTGCAAATCGCCGAAGGAGGCAGGACGTTGCGTGATATAGGCGTCAGCTGAAATGACACACATTATCCTAAACTAGTGGACCTGTGAGCTGTAGTCCTCACGACAAACTTAACTTTTCCGTTGGAAAACTGTTATCCCATACATCGACATAGGTCGCGGTCAGTTTACCAACACCGCAAATAAGTTTGTAATCACAAAAACCCCCATATCTCCGTAAAGGAGAACAGCTGTCCAGACATATGAAAGCATTTAGTTAGCTCAGTCAATAAATAAATAACTTTTGACATATCACACACATAAGCACACATATGCACACACACGCACACACAAGCACACTCACGCACACATAGGCCAACATATGCAAACACACTCTCACACAAACACGAACAAACACACACACTCACATTCACGTGCATATTTACTCACACACGCGCATTTTTGCCTTAAGTTAAATATTGCCGAACTCGTTTTACTACTCTGTGTAACCATAAGTTAATAGGAAACTCTTATAAAATTAGTCCTAATTTGTAAAAATATTCATGTATAACTGTGCTCATGGATGCCCAAGATACGGGCTCAGCCCAGTTTGGGATCCGCCGGAAACTGATGTTTTGTGTATTTTATATAATAAATAAATTTTTTTTTTTTTTTTTTTTAATCTTTACAAAGTAAATAGCTCTTATAAAGCCGTTGGTGTTTTACTCTCCCTCACTCGCTCTCGTTAGCTTTTATGCTATTCTAACCGACTTTACCCGAACCACTTTTTCAAGAGGCATTACTCTGTACATGACATTTATTTTGAGTTCCAATTTAAATAATATGCCAAATTAGAATGGCAATAGTTGGTGTACATCTCCCTTTATTTCTAAAGAAAAAGTTGTGATATCAAAATATTTTTATCATACGCAATACCACTGCTGCATTCATAAAAATAGCAGATAGCTATATAAATATATGACTTATCTGTATTTACCTCGCTTTCGCCTGCCACTTAGGTCACTTAAATTGGCCCACAGTACCATATTTAATTGTCCATAATGGATCGTATTTATTATGTACTCATAAGTAAGTTCGTTCCTAAATATCTATTAGATTTTTCCGAAATATAACGTTCTATTGGCAAAGATGCTGCATGCTTGCAAATGTGTATTATCTAAAATGTATGTCTTAAAAATACTTACCCTAAAACGACTCGGCGACTCGGTCCCAAGAGTATCTTCCGCGCCAGCGACTTCTGTTACCTCTTGCCCCGGCTCCGCCTTCCACTCCTCGTGCAGCACTTTGTCCACATTCTGCAACAGCCGCTGTGAATTCTTCACCAACACATCAAACTCATCCCCCTCATTATTATTAACACTCCTATCATTAACACTGATATCACCACGATTTTCTTTATCAATATCACTATCACTTTTATTTCCAACACTATTATGATTTTCTTCTCTCTTCGTTGGTTCACAAAACACATTTTCAAGATTCAGTTCTCTAGCCGGAGTGGTAGGTGCAGACTTTACGTAGTTTTTGATGTAATCTATTAATTTTTCTCCAGGTGCGTATGTGAGAATTAAGAATATTAGGCTGTTTGTTTCTATGTACGCATGGAGAGGGACCATGTATGGAATGCTTGTCGGCAGTATAGGTTGGCGCGTCTCGTTGGTCCTCTGGAGGAAATATTCGTCGAACTCTGTAAGGTTGTTGGGTATTTTCTGTATGACCTGAAAACGAAGTTGTATTAATATAGACATTGTCACCTTTAAGCATCAAATAAAAGCATTTCTTAATAATTACGCGTAACCCATTAACACACTACCGGTAGAACAAAGTAGGTACAAACTGACAAATGAAGCAATCAACTTTTTGGTGTACCTCATTGCCATGGTTACGGGTCACTCTTTAAAATTACGATTTTAAATGATATAAATCTTTTCTAGGGTTTTTTTCTAAGCATGTTAGTAGAATAAATTATAAACATATTTCTAAGAAACACTATCACTGTTGTCTCCTGGCTTCCGGGACAGAATAACAACAAAAAGTTGATCGACCCAAATATAAAAATATGCATTTAAAGTGGAAATTAAATAGTAAATATTTACTTGCTTATTTTATATTGCTATCCTAAATTCACTGACCTTCATAGCATAGCACGCCTGCTCCCCTTTGTGCAGGACTAGCATCATGCTGTCCCCAATAACCGCTAGTACCCGGTAAAGGGACAGCTCTTCGTACGGTCGGACTAGCATGGAGATGGGGACCGGACAGTGCAGGTTTGAAGTTGGCTCGCGCTCCGGTAACAACTGCAAGGTTTTTTGGTTAGAATAGATTAGATTGAGATAGGAAAGTCAGAATTAAAATAAATCAAAGATAAATAAGCCAGGATTAAAATAAATCTAAGATAGATAAGCCAGAATTAAAATAAGTCAAAGATAAATAAGTGAAAATTAAAATAAGTTAATGATAAATTTGTCAGAATTATAATAAGTCAAAGATAAATAAGCCAGGATTAAAATAAATCTAAGATAGATAAGCCAGTATTAAAATAAGTCAAAATTAAAATAAGTTAATGATAAATAAGTCAGGATTAAAATAAGTAAGTAAAATAAGCCAAGAGACGGCACAACCGCTCGGTGTGAAATTTGACAAAGAGTTTATAACGTTGAGACGGGCATAGACTGCTGTTGCCCGGAAAACTAGAACAGTTCTCTGTGAAGAGCAATAAACGAGTTCTGCGTTGACATAGTCGCAAGTGAAACAGACAAGACAGTAACAATAACAATTGACGTACGCTCTCGCCGGTCCCGCACAGATGGTTCTTGTAAATCTCCTCGGCGTACGACAGGTACTTGTTCGTCTTCTCTTTGATGAGGGCCCGCCTTTGCGGGTCGGAGTCAGCTGCAAAATTAAACACACACTAAGCCAGCCAGCTTAGGGAAAAGGATCCAATTCAAACATTTCACACTTGTAGAATTTGACATAATATTGACAGCAATAGAATTCAAATTTAAATACATTTACTTTGTGGGTTGGATCCTTTTCCCTGAGCTACGTCTAAATTTTAGTCGGCCGATTGTGTTTTGTCTCCAAAACTTTGTAATATGAATATGGACAACCGTATAATCGGCCGATAGAAAGTCGGCAGTGTGCGGTGAGGGTTAAAATTCCTATTAGCATGGCAAGTTTTATAAATCCTAAGGGCCTGGTCGCGACCCTGCGTGACCGCGGCGCGCGGCTACCTATACATTGCGTGTAATGCCAATTAACCGCTGTGCGGGGAGCGACTCGACCGCGCAATGAAAAGATAATTTAAAGTCGTGGCCGGACCGTGACTCTTGTGTACATAATCATCTAATCATACACTGAATTTAGCCATAAACTAAGTTGCTCGTTCCCGATATTCTAACCGCGGACAGATTTGGGTTACTTCGGGTTAAAATTTAATTTTTATTATATTATTAAATATATCTGCAGTTTGGATAATGGGAACACGCATAAGTGCCCATAATATATTATTTAAAATACATTCTAATTTATTTAAATAAATATAATCAAAATATTTATAAATGGGTCGCTACTCTAAAAAAAAGTAAGCTTTCAAATCTCCTTCACATGAATTGCTATTAAATCCGCTATTTTAGCATTTTTGTGAAGCAGGGCAGGTCAAATACGAAGAAATACATAAGTATAATTGCATATTATACATGTACACGCTAGAAAACGTATTTAAAACCCTGTAACTAATAAACGGCGTATCCGAATAGGCACTTTATTATAAAACTGCTGACACCAAACTGGGATATCGATGATTTTGTTTTTTTTTTTTCACCATTGTTAGACGTATCTTTATTTAGGGTTCGGTAGTCAAGCCCTACCCTTACAGTACCCTTATAGTTTCGCTATGTCCGTCTGTCCGCGGCTTATCGCAGACTCTTGGTACAGCCGAGGACAGAAAGATGTTTACACTTTTTCACCTTGTTCCATTGTAATAAGGTCCAAAAGTGTATACATCTTTCTGTCCTCGGCTGTACAACGCAGCTGTAATTTGGCATAGTTATTTATACATACGTAAAACGGGAATGATTTTTTTTTACTTGTCTATTATTTTCATTGTGTGCGGTGTTTTTAAAAAATAGTGGGGGTGGGACATTTTCAAATTATGTGCAGGTTAACTTGTCCCAACCTAAAAAAAGTTGTTTCCGTTTACACTATCCATTTTCTGCGGTTATTTAAGTGAAATGAATGATTTCCAGTCAGCTATATACCACAGATAATTATTGATTATCGGAATCGAAAAAAGATGCTTAGTATTTATTTAATATTTGTAATAATGCGTGGTAACAGAGTGGTAGCTCCATACAAAAAGTAACAGAGTGTTCTGCGCAAAATTTGAAGATGACCCGGGTATGTATAGTAGAATTTATTTAAAATGTCGGAATCCAGTTGAGAGCTTATCTTCCAATGAATGGCTTTGTTATCTATTGTGAAGCCCGACCGCTAATTAGCAGTGCAAAATGAAACGCACAAATAACAACAGATTTCATATGAATAGCAACTTTACCGCTTAAAGAAGAAGGTTCAAATTGCAATGGCAATGCACTCGAGATAGTGCTGTTTAAAATTTAAAGCGGCAGCCAGGTACTATTTTGTTTGTGTCAGGTACAGGGTGATTCAGGGATAGCTTTCTTATCTTAGTATAGTACGCAAGCACGTCTGCATAGTTCTCAGTCGCCACCAAGTAACGACATCGTTTGCTTCACTGTGTTTTATTCTGGATATTTCTTTAATTTGACCCTTGGCCTACGTTTTATTGGATGTAGAAACTATCAGAACTTTTATAATTTATAATATTTTATAATTTATAAATAACATTTTTCAGGGATCCTTTTGAGAAATTCAGAGCGAAATTTTTGTTAGAGTCAAATGCTTGTTATACAGACGACTAAAATGTTTATACCTACCGAACACCGGCTAAGATAACTTTGAATAGAAAATTAGCTAATAGTTATGGTTTTGGTAATGGTAATGGTTACGGTGATATAGCTCACCGAATAGCAAACCTTAAGTGGCAGTGGGCGGGGCACATTGCTCGTAGAACCGATGGCCGTTGGAGCGGAAAGGTTCTAGAGTGGCGACCGCGAACCGGGAGACGAAGTGTCGGCAGGCCTGCCACAAGGTGGACCGACGATCTGATAAAGGTCGCGGGAAACCGCTGGATGACAGCAGCAGAGGAGCGATCGTTGTGGAAAACCTTGGGGAAGACCTTTGTCCAGCAGTGGACGTCTTGCGGTTGATGATGATGATGAATGATGACGGAACCCTACACTGAGCAGGGTACGACATGCTCTTGCCCGGTATTTTTAATCTGCAACTTACGCAATTCAACGCCCGTGTCATATTCCTGAATGTACTGGCAGAGATGGAGGAAATTCATGGTTTCACTTGTACAAGCACGCAGTTGTAAAGACCGGCCCAGACTAAACGGCTTAGCACGTTTGTGTATCGGACATCGATAAGGGTTTATCGGTTGTTTACTGATAAGTGTGGCTCAAGTTACAAGCGAAGGCGTTAAAATGGGAGTGTTTTAGCCCTTTTATTTTTGTCAAGAGTAAAAGGGATAGCTTTTCGAATTGTTCGTCATAGACTTCACAAAATATTTTTTATTTAACATTATAAAGGACTAAGTGAAAAAAAAACTATTAATGGGTGATTGATTATCAAAAAAATTGTACGTAGTTAAAGCCTTAATTAAGAAACGTTAATTTTCTTCCATTGTGTGACGAAAGTTAAGCATACAATCAATCAATCAATATGGCTAAAAATAATTCTCTTATGTCAGCATTGTATTCTGTTGGTGTCCGTATTAAATAAATAAATAAACATGCTTAACTTTCGTCACGCAAAGGAAGAAAATTAGCATTTCTTAATTAAGGCCTTAACTACGTACAATTTTTTTGATAATCACCCTAATACAAGTTTTTCTAAATAACTATAAATGTTAATGTTATTTTTTTATGTTATTTTTTGTAAATACAAATAAGTATGCGGAGCATCACCTTGCCCAAACAAGTAAAGAAATAAATCGTAAAAAATACTTATTTGTCTTACCACATATATTAATACTCACAAAAAAGTGTCATTAATGTCAAACAATTAATAGCAACTAAAATATCATAAAAATCCTTCACTCATATTACTTTTTTTTAAAAGACATTGCACATATCTCTTGAATTGAACCGCAGGCTACGAATGAAATAATAACGATGTGTTAGAGGCTTAATAATTGGATTTCACAGAATTTCGTTTTAAGAACGATAATGATAGTACAAGATTACGAAAATTATACGAAAATTATTGTTTAGTTTATTGCAATACCCGTTGTGAACTCCCGGTCATGGACTCGTGTGAATTCCGAATTAAAATCGCATTATCTACTGTTTTTTTTAAACTATCTAAGTTACTTCTCATAAAATGTAGAAAAATATTATACTTAGAGGTTCCTTACATTTATTAATTTCGTTGTTGACTCTGTGTATTCCAAGATTTGCTCACTTTTTGTATATTATCTTTGAAATTTATTATTCATTTATTTTTTGTCATAATAAGCCCTTGTTTGATTCAACAAAAATAGGTATCGAAGTGACAGACCGGCAGACTGACATGCGAGCGATCTTATAATACAAGGGCTCCGTTATATCAATGATTGCACGGAAGCTAAAACTTACACAAACAGCTGTAAAACATAAAAGTCTGAATACTTACTTTGTACTCCGATAAGCATCTTCTCTATCCCAGACTTGTAACAATCAAAGGCTTTCTGATAGTCCTTCGCATCCTCACACCTCGCGGCCAGATTCAACAAATACCCAGCCTCAAACACGTAACTGTCCTCCGTCCTCGTCTTACTATCAACGTTAGACAAGGACAACACACTCTTCTTACTATACAACGATACCCTACTATTACTCCTGCCACTATCACACGTCATAGTAGAATTTAGAGAAGACGCGTCAGAATTTTTCGGCATGGTGTGGTAATCCTCGAATCGCGAACAAGACGGCGCGTCGAAATTGATCAAGTCTGGCAACACTTTCTTCTTGACTAGAGCTCTTTTCTCGACAGCCAGTTTGTTTAGTTCGTCGTAGAGGTCGTCGTTGAGGCTGTCTATGGAATTTATAGACTCGAAGGAGTCCGCGTGTGGGATGGCGGGTCTTATTTCAATGTTGGCCGCCTCGTATATCGGTATCCGAGGGATGCCGGAGAAGTCGGTCTCGTCTGTGGAAGCGTCCGGGGGCTCGGGGGCTGAAATACGGAATGCAGTTTTAAATTAAGAAATTACAGCTGTATGTACAGTACCGGCAAATAATCTATCATATTTTGTACAATTACCTACAAATGTGACTCATCAAAACTGACAACCAATCAAGCACTAGTTGACCAATTGTATTGTTGTTATTCAATTCCTTAGCTGATTACATAAGGTTCATGGTATATAACAAATGTTTATACATATCGTAGTTTAAAAAAGTTTAGTATTTAAAAAACCATTGCCGACGCGTTCATACTAAATTTACAAGATTTGTATGAACACGTCAGCAATGGTTTTTTTAAATACTAAACTTTTTTAAACTACGACCTGTACAAACATTTGTTATATACCATTTTGAACCTTATTTAATCAGCTAACGAATTGAAAAACAACAATACAATTGGTCAACTAGTTCTTGATTGGTTGACAATTTTGGTGAGTCACATTTGTAGGTAAATCGTATGAGATGTAAGTATGTACAAATATGATAGATTATTTGCCGGTACTGTATATGTTATATGTAGAAGGAAAAAGGAAAAGAGACCAAGGAGAGAATATCTAAACCAATTGAAAGAAAAAGTAGGCGTGTCGTGACGTTTCGTGTTAAGATAAGGCTTGGAATAGAAATGACTCCACCGACATAGCATACTATAGCTCTTAAATGAATGATGATGATGATGTTTATGTTAGAATTGGTCATCTGTGAATTGCTCTTTATTAATATATATAAGATGAAGAATAATCTGATTTATTATCTTAATTCGAGGTCAATGGTCAGTCCTGTATTAATAAAATTGTTATACAAGATGATGAGACGTTAATCGTTGAAGACTTCTGGTATTCGATCGCCAGTTCACTTTATCTCACGCGTGGTGTTCGGACACGTGCATCCGAAACATCATTTCTATTGGATATCGTGGCTATAATCGTTTCTTTTTATAAGGCACGTCGTTAAGCCGGGTATCCACTAGAGGCAGCCTCGGGTCGAGCGGCTGCCTCGCTCCGAGGCCGCGCAAGTGGAGACGCTGCCTCAACCTGAGGCACGCCGCGACACGAGGCAAATTCGTTGCCGCGAGCCGAGCCATATTTTGTCGGTTTTTTGCCGTGCTCAAAGGCGCCACAGTCC
Source organism: Tortrix viridana (assembly GCA_963241965.1). Taxonomy (NCBI): domain Eukaryota; kingdom Metazoa; phylum Arthropoda; class Insecta; order Lepidoptera; family Tortricidae; genus Tortrix; species Tortrix viridana. The sequence continues at coordinate 513,399 of OY725195.1, read as the reverse complement.
GAGCCGTGCATTTGATGGAGACGGGCGTGTCGCCTCGGATCGCAATGGACAACGAAACTACTATTAAACTTATAAAATTATATGAGCGTCACCGTGTTCTCTGGGATCCGTTAAATAAAAAATATTAAAGCAGCAGCTACTCGACGCGCGTCTGGTGCCATCGCGTTTTGGCTTTAAACTGCACACGTTGCGGATCAAGCTGAGGCGACTCGCCTCGAGCCTTTGCCTCAGAGCGAGCAGCCTCAAACTGAGGCTGTTTGCTTCAAGTCGAGGCTGCTCGAGCCGAGTTTGCCTCTAGTGGATACCCGGCTTTACTGAGAGTTAGCAGCCGGTACCGTGGCGGGGGCTGGCGTCGCCGGGCCGCTGCTCGCCGCGCGCGTCGACCGCGCCCGCGCGCGCCGGCTCAGAGTGTCCGCTCTGGACAAATTAACTTCACTGACACTAGGATCATGAATCCATACGCTACAGCCGAGCAGCTGCAGCGGTGATCGCAATATTGGTCTGGTGTGGGGATAAGACGACGGGTGAAATGACTAGCACAGAGCCACTCCATCTTAGTCCTGAGGGTTAGCGAAGCATTTGCAGTGTTAGTGCCTCAGATCCCGATTACCATCGGGTGCTCTGTGCTCGTTGCCTCTATGCCATAAAAAAAAACTAAGAACCGATTTTTCCAATCCCCGGATAAAGTTATCTGAGAGTTAGTTTTCCTTTTATTTGTCAAAAAATTTGACGGAGCAAAACATTTTTCTGTCAGATAGTGTTATCTGGAGATTGAAAAATTTGTCCTAAATGAACTGACAGATCTTAATCAACGGCATTTTGACGGCAGTTTTTGGGGTTTCACAGTCGTCTGTCCGTCCACGCTACTTAGGGGCTGGATCCTTTAAGCCGTAATAAGCAACCAGCTGATGATAAAAGAAGGAAAAATAACAGGAAAGCCAAAAAAACATATCAGGATCAATATAAGGAAATGTAGACATCGCACCATATCGTGTTAACATAAGGCACGGAATAGAAATTATTCTAGAATTTAGAATACTGAATAGAAATTACTCACAAAAGCTCTTTGAAATGATAATGAAAATATTTATTTACATTGACATGCTTGCAAAACTGGCAATTAACACGGAGTTAATTATTCTGTATTCTTATCTTCTGCATTACGTGGGTGAATCAACTTTTAAGGTACTCCTTTTCTTTTGCAGCACTAAAACTTTCCCGGTGACTTGATGATTAATAATAATTTATGAATATTAAAATCAGACCATCAAATTTACAGATCCCACATGTTAGACACCTCAAATATTTCTTAATTTTCGGAAAACCCTGGTAACTCGGGGGAAAATGCACATTTTTCATACAAAACCTGGGGACAACATCGTCCCCTGCGTTACCAACTATATTATTATTTAAAATTGTACCATTTTAGAACAATTTTTTTTAAATGTTAGCCTATATGTCTGATTTTATAAATGTGTAACCCACGACGTTAGCAAATATATAGTTTTTCTAAAAAAAATGAAAATTGTGAAACATCTCGAAAAATGGGGAGCACCTTAAAAGTTGATTTACCCACGTATTTGTGACAAAACAACTGACAGATGGACGGACGTTTTTTAGTACGCGACCCTAAAAATGTGTAACTTAAATTGAAACTGAATGTTTATGAGAATAAATGTCGTTTTGGAATGTTTACTAAAGTGTTAGCTGTACATTACCTGCAGGAAGCTAACAAATTCCGTGCTGGTGAACAACAAGCGGTGTTCAGCCACGAATTCAAGCACTCGCTTAATCGCCTTCGCCCTCTCCTCTATCACCTGGAACGAAATAAATAAATATCAGGGGGCAATCTTACACAATGTGACCTAGTCCTAACTAAGCTCTAGGCTTGTACTATGGGTACTAGACAACGATACTTATATAGAGAAATACATAGAAAACATCCATGACTCACGAACAAATGCTTATCACGCAAATATTTGCCCATACTGGAATCCGAACCCAAAACCGCTAGCTTCGTACGCAGGGTCACTAACTAGTATAACCGCGTCTTCAAAAACAAAGCTATTACACCACGATACAACATACACAGAAATGACGAGGACAACATCGATGATTCACCATTACTCACGATTCGTGATAAATGATAAGAAATATACAAAGAATAACAAATGTTTTTGATGTTCTCTTTGGCCTATGTTTATTTAGATGAACTAGTGACAGATAATGTGTAATAATGATATGTAATTATTATTATTATTATTGGCTTCCAGGGCCATCAGCGTAAGCAGATACACATTAAAAATTTCAACAAAACAATAAACTTAAACACTAATGTAAAAAAATGTAATAAAAAAAGACGGAAAATTTTTTTTTATAAAAATAGAACCGTCTTCAAAAAAACCCACTAAACAAGACTAAATAATGACCGGCTTCCTAGGAATTGCCTATTTGATGGGTGCCTAATAGGTACATGGAATATATAACATTTTTTTTTCGCTTTTTAGTGATACGAGTATAACTGTCACTAAAAAAATCGCGTCAACATAAAATCGGTCGAGTTGAACTAATATATCGCTTAATAACGGCTCCATGCGGATGACGTCACGTGGTATCCATTATTCTTGTATACCAAAACCTTCTCCAGAATGTAACAAATACTTTGCTGAAAACCGCATCTAAATCGGTTCAGCCAAACGCGAGATAATCGTGGACATACATACATACATACATACATACATACAAACATACAGGTCAAATTGAGAACCTCCTTTTTTTTTGAAGTCGGTTAATCAAATTAAAACTAAAATATTTACATTTAGGCAAAATAATGATACATTTTAACACCAGTTATAGCAGTTATGATCTAAAGTTTCAACGAATGCACTGACGATCTCACTGTTTTAAACGTTCCGCTCTGTTAAATAGAGAAACCTTTTTTCATATACTTTTGGACATTATAAAATAAAGCTACCAACTTTAGCTATTTTTGAATTAGAACTATACACCTTTCATCACTAATTAGCTAAAAAAACGGGAACTTTGGTGTGTAAATTGTTGATAGGATTTAACTTGCATGTAGGTTTAATTATAATCATATAGTGCAAAACTTACTGATTGGTTTGTATTAAAAAAAAAAACAGCACAGACTAGCACAGAACATAATTTCTATTTATACATATTTAAAAACGAAGGAACTGACTCGAACGCACAGCCCAAACCGCCTAATCTAAAAAATGTGAAAACTGGGAACTGGCCTTTTGTGACTTAGACACCAACTTGACAGGTTTTTTGACCCCTTAGGGATATAACAGGGGAAAAACGATTACATATAAACTTTACTGGTTGAACGCAGAAGAAATAACTTTGAAACTAGTAGTTAGTAAAACTATTAAAGATCAACCATTTGATTGATGAAAATAAATGTCACTATTCCATTTTAAGAGCAGTAAGGCGACCAGTCGTTAAATTAGTCAATAAAGAAATGAAATAACATTGTTAAAGATTAATTGAAGATTGATCGAGAACAAAACATCAGGTTACAAGTATTATTATCCGTAATACAAATAAGACGACCTTTTGCTTCCTGGCTTCAAACAACAGAGTACAGGAAACTGATAAAAAAACTTTTTTGTTGACTTCACGTCTGAATGAATTTAACCTATCTTAGCATACCGTTCACTTGTTGAGATGAATTTAGGTAAACATTAGAATTCTACAACCTTGTCCGTTAACAATTGGTTGCAGGTATCCCGATAAATGGAGGCAGCACAAGGCTGAATATTGTGGCAAACTTTAGGGGAAGCCTGTCCATCAGTGGACGGTTCGGTTATAGATGATAGCATAGGTCAGTGGCAAGATGAGGTAATGCCTTTGTAAGACCGGAGAAATAGGTGCCCATATGTTTACAAACTTTCATTTCGCAAAAACGTAGTTGGGTTTAAAGACTTGTGACCATGAAAAAAATGCTACGGCGGAAAGTAGAGTTTTTGTGCATAAGATGCATATGCGGTAATACGATTCGCCAAATCTTATTCCACAGAGTTGGCAACGCCTTTGCAGTGTCGAGATTGCAATTGTCTATGGGCCTTAGAACCCACTTACCATCAGGTAGCCTGTATGCGCGTTGCCACTTTGCCATCTCTATGTCATAAAAAAATCCGACTGATGCAGGCGGCACGAGGTCAAATATGGCGGTCAACTTATTGGCATATTACGTCCATTAGTGGACGTCTTTCGGGTGATATGATGAAATTATAATAAGCAGAGGTCGAGATAGGTAGTGCTAACCTTAAATTGATGCATGTTCATTCAATAATGTCCCATCGTTCCCACTTCACTCACGCAAGAATGAACAACAGGGCCGGATTTAGGGGAGGGCAATCGGGGCTACAGCTCTAGGGCCTCCGCAAGTGAGGGGCCCCCATAACGAGAATTAAAAAATAAATCAATAAAAAAATCGTTTAATCTATTTGGAATATATTTAGAGGCCCTGAAGCAACAAATGAACATGCGTCAAGTTTTGGTAAACTAGCACTACCTATTCTAACCACTGATTATAAGTCAAACAGTGGCAAGGTGAGGCATCTGTTGAACTAGTTACTAGAGAATAAACACTGACCTCTTTCTGGAATCTCCTAAAGTAGCTGAACTTGGGCAGCGGGCAGACCGGCCCACGCAGGTGTAAGCCAGCGTGAAGCGCCACCATGCCCTTGTGCAAGCGCTGTACATCGCTGTAGCGCTTCCATACGGAGACCACCGTCACTGCTTCAGGGGACTCGATCGGGAACAGCTGGAATCATCGTTATCATATCAGCTGGAAGACATCCAATGCTTGACATACGCATTTCCCAAGAATCTCTATGACGGTTGGTTTTGTGCGGTTACCTTGCAGATATTGTTTTTAGAGCCTCCTGCTGGTAGAGCCTTAGAAGGAAGAAATTTCTAGAAGTTTCTTTGAGAGAAAAACTAACTTTTTTGCAGTGTGTCAGAACTCGCCCCCGACATAATACATAAGTTTAATAAGAAGCAAGCTTTCAAAACCGGACTGCATTTTTTGATATTGTCGTCTGGTCTATGTACAATAAGTATGTTAAAAAATACTTATATTTTATATTTTAAATCCGCCATTTTTAGGGTTCCGTACCCGAAGGGTGCCCAACGGGACCCTATATTAATATGCTTACGCTGTCCGTCCGTCCGTCTGTCTGTCTGTCTGTCTGTTTGTACAGTCACCACACGGGATTGTTGAGCCACTATAGAACCCTCTCTCAGAAAGTCGACGGAAAATTTTGACGTAATTTCTTTTGAGTGACTTGACGTTGTCATTATGACAGGGTTCTATGGTGGCTCAACAATCCCGTGTGGTGACTGTACTAACTATAAAGAGCTGTCTTTTGAACCGTAATAGACAGCGGGTTGATTTTTTTCAGAGTATGACTTATTACGGCGGATTTACTAACAAATAAAAAAAATTTATAAAGTGGGTCCCCATACAAGAAACGTTTTTTTTTTCAACGTATTTTTATTTTTGTTGTATCGTAAAAACGGTAAAACATACAAGCGTCCAATTTGGTATGATTATAGAACAAACCCTATAGAATAACAACAAATACTAAAAACCAGCCAAATGTGTACGGAACCCTCAGTGCGCGAGTCCGACTCGCACTTGCCCGGTTTTTTTATGTTACCCAGTGGCACTCTTGATGCTAAGAGCTAAGACGAATCTAATGACACCTCGTTTGTCAATATCTGTTTAAACTAGTTTAATATTTTCAATACCTACTATAGTATTTGTGACGTTCACAATATAAAGGGACCTTATGGAGGAAGGCAGTTAAGCTCTTCTTATTCTTGTAACTATACGAATACTATGCTAAAAGTTCTAGAAACGGCGTAACCGCCTGCCTCCATAAGGTCCCTTTATATTGAGAATGTCACATTTAATCTTGTATAGAAATACCGTTCTTTATTTAGTAACTGTTGCATGTGCTATTTAAAACAGCTAATTCATGATATCATGATAGCTATTATGAACATGACTCATACATTTTGTATTGTGCAACCAATAATACAGAATGGTCTACTAATATGTCTAACATAATTTAACCTTGATCTGCCTACAACATAATTCAAGTTATTCAATTTGATTTTCGTGTTGCCTCTCAATTGACCCACACTGGTCATATGTGTTAATCATAAGCAGGGCCTGGTCAAATCAAAATCAAAATTTCTTTATTTGCATAAAATGATACAATAGCTGGTAAAATATGAAACAATTCCAGTACAAAGACATATTTGGCCACAACCTAGCATGCAAAAAATACTAACTGCCGCACTCAGAGACGTCAATTAAGTTTTAAGTTTCATTAAAGTTGCTGCGTCTTATTCTATTGCTATAGCAAAGACAGTGACAGCAGCTACTTTAATGAAACTTAAAACTTAATTGACGTCTCTGAGTGCGGCAGTTAATCTTAAAAACTATTAGTGTTTATTATATAAAAAAAAGTAATATATATATTATGTTGTGTTCATGTTGAAGAGGGCATTTGTCGAATAGAACATCTGTTCCTTAAGCCATTGATAAAGTTTACTTTTATACAAGTTTAGAGGCAGAGGCTTAAAGTCGTCTGGAATGGCGTTAAAAAATTTTATGCACATGCAGTAACTGTTTTTCATGAAGAGAGCACTTTTAGGAACAATATCTAGTACAAGTCTGTTCGGATTTCTCGTGCTTCTTGGGTATATGTCAATAGCTTTTTTGAAAAGCTGGGGATGTTTTTTTACAAATATGGCCGCCTCTAAAATATATAAACATGGTAACGTTAAAATTGTATGCTTTTTAAATATGGGTTTACATGACTCTTGAGAACTAATCCCATATATCATGTTGTATGTTGATTATTAGCAGGGCCTGGTCATGTATGTTGATAATAAGCAGGGCCGGATTTCGAGGTCTGGAGGTCCGGGGGCACAAAGGAGTGGAGGCCCCTAATAATTTTCCAAATAAATGAAACGATTTTTTTTATTCTTATTATGGGCCCCACAGCTGTAGCCCCGATTGCCCTCCCCTAAGTCCAACCCTGATAATAAGTAACAATGAGATAAATTTAGAACACATTATCCGTATTTTTGAAAGCCTTTACTTGAAATCTAGTGATCGACTAAATAAATTCACGTGTTTCGTTGTATGCAGAAAGTCAATTATTACCGTTTTTTTTAATCATATTTTAAATATGAATAAACATACGACATAATTAGAAGTTGTAATTATAGTGAGAATATTATTATTTATATGCACTTTCAGCGTTTTTAATACTGTTTACCAAAAACTTTTACTATGAAAACTAATTAATGAAATGTTTAGATGGTTCTTTGTCTATGATTTTTGAGGTTTCAACTTCTGTTCAAAGAGAATATAATAAAGAAGTTTTGATTGATTTGACAGAAAAATGTCAAAACGAATATTTAATGATAGAAATGAAAACGAATGGTGTGGACCATTCGCTTTTAAATTTTCCATCGCTTGAATTTCAAAAATACGGTTTCACCGTATTTGCTCATTTCTGGTGAAACTTTCGAGCGCTCGAAAGTCAAAAATCGCCCCACAGATCCCGGGAGTTTGGTCATATCGATATTAAGATTTCTACTCGATATCCCGCCGTGTTACATCGTGAAATCCGATCACTGCATATCACGCACCAACCCATGCACAGGACCGCAAATGCATGGACCAGGGTGGCCACTTTTTACAACATTTGAATTTTCCTGACTTTTCCCGGTTTTCCAGGTACTTTTACGGTTTTTTCCCTGATTATCCAAGCAAAAATAAAAAAAAAATATTCAATGTACACCGCATGGAAAGTATGTTTTTTTTTTCTCCATACATTTTTCTATGGAAATTAAATCTAGAGATTTTTTACATAATATATTTTTTCTATATAGGATTTAGACGCCTTTTGAGTTTTTTTTTACATTTTAATCAAGACTCATAACATAACTTATATTTTTTTTATTAAAATTCACTGATTTTTTATTTTTAATTTAGTAAATTTATTGAAATTAATTTATAGTTTTTCGTAGTTTAGAATTAGTAGATGTTACAATGATAACTTATTTAATGGTTGTTTAATAACTGATTGTAACTGAGTGTAATCACTGATTTTTTATTTTTGTCATATATATATATATCAAAATGCAAGTTATAGTTTTAGTAAGTAATGAATGTTTCCTTCCTTTGCAATTTCCCTGACAATTCCTTGATTTTACCCTGACCAGCAAATTTTCCTGACTTTTCTCGGTTTTCCAGAAAGTGACCACCCTGATGACAATAGGTAAATATAAAAATGTATTTGTTTCCTTTTTCTCAGTCTTATTTTCATTTATACATAAAATGTTTGCTCGTTGTAGCTGTAGCTCTGTTGTTAAGGCAGACTACCAGTGTTTTGTTCACACAAGCAAAGTTATACACTGAGCCACAGCCCTTTTGCTCTGCTGCAACGCACACATGCTTTTGGCAACTGATATGAAATTCTAGTGCCATAATTTTATATTGTTATTCTGTCAATTTTTTGTATGATTTAAAATATAAGAAATACACAGCAGAACTAAGAAACAATAGCCATGTACCAATTAATTTTTTAACTTAAGTACATTATTGAATGCTCTTAGGTAACAGTAAACCTTGTAAGGAATCCCGCACATTCCAACTGCTGAGTGTGTAAGAGGGGCAATTGTACAAAATATTCAAAAAGTTTAATAGCATACTTACAAAAACACATTAATTCTGTGTGTAAATAAGCACACAGAATTAATTTATTACCTACTGTTTATACATACTTACAAAAAACTTTAGAACATGCAAATGATTGAAAAGCATGACCTTCACGACAAATAGTAGATATAGAGATAAAAATATCAATAAAAGTAGGTCAACACTCATGTCAACTAGAGACGGATATAACAATAATTTATGGCTTATGGCTAACATTGCTAAAATTTTAAAAAATAAACGGCGTAGGTACTATTTTAAACAGGAAAATTCAAAGTTGAGCCGACAGAATAAGAAGCAATGTGCTTCTAAACCACAATATTCCTAAGCTTATTATAATTATCGAATACTTACCACTGAAGTAATTTTGTAAATAGTAAAACCATTTTTGTGTTTTGCCGTTTCATCCACTGAAAACCGGCGGACCCATTTATCCCTACTGGACATTTTGTCGGTTTTAGATCACATTTGGACACAAAGAAACACTAACGCAGACAGCGTGGTGAGAGAATGTGAATCAACGACATTAACTGAAAGGATTTCGCTCAAAATATGCATAAAATATTAGTGAAAACAAACATTTCGTTCCGATGATGTCCGAATTTCTTTTTCTTCACTGACTGACTTTGACTGACTGAAGTGAAGGGACTGAACTGTCAAATAAAACTGTAGCAAGTTTAAGTAGACTTCATCGTAGTAACCATACATTTCCTTTGTAATAAAAAAAATAGTACATAAAAGACCTAGCAATAAGTAGTATTTTTTTGGTTTTAAATAATAATATGATTTATGAATATTTCTAATTTTAGGACAAGTTTTTAAAATACCTTCATCTGTCTCAACATCTTCCGTTTCACAGCATAGATGTCGCTACCATTGTATGCGCATACATGGTAGTAGACAAGTCTTAACAACAATAATGACCATAGATCGCGCTAGATGTCACTTGCAGTTGTTGTTTATAAACAATTAGTATCAAAGTAACAACGGAACTAACTACAAAAGCGACGCTTTAATGCGTCACTACGCTTTTAATTAGTAATTAATTCAAAGCAGATTACGTAAAGAAAGCGTGTTGAGCAGTGAGAAACCTTTTTAAAATGGGATTAGAGGTGAGTCAATAGGTCAGCTTGTGCCTTCATCCCCACTTAATGAAATGGCGCGCGGCGAGAGGTTGTGTTCGGCTTGCGCAGGCTAGTATTTCGCTGCGTCCGTTTAGAGTCGTGTTTCTCGCGTCCTCGACTGCGCCTTTCAAGACATGAATGTAATAATTACAGTGACACAAACGGAATTATTGAACTTACAATAACAATATGTGTTAAGTGTCACAAGTTACAGTGTTGTGAAGTTAATCCCTAATAATGGGTTCAAAAATCGAGTACGTGGATTCATCACATTTGTACGCGACAAACTATGTCAGAAATTCGAAAGCTATTGGTGTACTTTGGGCGATTTTTACGATCTGTTACGCGATTATAAGCGTTGTGGCATTCGTCACTCCTGAGTGGATTGGTGATTTAGAGACTGAGTATCCGAGGAAGTTCGGTTTGTGGCAGGTCTGCCGAACTGACGATGCATTGGAAGATTGTAAAGGAAGATTGGATGATTTCTTCTCGATAAACGGGTTCGTGTTCAAGATAGCGACCGTCCTTGTAGGTGTGGCAGTCGCCGCAGCCCTGTTTACCATATGCACGATGCTGCTGTTTTTCTTCTGTCAGTCTACCACCGTGTTCCACATTTGCGGATGGTTGCAGCTTTTGTCTGGTGAGTAAAGTTCAAAATTGAGCTTGTGGTAGTTCAATTAGTAACAAAACATGCTGGCTGTTATTATTGCTTATTGCTACGCTTACCAATATCTAAAATTCAAAAGTTATTCATATAACGATATTGTGAAAAATAAGCTATGTTACTTAGTTCATTGCTACTATAGCAAAGATACCCGCTATGGGAGAAAGCTTAAATTTTAATTTTTGGTTTAATTTATCACAATTATCATGCAATAATAAATAAATATATATTTGTGTAGGTTTGCATTTTCATCCGTAAACTAAGACTAATATTAATAGTCAACGCCAATATCAAGGTCACAGGTGACAGTAAATTTGCTATGACATTTGATATGCACAAAAGGAAAAGTTATCTACAGGTTTCGTAAGAACAACAAGGCAAACCTAACCTAACCTAAAAACTAAAGGCATTTATTTATTCGATGTATGCATCATTGGTCATACAAGTGTATATATGTGTGGGTATGTGCCCCAACATCCGGTTGAGGTAAAGGCAGGTGTGGCGAAACTAGATTCCTGCAATTTTGATCCCTGACTCAGGCCTTCCAACATTGAGGCCGCATTTAAAATATCAAGACTGGTAATTGCCAGTAGTGTAACTACCTATCTCCTGTTTAATTCAGGTCTCAGTAAGTTACATTAAACTAACTTTAAGATTTGAGAAATACACATTGCAAAGTAATGCTTCATAGATATTTGACACTTGCATATTCGTCATAATACCTATCATTTTTCTTACAAAATAGGTAGGTGTATACCGTGTGTACCGTCTAAAAAAATAAGTTTGAGGGAGTAGATATAAGATAGGTATCACTTGGTTCTTACTTTTCACATTTTTTGGAAATTCCTATTATTAATACCTACTTTTGATTTCGGTATTACGAGTATTAACAGTTTTATTTTTAACAGGATTATTTAGAGACATACAATATCATTACAGCGTAGCATTACAGCGTCAGCTGAAGCTGAAGTACAAATCCAATTAGTTTAACAAATCTGTTGTCAATGGTTACTTTGTTGTACACAAACGATAGAATAGGTACAGTACGTAAATTGCGGTAAGAAGAAGAAGAAGAAAATCATTTATTAAATAAGAGAAACCAGCATTATACGATTACAGCCCGTGAGTAGGTACCTACTTAGAATATAATTCGGGCAAATTCGAGTTCGGATAAAGTCGGCTAGACTCGCATAAGAGTGTATGAGAACGAGTGAGAGAGAAGTACCTACAGACACGAATCCTACTCTAAGTGCTCACGGACTGTACTTATTAATTAAGTCAAAGCAGGTCTAGAAAACTATTGTTTGTCCAAATTGCACAAGTAATCAGCCCTAAATTAGTACAAGTATTAAATCAAAGCCGAATATTAAACTAGTCTTTAATGGTCAATTAACATAAACAGGTTTGCAAATAATTGTTAATGGTACCTATGAGTTACATATTTATTTATACAAATTTATTAAAAAAACACCTTTTCCAATATTCAAGTTATATTAAATAATAGTGTAAAGTAAATTGTATTCTTTGTTGAAGATGTATCGAACAAAATAATCATTGAATGGTGCATTATTAATTGCTTTTACAATTTTCTATAGATTATAGATAAAACTTGTTATTTCGCTTTTCAGTTGATAACTATTTTTAATTGCAGTAGGTTTTTTTTTATAATTTCGTTTATTTCACACATTTACGTTTTAATAAATATAAGAAAAATTGACGTCACCTGTCCTAGGACACTTGGGTTGCCGAGACAAATCCAACAATACCTTAGCTTTAGAAATCCGTCAAGCCATTTGGATGATAGGAGGAAATAAAGAATATTACATACATACATATTATACGTATAGATACGCGCGAAAAACATAACCCTTCTTGGCAGTCGGGTAATATGGTTGTAAAGAAGGAAATAACTGCATTTATCTGCCAAACCTGTGGCCTGATAAATAATGACTCTTTAAGGGACCAATGCAGCTGCATTACGTGTACCAAGAAACCAAAAACCATGCCATATTGTGGCAATAGTTCGTATTTTTTCCTTTACTATTCACGAAGCACAGATAAAAAAGTATTATTATATCTAATTTATTTATTTCAATCCAATGATTTTGCTCAATGCTTTTTTATGAGGACGATCTTATATACCTAAAACATACTCAAAAATCCGTATCTATCTATATATACGTAATAAAAAATGTTATATCATAATACCATTGCTATGAGTTGTACATATTTAATGTAAGTACTTATTTAAAAAAATTAATTCAACAAATGAATTGTCTCTCAAAACACGGAAGTGTATGAATACGTACCTATGACATAAATGTCAACCTCAACGCGGATATTCTTACGAGCCGAGCGGTAAGTGCAGTGCATTCATGCGAATGTTAAAATACTCAAGTACCTATACGTATTAATTAAGCAACATCTAAATGGCGACAGTATTACGCCTTATAGTCATAAGTACTTACTTGAGAATGATACAAAGTTTAACAACCACATAGCGTAACCATTGCGATTGCGTAATTTATTTTATGAAAAAAATATAAAAATCTTGCTAAATGGTTTTACCTATATCCGGTTTTGTTCTACATAAGAATGTATATCGTTGCCTGGTACCCATAGTACAAGCCTAGAGCTTAATTTGGGGTAGGTCAATTTGTGTGAGATTGTCCTTGATTTATTATTTATTGTATTGAAAATAAAACTTGCAGGTTGCCTAAATATTTCCAAAGAGAATGCTCCTGAAAATGAGAATAAATATTATCTAAATACGAGACAGTCCGTATTTCCGGTTAATTGTTCTCAATTAAAAACAAAACGCGTTTGAGTAGACTCATTTTCTAAATATGAAATCCTTAATGTTGGCAGAACTGATATTTCAATCTCAGATTTTCCCGCTGCTAAGCTAAAATAACATCTCAGTCAGACAGAATCAGTAAATTTCAGACTTATAAGGCGCGTGTAATATCTTTTATAATCATAAAAGTGTTTATTAAAACGTAACTCTCGTACGTGAGAAGTCTGCGAGTCATGACCTCATACGTGGGTTCAGCAGACCGCTATGTGACCGGAAAAAGTTTGCGAACGGTAGCGATTCTAACGCGATAAAGTAACACAACATGTATAGGGAAAATGGGAATTCTCACGAGAGGAAGAGCGGTGTGATCCTTTAAATATTATTAAATGACTAGCTTTTGCCCGCGACTTCGTCCGCGTAGAAGTCGTTTATCACTGCTCTCTCGGGAACTGTTCAATTTTCTGAGATAAAAAGTAGCCTATGTCCTTCCTCGAAACTCAGGCTATATCCATACCAAATTTCATCGAAATCGGTTCAGCGAATTAGCAGGGAAAGCTTTACAGACAGACAGACGCAAAAGTATGTCTACTTTCGTGTTTATATAATATCAAGTATAGCAACCCGCCCTCGCTTAGCTTCGGTTATAAGTTAAAATATAGCCTATGTCCACCCTGAAACCTCATTCTGAATATCACTGAAAGAATTTTAGAAATCGGATGGGTAGTTTCGGAGATTACCCCCTACATCCAAACTTATTAAGTACCTCTTTCTCCTCTTCTTAAGTAAGTCGTTTATCGTTTTTACCCTGGACACTATCAAATTGTCTGGGATAAAAAAGGGGCCAACCCAGGATAACAACTACCTGTGTGACAATTTCATCCGAATCCGTTCAACTATTTAGGCGTAACTGAAAAAACATCCCAACATCCATACAAACTTTATTTAGCGTCGTCGCTGGGGTCGCAACCGATTTTTCATCGTATTTCTATACAAAAACAAAAAAAACGGTCCATAGCTGGGGTTCGAACCCGCAGTCTTTGCGTAGTAGGCCAACGCTCTAACCATCAGCCTATTCAGATGGAAGCAGCCGCCCCGTAATTACGAACCATTGCGCGAGAATTCTTTTTGCGTGAAAACACGGGGAAAACGAATTTTCCCAGACATGAGACCTAGCTAGATCGAATTTTCGCCCCCGTAAACCCTCATGTCGCAATCTTTATCAAACTCGTTGGAGCCGTTTTCGAGAACGTGAACTGAGTACAAATATATATATATATATATACGCAATCCTTCCACCCGCGACTTTGTCTGCGAAGAGTCCAGTACCTTTGTTAAAAAGTACAGATAAAGTTTTCATTATCGTACGTATCATGCATGATGGGATAGAAACAAATTTAAACCATACGATTTTTTAACCCTTTTCACCTTGCCTAGGGGTATAAATTGAAATTGAAATTAAAATTATTTATTTTGCGAGAACATACACAGGTGTTATTAAAGGTATATGCTCTGCCAGAATTTCCAAAAACGCGAAAAGTCATATTTTATATAATAAGTAGTCTACAAACGTATTTCCAAAATAACCAAACTCTAACAAATCTACACTACACCCTAAATTTTACCCCCTTACGGTAGTATTTCCAACATCATCGAACGTAATTAGTTTGTAAGCAGTAGCCAAAATAAATTTTCACGTTCCTAACTTCAAAATTGACCAAATATTACCCCCATTTCATCCCCTTAGGGGTAGTTATCCAAAATCACCGAAAATTGTATTACTTTATTTGTTAACAGTAGCCTATATACCTATTTCCACGTTTCTAACTTCAAAACGAAAATAGTGTTTTTTATTTATTAACAGTAAGTAGCCTATATACCTATTTCCACGTTTCTAAATTAAAAAATGACCAAACGCCCCTACAAACTTTCACCCTTCCCGTTTCTCCCCCTTAGGTGTAGTTTTTCTAAAATCACCTAAAGTGGTATTTTTTATTTGTTAATTTAGACTATACACAAATTTCCATGTTTCTAACTTCAAAAAGGACGAACCTCCTTCCCATACAAACTTTAGTAGTTATTCAAAATCACCGAAAATAGTATTTTTTATTTATTAACAGTAGTCAATATACATATTTACATATTTCCACGTTTCTAACTTCAAAAATGACCAAACTGCCATGCAAACTACCACCCCCAATTTCATTTCCTTAGGGGTAGTTATCCGAAATCACTGTAAGTTGTTTTTTTTTGTTAACAGTAGTCTTTATAACAATTTTCACGTTTCTAACTTCAAAATTGACCAAACTCCCATACACACATTCCCCCCCCCCCCTTACATTCCCATAGGGGTAGTTTTTCCAAATTCGCCTAAAGTAGTCTTTTTTATTTGTTTACAGTATCCTGTATACAAATTTCCATGTTTCTAACTTCAAAAACTCCCAACTCCCTTGCAAACTACCACCCCCTATTTCATTCCCTTAGGGGTAGTTATCCAAAATCACCGGAAGTTGTTTTAATCTGTTAAAAGTAGTCTTTTTAACAGTTTTCACGTTTCTTACTTCAAAATTGACCAAACTCCTATACACACTTTCACCTCCCCTTTTCATCCCCATAGGGGTAGTTTTTCAAAATCGCCTAAAGTAGTATTTTTTATTTGTTTACAGTATCCTGTACACAAATTTCCATGTTTCTAACTTCAAAAATGACCAAACTCCCATGCAAACTACCACCCCTAATTTCATTACCTTAGGGGTAGTTATCCGAAATCACCAAAAGTTGTTTTTTATTTGTTAACAGTAGTCTCTTTATAACAATTTCCGCGTTTCTAACTTCAAAATTGACCAAACTCTCATACACACTTTCACCCATCCGTTTCATTCCTTTAGGGGTAGTTTTTTTCAAAATCGCCTGAAGTAGAATTTTTTATTTGTTGACAGTATCCTATACACAAATTTCCATGTTTCTAACTTCAAAAATGACCTCACTCCCATGCAAACTACCACCCCCCATTTCATTCCCTTAGGGGTAGTTATCCAAAATTGCCTTAAGTCGTTTTTTATTTGTTAACAGTATTCTTTATAGCAATTTTCAAGTTTCGAACTTCAAAAAGGACCAACCACTACTCCAAAAGGAACTACCACCCCCCCCCATTTCATTCCTTTAGGGGTAGTTTTTCCAAAATTGCCGGTAGTTATTTTTTTTTGTAAACAGTAGCCTATAAACCAATTTTCACGTTCCTAACTTCAAAAATGTCCAAACCCCTATACAAACTTTAACCCCCCATTTTAACCCCTTAGGGGTAGTTTATCCAAAATCGCTGAAGGTAGTATTTTTCATTTGTAAATAGTAGCCTTTATACCAATTTCCACGTTTCTATCTTTAAAAATGGATGACTTTCATACAAACTTCCAACCCCCTTTTTACCCCCTTAGGGGATGAATTTTGTAAAATCCTTTCTTAGTGCACCCCTAGACCTCATAAGGAACTTACGTGTCAAATTTGGAATCTCTAGGCCCAGCGGTTTGGGCTGTGCGTTGATATGTCAGTCAGTCAGTCAGTCAGTTTCTTCTTTTATATATTTAGATAGTCGTTTTGATTAGGTATATTTTCTTAACTTCTTTTTGCACATGACCTTTGAAAAAACCGGTCAAGTAAGAGTCAGACTCGCGCACTGAGGGTTCCGTACCTACACATTAGGCCTGTTTTTAGGGTTCCGCACCCGCACTTGCCCGGTTTTATTAGTATTTGTTGTTTTTCTATAGGGTTTGTGAAAAAAAACCTTTCTTGTTTCCCATTGTTATTTTTTGACTTTTTTATTATTTGTTAGGAAATCCGCACACACATTCAAAATCACATATCACACACATCACATATTCTGCAAAAAAAATTAACGAGCTATCTTTTACGGTTCAAAAGATAGGTACAGCTCTTTGAATTTTTATAATGAGTATAAAAGTACATACCTTCATATTCTTAATAAAGAAATTTCATTACTGGCGTCAATCACTTACAACTAAGTAGTTCTGGTGGTCTTCTCTGGTCTTCATCATCAGTTCCTCTTCACCAGTTGACGGAGAAATCGGTGGATATACATAAAAAAAACTAGGCAAGAACATGTCGGACCATTGCTCAATGTAGGGTTCCGTCGCCATTCTTACAAACACAAAAAACAATCTCCAAAAAACATAAATATTAGCAAATTTTCTAATTGAAGTTATCGTATCTTAGCCGATTTTCAGTAGGTAGGTATAAACATTTTAATCGTCTTTAACTCAAGAACCAATAAAGTCTACTTAGTCGTGATAGTTTTTCTTTTAAATTCGTTATATGTGCTTTCATTTAAGATTTTTTCCAGATTTTTATTTCTTGTAGTTTTGGCTGTAGGGGGAGGACACTTGACTCTAACAAAAGTTAGCACTTAAAAGCTTAATATTTCACAAAAGGATCCCTTAATCGAAAAGTTGTTTTCACAAACCCGCAATATTTTTGAAAGACCTATCCAACGATACCCCACACTATGGGATAGACGAGAGAAAAAAAACCATCCCCACTTTACGTGTAGCGGAGGTATCCTAAACATTTTTTTTTCAACATTTTATTCTACCACTTTGTCGGCGTAACTAATATGTATATTCATGACAAATAAAATAACAGCTTTCTAGTCTCTGAGATAAGCTGCGGAGGGACGGACAGACGGACAGACGGACGGACGTCGAACATGACGAAACTATAAGGGTTCCTAGTTTGACTACGGAACCCTAAAAAACATTGATACAGCCGAACATAGAACCTCCTCCTTTTTTAAAGTCTGTTATAAATCAAAGCCAACTTTTTAGTAGCACCCTCTTAAATTGCCTAATTTTATTTGGAGTCGGGTGGGGATAATAAATTCAAGACCAGAATCTGACAGTTCCCATTTTAATTATTTAGTTAGGTACTTAAACATTATTTCATAAAAACATGAATGAGAACTCGTGTAACTAATAATATTAGGGTATGTTTTATTGATAAAAAATACCTACATTCAATCCAAAATGCAGTAATCACAGCGAATGTGCGCCCGTTGACGTTAGATTTTGGTCTTGAATTACAAACCAGGGCTTATTTTGCGACAAGTGAGACTCAATAAGCCGCGAAACAAGTTAACCTTCGATATAGCCTCAAGACATTTGCAACAGCTCGATTCTTAATATAGCCTTAACATTTCAATACTCAACACTATAACCTGGCTTTCGCTACGAAACTGAGAAGTTGGTCATTTTAGTTGACTCACCAGGTGAATAGACCAACCGTGAATAGATACTGTTTGCTCGTCCTTAATAGGTAATTCACGGTGAAACAAAGCAACAGATTTAAATAAATTGTAAAGACCTTTCTCGATCTTGAAAAGTACATGATTATGGAGTAATAATTGACCGCTAGCGAAGCGTCTCCACTTCAGCTTGGACAAAAAAGCTTTCGTATGTACGGCTGTTCTCCTCTACTGCGGTGTTGGTAAACTGACCGCAACCTATGTCGATGTATGGGGATAACAGTTTTCCAACGCCAAAGTTAAGTTTGTGTCGAGGTCTACAGCTCACAGAACCACACAGGTGGTAAATTGGTTAATTTCGTTTTGTTTACATCTTTGGCCATTTCTATTGACCCCATCTATGTTTTCCGATATACTTAATGTCGAATGTACCAACTTGCACCGAGGCCGTATAAGGTTATATGTATACAACCTCTTCAGTTAAAACAACGACGAACTAGCAACTTAAAAGTAACATTCCAAAAATGGCACACTGACATGATACTTGTCATTGACAATTTTTTTAAGGTATTTTATTGATTGAGAGCACTATATTATAAATGTATTTTTAGTAAACTTTCACAATGGCATCTTCTTTTCCCGAAGACGACAAATGTCCGAAAGTGTGCACTAACGTCGGCGCATTTAAAAAGGTGGAACAACCTGTTGAAAAAGTGACGGATGAGGTAAAACCGCAAGAAGAGGTGAAAGCTCCTGAACCGGTGATAGCTGGTCCAACTTCTGAAAGAGGTCCAATTTCCGATCCACCACCAACACTTCGACCATGTCCATCAGGTCTAGAGTACCTTCCAAATTTAAAGCCAAAATCGGATGGGTCAATAGATTGGACTCCACTCGCTGGCATGACTGGCACGAGACCATTAGTAAGCAAATACTCCCTCAGCAGGTACTCTCTTAGCGAATGGAGGAATCATAACGTTCACGTACTAGATCCTGAAAGCATAACAGAATCGAACATTGTCGAATATAACGCTCAAACAGCTATCATGCAAGCATTTGGTGGAATAGACAAGCAGCAGGCAGAGAACAATAAGCGACTGAAGCAGAAAGCTAGAGACCTTTTTAGATGGAAGACAGAAGTTGAAAGAGCCTGCAAAGCCATTACAGCAGAGGTCGAAGCACTTGAAATCGATAGACAAAGAATGAAAGGTGCTTCTAGAACTCTAATGTTGCCTGAAGCTATATCTAAAGAATGTTTAGATCTTCGTTCTAACCGGGCTGTACCGGATTTAGTGGCTGATATGGCGGAGCAGGAGCTCATCAAAGAAATGAAAATGGTAGGCGAAGTGAGAGCAACATATAAAAATGCGCTAGATAATATCGAACAGCAAATGATTATCAATAAAGCTGCAAAACATAAAATAGAGTACGACTGGTGTGATAAGACTTTAGCGTATAACACTGACGCAAACAATATTGACCTGAGCCCAAAGTCTAAAACCATTTTGTTTAGACCAGGAGCGACAAGGTACGGAGACTATTCCGCTCCTTTGGAATATTGGGAGTTCTTCTGCCGAGAGAACGTCCAGAACTGCGAAGCTGCCAGACAAAAATCTATAGATTTAAGAAGCACTCTTAACGCTATTCTCATAAATGGAGGCAGAAAACTCCGGAACCAAGCGGACCGAACAGATATGGCCATAGCAGAAACTGTTGCTATTACCCAGGAGCTATGCACCAAGTTGGAGGAAACTTTAAAGACCACGCTTCAAAGAATTGCTGATATGGAATCATTGATAGCTAACTTGAGGGATTCTGTTCAGAAGATGGATGCAGCGATGAAATTGGCTCAGACTAGATTAGACAATAGAAACAACTGGCGGCCTCATGGAGAGAGCGTGAGGGATCAAGCTCATGTGGGCCTATTGGAGGAGGTAAAAAAGATCCACGAAACTGTGACGGCAT
This sequence comes from Tortrix viridana, assembly GCA_963241965.1. Classification (NCBI taxonomy): domain Eukaryota; kingdom Metazoa; phylum Arthropoda; class Insecta; order Lepidoptera; family Tortricidae; genus Tortrix; species Tortrix viridana. Next base: position 492,828 of record OY725195.1, on the reverse strand, counting down.
TACTGGGCCAGATAAGGAACTCGGAGAGGGTGCGACAGGACCTTTGCGACAGGAGGATATTGTTAGAGAAGGACATAGCGTCAAAGAGGAAGACGTTGAATATCGACAGAGACAGGTGCGGGGTGGTGAGGTCTCATTATCCTTCTGCTTCAGAACTGGCCGGTTTTTAGTACAAATTGATGTCTTCAAAAAAAGATTTTTAAATTGTTTGGTTAATAAAAGTACGTGCTTGATTGTGTTCAAATAGTAAATGTTCATGATTATTTTAAACAAATATGAAACTGGATTAAAGTATAGGCGATGAAATGTATAAGGATATCAAAGAACCTTGGAGACGAGCGTTCGTAAGTATATAAAAGACAAAGTTCGCTTCCAATACGTGGACAGCATGCCGCTTCCATAACTGGTACCTCGGAACTTCAAGCCGATATACTCTCAATAGTCTCAATAGCATTACACAGTATATTATACAGCAAATGATGTTAACCACATCGCTTCCTTCCTTGCCTTTATTACACCGTATTGCGCCGCGGGCGGCTCAGTCACCTTTCACTCTGTTATGAAACCTCAAGTCTTGACATTTATGCAGATTGTTTACATTGTTAATGCTATTCTTACTTTAACGAGGAAATTCTTGATTGTTATAGAAGTAAAAAAACCTTGCACTTTATTAACTTTTTCAACGCCATTGATGGATATATCCGCATCACTGGTTCAACGCCAACGACGGATATATCCGTCACGGTTGACAGCGAAAAATAGACCTGAGTATCTATGACGTAAGGTTGAAATTAGCTCTGGTTTTCAGCTGTCATTGGCGTGTGAGTGACGACTTTTGTATTTGACATGGCGGTGAAAAGGTTACATGTGTACAGCCAGGGTAAGGAACACTGCCGGCGTCCGTATTTAGAGTTTCAAAAAAATAGCACACCTTTCACTTTTTCTTCAGATTTGGGAAAAAAATTGCACGCTGGTTTGGACCACCATTCTGAACAAGAAAAATAGAGAACGTCCTGGTATGTCCCCAAAAAGATGTATGGAATTGTCCGTTTTGTTACCTAAATTCAATAAATTGTTTGGTAACAACCTAATTAAATAACCACACCTCTTAATTCATAAAATACATGCGGAGGGTCGCTGAATATCATATTCGCGCAAAACATGATATTCGCAAAACATGATAAGTATTACGTAGTACTCTGTCAAATTAGATTTTTGGAATGGGCAAAATGCGACTAATAAATTTACCGATTGCGAACATGAGTGTACTGCGAATATCATGTTTTGAGAATATCATGTTTTGAGAATATCATGTTTTGCGAATATCATGTTTTGAGAATATCATGTTTTGAGAATATCATTGTTTTGCGAATATCATGTTTTGCGAATAGGTATGATATTCTGCGATGGAGGGGACATCTTCGGGAAAATTCGGTTTCTACCCGAGTGACGTTCTGTCTCCCAGTTATACAAAATGTATAAATGCACTTCTTATTACATAGCGATGGTTGCTTAACCATATGAATGTAGAATAAACAATAGCGTCGTTAGGTATCTCCCACGGTTCGGAACAGTTATAAACTGATTCAGGCTTATTCCTTGGTGATAAGGTTCAGAATGCTAGTGAAGTGTACGAGGTCGAACATCGAGGCGCCGACCTTTTGTGTGATAGTAGTTTTTTTACAAGACAAGCTAGACTCAGACAAAGTGGTTTTTAACAAAAATATTCTGTTAAGTTTATTTTAACGTCAAAATACTCGAATGCTGACTATGACACACCCTTATAACTTTAATATATGGCAGAAGTTTATCGCTATATCCTTGGGAACTTTAGATTTTTCGTGATAAAACGTACCCTACGACCGTCCGGGTATCTTTGTTCCAGATTTCACGTCGATCGGTTGAGGCGATGCGCCATGACGGCGAAACAAACAAACTTTTGTCTTTATAACTTTAGTAGGGTTAACACTCGGACATTCATGAATCTTGTCGTACCCCATTTATTAAAATCAATCCAGTAGTAACGACCGCCGACAACTGCAGCGTGAGGAAAGTAGATTGGATCTCGACAGCGCCAGGGTGTATTTCAGGGCGTTTCAACCGCCGTCATTAGTGTCACCAAATATATTGACGAAATCAGCAACTTCTGATGCCGATAGAAATTACATCCTCGGTTCTGCTTCTGTTTACATCAGAAGTTGCTGTAGTGTCATTGATTTCGTCAATATATTTGGTGACACTAATGACGGCGGTTGAAACGCCCTGAAATACACCCGCCAGCGCAGCCCGACGGCGGGGCCTGCCCACAATGCACTACGGCTCACTATAGCGTACTACATTGTGGCTTAACGATTGTCGAAAACTGACATAATGTATGGAATTGGCATTAGGTAAGCGGCTGACCGACAGACCGACGATCTGATAAATTTCGCGGGAAACCACTGGATGACAGCAGCAGAGGACCGATCGTTGTGGAAAACCTTGGGGAAGGCCTTTGTCCAGCAGTGGACGTCTGCGGCTGATGATGATGATGACGCGGCTGACGCGACAGCGGCCCTAGACAAAATACATAACGCTAACGACTACGCTGTTCGAACTTCGAACACTGTCAATATGTATAGAATTGACATAAGCGGCCAACTATCGCGTCCACGTCGCGTCGGTCGATTATTGTCAATTCCATACATTTTGTAATTTTTAGGGTTCCGTACACTTTGTTGTCCATCTGTCTGACAGACGTCTGTCTGTGTGTCTGTCAAGACCCTTTTTCTCAGGAACGCGTGGAGGTATCATGTTGAAATTAATTGTCAAATCATCATCAGACCTTAGGGTCTGCAATCCCTTGGGTCAGTGAAAAGTAATATCAATTGTCAGGAAAAGTTAGGTACCTACCGCTTTGGCTGAGCTGCTTCGTCAATATGACCTGCGACCAAAAAAACCTTAAATGGTGTGAAGATCGCAGGAATCCACTGGTTATGAGTGGAACAGGACGTTAGCTGCTGCAGCTGTTTTCTATACCTTGGTATGGTTGGTTTCAAATAATGTTTTTCATAACGACCTTCTTATACGCACGTTTCGCTCATATAATGTTCTGTCTCTTCTTCTTCTTCTCTTTAAAAAAAATGGCCTCTGTCCACTTATGTAGACAATTTTGCCAATGTCAATGTACGGTTAAAATATATTTATAAAATTGGTATTGTTCGGTAATTTGGAGAACTGTGGCGAAAGTGTCAATCGCCTCACGCACCAACCACTCCGCCGCGCACAACACCGCCACGCTTCACTTCTCCAAAGAGAAGCCCAAGATGGCGACCGGCTCAGCAGAAGCGATCGACACGTGCAGCAGCCAACACTCTCACCACAGGACTCCATGTTCTGTCTCAAAATAACCAAAATCTAGACAAATTTCGACGGTTAACCACCAATACCTCTTAACTGACATATCTGGTCAAACAACTTTTTTTTTCACAATTCATGATAAATACCTTCTAACTATCATGAATTGTGAAAAAAAAGTTGTTTGACCAAACATGTCAGTTAGGAGGTATTGGTGGTTAACCGTCGATTTGCCATTAGCATAAGTACTCTTGTAAGGATTGCCCCCGAGGTCTATGTATAACCATTTGCATTGCTACATGTATTTTTTTTATTTTGTTATGTTTCAACTTAGGTCATTTTGCGTGTTAGTTTAAGTTGCATGAATCCTTAAAAACGGCTGATCCAGGAAAATGCCGTGCGTAGTTGTAATTGAGTTGCAAATAAAATATTGTAACTATTAAATAAATATCCTATATCCAGCCAGCCAGCCTATATCCAGCAGTGGATCTCTGATATGTGATGATGAAATAGTGGAACATCCCATATTTGCTTACAGAGACGCATCATACACGTACATAATAGCCTCCTTATGCCCAACGTCCTACATATAGGACAATTGTCAAAATGACATTTAACTTTTTGACTTTAAAATTTTGACGTAGGCCTCAGGAGGATAGACTCTTTATAACTCAAGATAGATTCAAATTCAAATTCAAATATTTATTCAGTAAATTGGCCACATACGGGCTCTTTTACACGTCAGTAATATAGAGTGAATCTACCAGCGCTTCGGACAAGACCATCATTGCGGAGAAGAAGCGCCGCAAGAAACTCCAGCAGAAGGTCATTTTTTCCAATATAAAATACAATAATACTTAAAAGTAAGTTACATTACAAGGTAATAAAGTAACAAATATTAATTATTAGAACTAGCACAAATGAAAACATTACAAATGTAAGGTCAAATACGTTACACTAAATGTAATGACTAGGAGAACAACACGACGAGGTCTCTTCGTCAAAAGCCTCTTTATAACTCAATGTTCTCCTTAAATTTATGTGGTCGGTCCGGTGTTCCGTTAACCTCCTGCACCTGTCACATTCCTACTCCCCTTGGTGGTATAGCAATAGGATATCGGCAAAATGTGGCAATACGCGGAGGGAGACGCAGGAAAAAGCTTGTATTATTATTATGTATTTGTAAAGCGCCGGGCCTACAGTACTCGCGTATGTTGGTTGTTGATTGTAGTATTTGCCCTTGGATCAACCAAGTAGGCGGTCATTGGAAAAACAAAGACAATTGATACTGGCCATAATATGTAGTTCATGAGAAACATGAAAAAAATCCATCTGTCATTTTATTTTTATATTGTGAGAGCTCTGCGGCTCTTGGTTATTTTAGTTTTTATTTTATATTTAGGTTAATACGATTTGCGATTAAATCTAAATTTTCGTTAACATGTCATCAGGTGAGCCGAACGAAATGGACTGTCCGTATATTTGTCCCAGTAGTGACAATAAACCGGTTAAGAAAAATGAGCAGAAGAAGGCTGGTCAGGCGAAGCGTACCAACGTGCATTCTGCCCCCTATGTGCCTGGTTTAATTGTGCCTTTTACGAATACGTTTTATCCTCCGGATGCTCCACCTCCGTACATGCCTCAGTTTGACACGAGCTGTGGCGATATTCTCGGTATGGGTCCCGTAGACCCTTGGGCAGCGGGACACGTGGACTGGACCCCTCAGGCGGGAATGACCGGCGTCAGACCTGTAGTAGACAAATATTCCATCACCAGGTATTCTACTGGAGAATGGAGGAAGAATAACGCATATACTCTGGCTGGAAGACCTACTCTCAAAGCTGCGGCGATGGAAGCACAATACAAAAAGGAAGTAGAGCAAGCTTTTATCGACATCGACAACAAATCCAAACTGTGTAACAACGAATTAAAGAACCGTGTCAAGGTTTTGACTGAATGGCAGAAGAAAGTTAGAGCAACGGTAGACGCTATCACTGATGAGGTCAACACTTTGGAGGAATACCGAACTCTTCTGAAAGGCGCTTCCAGGATTCTGATGATGCCTGAAGCTGTCGCCAAAGAGTGTCTTGAAATGAGGACGAATCGATTGGAGCCCGATTTAGTACGCGACAATGCCGAACAAGAGTTGATTAAGGAAGTAGCAGTCGTTGGGATGATACGAAAAACTTTCGACGATACCCTCTTGAAAGTCGAGACGCAAATGGCTAATGACAAGGCCGCTAAATCTTTAATTGAAGGTGACTGGAGCGACAAAATGGTCACCTTGGATTTAGATACGCTAAATTCAAATATGACCTTTGAATCCAGTATAATACTGTTTCATCCAGGGGTCGCTCGATGGCCTGAAAATGCGAGTACTCTAGAATACTGGGAACATTATTGTGCTGAGAGCATTCGAAATTGCGAGGAAGTCAGAGAAGAATCTGTAAAACTGAGAAAAGGCTTGTTGGTTGCTGTAGTCAAAGGCGGACAAGATATGGAAGTCCAAGGGGATAGGACTAATGCAGCTCTAGCGGAGACTATAGAGGCTACTCAAGGTGTGTGCGACCATCTGGAAAAAAATCTCAAGGAGAACCTTCAAAAGACGGCTGACATTGAAAATCTTATTGACTTTTTGAGAGATTCTTTGCTTAAAGTTACCACCAAAAACAAGTTGACTATGACGAGGATTTTTAATAGGAATTACAATAGGCCTAACGTTGAGAACTGCAGGGATTCGGCACAGTACGCTGCGATGGCTGAGTTTAAGATTATAAATGAGACGTTAGACGCCTTGAAGAATAAGTTGAGAGATGCGGATGCAGTGAGAAGCGAGTTGATCAAGTATAGAGGGGAACTCGAGAAAGACATTGCTTGTAAGAGAAAGAGTTTGAATATAGACCAGAATAGGTTAAGTACCATTCGCGCGCATTGGCCGAAACCTGAGGATTTCGTTTCTAAAGAAATTATGGATTTGGTTTTAGCAGATGAAAAATAAAATTGCTATTTATAAGTCAGTTTCATTGGACAGTAAACGGGTAGGCTGAAATTGTCGTATTATACTTGCATTTAGCGAACGAGACGCGTGGCGTTATTTGCTTCGCTATTGATTGTTCATAGTAGAACCCGTCTAGAAGTGCAAATAAACTAAAACCCGCCTTGATGTTTTTTTTCTTTGTCCAGCGTCAGGTGGATTTGCAGTTCCGGCATTGTATGGGCAGAACCGGGATTGTCTATACCTATTCATATTCATTTATTATTTGAATAACCATGGTATTACATTACACCTATGTCTTAAAAATAAAAGTACTTATATGGATGGACCCTCACTATCTTATTCGTTATTTGATATCTATTTATTTTTATACAGGTGTCCCGTAAATAGTGGTCTAAACGAAAAATTTTAATAGGTCTACCAAAAACACTCCATGTACAGTTATACCACGGGATTGTTGAGCCAATTGCTAACCTTCTTAATTCGGTCGGGTTGTCAAATCGTACCCGGTATATTGCTATTGGAATTTGATGATTTGACAACCCGACCGAATTAAGAATGTTAGCAAGTGGCTCAACAATCCCTTGGTGTGACTGTATGTTCAGCGAATTTTACTAGCTTTGGAGATATTGATCATTTTAATCTGAATTTTTGTAATTTTCTCTTATGTCCAAAAATCCTTGATTTCATGTTTTATTTCAGACGTTTATCAATGGTATCTTATATTATAGAATCATTACGAACCAACGAAGTTTTTAAAACCTTTTGCCAGGTTTTTTTTTAAATTAACTTTTTAAGTAATCAGTGTAATCACATAAAATTGTATAACAAAATTCGAAAAATATTTTTTCTCTACTGTTCATTACATGAATGACTTTTTAAAAAAGCAAAGAATATCATGCATATTTTCAATTGCAACAGAAATATAATGTTTAGTATAAATGAGGACACCGTGGTCTCTCCGGACAAAGCAGACTCCGTGAGAAGACGCTCGATACTTACATAATGTGGGTTGTGCATATTGTTATGAAATACAAACCTTGTTTTGTATTTTATTTGATGTAACATGTATGTTATATCAGGTGCAACAAGACTTATGTCGGATTTCACCAATCACTTAACAGACGATCAGTGTTAACAGCTGTCAAAATGTATGAACTAACAGTCGATTAACATTTACCGCTTTCACAATCGTCAAGAAAAGCATTCCTGACAAATAAATTTAGCATGAAATCTTGAAAAAAAATTAAAAGGAAAAATATCACGACTAAGTAGACTTAATTGGTTCTTGAGTTAAAGATAAAATGTCTATAGGTACCTACCAAAAATCAGGATCAAAACCGAAAAGGTCTTTTTTGATTCTTTCTGTTAAAAATTGTCACATCATGTCGGAGTATTTAATTCTAATTCAAATTTATTTATTTTCAGGCTACTAGGCCCATAGATAACCTTACTAAGTAAAATACTATTTAAGTATAAACTTAATGCATGTTCATAACAAAATAAGTTCATTAGAGTTACAGCCGTTTCCTTATAAGTACCTGTGTAAGCACTCTACTTCCGTTCAGATTTTATTGTTATTGCAAGTGCAATGGGGCAAGTGCATTGCGTAAGGCTTTAGGAAGCGGTCAGCTGGGCTGCGAAATATCGCGATAAGTAGGGAGGGTGTAAATGGAGTGTGAAATTGCGATTATCGACGGATATAACACTTAATACTAAGTACGATACGATACCAAATCCCCGCTCCGATTTTGGTACCGCTGGGTAAATCCGGGCGTTTCAATCGCCGTCATTAGTGTCACCAATATACATATTGACGAAATCAACGACACTACAGCAACTTATGATGCTGATAGAAACTACATCCTCGGTTCTGCTTCTGTTTATATCAGAAGTTGCTGTAGTGTCATTGATTTCGTCACTATATTGATGACACTAATGACGGCGGTTGAAACGCCCTAAAATTCACCCACCCGAGGCACTGAACCTCCTCGGTAGTCCCATCAGCATTCTGAAGGCGTTGTTGTATTATACCCCTTCTATACGGTCGGGTGGTTGGGCCAACCGAGAGGGATGCAGCTATTTGTAGGAACGAGATGTAAATATTACTATCTCATTCTGACAGATAGCTGCGTCCTTCTCGGTTGGCCCAACCACCCGACCGTCTAGAAGGGGTTTTAAACGCGCTGGGCGCTATAGGCCCGTTTTATTTAACCCACAGGTTGCTCGTGTAAAAAGATTGATAATAAGCTTTATAAAGTGTTATTTTCACTTCATTTGTACAACCAGCAAGCATATTACTTCGAACCGCTAACGCCTTACGCTCCCTTTTTATATCCTGGGCCTAGTGTAAGTTTTGCAACGTTTTTACGTCTCGATCGCGTTTGCGTAAAAGTGACACTTTTTTGTATGGAACTGTCAAATGTTTCATGTTTCTAGGGGCGCTGTCACATTTCTATACTAATTGAGAGTAAACGCAAACGCGAACGAGGCGTTTTAAATGACGCACAACTTACACTAGGCTCTCTGATCAATCTGATCATCCTTCGTATCACTCGTGACAATATGTGACGTTCTCAATATAAATGGACCTTATGGAGGAAGGCAGTTAAGCTCTTCTTATTCTTGTAACTATACGAATACTATGGTAACAGTTCTAAAAAACGGCGTACCCGCCTGCCTCCATAAGGTCCCTTTATATTGAGAACGTCACATATGACCAAGGTGCGGAACCTTGTCCACAACCTTCAATGGTGTACCGTTCTGCGTAATTGCACATAAAACACTAATTCGATTATTTGAATTTAATGAGCCAAGTACATTAACAATATTACATTCCACTAACACTGTTATTAGCCATCTGGTTTCCCTTTCGCTTTAGAAAAGCGTTGATTTTCTCTGCGCTCGCTGCGACCACTTTCTGATTTCCTGCGGTCAAGACTTATACTTTATACTAGAAACTAGATTTCTTGTTAGTAATGATTTGCATTTGAATAATACTTGTAGGCTTTAATAATAATAATAAATAATGTTATTTCAGAAATACATTCCATAGTTTGTTAGTTACATTACTCTTAGTCTATATGGGACGTTCACAATATAAAGGGACTTTATGGAGGAAGGCAGTTATGCTCTTCTTGTTCTTGTAACTATACGAATACTATGGTAACATTTCTGATCACGGCGTAACCGCCTGCCTCCATAAGGTCCCTTTATAATGAGAACGTCACATATTATTCTAGGCCAGTAGTTCTGATTTCCATGTGAAAATAATTAAAAAGTTGCTAAAACCCGAGGCGACTGAAGTACGTCCGCGTTAAAAATGCAGTGAATCATCAGTGCAACTGCAAGGTAAAACGTATTCACAGTTTTAATAAATTATATTATACTAAATAATACAGGGTGTTTTTTATTCGTCTAAAAAATTTTGGGGGTTAAATCAGTAAGTCATACTGACCAACTTTCACTATAGGACCAACCCCGAAATCGCGAAAAAAAAATTGACCATCCCATACATTTTGGCTAGTCAGCTGACGATGTTTTGTATGGGAGGGTCAATTTTTTTTTCGCGATTTCGGGCTTGGTCGTGAAAGTTGGTTATGACTTACTGATTTAACCCCCAAAAATTTTTAGACGAATAAAAAAACACCCAGTATAGTTAAAATTCAAACAAATTATATTACAAAATATTAAGTTTAATGGATAAAAATAAACTTAATTTTGAGCGACTTGTGACACCCCATTTATTAAAAACCGGGCAAGAACGTATCGGGCCATGCTTATTGTAGGGTTCCGTTGCTATGACTACAAATATAACAAAAAACAATAAAAAAAAAAGATAAAAAACAAAAACAAAAAAACATAAATATTACTTTTATTTTAAACCTTAAGCGTTAAGTCTTACGTTAGAATATGGAATAGATGCATTCATTTCCATAGCACCTGTCAAAGCCGCCATGGCTCGTTTGTTTCAAAATTCCGGTAAGAGCTCACGATGTATGAAAATTCTTAGAAAAGTGTTGCGAATAAAAGAAATCAAAACAAATACAGTAATTCGGTATGCTAATGGGCGTTCGTTGCGAATTGCGCGTGATTACTTATAAATTACATGTTCGAGTAAAGTTACGCTTCGGGGCCTTTCGTGGGAATGATCTCACCTAGTTAGAAAACCGTTTGTTATACAACAAAAGGCTACGTCCCAGGGCTGGGCGGATTCTTATGTTGGGAAGGTTTGGGTTATTGGTTTGACGACGCGGTTAGCCTAGTTCGTAGCGACCCTGCCTACGAAGCTAGCGGTCCTGGGTTCAAAGCTTGGTATGGGCAAATATTTTTTGTTCCATGGATATTTTCTATGTAATTAAGTAAGTATGTATTTCTTTATGTAAGTATGATTATCGTCGTCTAGTAGGGCTAGGTCAATTTGTGTGAGATGGTTTTTATTTATTTAAATACTACTATACTAGTAATACTGGAATTAATAATAGCTAGGAAGAGAGAGAGAGAGAGACTGCCAAGTGCCGTAACAATAGGAAACACGCCAAATAAAGTGAGTTATTACAGTTGATATAATAATTATCAATAACCATTACAGAAAAAACGGAAAGTGAAAGGAACTGGCAATGCCGTGTTACGCGGCAACACCGCGAAGTGTGACCGAATAATTGCTATGAATTATTGTGGGGCATCCATTGTCCCAAGTTTCTCTGGTATGGTACACATTGTCCAGTCATTTAAAATGGTTTAGTGTGGTTACGCATTCGGTGGCTGGACTAGGTTTAAGTATGTATTTTTATATTTGGACCTTAACTTAATAAAAATAGAGATTAATTATGTGAGGTATTTGTTGAGGTGAAAACGTACCCGGCACGATGTCGGTCAAGTTCGGAAATCGCAACGTTGACAATTTGACAGATTCTCCGTAGATGTGAAATCAATGGCTTTCCGCAAGCTTAAATCGGTTAATTGGTGCAATTTGTTCGCGTTACAATGAGTGTTTAGCATAGCAGCCAGCGTGCGATTGTTCTATTGTTTAAAAGAAATGCGTATGTGTGTGAATGACAAGGGGACCGATCAGTAGTTGGTAGTTACGCTGTTCTTGGCATGGCTGTTATACGAATAATATGGCAGCTGTAATCAAAACAGCGTAAACGCCGGAAGGTTAGAAATAAGATAGAGTAGGGCTAGGCTGGGAAGTGTGGTTACTACCGTTATTGATGAGATAAGAACTAGTACAAATAATTACCAAGTTATTTTTACAATTTTAATAGTAAATTGGTAATAGTCAAGCTAGAGCTAACACAAAGGCAGCTGCCACGCGTTAAATAGAGTGAGAAGCAAGAATAACGTACTCTTATAGTATATAGGGTGTTCCAAAAATGGTACGGAGGACAGATTGACACCGGAGGTAGAGTAGCCTAAGATGCACCGAACTAGCCTAATATGACGCCAGTAAAAGTCGCATGGTTTTTAAGATTTCCCATTATAAAGTTTAAGGTTTGCCAGTTTAAACTTTCAACTGGAAATATCTTTAATGCGGAATATCATCAAGATGAGATTTATACCATCAGATAGATAATTTTTCACGGAAGGTTTATGTATATATATAATAGTACCCGGAGCGAAGCGAGGGCGGGTCGCTAGTATTATATAATGAAATCTAGAAAGTAGTTTTTAAATTTAAGTTCAAATTTATTTATTGCATGGCTATAGGTACATACGTGATAAAGTAATTATAAATAAATATCTCCTGCTTATTAGTATACTTGTGGTGTACAATAAACCTACTTATAGTCATCAGATTGACTTTAAATGTTGCATCCGTACTTATGATATTTCGATGACGATACAATAATATGGTAGGTACCACCGAGCTGGTGTGATGTATGATGATGTTGACGGAAGGTCACCTTAAATAAATAGATCCGTTGCGTTTACTTTTGTGCCTTCACTTTTAATAACAAGTATATCATCGATAGATATAAAATTGGCAACAAAGTGTAATTTTTTTAAACCTATTTTATATGATTTGGATATCACAACCATCGCCACAGGTACCCTTTTGAAATTGTGAAAGAAGCAATCTTGCAAGTGTCTCAGACCATGAAGTAATCTGCATCTTCACTGGCTCAGAACATTTTCCCTTTATTACTTTCGCTCCGAATAATTGCTGAACACTTTCTGAACAATTTGCGTTAATTGGTGACGACACGCATTCACGTTTTCTTTCTTTTCTTTCTTAGTTTAGCTTAAAATTGTAGGGTAATATTTTTTAATTGAAATACCACGTCCATTTTATTTATTTTTTTATTAAACGCGCACTCATTACCAATTTAGAATAAAAATTAGTTTGAAAAGAAAATTGATCACATTACAAATTGAACGACGAATAATTATTTAGTTTGGAAGTGGCATCGTCAAGTTTGCATTTTTTTTGTTTACTTTTGCCCTCGGCTTCGGTAGAAGTCTTCAGCCTCTCTCCTAGCCTTCGTTTACTTTGTTAGTTAGTTTGTTAATATTTTATATTTATAACTTGCTTTAACTATAGGTCATCAAATATTTTATTGCGACTTCGACTTCGTAATAAACCTGGCACAAATATCAAACGCGTTGCATTCATGTTGTTGTAAAACTGTCATACATATAAGCTTATGGTATGCATTTAGAATCCTTTCTGTTAACATCGTTTGCAGTGGCGAAATTTTAAAGCAATCCGTCTATGTTTATAGTTCGCAGTATCTGATTTCAAATTAGTAAGAATGTAAGTACTTTGTTTTAATGCCAATTCTGCATTCATTTAACCGTTCCCTATAGGTTTATTTGTTACGGGTCTATTATATTATACCACAGGGCCGGGGTATTTATTCTATTACTACATTCTTGTAGCTCGACAGTCATCATAACTTGATCTATCGGGTCAAAATTAGTTTAATTCTGCGAATTATATGTAGTGATAAAATTGTTTAGTCTCGTTATATTTGTATATTACTATTTAATGCCTTATATTGCCTGCGATGCTTTGGCCTATGCTGCCGTCCAAAACCAAAAGACAGTTGAGTCTTATAATGCCTTTTTCTTTGTGCCCTTTAAGCACTTGGGACAGAATGATGATGAATCCATTTTCTGGTTACAGCTGCGTGCATGATCGCAGGAGTGTGCGTGTACCCAGCAGCCTGGAGCGAGCCCGCGGTGCAGGAGACCTGCGGACCCACGGCGGACCAGTACAACATAGGTATTTATACCACATACATCACTAGCGTTCTAGCTCAGCTTTTCAATTTAAGGACCAAGAAAGTTCGACTTACTAGAAACACGTCTAACAAAAAGCAAGCTTTGAAAATCCCACTATACTCTTACAGCATCAGGACGGAGGTTCTAAGTTAGCCTTGGGTAAATACCAATTCAACGATACTCCGCACTTGAAAATCCGTCAAGGCGTTTAGTCAACAGGTCACAAAAAGTATCGATATATACATACATAAAACACCCGAAAAACATTACCCTCGTAACACTACCCAAAGGGGTAATGTGACGTGTGAATGTGACGTTATGTATAAACCCGATGACAATTTTAATATGTACTCAACAGCTGTTAATGGAGTCTGATGGTGGCAATATGATCTCAGTTGTAGTTAACGTAGACCCACAGTTTTGTTTCTATACGCTGATGAAGACTGCAAAAATACAGCTAGCAACTATAGCTTGTCTCAAAAAGAACATTTTGACAGAAACTTATTGCTCTAATTCGTTATCATTTTTACCGCTGAACAACCATTACCTCAAGTAATTAATGTTATACCTTGCTTTGTATAAAAACCTGTACCTTTACGTATTATGACTGTGAGTTTTAGGTACCGGCGGTACTGAATTCGTGCGGAAGGATATTACGGGAAGTTGTGCACTTTCTGAGATATTCCATTTTTTCATATACAAAATACAAAATACTACACAAAATTTTCGTAAAAAAAATATTTCTCGGCGGTTTTCTGGCCAAATTGACCCATATTCATTTTCTTACCTAATTATGACGAGAAGACTCGATTTTAATTTAAAAAAAAAAGGCACTTCGAAATTTAACTCCCTAATTATATGGAGAGGCCATTTTCGATCCACAGTGCAGCGTATAATGCGCCTGTTACTGGCAACTGTTGTTGCCTTTTCTTACTTCGGAAGTTAGAGCAAGACGCCTCTAGTTGCAGACCACAAATTACAAAAAATGCTGTTTGTAAAACCGGTCCTAAACACAATGACCTCGCGTTCCAGGACGCTGCCACATCCGCTGGGCGTACCTGCTGGCAGTGATCGGCTGCTTGGACGGCGTGGTCCTGGCTGCGCTCGCGTTCATCCTCGCCACGCGCCACGTCAGGCTGCAGCCTGACACGTACCCGCCGCCGTCGCTGTACAAAGGTAATGACAAAGACAGCCGGGTTTCCTGCGACCTACAACATATCGTTATTCCACCGTGAGTGTTCGTTATTCCACCATGCTGTTTGATTATTTTTCCTGAGGTAAAAAGTAACATGCGCTGAACACTTTTCGTGTAGCTGGAATTCATGTCAATATACAGAATTATTGCATTTACATTAATATATAGGATAAGGATTGAAATATTTTTAAATTTACTTAAAAACAACACAAACTTTGTGACTTCCCCTCGTATATTTTGTAAATTCTTCTTGCATCAACAACCGTATTAAAAGTAAATGAGAGATGAATTTCCTTTAAATATTACATTACTGATTGCCATATATAACTTAGGGGTGATAATGCTTTTTGTTGTTAGTGCGTGCGACCATCACAACATTACAGTTACAACAAAAGATATAAATGAATAAAAAAGAAATATCAGGGACTCACTCAAATTGACCTAGTCCCAAACTAAGCCCTAGGTTTGTACTATGGGTACTAGGCAACAATATACTTACTTATATAGAGAAATATACTTAAATATCTACATATTCATCCATGGCTCAGGAACAAGTACTCGCGCTCATCACACAAATAATTTGCCCGTTAACATCTCAACATTTTAAGTAACTAAACAAAATGCTTCATCGTCTTCACAGCAAAAGGCTTTCGTTTTAGTCCCAGCCCGTTAGTTTAACATATTCATGAGCCAAGACGTTGGCCTTTTGTCGAGTGAAGGACGTCAGGCGTCCTGGTTCACTTTGCAGTTGCAATTCTAAAGTCTGACTGCTTGTTCTTACGGCAATAGTGGTGTCTTCTTGGGAAGCGCTGGTAGATTTAGTTTATTAATAATTTCATTGCAAGCGCTGATTCAGGGGGAATAGTCATGGGGGTCATGAATCATGTTCCCCCTGAGCCTTGTTACAAGTTTAATAATATGCTTATCAATATTACCATTTTGATCAGTGCCAAAAATAACATATTTTTGGTATTTTGGGAGCTCGTGACGCCGTGACTCCCCCTTGTACCCAATCCTGGACCCGTCCTTGTTTCATTGCATTAATATGATACGTTGAGCGCCGAAAATATTGGCTCCATTTTCTATGAAGATGTAATGGAGATAATATACAAGTCTGGCATTATTGAGTTAATGATAGAATCTGCTTAAATATGTATTTCTTATGTGGGGGTTGCCGAATAATCAGCAAAATCATCATCATTGTCATATCAGCTGAAACGCCACAATTATCATTTCCGCATCCAATGGATTCTCGAAACTTTAACCCCGATTTTATGTTTCTCTGAACTGAAGTATTTTAGGCTATGCATTGTCTGCCGGTCCATAGCTTAGATATTAATGTTTATAATCACAATAGTAAACTATTCCAATATGTTTGATAACATGTCCATAGTAATAGTAGTAACATACTTACTGGTCGTGTCTAAAACATAGCCAGGGCGATTTAATGTTTAACATTGTCTAAACAATTTTGTAACTGGCGTGTTTCTATGTCGCTATGTTTTCTATCTCTAAAAACAAATTTTATCAAATATAACGACGTATTGCACTCCTGTAAAACACGTTTATCGTTTTTTCCTCAGGAACAACCAACATTTTTTGCGAATAAAAGATATTATGTCCTTCTTCAGGGCTCAAGCTATCTTTTGTAGCTAATTTAATTAAAATCAGTTTAGTGGTTTAGTCGTGCAGACCTAATTAACAGACCGACAAATTATTTTCCGCATTTATAATAATTCAGACCAAAATTGTCGTACATCAGGGTGTTTGTGTGAGATTGAATGTCCGTTGATATTGTCATCTATTTCTACATGGTTAAACACCTGTGTGTAAAGGACCTTTACTCTTTGGTTTAGCGACATATAGTAGTAGGAAAGTATCGCTTAGATGTTGTGAGTATATGCCCGTAAGTCAAGACATTCGCTTTCGTGACAGTCCGCTGAGGCGGGTTAATCAGGGTGGAACTACGCAGGTTACGTCAACTTAATGGAGTCATCATTGTAACAATTATTTAATGACTTTATGCTAAACATGGGTATTACTTGACTTTGTCAGTCGACTGTAATAAATACATAGAATTTAATTAAAGAATTGCAGACGAAAACTTTTCACTGCACTTATGTTGCCCTAAACGCATCAGGTTATGTTGTGATTTTTACCGAGGTTACGGTCAAAAACGCCTTGTATAAACTATGTAGGTGTCCACGGCTCAAATACATTTAGGCCCAGACGCCCTTTTACTTATTATTATCATTAATTTATTGTATATTTGTAAATTTGTAAGGTCTATTAGGGTATTTCTAAAATAGCAATATTCGGGATGTTGAAATTTTATCAATTGTAATTTCGTGATATTACAATTGGCACTTGGCGTGAAATTATATGATAAAAACCACAGACTGATATAGGTACCTACGATATGATTTGAATAGCATTATGTTATGATGCCAGATATTTCAACTTGCAAGCTTTGATCCGTTAGATTGATAGTGTTATATTATTAAACTTGGCCACTTTTTCCATAGCACACTTTCGTAAGGTCGCTGACCGCCATCTTGATGCTTCACGGTTGATATTTGGAAATGGTCATCGTTGAAGATTTCTCTATTACTCTCGAACTTGACCGTCGGAACAGGAAATGCTTGTTAATGTTTGGATGTTTCTTGTTTCCGATACAGTACCTACTGAAATTACGAATTTCTTATTTATAGATTTTTAATGTCATATAAATTTCGAATTTTTGCGTTGTTTGTTTGTTCAAATTTATTTAAGATAGGACATATTTTATGAAATATTGCTGTGCTAATGGCAGTACTGAGTAATTAATTATGTATAAAATTAGACTTCTTAACTTCATGTATTAGTCATTTTATATTGTACTGAATAAAATTTAGAGCATTATGTGGGCCTTGACCTATTGAAATATTTATATAATTACGTCAATATATTTTAAAACAGAAATGCCGTTTGCAAAATAAAAAAGACCTTGTGAAACTAGTCTTCATAGATTCAAGTAATATTGTTTGTGGTGTTCTTCATTAAGAAAATACCGTGTCTTGTATTTAATTAAGCACTATTCGTTGCTTTCTTACCCTGCTTTAACCAATGTGAGAATGACTCGGAGTAGGCTTCACGTTTTTGCTATCGACATATTAAAATACGTTTCTTTATTTTTCAGGAGAAGTAAACAACGCGTACGTGACCGACGGGACTTCGGTGTCTGGTTCCCGCAAATCCCTGGCCCTCCAACCGGTGCTCATAATGCATCCCCACGCGCCGATGGATATGGACTCTTACTCCCACTACTCCGGCCGCACGGCGAGGTCCAAACACGGCATCTACGCTAACACTATGCATAACTATCAGCTGTAGAACTGTTCACTGTCAGTTTAGTTCAGTTTGGAAACGCTTGGCGCTAGTGAGCGCTTTTGATTTTTTGCGATCTTGGCCGTGCGCACTACCGTGTGCATGTCAGTTATGGTCTCTAGTAATTACTAAAATGTAATAAAACCGTTCTACATTGCAATTTGACTGAAACCTGTTATTTTGATTAAAGTTAGGTCAATAAGACGAGATAAATGCTATTCTGTTCTATACTTACTGATACTGATATAATCTTGATCTTGTCTTTAACTCTACTAATGGGCCTAACTTTAGTTCTAACAATTCTCTCATTTTAAAAGGAATAACAAAGTATTATCTTTTGTGTAAAGATATCTGAATTTTGAATGATTTTTGTAACTAATTCTGTAAGAGTTATGACAAAATTACATTATTATTCTCAAGCGCTGCAGTAGCGCCAAGCTCCAGTTAGCGGGAGTTTAAGTAACCACCAGCGTCTCACGCCAGAGGGCGCTGAAATAAATTATTTCGTAATTACGTACTCTATTTTTTTAATATAAATAGCTGTAATGTAAATATTAAATATTTAAAGTATTTGTTCGTCTATCCATCGGCAAAAGTACAAAAGAGAGGGTTTGCCAAAGGATTTTTTGCAACTATAATTTTGCATACATTTTTTTATTTATTTTAAAACTTCGACATTTAATTATATAAATAGATATAGAAAATAGTTTTCTTTTCACACAGTTCAATGTAGCGGAGTTTTGAAGTTTCTTATTTTTTTTTATATGTCTAACAACGAACTTGCAACGAATGCTTTTTGTAAGTGCATATTTTTATTCATAATTAATATTTTTAAGAAAATAAAATAAGATTTATTTCATTGAGATAGTATTTTATTTAGCCTTTGTCCTTTTGTTTTAACCTCAAAGAATACGGAGTGGTTGCACCGAAGGTATAATAGTCGATGAAGTCGAAGCAGGTAGTCGAACAGGAAAACATTCAAACATAACGCGGTCATTCTCCGAGCGTTTCAACCGCCCGTCGTACTTCTAATTAACGCGTCACCTAATAATTGACTATATAGACAACTAACGTCAATTTTAAAGCTTATTCCCAGCACAGGCCTGTATTATCTATGGTTTAGCATTTGGTTATATATTAAATTTTGTGATATAATTAACAATTTCGGTGACTCGTTAATTAGAAGGACAACGGGCGGTTGAAACTTTCGGAGAATGACCGAACGTATGTTATTATTTTTATAGATTTCTAACATATTTTAAATGCCCTATTTGCATTGTTAAAACAATAGCTCTGGTCATGACCGCAAGATAAAGATATGATAAATATGATTACATGATAATCGTGATTGTAGTCACTGAGAAGTTGGTAAACTGAATTGCATTGTTTACACTCGCCTCCTTAGGATAGAAGGTTCAATAGAAATAAAATATTTAACCAAGTTTAAATTTAAAGGTTAACTATGACATTTATCAACTAATGTATGTAAGTATGTACAAGAAGCAACCATAAAAACAGAGTGGTCCTCCGTTAAGTTTGTGTCCGTTCAACTCCGGCGCCTTGCGCATGAACATACCCGCTACCATACATTTTAGAGTAACTTTTTGGACGCACGCTCGGACGCATACGTTGCGTCTCCGGAGTCGAATGTGTTAGATAGATAAATAGATGAAATGAGGAGAAAATAAGGGTATTGGAGATTATAGAGAACAGAAGAGGAGGGATGATTGGCCATTTATTGCGGCACGACAAGCTTATCAAAAACATTATAGAGGGAAAGATTGAAAGCAGGAGAGGGAGAGGAAGACCAAGAAGAAGCTACATGGACAAGTTAAGGAGAAGGTGCAGGTCGTGTCGTATAAAGAGGTCAAGGAGCTGGCAGAGAGGAGAGAGGAATGGAAATTGCTCCACCGACAAGAGCAGAGCTCTTAAATTAAGAGAGAGAGAGTGAAGCTAAAGGAAATATGACCAGAGATCGATTTTTGAATCTTATCCGCGGCGACAGCTAATCTAAACTTACTAATAGGGATAATGCAAATTTTTTTTTGCTTTATTAAAATATCTGATGCCAATAAACGTCATCCTCGACCTCATCTTTAGTTTCCAACAGTCAAGATGTATTGCTATTTGGATAAAATATAAGTGATACAAAAAGGTTGACTACAATTTTATTCAGTAGTCAGTTGCCATAGCGTAGTTTCAGAGAACCCCCTGTTCTCCAAACAGCTCTCCGGCGGCAAGGAGTAGGTGGCCAGGGGGGTGAGGAGGGAGCGCCGCTTGTCCGTCAGCCCGTGGCGCCCTGGGTCTCCGATCAACACCTGGAATAATTTTATTGTATAAAGCCTAATATAATAGACCGTATTCAATTCAATAACCAATAGTAGATTGTACAACAAGTGCAAAAAACGCACCATTTTACGCGAGACTAAAGTCGAGTGTTAAATAGGTTTTATGGACGAGTTGTACACTCAACTTTTCACTTCGATTGCGAGGAAATGAAAAAGCAACATGATAAAAAAAAAAAAAAAAAAATGCGACGAAATAAAAATTATATGTTTATTTCATTTATTGCTTACTTTGGCTGTTGGTATCCTTGCCTTGGTCTTAGAATACTAACGAAACGAAATAAAATAAAGAGGTTATTCTATGACGTTGTTCGTGTGGCTGTTGGACCGATTGCGTAGGTCTTCGGCGAAAATTTTACTTTATGCACTAGAGCATAAGAAGCGACCATATGTCGCCTACGCACGACTAAAGACAAAGACGAACTTTTAGAGCATGAGAAGTGAAAAGCATATTCCGCTTCTGATAGTAGGTAATTTAGCAATTGCTACAGAAGTTTTGTCTTAGATACTACTATGCTTAGCAAGTTAGCAGGGCTATTCAGGGTGTCTTGGTAAAGTGCACATAGGTATAACAAAAAAATATTTTTATTCGTCGATAAAATTAAATTTAATGTCCCTCATTTGAATGCGCTTTACCAAGACTCATCCTGTTTATACTTGGTCGATGTAGGTAGGAGCATTCCTGACGTGCACGTTAACACGTGCTTGCTACACTCCCAAGGGAAGTGAACGAGAGATACCTAACAAGTTAAATAAAAAAGACTGAACGTCGTTATAATCGCCCGGCACGTAAGTAGAACCAACATGGCCACCTCAGAGCAGGTAAAGTCGATTTCTGGTTTTAACCGAGGTGCGGGTTCTAGTTGCGTGCCTGGGATTATACAATCATTAAGGTTGTATCATTGAAAGTTTATGGAAACCATCAAAGTTACACATAATGTCTGAACCATGGCTTTTCCAGTCCTTTTCTAATGGTGGCACTTCACTTGGCTATTTGTCAAACATTTTCGTTGCATCTCTTTCATTCAGAATGTCAAAAGAGAGATGTAAGATCAATAGGCAAATACAGCCATATGTAGTGCCAACATGACTATACTTAGTTCCATACCATCGTCCCTCTGAGCCGCCGAAGCCACGCGAACAGCGTCTCAGCGAACTGCTCGTCGTAAAACATGTCTCCAACAAGCAGGGTGTCGCAGGCGACCCGGGCGCCGATCAGGTTGTCAGCGGTCGTGTCGACAGAAACGGCGTTGAGAGACGCGTTGATGGAAGTAGCTTCTAGGGCGACTGAAAAAATCACAAAATACTTATAGTTTAGCATTAAGATGAGGAGGTAAAAAATAAATAGGTAGTCGAAAAGAAAGTTGGCGAAAACAAATACACATTAGATAAATTAAATGAACTTGGCTGTTGCTCTGCCAACTGTTTTATTTTTCGATATATTCCGTATACTATTTGTGTGATGACTGTGATGAGCGCTCGAGCGGGAGTATTTGTTCCTGAGTCATATGTTTTTTATTTAAGTATGTATTTTTCTCTATACATAAAAGTACCTACCTAATTGAGTAAGTATGTACATCGTTGTCTAGTACTCATAGTTACAAGCTCAGAGCTTAGTTTGGGACTAGGTCAATGTGTGTCAGATTGTCCCCTGTTATTTATTTAATTTTGTTTGTTTTGTCTTACTGTGCCAATTTTGAAATTATACGGCTATTTTGCCACTTGTTTCAACAGGGGATGTAGCTCAGTGGTAGAGCGTTCGCTTTGCATGTGAAAGGCCCCGGGTTCGATCCCCGGCATCTCCAATTTTGGTTTTTTGTTTTTTTACTTACAAGAATCAATATCGTTGGCCAACACGCTTTTTGCTTTCATTTTAGCTGCTGCTATGGCACCGGCACCGCATCCACATCCAAGATCCAAGACACTACGGCCTTTTACTATTTCTGGGTTATCCAGTATGTATCTGAAAAATAAAAAAAAATACTTTTGTTTCGCCATCTTTTTAAAATGTTTTTAATTAATTTTTGGATAAAAAAAAATCTTCTATTAAAATTTAGGTCGTAATATTTTGATCACGTTGATGCGACTTTAGGCGCCATCTATAAAATTCTGCATCAACTATTTGTATTAACAAGGAACTATTCTTAATACTATTACTAGTCAACAACAGATGCCGCTAGTAGATGTTTATTCTATTCAACCACAGATGTCGATAACGTTTGAAACAGCTTTATGTTGTAACATTATCGAGTAAAAGAAAATACGTGTTTTGTATTAAATCATACATTAATATGAATAATTGATTAGATTAAGCGATATTTCTTACAACGCAATACTCGTAACCAAATTTTACAGATCATTAAAAATAGGTTCAAGTCTTCCGCGAAAATTACTTCACTGACAAAACTGGCCACATAAGATCCTCTTAGCAAGTGGAACTCGTTGAAGAGTGAATGAGACCGTGGTTCTTCAGGTGTCTAGTTTAAGTGGTGTTTGAATTGGAAGCTGTTAATTAAATTAGGGAAATTGTAGAACGCGGAAACTACGTAAGTATTTATAATTGGAACCAGACAGAAATATCTAGAGTTACCGTGAGTTACGTTTTGTGAGGAAAAATTGTACTCCTTAAACTAAAACCGCTTTTAATGCATTTAGCATTTAAAATAAAACTAGATTACACCGCAACTGAACCCGTGTAGAATAGGGATAAATTATCTTTTGAAACTAATATAATATAATTTAAAAGTAAATAATATAAAATTACAAAAAATATCCATGAGATAATATAATAATGTAACAATGAAAAAATATTTAGTTTTTTATGAATCCAACAGCGTGTTTTTTAATTTTCCAACTTTAAATCTAGGTTATTATAACCTAAATATCGTTTAACTCTGACCTAGCTTGTTAGGTTTATCTGGAAAAGATCCCATTTAGGGATCGCCTAACTTTATATAATTGAATGCAATTAGGAAATTTTAATCGTATTGTTCGAAAGAGTACAGTCGAACTCAAAAGTAGCTGTACATTTTAGTACCTTGTCATACCTTGACATACGAAATAAAACTATTGACACTTATACTTTATAATACGTAACTGTGACATGGTGCTAAAATGTAAAGCTACTTATGAGTTCGACTGTACATAATATACCTATCACATCAACGGGCAGTTTGAAAAAAAAAATGCTAGTACTGGTTCGTTCAACCAATAACTTTAATTGTTCAGCCGACTGGTTGTATAATTTCTTCGAAATCATTTTTATCCGATAGCGTATTTTCCAATCGCGTTTTTCTCCAACCTCCAAATAAATAAATAAATATCAGGGACAATCTCACACAAATTGACCTAGTCCCAAACTAAGCTCTAGGCTTGTACTATGGTCCAATTTTGCCACACGCATTTATTCTAACCCTTTTTATTTCATTCGCATTTTTCCCCATTTTTAATTTTTACTCATTCGCATTTTTCCCCATTCTGGAGCTCCTACTTCTGGGTGCTTTGGCCCCTCGGGCCTGCTGTAAAACTAACGTAACCTAAACCTACCTACCTATTTCGATCTAATTACAAAAATCTAGAATGGGGAAATGAGAAATGCGAATGTAAAAATAAAGAATAGAATAAATGCGTGTGATATTTAAGAATAGGGAAACACGCGATTGGAAAATACGCTGTCGGAAAAAAAATCATTTCGGGGAAATGATCTAACACGGGCAGATGGCCCATTCAATTTATAAAATATCTTTATTACGACACTAATTGTACGATTCCCTTATTATTAGTTTCATAATTATTTAGTAATCAAATCACTAACCACTCTTATCTAGGCACAAATATAGCAGTCATTAAAAACCGTTTTTATAGCGAAACAGCTGTCTCCCTCAGAGGCAGATTCCCGTTAGACCTATCATTAGTTTAGTCGTTCAGAGAAGCACTAGATACATACATACCTACGTACACAACACGTGCAAGCTTCGAGGAAACTAGTTCCGTGTTTCGGAGAACATTAGTAGTTGGAAGCTGAATTTATAAGCTCTGTGTTAAGTTAGCTTCGAATAAGTATTCTACGTGTGTGCTGATTTTTATGTTTTAATAACTGTAGGTACAGTCAGCATCAGATAGATGGGTCATACACAGATTTAGGTTCAACATTGTCCCTTCTGTTCCTAAAAGTTAAAGAAGTGGGAGTTTTTAACTCATATTATTTCGATACAGGCTAAAACTGCACTAGTCTCCCATTACGCGGATATATCCTAACCCGAAAAATTTGGTTTCAAAGTCCTTAACTTTCTGGAACAGGAGAGACAACTTTTGTGTCTGTGACTGTGTATGACCCAGATAGGGGCAGTCAAAATAGCCAAATATATCGCAACACATTCTTATTCCTATAATAATAAAGTTTTGTTGCGATATATTTGGCCACTTTCGCTGCTCCTTATATTTGCTGACTGTACCTAAAGACCATCACAGCATTGTTAGAGCCTACGCTTTTGTTATGCTTTGTAGGCTTTCCTATACCTTTCCGTAAATTTTATTTTCATCAAAACCCTTAGCAAGTTAAGAGATGAACAAAATTTAGGTTATTATTAAAAAACACAAACTGCCGCTCTCAGAGAAATCAATTAATTTTTTAGTTTGATTAAAGTTGCTGCGTTTATTCTATTGCTATAGCAAAGAAAGTGACAGCAGCAACTGTAATCAAACTTAAATTTTAATTGACGTCTCTGAGTGCGGCCGAAACAGTTTAGTTAGGACAACTCGGGCGGGACAACCCGGCGAAGCAGTCGCACCCACAGGAAGCCACGATGGGGGTACCTCCTGTTACAAACACTGCAGCCGTTTGAGCCATGTTAAGGTGGACATTCAGTTAAACTGATCAGTTGAACTGACGTACATCCAAAAACTGACCGTGAATGTGAAATCTTAAGTTAAAATTATACGAACTCAAGGTCAGCTTCTGGATGTACGTCAGTTAACTGATCAGTTTAACTGACCGTGAATGTCCACCTTTATGATGGTAGGCACAATAAGCAATTTAAATAATTTTATGGAGTGGGGCATTGATCTATGACTCATTTTAGGTGACACACGTTTTGTGAATACTCTATCATAAATGACAAACATATAAGGATAGGTATTTACAACAAAAAGTAGTTTGGTTTGGCGAGGTGACATTATTTATTCCGCTAACCCTGCAAGCAACAGTGAACAATTATTATTGACTATCATAGAGGCCCGTCTCAGTCCTTAGGGTAGGCAACGCGTTTGCAATCGTGAGGACCAGCGCTGTGGCCCCGGCTGCAGCACACGCTGATCTGAGTCCTACTTGACCTCACACCAACTCCGGATTAGCCGTTAAACAAAGTAAGGAGCTGCTTAGGGCATCACGGGTCAGGCGCCACAGAAGAGGCGCCAAGATGTAAATTGACACAACTAAATTTTCAAACTGACACCGTTCACACAGGGGCCCACGAGAGAACATGCTAGGGCACCACGGACCAGCATCCGGCACTGCTTCACAATACACCGCAATGTGGCTTAATTTGCTCTCTATTGCCTTATATTTGTCCCGAGGCCGTATCATGAGCTCTTAAAACTTTTCAAGATCCAATCAGTGAAAGGAATAGAGCTATAAGACTAATAAGAGTCATATAGTCTGTCCCTTCCTTTCACTGTCAGGAATTTGACAGTTTTTGACAGATAATACTGGCTATGTTTTAGTTTAAAAATGGTTTCTGACAAAAAGTTGAACTATGCATGTGTATTGTGTTGCAGTATGAGTGACAATTATATGTGAGTTTGAATTAATCCACGGCGGTATCGTGCTTTAATATCAAGTGGTAGCAAAAGTAATGGACCCAAACTATCCCCCAAACAACCACGTAATTCTTCTATCGAATAGCAATAACGAAAAATTATGATTTCCAAGGAAACCCAGATAACATCTACTCAAGGCCATATAGCCACAATATGTGATCTTAGCAGTAGGGAAACCAACTCTCTCGATTATAATCGAGCAAGCGAGCTCGACCACGAGTATGTTGGGAGTATATATATATTGGGAGTATATAAAACAGTTCTTATTATTATTTAATAATCGACATAATCCATGTCTCATCCTCAAAGAATGTGTGTGATTTTTTGTCACGAATAAACGAAAAAAGTTACTTAGGTACACGGTTTTTGGCAGAAGTAGAAGTGTGATAGATTGAAAAGTCACCACAATCCTCAAACATTTACTTTAAGACGCCATAATGCATTAAGTATTTCCCTTCCCGTATAAAAAATATTTACAAACAATGATCAGATCAGATCAGATGTGTATGACATCTATTTTATCGGGAAGTAGTGCAGTTCGTCAGAACATAACTATTTTACCTACGCCATTTTTTATTGCCGAAGAAAGGCGGTTGCCGTCTGCGAGGCAACCAACCTACGACGGAGAGAGGTAGGTAATTACCAAACCTACAACCTAACCTGATTCTCCCTCTCGCATTTCCCAGTTGCCCTATCGTACAGGCACACCACGGGATTGTGAGCTACTTGCTAACATTTTTAATTCGGTCGGGTTGTCAAATCATACACGGTACTATTGGAATTTGAAGATTTCACAACCCGAGCGAATTAAGAATGACAGCAAGTGTCACAACAATCCCGTGGTGTGACTATACAAAAAACTCAGTACCGTAAACACGGGTAACTTTAGCTCTGGGGGCAACACTGTCCGCCCCTATATTTCCCGCTTTTCTTTGTATATTTTACAATTTTAAGTAACGATTGCTTCCTTTAGAATACTTATGTAGTTAGTGAGTCTGTATAATTTATTTTGATAAAAATAAAAAAGTAAATTGTTTTTTTTTTTTGGGTGGGCAATGTTACCCCCCAGGGCTAAAGTAACCCGTGTTTACTGTATAGTGAGAGTATCCCTACTGTGTAGTCTGAAGTTCAAGGGCGCGAGCGTTGACCGAGGGGGCACGTCGTGTCGTGACCTTCACGAATTGTGTCACCGGCTGACTAACGGTGCCTCGGCGGGGGAGGGTTAACCTGTCAAATGGGCTTGTTTGTAATATTGACAGTAATTTGATATTGATGACAAGGCAAAGCATTTTTTATGGCGTTCGTTAGAAAAAATCGAAGTCGGTGGCAAGAATCATGTGACATTGCTATTGTGTAAACCTATTGACACCGGCTTAGATATATTCCATGTACCTACTACCTATTAGGCACCCATCAAATAGGCAATTCCTAGGAAACCAGTCATTCATTATTTAGTCTTGTTTAGTGGGTGCTTTGAAGACGGTTTTATTTTTCACATGTTTAATTAATTTGGATTAAGTTGTTTATTGTTAAATCACTTTCAAACATAAGTACATATACAATTATCTTTAATTCTAACAATAGTTAAATATGCCTTTAACTAGAAGTGGAGAAATCATACTAATAATTTACTAGAGTTTACATACATACATAATAAGTTATACTTAAATGAAAATGTTTGGATGGATTGGATGGATGTTTGTTACTCAATCACGCATGTACAGCTGAACGGATCTGGATGAAATGTGGCACAGAGACAGATTATAGTCTGGAATAGCACATAGGCTAATTTTTATCCCGAAAAAATGGGCAGCTCCCGAGGGAGCACCGATAAACGACTTCTACGCGGACGGAGTCGCGGGCAAATGCTCGTATTCTTTTCTGAAAAACCAAAAAATAAAGTCACTTTTCTTCAATTTATTCTTTCTCTCGAATGAGTCATACTAGTAAATTGTTCCCAATTTCCAGGATGACTCATGCAAACTATCCCTTTCTAACTTCATACATAAATTAAGCGTTCCTTCACACACCTACAATCCATCCTTCTCTCTCTAACGCACGGGAAAGTCGTATCGTGGCACTTCTTCCTGCTGAAAAGTTACTTGTGTTCCTGTCTTTTTCTGTCTAAGGTGGAAGTTGTATGTTTGTTTCTTGTCTCGCAAAGGTCCTGATGAGTCATAGATAGGAATTTGGGTTACTTATCAAAGGAGTTGATAGTCATAATCTCATCAAGCTTCACACACATAGACACAGACATCACACTTTTACATATTTGTAACACTGTTACAGGTGTTTTGCATGTGTGCGGGTGTGGTTTTTGCGTTTGTGGTAGTGTTTGCTGAAAACTTGGTAAGTATAATATTCGACCTTAGTATATGTATGTATCTATAGATACTCCGGCGAGATTGTTCAATGTGATCAATGTGATCGATCAGATTCTATATAGCTAAGCTACGTTCTGTCTTAAGAGGACTGTGAACCAAGTGCAAAATCAAGCCTTTTCATACAAACGGCGATAACGTTTTCCACCCCCTGAACGTTAACCGAATTCGACCAATTTTGGATATGTGGTCAGTCGGAACAAAAACTATGTCCGCACGTTTCGTTTTTTAAAATATTGATTAGTTATAAAGAGATGATGGCCGAAATTACTTTTGTATGAAAACAATAAAACGGGAATAAATCGAAATTTATTCATAATATTGAAAAAAACGAAACGTACGGACATAGTTTTTGTTCCGACTGACACCGTATCAAAAATTGGTTAAAATCGGTTAACATTTAGGGGGTGGAAAACGTTCGCCGTTTGTATGGAAAGCCGTCACCTCACAATCCTCTTAATCTTGCTGTCTATTAAGGAGTTCGTCCGCACAGAAGATATTTATCGGTACTCCCTCGGGAACTGTTCATGTTCCCGAAATAAAATCTCCGTCTTCATCTCTGTACAAAATTTGACATCAGTTGAGGCGTTGAACCAGGAAGACGGGACCAACACACAAATATACCAACTTTTGCAGATTTGCATTTATTACATTAGTATAAGGGCCTGTCTCACAATCGACAAGTAAATTTATCTGCCACTTAAAGTTAGCCCTCTCCTTTTCTATTTTCAAGTGTACAGTCAAGGTCATAAATATGTGTACATTTTAGTACCTTGTCTATTTAATGTCATGGTTAAACTGCCATATATGAATGTGACAGTGATTAAAGTGACAAGGTATTAAAGTGTACACATAAGTATCACCTTGACTGTACGAAAGGGGACGGGCTTAATTTATGTGACAG
This sequence comes from Tortrix viridana, assembly GCA_963241965.1. Lineage (NCBI taxonomy): Eukaryota > Metazoa > Arthropoda > Insecta > Lepidoptera > Tortricidae > Tortrix > Tortrix viridana. The sequence goes on along the minus strand of OY725195.1, from coordinate 463,262 downwards.
ATACGCTTTACTTGACGGTTGTGAGACGGGCGGTAAGGATTATAAATTCACACAATTTGTATGATCACGTGTTTTCATGTACAGTCACCACACGGGATTGTTGAGCCACTATAGAACCCTCTCACAGAAAGTCGACGGAACATTTTGACGTAATTTATTTTGAGTGACTTGACGTTGTCATTATGACAGGGTTCTATGGTGGCTCAACAATCTCGTGTGGTGACTGTACATTAGTTGCAAATAATAATTGTTTTGTTATCATACTTTTCACTATCACAGCAATTATCTTACTGAACTTTTACCCTTTTAAATAAAAATAGGTAAATAAAACTTATACTAAGTAATTTGTTTTAATCCTGTTAATTATGTATTTATCTGTTGGTTAATCGCCTCACGTTACACGTATTGATAATATTAATATTGGATAAGGAATTCCGTGAAACCCTGTGAGTCACCAACAACATCCAATGAAATATCCACCTTGACATCTGTGAAAAAGGTTGAATTTCGTTTAAAACGAAACATAAACGAGGTAGCTCTGCTAGGCAGTATTGGATTACAGGCGGTAGCAAGAACTGTCATTTGAATTTGTATCATAAACGCGTTAACATTGGGTTAAAAATCATTTGCATAGTGTCAAAGAAATGTGGTTCTAAGAACGTTCATTGATAAGTTGTTGAAGAAAAACCCACTTCTTACAATACTCAGTAGAATTTTAGTTTGTAATTGTGTTTTTTTTAAATACGCTGTACGTCATAATTTTTGTGTGTGTAGAGGTGAATGATCAAACACGCTCTTACTAATAATAATAATAATCCAGCGTATATACGTCCCACTGCTGGGCACAGGCCTCCACTCACAATGAGAGGGTTTGGGCTATAGTTCCCACGCGGGCCCTGCCAGTGTGGATTGCTCTTAGTATCTTTTGATATTTTTAAAGCTTGAAAGGAGAGTTTGAAAACATGTTTCAGTCAAAAATTCGCAAGTGTTCGTTGCCAACAAGGAGTCGACTTTTGAATCTCACTGATTATTAGTGAGGGCAATGAAAATTGTGACGTTCTCAATATAAAGGGACCTTATGGAGGCAGGCGGTTACGCCGTTTTTAGAACTGTTACCATAGTATTTGTATAGTTACAAGAATAAGAAGAGCGTAACTGCCTTCTTCCATAAGGTCCCTTTATATTGAGAACGTAACAATTTAATTAGTAACTGATCTAGATCAAAATATTATTAAAATAAAAATAGGCTAACTAGCCTCAAAAGATATAGACATATTCATAGCGATTCTTATCATCATCATCAACAGCCGCATGACGTCCACTGCTGGACAAAGGCCTTCCCCAAGGTTTTCCACAACGATCGGTCCTCTGCTGCTGTCATCCAGCGGTTTCCCGCGACCTTTATCAGATCGTCGGTCCACCTTGTGGAAGGCCTGCCGACACTTCGTCTCCCGGTTCGCGGTCGCCACTTTCATAATGTTAATATATTCTCGTTTACGTCTGTTAATCAAGATCAAGTTACCAAGTTACTAGTTAAGACGTCACTCAAGTTTCCTCGGTTCAAGTATCGGAGAAAACCCACTGGAAATCACCGATACAAGAAAAAACACAAAGTATTAAAATATATATAACTGACATTAAACATAATTTCTAAAAAGCACCTTAGCAAAAGCAAATTACATTCAAAATTGAACTGTTTCGATGTTACTAATTACGTTTTGCTCCTAAGCTCACTTAGTTTGCAAATATGCAGTGAATGGCATTAGGATCAATACTTAGTCCTTTGCAATTCTAACTGTAACTTAATGGTATAGAGTCTAAAATGACACTTTCAACACTGTTTTTTTTAGTTTACGAATGAAGGTAAACCGGGAGTCACTGTTTCTAAGTTGTGCCTCATGAATATGTATATTTGATAATCATATTGTACTTATTCAGTACACATTTGTTGGTTTTTTGGCCTTTTTTTATTGTTTTATCCTCGTGTACACACACGTGGGTGGACATGTGCATGATATGACGGTATTTAGAAGAACGTGAGCATATTTCAATTAGAAGTCAATACACCTGAAAAAAACCTTCTATTTAAAAATAAAATCTCTCAAACTCTTAGTTCGATCACTTTTGCTTCATGAGGCAAATAAGTTTTTGAAGTTCAAATTACTAGGTACTATATTGTAATGTCTTCTATGCCCTAGGCATCGATTAGGCTGTGAGCTTGAGCTCAAATGTAAACTGTTATCAGCGCTTAACTCGACCCACTTCGCTATCTCGCGAACTCGTGCGCCGCTTTGGAAGTACAGTCAGGTGCGCGCCTTATCTGATTTTCAGTTTATGAAATGAAAGCTTATGACAGATCGAGTTGGAATAGTGACAATGATAGTCATGATCCTTATGCTTATACTTACTAATATCTGTGCTAATATTATGGTGTAAAAAGCAAGCAATTGAATGCAGGATGATAAGAGTTTACTACTGTCCATAAACACCCACAAAACTAGAGGAATCCGAGGTGAGCTACCAAAATATAAGAAACGCGAAAGGTAAGAGTCTGGTAAGAGTGCATTATTTGGGCATCGGACATTTTCAGTCACCGCGAAACAGTGTTATTATTATCAATTTACACAAATGATTTCTGGGAATAGAACCATCCACGTCAAGCCAGGACATCTTCATTTGCACAGTTACCAGTAACTGACTAAATATTGCATAACTCTAGCACTAATATATTTCTGAGTCATTCATTATTGCAGGCTCGCTCAATCCTGTCTGTCCTTTCCCAATACTCCTGCCGATAATAAATCTCTCATAGTTTGTCTGTTTTGAGCCAGGTGGTCACTCGCTCAGTTGCTTCCATTTTATCCCCTGTTGTTGCGTTTCAGCCAGCACGGACCTCTTCCAGGTTTGCTTGCGCCTGACCTTTTTAAGCCTCCTGCATAGACTTCCTGGGTCGCTAAGACTTGCAAAAACAGAATCAATTAGGCGTACTAAATCGTAGGTACCTGGCAGTGGCCTGTCCCCCGGGCCAATAGAACCCCCAGTAGGGGTCGGGGAAGGGCAACTGCTCAGCCCTCGCGGTCCATAGCGCGCTGGCCGGCGTCACCAGCCGCAGGGCCAGCTCGGGGGTCAGGTGGGCGCGAGAGAGCAGCGTGTGCTGCAGGATGAGGGAGCGGGCCATCTGCAGAGAACGTCTGAATTTAATAAGGATATATTGTTTTTGGGCTTTATACACTTCATAAATTTTCGCGACTCCGTCCATCTACATAGACGGAGGTAGTTATATGTAAAGTCTCTAGTAACAGTCAAAATTCAAATCAATATTTCTTATAAGTAATAAGGAGAAAAGTCTTATGATGTTTTAAAAATTAAGAACGATCAGGTTCAGGTAAAAATAGAGTATCCTACTGTCTACTGCCCTAGCAGTCGCTTCAGCTCATCTTACCTGATTTGCAGCAAACAGTAACGGATGATGAATAAGTATTCTAAAAGTTTTAGTAAAGGGATGCTGTTACGTTAAAATGTATCAACCCACAATTATTTAGCAATAAAATGTCAACCTACAGTATCCATCATTGTGGGTTAATATTTTATTGCTAAATTATTATGGGTTAACACATTTTTGCATAACAGCGTCCGGCAGTCTCTTCAGCATTCTAATCTAAACGATTAACCATCTAAATTGTTTGTTGTTATAACTGACAACAGTTTATTTTTAACGAATCTGCGACAAATCAGGAGACATGCAGCTTGTCTATAACGTGCACAGGACACGTGGTGACAAACGGTATCTGTCGAGTTCGGGTATATCATCAAATCATTCACCATTACTGTATTTAAATAAAACGATTGTATACACTTCGATGACTGTGCCGCAACGGTCACTGCAGAAAAAATATTACAGGGTTTTTTTAATTAAATGTTTAAAATGATATTTGCTCTGCAAGTTGGTATGCCGTACGTGTCTGCCGTTTGGGCTAAATATGTTTAGCCGAATGTATCATTATGCCAAATTTTCATTTGCCAAATAGGTATTTCCTGCCGCAACAATTAGCATTTTATGGTGCTCACAATTCTAACCTAACCGATCTAAATAGCTGTTTTGGTATCCTGAAAATACATAATACAAAAATAATACAAATAGCTTTTTTTGAAATGAAAATTTGGGAAATAATACATTCGACCAAACATATTTCGTCGAAACAGCAGGCCGCGCTTACAAAAGGAAATAGAGAAAGAACTCCGTAAAAACTCAATTTTCGTAACTTTCATACCGAAAATAAATAATATTACGTGGGTATAAAGATCAGTCATAGTTAATACCAATGTTATAATTACAAAGTCATTAGATGTACTTAATTATGATTATGTAGTTAAGAGTAGCATTGTTTTAAATAATGATAAAACCCATTAATTGGTCTCTAATGATTTCTGAATTGACAATTGTACCAAACTCGTTAAACCAAACTTGTAATTAAAATTAATCTGCTTTCTAGCAAATTCTTTTAAAAACAACAGTTTTGAAACAAGATTAATACACAATTAAGATCAGGGAAACCATAGCATTTTTACTTTTAGGCCCAAAAGAAATGCTAGAAGCCAGAGGGTCAGAGAATATCTACAAGGTGGGCCAAAAGAAGTCATCCGATGTTGTTTGACTCTCTTTTTTTTTCTAAATGAAAAACTTGGATTCTGTTTTTTTATTATATTAATTTAAACCTTTAGAATTTTATTGGTCAAGTCGAGAAGATTATATCGGCCAAATGGGCGCCGTCACAATTGATTGTCATACGGGCTCGTTTTATGGCATTTTTCATCACTTCGGCGAGAACTTCGGGCGACAGATTCTCGCACTCGTGTCGAATGTTGTCCTTGAGGGCTTCCAGAGTCTCGGGCTTGTTCACGTAAACACGGGACTTCAAAAAACCCCACAAAAAAAAGTCTGGAACGCTTAAATTGGGTGATCTTGCGGGCCAGTGCAAATCGCCAAAACGAGAGATGAGGCGACCCGGGAACGCCGCCTTCAGAATATCGGTTGTGGCTCGCGCAGTGTGTGCCGTTGCTCCGTCCTGTTGGAACCACATGTCGTTCGGTCCTAATTCGTCCAATTGCGGCAGAAAAAACTCGGTCAACATGGCCCTATAGCGCGCACCGTCCACTGTTGTCGTATGGCCAGCGGCATTCTCGAAAAAAAATGGCCCAATGACTCCTCCAGCGTGAACAGCGCACCATGCAGTCACTTTGAGCGGGTGTAATGGCTCCTCGTGCATCACTCGTGGATTTTCGGTGCCCCAGAAGCGATAGTTTTGCTTGTTCACGTACCCGCTGAGGTGGAAATGAGCCTCATCGCTCATTATGATTTTGGTCGAAAAATCGTCCACTTCTTCCTCGAGATTGAGAATGGCTTGGGCGTAGGTTACGCGCGTTTGGCGGTCGGCAGGCAGCTGCTGATGCACGGACTGGACTTTGTATGGGAACATGCGCAGGTCTTTGACCAAAATTCGCCTTAGGGACGTCCGTCTGATGGCTAATTGCGTGGCACGGCGTCTGGTTGATGTTTCCGCCGACAGCTCGACATCCTCGGCAACAGCGGCGATATTCTCGGCAGAACGGGCGCTCCGGGGCCGGCCACTCTTGGCAACGTCTCGTGTGGTCCCATACTCTTCAAGGTTGGTGGCCAAACGGCGCAGTGTTTGCGCAGTCGGTGTCTGACGGCCGGGGAATCGGCGACGGAATTCGCGCTGCGCCAACACCACAGACGAATTGTTACGCAAAAAAATAGACACGATTATTCCGCGTTCTTGGGGAGTGTATCGCTCCATGGCTTGTTCACTTGTATTTTGCATCTGTCAAGTCCACAAATGTCAAAACAGATTTGACATTGGCGACCATTTGCAAAAATGAGAGCATCTTCCAATAGGGTGATTTCTTTTGGCCCACCTTGTAGCT